>JALJVW010000139.1:30287141-31561069 GCA_024865655.1 Emberiza elegans
GGAAATAAAGGCTGGGAGGGGGGGAGCAAACAGCTGCTCGGAGGGATTTTCTGGTGGAAGGAAAAGAGAGCGGCGGTGGATTCGCGCTCGCCTCGCTCCGAGCGGGTTGCGCGCAACAAGAGCTGTCCCAGTCCCCTCTGTGGACTGGGATGTTTGTGGCTGTTTCTTTTATTTTAGCATGGTTTAAGCAAAAAGAAAAAAATAAATGGTCGAACAGGGACTTGGTCTGGAGCCTTTGGGCCTTGTAAAATGAGCTAAAATTGGTGCAGTGAGAAGGCTAAAAATAGGAGTAACTTTTGTTCGCTTGCGACTGATCTGTCCCCTAACATGACACGAGCCCAACACAACAGATCTCCCCTTTTCAATAAAACTGGGACAGGAGCACCCAGAGAAACGAAATGTTAAATGTGCTTGTATATAAATTGTCTTCTTTTGCATAATATGGCATTATTCTGACATGGTAAGGGGGCAAGAACCTGTCCCCAAGGCCTGCAAATGGATAAATCTTAATTTACTCCCAGAATCCTGCAAAAATTTGGCATACACACTGGTGGGGTTAAAAACATGGATGAGGTGGGTAGGTGAAAGCACTGCCTCCCTCTTTCACCCATCCTGGACACACTCCTGGTGTTATTTCCTCAGTCTGTGTGTGGAGAAAGGGATGGTATGGAACAGTGGCTGGAAATTCTCTTTCTCCCAAACGAAGAAAAAGAAGAAATGTTTCAAGAAAAAGAAGAAATGTTTCTGCAGGAAGGGGGATTAGGGCTGGCAGGACACTGTGCTAACAGCCCTGCGTGGACCTTTTAAAAGCTGGGCTGTGTTAGTGGCCTAATGGATTGATGTGGTTTAGTCTTTAAATAGGTACTTAGAGAATGGTTTAAACGTGAATAATGGAGCGATACCTTATTAAAACCAACTGGCTGGGAGAATTATAAATTCACAGCTCTTTCAAACAAGAAAGGAAAGCCCATGACATTTCCTTAAGGAGCAATGATAGTCTGCAGTGTCAATATGGCTTTGGTATATACACATTAAAATGTGTAAGTCTCTATTTATGGAGTAATGGCATGCAAAATTCCAGCTGGATATTTAAATGGAACATATTTCCCTTTTTTAAATTGCAACATTGGAGATAACTAATTTTTTTTTGTCTCTATTTTAGTATTCAGAAAATTATTTTATTTTCTCAAACATTATAAAAAAAAAGGATTTTCTCCCTGACTTAGACTTTGTTTGCTAAGTTTCATGGCTGCAGTATGTAAATTTTACATCTGAATTAAAAAACCCAAATACTTAAAAATGGAAGTTGCAATAGAAATGCACTCAAACTACAATGGTGTTACAGCCATGTGGATGTGGCACCATAATTATAGCTTAAAAAGCAATTAAGATAAAAGCCAGTACAAAGAGATCAGCCAAATATCAAGAGACTCAATTCTAAGCAAAACAAATCTCTAACTTCAAGCTAAACAAACTTTTGGTGGTCCATGTACTCTACATTTTAATATTCATATGCAGACATGGAAACATACTGAGGGTTTGGGAACATTCAAAAATGTTCCTTTAGCAGCAAAATGAGCTCAGAATCTCTTGAAGCTTTTCGGGAAAAAATGCATAATGGAAATCTCTGACCATTCTAGGGGAGATCAGCTGTGGGTTTCAATGTTCAGGGTTGACTCCAGTGCTGGGGACAAATTATTCCCTCTAAAATTTGGCTCTTCCCTGAAGGCTGGGCAGCACTGCTGGGAAGCTGGGCAAATATTTGGGGCTGAGTCTGGAGGAACCTCCCGTGCCACCTGTATTGCACCAGCAGGTTTTAAGTTTTCTGTGAACATAAACAGGACACACATGCAAGTGTTTACACTGGTCCTGTGTCACACAGACATGTACGAAAAGGTATATTTGCACATAAATTTGATATATTCCTGTAGACATGCAGTCCTGGACAGGGACTTCACATGAATAATATGCATTGCACCCTGACACCACTTTGTGTTCCTTTTCTGTATAAATTTAAATTACAAGCCCATTCATATATTACAAACCCATTCACATAATACAAACCCAACTAAACCACACTGTAGACAACAATTAAAACCTTATCCTATGGGTTTTTTTTAATCCATAACAATCCTACAAGATGTAATACCTAGCTGAATTGGTATTAAATGGTAGAGTTCCAGTAAAAAGGTGCAGTTTTCATTCAGTTCTGTGGGCAGACTGACTACAGCATCAAAACCAGACTTATAGAGCACAAACCAATGCATTCAGTTTTATGGGAATTTTCCATAAGGGAATACATTACATCTTAACTAATGTTTTGCCTTAAAACATAAGTTTTCCTGAACCAATTAAATCAACCAACTAATCTTGCAGATGAAACATTAAACAAGAATGGAGTGTCTGCAATTAGCAAATAGCTTTGATGTGGCTAAATATCTATCTCCATGCATCACCAACGTTCTGGGTTTAAGTCCCAGATGATGTTAGGCATGCTGAATGTAAATGTTTGCTGCCTATAGGTTTCCAACCAGCTGGGACTTGGAGCAGCAGCACTGCTGGGTTCAGAGGGATGGAAAACCAGATGTCAGCTGCTGTTTGTAAGGAAGGGCCTGTTTGCATTAAAACGTGGGTAAAAATGGAAGAGGGAAAGAGAGAGGGAGAGAAAAAAGAGGAAGGAAGGAAGGAAGGAAGGAAGGAAGGAAGGAAGGAAGGAAGGAAGGAAGGAAGGAAGGAAGGAAGGAAGGAAGGAAGGAAGGAAGGAAGGAAGGAAGGAAGGAAGGAAGGAAGGAAGGAAGGAAGGAAGGAAGGAAGGAAGGAAGGAAGGAAAGAAAGAAGGAAAGGAAAGGAAAGAAAGAAAGGAAGGAAGGAAAGAAAGAAAGAAAGAAAGAAAGAAAGGAAAGAAAGAAAGAAAGAAAGAAAGGAAAGAAAGAAAAGAAAGAAAGGAAAGAAAGAAAGAAAGAAAGAAAGAAAGAAAGAAAGAAAGAAAGAAAGAAAGAAAGAAAGAAAGAAAGAAAGAAAAGAAAAGAAAAAGAAAGAAAAGAAAAGAAAAATAGAAAGGCCCAGGATGCCATTAAAATTGAAAGGCAGGCAAAAAGCATCATGGTTAATGTTAAGAATGAGATAATGCCCTTAAAAACAAAGATAGTATTTAAAAATATTCTTTAAAAAGTAGGTTAGACAGTGCAACAAGAAGTCTGAATAACATGATAGTCCAAGAGTAGCACAGAGCAGCCCGACTCTGCAGCCAGGTGAGGAAAATCCCTGCAGCCTGCGCAACACCTCCCTGCTGGCAGTGTGATTTTGGGAACCCGATCCCCGGGGCTTTGGAAACTTTAGAGGCATGAGAAGCTGTGTGCAGGGGTGTGGCTTGGAAATTGCTCACCTTTTTTTGTGCAAACACAAAGCCACCGCCCAGGCCGGGAGGCTCCGGTGTGAGCTGGGCGCAGGTGTGGATGCGGATGCGGCGTGGGAAAGGAGGGACACAGGGCACAGCCGGGCAGCCCCACTCTGCTCCACCCTCCAACCATGTTCAGCACCTTCCTTCCTCGTTTCTAACTTTTTTCCTTAATGTTTCGATGAATGCAATGTATGGGATACATTCTTAGCTCATGGTGTGTTGGAACCCTGGTTACTGAGAATTTTAGACTTTCTGTGCTGACAGGCACTGACCCCCAAGAGAATGCTGCATTTAACCTGAGGCCATGGAGAAGCTTCCAAAATGGAATGATAGAACTGGGATTGTGGGTGTGGAGTTTGAATAGAAATGTGCACTATTACAGGCTGGAAAACTCAGTGTTTAAGGTTTTAGAATATAGAAATAGATATAAAGCAAGATGGAGGTTTTAGGGTGGAGGCTGGTCCTTCTTCTTCTCCGTGGGTTTGGGTGGTTTTGTGTAATTGGATCAAAAGTCTCCATTGTAATTGGATAAAAAACAACCCAGCATGGGTGGTTGGTTATCGGGTTGAAAGTAAAAATAATTCAGGTGTCATTTCTTAATTGGACAGTTTATCCTTAAAAGGCCTTGTAGAGAGAGATGGGGCTCCATTTTTAGTTTGTCAGAGTGAAGTGGTGCAGAACTCAGGGTTTGTGAGACTGTGACAGAGATAAGAACTGACAAACATCTGAGTCCCAACAAGAAATAGCATCTCTAGCATTTAATCCCAACCCTGGCAAAAGGAGATTTAACTCAACAATGGTGTGACTTTTGGGAATGGTTTCTGTGCAGGGCTAGAAATTGGGTCCTTGATGGTCCTTTTGGGTCCCTTCCAGCTCAGCAGATTCTGTGGTTCTGCTTTGTTCTGGGGAGAAACTGATCCCTTAGACTACAGCTAACCCTAAGGGCAGGCTCAAATCCTCAGCAGAAAGAGACAAATCTGGGTGTCCCCAAGCAGCTGAACATCCTGATGTCCCACCTACTGCCTTGGAGGTAGAGCTCTCCCAGCTCAGCCTGGAAGCACCATTTATTTTGTATAAATAATTCAATATTCACTAGCCATGAGGGATGCTTGGAGGTGTGGAGGCCAAGCAGAAGCTGAGCAGGACCCACCTCTGAGGAGCAATGGGTTATTTGGGTACCACCACTTGAGGAATTCCAGATCAATCCTTGGGGTGAAATGAGGAGCAAACAAACTGCAAACCAGGGCTGGTGTTCCCTTGACACGAGAAATAGAAACTAGGATATGGAATAAGGAAAGTGGATTTGGAAAGACACAGTCCATTTTAAGGATCTACCATCACAAAATAAATAAATCACAGTTAAGGTAATGGCAAAACTTGCAATTTAATAATAAAAAAAATCAATTATAAGAAATACACATGAAAAATAATTGTTTCCTCCACATGGCAAAAATGACTGGAGTGAGTTGTCTGTAGCAAAATTTGTACTTTTCCCAGCACATATGGGTGGGTTTTGTTGAACAGTGGAAATCCAGCTCAGCAAACAGGTGCAGAGATCTGCATTTCCCATTGCATCCTAACATCTCATTACCACATCAGCAATTAATGTCTTGCATCTCCTGATGATCAGAAGGCAGAATTTACAGGGATGAATTAATCAGGCATTGCAGAGCCTTGGAGGGGTCGATAATAGCAGGGACACTTTGCAGAAAAGGGGGAAAGGATTCCCAGATATCATAGGGCATTCCATGAGCACAAGGGACAACATCCTCCCAGCATTTCATGGGAATTCCTCAGGAGGGATGTTAAAAACACCAGTGGGATGTCTGAATTCCTTCTCTTTCAGCCCAATATTCACCTGTATGGGGAAGACACGATGCTGGGCCACAGCCACCACTTGTCTGTGGAAACTGTGTTTGTTTTCTTGATTTTTCACTAAAAAACCCACAGCAACGTCAAGTGGTAAAAATGTTCTACAGTCATAGAAACATAGAATGGTTTGAGTTGGAAGGAAGCTTAAAATCATCAATTTCCCACTCTTAGCCATGGGCAGGGACATTTTCCACTGGACCAGGTTGCTCCAAACCCATCCAACCTTGAATCCTTCCAGGGATGGGGCAGCCACAGCTCCTCTGGGCACCCTGTGCCAGGGCCCCAACACCCTCACAGGGAAGAATTTCTTCCTGATATTTAACCTAAACCTACTCTTTTTAGTTTTGAAGCCATTCCCCCTTGTCCTATCATTCCATACCCTTGCAAAAATTCTCCCCCCATCTTTCTGAGACAGCGTTTTACAGAATGGCACATTTGCAGAAAAACAGCAAAGGTGAGTGCTGTAAATCAGACAACTCCTGTTCCCAGAGAATTGCTGAAGCCGTTTGGAGAAGATGCCTCAAAGGGCAAGAGACAGCCTGAATAATTCACCCCAGGGAGCCTGAGGCCTGCTGTTTTCTTCTTATTTAAACTGAAAATAATGTTTCCCTTCCCAGCGCTGTCCTGCCTGAATATGGAAGGGTCCAGAAGTGCTCTGGTCCAGCTGCAGGGTGGTGATGAAGAAGATGAGAGCATGGAGGTGTCTGCTCCAGCACAGAGCAGGGAATTGGTGCTTTTTACCCGCTGAGATGAAGCCAAGCAGAGAAAGAACTGGGAACCAACAGCCCCAGGATGAGGACTTTCACCTGGGATGAAGCATCAGGCTCAAGGCAAAAGGTCAGCAGTTTATACCAGGTGTAAGGTTTATAAAAGCAGAGCTTCCCATGGACTAAAAAGCTCTCTTTGTGGAGTAGGACTGGGTGAGTCCTGCTGGTTTCAGCCCCTCAGATGAGACACCATGTCCACAGTTTTGACAACCAGATGTGGCCGACCTTGCACAGCAAAACCAGGCAGCAGCAGGAGGTGGTTGGAGCCTGTCCTGGTTTGAAAAGCCAGGTGTGTGCTAAGGAAGGCAGGAGCCTCCCCTGAGATGGAAAATGCAAACCCCCTCCCTCCAAATTGTTGTAATTTTGAAATTAAGGGGCTTTAGGCAAAGATATGGGAGAAGGAATAACAGTTCTTAATTAGGGAGGAAAAATTAAAATAAAATAAAATAAAATAAAATAAAATAAAATAATAAAAAAATAAAATAAAATAAAATAAAATAAAATAAAATAAAATAAAATAAAATAAAATAAAATAAAATAAAATAAAATAAAATAAACAATGCAGTAAAACAGCACTGTCAGAGACAGAACAGGCCCTGTGTGTCAGGGTGGTGGCACAGCCCCATGCCATGGGGGCCCAGCCCTCCTGCAGTCCCAGCTGTGGCTCTGCTGCAGCACGGATCCTGCACAAGGGGGGAGTTTTCCTCTGCAGCTCCAGGGCTGCTGGAGATGGGCCTGGTTTTCTCTGGAAATCCAGTGGAAAGGCTGCCCTGGTGTCCCAAAACCCTCAGATTGGATCCAGGTAGGAATGCTTGGCTCCTCCCCTGGGCGGAGCATCTCCCCATGGGATGCTGGGATTGGATCAGCCCTGCAGGGACACTCAGTGGCCATGGACAGCAGAGATCTCCTGGAGGGGGGATTGGCTGAGGGAGAGATAAAGGAAAAACTGCCCCATGGACAGAGGATAACTGCCCCACCTCTGACAGATGGGAAATAAAATATACAGCCCCATTTCCCACCTAAGACAGGGCCACAGCCCAGCCCTGCAGCAGGTACCCTGTGAATAGTTATGTTACGATTTTCCACCTCTCCACTGCACCACATGCCACCACAGCCTGGCCCCAGCCCGCTCTCCAACAGGGTGAAAAGTGTGCAGGACAATCTGCAGATGGACAATGGTACTGCAGAACCTGGGCTTCCTCAGGGAAGCAGCCTGAAATGGCAGGAATACGCACAGAAGATGATGCCTCATTAGTTAACATCAAAAATCCCTCTGAAATAATAATTTTTAACTCGTTGCCAGTTAAATTAAATTCAGGCATGCCTGTAGTAACATTTGGGTCTGCGGGAAGAATTGTTGTTCAATTAAAAGAGAAGCCAAACACCATAAAAATAGAAATGTGTACAGCAAGTACAGTGGAATTCCACCTGTTCACTCCAGATGTTTGCAGTCACTCACACATCTAAAGGCTCTGTAAATAGAGCTAATGATGCTTCAGAATATCTTAATACCAGTTCCTGCATCCCTTAAAAACAGAGCTGCTCTGGCAGGGTTAGAAGAAGGGATGCTGCTAAAAACCCTGCAGGGATCACACTGCCCTTGTGGCATCCTACAGCTTGAATGGGCTTGGGGATCCAAGATTTGTGCAATTCTCCAGGGATCTGCCCTCAATTCCTGGTTTAGCAAAGGGAAGAATATCTGGATTAATAAGAACAGAAAGTGGAGCCCAAAAAGAAAGGTGGCTCCTATGAATGGGAAGTGCAACTCTCCAAAATATGTGCTGAGAAACCAAATATCACCCTCCACATTCTGTGTTTGCTGTTTCCTGCACCAGGGGCCAGTTCCATAAATGTGTGCCCATCCAAGGGCAGCTGCTCTCACAGCTGATTTTAAATTCTCTGGGTAATTTGTTTATCACCAGTGTCGTTCATTGCTGCACTTCCTCAGCAGGGCAGCACCGCAGAGCTGGGAATCAAAACCTTGCCTTGCATGGGAATGGTTTCTGGCTGTCCAAAATCATGTTCTGAGCTCCCAGGACTTGTAGAAATCCTCTGCAATTAAAGGAAAACCAGTCAAGGAAGCTCTTCTTCCAGCCTGGGAACTGATGAAGTGGCATTCCTACAGATTTATACCCCCAAATCCCCAGTCCCTTCCCATCACACCTTTTGTGCTGAGGCCTTCCATTTATATTCTCCATGAGTTCAACATGGACATTCCCAACTGGAAAATTACAGAACATTTAGAAAAATAGAGCATCTCTTGCTGAAATTGGTTTAAATTTGGCCTCAGATCTTAGGACTGCAGTTGTTTGAGGGAAAATGCATGGCTCAGCATTGTTTTGGGAGCAAGACCTGTACCTGGAGTCAGGGAGGAGTTTTGCTGGTCACCAGGAGGTTTCACTTCCAGAGCAAAGGACTCTCCACGTGGAAAGCCTTCCCCACTCCTCAGGCTTTGGGGAGCAGTTGAGGAGTGAGTCTGAGCCAGTTCAACACATTTCTCCTGGATCTCTTGCCCCCAGGATTCTAATTTGGCTCTGCCAAGCCAGAATCCTTCCTGCTCCCGGCACTCCCAATGTCCTCAGACCATCTCAGGTATTTTTGCATTCCACATTGATTCCTGATTTAGTGCATCTGGATTGTCCCTTGAAATACATCACCACCCCAATGCCCAAAGTCAGTGGACACCAGGATGCAGGGCCAGGAGGATTTCAAGAAGCAGCTGCCCCTCTTTATAAGGACACACAAAACACCTTCATCACTGTGACCGTGTTCAAAGGGGTCCAAGGATGAGGGAAGAGACGAGGATCTGACTCCATGTTTCAGAAGGCTGATTTATTATTTTATGATATATATTATATTAAAACTGTACTAAAAGAATAGAAGAAAGGATTTCATCAGAAGGCTAGCCAAGAATAGAAAAAGAAAGAATGATAACAAAGGCTTGTGTCTCAGACTTTCTGTCCAAGCCAGCTGACTGTGATTGGCCATTAATTAGAAACAACCACATGAGACCAATCCCAGATGCACCTCAGCAGCAGATAACCATTGCTTACATTTTGTTCCTGAGGCCTCTCAGCTTCTCAGGAGGAAAAATCCTAAAGAAAGGATTTTCCATAAAAGATGTCTGTGACACATCACTGCCTTGTGAAGAAAAACCACAATTCTCTCACCCTGATTTCTTGTGTGCTCCTGACCATGGTCCTGCAAGGGCCAGACACAAAGCTCTGAGCTTTGTTGGGAGCTGCTGGGACTGCTGTGGGCAGAGCAGAGCAGAAAGCAGGAAGGAGGAGGAGGAGGAGGAGGAGGAGGAAGGTGGTGTTTCCTTCCCTTCCTCTGCCTCTGCTCCTCAGCACACACTGTTCCACAGCTCTTCCACAGGCTGTGCACAGGGACCAGGATTTGGGCATTAATTAATAGGATTATTTCCTATGAATTCCTTCTTCCCTTTCCATAGGATGCTTTCTGAGAGCAGTAGGTTTGACTTCACTTCCTTAAAGCATTTGCAGGACCTGGGACGTGGCCATCACCCCATTAATACCCTCTGATAAGGGGCACTTTCTCAAATTAGGAGAAACACAGTAAATTATCATCCCCCTCACCCCCTAAACTGAGCAACCCCCATGACCAAACACATCTCCCACACCCTGAGGCTGCCCCCACGCCTTGGATACTCCCTGGGAAAAGCAGGATGGGATCCCAGTATTGTGCCCGGTGGGTGGTTTGTGTGCACTAATTCCCCCCCTCCCTCCAAGTGGGATTTTGCCAAAACCCAAGGTCTGGAAGGCTCAGCTGTGTGGAGAAGGAGCAGCCCAAGCCAAGGAAGCACTGAGTACCTTTGCTGCTGCTCTGGTCTCAGAATCTCTTTCCTTCATTATTGTAATGCAGCCTTTCATGTGATTTCTCTATGTAACCGATAATGTTCTTCAGCTTGCATTTCACAGGAAAGGTTATTTTTGAAAAGAATAAAGAAAATCCTTATCAACCTACATGCTTGTTGTAGGAATGCCAACTCTCTTATAAGTGCAGGTCCATCCATTCCTTTATTTTGATGTAAAAAAAATCTCCTGGCCTGCAACTACAACATGTAAGAGGCATTGCAGGCAGAACTTGATCTCATCTCACTCTGAAGACAGCAGGGCCTTTCTCCCCCAGAATAAATCCCAAACAAGCCCCCCTCCTGCTCCCAGCTTAACTGGCAGCTTCAGCAACAAGAGATAAACTTCAACCTACGTTTTCTTTCCAAGCTTAGTCGTTCATTACTTTTTTTTTCCCTCCCACACCTGCCTTGATCCCCTGCAAGAAGCAATTACCCAAATGATATTGTGGCTGGGGATAACTAAATATCCCTCCTGATACAAGGCACTGATATCACAGTGACTTCTACAGGTCTCAACAGATTTTGTGCAGCATGCCTCAAAATAAAAGGGCCCTCCTCCTAAGTGGTCTTTGAACCTGCCCCCTGTTAAAAGCACAGCTTGCAGAAAGGAAAGAGAAAATGGCAAAATCTCAAGCCTGGAGCATTTGGACCAAGTGCAAATCCCTAAGAAAGGTAAAACACTTGGTTATTTGACAGTTCATAGATGCTGAGGAGTCCCTGTCCTTGTTTAAGATTATTGGAGGATGAAGAGAAGGGTCAAACTTTCAGACTTTCATTCAGGACAGAAAATTACATTTCTGGGACAAATGAGCTCCCAAACAGAAAGCATTTTTTAAACAACCCTCTATTTTCTTACATTGCCAGAAGATACAAGTAAATCTCCAGATGAGTGTGGGGAATCCAGCCAGGTGCCATTGGGCATACACCATTCACCAGAAACTGCACGTGGCAAAGTCTGCCCCGAAGGGAACTGGAGGGGAATCCAGAATCCTGGAATGTTTGGGGTTGGAAGGGACCTTCAGGACCATCCAGCTCCAAGCCCCTGTCATGGGCAGGGACACTGGACCAGGCTGCTCAGAGTCCCAGAAATGTAAAAAAGGTGTCTGGAGGAGGTCATCACTGATGGCTGCAGATCTGAGCTGCCAGCCCTCAGCAGAGGCAGCGTGGTGAGTGGGAAAAAGCAAAACCTGCTGAAGGGCCAAGGCATAGATTTTCTGTAATTAGCAGCTGACGCCCATTGATTTTTGAAATAGCAACTCTTTAAAATGAAGCAGGTTGCACAATGGTCCCGGCAGCCAGGGAAATGTGCCTGAGCTCCCAGGTCTGCTCCGGTGGCAGACAAAAGTGCCCCCAGCACGGCGCAGAGCGGCACTGAGGTGTGCCCCCAATGGAGCAGGGGCTGCCCCTAAACCCCCTCTACTCCAGACCAATTTGTGCAAATGAACACCAACATTTCCAAGGCTTGATTGGCTGAAGTCAGTGAGAAGGTCTCTGCTGACTCCACGGGGCTCCAGATAAGGTTCTTCAGTTCAGCAGCTTCCAAAGCGCATCTGCTTTTCTGATTTAGTGCTGTTGTTTGATGCAGGTCGAAAACCAAACGAGCCTTAATTAGCTTCAAACTCAGTTCCCCGTGTTTACAACATCCTGGTTTACAGTTCTGCGCTCCGTTCAGGTGCACATTGCCAACGCTGGCTGCTCTTAAAATACCTGTTTGTCTCACTGACCGCAAAACTGCATTTCTAAATCCTCACATAATCAAAGGTGCACTAAAAATAGAGGAAATTCTTGCATATCAGGGCAAGGAAAAAAATGCACGCAACTTCTTTGCTCACTGATGCAACCAAAACACCCAGGAGTTATTATAATGTGCATTCCCTTGACAGAGACTTTTATTTCATGCAAATTACTATGATTAAGATTCGAATGCTTTTTTTCCATTTTCGCACATTACTTAATCAATGTGAAGTACTGTGTAAAAATTGCATCTCTTCATAACAGTGATTTTGACCAAGTCAAGTGTTGCTGCTAGAATCCTAATCCAGACTTGTGATTCAATTATCATTTAGAGACTTTCTAAATTCAAATTAAGTTTACCAAAAAAAAAAAAGAAAAAGTTAACATCAATATGGATCATTTGTAGGTTTTATCAAAACAGCTTCCTGTTGCAAGGGAATGCAAAGCATGTTGGATTCTTTCTGTTTCATTTACTTCTTTAACTAAACGTGAAAAATATACAGTGCTTTGTGGAATGTGAGCATTAAAATTTGTACCCTGGGACACTTCTTGCTCATATTGCATTGTTTATAGTTTATAGGCAGCCATCCTGAGAGCTTGAGAGAATATTTAAGCTCTGGATTTGGGCATCTGATTGAAACAACCACATTACCACAACTTCATGAGTTTTCTGTTCTTCAGCTGAGTCCCAGAAATTCACCTCATAACCCAGAGTGGGTGTCTGCTTCAGCCCTCAGAGGTACAACTACCTAAAAAAACAGGTAAAATCTGTCTAAAACCTCCCTGCTCTTGGTGGTCTGCATTAAAATTTAGATGGAATATGCATGTGCATGATGCAAGCTGCCCGTGAACTGCAATAACCTCATTATTTCCTGTGTTCTCATGTAGCCAGGTGAAATATATCATGGTTTTTGTGGGGGATGAATTCACTGTGGGCTGCTCGTGGGTGTGAAGGTCAGTGAGCACCATGACCTCTTCCACATTCATGGAATCCCAGGATGGTTTGGGTTGGAAGGGACCTTAAAGCTCATCCCATTCCATCCCCTTGCCATGGGCAGGGACACCTTCCACTATCCCAGATTGCTCCAAGCCCTGTCCAGCCTGGCCATGGACACTTCCACATATGCAATTCATGCAACTTGGCACTGAAATTACTGCCTCGAAGCCAGCAGTGCTGGTAGCAAGCACTTTTGGGAAATAAACCCCCAGCTACTCAACATAAAGAATCCAATCAGTGGAGGAGTTGCTGCATCCCTTGGCCCCAGAGATAACACAAACTATTCTGGAGAGCATTAGCCTGGAATGCTTAATGTAACGCCTCTAGATTTCACAGGCTAGCTAGAAAATTACATTTGCATTAATGTTTTGGCTAATTATTCTCCTACAGCCAGCTAGAAAGGTTACCTGGTCTCTCCAATCTGGTATGTATCTAGTATGCTAGCAATTTCCCTTCCTTTTCATTCCTCACAGGACAGAAATTAGACATTGTCATTCCATATTATTTGCGACATGTTGACATTATAATTTAAAAGGATGCAGCAGTCCTGAACAGCTGGAGAGTAATCCTGAACAATCCTTGACAGTTTCCTTTGGAGGATGAATGCCCCTCCCTGGAGAACCGCACAGTCTCTTATTTTAAACTAACAGCTAATTTTAGACAGTTTGCCCTCTCAGAAATGCACGCCACAGAGACTTCTCTACATGGTGAACAGCAGTGACCAGAGATAAGCACCCACACAGAAAAAAGAGAGAGCTCTGAAATAGATTTTTTTTTTTTTTGCTCTTCTAAGAGACATGACTTGTTTGCTGGATTGCCTGGTGGAGCCACGGAGGGGCTCTGGCTGCTGAGCCAGCCCTCCCTCGTGCTGTGCTGAGCTGAAAGCTCCTTGCATCCCACACACACTTTGGGGCTGCTGTGCTTTGCTGCTCCTCACAGACTTGAGGGAATTGGTTTAAGCAGAGGGGATTTTTTGTTTCCCCCCCCCAGATATCCAACAATTTCAGCCCACTGGGATTGGAAGTCCTTGCTCCTGGAAGGGAGCAGGAAGCAAACCTGCAGCAGGGTCAGGCTTTATTTGTGTCTCTCACAGGTCCTGGGTGCACGGAGGGATGGAGGCACAAGACAGAAAAGGCCTTGGAAGGTGGAAAACAGCTTCATATGGCCTTGCCTCGTGGGTTGTTGGGAGAATGGAGGAATGGGAGCTGGGGATTCTTGTCACAGACATGTTTTATGAAAATTCCTTTCCTTAGGATTTTTCCTCCTGAGAATCTGAGAGGCCTCAGGAACAAAATGCAAACAATGGTTATCTGCTGCTGTGGGATGCAACAGGTGCAGCTGTGATTGGTCTCATGTGGTTGTTTCTAATTAATGGCCAATCACAGCCCAGCTGGCTCAGACTGTCTGTCCAAGCCACAAACCTTTGTTATGATTCTTTCCTATTCTATTCTTAGCTTGCCTTCTGATGAAATCCTTTCTTCCATTCTTTTAGTATAGTTTTAATGTAATATATATCATAAAATAATAAATCAAGCCTTCTGGAAACATGGAGTCAGATCCTCGTCTCTTCCCTCATTCCAAGAACCCCTGTGAACACGGTCACAGATTCTCCTCCTGCTGTGCCCATGGAACAGAGCTCCATCTGTGTCCTCCTGCAGCTGTGGTGTGGCCTTGAGGACAGGTTCAAACACTCCCTACCAACCAATGCTTGTGTCTTTAGCCAGTAATACCTCAATTTTTTTTTTCCTTTTCATCTTTCTTTTTTATTTTTTTCTCTTTTTTCCACCCCCAAAAATCCTGACTTCACACCACCATGCTCCTGGGGCATCCCAAAGGTAGCGGCTTGCAGATCAGACATCAGCCAGGTGACCCCTTTGTCAGACCTGTGCGGTACTTTGGGTTCAGCTCAAAAAACTGCTGAAATGATTCTTGGTGTATTGTGTATGGGGTTGGCCTGAACAGGAGCAGATCTGGCTGGACAAGAAAGATGCACAGCAGAAGTGTCTCTGCTGTCAGGGGAGCTGGAGGCACTGCCCACACACAGGGGAGCTCTCCCAAAAAGCTGCTTCATGCTCTGCAGCTCCTTTCTCTCCTGGCTACAACAGCAAGAGCACAGCAGGAGTGAAGGGATGAATACTCTGGGCCATGAGCTGAGGAAAAGCCCCCTCTGCTCAAACAGGAGCAGGGCTGGGTCACAGCTGGTGGTGCTCAACCTCATTTTCTCTAGATTCGCATCAGTGTCTGGTCACTGCTGATGGGATCCTGCTCTGCTGGGACCACTGAGAGGCTTCATGCTGACTCTCTGGTGGGGCTGTGACCCAGCCTTTACCCTGTGCAAGGTTTTTTCCATGCTGCACAGCTGCACTCTGGGGAGCGGTTCTGCCTTTTCCGAGCAGGAATCACTGCTGGCTGCAGGAGAAAACTCTCTGGAGTTGGGCTGTGCTGGAGGATGTCAAGGGGGAAACTCACCACTGGCTTCAAGGACAACAGCTTGAGGTCCCTTCTTCGGCTGTCTGTCATTCAGGAGTTTGCATCATGGTTCCTACCAGCTGAACATTTCTATCAAATGAGAACAGTGCTCCAAAGAAGGGAGTCTGACAGAAAATAAAAAACAAACAAAAATCCCAGAAATATTTCCTGGTTCTTTTTTTCTCTAATTAAGAATTTCTTCCCTCAGCTCTCAAAAATCTAATCTGGGTGTTGCAATTTTCAGGAAGAGAATACTTCCCTCGCAGAATTTAGAGAGCAGAAAGCTTAAAAATCCAGGTTTTGAGGTGATTTAAAAAACCATTTCACTGTCTCTATTCTGTAGTTGGAGGCCAACAAGCCATCCAAAACAAAACCCTGTGAATGTAAGAGACTGAGTGGAGTGATAAAAACCCACCTCTGCAAGGCCTGTGTGGGGAGGACTTGCTCACAAGACTGATGCTGTTCCTGTGAAGAAACATTTGCAGGCTCCAAGCCCCCAGTAAAGCTGAGCAGGTGTCTTGGTTTGAAAAGCCAGGTGTCTGCTAAGGGAGGCAGGAGACTGCCTTGAAATGGAAAATGTAAACCCCCTCCCTCCGAATTGTTATAATTTTGAAATTAAGGGGCTCTCAGGCGAAGATGTGGGAGCAGGAAGAACAATAATTTTCTTTGTTAGGAAAATTAAAAATACAAATGCAGAGGAGAAGTCAAGACTCATTCTCAGTTCCTGAGACATTCATTGCTCTAAAACCCAGAGTCTGAGCTGTGTTTTTCACTGAGGACCAGGTGCATTTAGCCAAGAGGGGACCCAAGGAACAATTCCCCTGTGCACAGAAATGGAGGAGACAGTGGAGGAAATTCTCATTATCCTGGGTCCCTCCAAACTCATTCTCAAGCAGTTGTTGGAAATGTGAGCTCAGCCAGTTGCCTCTGCAGAAAGAATAAGATAAAACACAGTGAAATGGCTTAAGCAGAGTTTCTAAACCCTGATATCCCTATTGATTTTCCATGGACAGCAGGCAGTGATGGACAGGGACAGCTCGGTGCCCTCAGGTTGGTTTGCTTATGCTGAGATGCAGAATGTGTCTAAACAAGTCCAGTTTTACTAGAAATTGTCCTCTGCAGAACAAGTCACCTCTTGTCCATCACAGTCCCTCAGATCAGCTCCCACCCTGTTATTCTCCTTTGAGAATGGAGCTGACAAAAATCTGTTTAAAAACCTCTGATGTGACCCAGGAGATGTGGTGGGAACCACAAGCAGACCAAGGCGTGGGTGAGCCTTGTAAACTCTGCTCTTTAAATGACCTTGAGACCCTCTCTTTATGTCACACAGGCCTTTTCAAATCATTCCTGGGACGGCCTGGTGGGTGGGGAGAACCCAAAGGTGTTTGGTGGAAGAATGGCTCATGGGACGCAGAAGAAAATTCCTGCCTGAGAGCTCCTGAACCATGACACGCTCCGAGGCCTCTTCCAGAACCTCATTCCATGCTCTCACCCTGTGACTGGAGGCCTCCTGGACCTGGTGGACCCTGCCAGGAGAGCAGATTGCTGAGGTGAGGCTTTCTCCTGCAGTTTCTAATATCTGAATGTGCAATGAGAGACTTGGGCAGTTCTGGCCCCAAATACCTGTCCCCTAACCAAGGCTGGAACTAAATGGGAAAGAAAAAACTGTATCTCCCCATCTCAACTCTTTTTTTAATCTGTGAAAATGCATTCTGACATGCCTTTGAAGAAGACCTCTCCTGGCTTGCTTCATCCACTGGCAACAGAATCCATCCCTATCCACCCAGGGCAAAAAGAAAACATTAAAATAAACCCCCTTCCTTATTTTCTTTCCCCTTCACACATTTTCAATTAAAATAGATTTATGCAAGCTATACTGAATGTGCCACAAACCTCTTTGCATGGTTAAAGTTGATTAATTGGGGAGGAAGTGAAAATTAAGAAATGGCAGCAGCTCCCAGAGCACAAATGGCCTCTCCCAGGCCTTGTGGGTGATGGAGCACCAGCAGAGGTGCTGGAGCTGGCTCTGCCTGCAGGAGAACAGCCTCCTTCACCTTGGCTTAAACACTCAGCTTTGGGATGTGGGGGGAGGAGGCTGGCCTCAAAATAATGTGTGTATAATCCTCAAGATAATCAATTTCTTACAGATGTTTTGTAAACTTCCGTGTTCCAGAGCGCAAGCCATAGTACTTTCTAAATCCCCAGGGGTTGTACTTGATACCCATTTGTTATTTCCTAATGCTATTCAATCTTTTTTTTCCCCTTTTTTTTTTGTTTTATTTTATTTTATTTTTTCTTTACTGAAGCTTGCAGCAATAAGCCCGAGCCTCACATCAGCAGTTGCCACCGCCCCTGCCATTCCTCAGTGAACTTTGCACGTGTTTCCATATTCCTTTCCTTACACTCCCCATAAAAGCATTATCAGGGAAATTCAAAAGCAAGCAGAAAACTGGCATAGCTAATTTAGGCTAATTAGTATGGCAGAAGCTGAGTCTTCTACTTCAGAGGTTCCCCTGCCCTCCCATGTCTCCACCTGATCGCCTTGTCCAGCAGCAAACCCAGGAGGCAGCTCCAATTATATCATAACCTCTTCAAACACCAAGCCACTCAAGCTAATTTTATCCTATTAAACAGACTGAAGGATTCAGAAGAAAGGTTCTCCCCCAAAAGCTTCAATTACCAGTGTCCCTGATTACCATCTTTACAATCCTATATGCTACAGTTAAACACTTTTTTGCTTAGTGTTGCTTTCTTGATTTAGATGAAAAGCGAGTATTAAGAGCATGTCTTTTCAACTCAGGCAAGTGACATTCATAAAAAAAAGAAAAGGAAAAGGAAAAAAAAAAAAAAGAAGGAGCCTCTCTTGTTATTAGCGTGTTTAATCAAAGTCAAGTTTAGAAGCGTTCAAAGACAATGTAACTGTGGAAATGTAAACATCCCCTCGCATCCAGTGGCATTTAAAGCAGCCACAGGTACCTGCCAGGATCAGCAGTGATGGCCAGAAGTGTCAGGGCTTGAAAAAATAGAATATATAAAGAAAACAGCATGATCTCCTGAGGAAAGGAAATGTGGAATGGTGCTGGGATTAAATCCCACATCACTAATCAGCGATAAAGAGAGAAAACAGCCCAGGGAGCTGGGCTGGTGCATCCTTCCTTGCAGCAGCATGGGATGGCACACAGTCACACCTGGCCAAGCACACTCACCTGGGTCACAGGTGTGCCTGGCCCCAGTCCCAGCGTGGCCTCAAGTCCCCACTTTCCATCCCTGTGATTGCCCTGAGGGCCAGGACCTCACTGGAGAACAGCTGGAGAACAGCTGGAGAACAGCTGGAGAACAGCTCCCCATGCTCCTGGCCAGTGCCTCCTGCCAGGGGGCTCCAGCCCTGGCTGCTGGCTCCAGGTGCTGCTACAGTTCAAATAATCCAGGCTGTTATTTTTAACCACAGAGGGGAAAATGGCAAATACATACGTATATATACATATATATACAATAGTTTATAAATATAAATATAAATATAAATATAAATATAAATATAAATATAAATATAAATATAAATATAAATATAAATATAAATATAAATATAAATATAAATATAAATATAAATATAAATATAAATATAAATATAAATATAAATATAAATATAAATATAAATATATGTATTTTCCATTTTCCCTTCTGTTGTAGAGGGGAATATATATATATACACACACATATATATATGTATGTATGTATGTATGTATGTATGTATGTATGTATGTATACACACATATATACATATATACACACATATACATACACATATATATATACACACACACACACACATGCATATATATATATATAAAAACTGAACCTGGGGGAAGTTCAGGTGCTGGCAGTACCATTTATATGGTATGGTATATGGTATATACTGAAAGCTCCAGGTGCTGCTACGGTTCAAATAATTCAGGCTATTATTTTTAAGAACAGAGGGGAAAATGGAAAATATATATATATATATATATGTGTGTGTATTTTCCATTTTCCCCTCTGTTGTAGACGGGAATATATATATACTTATATATACACATATATACACATATATATGTATATATACATATATATACATACATACATATATACACATATATACATATGTATGCATACATACATATATATATATAAATAAAAACTGAACCTGGGGGAAGTTGAGGTGCTGGCAGTACCATTTATATGGTATGGTATATGGTATATACTGAAAACATTTATGTGGAAATGAGGATCATGAGGATTTTTATCACCTGGGAACTTCAGCAGCACAAATCATAACAAAAACACATCTAGCATTTTTAGAAAGGAACTTATTCTTTGCCTTCCCCAACTAGGCTAATTTTGCTTATGCCTCTTCTTCCCCTGACAGTAATTGTCTCAAACACACTCACAGCTTAATATCCTTGTTTTCTTTCGGGTCATCCCATCTTGTTAGCTCCCAGCCCGTCACAACCTGGAGGTATTTGGGGGTTGGATTTCACTGCTGATCTACTCCTCCTTGCAGTTGAAAATGAGCATTTTTCTTTTCCTCTAGAAACAAACAAACAAACAAACAATTTCTGTCGTTTAACAGAAATTGAATGAGTTTCACCCAATTGCCCACACTCCGGGTGATAGGGAGGTGCTATTGTCTGAGGACAATGATTCTCATGCAAATGAAACAACAGCTAAACAAGAATCCTCCCTATCTCTGTTTGGGCCAATTTTCTTAACGTTTCAGCAGAGCTTAATCTGTTGGCAGAAGTGTTTAGGCCCATTAACAGCTAAAGTCACAGAGTCCACAACTCACCCTGCTGACAGTAAACACGGAATTTGAGGAATGGCCTTTAAACAATGGCTAAGCCACAAACCATTTTGTCATCAAATGCTGTGAAAGGCATACGGGCTGATGATTTTCTTCCTTGGGTTACAGCGGTTTGAAAGCCCCCGAGTGCCCAGCACCCTCCAGGCTTGAGTTACAGCTGTTTTATTTGCCTTTCCAGCCCTGTGCTGCAGGTGTGCTGCCCACGAATTACTCATTCCAGGGCTTCATATTATTTATTTGTGTTGACTTGGAGGCCAGGGCCACCCTGTGCTCAGGACAACACCAAGCTCTGTGTCCTGCAGGGCAGATTCCTGGATTTGATTGTGTTCAGGGAATCCTGTGCCCATTTCTTTGCCTAAAAATCCCCCATTGCTGAGGAACTTTAAGATCCCTTCCCATTCTATGACTCTGTTCCTGTGGAAAAGATAAAATTTATCAAGGGGGAGAGAAATATGTGGTAATTTCCGAATAATGAATTGATAAATAAAACCCATAAGGCTTGAATCCTGGCAGCTGGGATGGGGATGGAGATGAGGATGAGGATGGGGATGGGGATGGGGATGGGGATGGGGATGGGGATGGGGATGGGGATGGGGATGGGGATGGGGATGGGGATGGAGATGGGGATGAGGATGGGGATGAGGATGGAGATGGGGATGAGGATGGAGATGATGGGGATGGGGATGGAGATGCGGATGGGGATGAGGATGGGGATGGGGATGAGGATGAGGATGAGGATGGGGATGGGGATGAGGATGGAGATGGGAATGAGGATGGAGATGGGGATGGGGATGGAGATGGGGATGAGGATGCTGGGGCTGCTCACCCGTGTTTCCCAGTGAGAAGCTTTTCTGGGCAGTGCTGCAGGAAATAATTTTGAACCCCACTGCCTGAATGGCACCTGAGTTTATCCCCTTTCCCTGGGCAAAGAAGCACCAAGGCATGGCAGACTGTTGGAATGTTGGGGGACACAAGACAGATGATCGACTTTTGGACCTGGTTAACATAAGAGATTTGATAACAGGATTCCTTGGCAAAAGCAAATGGAACTTTGAAAATTAGACCTAGATTGCAAGAAGATTCATCCCTGTCTCTCTCCATCACCGACAGCAGATGGCTGCAATCCAAGACTTTTTTTCCAAACTTCCCTGGAGTCGTTTGGAGAATTCACCTCTAGGAAACTCATGATGCCAACCCCATCTGCCTCCCAGGCACCTTTCTGGTTTCTTCCCAGGACAAACCAAAGAACAGAGAAGGGAGGAGAGGGATGAGGAGCAGGACAGGTATGGAATGTTCCAGCTGCACACCCAGCCATGCCCTGCTTTGATTTGTTCAGGCTCCATTCAAACTGTGTTGCATCCACCACTGGATTCCATGAGGAATCCCCATCAGTGTTAGCAGGGAATGGGAGAGAAGGAAGGGAAAAAAAAGGAGTGGGGGAGAGTTGGCTGTGCCTGGCACCAGGAGGAGATCTCTTCATCATTCCACACCTCTGGAATGCCCCATTTCCCTCCTCCACCTCTGGCATTCATTGCCATTGAGGGCAGGTGGAAACACAAGGTTATTTTGGTATGGTGACTTCTGAGAAACACTTTGGCAATTCCTTGCCCCAGCCTGGGTGTAGATTGGTCCAGAGCAATAAAAACACATTTTTTTTCCAGTTGCTTAGTTCTGCAGCAGCAAAGATTTTGGGGTTTGTTGGAATATAAGTGAAATGAAATGAAATGAAATAATGAAATGAAATGAAATGAAATGAAATGAAATTAAAGAAAATGAAGTGGAAAAATTAATAATATAAAAGAAACTTATTTAAAAAAAAAAAAAAAAAGAAAGCTTGTGGCCAAATTTTTCTGCCCTTCCAGTTTTTTGAGTAGATGCTACAGTGCTTCATGGAAGTTTTTTTAAAATGAAAAGGTATCAGTCAGTCGATTAAACCATGTTATTCCTTGATGCCAGACTTGTTTCATTTATATCTTTAGATCACCACGGTTACAGTGACACTGCTGCCAACTGCTAATTAAATGTGGGAGGAAAGGTTTGTGAGGTTTTTTTTTTTACAGATGGCAATTGGGAGCTGCTCTGGTGCTGCCAGTACCAAGCCAATAGGGGTGAGACCAGAAATTGATTTTTTCCATTTTTTCTTCTGAACAATTGCGAGTGATGTGGTTCCAGACAGCCTCACCTGTGTGAGGAGGTGGCTGCTGGGTGTGGTGTTGGCTGGTGGCTCAAAACCACATCCCAGCTCCTGCTGTGGTGGCCCCATCCCACCTTTCAGCCCCTCGGAGGAGCATTTAGCTCCAGCTTTTCCCTGACTCCAAGCTGATGCGAACAGATGGAGAGGCTGGGCATGAATTACATGAATGAGAGTTGGAAGCACAAGGAAGGGATGAAAACTGAGAGTTTAGCACGGAGCAGACACCTTTATCAGCAGCACCAGGACCACAGGGATGTATTTTCCCAGAAGAGTGTGACAGCAGCACTCCGCAAAGTTCACTTTTTGCTGGGCTGAAAGCTCTTTTCTCTGTTTTTAACATACTACAGAGCCCCTATAATTCCCAAAACACCAACCAGAAATACTCCTTGGTAACAAAGTGGAGTTTATGCAGCAAGCAAGCCTTTGGATCTACAAGGCAGCATCAAAGAGGGGATCTAATGAAATTTTAAAAAGGAACAAGCCATAAAACTCAGATCAAAGACTCTGAATCGTTTTGCTTATTTCTGACAGACCTGAACATTTCTTGGGAGAGTTTCTTCTAAAAGAAATAAATAAAACACCCTCTTAAAGCCACAGCAGGACATTCCCCCCTACATTTACATAAATATACACACACACAGTTATGTATACAGATAAAATGCCCACAGTAAATCAGTTTGCAAGATTTGATTCTGCAAGACTTTGCTCAGGATGTCTGGATTTGGCCATGGGAGAGGAGCCCAGAGTGCCAGGCTGAGCTGGCCAGAATGAGGAGGCACAGCTGCCTCATCTGGCTGAGCAGGACATTTAAAGGTACTGATCTCAGGGTGCACAGCAGAGATGCTGAGTGAATCATGAAATTTAATTTATTACAATTATCAGACAGACAAGAAAAATCTGACTTGTGTTGAGTGTGCAAGGACATACCATCTAATTTAGAAGTTTTCACTCTCCTTTTTGGAATTCAAAAGATTTTGAATTCACAGCATTCCTTTTTCAGGGAAAGGTACAGATTGAAGCTGGATATCTTGCTGGAAAAGTTATTTCTCCTTCTGGGTGTTATCAGAAGTGACAATGATCTCAGCTTAGTCCCAGCTAATCAGAATGTGCAATCAGACACCACATGGTGTTTCTGCCTGCAGGTGAGGCCAGAATTAATACACCTGAGAGGTCCAGGGGCCTTTGGTGGGCAGCAGATCCCTCTGTCCATGGCCAAGGTTCTTTGCTGCAAAGTGAGGCAGAGATGGGCTCAAGATTCACCTCTCCATGGACAGGGTTTCACCCCAAACACAGGGTTTCAGTTTTGGGGAGTGCTAGGATCTCCCTTTGGGTTACCTAAACCCAGACACACAACTTGGCGAGCCCAAAGTTTCACCCCAAACGTGAGCATGGCATGAATGGAGCAGCGAAAGTTAATCAGCATCATTAAATCTGTCAGAGCAGCAGGTTATTAAAATCACCACCATTCACTCTTGGAAATGGGAACAAAAAATTATGCCCTGGCTTTCTGAGCCTGTTTGTCTTGTTTTCCCACACTGCTCATGAATTACTCCAGTATATTACAATGTCCTCTATCCATCTTCATTAGCATTGTGAGCAAATTGTATTGGGCTGTAATGCAGCGGGTTTTTTTTTTTTTTTTTTTTTTTGGTATTGTACAAACATACACGGTGTACAGAAAATGGGCAATTTAATATGAAAAGAATATTGTGCCTCAGAATTTTTATTTTCTAAACAGTCATTTCAGTTGGGAATTATTGCACGATTTGTGCATAATTTCTCATGGATAGTTATTTAAATATAAATAGGGAAAATATGTAAGTCCATATGGCGGCTATCTACCCTTTCTTGATGCCTCTCCATATTTTTAATAGTGCAATAAACAAAAGATAAAAACATCTCTAAGCCACACACTAGTCAAAAGAAGATAATTGTGCCTCTATGTGTTTATTGTAATTTGAATGTGCTTCAATTAACTTTCCTCAATATTTCCCAGTTCTTTTAAAAGAAACTTAAATTGGTTTTTATTTTGTGAAATTTGTTTTCTGTGCAATAAGGAAAAAAAAAAAAACCACAATGCCTTTGTTTACCTCATTATGGATACATCCTATGCAGGAGTGAAGCTCAAACTCTTTATTCCCAACAACCTTTATTTTATTTTTCCATTCTCACATGCTTCTTATCATACTTTAAGTAAAAATACCAAATTTCTAGTGCTCCCGAGGAAGAGGCAACTAATCATCACTCAATATATCACATATCAAAGTGCGGTGAAACATAAAAATGGCAGAAAAGCAAACTCTTGCACTTTTGCACTGCAGTCACTTTTAAAAGATGAGAATTTATTACCCTTTCCTCCTCTAAACCATCAGGGCCACCAGAACAGAGAGAATATATCTGGAATGCTTGTTGTAATTAACCTTGAGGCTTTTATTTAAACAAGGTCAAACATTTTAACAGCTTTATAAATCAAGGTTGGGTCCGCGTGGCTCTATAGCATCAGGCTAATGACAAAATGCGCACGGAATACTTATTAAACAGCATTTATTTACAGAAAAAAAAATATCCTGCAGGCTTCAGGGGGCCACACCCCCAGGCAGAGCTGGCACTGAGGATGGATATCCAGCTCCAGCCCCGACCAAAGGCCCCAAGGTGATCTCTGGAATGCTGGAATGTGCTTTTTTTAGCTGCTTCCAAGGAGCCCAGCCCCAGGTATGGGCAAATTAGGTCATCTGCAAATGAAGTGCATTTTAAATGTGATTGCAAAATTACAGGAGGTAGATTGCAAACATCCCAATGTCTGCTGTTCCCGTCCTTAATGTTGTCTGGTTTTTATTTACTCTTCTGTGGCAGCCAGGTTTTACTGGAAGGAGAAGGAAGGAGGACATGTGAGTTGAGTAAGATGAGCTACTGACTCATAGTGAACATTAGCCAGTCTCTAAAATTAACACCTTTGGATTCCTCCAGCCATTCTGGGTTATCTCCTCCTTATTAATAAAAAATAGCCTTTTTGAGTAATTTTTTTTCAGCATGGGGAACATCAATATTTCTATTTTACACTGTAAATAAAGAACAGCTTTCAAGTCACCCCGGTTCATAGTTTCACACTCTGTTCAGTGTCCATATGAAGAATATCACAAGTCACCTGTGCCTGACACAGTTCCTTTACCTGGTGCTCCTCTCCAGAGGCATCCCTAACCAAAAATCCTCTCTGAAATCAAGGAGGTCCACAAGGACAAGAGATGGCCACCTGTATGTGTGACCCTCCTGATGCCCTGTGAAGGCTGACCTAGAACAGAGTTAAAGAATAAAGTAGGGATTTATTAAAAGGCCTCCATGGATCCACCTTGGGCAGCACAAGAGCCCAGCCAGGGCTGCACCCAAGATGAACCAAAATGGCCCCAAAATGGACAACTGGTCACAGGGTCTCTCACTGGGATAAGTTCTGCTCCATTTGCACCTTGCAGTTCATTGTCCCATTCCAGCTTTAGCCCCTGCACTCCCACCCTGCTTGTTTTTCTCTCTCCAGCCCACGGGGTTTGTGCTCCTGGGCTGAGATTTGGATCATTTGTCCTTGGTGCCCAGCTGGAGCAGGAATTGTTTTGTCTCCCTGCTCTGTGCTCAGAGCTCACCATGCCCTGATATGGAGCCCAGACCCACACACCAAAGCAGCACAGAACCTGAAAAATAGAAAAGTTAAACCTGAGGCATCACTCCCAGCTGTAAAATATCCAGCATCATTTCCCTAAATGGCTCAGGTAATTTCTCCTCAAATATTCCTGGACTGTGAAATGTTTTTCCTTGCCCTCGTGGTGTATGAATTACCCAGACCACACTCCATGCTCGCTCTCCTGAATTTCACATCTGGTTTGCCACAACCACCTCCCACTATGAGCTCTGGGTGCCTGAAAACTTTGGTGTTGCTGCACCTGGGAGCTCCTCCTAAACCTAAACCTAAACCTAAACCTAAACCTAAACCTAAACCTAAACCTAAACCTAAACCTAAACCTAAACCTCAACCCACAGAGTATTCTGTCATGGAAGCACAGGATGGTTTGGATTAGAAGGGACCTTAGAGATAATCTCATTCCAACCCCCAGCCAAAATCACATCCCACCAACAGTGAAGGAGAAGAGAGAAACACTTTTCAGCATCTGCATTCACCATTTTAATTGACTTCTCCTTCCATTTGCTCCCATCCTTTGCCCTCCAATAGGAGCGTTCTCGCTGCTGTAGAAACCCCCAGGAAAAAAAACCAAAAAAACAACAAAACCAAAAACAAAACCCCAAAATTCGACAAACAACAGTTGTGCTAAATAAGATTTTTATGTGTGGGTGTTTAAGTATCCGCATGAAGCAAATTTCTACCCTCTTCTCATCAGAAAGGGAAGGAGGCCGTGTGAGTGATGTGACCAATTACCGCCGAGCACCCCAGAGCAGCTCCTGAATATTCACGTCCAATTGCTCCTTGGGTGGAACAATTGGTTTGAACACTTTGAAAAGGCAATGATGTCAAATGTGCGGCGTGATTAAACGCGGCGAAATTACCAGCCGGTTCAGCTGAAAGAGAAGCTCTGTTTCCCTCCCAGGGCAATTCTCCTCTGGGATTTTGCTCTGACGGGAGCAGGGAACACCCGGACCTGTCAGGGGCAAAGGTGCAGCTGAGTTTTGGGGGCAGCACGGACAGGGATGCTCATGGGAGCTTTGCTGAGGGTGCACCAAGCCAAAATCCTCCTCTTCACCCTCCTCTTCCTGCAGAACCACACCTCCACCCCGGCTGGAGCGAGGCAGGGCTGAATTTTGCAAGCACACCCCGGTGTAAATGTGATTCCAATCAAAGATTTTCAGGGCCGAGTGTCTGTGGGTTGAATTGTCCAGAGAACCAACAAAGGCTACACGTGTTCCATCAATAGCACCCACATTTGGGAGCTCCCTGCACAGGCAGGGAACACCCCAAACCCTCAGTCCTGCTGTTTGGTTCATGCCTGTTTCTGTCATCACTGAAAATGGCTTATAATTATTAAAATAGATCATTAATTCTGGCACACTATTTTAAAAATGCTTATACACCATATCACACTTCAGTTCTGTGGCTGACTCAGACCCATCCAAGCATTTTGTGCTGCCGTACACAGAGCAGCGTGCGCTTCCCAGATGGCAGAAGGGAGCTGGGAGCATCCGTGAGGAGGAAGAAGGGAATGCATCCTGCAGGATCACATCTTCTGCTGCTGAGCCCTGGTCACAGAGAGGGCCGCAGGAGCACTGCCCAGCTCCAGCTGCCCAGGCCTGAACCCACCTCCGGAATCAATTTCTCTCCTCCTGCCCCCCCTTTGGGGAAGGTGAATCACATTAGTAAAAAAAACAACCCAAAAATTCTTCTTAACAAGATACTGCCACACATTTTGTGAATGTGCAAAAAGGCTTTTCGATGCAGAAGCCTAAAATGGTGAAACAGCCTTTACAAAATCCTCCCTGAAACTAGAGAACTTTTTCTTTTCCATCCTTTCTTCTTGTTTCCTACCCAGAGATCCGAGCTAATTTTCCTTATCCATAGGCTCCCCCATGCCCTCAAAAAAAAAAAGGGGGGGGTGGGGAAAGACTGTATTCACTAATTATACATCCTGAAAAGAATTTGGTTCAGTGTAAGATGATCCTAGTGATATGCTAATCCTTTTTTCTGCTTGGTGCAGCCTGAAGCCTGTGTCTAACATTTTTTTCAACTGTATGACAATAAAAGTTGTGGCAACAAAAGGAATAAATGGGCAGCTAAAGAAGGTATAGCTGAAACACATGGCAGACCAGTTCTCTCCTCTCCTTCTGGCTGCTCTTTTGTAGGCTCTGGGTTGGTATCCTCAAGTCAATAGCGGAAAGCCAGCCACCTTAGCAACTTAGTATGACACCCAAGCCCTCTCTCTTTACATTCATGAATAGTCAGCAAGCAGCAGACAAAATAGAACTAATCTTTTTTGACAGAATTGTTCAATTTTAGAGGAAAGGCTTTTGAGGCACCTTCCATGCATTTGCAGAATATGAGGCAACAATGGCCACCACCACATTTTGGACAAAAGGACGACCAGGGGTGCGAGCGCGCGCACGCACCACGGCCGTCAGCAGAAAATATTGCAGCCAAGTTCAAGCCACTGCAGGATGTGCCCATTGTTAGGGGGAAGGCTGGCAGGCAAGAAAATAAATAATTTTTTTTTCTTTTAAAACCCCTCCATTGTTTTGTTGCTGATTATTAAACATACACATCTCGATAATGCGTGATTAGGGTTATTTGTCTTGATTAGCCCAAGTTAAGGGAGCTGATTAATATCCACTCTATAATTTCCTGTCATAGGCTGATAACTTCATCCTTTTTTTTTTTTTCCCCTCTCTCTTTGGACCAATGAATCTTATTGCAAAACGCATTCAATCCTGCAGGTTCTGGCCTGCATTTAAAAGCTGGTTTTGCCATTTCGAAATCCTGCCACTCACAAGTCCAGTGTGTGCAAGGAAGGGCACTGCTGCTTTTCCCTTCTCTTCCTTCCATTTAATGCAAGCGTATCTCCTAAGACAGAAAGCAGGGAAGAAATAATAATAATAATAATAATAATAATAATAATAATAATAATAATAATAATAATAATAATAATAATAATAATAATAATAATAATAATAGTAATAATAATAATAATAATAATAATAATAATAATACAATAGTAATAATAATAAATGCACCCAGTCTATGGGCAAAACCAGAAGTTAGCATCATGGTCCATGCAGCTGCAACGCTGCATTTAAAATTCAGTTTACTCCTAGGAAGAGGGCTAATCCTGCCCCTGTAATTCCCTACAGCCAAAATGTACCCCCCTCCCTGAGTGACAGTGCAATGCAAAGACACTCGCACGCTTATCTTCCCCAACCAGATGGCCGACTTGGATCAATGCACACACGCCACGATCAATGGGAGCGATAAAGAATTAGGAAAACAGTGGTACATGCTCCCAGAAAGCTTGTACACTGCATAATTATTTTATGATTCTACACATGGCTACATGTGATACTGGAGTCAAGAAGGAAAAGGATAATTAGAGAGCCAGAAAAGCACCCGTACTGCACTACACACTTTGTCAGTCAGCAGTTCCCACTCGGCTCAACTCACCGCCCTTATCTCCCTCCTGCCCCCTTGCAAACGAATTTCGGGAATATGTAAAATATTAGGGGAGGCGGCTTCTGGGCTACCGGCACGGGATGCGGGAGATTTTCGTGTCCTGTGGTACGGCAACAAACAAAGTTTTTGTGCGAGGAGTGGGGAGGGACCGTGCGAGCATCACCCGGGGGTGGCATCCCGGGGCACCCCGAACCGTGCCAGGGCTTTGTTGGGAGAGGCGCGCATCCCCATCCCGTCAGTAAAACACAGCTGCACCGTTCCTCTCCGGGTCTGGGGGTTTTCCCCCCCTCCTTCCCTCCCCGGAGCGATTTGGTGATTGGTTCCTTGTATCCAGCCCGTTTTGAAGGGAAGAGCAGGGCAGGGAGCAGGAGAGAGCTGACGGAACGACGCAGGATAAATATGAAAGCTGGACGGGATGTGGGTGGCAAAGAGCACAAGAGCGAGGTGAGGGAGCAGAACAATGCCAGGCGGAGCGCTGCCCTCGCTGGCAGGGCGGGCAGCGCCTCCCAAAAACACCTCGGTGTCACCGCCTGATGCCACCGAGGCAGCGCCACCTCCTCGTCCCGCCTGCACCAGTGCGACACCAGCCCCTGATTGCTGCTGGGAGCCTGGCAGGGACAAGGGGATGGGAGGCACCACACGGACAGGACCTTCCTGCTGGTGGGACCTGGCACGGGGAGACAGGGTAGGAAATGCCCAGATTGGGCTGTGGAGGGCTCACCGAGCAAGGAGCCGAGGAGCAGGGGGTGTGATGGAGAGCTGGAGCTCTGGCTGGAATGGGGCAGTCACCAGTGTCCCTTCTGCAGCTGCTTTTCCTGCAGAGGTGTCACCTCTGGAGACCGTGGTCCAGAGATACCTGCCCAGGTCCTTCTGCAGGGAGAGGCTCACCCAGCATCCTCTCACCGTGTCCCAGCACAAACCAGGGCCAAACAGCACTTTCAGTAAATAAATGGATAGACACGCTGGTGGTGACATGTTTGGAAATGTCCCTGACACCACTGAGGCACCGCCACATCCTCGTCCCACCTGCACCAGTGCAACACCACCCTCTGGTTCCTCTTCTGCAGCTGCTTTTCCTGCAGAGGTGTCACCTTTGGAGACCGCGGTCCTGAGATACCTGCCCAGGTCCTTCTGCACTGAGAGGCTCACCCAGCATCCTCTCACCCCAAACAAGGTCCAAACAGCCCTTTTTAGTAAATAAATGAATAGACATTGTGGTGGTGACATGTTTGGAAATGTCCCTGATGCCACCAAGCCACTTCTACCTCCTCGTCCCACCAGACACCACCCTCTGATTGCTGCTGGGAACAAGGGGATGGGAGGCACCACACAGACAGGACCCTCCTGCTGGTGGGACCTGGCATGGGGAGACAGGGTAGGAAATGCCCAAAATGGATTGTGGAGGGTTCACCAACCAACCAACCAACCAACCAACCAACCAACCAACCAACCAACCAACCAACCAGCCAAGGAGCAGGGGGTGGAATGGGGCAGTCACCAGTGTCCCTTCTGCAGCTGCTTTTCCTGCAGAGGTGTCACCTCTGGAGACAATGGTCCAGAGATACCTGCCCAGGTCCTTCTGCAGGGATGTGGCAGAGGCTCACGCTGCATTCCCTCACCACAAACAGCGCTTTTCAGTGAATAAATGGATAGACATTGTGGTGGTGACATGTTTGGAAATGTCCATTTTAAACACAAGGCTTTAAAATTGGGGTCTCTCCTACTGCCATTTGACTTGAGTCAAGAGCAAAGCCCAGAGCCTGGTTCCTCTTCTGCAGGAGTAAAACATCTCTGAGGTGCACCCAAAAGCACATCCAAGTCACCCCAAAAAGCATCTGCACTTTATTCATCCCCTTACTCAAACACAGCTCACTGGACAGGCAGAGGCCCCAGTCTGCATCAGGTTCATGAGTAAACCAGCCCTGTGGACCATTGTGGGGCTGGACAGGTGATCAGGGAATGTGTGCAGTGCCACTCACTGAGCTGGTGCCTCCAGCTCCCCAGCCATGAACCTTCTGATTGGTGCCCTCTGGGAGGAGGAGGATGGGAACACCACACAGAGAGACTCCTCCCAAGGTGCACCTGGCAAGGGAGACCTTGATTGGGATTTTAAAATCCTGGAGGAAATAGTTGTACAATAGGATTCCACCTGCTACCAACCAGCCAACTCTGATAGGTGTTGACCTTCACCGGTGTCACTGTCACAGCAGCATTGTTCCACCCAAGCAGGGTGCATTGACCAAAGTCTTGGAGACAGATCTCTGGAATGGGACAGTGTGTAAGTGTGTTTCAATCTCTTAATCAAAATGTGTCTATGAAGAAAATGGTCCAACTTTTGGACAGACATGGAATTTTGTTGGTACTTCTGTTTCTTTTGATACTTCACAGCTATGTATTCCCTCACCATAAATTTTCTTTCTTTTAAAAGTGAATAAATGGATAAACATTTTGGTAAAGACTTACCTGTTTGAAAATGTCCATTTTAAACACAAGGCTTTAAAATTGGGGTCTCTCCTACTGCCATTTGACTTGAGTCAAGAGCAAAGCCCAGAGCCCTTCTCCTGATGCGGAGTAAAACATCTCTGAGGTGCACTCCAAAAGCACATCCAAGTCACCCCAAAAAGCATCTGCACTTTATTCATCCCCTTACTCAAACACAGCTCACTGGACAGGCAGAGGCCCCAGTCTGCATCAGGTTCATGAGTAGAAACCAGCCCTGTGGACCTCTCTGTGGGGCTGGACAGGTGATCAGGGACACCCCCTGTGCAGTAAGCCACTCACTGAGCTGGTGCCTCCAGCTCCAGCCATGAACATTTCTGCTGGTGCCCTCTGTGAGGAGGAGGATGAACATGGCACTTAGAGACTCCTGATCAAGGTGCACTCACTCAAGGGACCACCTTGATTGGGATTTTAAAATCCTGGAGGATTTATAGTCCTGTACAATAGGATTCCACCTGCTATAACCAGCCTGCTCTGATAGGTGTTGACCTTCACCAGTGTCACTGTCACAGCAGCATTGTTCCACCCAAGCAGGTGTGCATTGACCAAAGTCTTGGACAGACAGATCTCTGGAAGAGGTGGACAGTGTGTAAGTGCCTGTTTCAATCTCTTAATCAAAATGTGTCTGAAAAAAAAAAAAATCCAACTTTTGGGACAGACATGGAATTTTGTTGGTACTTCTGTTTCTTTTGATACTTCACAGCTATGTATGGAAAATCCCTATAATATTTTCTTTCTTTTAAAACTGCCATTTTTGGGTAAAAGTTTTATTAAAGACTTACCTGAAATTGAATATTTATCCTAGAAATTAAGAAAAAAAAATCTGAGTTTTAGTTCTCAAATTTCTTCCCTTTTTTTATGGTCAAATAACAATAGGAGCTTCAGGTAGACAAGGGAATTGTTTCCAAAATTTCTCGTGAGAAATAATTGCCTCCACTAATCATTGTTCCCACACAGAAAAGGTTCTTTAGTGACACAGGTTCTGCCTTTGGAGTTGGCATCACACTGGGTAACAGCATAATTAGAAACAGAGAGATGTAATAACTCTCCAGGCTGGAACTGATCTGTGCGAGATGGGGTTTGCCTCGCTTGGAGATGGACTATCCATTTCTGGAGTGCAGTTTAATTACTTCTCTGGTAGCAGGTGGTAAATTCTGCATCTCCCCTGAATGGCAAAGCTCCTCTTCTCCTCAGTCCAGTTCCCTGCACCTGTGCTAGGTCCATCCTCTTCCACCCTGGGTCTGTGTCTTGGAATTTTCCTGCTGTAGCAGCTTCGATGGACAAATTCTGCCCCTTTTTTGGGTAAGAGAAGACCTGGAGCCACAGCTGCAGCCAAAGAAAGCACATTGCCACTCAGAACAGGATTTTTTCCCCACCTTTTGTGTATGAGTCAAACTTTCTAACACAGAATTTAATAACCTGACAGATGCCTTAAATTTTGGCAGCTGCCTTGGCTCCCTCAGGACAGGCAGGGATGGCTAAAAAATGTGGGACACCTTGGCCACGTCTGCTGTTTCTTGGCCAGGCTGCTGCCAGAGGTTTTGAATATCACACAAATATCAAGGTGTTGTCTCTGGAATGGCTGGATTGTCGTCCTTTTTAACACCCCTCTGTTTTTGTCCTCTGGTGGGGTTGGTCCCTGCCACTCATGGAGGAATTCAAAGTTCCCATGCTCTGGCCCCTGCTCTGGATCAAGACTGGGAGTGCAAATGTGTGTCCTGTCATGAGAGAGGGTGTGAAAACCACCTGGGACCAGCCCAGAAGCAATCCCACCAAGAGCAGCTCAGGAATCCTGCTGTGGATCCTCCCTGTGATGGGGGCACAGCCAGCTCCACGTGGAAAGCCCCCTGACAAAGGATGAAGAGTTTCATGCAAACCTCTTCCACAAAGTCTCGGAATCATAGAACCCCAGAATGGTTTGGGTTGGAAGAAAGCTTCAAGACCACCTGTTTCCAGCCCCTGCCATGGGCAGGGACACCTTCCACCATCCCAGGTCGCTCCAAGCCCTGTTCAACCTGGCCTGGAGCACTGCCAGGGATGGGGCAGCCACAGCTTCTCTGGGCACCCTGTGCCAGGGCCTCAGCACCCTCACATGGAAGAATTTCTTCTTAACATCATGTGCAAATCTCCCCTCTGCCAGTTTAAAATCCACCAAATAAAAGGACAAATCACTTGGAAAATAACCCTGAAGATCTGTTACAAAAGGGGAGCCGAGGTACCTTTGGTGCCTCTCACAGCAAGCGCAGGGTGAGACATCACATTTCTGTGGGTGACAACACTCAACACTGATGCTGTTCCTAATGACTTGCAGGAATTGCTGAAATAGAAGAAAAATATCATTTACTTCTTAGCTATTGAGAGCAAATCAGACTTAAATTGTCCCAGAAGGAAGTAGGCTGGCAGAGAAGCAAGGAACAATTTTTTGTGTCTTTTCCATGTGTTGGGGTTGGTTTTGGTTTGTTGTTTTTTTGGTTTTTTTTTTTTTTGTCTCTTGCAAAGCTAAGTAGCAATTTCTCTCTCTTTCCTTATTTCCTGCTTAATTTCAGGTTCCAGTTTTGGCCTTGAACAGTAAAGCTGTTATCAGAGAGCAGTGCCCTGGACTCATGGAGGCTCTCAGAAAATATTGGTGCCATCTTCCATAAAACATTTTAAACACATGCTATTTGTTTTTAGTCTCCCTTCTGGTTTTACACCCTACAAAGAGGACATTTAATATGTACAATAGAATTAATAGGCATGCAATGTAAGCAGGACTTACATTCAAAATACACTTCCACAAAACAAAGGAGCAGCTGTGAAAATGTAGAGTCTGCTGAAAATTTTCTACTTGGGTATCACATTTGCTAAAAGATTTACTCTGCAAAGTTTTATCTAATTTCCCATTCATTCAATTAAGGAGAGAGATAAATTCCCAGATCCCAAGAGATTAGGGGGAACTATGTTTAGCTCCCCCTTAGCCTTGCAATCCAGCCCATGTTCAGTTTCACGATTATCACTCTAAAGCTTGTGTTTACAGGCTCTGTGCTGCTGATAGAGGAGCACCTCCATCTCCTACCAAATCCAGAGGGATTGGGAAGTCCTCAGGATGGCACAGATCCCTCCAGACCAGGAGGATTCCAGCCACATGGGACAAAACACCCCATTCAGCAAGGCCAGGGCAACGTAGGGAGGGTTGGGTTCTGGGCAAGCTGGTCCAGGGAAAGGTGGGGGGGTTGGAATTTTGGAGCTAGGTGGTCTTTAATGTCCCTTCAAATCCAAAACCATTTTAGGGTTTTACAGTTCTGTGAGTGGTATTTCAGCTGCTCTGGAAGGAATGGGCAAAGCTCATGGGTTACCAAAGATTTCAGTGCAAGAAACAAACACTCACTAAAATGTCTTAGAAACTAATCACCTGCTAAAGCAGAGGAAAGCAGATGAAGTTAAAATTAGTCATTGGCCTCTTGGTATCTTTTATCAGCCTTCATATCCTTTATCGACTTGTCTAAGGAAAGGCAGCAATATTTTTTGGAACAAAACTAGAAACACTCACCAATGTTTTGTTGAAAATCAATCCAGAATTGTGCATCATCATTGGGGTAATTATTTTCTGGAGTCAGCTACCTGTTTAAAGGGAAACATGGATCTTGTGGCTGACAAGTGGGTAGAAATGTTGAACATGGAGACACTCATCCTGAAAACACTGAGCTCTGAAGGGGATTCCTGGCCATCTCAGTCAGTGCCTGGGAGTTGCTGGCAGCACAAACACTGACCTGCTCTTGCCTTATTGAATTTATGACCTAAATAAAACAATGATTCTGGGTTGCAAGAGTGTTTCCTGCTATTTACGCCTCCCATGCTTCTGTGGGGAGTGGGGATGGGCAATTCCAGCACCCCACAGACCAAAGGGAAACTGAATGTCCTGCAGTCCTGGTAGGCAAGGCGCCCTCAGGTCCTTTTGTTCCAAACACCAATGAACAGCAGAAGTGAAGAGCAGCAGCTCCTTTGTGCATTCAAGGCAAAGCATTTGGCAGCAGGTTTGGTGAGACCATTACCTCTCACGTTGATCTGCATTGTCTCAGAAAGTTCTGATTTTCATCTGTTTTCATCCATTCTTCATTCATCCCCAAACTTCTGCTTGGATTGAACATTCTTTGAGGATAAAAAAATCTCGTTGGTGAGGGATTTTTTTTCCCTTTAAAAGCAAAATAGATCCACAAACAGGCTGTGGCAACTGTGATATTTCTCCTCCTGCTGCTGCAACTACCACTGTAATTGGAATTGAACCTCTCTTGATACCTTGATGAAGAATTAATTTCCAAAACCATCCCCAGGTATGGAGAAGCTTGCAGATTTGAGCCTCAGATAACAAACATGGTTATTTGACAAGCACTAATATAAAATGTTAGCTCCTTCATGTTTCAAAGCAGGAATACTTCAGGACGCTAAACAGATTTTCTTGGATTTTGATGTCTGTTTGTAAAAAAAAATGAATAAAACAAGGCAAATGCTGAAAAGACCAAAGATTTTATTCTAAATGTTACTGGGAATTTCTGATTAGACATTTGTGAACACACTGCCTGGTTTTAATAAGCTTAGAAACATCATCAGCAATTAATGGGCGAGCCAGAATGATGCTGCACAGTCAAGCAAGGGTAATTGTGCTCATTATATTGCCAGAGATGCAGCTGATCAAAAAGGAAAGCACTGCTTTCCCTGAAGTTCCTGCACACTCTTTAGGTGGAATCAGCGCTGGGTTCACAGGAAATAATCAGGCAAAGGAGCTGCTCACCAACCTGTGGTGCCTCACACGCCCCCAACACTCACAGAAGGTCTCACACTTCATGTGAGCATCACTTTTTCCAAGGCTACCTTTGATTTTTTTAGCCATTTCACCTGAAACAGGCACATTTATCCCTCAAGGAGCAGCACCAGCCTCTGGTCATTCTGCACTGTGGAGGGCCAATGTTGAGGGACAGCAGGGGGTATGGATATATCTGCTTATAAACTGCTTTTTGGAGGCAAAATATCCTGGTGAATTTACTAGGAAAGATGAATATGGTGGAACCCCATTACTACAAAAAATGAAAAAGCTATTTTTTTTATTTTTTTCTGCAGTGACATAATTATAGTCACCCAGGAACATGAGAGAGGCAATGTCTGCAGGCAGAGGGTAAAAGCTCAGCTGACACAACTGGAAATCGGACAGAGAAACCACTTTCACAACAAAAATTATCTTTGTTTTCCTAATCCAAAAATTTAGATATTTTTGGGGATCCTGGGATTCTGAAGTTTGGCTTTCCCACTACTGCCTCTTTCCAGGATGGGACAACCTGGACCGCCCTGAAAAACTGCAACTCCCTCTGCAACCAGAGGTCAGCAGTGGTGACTCCATAAAGGAATTGCTGGCTTTGTTTGGGCCTTGCTCTGCATGTGAGCCAGCACTTCACCCATTCCCCTCACCCTGGCCTCTCATTTCCATAATTACCTGCATTTATTGCTTACTGTGAAGCATGACGCGTTTAATGCCTCCATTTATCCAAAAGGGGCCTGCAGCTGTAGGTGCTGTGCTGCACCCACAGGTTTCTGTAATGGGTTGGTGCTTTCTTGGCCAGGGTAGCCAAGCACCAGCTCCCTCCAGGGATACACAACAGCCTCTCCTCCAAGCCAGCAAGCTGTTGGTTATGGCAATATTGCTTAGTGATGCCTATTCTTTAAGAAATGCCACCATTATAATGCCTGCACCCACATTTTCAACAGAGAGACCTGAACTACAGCTCACATTTTACCAACTCCCAGTGCCATGTCTTTTAAAGCCCTCTTTCTGAAAAAAACATTTCCTTTGCCTCAGAAAAAAAGGAAGTTGCTCCTTGTGCAAAACTGATTGTCTGAATTTATGGTGAGCCCTTTAAGTTTTTAAGCTTTGTGGGGAGATATTTTGCATGAGAACCACATGTGCAATATTATTTAATTTAATGAATTTAATGTTTCGTGAAGGTCCAGAGAGGAGACAAAAAAGGGATTGTGACGAGGTTCGGCACCAAACTCAATTCTGCATCTCAGCAATAATTCACCAACATAATTCCCTCAAGGACTCACATCAGCTCAGCCTGGAGGAAAGACAGTTCAAGGAAAAGGCTCAGAGCCTTTAGGCACAGATTCCCTCTCTCAGAAGCCAGGAGGTGTAAGAGCCTGAATGAGGGATGTGGGACTCCAGGAGCTCTCCAAAATGCAGTTTATTCCATCCAAAAGTTACAGCAGCCCAGGGTTGTGGGTGACAGAACCTGTGCCCACAGCTGTCAGCTCCAGCTGCAGGCAGGCCTGCAGACCCTTAGTTCAGGTTACAAATGCATTCTAGACTTTTCTTTGCTGAGCATCTTCATACAGTAGAACTAATCTATGCCTTAACTTTTATCTATACCCTATCATAACTACTATAATTACCATACTCATCTTACTATTCTCCAATCACTAAAAGTTAGTACATTACAGTTCAAGCTAGAAGTTGTTTTTCAGTTTTCTTGCAGTGGAAAATTTTGAGACCTTTTTTCTATACGGTATGCCATGCTTTTTCATGGTTTTCCCTTCACCAAAGATTTTTTTTTTTTTTTTTTTTTTCAGTATGCGTTCCATGTCCCTCATATCCTCCCCTCCAAGTTTTGTCTTCTTCCTTGATTTTTTTGATTTCTACTTGCACCTACTTGACTTGTTTGCCTGTGCTCTCTTTCTGCTTGGTAAAAACATCTTCTTGTTTGGGGTGGGTTTATCCTTTGCTCTAAGCCATAAAAACCCCTTCTATCTAACGCACCCTTTGCCTCCTTGGTTATCCAGCGAGACTGGCTCAGTAATTCTTTTCTTCTATATCAAAACTTGCTTCAATTTCTATTGCTTCATCAGACTCAACATTCAAAAATCTTTCTGCTAAGCACACATATCTGTGAGACTTTCTTGCCAAAATTTCATCCTTCCCAACAACCACACAGCCACTCACTTGAGGTGGGTTTATCCTTTGCTCTAAGTCATAAAACCCCTTCTAACTAACACACCCTTTGCCTCCTTGGTGCTAGACTGGCTCAGCAATTCTTTTCTTCTATATCAAAACTTGCTTCCATCTCTACTCCTTCATCAGAGTCCACATTTAAAAATCTTCCTGCTAAGCACACGCATCTGTGAGACTTTACTGCCAAGCTTCCATCCTTGCCAACAAGGAGGCAGCAGTTAAACTCAGTTCCATCAGGGGATCCCCGCGCCCAGCTCGGGGACCACACACACACATCCAGTGACTTTCAGGGGGTGAAACGTGTCCAGCTCTGGCCGGGTCGCTCAGAGCCACACGCTCTTTGAGGTTTTGGCTCAGAGGTGCGGCCCTGTGAAAGACAATCCTGCCCCACGTTGGCTGTCCTGATGGAGCTGCCCCTTTGGGGAGGACACCGACCCAATCTGCACAGACCCTGGTCATTAGCATAGACCCATTTCAAGAGAGCTCTTTGAACACCAGTTGCCTCCAAATTCCATTACCTCTCTCCCTGCTGGGTTTTGTGCTTTAAGTATCAGGCAGGGGCTGGGGAAAAAAAAAAAAAAAAAAAAAAAAAAACAGTAAGTGAAATCCTAAGCCTAAATAATTAGATGTGTTGTGCTTAGTTCTCTAAACTCTTACTTATTGCTTTTTCTCCGTTTGACAGAATATAATCTGCTTTTTTTTTTTTTTCAGACCTGACACACAGGTCAGTTAATCCAGAGGTTCCTAAGTATGAATGAGGCAGAGAGAGAGAGGCAAACACCAACTTTTTATGTGTTTGTCACAGCACTTCATCTTTGTTTGCAGCCTCATCTGAGGTACAAGCAAATTTCAGAGTCATCCTTGCTTGCAGGTACTCTGAGAAAACTTCAGCTGGAGAGGGAAAAACAAGCAGGATGTCTTTGCTGTCTGGCAGATAAGCTTAAGGGTAACAATAATATCTCATCCTTTGAGAGGCAGGCTTGGGGTTGCTGGATAATTTTAAGAGGAAAACTGCTCGTAGAAAAATGCTGTGTGGACAGAGGAGAGTTTTAGCTCTACACTGGAAAGGCAGCAGACATTTTTATCTTCATCTGGAGGTGAAGATCCAGCCCTGACCTGGCATGGGGGGCACTCATTGCTTTTGAAAAAATTGTGAGTGCAGGACAACTGAGGGAGTCCAGCTGGTTTGATTGCTCAAAGGATTTTTGTTCCTTTGTGTTCAGAAGCATAGAGTATTTAAACTTGTTGTCTAGAAAATAGAAGGGAAAAAGGTTATTTCTGCTAAATATCCAACACTTTGGTGCACTCCACCATCATTACTCTCCACAACTGAGGGTACCAGCATTCAATGCCTGTAAAAACGTATTTTAAAGTAGGACATAGGAGCCAAAGCCAAGAAGGGCTCCTCACACGGATTAAAGTTCTGCTGCCATGGGATCTTTGGTTTAAATTCACTTGGTTTAAATTCACTTTGGTTTAAATTCACTTTGATCAGGCCGCAGCATGACCTACAACATGTGAACTCACTCTGGGGCTGCAAAAGCAGAACTGTTGGCATTTAATTCCTTTTATTTCAGTGCAGTTGGCTGCCTTGGTTGGGTTTTCTTCAGAAAGAGAATTCTTACTTGGAGTGATTTGGGTACAAAAGAAAGTGAGGTTGAAAAATAAAGATGGAGTAGAAAGGAGTGAGGTGTGTGGTGCTCATTTCTTCTCCAGGGAGCCAACTTTGCCCTGGCTTTCAGGGAAGTTTTATCCTCTGCAGGGCCAGGAGGGACACACAATCCTGGTGTGTCCCTCCCAGCTCAGGACACTCTGTGATCTCTCACCCCAGTTACACAGGGCTCCATGATTCAGGGGATCAAAATCCTCAAGGACAGATCTTAGAGATCATTGAATGGTTTTTTTTTTTCACCTTTTGCGGGGCTTGCTAGATTTTGTCAACAAAGAATAGACTATGAACAGGATTTTAAACTCTCTGAAAAGGCACTTGAAGGACAGCTGGGGCAACACAAGGTGACATTACCTGATGGCATTTCATACTGGCTGCAGTTTTCTAAAAGCTGATGGCTCGCCACTCAATTCCCTCACAGTGCTGCAGTTTTCCTGCAAAATGACAAAATGCTGCAGGGACAAGGTGAGGTCACCACTGGAGGAGACAGGAGAGAGTCTGCGAGCTGGAAGGAAGCAGCAGAGGATATTACTGGCACACGCTGCTGTGGATGCGATTACTGTCAGGGCAGGCTGAGCTGAATTGACACCTCCAACAAAAAAAGAGACAGAGCCACAGCTCCAGAGTCTTTGAAATCCCTTCCTGTGAGCAGCAGCATCGCCCGTGCCTCGCTCAGGTTGGGCTGCAATGAGCTCTCGTCCCTGCGCGAGGCTGCCCTGATGCGAGGGGTGCAGCTCTGCGTGGTGGCAAACGGGAAAGGCTGGGTGTGTTATCTGAGCTGCTGGCACTCCAAGTGAGGCTGCCTAATCAGGTTATCTCTGGGTTTCACAGAGATGCCGAAAGAGGCCAGAGAGGAGAGGATCTACGGGAGACTCCACCGACAAAGGATTCGCAGGCGCGGCTTTATTGAGTCCGGTTCAGGATTTTGTGCTGCAGCCCTGACACCTGTTTGCCACAAGCAGGCAAACCCACATGGTCCCCAGGATCAAAACCAGGTGCTGGGGGTGTTGGTTGGTGTTTGGCTCAATCCAGAGCCTGCTCAGCCCATGGGGGGCACTAAGCTGGGACTGAGCTCCCACGAGGTGAGAGGTTCCCTTCATGTCCATGGGATGGAAACGGCTTGGGCTGGATTAGGATAACTTTGGGGGACAGGGAGGGAGGAGGGGTTTTTTTACACCATCCAGACCTTCTCAGGGACTGAGACAACTGCACTGCTCCCTGGGAGCAAAGACCAGCTGTGGGCTGGTGAATAAAAGCAATTTTGTTCCCAAAAAGCAGCTCTGCTAATTCAGTGCAACTTGAATTGAGGCTACTACAACAATGCTGCGTGGAGCCTGCTCTCTTCAGTGTTTTGACAGCCATTTTGCACACACACCTTATGACCATGGCTCCTCAGGGTGAAAAATCACCCCACCAGCTTTTCTTTTGGTGAGACCTGAGAGCCCAGGTGGGGATCAGAATGTAATTCTGCAGATTGTTTAGAAATGTCACCCTTCTCAGGGTGCTCAGGTGCACCTTTTCATGTCATTATCAGGATCCACAAAATGCTGTCTGCTTTGAAAAGCACTCCCTACCTTAAAATAATAGAATTTCAGCCAGGAATATGTAGATTTCAATAGTTCTCATCAGCAAACTGTGGGCTGGCTAATAAGCACAAGAAACATGATGGATCAGAAACATGAGAAAACTCCAGCACCTGAAAGTTGTGAGGATTCATCTTTTCCAACAGGGATTCATGTTTGCCATTCCCATGAGTATTACCAGGATATAAATCCCAGCACATCAAGAGGGGAATATAACCCCCGGTGGTTTGGAATTAAAGGCATTCAGAGGGGTGCAGAGCCTCATCTTAAGACACAGAGTCACAGTGTGCCTCTAAATCCCTGAGCACTGGGATGAGGGTGTGTTGGGATCACAGTGATTGCAGTGATGATGCAGCTCTTGTTTGGGCCCTTTGAAACAGGCTGGCACAGACACATCTTCCCAAATCAGAGATTTAAAATTGCAGGTGGCTGCTGCTTTCAGTTTTCATCCACCCTGTAACCCTGGAGATGGTTTCACTAATACAGCACTTCCCAAATGTTTAGACCCCAGGTGTGCAACAGTGTTCTTATTGATGAGATTTAAATTCTCTTTTTTTTTTTCTGGTACTCCTAATGATGGGAACAAAGATAACTGCATCAGGTCATATCTTTCATTATCACACAATCTTTCTTTCTTCCTTGCATTATTGGTGATGGGTTTAATTTGTTTCACAATGCATTTGCTGAGCTTGTACATATATTTGAGCACAGGGTATGTCCTTGCCTTGAACCAGGATGGCAGCTTGTGTATCCACTCATGTGTGAACTCTGTCTCCATGTGCACACTTGCACCTGCAGTCATTATTTTATCAGTAAGTATTAAACTGTATTATTAATTTTTTTTGGTTTTTTGGGTTTTTTGTAGTGTGTATCTACATGGAATCTGAGAATTGCTCAGGTTGGAAAAGCCCTCTAAGATCACCAAGTCCAAAAGGTCCCCCCAAGGCCACCACTAAACCATGTCCCCAGGTGCCACATCTACAATTCTTTTAAATACTTCATAAGTGAAGGATTTTTTTTTTTTTTTTTTTTTTTTGTACTCTATGAAGAATTATGGAGATTCAGGGAGTTGTGCAAAATTTCCTTTAAGATTTGCTCAGGTCTACCAGTGCTTAAAGGTTTTAAGGTGAGCATCTCAGGATGGAGTGCTGTGTCCTGTGCTATCCATAAGTCATCTGGGACTCACACCATATTTGAATCTACTTTAAAACACCTGAAATCTATCTAGACAAATAAATTCAGCATGAATTAAATGCAGATTTATTGTCCACGGTGTGCTGTTCAACAAGCAGCCAAACAGAGAGTCCCCTCCTAAAAGGACTGGAGGATGGCAGACCAAAGCACAGCCCCCTGAAAACGGAATAAATCCATCCCTAATCGCTCCCAAAGCCCTGAGTTTGCAGGAGATATTTCCCTTATCAAGACCTGTGGCTGGAGTGGCTGATATGGGTAATTTCCCAGGTGTTTGCTCGCCAGGGAAAGGGGTCACCTCGGGGGGAAACTGTCTCCTGCAGGATGAAGAGCTGTGACCCAGCAACAAAATAAGTGTTGGGAAAGGTCTGCCTATACAGCAAAATGTTACAGCTATTAAAATTCCAGAAAAAATGCCAGGGAACAGGGCTTTTCCAGCTGAGGGATGTTACATGACATCCCTCCACCTGTACCAGCTGCAGCCTGTGCCTTTATGGAAATGGCCCCAAAGTGGGCTCAGGAAGAGATTGAGGCTAGAAAAAGGCACTATCACCATTCAGGTTTGCTGAAATCAACACATGCCATGCTCCAGAAAATAAAATATAAGCTGTGGAATGTTATACTTTGATTTTTCTTCCTGTTTCTGAATGAGTTATTTCTCTCTGAGTTATTCCTCTGTCATTTTTACTGCCAGGGAAAAGCCTGAATTTGAATTGTCCTCAAATAAGAACCTGCTGAGCAAAAATTTCCTATATAACCCTTGAAACACTGCAGAGTGAGTTCATATTTTCTTTTTTTGTTTGTTTTTTCTTTTTTTTCCCAAGCACTGAAACTGGAAACTTGGCCTTGGGAGTCCCACTCGGGCACTGCTGGCAGAGAAGCACTGCTGGGTGACATCTGTCATCAGCCACTGCTGAGCTCAAATGTTCACTTCCTAGCAGCAAGACGTGCTTTAAACAAACAAACAAAACAAGGAAAAAGCCTTCAAGGTATTCCCCACTAGCAGTTCGAAGCAGAGGGGAATTTGAAAAAATTTGATTTGTTTTTTTCGGCCACTCCTCCATCAAAAAACTTCCCATCAAGAACCACGTGAGCTGAGCTCTGCATGGAATATTTGGAATTGCAATGTGAAAAATGTCAGGCAGCAATTCTGGTCTAATTGTGGTTTGCAGCACTTGTGCAGACAGAGGATTTTAGGTGGTACTTTAATCTAAAGACAGCACTTGATACAAACATGGATTCTGGCACCTAAAGACAGATGTATAAAGAAGCAACACCTTGAAAACTCAGCCAGAGAAATTCTAGAAATAAGGTAAATATTTTTTAATGCTGAAAATGATTAACTCCAATGACAGAAATTGAGCGAACTGGGGAACTGTCTGGCTCCTGAGGTCTTCAAATCAGGAGTGGGTATTTATAACATCACAGAACGGTGAACTTCACACTGATTTCAAATTAACAGGAAGATCCAGTTTGGGATGAACAGTTTGTCAGTCTAAGGACCACCCAGACTTCAAATGATGACTCCATGAAACCAAAGGGGTGCACAGGGCTCTGCCACTGCCTCATGAGATGGAACAGTTTGTCCCACAGCTCTAAAGCCAGGGTCAAGGATTGTTTAAGGACTGGACTTGTTTTGGGCTGAGCCTGAAGTTCTTGGGAAGCTCTCTACACCAGAAGGACAGGTGATGTCTTAGGTAATAAAGGCTTCATCATTTTCTGTAGAACCTGATAGCCCCATAAATACATCTGTTTAAACATTAAAAATTGGTCCTAAAAACACTTCTAAATAAATAAAACCATACAAACATTTCCACCACAGCTTCCTCTTGCATGTGTTCTAAATGTAACAAAAAAACCCCAAAACCACACAACAAACAAACCAACAAAAGAGAGGGGAAAAGAAAGGGAAGGCTACTTTCCCCTGCTTGGATCCCTACTGCATCCCCAAAATTGAAGTAAAAAAAACCTGATTGGAAGGCAACAAAATATTTCCCATAGAGGACAAAAACCTATGTGTGTTTTAGAAATGGCACAAACCTGCTGTGGGTGAGGCTGCAAGTGTTGACACGAGTGTGTTAGGTTGAGGTTTAGAACATCATTATTTGCTCTTATTTACCAAATGTCTTACCCACCATATTATCTGCCTTTTCAGATGTGTACTGCTTTTGATTTTTAATTGGAGTTATTTACCAAATGTCTTACTCATTAGACTATCTTCCTTTTCAGATGTGTTCGCTTTGAATTCTCTGTGAGGAGAACCAACACATCAAACCAGTGACACACGAGGCTTTCTCAGCACCCTGGTGCCTTTGGGAGTGTCCAGCACCTCGTTTTGTCCCTCTGCTGGCTTCACAAATGGAGTTTTCTCCATTCCCTGGTCTGTGATTCAACCTGGTCAACAGGCAGGGGATTAATGAGGCACTGACCATGATGGGGCTCCACACTCTGCTGTGGTGTCTTTCTGAATTATCACCATTTTAAAAGAACAACTTCAGCACCCAAAGGTGTTTGGGACACTGCTTTTCTTTCCCTTTCCCTTTCCCTTTCCCTTTCCCTTTCCCTTTCCCTTTCCCTTTCCCTTTCCCTTTCCCTTTCCCTTCCCTTCCCTTCCCTTCCCTTTCCCTCCCTTCCCCTTTTCCCTTCTTTCCCTTTTTCCCTTTTCCCCTTTTTCCCTCTTTCCCTCTTTCCCTCTTTCCCTCTTTCCCTCTTTCCCTTTTTCCCTTTTTCCCCTTTCCCTTTTCTTTTCCTTTTCCCTTTCCCTTTTCCCTTTTCCTTTCCTTTTCCCTTTTTCCCCTTTTCCTTTCCCTTTCCCTTTTCCTTTTTCCCTTTCCCTTTTCCCTTTTTCCTTTTCCCTTTCCCTTTTTGCTTTCCCCTTTTCCTTTCCCTTTTCCCTTTTTTCTTTTTCCTTTCCCTTTTCCCCTTTCCCCTTTCCCCTTTCCCTTTTTTCCTTTTTTTTCCTTTCCCTTTTTCCTTTTCCATTTTCCCTTTTCCCATTTTCCCTTTTTCCTTTTTCCCTTTTCCCTTTTTTCCTTTTCCCTTTTTTCCTTTTCTCACCTGTGGCAATCTGCTGTCACCCACCAGATTTCTGAGGTCTGGAGCCCACAGCAGAGCAGCAGAAGCCCCTGGGGGGGTTTGGTCACTCAGTGCTAAATAAGTTCCCAACCTCCTGCTGGAGGAGATGCTCCCTTTTGTGGGAATGATAAAATATGCTGCAAACAACCCAGAGAAGAGGAGGGAGCCCATCACTGGCTGCAGTGTCAGGGGCTGTCTCAAGCTGGATAATCCTCAGCATCTCCACAGGAACCCCTGGGGATGTTCCCAAGCAATTCCCGCCCCGTTGGGCAGAGCCTCTCCCAGGCACCCACCAGACTGGAACCCCACAGTGGGGGCAGCAGTGAGGGGCAAAACCCCACTGGTTGGGGGATATTTCACATTTAATCTCAGCTTTCTGACTCTTCTTCACCTCTCACGATTTGAATTTGCAACTGAAGGCAAAAGGTGGGCACAAAAATGGCAGTTGACTGTGCAGCAGGTTGGAGGTTGAATTTTTTGCTTCCTTGTACAATAAAATTCATTTTTCACTGAATAAAACCCAGCTGTTTGCACTGATTGTTTAAGAGCCCTCTAACATTTAACCTAAAAACCTTCTCCATGTGATAGTTTGCCCTAGACCTTCTGGTAGCTGAAATTCCAGTCCAAAAAGGATGAAGTTTTCTAGAAAGGATGTGATTTTCTAAAAGGATCCCAGTGCAGTCTTAAGGAAAATTAAAATAAAAAATTGTAACAATTAAAAATGCATAGAAGTTATCAACAATTGAATTAAATAATTATCATATTGTTCAGAGTTTTCTCATTATATTTGTGTAGATCCAAATGCTCTACAAGCTTCTCCATAGTTTCATATCTCTAAAACTAGCAAACTGGTATTAGTAAAATATTTAATTTAATATGAATTTTAGCATTAAATATTATATATTAAATATTATTGTAAACAATATTAAATAAATTTAATATTAAATTAGATATTAAATTTAATATTAAAGTACTGATATTACTAATATATTAATTTAAAAGTATTATTGAAAATATTATTTTTAATATCAACAAGTAAAACTAGTAATGTTTAATAAACATTAGTGATTCTTTAGTAAAAATGAGTATATTTTAAGATTACTAAATAAAACCCAGTAATTTTTAATATTATTTTAAAAAACACTCTTCTGCCCTATGCAAGCCAATATTTCCAACAGCAGAGAAGAAAAATCAGTGATGGCAAATATTAATATACAATAATATTACAACATTATAATACTAAAATATTTCAAATTATCTTATTTTATCAAAGAAAAAAAATTGCTTCATTTACAGTCTGGAGCAGGCAGGCTGAATTTTACCACTTTTTGCTCTTACGTTGTTTCATCTCATAAAAACGTCCTTAGCTCATGACCATCACCGTGATGGGACCTGATGGCTTGAGATGCAAACCTTGCCCCACAGTGGGGAAAATCCCAAGGGAAAACTCCCTAACAATGAGCAATAAAGGAGCAGCATCCCAGGGAGGAGCTCACACTCGAGGCTGACAACTCAGCCAGAGATTAAAAAGCAGAGAAGGAATTTTTAATGACCCGGAATGCTCTGGGAGATGTGCCTGGTGTAAGCACCAAGACATTGCAATGAGGAGTTTGGTGGAGCCCAAGTACTCATGGAGCTCTAATGAAGAGAAAAAATTAAGTAATGTTGTAGGGCTCCTTCACTGCATATCTTAATTTCAATGATGTCTTGGGCAGACTTAAGAAGGAAAGCTTTGGTTGAGTTGATGTGTGTCTCCTGAACTTTTTTTCTGGAAGAAGGATTTCTGCTCATTTATCCTCTCCAACCCCTCCTGCCTTGACACCATAGAATCCTAGAATGGTTTGGGTTGGAAGGGACCTTAGAGTCCACCCTATCCCACCCCATTCCACCAGCTTCCACCATCCCAGGTTACTCCAAGCCCATCCCCCTGGCCTCCAGCACATCTGAGCTGTATCAATTCCCCTCAAAATTTAGACCCTTAGTGCCCCCTATCAGTTGGGACCCCTCTGTTTCTCCATCACCTGGAAAGTTTGGGCTGAATTCATAGAATCATGGAGTCATAGAAAATTCTGCACCTTCAGGGCCTGACCTCAGATCCCATCCCCTTAATTCCACAAAACGTGACTTGAGCAGGTGCCTGACACAAAAAGGAGAAGAGCAAGGATTGTGTTTCCATCAGCAGATTCAGAAGTTGCACCTTAAATGGTCACAGCTCTGCTGGACTTTTTTTCCCATTAATTTGCCTTTCCTTAGCAGGAACATGAACAGGATTTCCTGAGCCCAAAGGCAGGAAGATGACAATGTTTTAAAGTCAGGACTCAGAAGGAGCCCCCTTGGCCTCCAGCAGAACCAATGAAAAATTCCCTGGTTTGGAATCCAGTCCTCATCCATCCCAGCCAAACCAGATCCCAACATCCACCTCATTTAAAGGGGATGCCTCAATTCACATTTTAATCTTATTTTTCTAAAAAAGCCAGCTCAGAGCAGAAGCTGAAGGTGTTTTGTAGGGCTGGAGACTGAGGGTGTTACAACAAAAGCAAGATCTCAGAGAGGGCAGCACCTGACCTGCCCAAGAGCTCTAGACAGATTAAAAAGGTTTCTTGTGGACATTTGACCATGAAGGTGCTTGGCTTTTCTTCCCACTACCAGCTTCTTCCCTAAGCCCTAGCATTTATTGAACTCTCTTTTCTTACAAGGAAAGAAAAAGAAAAAGGAAAAAAAAAAAAAAAAGAAAAAGAGGAAAAATTGTACAAAAAAATAAATCCTGCTTTTGTTCTGGATAAAACTAGGTCAGCGTTTTCCATCCCCACTGTCAGTTTTCTGCAGTGTGTTTCAAACAAAGCATCATCATTCCAGCAAAAGGTATTTATAAAGTGAGCTTTGACAAAACAATTGTATTTTTTTTTTCCAGAAAGGCTTTGGCATCTGTCACTGCCAGGAAAGATTTAAGATCTAGGTAGAATTTTCATCTCTCAGAATAACTTGGCCTATATTGACTAGAACTAATAGATCTGATGTTTTAAACCCCCTTGTGCAGCAAAGCGCTGTAAATTGCAGCTGTTTAGAAATTTCCCTCCTCCATGGAAAATTTACAGCGGGAAAAGTAGAAATGTCTCCAGGATTTATTTTCACCTGGCACCCCCACAAACCCCCAGTTCTTTTGACTCAGAGACAAGAATATAGTACCACAAGGAAGCTGGAAGATGCCAAAAATAGTACCCCATGGGACAAGGAGGATGCCAAGAACACAGACTACTGTGGACAGGGGGCATGACAGAGGTTTTGCTCAAATAAATGAAACATAATTTTTAGCAGAAATAGGGGAAAAGACAAATTTTTTCAGTTATTCATAATTTCCAACCAACTGGAAAATCCAAAACCCTCTTCCACCACATTTCAGAGCAATTAGTCACAGGAAAAAAATAAAATTTAAATAAAAATGACACTTGGAATTTAAAAATAAAGAGAAAAATATCTGTAATTTTCTTGCCATGTTTTTCAAGATGCACATAACCAGGGTTAGTTAAGGCTTATCATGCACACACAGAATATTCACTCCAGGGCATTTACTCCATTGTGGGGACATGTAACCCTCTGCAAAGGCAATGTCTCCACTTACCCCACTCTTCCCTCTTCATTAGGGATTTGCTGTGACTCCAGGAGTCTCAGAGCTCCTCACCTGTTCAACAAAAGAGGATTTGGAAGTATAAGGTGCAGCTGGGGCACACACTTAGCATCAGCTCTCCACCTAGATCATCCCTTAAAAACAAATATATGAGAGAACCATCCATCTTTGATACATAAAACGAGCACAGAAGATCTTCATCAGGGACAGAGACAACAAGAAAAGGACTGAGAGGCCCAGACCTCATTTAGAGCCTGATGTCTCATCAATAAAACTGGGATACAGGATTGAATAGCAAGATGGGAGGTGTTGGAAAGCAAGGATGTGCACAAGGGACAAGCACAGGAAAAACAGGAGATGGATGGAAGATCCGAGGGCTGAACAAGGGGTTTATCTGAGGAACCATCAGTGAGGGCATCACCATCAGGACTCATTTTCACTGAGGTTCTTGGACTGACTCAGAGGAGATGGAGAGGCAGAGGACACACAGAGGGAATTTCAGGGCATCCCACAGTTCTGGAAACCAGGCTGGAGCCAAGACACAACCATAAACTAGTTAATCCCAAAAACTTCAAGTGAACAGTCCTAAGCCAAACCTGCCACCAAAAGTCATTCCTGCAGCCCTCTAAGGGCTCAGCACTGCTCACAGTAGCCGTAGCACATCCAGCAGAAGAGAGAGGTAAAGCCAGTAAATCAATATTTTGTCAAAGTCCACCTGAGTCTGATTCATGTGAAAAACACAGTTCCCATGTCTTCAAACACAGCCAAATTCTTTACAGGAAAAAAAGTCTTTGTTCCCTGGGTGTTGTGAGCAAGTAAGTAAGTCTAACAAAATCCAAACACAATTTGGCAGGATGTAACACTTGTCGGACATAATCCTACCTGCTGAAATTTCCTTTTAACCTCAGTGAAGACTCTGGTAGATGCTAAGTATAATCAGGACAGATACCAATTCTCTCCCACTGGAAAGCAGAGTGAACAGACTTCAAAATATTTTTCTTTCATGTCACATCAGCAAAGGAAAAGTTCTAGAAATAGTTTCTTGGGGCTTTTTTCTCCTGAAAAGTTACCTGAGTGATTTTGGCTGTGGTAGGTCCCCCAGAGTAATAACAACATCACTGTTAATAATATAACATATACTTAACCCTGAGAGCATTAAATTCAGTGTTCTAGGTTACATTGTGTGATCCTTGGGGTGTCCTGTGCAGGGACAGGAGTTGGACTCGATGATTTTTGTGTGTCCCTTCCAGCTCATGATATTCTATGACTCCATAATTTTAGGAATTCAGCCCAAACTTTTCTGGTGATGGAGAAACAGAGGGTTCCAAAGCAGGGGGATTGCTGATCCCCACAGCAGGAATTGGTCTGGTTTCTTCTGAATCTATGGTGGGTTAGGAAGGACCACAGGCAAAGCTGTTGTTGATATTTCTTGTCAGTTAAAATCCCCTCATTACAACTTCTGACTTTACACCCAGGTTGAAAATGGCTCTCAGGTACTACAGGATGGGGATGACAGTTGTTGCCACCTGAGTATGCAAACAGAGAGTCCCAAGACCCCACAAAACATTTTCTGGAAATGCCCATTGTGTCATGTGAAGTGTTTATTCAACTTCAATTAAAGGTCTGATCGTGCACTAATTGCAAATTTTGTTGCAAGCCAGCGTGGGTTCCCTGATGATTAAAGGACTGATAGTTCTCTTATTAATTATCATTTCCAGCATGGAAGGCTGCAGTGTGATTCCCTCTGCAGAGGTAGGTGCCATCCGTAGGCTCCTGAAGAAGCATCCCTGGCCTTGGAAAACTTAGAAATCTAAACAGACAGTGCAGACAAAAGAACCACCATTATCTTCCTTTTCCAGATGGGGAACTGAGGCACAGAGAGATTAAGTGACTTGCCAACATCTGTGGAAGAATGGAGGATTAAACCTTGATCTCCTGAGTCCAAGTCTGGTGTTCAGTCACCGGACCAGCCTTCCTACTCCTGCTAATGTGTTATTGCTCTCATCTGCTCTGTGGTTTTTCCTACCCACTCCTACCTAATCCCTTTTCAAGGTAGCCCTTGAGGGACTGTTACTTATGTGGGTCAGGGCTGGATACAGCCATGCCAGGGAGGGACACACTCTTTTTGTCCTGTGGGCACGGCTGGCCCAGCTGGCAGGTGCCATTGCTGGGTGGCATCGCAGGAGCAAGGACTTACAAAGTCATTTCTACTTCCAGGCAGGAAAACTTGCCATGAAATCGCTGGGCAGCAGGGAAGGAGGAAGCTGATTGCTGTGGCATCTGCAGTTCCCATCCTAACAAAGCCAAGGAGCGTGTTCATGTAGGAAGAAGGTTTGTAAGACAGGAAGAAAAACGTCTTGAAAGATGAATATTTGGATCTCTGGACTCTATCAGTATTTATTTCTTGGGCTGCAATACCACCTGCAGGCCCCAGACCAGGGCTGGACGCTGCAGAGAAAAGAGGGTTTTACAACCAAAGGGGGAGGTCCCAGCCCTTGGGCTCCATGGGAGCCTTCCTGATGGATGGGGAGGGTTGGGATGACGCCCTGCACACACCACTGGAAACACACACACACCCCAGGCTTCATTGTCCAAACCCCATTGTCAAAAAAACCCCTGCATGGAGGAGACCTGGGTAGGAAAATAAGTCTAAAAACAATCTTTGATGCAAAACACTGCAGGTGTTCCCGAACAACCAGGTAACAGCGCTGTTTCCCTGCTTGCCACAGGCCAGGGCTTTGTGCTCTGCTGAGAGGGGCTGCCCCACGCCCCCAGCCCGTGTCCCCAGGGGGCTGAGGGCGGGGGTGTCACCACCAGGGCCTGTCCTCAATGCCTGTCACCCCGATTGCGGTGGCCCAGAGATCACAGGCGGGCAGTGGGATCTGCTCAGATGGCGTCGGAGCAAGGGTAATCCAGTTATTTTTAGAGAAGTTTTTCCACTCGGAGATCATACACACTGCAGATCACAGAAACACATGCAAGCATGAAATTTCGTTTTTGAGAATTCTTTTCCCGGGGCTTCCCCGCAAAGTGGCGGTGAATGGGAAAAGCTACAATCATGACAAGACAATTACAGAGGGGTTTTCTGCTAAGCATGAAACTTAGGGGAAAAAAAATGTTTAGGGAAAGGGAGAAGGATGAAAAAGCAGCTCACAAGAAAAGTCATTTTTGTCCACTTGTCTTGTCTTGTTCCACTGAAGCAGAATTAGACATCATGTCACGTAAGTGATTTTAAAATAAAAATTGGCTTTAAAATACCTGAGAAAAATAAGGAAGTATTTGAGTGTGAACTGCTTTTCCTGGTTTGGCTCTTTTAGTGTCACAGTGCGTATGCAAATGGGGAAACATCCAGCACCCTCCTAAATGCTGCAAAACACGCACACTCTTGTGCTTTTAGCATGAAAGGACTGGGAGACATACATTAGGATTTGTGGGATTATGGTGAGAAAGCAGGAGTGATAACTTTGATGTTCTTTTTTTTTAAAAAAAAGGGTGAAAAGACAGAAAACTGTGAGTATTTTTTTCTCTTCTTGGCAAAGCCCCCCAGGAAAGAGCTAGCATGGAAAATGGATCCCTTCTCATCTTCCAGAGAGGCAATTCCTCCCCTTCCAGCCGGGGTTCATGGCCGTGGCTGTGCGGGGGAGCTCAGACGCTGTGTGTCTGAGCCCTGCTTAGCCTGTGGATAAACACAGAGGTTGGCTTCTACAGCGGGCAGCCACAGAAAACTTCTTAAGGAGCAAACATTCCCTGCAAAATGAATAACAATCCTGCATCCAGAGACGCTAAGACAGAACCAATTTGGTGCTGGCGAGAAATGCGCGATCGCCGCCGCAACGATGGTCATGGAGCTGGGAATTTTACTCTGGGGGAGGTTTCTAACTTAAAGGTTCTCATGAAACCAAGTCCTTTCTTGGTGTAGGCATCTTCTGATGCAGCCACAGCTGCTGAAAGGTTTCCACAGCTGCCCTGTTCATCACTGCAGTGTCCCAGTGGCTTTAAGTAAGGAATCGAGATCCTGGTGAAAAAACAACTCATTGATTCACAACAGAAGGAATCAAGATGTTTAGAAATTGCTCCGAAACTTTTCAGCTGTCCTTATTCAAGAGGCAGGTGGTTTAGCATAGATCACCTAGGAGGAAAATGTCACAAAGCAGAAAGTCTAAGAGGGTTTACCTTGATTTTGTAGCATTCGGTGTCTCCTGGCTCCATCAGGCAACGCTCAGCTGCACTCAAAGGTGGGAGCGACACGCTCATCATCTCCTCCAGGTCTAGAGACAACACAACAAAATAATTTGTCAAATTGTCAAAACTCAACAGACAGGGTAGAGGAGCAGACTGGGGAAATTTGGATAGACTGTGCCTTCACCCAGTCCTAATCTCACCACTGGAGGCTGTAAACATGATGGGTAAAGTGACAGTCTGGCTACAAATCTGTCTGGCAGCTTCATTAGACATCTTTCGCCTGACTGATTAAACTGCATTTAAGACCCACTTTCATTTTTTCAAGTCTTTTGTTTAAATTAAAAGGTCATGTTTTCGAGCGAGTGATCCGCTGCCCTCTCCAGTCTCCTGCCACAATACAGTTACATTACTACGAGTGTTGCACAAAGCGCTCTGAATAAGATCCACAGACACCAACAAATGTCGCAGCCAGCGGAGGCTACAGAAAGGGGTTTTTGTCTCTTCGTTATGTGCCACAGCAGGGAAACGAGCTTGAAAAGTCCCCCAGCCTCAAACTTGGACTATTTCTGCTGTGTGCACTGGAGGGCTTGCAAAAAGCACTGGCTACTTTTGCAGATTTATTCCAGCAGCAAACCAGCTTCGCCCGGTGCGTCTCGCTCCACCTGGGTTTCGCTGCTGCTTTGCCGCTCGTGAACTGAAAGAGATTTTTTTGGTGGTTGGACAACAAAAAAAAAAAAAAAAAAAGAAAAAAAGACCCAGGACCTGGGATTTGGGGTCTAATGCTGCCAAGTGCTGAGTGCCATCTGTTCCCACTGGCTCCAGAGCTCCCAGGATGGGGCCCCGGCACGGCGGAGGCTGACGGAGCAGGGCAGCTCTCCAGAAGATGTAACTCAGCATCTTGGGAGCGCTCCCAGTTTACACCTCAGAGTGTCTGGCCCGCAGACAGACCACACTTAACCTGTCACCCCCCGGCCAAGTGCTTCCCTCAGCTCCCAGAAAACAGCACTCCAAACTGGGAGAGATGTCCTGGCTGTGGTTGAGATTTTGGTGTGCTTTGTTTCTCACTAAATCCACTCCTTTATTATCAGTGTTGGTCTCTTCTCACAAGTAGCAAGTGATAGAACAAGAGGAAACAGCCTCAAGTTGTGCCAGGGGAGGCTTAGATCAGATATTAGGAAAACATTCTTCATCCAAAACGTTGTCAAGCACTGGCACAGGAGGGAGGGATTTAAAAGTGGATGCAGCACTTGGGGACACGGGTTAGTGGTGGCTTTGGCATCAGCTGGACTCGAAGATCTCAAATTTCTTTTCCAAGCTGAAGGATTCTCTGATTGTCTGTGCTGGGAGGTGATGGTGCCCTGAGCACTGCACTGCCTGATGGCACTCTGATGTCAGCCTAAAAAAGCCCCCCAACCTCACCTGCACCTTCCCAAAGGTTTTTGCTGAGCACAGAGATGAATTGGAGGGTCAAGGCATGGAGCAGCCAGTCCTGAGGAGGGTGAGGTCTGAGCTGTCTGCTCCTCCCAGGTGAAAAGCAGAAATCAAGGGAGTTGGACAAAAGGACTAAAGCCAAGACACTGGGTCACTGCCCCCTAGGAGTCCTTGCTTCCTGCTGAGAAGTTTAACTCCAGCATGAAGGGGTCAAGCTCAGTGCCTTGCACAAGGGCCCACTTTTCACCAAGGGGATGTAAAAGCTGACTAATTTTTACTAAATAGAAAGAGCCTTTGACAAGTGCTCTGCTACAGAGGCCTGTACTCTGACCTGCTGTGACCCGTTGTATTCCCTAAACTGCAGTTCTCTTAATTGAGAACATTATAAATGTGACTTAATAAACTGAACTGGAGCTTGGGTTGCAATATCCAACGTGTCTCATCCTGAGTCTTTTTTTTGTAAAGCACATTGCAGTGGAACATAGGTTGCACCCAAAAAATATATTTAGTAGAGGGTTGCTTCCCTTCTCTTTCAGGTCAAATTAAATCATCAATAATTACTGAGGTTTTCAGAAGTGGTGGTGACATCAGAATCTCCCAGAAACAGCTTTTCCATTGGATTGCAGTGGGATTCAGTCTCTAACAAGCACAAGTACATAGCGATACTGCCAAAACAACCCTGCTGTCTACTTATTGCCAGGATCAATAGCTGGTTAGGTAAAACATCTACATTATTACTCAAAAATCAAACTGCCTTTTCTGACCCACTGGCACAGAAGTTGTTGAAATCCTGCGGTGCAACATTTGCTGTAGGACTACATTTCTCTAATTGATGTTCCCAAGATCCACACGCAGGTATTGACAGGAGAATAGACCCTTTAGCATCTAAAAGTAAATCCTTGACATTTCTGTCTCAAGCAGAAAGTCCAATTATTCTCCTTTTGCTCTGCTCCCCAGTCAGAAATTTGAAAGGCAGAAAAAAAATCCAGAGTACAGAGTAAAATTTTCCAATTTGTATGGATTGCTCTAGAGTAGCAGTAAGTAAGAATATTTTGGATACCAACAGGGCTAAAGCAGCATTTAAGGCTTGTTTCTTTATGGCCAGAGGACGTTTTGCTGCTGGGTGCTCATTTATAAAAAGTAAAATTAGGTAATTTTTCTTTCCCAAAACCTAAGAGAAATGGTTCTGAATATCCCCTTTTCTTTCCTTCACACAAGCTGAGGTTTTTTTTCACAACTAGCTGACTATGAATAGGCACAACAATTCCAGTTAGCCATCCATTTCCACTGCCAACAATTATATCAGTTCTCCAGGCCCTTATGTGTCATTTAATACCTACTTTCATAAAGGAAGAGATGAAAAGAACAACTACAATAAGATGCAGTTAATTATGGATATGTTTAGAAACAGTCTAATGAATAATAAACAACGTTTTATTTCCCCCGTCTACCGACACAGTGGCAAATAATTAAGAATCAAAAGAATTCAAAGTATTAGGTAACAATCAGAAAACTTGTGCAAGATTTTTTTCTGCTCGAGTTTAATTGGTTCATTGTTCCCATGAACTATAAACCACGGGGTTGATAGCGGTGCTAAAGTTTGCCCCTATAAAGGAAGATTAACATATTCGGGAACTTTACCCTAATCCTTGTTTTGCGTTAACTCAAGCAGATTGGATTAGTAATTCTTACCTACCACCCACTAGAAGAAAACGGGTTTCTTTTCTCAGACAACTGCCTGCATTGTACCTCCGTGTGCATTATCTGCACTGAAAGCAGTTCTGCAGAAAGAAATGATGTGAAGTGAAAGGGAAAAGGGTTTTACACTGCCATGGCGAGGAACAATTGCTGACGTGGCACAGCCTGAACTCTGCTGAAAGGTTAGACCTGTTCCTGCCCAGCTCATGTGCTGCTATTCCAGGCAAAATGAGAATAAGCCTTCCCTGAACTTCTAATTCAGGAAAATAATGAAAACTAAGCAGAGTTGATTTACAGGATCTGATTTGGAGACCGTTGGGGTGAGCTTGGAGCAGCCCAGAGAGGGAGCAGAGCTGGTTTAGTGGTTGGGCTCTGCTGAGAGTGGGTGCAAAGGTTGGCATTGCAAACCCACTGGATTCCCAAGTGCCCAGATCAGCCAGGAGGGGGGCAGCTGCTGTGGGAACCATCCCATCCTGGTGGTCATCCCTGTGCATGGACCCTGTTCAGTTTGGACCAGCCACAAGTACCACCATAGCCCTGGGCCCACAGAAATATCCCTCTGCAGAGTTTTAAATCCAGCAGGTCTTCCCCATCCTGCTGATATCCCATTTTCACTAATTAGAATCAAAGCATCACAGAGTGGTTTGGGTTGGAAGGAACCTTAAAGTTCATTCAATTCCAACCCCTGCCATGGACAGGGACACCTTCCACCATCCCAGGTTGCTCCAACCTGACCTGGACACTTCCAGGGATCCAGGGGCAGCCACAGCTTCTCTGGGCATCCTGTGCCAGGGCCTCACCACCCTCACAGGGAAGAATTTCTTCCCAGTAACCCATCTAATCCTGCCCTCTGCCAGTTTAATTGCCTGAACAAAGTCCTACTTGTTCTGAGCTCAGTGCCACATTTTCACCTCAGGAAAGAAATTGCCATTACTTGTTCTGTCTGCAGTTACTTTGCTCCCTTTTTTTCCTCATTCAGAGGCTGTAGCCCAGACCCTCCTACTCCCTCTCCATATGCAAGAATAATTCCTTTGCTCCAACAGGAGCACAACAAGGTCCCAGGGAGGGAGAAACCCTAATAGTGAGATGATGGCCAGCAGGAGGACTTGAAACCATACAGGTTTTTGTGAACATTTTAAGTCCCAAGCATCTCCCAGACACTTCACTGGGGAAAACCATCTTAAATACATGAACCCACTTAGCCAGACTCTTTCCATTACTCATCAACAAGTTATGCCAGGAGATTTGAGCACTCTTGGAATAAGCAGAATCAAACTCTTTGCACAGTATTTATGATGTCCCAGGTGAACACAGGAGCTCCATGGATCACATTCACACAATAAATGGACCAAACCATAAAGAGCCATGGAAGAGCCCAACACAAGTGATGGTTCCTGTCCAAGCTTCATCCAACCCCAGAACTGTAAAGGGCCATGGAAGAGCCCAACACAAGTGATGGTTTCTGTCCAAGCTTCCTCCAACCCCAGAACTGTAAAGGGCCATGGAAGAGCCCAACACAAGTGATGGTTTCTGTCCAAGCTTCATCCAACCACAGAACTGCAAAACTCCCACAAAATGTGGCAGCAGGACCTTGCAGGAAATGCCAAGATACAGAGAGGCAGCTTTTTGTGGTGATGTCTTCTGGACCTCACCAGAGCCAATGATCTTCCCATAACCATGGCCAAAAATCAATTAATATTTAGGTGGTTTCTTTTTTTTTTTTATATTAAGCAGTGATTGTAACTTAGAACAGCTTAAAAGCATTCAGTTGCCAAGGCAATAGGAAGTAAAGAGTTATCAAATATATGTGCTCTAAACATTGGGAAATATTTAGCACAAGCACAACTACAGAGATTAGCTTTGTGTTAAACTACAGGGAGCAACAACAGGGATTTTTGGGGCAAAAAACCAATTCCACCTGTTAGCTGTGTGCCAAGGAGACAGCTGGCTAAAGCATGGCCCATTTTAACCTGGATTTCTGATTGGACTTCAGCAGTTATCAATAAACCTCATTGACTCTGTAGTTGTCAATAAAACCCATTTACTCCTGCTCATTAGCAGACAGGGATATTAATTAACTCAGCATCTGGGAATGAAAGAGAGCTCCCTGAAGAAACTCCAGGTATTTCCCCATCCTTCCAGCCCAGTGTTTGGGGACAGCAAGAAAACCCCAAGGGTCACATAGAACTTGAGACACTCCAGTGCATTTCCCAGAGGAAGTTTGGGGGTTTTTCATATCCATGAACCACCTCTGAGCTTTGCACTGCAAACCCTTGAAACCTTTTTCGTCCTGGGAAAAAGGAATATTGCTTGTGCCACATCAATTAATGAAAAATAAGGAGTGGATCAATAAATTACTGAGATGCTTTGTAGTGTCTGCTGTGAGAGCTGCTGGTACAAATTTTTCACCTTCTTCCTTTCTCATGGTTTTCCACCAAGCTGTGCCAAACACGCTGCATATCGCTTACTGTTTGGGATTTTGTGAAGGGAAAAAAAAAATAAATCAAGCCTCCAAGTACTAATTTCAAACTGTTGTAGTGAACTCTCCCTTTTTTTATTACATAATAGAGCCTTTTGTCCTCAGTTTTCCATCTGTTTGGTAAGCATTTTTCACTTGAAGACTCAATTAGGACCAAAAAACCCCACACAATCATTCAATTCAAAAATTAATTTGGAGATCAAGGGACTGACTTAGGCCTATACCAGTGACTAAAAGCGATTCAGGCTTTGTCACATGATCCAAGAGAACTGAGCAACAACAGTTTAGCTGCTTTAATCCTGCTTAATTTGAGTGCAAAGAAATTCACATGTGCTGCTAAGAACATTTTGGGAGTACACTGTGTCCATTTTTCTGGGTCCCCACGTCCAAAGACTTTGTTTCATTGAGAGCTCATGACATCCTTGATTAGCAGCCCCTGTGCATACAAACGAAAAGCGCACAAATTTGCGGAGGTGGAGAGAAAGCTACTCAGAAAAATATCCTGCTGAGGAAGAGGTGGTTTCAGACAACACATTTTACAAGCAGGACCGACAGCAAAACCAGCACCTTTTAGGGGTTTTGGAAGGAAGGCAGGTCCCGGGGGTTGTTTAAAAGACACATACCATCAGTAATCCAAAGAGTACATTGAAGGAAATCATAAAAATATGTCAGGGGAGAAGTCTGAAATATATATCTTATTAGTTTTATAATTTCTTTGCGTATTTTGCACAGGCAGTTGGGTCATGAGCAGAGAAATGCTGCTCTCTCTCCACCTGGCACGAGTGTGTGACCCCAGGGCCAAGCCACAGGGTGTCTGCCCACCAGAAGCTTGGCTACAGCCTGTTCTAATGGGGACAGCCAAGGAAACTTTCATTAGAGGGAGGAAAACTCTCAAAAATCCCATCCGGCAAACACGCGCATGCACACGCACCCGCTCCCTCTCTAATGCCTCTGCTGGGCTTGGAAGAACTTAATTAAACCCAGTTGTGAAATTTCCAAGGGAAAAAAAACCCACCTAATCCCTTACAGTAAATGTGCTGTGATTGTTCTGGGTTCACCGTTCCTCTCCCCCCTGGATTGGTCTCACGATGAGACAACAGAATCTGAGAGATGGAAATGCTGAAATGAGCTGTGCTTGCTTCTCATCCTCCCTTCAGCAAGGCAAGTGGAGGGGCTTGAGCTGAGTCATCCAAGTGAGGAGCCTTCCCTGAGAGAAACCTCCTTCCAGTGCCTTAAGGGGCTCCAGGAGAGCTGGAGAGGGACTTTGGACAGGGGCATGGAGTGACAGGGCAGGGTAATGGCTTCACATTGACAGAGGAGAGGGTTAAATGGGATATTGGGAAGGAGGGGAGGCCCTGGCACAGGGTGCCCAGAGCAGCTGTGGCTGCCCCTGGATCCCTGGAAGTGTGCAAGGCCAGGCTGGATGGGGTTTGGAGCAACCTGGGATGGTGGAAATTGTCCCTGCCCATGGCAGGGAGGTTGGAACTGTGTGGTCTTTCAGGTTGGTTTCAACCCAGGCCATTAAATTATTCTATGAAATCCTCCCTAAGAATCACAAAATCAGTAAGGTTGGAAAGGGCCTCTGAGATCATTGAGTCCAACCATTAACCATGTCCAAAAAGCTGTTCTTCCCAGGAATGTGATGGCATAGGGCAACTTGTGGTAATGGACTTGTTTTACCGTCTTGACTGCAAGAGAAACGCAACACAAAGGTATAAAATCTTTTCTTCCATCCCTTTCAATCCCCATATGTCTGGTGAGTTCCTCAGAGTTGTGTGGAGTGTGTTGTAGCCTCCTGTTTAACACAGAGGACAAAACTGTTTGGTCTTCAGTTGAAAAAATAGGTGTGGTGGAGAAAGACAATGAAAGGGGTGAGGGGTGAGACACCCAGAGAAAATTCCTGAGCAGCAGATCTGAGCAAGGCAGGACACTATGGCAAAATTGCTCCCTTCCTGCTGCCCTTGCTGGTACCTGGACTCTCCAAAGCTGTCTTTTGAGGTCTGTAATTTGTTGGGCTGTGAAGATCCTGATTTTCCATCTAATCTGCAGGTGCAGATGGAGCACCACTTCCAGGTGCTGCAGAGCAAGCATCACAGGCAGACAGAATCATAGAATGCTTTGGGTTGGAAAGGACCTTAAAAGTTCCAACCTACTTTCCACGGGCAGGGATAGCTGAGATCAAGTGTAGAGAAGCCTGCAGGGCCTCTTTGCCTTGATTTACAGCGACATCAGGATCTGTGGCACTTTGGGACCAAGTGCCCTGACAGAAACCAGCTCATTCGAACCACGGCCCTCCAAAACGCTGGAAAGGTCAATTAAAGACACAACCAGAGAGGGCAACGATCCCGTGGCTCTGGTGTGGGGATGGAAGCTGCACAGAAAGGTCTGTGCTGGAAACCCAACTCGTTCAGCATCAAAGGGAGAAGGAATAACAAGCAAGGCCTGCCCTCCTCCCCTTGCCTGTGCCGTGTGTTTGATCCAGCCGGAGCGGCGGCGCTGGCGCGGCGCCAGGGATCGCTCCCATAGATCCCAGCCGAGCTGATTAAGAAATGCAACCCAAGTAATTAATGATGGGGGAGGACTGAACCCACGGCAGAGCTGGGATCTGACTCGTTCTCTGCCATGGTTAACCCCAGAAAGAGTCAATTAGAGAAAGACTTCCCAACCTTTTGCCACAGACGCTCTCACTTTCAATTAAAATGGCTCGCTGGGAGCCCCGAGCTGCACGTTGGAGCCAGCAGGCTGCCCTGAGCATCAACCTCCCCAGGCCTTTGTAATTTCTGACCTTATTCCTCTGCCACGCCGGTTTTTAATTTGTAAAAATATTTTTCTGCCTTTCACCCAGGCTTTCGGACAGGTTTCAGCTCTCTCTGCGCTCTGTTCAACATCCTGGACAAGGTTCCAGCCTCTCCAGTACTAGCAATGGGACTTGCTCTGAATTTGTACTTTCTGATCATATTCCTTTGTAGTTTCTGACCATATTCCTCTGCCATGCCGGTTTCTAATTTGTAAAAATGTTTTTCTGCCTTTCACCCAGGCTTTCGGACAGGTTTCAGCTCTCTCTGCCCTCTGTTCAACATCCTGGACAAGGTTCCAGCCTCTCCAGTACCAGCAAAGGAGCTTGCTCTGAATTTCAGGACAGGACATGGCTCTGCCTGTGGTAATGAGGTCCTGCTGTTGGTAAGGTCCATGTGTGTTAATGCTGGGTCAATGTTCTGTAGAGCTCTGGAAGTTTAGTTCTGTCTGGATGGATGCAGGTTTGGAGGTGCTGAAGCTGATTTCATCCTCCTGGATTAATTTTCAATTTGTTTTGCATGTTGTGGCTAAATTCAGTAACAGCTCTAGCCATTTTCCCCCAATACAGAGCAAAGGAATGAGCTAGAAAATCAAGGCTGAAAACCCAATTTCAACTTTACCTGTTCTCTCTTACATCCTTTGTGTCAAAAAATAACACAAGAGAATTCCAAAGGAATTTTTTTAATTTTTTCAATATAATATACTTTTCTCTTTGTGTCTTGGAAGAACTCTGTGTAACAGAACAAAACTCAGTTCACCTCAGCAAGTCCAAACAACTCGGAAGCTTCAGACTTTTCCTGACTGGCTTTAAAGGAGAGTCTATATTTTAACAAGTGGGAATTGTTTTTATTTTGCTTTAGTTTATGGTCACATTGAAAGATCATACCGTGCTCAGCATCAGCATCACAGTGGAGAGGTAATATCTTAAAATTTATCCTCCATTTTGGTCCAGACATAACCACCCTAATCCCCTAAAGTGATGAATATTTACCCTACCAGTGCAGACACACACACATTTAGTCTCTTTCCCCACACCTTTTAACATAAAATCAAAGTTCATTTCCATGACAGTCTTTTATGATCTGCATCTCAACTGGAGAAGACATTTTCCAGCCCAGAGGGCAGAGGCTTTGCTTTATATTGTCAAAAGTAGCAAGTTCAAGTCCTGTGGTGAGGGTCACATTATTTATAATAAACCCTTCATATCCTGTATTATCTCCTTGTTAAATGGTTCACTACGTTAATTATCATCCAATATATTTTGCACTGAATGAAAATATTTCACCAATGCATTTGGTTGAAGAAGCAAAACATAATTCACCATTTTATGAGTAATTTTCATGAAATTTTGCATGCATCCAGATCTTGTGAGGTAGGGAACACAGTTTGTTTGAACTTTATAGCCTTCTCATTCAGTTTTCATTAATAATTTTCCCTTTAGTTCTCAATAGGTTTCTCTAGCATTGAGGGAACAATATCAGAGCCCTCCTGTAGCTAATTTAATATCTGTAAATTTCCATGGCTGATAAGCAACAACGGCACAGATGAATAGAAAAATAAAATAGTGAATGTGGGAGCAAAAAAAAACCAAACCCACAAATGAAAGGGGAGACTGCAAGATGCTATGAAGTGATAATCATTGCAAAAAGTTTGGCTTTGTCAGGTAAAATCAGTAACAGAACTGATTAATTCAGCAACAGAAGTGATTCAGATTTGTCCTCAAAAAGTAAATGAAAAGCTGAAATTTGTTTGTTCCTTTCAGAAATAATTCTCTTAATAGATAGAAATGCTCTCTCATGGAGTTTTTCACCAGCCCCTGTTCTGAGCTGTGCTCAAACACATCCCCAACTCTCCAAGGGAACAGACAGATGTGTTTCCTGGACCAAGAGATCATTTTCTACCACACCTTGCTCTCTCCCAAAGCAAGGCTCTGGCCCACACTCATAAACCCATAAGGTTTACATGGTGTGTATTTGTATACAAACTGTGTACTTTTTATAAAAAAGATTAGATACTTAAGAGAAATAGAGCTATGAAAGATGTACTGTAGTAAGACTTATAAGGGGAATTTTTAGGTGATGAGTTTTAAAACATTTACAACATAGTGTAGCTAAAGCTGATAAGCCAAGAAACACTCCAGTGTATTATAATTAAAAATAGCTTCTAATTGTGATAGTGTAAATTATAACATCTGCATTGTCTCACCCTTCATGAGACTAAAAATAAAATCTGGCCCACACTCATAAACTCATAAGGTTTACATGGTGTGTATTTGTATAAAAACTGCATACCTTTTAAAAAGGTATACACTTTGTATACAAATAAAAAAATTAGATACTTTAGAGAAATAGAATTATGAAGGATGCATTGTAGTAAGACTTATGAGGGGAAATTTTAAATTATTCATTTCATGGTGTAGCTAAAGCTGATAACCCAAGAAACACTTATAGTGTATTATAATCAAAAAAATATTTACCTTCTAATTGTGCTAGTGTAAATTATAACATCTGTATTGTCTTGCCCTTCATGTGAGACTAAAAATAGAATAAAAGTTTGTAAAACACCTCTCAATTACCCCATCTCTGAGTCAGAAAAAGACGTAGTGCAACACCCCATGACATGGTTCATCTCCCAGTCTGTGCCCTCCCTCGTGGCTGCAGGCACTGTACAGCCCTGCCCTGCACTCCCAATGGATCCCACAGGCTTTGGTGCCCGCTCCAAAAGCTGGACGCACCATCCTGGATGAGGATTTTTGGAGCTGTCCCATGCAGAACCTGGAGTTGAGCTCAGAGATCCTCACGGGTCCCTTCTACCATTCTAAGAAGACACTTTACAAAACCCGGAGAAACCCAAAAACTTTGCAGTGTGTGATGCCACCGCCTTTCCGCAGAAACTCCAAGCTTAGCAGATTAATTAATTGCAGCTCCACAGCAAACAAATCTTCCAGCCACAGCCCAGGGAAAGAGCCCCACTGGAAGGGACACTCACAGGTCTATGAACTGAAGATGTGCTTTTAAAACCCTTGCCTGCACAACATAACTTGTTCTCATGAGCAGTTCCAGCTGCACCTTTGTAGTTATCAAGCACAAGAAAAACTGTACTGAGGTTGAGGATGGTCTGATGTGGTTTTTTAATAAGGATAAAAGCCTGGGGAAGGACCACAGACCTTGCTGCACTTAAATCTTCCTGCAACAGTGAACTGTAGCTGGTCAGTAGAGAAATGCCAGCTGAAATGAGCAGTGAGGGTGTGATTTTTCTCTCACTGGACCAGTCTTGGTGCTACAGACCAAACCCTCTTGTCCAGACAGGGCTGGTGCCTCACCCCAGGCCACCGGAAAGACGGGACCCGCAGGAGGAAATAAATTCCCCTGGAAGCACGGGACCAGCCGTGGCGCTGGCCACCAGGATGTAACAACAAGCAAATTCTTTTCCAATCCTGCAAATACCCAAAGCCCTGGCACCCGCAGACCTCACATCTCTAATTAAAACTGGCCATGAGCACTTCAATAAACAACGCAATCCATCATGCTCAGGACACAATAAAGGGACACGGAGTGGAAAAGAAGCTTTGCCCTGTCCTGTGTGCTGTACTGTATGTGTTTCACCACAGGGAAGCATGTGCTAATTTCTTACCTCTCTGCTGACTGCACTGTCCTTTTGCATAGTTGCTGCTAAACTGCATGAAAGGTATTTCTAATCTCGTGACGGTGACTGAAAAGGGTTGAAGGACACAAATTAAGTCTCATAGCAATAGAGCAGCTCAAGAATGGAAGGTCAGCCAGTTGACTCTTCCCAGAATCCCCTGAACAATGCAATTATTCATGAAGGAAATTTCAAATTATTTTCATTAGACTTCTGTTTTACCAATCTAACCAAAGTGATTAATTAGGGATTAAAATATTTACTCTGCACATGCTGCCTTGGCACGGCACTAGAATATTTAAGCATTGTGCTAAAAGGGTCAGCTGTCTCCAGCACTGTTTGGAATTCATTCTCTACTTTCTGTGTAAAAGGGCATTGACTCTCATGTCTATACCACACTTAGGATCCCATTAGGGACATGGAGAGAGAAGGGAGACCCTCTTCCTTCCCCTGGAGCTGCCCCAAGCTCCCCAGCTTCTTTGCTGGGCTACTTCAGCACAGCAGCAGAGAAGAGCAACAGCAGTGACTACAGCAAGCCCTGCAGAGGGTTCAAGGTTCCACTCCTATTCCACACACAGGACCAGAAAAGAGGGAGATGCTTGTGAGAAACTGGAAGAACCAGCTAGAAAAGGCAGCATTGTGGTGGAAGACACAAGAATAGAAGAACTGGACCCAGATTTTGGTCCAGTTGTGGAAATCCTGTATGACCCTGGCTGGTTTCTCATCCCTCTAAAAAATGGGAACTTGGAGTTACCCTAAGTGGCAAATGCTTTCATTGTAGATGAAGTGCAGAGACAGGGATATCTGGCATCCCCCAGTGAAACAACGGGGTGGGAATGCCATGCTGGTTCTGTTCCCTTCCCAGAGCTGAACCACCACTCCCAGGTCAGATTTTAGTCTCATGTGAAGGGTGAGACAATGCAGATGTTAAAGCCTGAGGTCAGAGCCTGAGTCAAATCTAGTCCCTGCTGACTTCCAGGTATCACAGACATCTTTTATGGAAAATCCTTTCCTTAGGATTTTTTCCTCCTCAGAAGCTGAGAGGCCTCAGGAACAAAATGTGAACAATGGTTATCTGCTGCTGTGGAATGCAACAGGTGCATCTGGGATTGGTCTCGTGTGGTTGTTTCTAATTAATGGCCAATCACAGCCCAGCTGGCTCAGACTCTCTGTCCAAGACACAAGCTTTTGTTATCATTCCTTCTTTTTCTATTCTTAACTAGCCTTCTGATGAAATCCTTTCTTCTATTCTTTTTTAGTATAGTTTTAATATGATATATATAATAAAATAATAAATCAAGCCTTCTGAAACATGGAGTCAGATCCTCATCTCTTCCCTCATCCAAAAACCCCTGTGAGCACCATCACACCCAGGGGCTCCTGGACCCCATTTGCAATTCACCCCTCACCCCTGTTTGTCCAACTGAATCCAAAGCAAAGGGATGAGAAACAAGGAAAGACCAGAAAGGGTGAGCATGGGAGGGTTGGGTGATGGTGCTCCAGGCTCCACCAGATCCACAGGGATGGTTGGATTTGGCTCAGCACCAGGGCTGGAGGGGTTTTGCTGGTGGATAACCTGGCACACCCCACCCAGGAGCCCCTGAAATGCACAGAGCTGGTGGCTGCTGCCACTGCAACCTCACCAAGATGAAAAAGATGTGTAACAGGATTTGCATTCCTTTCCAGACTGACTGCTGCAAGCAAACATTTCAGCACTTATTTCTTACCAGTATTATTAGGAGTCTCAGCCCATTTCCTGGCTGGGGCATGTTTCCTCCAGGGGACTGAAGTCACCTGTCACTTTCTTTCTCATGTTACTTAATCGTTTTAGTCCAAGCAGCAAGCTGCCAATCATATTTAATATTTAGTCACCTTGAATGCATTGCTACTGATTAAATAGACTGCTATTTCAGTAAACAACTCGTGAGAGAATACTTACAGCTTCATTATAATTATTCCACCAGATATTGGAACATTATTCATATGTAAGTCCAAAGAATATTTAGGTCTTCTCCTATTTAGTTCACAAACAACATTTTAATTGCTGCCATATTAGCAGAGCTATCAGTGCTAATTGGATAATACCCCTTCAAAGATTTTTCTTTTAGCAACCTCTTTTGCTTGCGTGCTTTTAAAATGTCTCTGGTTTTTGGCTCACTGATGATTACCCTCAAAGCAATTTGCCCTTATGAGTCTATCAGACAGACACCTATATATATATATATATATAAAAATTTTTTGGGGGTGGGGATGGAATCTGTTGTCCTGTTGTTTGTGCACATTGAAAACAAGGGGCTCCTGGACGAGGGAGGAAGAGGATGATAGGACAAAGGCTGCACTGCAACTCATGGCAAAGGCATGGTGACAAATCCAAATTTTCTGAGATCATCCATAGACTTATCCATAGTGAATCCCAAAACCTGGGCCACATTCCCCTGGGGGCTTGGAGGGTCATTTTAGAACATCCCTGAAAAGTTCATTAAGGGAGTCCTAGAATCATGAAATTATTTGGACTGGAAGGAACCTCAAAGCTCATCCAGCTTCACCTCCTGCCATGGGCAGGGACACCTCCCACTATCCCAGGTTGTTCCAAACCCTGTCCAGCCTGGCCTTGGGCACTTCCAGGGATCCAGGGGCAGCCACAGCTGCTCTGGGCACCCTGTGCCAGGGCCTGCCCACCCTCACAGCTGAGAATTTATTCCTAATTAAAGCCATACAAGTAAACTTACTGTTAAAAAGTAAATTTACATAGAAATAATTTACTAATTATCTAAATTATAAATAATTTACTAATAATTTAAGGCTATTTACAATAAATAGTCTTAAAAGCAGAGGTCTTGCTCCCAGCAGAAAGTGTCTTACATGGTCCACACTTGGAACACGATGCAAACTGAAGCTGGGCAGCAGGTTTTGACAAATTATGTGGTTAATAAAAGTCTTTGCACAGTGATGGCAGATTTAATGAGTGAGCTTTGCTGGGAAAGGACAGGTAAAGGAGAATTTCCAGGAAAATAAACATGTTCTGTGTCACTGCCATCTAGGCAGGACCTTCAGGCCATGATTCTAGAAGGAAAGTTTTGTTCAGGAACCCAGATAGGGCCATTTATCAAAGGAGCAGATAAATGCAAGTGTTTGTTTCGCTTCAGTGAGAGAAAATGAGAAATTGTTACTTAAGGTTGACCCAAACACATCTCCTTGTTTCTTCCCACTCCATTCACCTCCTCTCCTTCCTCCCTCACAGTTTTTTCAGTTTGACCACTGAACTGAAAAATTAATTATTCTTACAGCTCTATTAAAGGATAACTTATGCCAGGCTGTTTGCAGCCTAAATGATGTACATTAAATATCTCAATTTCTTACTTGCTTTTTCCCTTTCTTTTAACATTTATCCCTTGTTTTGAAAGTTTCAGAATTGCCGAGTACTCATGGGGTGCGATGGATTGTTCATTAGGCAAATATATATTAAAATAAAATGAAATATTGGCATGATAGTAATAGTAATAGTAATAGTACTAATAATAATAATAATAGTAATAATAATAATAATAATAGAAAGATAAAATTAAATAATAAGTTCCTAATCAGAATGTTTTGTTACACACAAAATCATTAGGCATGCACAGCCTTCAGTGTGACCAGTAATGATTGTCTGTGTAGGACAGAGTTAAATGGGATATTGTTGGGATATTGGGAATAAATTCTGCCCTGTGAGGGTGGGCAGGCCCTGGCACAGGGTGCCCACAGAAGCTGTGGCTGCCCCTGGATCCCTGGAAGTGTCCAAGGCCAGGTTGGATGGGGCTGGGAGCACCCTGGGATAGTGGAAGGTGTCCCTGCCATGGCAGGGGTGGCACTGGATGATCCTTAAGGTCCTTTCCAACCCAAACCATCCTGTGATTTTATGATTCTCTTTACAGCTCTGTCAGATCCTCCTGATTTCTCAGGAAAACTCACCAACCTCACGACCTTCTTGTGAAAATTATTCGGCTGGGAGGGCAGGGAACAAACACATGGCTTGAGAAACAAAGTGAGGTGATCCACAGAAATAACCACAGCTCGTTCAGTTTTTGTCTCTCTCCTTCCTCTGGAGGAGATCTGGGCTTTGGTCACTTTCTGCTTTAGCCAGTTATTTCAGTTTTCCAGCAGAAGAACTTAAAGATAGAGAAATATGGAATTTTAGCCTGGAAGAGGAATCCCTATTGCTTCTCATGGCCACAAAGACATGAATGGATCTGTCCACTCCTAAATTAGAGACTAAACACGCAGCTGTGAACCAGCAAGGGCTCACTGCAGACACAAAACCAAGGCTGAAACATCTGGAAGTCGACAGGATCCATTTTTGGATGGGAAAGCACTTCCAGAAGAAATGACACAACTGCTGGGTGCAGCTGTGCTTGTGTCACACTGTAAGAGATGAAATGCACTTGGGAGGGTCCATAGTGAGCAACACCAGCAGTGTCCTGCAAGTCTGAGAGAGGGAGAATTGTTCAAGAATCCTCTCATCGACTCATTGCTTGTCTCAGCCAGGCAAACGCTGACCAGAGGTTCAAAACGCAGAAAATCAAAAGATCAGCTGGGTATTTCAGGGTGTAGAACACACTCACTGCTTTTAAATTTCCTCAGAAGTTCTCACTTTTTTTGTGTCATTTCATTGCAGAAATACACAGAAAAATTCACTTTGCAGTGCAGCTAAGAAAGCTGGCAGGAACAAACATTGAAAAATTCAGAACATCTTAAACTGCGGAGTTAGAGTTTTTTATTGTTGTTTTATAACTTTGCTTTAATCAACTTTTTATCCATTGACTCCCTTGCAAGTGCCAACCAATATAATTAGCACTATCTAAATTAGTTATCACTCAAAATTACTTGCTTCTTGGAAAAAAACAGTTTTATTTTTAAATCATAGGTGTTGCCATAGGCTGTACCAGAACTATATGCATGGACACATTTTAAGTAGATAATATTTTTAATCCTAATTAAAAAAAATAAATTCATCCCCTCCATAAAATGTTGAGATTTGTGAATGACTTTATTTTAATTTTTTGATAGAAACATGGTAACAACTGATTTTCATTCATATACCTACTGTGCACCTTCCATTGAAGCATTATATTGCTCAGCTGAGCTTTCATATAAACTCAGCACGAATTTCCATTGTGGAGCTCGTTCCCATTTCATTGCACACTGGATGGAGAGCAGAGGAGCCAACGTTTCCTAAGGGCGCCTGTCCCAGGGGCTGTTATTGACACACTGCCATCAGCAGCAGGACTTTGTCTTCTGCAGCCTCCAAAGGCCACCAATACCTTTTGATTTCAAGGTGAATTGCAAGTACGTCAGTGCACCTGACAAAGCAGCCCTCGGCGGCACAAACTGAGAGTGGAGACGCTGAGATACCAAACCTCCCAAATGTGGCTCTGGATGCAGGACCTGCCCAGGGTGCTGAGAGGGGCTGGGCAGCCCAGCTGAGCCACTTCAAAGGGACCAAAGAGATTATTCCAAAGAAGCCTCAAACAAGGTCGTTCTCTGGCTTTGTAAGTGTTGTCCCTGGTGGAAATTTTCAGTCACCCAAGTTTGGACGCGCTGCCTGGAGATTTCACTCAGCTCAGGGACACGGGTTAGGGGTGGCTTGGCAGTGCTGGGTTAAAGGGTGCTCTTAAAAGTGTTTTCCAACAAAAATCATTCCATGATTCTGTGGTTTTACATCCTCCCACCACTCAGACCACTGGGAGCCCAGCACTGCTGCAGGCTCTGCTCTGAATGGGTTGCAGGAATAGACTTTCCCTGTTGATCCCCGAGAGTCAACCTAAACCCACCCTTCTTCAGCAGTTCAGAGCCCCCATTTCCCTGAGGAAGGATCTCCTGGAGCCTGGGGGATGTTTGTCTTGGCATTCCCTGCTAGCTGTCATTCCCTTGGGGAAGAATTTCCATGCACCCGCTCACCTGAATGCCCCTGGTATTCATCCCTTGCTGAGGGAAATGAGGATGGCATGGGGATGCTGGAGAACAGCCTGAGAGCTCTGAGAGGAGACTCCTTCCAACACAGAAGAGGAGCAGGAGGAGGCCCAGGATGGAGAATATTGGGGGAGACCTGAGCAGGAGGGCTGTGGGCACATGGCTGGAAGTGCTGAGCTGCAGTGCCTCACCTGGGAAAGCTCCAGGCTCACAAAAAACCCACTTTAATTCTTGTTTATTGGACGCGCCAGTGTTATTTAATGCTACACTCCAGTGCAGGGTACCCCAAATCAGCTTCATCACTCATTGAAATAACAGCATCCATCACAAACTGCCCTTTCCCCATATCCATCCTCCAGTCCCTCTCCCTCTTTCTCCCTCCCTCAGTTTCATGTCACAGGAGTGGGGGGGGTGGGAGGTGCAACAGGAATCAAAGCCACCTTATCATTTCAGTGTATCATTGGAAATTGGGTAAAGAGAAAGCTGAATCATTCCCCACAACCCGAGGGCAGTGCTATCTTTCATCCTGACTTGTTCTGCTATTTACAAAAAAACTGCATAATTACCAGAGCAAATGCCACGTCACAGCCTGCACCTGCTGTGGGCAAGATAGAGAACATTTTTCTGAAAGTAATAATTAAATAAACCCATCCATCAGTCAGCCGCATCTAGTTTTGTGGCTTCTGTGGGCTTTGAAAGAGGCAAAACAATGCATTTGTGCAAGGAGCTTTCTCTTCACGTTTTAATGGCAATTATTGCATGTAAACTAGCTTTTGTAAGAACTAGGAAGCAGATGGATGTGGTCAGAAAAAAACCCAGGCAAATACACCCACTGGAAAATCAAAAAGATAAAAATGCAAAGTCACTGCGTGTGTAGTTGTGTGTGTGCTGTGAAATGGTTCTTTTTAGCCTCAGCATCTGAATATTCCCAATGGAAATGTCACTACAAAAGACAACAGGTTGTTTCAGCAGAACTGATCAAAGACTGAGATTGCTGTTCCAGGCATGGCCCCACAATGAGACTGACAATTCCTGAGCTAAGGAATTGTTATTCCCAGAAGCGCACTCTCCAATGGAAGAGCCATCCAGGAGGAGATGGAGATGCTTGAAATCCTGGGGAGCACTGAGAGGGTTGTGAGGAGAGCCCTGACAGCATGGAAGCATCTTCTCATCCGCCCTTCATTTCCCCTCTGAGCTGTGCACTGAGGTGTGCCAGGCGTGGCACCCCTCCCAGCCTGCTTTAAACAGGAATTCCAGCCTTTCTTTGGGGCTGCAGCACTTTCCTGATGCCAAAATTCATCCTAAGCCAAGCCAAGGGGTGGTTTGGGTGCTGGACCTTCACAGTGACCAGACACGTGTTGTGATGGTGTTCACAGGGTCTTATGTTGAAGGAAGAGATGAGGATCTAACTCCATGGTTCAGAAGGCTGATTTATTATTTTATGGTATGATATTACATTAAAACTATACTAAAAGAATAGAAGAAAATGTTTCATCAGAAGGCTGGCTAAGAATAGAATAGCAAAGAAAGAATGAATAACAAAGGCTTGTGTCTCGGACAGAGAGTCTGAGCCAGCTGGGCTGTGATTGGCCATTAATTAGAAACAACCACATGAGACCAATCACAGATCCACCTGCTGCATTCCACAGCAGCAGATAACCATTGCTTACATTTTGTTCCTGAGGCCTCTCAGCTTCTCAGGAGAAGAAATCCTAAGGAAAGGATTTTCCATAAAAGATGTCTGCGACAAGATGTTTAATGCTTGGGCTCAGGCATCTAAACATCCCCACATCTGTCCATGTGCTTCTTTCCCCGTCTCCTCATGCTGCATTTTCCTCTCTCCCAAGCTGACACCTCTGGTGCACGTTCCTTTAACACTGCAGTTCAGCTGAGAACTGGGATGAGCACATTTGTCCTGCGTGACCACTGGGGAGAGCTGCACCTCGCTGCCTCCCCTCTGCCAAGGGACAATTTTAACTATATTAAGCCATTCCACATCAAGTTTTGGGAAGTTGCATGCAAGGTAGGATTATGAGGATTAAAGGGGTGGAGGGCTCTGCTTTCCATTAAGGATTTGCTGACAAAGAATCTGTTGGCAATTAATAGATTAATAAATCTTTTTGTAAATGTCTCATGAATTCCTGTGGAGTCGAGCAAGGCAATGATCCCAGTTCAAAAGCCCACAGAGCACTCTGTGATATTTAAACCTGTGATTTGCAACTCTTCTTTTTTCACAACTTTCCATGCCCACAGTTTTACAGCAGTGGCCCAGCCCCTGCCCAGTGTGTCTAAACCACTTGCCAATGTTGTTCTTCACCACCTCCAGAGAAGCAATTCTTGGACAACTTTGGAAATCTTTGCTTTGGACCAAGCAAAACAAGCAAATCCTGACTTCAAAATGCTGATTTTTATTGCCAATTAAGCCTTCAGAAAGTACTGAAGATTCAATTATTGAAATACACTGTAGCTAAGAAGCATGTTTGAAAAGACACCGCAACCAAAATGGGAAAGCAACAGAAATGGCTCAAGAAAATTCCAGCAGATGGCTCCTACAGGGAAACAGAGCCCAGGAAAAACCCTTCATAATCACCTCTTCAGACAGCAAGGAAATAAGTTACAGGAAGGATTTACTTCCATCCCTTTTCAGTATCCCAGATATTCAGAAACTCTTCCTGAGATCTGCAGTTCCTACTTAAAGAGTAATTTATTGATGTTCCTAAGAGAGAAGGCTTTAATTCACAAAATATAATTCATCAAAACGCTACAAAAATGGCAGTTTCATTCTGATCCTAATCTATAAAGCTTTTTGTCTATCTTTAAAGCTATGGTTATCTTGAAGTGCTTAGTCTCATATTCATTGCTTTTATAATTGGACAACATAGAACAATGGGAGATTTACTAGTTTATTAAGAACCAAAATGAATGTAATCCAATATCACCCTTTGTTGAAAGCCACCTACAAAAGAATTGCATGAGGATGTGAAATGAATAATCTTTCTTGGTTTTCTCCTCTTGAAATCACTATAGTGCCTTTCTAGAGCATAATAAATGGCAGGATGTTTTGGAAAATTACTACAAGTCTTACCAGGTAAACAAGTTCAGGAGATTTTGGGGAACTGGTGCAGCTCATTTCTGACAAAGATTTTCACAGAGGAATTATTTTTTATTTGAAATTATCCTAATGGTCCAGAATTAAAAAAGAAAGCCTCAGGATCAGCAATCTGGTTCTTGTGCTACACACAACAATGCAGAAATTCAACCCAAACCTTTTTTGCCTTTTTCTTACTCATAAAGACGAGCTTGTGCGTGGAGCAATGGTTCTAAGGTGAGAAAATAAAAATTGTTCCAGAAAAGGTAGGACAACAAACAGCATTTAATATATAATAAATTGTTATATATACAATATAATAATATATAATAAATTAATATCTAATAAATTGTTTCAGAAAAGGTAGGACAATAAATAGCTTTTAACAGATAATAATAAACTAGCACCAGGAAATAAATCTGAAAGAATTAGCTCACAAGATCTAAGTCCTCCTCTGCATTATTAGTCCTTTAAAGAGGAGCTGAATGATCAGTGCTGAGCAGGAGTTAAATCTTCAAGGATGAGAGCAATGGAAAAACGGGAGCAGTGCCTCTCCATGATGTGTCACAGTTTGAACCAAGCAGTCAAACAAAGAAAGGGATTTTGATGCTTCCTTGCCATGGACAGAACTAATTTTTCGTGTTCTAAATTCTTTCTAGGTTGGAATGAAGCTGAAATACATTGAAAAAAAATGCACAAATCCCATTTTGGATAAAACCTGGCTTTGACTGTGCAGTGAGCTCAGAGAGTGTCTGCTACCATCTTGGTCTCCTCAAGTCTGCTTCAAATCAGAAGACCAATTTCTAATTTCAGTTCACCTCTATCACTGTTCAGCTCCACCTTTATTACAACAATTTCTTCCCTGGCCCTCAAAGAGCTTTTGTAAAGAGAGAAACGGCACTATGCCTAATTCACTCCCAGAGAAACTGAGGCACACACAGACAAAGCTTTCCTTTCTCCTTGCGGGCTGGGCCTAGAGAGCAGAGACCAGAGCAGAGCAGCAGGAATCTCTGGTGCCAGGAGGGGCCTGTGCCCTGCACCAAGAGGTCACAGTTTGGGCTCAGAGCCATCCTGGGGCTGGATTTCTGTCACAGCCATGGCTGTCACTTGTGGGGATGCCTGAGGAGTCAGTCCTGAGACAGCACTTGACTCCACTGAGTCACTTTGGACTCCAATAATTCCTTTATTATATTTCATCTTCAGCAATCTGCCTTTTCCTGATCATCATCTAGCCCTAACCTTGCTCTGTAACCTCTCAGCTTTGTTGTAATGCAAGAAAAAAATGCATTGAGCTGCTTGGAGCAGAGAGACGTCAAAACCTTCAGGAAGGGACCCACAAAGCAGAGGTGCAGTAAGTTAATTCTTAATTTTTCCTTTATTTAATGTGGTGCTTGTGATAGGCCTCATTTCTACCTCTCTTTCCTGCACCATGAGCTTGTGGTCTTCCCATCTCCTGGGTGAACAAACAGGATGCTGGGATTCTCCTGAGAGAAATGGGAGAATTTTCTCCTTCTGCTCAACAAGAGCCAGCTCCCCACCTCCAGGAGGAGAGATGTTGGGATCCCTGAGAAAAATAGGAGAATTCTCTTCTTCTGCTTGACAGGATTCAAATCCCCACCTCCAGGAGGGCTCTGGGCTGATGCATCTGCAGGGAGATGGGAAAAACAGATGGGAAAACCTCAGTGTGCAGATTGCCATGGCTCAGCTCCTCTCCTCCCATCACCAGCACTGGAAATAAGCAGAGCTGCCACAGGGCCAAGGCATTTGAGCCCTTCCCACATGGAAAGCCAGAGGGAAAAAGGCTGGATTGATGCCAAAGGCTCCACTGACCCCCATGGTCACTGACAAACTGATCCCATGGGATTTTCATGCATCTACGCCCTGCAGAGGATCCACCCAAAAACGCCTCAAAGGGTGATGATCACTTCAAGCTCTGTCACACAGATCACTCCTAAGATCCTTTCTCAAGTTAAACTTTACCCATTGGCTTCAAGAATAAATAAATGTTATTAAAAAGTGTTATTAATAAATGTTATTGTTGGTTGCTCTGCCTTCCCTGCAGCTCATGGCAGGGCAGGATGTCAATTGCCTCTTTGCTCAGGACTTGTGTGCTCCTCTGATTCTCCCCACAGATGCTTCCTTATAAAGAGCAAAAAAAAGGAAATGAATAAATTGAAAAAAAAAAAGCTTGTAGACCCAAAAGAAAGAATGCACCTATTATAAAATAAAATCTCTTTTAGTAGCTATTAGAATGCATTAAAAATATTCACAGGACTCTCCCCTCCAGTTATGTTGCAAAAGCCATGCAAATAATAATTGTGGCTAAGTGCAGTACAGTGACAGTCAATATTGTACTTCCCAAGCTAGCACTCATTATTCTTTATGGAAATCATGCATTTTGTGAAAGATCAAAAGATTTACATATCATATGGAGTGCTTCAGGGAGTGACTTGCTGTGCACTTTAAATGCACAATGTTCCACAGCCATTTAAATACAGATTTCATTTCTCTCTTCTGTGTGATATTAAATTTGAAAAAGGAGGGAGACAGAGACGAAATCGACTTGGGTACCTTTGTTCACATCATGAAATACAATTTTAATTTGGTTCTGATATAGAAGTTTAATATTTTTATGGGATGTTATTGAATAATCTGCTAGGCCCAGCATTGTCCTTTTCTCAGGAAAGAGATGAAAGAATTTTTTTGTATTTTTTTCAGAGCATTGCAGGAAAAAGATCATCTGCTCTTCCATGCCCTGGAGAAGGGGACAGACTTTGGCTGCTTGGCCCCCCTGCACCACCAGGTCCCCTGCAACCTTCCCCTGTTGGTCTGGTCTGCACTGGAAGGGGCTGCCCAGGCTGGAGTCACCATCCCTGGAGGTGTCCATGGACCTGGCACCCAGGGCCGTGGTTTATCTGGCAAGGTGGTGATCAGCCAAAAGCTGGACCTGATGGTCTTGTGTCACAGACAACTTTTATGGAAAATCCTTTCCTTAGGGTTTTTCCTCCTGAGAAGCTGTGAGGCCTCAGGAACAAAATGCAAACATTGGTTATCTGCTGCTGTGGAATGCAACAGGTGCCTCTGTGATTGGTCTCATGTGGTTGTTTCTAATTAATGGCCAATCACAGTCAGCTGGCTCGGACTCTCTGTCCAAGCCACAAACCTTTGTTATCATTCTTTCCTATTCCATTCCTAGCTAACCTTCTGATAAAATCCTTTTTCTATTCTTTTAGTATAGTCTTAGTGTAACATATATCATAAAATAATAAATCAGCCTTCTGAAACATGGAGTCAGATCCTTATCTCTTCCCTCATTCCAAGAACCCCTGTGAACACCATCACAGTCTTGGGGGTCTTTCCAGCCTAAATGATCCTGTGAGTGTTCCCTGGGTGTTTCCCCTCTGAAGGCGAGGTGGGGCTGACAGCCAGAGCTGCATTGCTGGGAATCCCCCGAGGCTGGGACCACTCCTAAAAGCAGATTGTCCAGAATGGTCTGCAGAGCTGGGCGTTATTTTTGGGTGGCATCTAAGAGGACAACGGTCTGGGTCATTCGGGGTCTAAGCAGCAGCAGTTTGGCACCACCCAACAAGAGATCCACACTGGTGAGGGTGGGGAAAATTGTCCCTCTGCCTCCTCTGGAGGAAGAGAAGAGAGTTTTCTGCACAAGCAATTAGTCCTTCATTTCTGAGCAAGAAGGAAAGTGTTGCATGAGCAGGAAATCTGCCGTGCTTGTTTGCTCCTGATACATCTGCAGTATTTTCTGAACGGAGCAAATGGAAAACCTCTTTAATGAAGCATAAAACTATGTTGTGATTACGGCTTATTCTGTCTAAATATTGACTCAGATAACATTTTCTCGGGACAAACAGACCATAACCCATGGCTCTGGCAACAAAGCCAGGAAGATTAACAGGGAAGATGCATTTTCTGCTTGTCTGAAGACAAGTTTGACATGGCCAAGACAACAGGCAAAGTCTTTTATGATTATTTGTGAGATCCAGCCACAGGGGTTTCAAGAGGCTGTGGCTTTCTAGTTCCACTGGATATTTGAAAGTTCAGGGGAAAACATCTCTGTCCTTCCCTAAGTGGTTAGCACAGAGACAAGAGCAGAGAGGCAGGAATTTCTGGAAAAAAAAAAAAAGTGAGAACTTCTCCCATTATGTTGGAGCAAAGATTACCCAAGGAGTCTTGCCAGCCCTGTTGAAGTGCAACCACTGGCTCTTTGACCTTCACCTGCAGGTAAAATCAGAATAAGTCAGGCATGCAGATAATAATCTTGGCCTAAACAATCCAGGAGAAGAACAGGTGGGTTGGGGTCTGGAAAGCAAAATCTGTAATTAGAGCAGAGGGTGCTTGGAAAATCAGCTCAAAAAGGAAAGATAAAATCTTGTGCCAATTTGAATGATGTGATATTTTCTGTTTCTTTCAAAAAGCACAGATTTGCTTTAAATTAATAAAAAAAAAGTTTTATTCTGAAGAATGTTCCTGGTCTGAGGGAGGGGGTGTGAAGGGTTTTTGGTTTAGACATTGTTATATGTATTACAATCGGTTCAAACTGACTCCCATGGCTCAGTTTGAGGATCAAACAGGATCCCATTTTGTGGGGAAAAAACCCAAACCAAACCCAAAAAACCAACCAACCAACCAATCAAAAAAAAAAAAAAACCCAAATGAAACACAAAAAACCCCTAAAAAACAGCAGCAACAACAAAAAAACCCCACAAAAAAACCCCAAAAAACCAAAAATACTCCAAACAAACAAACAAAAAAAACCCAAAAACAAACCACCACAAAAAGCCCAACCAAACAAAACAACCCTACAGAAGTGAATCTCTGCCCCAGAAGGGCTACCACGAGGTGAGGGAAGGCACACAAGAGGGTGATGATTCTACAATTCTCTTTGTTGGGATTTCAGGCCTTTCCATCTCTGTCTGCAAATAGCAAAGCAATGATACCTCCCAGAGAAATACCACCTCCAGGGCTAATCAGCTGCCATGTCTTGGAAATATTCATAAATAAACAGAAGAAGATGAATTGTTTCCTACAAATACTTAACAGATAAACCTTCCTGGGAAGCAAAAACGCTCCCTGAGAAAGGAATTATCTCCTTGGTCCAGGGGAGTTTTTTGATCATTCTTAGGATTTGTGAATTTAAAGAAATCATGACAATAGATGATGGTGTCAAATAGAAAAGCAAGTAAACTGCTGCAGCTGTACAGGCACAGCAGTGCTCTGTAATTCCAGAGTCTGGGATATCACCAGGGCAAGGTGAGGAGTTAGGAGAGTTAACAGGAATTATTTGAGAAAGAATTTAATTCTTTGAGATTTAGTTGCTTATTTTAGCTTTCAAAAGTCTTTAAAAGGTAAAATTAACTTTGGGCATGCCCCTAAATGTCACTGTGGACAAGAGGAAGATTTACACCAGGGTGTTTTTTCAGGGGTTTGGCAGATGGTCTTAAAGGAAAATAAGGAGGAACTGGGAGGTCCTGGACGTGAATCTGCACTCTCTGGGCACTTCAGGAGGAAGATTATCTAAAACAGGTTCTGGTTAGTCGATAACTCCACCTTCTCTCCATTCCTTGTTTCTTCAGACAGTGCTTTTTCATGGTATCATGGAATCATATATGTCGCAGACATCTTTTATGAAAAACCCTTTCTTTGAGATTTTTCCTCCTGAGAGGCTGAAAGGCCTCAGGAACAAAATGTAAACAATGGTTATCTGCTGCTGTGGAATGCAACAGGTGGGTCTGTGATTGGCCCATGTTAGATGTTTGTAATTAATGGTCAATCACAGCCCAGCTAGCTCAGAGTCTGAGCCACAAACCTTTGTTATCATTCTTTCCTATTCTATTCTTAGCCAGCCTTCTGATGAAATCCTTTCTTCTATTCTTTTTAATGTAATATATATCATAAAATAATAAATCAGCCTTCTGAAACATGGAGTCAGATCCTCGTCTCTTCCCTCATCCTCAGACCCCTGTGAACACCGTCACACATACAGGCTGGGAAAAACCTTTATGATCACTGAGTCCAACCATTCCCCCAGCACTGCCAAGCCCACCCATGTCCCCAAGCGTCACATCTACAGCTATAACACATTTGGAATATTTCCCTATAGAATTCTGCCATTGCATTTCCACCTTTGCCACATGTCCAGCCCACCCAAATTTTCAAATTTCCCCTCTTTTCAACTTGGAAACTTAACCCCAAGCTGAGCTCTGCAGCTCCAAGGATTTCTGGATGGACAGGCAGAAGTGTCCAGGATAGCTAAGTGTTTGTAAAAGATAAAATTATTATTTTCTGGGAAAAACCCACAACAACAACAACAGGGGAGACACAAAATAATAACCCCGCCGATCTCACAAGCCAAATTGCCAAAACCCTTTACAGCAGTGCTTTGTCTTCCCACCAGCTGCAGATTCCAGCCCTCATTTTGGGCTCTGCACTGCAAAACTGGCCTTTCCTTTTCCACTGGAAGGAACCAGGAATAAAAGAAGCATGGAAATGTAAAGGCTGAAATGAAAGTGGGAGAGCAGGGGGAGCGTGGCAGTGCTGGTGTTAATGCTGAAGTATTCCCTGGGAGCGTGAGCTGGCAAATGGAGTGGACACCCAGATATTTGAAATGCAGCCAAATAATTTGGCACATCTCTAACTGGCACAAAGCAGTCTTAGCAGAGCTTCCTACTGCTGCTGGCACTTTTACAGCTGTCTTTCTTCATCTTGCTCTTCCCACTGCAGCAGCCACTCAACAGGTGTTTCCACAGGCACAGTGTGTTTGGCAGCTGCAACCCTTCAATATTATCGCTGGAATACATTTTTCTCCCTCTCAACAGCATTGCCTGGCTCTGTTGCCCAGAGGCCAGCATGGCAACGGGGACAGCTGACCAACTGGATTTGGGAAAAGGGGGCTGTGGGCTCTGGGCAGCCAGATGTAGGAGCCAGCAGAGCAGTTGGAGAACATCAAGGCTTGGCATGGCTCTGGAAAGCTGGAGCGATGCTTGGATGAGGTTTGTCTGGAACCCCATATTCTGCTCACCTGGGTCTTCACTGCTTTTTTTTTTTCCTCTTGTTGCCCTCCTGGTCCCACATCCATCAACAGAACATATTCTTAGTTATTTTCTGTTGATTAAACAGGCATGGAAAACATAGTTTTTTTGTTCTCTGTTGTTCGCTTGGAATGCAAGGGGGTTTCACATTCTGTGATTTTTCTTCATTGCAAACAAGTTTCCCTAACCTCTGGGTTTCCTGTCTTTAATTTTTCATAAGGATTGAGTGTTTGCTCAAATTATGACGGATTTTCTCTGCCTGACCCTGTTCAGTCTTCAATCCAAATGTGCTTAGAGCAGAAGACAGGAGAACTCAAATCCGAGAGGAAACCTGGGAATTGTGAGACTTTCAGACACAGAGAGTACCCAGAGCAATTCAAAGGTGAGACATTTTGGAGTAGAGTTCATGAGGACATTAAAATAAAAAAATTATCTTCTTTCTTTATTTTTTTAGCTTGCCTGTGGAGCTTTTAGGCCCTTTGTCACCTTTTTGTTTTTCATCTCATACACACCAAGGTGGTATCATCTCCTTCAGGAATGCAGTTCTAGGTTTGCTGGATGTTGTCTTCTTCCCACTGCACGTTTTCCCTGTTCCCTGTACACAAAACCTGGAGCTGAGAAACTTCCAGAGCAAGAGAAACATGGTGTTTAACAGCCCCCAAACAAGTTTATTTCCATGGATTTATATGCTGAGTTTTTTGAACTTTGGTGAACTTTGAGCATCCACCAAGTGTTGCAGCCAGGAGTTCTGCCTCATCACACCTATGGATGCAAAGAGCTGCTACTTCTTGTTTATTTTGCATCCATGACCCAACAGTTTTGCTTGGTGTCCCTAAGTCTTATATTGGAAAACGGGTGGGAAAATGAGTTTCTGCTCATTTTCCCTGCTTTTCCAGCAGCTGTGGTTCTTCAGGTCTGACTTTATGGGTAAGTCCTCCATCCATCCTCCCTTTTCCATGAAGTGCTTGGCATGGACATTTAAAATATAAGTATGGAAATGTCCCAGTGGATCTTAACTGTCTTTGCTCCCCACAACATCTCACCTTGGATTCAGTCCAGGGGAGGCCGTGAAGGTGATTAAAGGGATGGAATCCACTCCTGTAGGGAAAGGCTGCGGGAGTTAATGTTGTTCATTGAGGAGATCATAGAGCTCCTTCCAGTGCCTGAAGGGGCCCCAAGAGAGGGACAGGGCTTTGAACAAAGGGATAGGACAAGGAGGAATGGCTGCACACTCAGAGAGACCAGGTTTAGGTTGGATATTGGGAAAAAATCCTTGGCTGTGAGGGTGGTGAGGCCCTGGCACAGATTGCCCAGGGAAGCTGTGGCTGCCCCATCCCTGGAGGTGTTCAAAACCAGGTTGGATGAGGCTTGAAGCAACCTGGGATGGTGGAAGGTGTCCCTGCCCATGGCAGGGGCTTGGAATGAGATGGTCTCCAAGTTCCCTTCCAACCCAAACCATTCTGGGGTTCCATGGCCTCTCTGAAGAGCCAGAACTGTATTTCCAGCCCTCTTCTGTCTATGATTATGTTGGATGTGTAGACACAGATTTCTAACTACAGGTGGGGCCCTTGAAGAGCCCAAGTCTCAAGGTATCTGTGCAGAGAATAAAAGTTGTTAAATCTCTGTCCAGAGCACCACGAGCTCTCACTTCCCCACCGGGGCAGGGAGGCCGTGAGGCTGTTAAAGCCCTCTTCCCACTCTCCCCAATGTTGCCATTAATATGTAAAAGCTTAAGCTTGCTAAAGGGATTATTTCCCATCCTATCTGATTGTAAACTGGCATTTCAATGATTACATGTATCTTTTTGTCATTTCCTCGTAAAACATCTTATTCTTGAACAGCATAATTGGCCTCTCACTAATGTTTAATGAATGATTAAATCAGCACAAATGCAACATACAGCTCGACATGGAAAGCATATTTTCAGCCTCCAGAGCCACAAAAAGGTATTTTTTGCAATATAAGTTTGAAACCCTTGTAGTTTCCTGGTTATGAACTTTCTGGTATATTTCACATTAAATACATAGGAAAGAAAATGCGAATTTGCCTGTGTGAGCTCAGAAGCAATTCAGTCACTTATCATTTTGTTTGAAATTCATAACCTGTGTATTAACAGCACCTCTGTGGTTTTCATTTAAGTATATTATATAATCTTCCCAAATTAAAAGCCAATTAAAGTCACATAATTGCAGAGCTCAGGCAGGTAAGTACTTGTGGAGATGGCTGAGCAAGGACACTTCCCTGCACTGGCACATCACATTAACCACCCTCACAGAGAGACTCCAGGATTTTCCTGGATCTGGACTGAGTCTGACTTCAGGAAAAGGAGTCCAAGTCAAATGAAGCATCAAATGAATGTAAAGAGAAATGGAAAGCTATTTCTTCAAAGGAGAGAGAAATATGGGAGGATACAAATCCAGCTCGCTGAAATATGAGGTTGAGAGGCTTTTAAGACAAATGGAAACTCAATTATGATCTCAGGATCACAGATGTGAGATTTATTTAAGAAAGTTCACTTAAATAAAGGCCCCTTTTGACGAAAAACAGCCCCATAAAACTGGGATACGTTTTACCTGAGTGACTGCAGCACTCCAGAATCCTGTAGGAGTGGAAAAACCAAGTGAAGTTCCAAGGTTTACCTGTCCAGATGTAGCCAGTGGGGTTAGGGGAGTATCACTGATCCTCCCCAGGTCACTGACTCAGGAAGGATCCTCCCATCTCAACAAGTTCAGAGAAGCCAGGGAGATGGGAATTTCAGTCTTCCAGGAGAGGATGCAAAAACATTCTGCTTTCCCTGTAGAAATATGGCAGGGAAGTGAGCACAACAGAGCAAAGAAGCCTGCTTAGGCAGAAAACTGGCATTAGCACAAGGATATATCAGAACAAGCCAAATAGTTTGGGGGTGGAAGTTACAGCTCCCAAGCACGGAGGTGCTGAAGCAGCTCTTTGGCAGATGCTGCAGGGCCAAGGAAATGCCTGGGTTTAGAGCGAGGCTGGATTTGTTTGTGAAGGGGCTGGGGGTCTGTTTTCCCTTCAAAGCTGCTATCTGCATTGTTCAGCAGTAAAGTTTCTCTGCAAGAGCAGGAAGCAGAAATACACCGTGAGGCAGCATCCTTGAGGTGTGCCAGGCTGATCCTGGGGTTCAGGTGCACCATGGAATTGTTAATGTGAGAAAAGACCTCCAAATCACCAGCTGACCAGCTCTCCTGGGATTCCGTTGCACCATGGAATTGTTAATTTGAGAAGAGATCTCCAAGATCACCAAGTCCAACCATTCCCCCAGCTCTGCCAAGGCCACCCCTAAACCACGTCCCCAAGTGCTGCTCTCTGGATATTTCCTGAGCTCCCTCTGCCCCTCTACTAAGGAAATATCTTTTCTGGTTCTGGAGAGGAGAAGAAATGGGGGTTTTATCCAACCAGACCAGTGTGATGCCCACACCAATGGCTTTTCCCTTCTGCTCTCCCACAGCTGTAGCTATTCATCATGTGCTTTTATGGCAAAACTCCACAGTCTGGACTTTCTGCCCACTGCCCAACCTGTGGTCTTGTCCATGAAGCCCAGCTGAGAGGAATTCTCCCTGCAGCCTCCTTTACCATAGAATATCTGGTATTCCATGGTAAAGGAGGAATATCCTTTATTTTGGATATTCCTCCAAATATCTTGCTGCCTCCATCCACTTCTGGACTGCAGCATACAAGACAGTAAAAAAAAGAAGTAATTGGGTGGTCTGTTATGGTAACAAATGCAAACAAAGTAAAAAAAAATTAAAAACTAATTAAAATGGCAAAACAATGTCTTATAAAGGAATTTCAGTATTTAAAAAAATATGGGGAATCAATATTCCATTTTCTGAGGTGTTGCTGTAACACTTCACAAGGGTCACAGCAGCCTCACCAGCAGCATGATCCAACTGGTATCTCAGCACTTCATCCAGCTACCACTGCACCACAAACTAAATCTGAGTTTGGCAAACACTTTCCTGGTCTCATCAGCTGGATGGTCTCATCATTGGCTATAAAACCACCGAGGGATTTTAAAGGCACCACAGGCAGGTGCACTTTTAGCTGGCATCCCAGTTTGGATTCATGGCATGCCCTACCCACCAGCAGGAGCAAGTGTAACAGCTCTCAGCAAAACCAGCCCAGATTTATTCGTTAACACATGAGGAAGAAAAGGCAGGAGCTGAAACCAGCACAGATTCACTCATTAAAAAGAACAAAAAGCCGAATCAGGTAATGCAAGAGCACAATATTTTAAACCAAAATGCAAGGAAAAATTAATCATCAAATTCATTAATCATCAAATTTGGAAATTTCTGGCCAAGGTGTCTGATGCTGTCATGACAAGACCACAGCCTGAAAGTGATCCCAGGCTGTTTTTTAAAATGGTGAACAAAACCACAGCATCAGAGAATGACTCTTCAATGAGCCTTTATCCCTGCATTCCCATCCCTGGCATTTCAGCACTGGGTGCTGGGGCTGCTCTGCTTTGCAAATCTTCTGAGATAATGAAATGTCCAAAAAACAATGTTCCTGTGAGAATACCAGGTGAAGAATTGGAGCTGAATGTTGGAATAACCAACTTTCCAAGCCAAATTGATTCGAGGTATCTTACTTGCTTTTTATGTAAACACAGGTAAGCTATTCTTGTATTTTAGGAAAGCAATGGAAATAAAACCAAAAAGTAATGCAGTGTCAAGCTCCTTCAAGCATGCCCTGATCTGTCACTGAGGGAATCCTCCCCAGCCATGTTTGAGGGCTCCACATGAACCATGGCAGTGTCTAAAGCTGCTCTGTTTGCTCTCTCTGACACAGCCCAGTGGTTTCAGTCAACACAGATACCTGGAGACTGCCGACTTCAAACATTGTTTATTGAGCAAACAACCACCCTACAGCTCAAAAGGCAAAGGGAGGGGGGAGAAAAAGATGGGGAAGTGTCCCTGTGAATGTGAGTCAGGAGGGACACGAGCCAGCCAAGGATATTGGAGAATACGGCAAATATTCTATTGCCAAAACCATTTAACAAAATAGACCAAGGATAAAACAGCAAAACCAGAACCATGTGTGGACTGGGTTAAAATCCCTGCCAAGAAGATGCTTAATTCTCAAGATAATAAAATTCTCTGGGTGCTGCAATTTCCACCCGAAAAGTGTTCACAGCACCTGTATTTCAGCTGCTGGGCACTCACATGGCCACCCAGGTCCTGCAGAGCACTGGTGGGATTCTTCCATGGAATTTTCTAGAGAGGAAAAAGAGAGGATCTACCCAAAAAAAAAAAAAAAAAAAAAAAAAAAAAGGAAAGGACACACTAGTGGCTAAAATATTTTGTTGCATCACACCAAATTTCTCACGTGTCCTGTACCAAACTTGATCCTCCTTGTGTAAAATTATTCAAGATTCAGGGTCAGAGGGAAAACAGGAGATTTCCTGAGTGCTGGAAATTTCTTGGTCTTCAACCACTGAGGTTTAGTTTTAAAACAACTCACATTCAATCACATCACTCCCAGGGGAGGACACTGTGTTTTTCTCATGTTGTAAAGCCAAACAAAGGAAACAGAGACCAACAGATCACTCAAACGTATTTTTCCCATTTTAGAATGTTTTCCAAAGGTTTACATCTCCATGGGCTTTTTGACATGATTTACCTGGTGAGGTGCATGGCATGGAAATGCCCTCCTTTTCTGGAAATGTCAGCCAATCTTCTTCTGTTCCCAACAAACCAGCAGAACCTGGAAAAGGGACTGGAGATGGAGTGAAGATGATACTTTGGGACATTACTGTGAATGAGAAGGCCTCTGAAGAGCCAGAACTGTATTTCCAGCCCTCTTCTGTCTATGATTATGTTGGATGTGTAGACACAGATTTCTAACTACAGGTGGGGCCTTGAAGAGCCCAAGTCTCAAGGTATCTGTGCAGAGAATAAAAGTTGTTAAATCTCTGTCCAGAGCACCACGAGCTCTCACTTCCCCACCGGGGCAGGGAGGCCGTGAGGCTGTTAAAGCCCTCTTCCCACTCTCCCCAATGTTGCCATTAATATGTAAAAGCTTAAGCTTGCTAAAGGGATTATTTCCCATCCTATCTGATTGTAAACTGGCATTTCAATGATTACATGTATCTTTTTGTCATTTCCTCGTAAAACATCTTATTCTTGAACAGCATAATTGGCCTCTCACTAATGTTTAATGAATGATTAAATCAGCACAAATGCAACATACAGCTCGACATGGAAAGCATATTTTCAACCTCCAGAGCCACAAAAAGGTATTTTTTGCAATATAAGTTTGAAACCCTTGTAGTTTCCTGATTATGAACTTTCTGGTATATTTCACATTAAATACATAGGAAAGAAAATGCGAATTTGCCTGTGTGAGCTCAGGAGCAATTCAGTCACTTATAATTTTGCTTGAAATTCATAACCTGTGTATTAACAACACCTCTGTGGTTTTCATTTAAGTATATTATATAATCTTCCCAAATTAAAAGCCAATTAAAGTCACATATTTGCAGAGCTCAGGCAGGTAAGTCCTTGTGGAGATGGCTAAGCAAGGACACTTCCTTGCACTGGCACATCACATTAACCACCCTCACAGAGAGACTCCAGGATTTGCCTGGGTCTGGACTAAGTCTGACACCGGGAAAAGGAGTCCAAGTCAAATGAAGCATCAAATGAGTGTAAAGAGAAATGGAAAGCTATTTCTTCAAAGGAGGGAGAAATATGGGAGGATACAAATCCAGCTCGCTGAAATATGAGGTTGAGAGGCTTTTAAGACAAATGGAAACTCAATTATGATCTCAGGATCACAGATGTGAGATTTATTTAAGAAAGTTCACTTTAATAAAGGCCCCTTTTGACAAAAAACAGCCCCATAAAACTGGGATATGTTTTACCTGAGTGACTGCAGCACTCCAGAATCCTGTAGGAGTGGAAAAACCAAGTGAAGTTCCAAGGTTTACCTGTCCAGATGTAGCCAGTGGGGTTAGGGGAGTATCACTGATCCTCTCCAGGTCACTGGCTCAGGAAGGATCCTCCCATCTCAACAAGTTCAGAGAAGCCAGGGAGATGGGAATTTCAGTCTTCCAGGAGAGAATGCAAAAACATTCTGCTTTCCCTGTAGAAATATGGCAGGGAAGTGAGCACAACAAAGCAAAGAAGCCTGCTTAGGCAGAAAACTGGCATTAGCACAAGAATATATCAGAACAAGCCAAATAGTTTGGGGGTGGAAGTTACAGCTCCCAAGCACGGAGGTGCTGAAGCAGCTCTTTGGCAGATGCTGCAGGGCCAAGGAAATGCCTGGGTTTAGAGCGAGGCTGGATTTGGTTGTGAAGGGGCTGGGGGTCTGTTTTCTCTTCAAAGCTGCTATCTACATTGTTCAGCAGTAAAGTTTCTCTGCAAGAGCAGGAAGCAGAAATACACCGTGAGGCAGCATCCTTGAGGTGTGCCAGGCTGATCCTGGCATTCAGGTGCACCATGGAATTGTTAATGTGAGAAAAGACCTCCAAATCACCAGCTGACCAGCTCTCCTGGGATTCCATTGCACCATGGAATTGGTAATTTGAGAAGAGACCTCCAAGATCACCAGCCCAAACCATTCCCCCAGCTCTGCCAAGGCCACCCCTAAACCTCATCCCCAAGTGAGGCTCTCTGGATATTTCCTGAGCTCCCTCTGCCCCTCTACTAAGGAAATATCTTTTCTGGTTCTGGAGAGGAGAAGAAATGGGGGTTTTTATCCAACCAGACCAGTGTGATGCCCACACCAATGGCTTTTCCCTTCTGCTCTCCCACAGCTGTAGCTATTCCTCATGTGCTTTTATGGCAAAACTCCACAGTCTGGACTTTCTGCCCACTGCCCAACCTGTGGTCTTGTCCATGAAGCCCAGCTGAGAGGAATTCTCCCTGCAGCCTCCTTTACCATAGAATATCTGGTATTCCATGGTAAAGGAGGAATATCCTTTATTTTGGATATTCCTCCAAATATCTTGCTGCCTCCATCCACTTCTGGACTGCAGCATACAAGACAGTAAAAAAAAGAAGGTAATTGGGTGGTCTGTTATGGTAACAAATGCAAACAATGTAAAAAAAAATTAAAAACTAATTAAAATGGCAAAACAATGTCTTATAAAGGAATTTCAGTATTAAAAAAAAATGGGGAATCAATATTCCATTTTCTGAGGTGTTGCTGTAATACTTCACAAGGGTCACAGCAGCCTCACCAGCAGCATGATCCAACTGGTATCTCAGCACTTCATCCAGCTACCACTGCACCACAAACTAAATCTGAGTTTGACAAACACTTTCCTGATCTCATCAGCTGGATGGTCTCATCAGTGGCTATAAAACCACCGAGGGATTTTAAAGGCACCACAGGCAGGTGCACTTTTAGCTGGCATCCCAGTTTGGATTCATGGCATGCCCTACCCACCAGCAGGAGCAAGTGTTACAGCTCTCAGCAAAACCAGCCCAGATTTATTCATTAACACATGAGGAAGAAAAGGCAGGAGCTGAAACCAGCACAGATTCACTCATTAAAAAGAACAAAATCAGGTAATGCAAGAGCACAATATTTTTAACCAAAATGCAAGGAAAAATTAATCATCAAATTCATTAATCATCAAATTTGGAAATTTCTGGCCAAGGTGTCTGATGCTGCCACAGCCTGAAAGTGATCCCAGGCTGATTTTCAAAATGGTGAACAAAAACACAGCATCAAAGAACAACTCTTCAATGAGCCTTTATCCCTGCATTCCCATCCCTGGCATTTCAGCACTGGGTGCTGGGGCTGCTCTGCTTTGCAAATCTTCTGAGATAATGAAATGTCCAAAAAACAATGTTCCTGTGAGAATACCAGGTGAAGAATTGGAGCTGAATGTTGGAATAACCAACTTTCCAAGCCAAATTGATTCGAGGTATCTTACTTGCTTTTTATGTAAACACAGGTAAGCTATTCTTGTATTTTAGGAAAGTAATGGAAATAAAACCAAAAAGTAATGCAGTGTCAAGCTCATTCAGGCATGCCCTGATCTGTCACTGAGGGAATCCTCCCCAGCCATGTTTGAGGGCTCCACATGAACCATGGCAGTGTCTAAAGCTGCTCTGTTTGCTCTCTCTGACACAGCCCAGTGGTTTCAGTCAACACAGATACCTGGAGACTGCCGACTTCAAACATTGTTTATTGAGCAAACAACCACCCTACATCTCAAAAGGCAAAGGGAGGGGGGAGAAAAAGATGGGGAAGTGTCCCTGTGAATGTGAGTCAGGAGGGACACGAGCCAGCCAAGGATATTGGAGAATACGGCAAATATTCTATTGCCAAAACCATCTAACAAAATAGACCAAGGATAAAACAGCAAAACCAGAACCATGTGTGGACTGGGTTAAAATCCCTGCCAAGAAGATGCTTAATTCTCAAGATAATAAAATTCTCTGGGTGCTGCAATTTCCACCCGAAAAGTGTTCACAGCACCCGTATTTCAGCTGCTGGGCACTCACGCGGCCACCCAGGTCCTGCAGAGCACTGGTGGGATTCTTGCATGGAATTTTCTAGAGAGGAAAAAGAGAGGATCTACCCAATCAAAAAAAAAAAAAAAAGGAAAGGACACACTAGTGGCTAAAATATTTTGTTGCATCACACCAAATTTCTCACGTGTCCTGTACCAAACCTGATCCTCCTTGTGTAAAATTATTCAAGATTCAGGGTCAGAGGGAAAACAGGAGATTTCCTGAGTGCTGGAAATTTCTTGGTCTTCAACCACTGAGGTTTAGTTTTAAAACAACTCACATTCAATCACATCACTCCTGGGGGAGGACACTGTGTTTTTCTCATGTTGTAAAGCCAAACAAAGGAAACAGAGACCAACAGATCACTCAAACATATTTTTCCCATTTTAGAATGTTTTCCAAGGGTTTACATCTCCATGGGCTTTTGGACATGATTTACCTGGTGAGGTGCATGGCATGGAAATGCCCTCCCTCTCTGGAAATGTCAGCCAATCTTCTGTTCCCAACAAACCAGCAGAGCCTGGAAAAGGGACTGGAGATGGAGTGAAGATGATACTTTGGGACATTACTGTGAAAGAGAAGGATCCACGCAGGGAAGCAGAGATGGCACGAGGCAGAACGGGAGCATGGAGCATACAAAACATACAAAAGATGGGAATTTCAGTCTTCCAGGAGAAGATGCAGAAAACATCCAGCTTTTCCTGTAGAAATATGGCAGGGAAGTGAGCACAACAAAACTCATGAAGAAAAGCACTGAAGCCTTTCTGAGTTTCCTCACATGATGGTGGCTCAAGGCTGTGCATTTGAGGCACTCTGGTATTTTCTGAGGCTCCTGTCATTGGAAGGAAATGATGACTCTGACTCCAGGTCCTTAAAGGCTAATTTATTATTTTATGATCTATATTATATTAAAGAATGCTATACTAAAACTATACTAAAGAAAGAGAAAGGATACAGACAGAAGGCTAAAAGATACTAATGAAAACTCGTGACTCCTTCCAGAGTCTGACACAGCTGATGGTGATTGGTCATTAAGTAAAAACAATTCACATGAAACCAATCAAACATGCACCTGTTGGTAACAATGTCCAAACCACATTCCAAAGCAACAAAACACAGGAGAAGCAAATCAGATAATACTGGTTTCGTTTTTCTCTGAGGCTTCTCAGCTTCCCAGGAGAGGAAATCCTGGGCAAAGAGATTTTTCAGAAAATGTGACAGTGACAGGGCACCTTCTGTAGTGCACATTAGAGGGGGAGAAAATGCAGAGAAAAACCCAAGTAGGCAAATGGGTTATGAGAGGGAACACATTCTTCTCCATCCATTTGCAGGAGAAGAGGTGCTGGCATCCCAGATCCCAGCATCCCAGATTCCTTCCTTACAGGAAGCCTGGGCACTGCTTCTTCTCAGTCTCAGTGTTGTCACAGCTGTCACCGCTGCCAAGCAAAGCTCTGGTGCCACCCTGTGCCCCTCTTTCCAGGGAGGACATTCCCAGTTTCCATCTCAGGGCAGGAGAACTGGCGTGGCAGAGCCCTCGCAGAAGGGTGAGCAAACCCACAGCTGGCACTGCAGCTTGCATTTAGACAATTACACACCCTGCCAGCAGCCACGCTTCTTGGAAGGGATTGTGCTGTAAATATTTCACTGCCTGCTGCCCGTGGCCACTAAACACTGACAAATGCTCCTGTAACAAAGGCTTGGGTTCTGGACCTCAAACCTCGTCAGTCCCAAACTCCAGCCTTGCTCCTGTAACTCATCCTCACCCTGGTAAGGTTGTTTTAGTGGGATTGGGTCAACACAGCTGCACCTACGTCCTGCAGTTCTTTATTCTGTCTGCTTTCTTTTTTAATCCTCAGTGTTTTATTGTTTCTGGAGAGTTTAATTTAAGAAAAACGCTTGATTTCTGGTTTTCTGGGGTTTGGTTTGGTTTCTTTTCCAAGTCAACAAAACCCCCCACAATCCTGCACCTCCAGTGAAAGGAAAACTTTCCCTGCCAGAATTAAGTGGAGGTGGCAGAAATGAGGATATTGGAACAAAGAAAGCAGGAGTGATCACTACCCCATCGCTGGAGCACACAGGGAAAGGAAAGACAGAAATGGAACAGCAGCAGTGAAAAATATGCATGCATATTCAGCCCCTTTGTCAAAAAACCTTGTGCTGCAGCATTTCAATTAACAAAGTAGGATGGTTTACCTGATAAAATGCTCCCTGTGTGAGTGTAATTACATATTTATGCCCCACAGAGATTTTTTAATTTCTCTTCAGTTTGTTTGCCTTGAAAGTATTTGTCACTGGAAATGTTCTTGATGTGTAATTTTAAGGCAGGGTTGGCCAAATGTGTAGTTTGTTTTCATTTTAGATTTACTTCACTGAAGAAGGATTGGAAGATAATGTATATTTTCAGAGCAAAGGGAAAAAAAATCAATAAGGAAGGTGATACATGAACCAGCTGCAGAAAAAAAAAATGCACTCAAGTGCTGCTTCAGAAATTTAATTATTTTTTTCTTTCTCTTGCTTTAAATAAATTCTCAGGTGCTTGAAACAGCTTATTGTTCTGCCCCTTTCATTTTGTCCTTGCTCCCCAAATGCATCTCTTATGTTTCCAGATAGGCTGCAATGAACAGGAAGATTTTTGGTCATTGTTTTCCTATTATTTGAGCCCTTCCTGAGTAATCCCTGCCCTGGAATCTCAGTGCTGGGCACCTTCCTACCTCCAGCAAGGCTTTACAGATGTGCTGGAGCCCAAAGGAGCATTCAATAGGTTTTGAGTTGTGGTATTTTCTGGGTCCCCAGGATGAAGGAGGAATTGAGAATCTGACTCCATGTTCTTAGAAGGCTAATTTATTATTTTATCATCTATGTTATATTAAAGAATGCTATACGAAAATTATACTAAAGAATAAAGGATACTTACAGAAGGCTTAACAAGATAGTAATTAAAAACTTGTGACCTCTTCCAGAGTCCTGACACAGTTGGACCATGAATGGTCATTAAATTAAAACAATTCACATGTTGGATAAACAATCTCCAACCACATTCCAAAGCAGCAAAACACAGGAGAAGCAAATGAGATAATATTGTTTTCATTTTTCTCTGAGGTTTCTCAGATTCCCAGGAGAAGAGATCCTGGTGAAGGGATTTTCCAGAAAATATGAGTTGTCCAAGTCCTTGTCCTCACTTGTGCAAGTGCTGGGCTGGGTCAGGGCTTGGCAGAGCACAATTCCTGTAAATGCATTGTCACACCTCAGCTTAGCCACAGAAATGCAGAGTTAAGGCTTTGGAGAGCTGCTTGAATGCTCAGGGAAGAGAAGAACTCCAGCTCCCATTAAAACCCACCCTGCTGTTACTGGGGTTTTTTTTCCCTTATTTCCTCCAAAGTTCCTCAGGAAGGACAGAAGGAATCTGAAGGTCAAACCCACACCAGTTTTGGCTGGGGCACAGCACAACAGCAGGTCACTGCTGGCTGGGGAGGTCAGTGAGTTTCAGAGAGATTACTGGAGAAGATTTCCTCAATAACTTCTGCCAAGGCCTGAGAGGCCACCACAACATAAACCATGTTATGAGGATTATTCCCAGTTCAACCTTGCAGGAAAGGAGGAATTTGGAGCAGTGTCAGGAGACAAATCCATGACCCTTCCCAAAGCCCAGGTATGCTGATGGCACAGGGATGATTGTGCTGGGGCAAGCTGAGCTTCTGGCTCTGGAGGCAACAAACACCAAGATCCATCTCCTGGACCTGACAGCAATTCCTGACACTGCCATGTCTGGATCCATCTCACAGGCCTGGAGGAGAGAAATGAGTCCTGGAGCTGGCTCTGCTCCTTCCTCCCTGACAGATCCCAAGGGTCAGGAATGGCATCTGTTCTGTCTCTTCCAGGAGGCAGAAGGGGAGCTCGTGTCTTCCTGCTCCCAGGTTGTGGGAGAGCTCCAGGAAAGAGGCTCAGAGATGGGATTCAACCCCAGTGCCTGCCAAACTGTGCCGCTTCCCTGGATTGTTTTCACTCCCCCCAGCTGTCCCAGTGTCCCTAAAGAAAAGCTCCAAGATGAAAGACAAAGGAGCTGGCAAAGGCCCAGCATGTGCTTGTTGGGGATGAGAAAAACGTGCAAAGGAAATGCCCAAAAATCTTAAACCCTCCAACATGTCATCAGGACAACAGTGCTCTGCTACAGCTCCTCTGAACAGAGAATTTTTTTTCCTCCCCACACTTTGGTTACCCAAGAAATGCAAACTTCCCTTCTGGAAAAAATCTGGAGCTGCCACCACTGTGCTTCTCTGTGTTTGGTGCCTGTCCCACTCGAGGGTGATTGCCAAACGCCAAAAAACCCTGATATGGGTTAACACAGAGCAGGGAGAGCATTCTGCTGCTGCACAGGTTCCTGCACACCTGTAAATCAGGTGCTACATGCAAAGCATCAGGTCAGGCATGGTGTTCACAGGGGTCTGAGGATGAGGGAAGAAATGAGGATCTGACTCCATGTTTCAGAAGGCTTGATTTATTATTTTATGATATATATTACATTAAAACTATACTAAAAGAATAGAAGAAGGGATTTCATCAGAAGGTTAGCTAAGAATAGAAAAAAAGGAATCATAACAAAGGTTTGTGTCTCAGAGAGTCTAAGCCAGCTGATTGTGATTGGCACATTGTGATTGTGTTTTTTAATTAGAAACAACCAACATGGGCCAATCCCAGATGCACCTGTTGCATTCCACAGCAGCAGATAACCATTGTTTACATTTTGTTCCTGAGGCCTCTCAGCCTCTCAGGAGAAAAAATCCTAAGGAAAGGATTTTTCAGAAAATGTGTCTGTGACAGTCAGTTTCTTTTCTAGAGACAGGACAAAAGGAAACAGCTTTGCGTTGCACCAAGGGAGATTTAGGTTGGTATAAGGAAAAAATATTATCACAAGAAAAGGTTGTAAGCACTGGAAAAGGCCCAAGGCAGTGGTGGAGTCAGCACCCCTGGAGGGATTTAAATGATGTGGGGATGTGGCACTTGGGGACGTGGCTTAGTGCTGGTGTGGCAGTGCTGGAAGAACATTTGGACTCAATGATCTTGGAGGCTTTTTCCAACCAAAATTATTCTGTGATTCCCATCTCAGGCAGCAGCCCTCTACCCAAGCAGCAGTGTGAAAATGAGGCAAGCAGCTCTCAGGTGCACAAAGCCATGCCTGACCACCCAGACAAAGAAAGGAGGGTGCTGCACGTTGGCTTGAGCTCTCCCCATCCTGTGATATGGGAAATCTCACAATCTTCATAGAGCTCCAGACAGCGTTTTGCGAAAGTTTTCCTACACAAGAAATGCTACCATGTGGTCACCAACATCCTCAGTTAACCACTGCAAGCCTGGCTGTTAAGCAGGAGAGAGAGTTTTGAAAAGGGCATGGAGTCACAGGACAATGGGGAATGGCTCCAAACTGACAGAGGGCAGGGTTAGATTAGAAATTAGGAAGAAATTCCTTACTCTGAGGATGGTGAGACACCAGAACAGGGTGCCCAGAGAAGCTGTGGCTGCCCCATCCCTGGAAGTGTTCAAAACCAGGTTGGATGAGGCTTGGAGCACCCTGGGATGGAGGAAGGTGTCCCTGCCCAAGGCAGGGGGGTGGAACTGGATGGTCTTGAAGGTCCCTTCCAACCCAAAGCATTCTGTGGTTCTTTGATTCCACGTTCCAGCTTCCACAGGCAGGTTTGGCTCTGGCCCAGCTGGAGAGCAGCTCCCCTGGCAGGCAGCATCCCAGGGCTGCCAGCCAGACCAGTGCCTCTTGGCAGCCCTGCCCTGCAGTTCCTGGAGAAAAGTTAGCAACCACTGCTGGCCAAGCTACAAACAACCAGACACCCCAAAGCTGGCCAGGCTGCGAACAGCCCCGCACCCCAAAGCTGGCCAGGCTGACAGCCAGCCCTGCACCCCAAAGCTGGCCAGGCTGCAAGCAGCCCTGCACCCCAAAGCTGGCCAGGCTGCAAGCAGCCCTGCACCCCAAAGCTGGCCAAGCTACAAACAGCCCTGCACCCCAAAGCTGGCCAAGCTACAAACAGCCCTGCACCCCAAAGCTGGCCAGGCTGTGAACAGCCCTGCACTCCAAAGATGGCCAGGCTGCAAACAGCCCTGCACCCCAAAGCTGGCCATGCTACAAACAGCTCTGCACCCCAAAGCTGGCCAGGCTGTGAACAGCCCTGCACCCCAAAGCTGGCCATGCTGCAAACAGCTCTGCACCCCAAAGCTGGCCAGGCTGCAAACAGCCCCGCACCCCAAAGCTGGCCAGGCTGTGAACAGCCCTGCACCCCAAAGCCAGCCAGGCTGCAAGCAGCCCTGCACCCCAAAGCTGGCCAGGTTACAAACAGTGAACAGCCCTGCACCCCAAAGCTGGCCAGGCTGCACCCCAAAGCTGGCCAGGCTGTGAACAGCCCTGCACCCCAAAGCTGGCCAGGCTGCAAACAGCCCTGCACCCCAAAGCTGGCCAGGCTACAAACAGCCCTGCACCCCAAAGCTGGCCAGGCTGTGAACAGCCCTGCACCCCAAAGCTGGCCAGGTTACAAACAGCCCCTGCACCCTAAAGCCGGCCAGGCTGGCCAGGCTGTGGAACAAACAGCCCTGCACCCCAAAGCTGCAAACAGGCACCCCAAGCTGGCCAGGCTGCAAAACCCCAAAGCTGGCCAGGCTGCAAAGAGCCCTGCACCCCAAAGCTGGCCAGGCTGCCAGCCAGCCCTGCACCCCAAAGCTGGCCAAGCTACAAACAGCCAGACACCCCAAAGCTGGCCAAGCTACAAACAGCCCTGCACCCCAAAGCTGGCCAGCCAGCCCTGCACCCCAAAGCTGGCCAGGCTGCAAACAGCCCTGCACCCCAAAGCTGGCCAGGTTACAAACAGCCCTGCACCCCAAAGCTGGCCAGGCTGACAGCCAGCCCTGCACCCCAAAGCTGGCCAGGTTACAAACAGCCCTGCACCCCAAAGCTGGCCAGGTTACAAACAGCCCTGCACCCCAAAGCTGGCCAGGCTGTGAACAGCCCTGCACCCCAAAGCTGGCCAGGCTGCAAACAGCCCTGCACCCCAAAGCTGGCCAGGCTGTGAACAGCCCTGCACCCCAAAGCTGGCCCAGCCCCATCCTGCAGCACAGCTCTGGGGGGAGGCATTGACCGCAGCCCCTTAAACTTCCAAAGGCACCAGGTGCGCACGCCTGGTGGGGTTGTTTGTGTGGGAAGGCTCTGGCAATCAGCCTGTAGGGACAGAGGAGATGTCTGTCCTCTGACTGTATCACCTCCTGAGGTTCCTCCTGGCCCCATGTCTCTGTGATTGCTCCGGATGAGTTTGTGGTGCTCTTTTCCACCACCTGGTTGTTGACACCAATTAATTCTGGTTTGAATGGCCCAAACGACCTGCTGCTCTTGCAGGCTAAGATTGGTAGCAACAACAACAAATAACAACCAAAATAAAAAAAAAACAAAACAACCCTCATTGCCCCTTAAAATGTGATTTCTGTCTCTTGTCCTCTAAGACTCACTACCCTCTCCAGTCTCATATTCCAGTGATATCTCACGTATATTATTATGGGATAGACACCCCACCACATGTCCCTCTGCTGCTCACAATTTCCAGCTCCAATTCTGGCATATTTTGCTTCTTCATCTCATTTTCTCTCTGGCTTCTTGTTCTGGTTTAGGGCAAATTTGGGAGGGCACTTCCTCATCCCCTCTTTTACCCCTTAGCCAAAAATGCTCTGTCAGGGGCCCGCTCCTGCCTGGGAGTGTTTGAGTGCACGAAAAACTCCTGAAGGATATTGGTTTCTGTGAGAGGTTTGCACAGAATCCCACATATCATCTCAGGAATATCTGCTTTTTTAAGCTATATGGTAATGCATGCTGTGCATCTGAGATTAGAATAAGGCCCCGAGGAACAAAACACTCCTCTCCCTTTACAGCTGACAATGCAGAGCTGATTTTTATGAACTCATTTCCAAGAGATTCGACTCCATTGTTTAACACAGCCCTGGTTTCAAGGCAAATCTCCAAAGATGGTTTGACCTGGACCATCGTCATTTCCCTCTCTGGGGTGCAAGATTTCACTGGGTGATATTGATCCATGGCCTGGGTGCTCAGAGTGGGGCTGGGAATTCCAAAACAAGCTGGGGAAATCTCCAGTCTTCCAACAAACAGCCCCAAAAATCCCAGGAAAGATGCACAATGACAAGAGGATGCTCTTGGGAGCCCCCAAGAAGATTGCTCAGTTCCTGTGGCCTCTTGGCGCTTTGTAACAGATCGTATTCACCACCTCTCACCTTCTTCCTTTTCATTATTAAACACTTCAATGCAATTCTTGTCTTCACTCAGAGATTTAAACATCAACAAATAATGGAACAACACCCTGAGAGACTGAAAAAAATAAAATTATGGAGTTTTTTGGATAAACTTATAGGGCCTGAAGAATTGGCCATTCCTGTAGGAACAGTTTTCACCTCACCTCAAAATAAAGTTTATATATAATCTATATATCTCTACATAGATACAGATATCTTATCCCCAGCCCAGCCCTTCTCAAGAAACATTGCCCTAAACCACAGTGTGGTGGTGTTTGCAAGGGTCCCAGGATGAGGGAAGAGACGAGAATGTTGACTCCATGTTTCAGAAGGCTTCATTTATTATTTTATTATATATATTACATTAAAACTATACTAAAAGAATAGAAGAAAGGATTTCATCAGAAGGCTGGCTAAGAATAGAAAAGGAATGGTAACAAAGGCTTGTGACTGACCAAGACTGTTCAGATAGCTGGACTGTGACTGGCCATTAATTAGAAACATCCAACATGAGACCAATCCCAGATGCACCTGTTGCATCCCACAGCAGCAGATAACCATTGTTTACATTTTGTTCCTGAGGCCTCTCAGCTTCTCAGGAGGAAAAATCCTAAGGAAAGGATTTTTCATGAAAGATGTCTGTGGCACCACAGCACTGACATCCTTTACCCAAAACACCGTTTCAAGAGCAGAACAAAATGGGGCAAAAATAAAGCAAAGTAATGAACCTGTTCCAAATGGACACATCACCAGCACAGAGGGCAGCTGGACTGGAACCCTGAGACACCTGGGCTGCCGTGTACGGTGTGTTTGCACTCTGCTGGCCTGCTCCTGTCCAGTCTCTGCTCTGCCACAATCACAGCAGCAGCAGCAGCAATGAATTCAGCTCTGCCTGCAGTGGATGTGGCTATTTCATTTTGGCAGCACGAATGTTGCTAAGTGAAAGCACGTCTTTCTCAACTGCCTTGCTCATGGGAACCATTTAATCATTATAGAGCAATTATAGAGGTCTTTATTCAGTTGTTCCTTAAGTCCTCATTCAGGCAAACCTATTTCAATGGGAGCTGTGCCTGAAAGGGACTCATCAAAACCTGACCAGGAAATGGCCAGTAAGAGTAACCAATTTCCAAGAGAGAAAAACTCATGCATTACATCCATAATGGGTAACTTCTTATGAATACACCTATTGAAGTGTGTTATATTCATTAAACTCCATTTGGAGAGGAAGGGGAACCTTCCAGTTAACACAATTTCTAAGGGCTGGTGAGAGCTGGGCTCTGTCCCTGCCTTTGACACCGGTGCCCCTAGGAGCACGGCCACACCACTTTGTAATTTTACCTTAGATTTAGCAAAATAGGCGCTGAACTGGGACAGCAGTAACCATCAGTTTAGCTGTATCTGTGGGCTGCAGCCCCTGGATTCTCCTTTGCAAAACAGAAAGAGGAGCAGAAAATGTCTCCTGGCTTTTTTTTTTTTTTTTTTCTGTTCACATGTTGAGGCAGGGCAGGGCTTTAATTCTGCGTACACCCAGTGCATCGCCCAGAACGCCTTTGAAGGGGGCTGTGCTGATCACAGAGCAATAATACTAATTGTTATCAATACAAGCTAAGAATGCTGTGCTTTTGTGGCAAATGTCCACTAGGAACTTGACTGAGACCATCAACATTCCATTTGGGAGTTAAGCCCCATTTGAACTTGTCTCCCAAAGCGAGAGTTTACAAACACAATTTAGTCCCCATTTGAGCAAGCTCTTTGAAGATGTAAAGTACTAAATTGTGTATCTCTATGTACGAGAGACAGAGACAGAATGTGTAATTTCTTTCTGCATTCAGGGAACACAAGATTTCCTTTTTTCCCCTCTTTTTGGAAGGAAGTTTACTGCTGAGACCATTAGAGAAAATGCAAATGTGCAGACCGTTTGTTAAGGCTCCAGGAGAGAAAGCCCAGGCAGTTGTTACCACGAGTATTTCTAGGAAAATGGGAAATCTTTGTCTTTAAGTGTGTTTGTTTAGCCGAGGGAAGTTTGCACAGCTTGTGGAGCATGGTTCTGGAGGAAATTAAATTTCAGCTGCACCTTCATATCACTCCTACACCTGCCAGTTCTCCCGACCAGCTCGCCGTGTCCTGCACCGACGTCACAGATGAGCTCTTGTGCAACCACCAGGGTTTTTCTCTTATCCGAGAGAGAGGCAACAACCCCACTCCTGCACACAGCAGATTGCCTGTGGCAGCAAAACCACAGGCAGGAGACATGGAGGAATTTTTGAGGCCGATTCAAGAAAAATGAAATTACCTTGTGTGTCTATGTAGGTTGGTGTAGAAGGATCCAAGCTGGATGCAGCCTGAGCCAGGTTTGGTGCAGAACACATTTCTCATTAGAGCTTATTAACTTGGACACGGCCAAAAGAGGACTTGAGGCTGGAAAATGGGAATAAGAGACAGAAAAGGGAGAAACATTTGCAGACATTGAGCTTGGAAACAGAAGAAATGAACAGAGGCAGAGGCTGTTTGTGCAAAACACACCTTTCATGAAAAACTGTGGTCAAACTGCAATTTAAGGCAATGCAAAATGTTTTGATCATACTTTGCAAACTAAATATTTTGGTTCTTCAGTATGAAACTAATGCTTCAATTCCAAAATATATTTGCAGTTTAATTAGAAAAAAATCAATTATATAAGTTTAAAAAGTCAAGACCTTCACACCACATTGAAGTACCATAAATACATTGAAACACCATAAATATATATAGTTAGGGCTCAAAGATTAGATTTCAGAGATATATTTCATCTGCCCTGTGAGCATGGGTACATCTAAACTGATCATTCAGGTTCTCTAAAACCACTGAAGATCCAGGCAGGAGAATCAGTGGAGCACAGGGTGAAATTCACTTTTTCTTGCAGAAACTATCAAAATCCAGTCAGTCAAGTGGTGCCCTAAAAGCACCTCTGCTCCTCACCGCCACCCAGGTGACTGGCCCAGGTGTCAGTGTCTGCCTGACACATGGACACTGAGCTCTCCTACTGCCTGGGTGCAGCTGGGCTTGGTTAATCTGCCCCAGACCTCTCTGACATGGAGAACCACAGAGCCATTAAGGCTGGAAAAGCCCTCTGAGACTGAGTCCAACCATTCCTCCAGCTCTGCCAAACCACCACTAAACCACGGCCCCAAGGGCCACGTCCACACCTTTTTTTAACTCTAAGGGATGGTGACTCCAACACTGCCCTGGGCAGCCGGTGACAGAGCTGGACATTCATTTCAGAGGAGAAATTTTTCCCTGATATCCAATCTAAACCTGTCCTGGTGCAACTTGAAGCAGCTCCCTCTTCTCCAGTTCCCTGGAGCAGAGCCTGACCCCGCCACTGTCCCCTCCTGTCAGGAGCTGTGCAGAGCCACAGGGCCCCTCTGAGCCTCCTTTTCTCCAGGTCAGCCCCTTCCCAGCCCCTCAGCCTCTACTGGTGCTCCAGACCCTTCTCCATCTCCATTCCCTTCCCTGGACACCCTCCAGCCTCTCAGTGCCTTTCAGAGCCTCATTCTTCCCCCCTGCATTTTTCCAGTTCAAAACAAGACCTCTCCCTGGCCAAAGTGAGAAAAGGGGATGTGTGTGGAAACCCCTGACACAAATTTGTAGGATCCTAAAGAACTGTGTTCTGCTTATTCTCAAGGTAAGAAATCTACATTTTGCTTTGGTCGGATTTTTACAGCTCATGTGCACACACACTCAGCACTGTGGGGGAAAAAAGCATAAAGAAAAGGAAAGCTATCTTCAGTAGAGCGATAACTTATCTTTCCAGTGATATTTTTTCCCCCCTATCTGCATTTAAAATGAGTCAGATTTGGATGGAGGAGCAGCACTTGCTGCTTCGTGTGCTTCAGAAGCACTGCATGTGCTTCTACACAGGTTTTGTGGATGTGCACTGTGATGTATAAATGACTTTGTTGTTGTTGTTTATGAGGTTTGAGTGGATAAAAAGGATAAATGTAGTGGGCTCATGCTAAAAAAGTACATTGGGATTAAAACAAAAAAAGCATGGTTAAGAACTTCCTTAATGAACTCATCTCAAGAAGAGCCATTCCTTCAAACACCACACAGAATTGAGACGTAGTCAGGTTTCTCAGAGAGCAAAGTTGCAGACAGATGCCAGAGGGAACCAACAAATATTTCTAGCACGTCACCAACCTCACCTAATCTGTTTAATTGTGTTTGTAAATTCATGAGGCACCCAACTGTTTACCCAAATACCTCACTTCTGTGGAGCAGGTCCTAAATTACGACGTGTGGGGTACATTACCTCGAGTGCCAGACTCTGTTAAAGATCAGTCCCTCTCCTTATTAACATCCACTCCTGCCGACATGGAACCTTCTGTTCAGAGGCATCTCATCCTCACAGATCCCAGTGGTAAACTCTGTGTTTGGTAAAATCACCCTTTGTAGCAATTATATTTTCTAAGCAAACCTTGTTTTTTCATTATCCTGTAGCAAACAGCCTTGTTCTGTTAGATACAGCCAGAGGAAGAAATGGATATCCAGAATTACACAGAAATATTGGTTTGAAGAAGGGAGAGAGGCAAGGAAAAGGATATTTATACTTGGGAGTCCTATTCCATTTTTTTCTCTGCTGAGGACCTACTAACACACACTCCTGGGTGTGTTTTTGTAGAATGGAAATGGGTTTGTTTGAAATTCCAGACAAGGAAGGTTTATTTGATGATACATGTCCATCACAGGCTTCCTCACAGGTAAGGCTCAGAGAGGAATAAAATTCCCCAGACTCCATCTTGCTTCCAAGCTCTCCTGATCTCACAAGACACAAACACCAAAAGAAGAGAGCCCCAAACAAAACAAATCTGATTGTTAATATGTCACCACAAAATGCACTCTCACTTTGGAAAATAACATCCTCCTGTACAGAAGGGCTAAGAGACATCGAACTGGAATGGAAACCATTGGTTTTCCCATGTTTTTTTTTCACACTGAGAAAAACCACACCATGGCTGGCAGGCACAGAAATAGCTGTTACTCACACAGGGATGTTCTGGGTTTTTTTCTGCAATAAAATTTCATTCTATGCCACATCCAGCAGGTCAAGTTATCCCAGGCAGCTGGAAAATGCTAATGAAATCTTCTCAGTAGTACTTTACAGCTAATTAATCATTCTCCTAAGACAGATCCAATGGAAGAACACAACCTGGAGTGTGATATGTCACACCATCAACATCACTCTGACGAAATTGCGTAATTTAATTCATTTTTTGGCTTATAAACATAAGTATTTGGTCACTGTCAAAGCACCACATCGGAAAGGCAATCCCAGTTGGGTATTTACAGTCCAGCATAATAAACCAGAAATATTTTTTGAGCACTTTGGTCACTCTGGAGGGACTTGAGAGAGATTATACACTTTACTGCTTGAGCCCCACAGGAAGTTCTTGATATGAGGCAGGCTTTAGAAAGGGGCTGATGTCTTGGTGTGCAAGACTGGATATCTGTTTTTTCCATCTGATTAATGTAAGGAATCCACACCCACCCCATCCATCTACAGAGTCTCTCCCTCCAGTTCAGTGATAACCACAGAAATGCTAAACAGAACAAACAAGGATTTACCCTAAAGTAATCTGCAGGTGCCACATCAGCCAATCTTCCCTTCAGATACACACACACAGAAAAGATAACACACAACATTTAGCAATCCATTTTTTCTGTTCTGTTTCATTGCCACCTCAATGGAATATAAATATATGTGAATATAAATATATGTGTATATAAAAATATACATCCACACATACAAACATATATATATATGTATGTATGCATGGAATGGAGTAGGAGAGAGAAGAGTGAAGACACAGGAAAATACAACATTTAAGTCCATATAGTCAAGCTTATTTCTGCATAATCAGAGAGGCAAGTAAAGCCAAGAATTTGCAGAAATTCCAAGCTCAAGTCGAACCTGGAGCTTGTTTTCCTTCCCCAAAACATCATTTGACTTCGGGGCATTGTAGTCCTCCACCTTCTATGTGTCCTCAAAAAAATAAAATTGAACTGTGTAATGGGAACAGGTGCCAGCAATAAAGCCTGGAAACTCTATTTGTCCTCCCAAGAAATTGTCTTCTCACTACGTAAGTACAGCCTGGTGCTGTTGATAAATGCAAACAGCATTTTGATAAAGATAAATTATAAAGCCCTCTTTGGTCTTCTGAAGAGCTGGGGTGGTGTGGACAGCTGTTTGGCTGCTGGAGCCACATTTAATGAGATTTGTGCACAAAATTGTTTGCACGTTGGAGGGATGCATTTCACAATGGCACCGAAAACAATTGGGTGTTGTGGGATAAGTACCTTTTACAGTATATCAAGGTCAAACCTTTTACTTGATGTACTTAACTAACCATGTAAAATATTACATCAGCAAGCCTATGAGGCACTTAGAGATATATTCATATTTGCATAATGTCCTCTGTAAGTTAGTCTGCGGTCCTTAAGGGTGTTTAGAATAACTGCATGCAAGAATATACTTAATCCAATCTCATTTTAGCTTTTGCTCTTTTAAGATTTCAAAATTAATAAATCCTCCTGATACTCCAAATTACCATGAGCTTTTATAAGCATAACTTTGTAACTTTAACCCATTTATGAACATACCCTACAGGCATATGTACTAATGAATAAGAAATAACATTAGAAGTTTAAAGATGGTCTCTTTATGAAGTAATGTAAGAAAATCCTGTTAGCTGGATCAAGTACAAAAGTGTGATTTCTTAAAAATAGAAAATCCTTCACAAAATTACTTGTAATTACAATAACCAAAGGATAAAAAGTAAGAATAGTTTAAGCATTGTGCATTATTTAACTTGGTACATGAAATATGTTTTATGTATATGTATGAAGCATGCAAATAGCAATCTGATCTAAAGTGTGCTTCCATGGCTACAGGATTTCTATTTATTTATTTATTTCCTATTGTGCTTGATTGCTGTCAAGAGCACTGACAGATAAAGGATTTCAAATTACCTTAAACACTTGGTGCTTGTTCCAGTGAGCCAAGCTCTTCTTGTGTTTGCCTCTAAGACATCTGGAGGACGTGGGGAAAACCTTCCTGGCCAAAGGTTCTCCCAGGACCCCCAAAGTCCTCCAGAATCCACAAGCTCAACACCTACATTGGAGAATTAAAATGATGATGATGATGATGATGATGATGATGATGATAAAAACTCATCCCAATTAATGGGTCAATAACTGAAATTTCTCCTTCTGCTTGCGGTGAGATTGAAGCAGCCCCCGCTGCCTGCCCACCATCAGGAGTCATTGCAACCCATGGGGGGAATTGTCCTGGTGATCAAACCCTGCAAGCAGGGCAAGAGAAAGGAGTGAACCCCAGGCACTGCTGCTGATGGTTCATGGGAATAAAAAAGGAAAAAATTCCATGTGGGAACCACGTGGAATTGGGAACATTTTCATTTTGCCTACCACACATTTAATACGAGCAGAAAAATCCCAAATCATCTCTTGCTTGCCCCCACCCCTTCCCACTTGAAGTTCAACATTAAGTGGCCAAATTATAGGGCACTCTCCTCTTTTATGTTATGATTTATTATACTTATGATTTATTATAGTTATGATTTATTATATTAATCCATTTTGTTCTGTTCCCAGATCAGCCAAAGTTGCTGCTCTCTTTGCAGAGAAGAACTGAAAAAGGAGTTTGTCTGCTATGAGCAGCCAGTGTGGATCATCAGAGCTGCTTCCAGTCAGTGCAGATGATACTTAGAATGGAGCAGCTGGCCCTGAGAGCCCAGTGCTCCCATCAGACCTACTCCTGATTTCCTGAGAGTGCCATTTCAGGATATCAGGAGTGTGTTGCTTTCGGGAGGATGACAGGTGAAAGTCCCAGGTGTCACAGAGTCACCCTGTGGTTGTCGGGAAGCTGAAGAGCATTGACAGGCCTTACAACAACAAAACCCATCTCACTCATCACACCTTGACCCTGGCAAGCCTTTGCCCTGCTCAGTGGAGCAAGGAGAAGATGAATTTAAAGCACTGACAGGGGAGATGTTGCCAGGTGGGGATGCTCCACTGCTCTCCCACTGGATGTCACTCTGACATTGAGCCTGGCTCTGGACTCTCCACAGACCAAAGTGGCTTTGTTCAGGGAATAATGCACGAGCTGGTGGAGAGCAAAGCTAAATGACTCCTTATTAGAGCAGCCTCAGATAGCCAACAGCTCTTTGATCTCAGAGTCTTTATGGTTGAGATGACTTTGAGGTGTTAGAAAGTCTTTTTTGCTCAGCTCTGAGACCGAAGAAGGAGTCAGGATTCTTTGGCTGTGGTTTTCAAGGTTGTTTATTTTCTGTTATCTATAAAATTTTCGTTCTGGCTTGCTGAGGTCTGTCCAGCAGGTCAGTCTGTGGCACAGTGACTGCCCTTGGGGTGGTGTTGTCTTTTTATACTAAAAACTACGTGTACTTTATTTACAGTAATTTCCCAATACCTATCACCTATGTTAGACATTGTGTTTCTACTCTAAACCAATCTAAAAGTGCCAACATCACACAGAAGATGGAGGCTAAGAAGAAGAAAAAGAAGGACAAGGCACACCCAAATCCCTCCATCTTGGCTTCTGAATCCCCAAAAACCCAAAAATTCTACTTTTCACCCTGTGACAAACTAGCTGTCATTCTACTTAAACTCTCGTGGCTTGTAAATCTTCACATAAAGTTGGAAATTTTCTCCATGGGTTAAAATCAAAGGTGCAGGTGTCTTTGGCTTCATGCCAAGGTCCCTGAGCCCCTGGCAGGGGCTGGAGCCCTCCAGGGCAGCCAGAGGAATGTCCTGGGTTCCAGCATTTGAGAGGTGGGATGGTGCTTTGTCCCAGGGGTTGATGGGGCACACAAACAATAATTGAACATAACGAGGCTGTGAGGGGATAGATCTGCTGTAAGTAAATCTGGAGCTTTAACGCCTACAGGGAGAAATTAGTGATGCCAAAGGACAGAAATGCTCGTGACCATAAGAGAACCTTGATCTATTTAGACTGGGAATTGGAGGGAGGTTTCAATGTGGGAGATTGCAGAGGGCATGGAGCTGCCTGGATAAGTGGACTAGCAGGACAGCATCTCTTCCCAAGAAAACAAACCTCAGCCAGGATTAAAGTGGACCTTGATCTGTTTAAGAGGGGCACTTCATCACTGTGTGGGTCACGAGCCAACCTGAAGCTCTGACCCAGGAGGTCTCTTCAATTCTTCGGTCATCAGCAGCACCTTTGCTGCTACCCAGCTCTGCTACACACTGAGGAAAGGGATTTTGTCAGGAGTGCGGTCCCCAGGTGAGAATGAGTGGAGATGTTTCTGCCTCCTGGTGTTCTCCTGCCTCCCTCCTGCCTGCTGTGTCACAGCCACAACACCAGGGGACAGTTAGGCAGGACTAAGAGCTGTCCTGGGCTGGGCTGGGCTCACAGCACCTCATAAATCAGTAATTAGGTTCAGTCACCTAGAACACCTCTCTGCTCTTGTAGTCTCAATTATAGTCTAAATTATCATCACCAAATGTCTTCTCCTGCGCTTCACAACCAGCCTACACCAGAACAGGATGCCAGAAGAAATGAGACAGGCCAGAGTTTGGCTAAGCCTGGGCAGCTCACCCAAACCAGAGGCAACAATTCAGGTAGCTCAGATCCCCATGACAATGACACTTATACAAGGGAACAATTCCAAAAGAATGCTCTTAGTCTTCTAACAACCAATAAATCAATGGTTACTCTTCCTCCTCTATGTGACCATGGATTCTGGTGGATCATTAAATCAAGGTCAGGCACCTTCAGACTGCCTTAGAAAAGCACCAAACTGGAACACAGGGACAGACAAATAGAGTGAGCGTGATGAAATCCAAATTGTAGCAGCAGAATGCAAATGCTGAGTGGGACTGAAGAAAGGGCAGTCAGGCATTTCTGGGGTGGCCACTCCACAGGCATTTATCCTTGTGGACAAGCAGAAGATAAAGTAATAAAATTAAACATGAGAATTTAGGGTCCTGTGAGGACTGAGAACTACCAGCATGGCCTTGACAAAGAGAAAAAAAGGGCAAGTTCTAACAGCAAACAAAAATTTCTAGTGGTTGCAGGAATATCCAGGAATAAAACTACTTTGCAATGGAATAGTAATAGTAATAGTAATAGTAATAGTAATAGTAATAGTAATAGTAATAGTAATAGTAATAATAATAATAATAATAATAATAATAATAATAATAATAATAATAATAATAATAATAATAATAATATATTGTACATATAATATATATTATATATATTATATATTATATTACAAATAATTACATTTAATAATATATAATAAAAATTAATAATAAATATATGTATATATAATTATCATATATTATATAATTATATTATATAATGATGATGATGATGATGATGATGATGATGATGATGATGATGATGATGATGATGATGATGATGATGATGATGATTATTATTATTATTATTATTATTATTATTACTGTTACTATTAGCTGTTAAGCACTGGAATGGGCAGCCCAGAGGTGTCCAAGGAATGACTGGATGTGGCACTCAGTGCCCTGGGCTGGTTGCCAAGGCAGTGACTGGGGCCAAAGGTTGGGTTTGATGCTCTTGGAGGTCTTTCCCAACCCGAATGTTTCTGCCATTCTGTGATTATCCTCTACATCCAAGTGCTGTCCACAGGATGCAACTATTTGTGAGTGCAAAATAATAATTTGATGTAAACAGCCCAATGTACAGAGAAAACATGTGACTGAACCTCAGCCATGCCACAAGTCTGAAGTTTCTTTACCACGACATTACTGAAATTACCAAGGAAGGAAGAGTCTGACATTCCTAAATTTCTTAAAGGATGAATAATTTAATTTAATTCCCACGCTGAATAACAGATTTACTTGTAAATGCTCAGACTTTCATTCTGCGCTCAGGGTAAGCACCCTGGCTTTGGGGAAGAAACACAGCATTTGCTTTTATATGCAACACTAAGTTTGATACAACCCTTCAGCTGTGAATCTCAATTCCCCTCATTTACTGGGCCATCGCTGATGCCTCCACAACAGCAAAGTCAGAGATTTCAGAGTTTTGAAAGGGTTTAGAGACACAAGTGCCATTAGACTCATGGGAACCGTTCCTGTAAATCTTCCAGGCAGCTCTAAAAAATTTTAGTCTAAATTCCTTCCCCCTCCTTTTGCATATTTTAAAGAAACAAGACACAGCCCTGGAGAGCAGCAGTAAGTAGAGAGGAGACTCCATTTCCATCAGGGTTAGTGAGGTAAAACAAGAGAATTGGCTTTGCATGGTGAAAAAGCTTAATGAAAATTTAATAAAAGTTTAATAAAAGGCACTGAAAAGTGCCAAAATGTTTGTCCTGAAGCCGGAGACCTCTCACAAAATATCGAGTGAGCGAGGCTGCAATGCCAAACAGGACAAGGCCAGAGAGGAAAAAGCTTCTGAAAGGTTGCACGTTCCTCCCGATCACAACGAGAAAGAGCAGTCTAAAAAACTGAAGGAGGGAAAGGAATTTTATCCCATTTCAATTAACCAGGAAGGCTGGATGGAAATGTTTACTCCCAGAGAGCACTATCAGCTTCAGGTGTGATTCTCCTTCAGGGGACAGAAGGTTTGATAAAAACGCAGCACCCTGGTGCTGGTGGTGATAAACATCCACGGAAGGTGCATTTTGGGGGTGATAAGGAGCTGTGTGACCTTGTAGAGCCCCCGAGCTCCCAGGCAGAGCGGCCGCAGCTCGGAGCAGAGACAGAGGCAGCAGAGACAGAAACGAGCTCAGCTCTGACACAAAACATCTTTCAACTCAATTACTGCTCACAAACACAGCCTCTGCTCCTGTCTGGGGAGGCAGAGCCCAGTTACTGTCAAAGGGGATCATGAAATGGAAAAGGAAAAGGGTGGAAAAGGGAAAAAAAGAAAGAAAAAAACCACAACGGGAATCTTTGCCCAGCATCCCTCCTTTTCCGAGCTGTGGTCATCCAGTCCCACCCAGAGACACAGCAGGGATTGGCCTCCCAGGAGGAGCAGGCAACATAAAAGTCTGGAATGTGCTCTCTCCTCCACCCATCACAGCCAGGCATTTGAATATTGGATTTAGTGCTGTGCTTCCACAGATACAAAATTGGGCCGACAGAAGTCTGGATTGCGGCCCTTGCTCCGTCCTGGTGACTTGTGGGGAGCTGGTAGCCAAAAGCATTTGGAACGGTTGTCTCTCTCCAGATGCTGCCATTCATTTCTGTGGGAACAAGACCACTTACATCTAATTACAGTTTCTGCTCAAATTAACAGGACAGAAATGACAGCAGAAAAACAAAACAAAAACAAAAACAAAAACAAAACAAAAACAAAACCAAACTAACCAAAAAACAAACCTGAAACAAACAAACCCACCCCGAAATGTTCTTTGGGAAACCTTTTGCTGTCATGGCATGGGAAGCAGTTGATCCTTTCCAACAATGGCTTTTAAGTGATTTTAAGTTCATGTGTTCTGACTGCTCAGTTTGTCTCATTGTTGGAGCATCAGCAAAAGGGAGAGAAAAGGGAGAGTTTTATCACAGAGATCCCCTGCTCATGAAAGGTTTGTTGAATGACCATGCAGTCAACTGTGGAATTGGGACCATCGTGGCATAAAACATTGTTTTCATTATTAAACCAAATGCCAATTGCATGTTACAGTATTTTCTGTGGAATAGAAGTTCTACAAAGCCACGTTTTCCCTGGTGCTGCACAAGGAATGGAACATATGTGTGGAGTTTCATACACGAGCACCTCTGTCTTTCCCTTCCTTGTGGAAATCAGGATTAATTCCACCCGAGGGTAAGAAAATCTGCAGTTTCCAGGTGACAGCCAGGCCCCCCAAGTCCAACCCCTTTCTTTGCTTTCCATTTACCATTAGGATCACATCAGCTGGCCACTGGATGCAGAACATTTCTGCCCTTCAAAACCCACAGCAGCTGGATTATGTCACCATCACAGAACCAGAGAATATCCTGGGCTGGAAGGGACCTACAAGGATCATCAAGTGGGGTGTTGTGAGGTCCCCAGGACGAGGTGAGAGATGGAACTTTGACTCCAAGTTCTCAGAAGGCTGATTTATTATTTCATTATATTATATTATATTATATTATATTATATTATATTATATTATATTATATTATATTATATTATATTATATTATATTATATTATATTATATTATATTATATTATATTATATTATATTATATTATATTATATTATATTATATTATATTATATTATATTATATTATATTATATTATATTATATTATATTATATTATATTATATTATATTTTATATTATATTATATTATATTATATTACATTATATTATATTATATTATATTATATTACATTACATTACATTACATTATAATATATTATATTATATACTAAAACTATACTATAGAAAAAGAAAGGATACATCAGAAGGCTAGAAAAGAATGAATAATAAAAACCCATGACTGACCAGAGTCCCGACACAGCTGGACTGGGATTGGTCATTAAGTTAAAACAATTCACATGCTGGGTAAACAATTCTCCTCATCACATTCCAGAGCAGCAAAACATGGATAAGCTGAGGCTTCTCATCTTCCCAGGAGAAGAAATCCTGGCAAAGGGATTTTTCAGCAAATGTCACAATCAAGTCCAACTCCTGGCCCAGCACAGGACACCCCAAGAGCCCCTGCAGAATGTGCTGGCCCACATCACAGGGGTTGAGTTACTTTGCTCTGACTGCTCCAGTCACAAAATGGAAATGGAGGGGAGACTTGGGCTGGGAGATTCCTTCCCTTGGTGGCTCCAGTGCCATGAGGGGTCTCCACGTCCTGCTGGTGAATCAACACCCAATTCAGGCTCCCTCCCTGCCAAACAGCTCATGAAAATCATTCTGGGCTATTAATCATTATTGATTTATTTTCCTGGTCCAGCCTTGGGTAGTTGCTGCCTCTCAGGTCTCCATCAATGCGTGGTAGATTAAACAACTCAGACCATTCCAAAGAAGGGGTTAAATTAAACCCCTTATATAAATCAGTTATAGCGTATACAGTCAATGGAAAACTCTGCTCCTTTGTTAAAAACTTTCTCTTTCGTAGCTGACTTTCAACAGGCCAGCTCCTAAATTTTCCAAGTTATTTCTCCCCCCAGTTTCACAGTTGGACACAATTTTGAAGTTTTGTCAGCCAGGCCCAGCTCCTGACTTGTCCCAAGGGGCAAAGTAAAATCACAGAAACCATCAGACATTTGTTTTGTATGTGCCAGCTGACTGCAGAGCAAGAATTTACAGACTGCAATGCACAAAAATTTGACTTTTCCTTCTATTTCAGCAGCAGAGCCCTTAAGACATACCAGTCAAAGTAAAAATCCTTGTCTAGAAATATGGACTTCACCTCCCACTGGCCAGACCTTAAAAAACATTTCAAGTCTGAGGTGAATAAAAGAACAGGAGGAAAGGTTATACAATGTGGATCTAGACCAATTTCATAGGAAAAATAGGAATTACCTTTAACTGCAGCTTTTCTTACCTGTCCTGCCTTTCTTTTAAGAGAAAAGAAAGGCTCTCCATTTGCTCCCACTTTCATTTTATGTGCTTTTTAAACAACTAAGCATAGTTCTTGTTCCCTGGAATTAAACTCACACTGGTAGTTCTAAGAAGAAACCAATACCTATGAACCAGATTTAAAAAAAAAAAAAAAAAGAAATGTTTATCTTCAAGCTGCTAAGGATTCAAAGTTATTTTGTAAGGGACTAGCTAAATGTAGACTTTTTCCCCCTGGTATTAAAATCACAGAGGATATGTACATGTATTTGTATAACACAGGAGCAGGCAACAATCAATTTGAAATCAGATTGCACCATCTTAGACTTTTCCAGAAAAGACATTTTTTTTTCTAGCCAAATTTTAGGGATACTGTCAGTTGGTTCCAAGGAGAAGTTCCTGGAATAACAGCCACTAAGTTCACAGATTCAAAGCTTTATCTAGAGGGAACATGGTAGAGAACACGCAGCAGAGCAGAGTTTTCACTCGAGACTCATTCCAAGAGCTGCAAAGCTACCACAGTTTCCAAAATGTAGGACAGAATTCCTCAGGTCATTGCCTTACACACATGTCCACACAGGCAACAATTAAAAATTCACAAGAACATCTTGTCAGACGCCTCAGCATTGGGTTTGCTTCCCAGTCTGAGCCTAATCTTACCCTGAGCATTCCTTATCTCAGGAGGGAGCGAGACTGGCAGCTAAGATGGGACTGGGCAGCAAAGTCACAAGAGTTCAAGTCCTGATCCTGCTTCTGAGTTTTGAAGAACTTGTTTAATCCCTCCAAGGTGCAGCTTTCCCTGTGTAGAATGGGGATAACGCCACTTGCTTTTGGTTGTCTGTTCAGTCTGTCCAAACCCCAAGTTATTTAGGAAACAGTTTCTCAGCATAAATTTTCCTTTTGCTTTGTGGAGCAGGACTTCCAATGCCACAGGAGCCCTTGAGCAGTAATAGTGAAAGCTGGTGAAATAGTGCCAAAGGAGATCGTGGTGTGTCCAGCTTTTCAAGCCAGGTTAGTCAAAAAACCCTCCAGAATGTTTCAAACAAAAATGTTCCTGTCTTGCAGTACACAGTTCAGCTGCATTATTCCTTCCCAGCAGGATTCATCAGTTCAGAGCTGCTGCTTCTCTCACCCTGGCACAAGGCTCCTGGGTCTGAAGGGGTTTAATCTCTAATATAAACCTTGAGCACAGGAAGGCATCACTGAGGAGGGGAGACAGTTTTGTGGCTCCTACCATGACTGAACTGTATTGCAACCAAACATTGATGGGCCTGATGGAGGGACTTCGGGATTGCATTCTCTGGCTAAAATCAGCCAGGTGTCAGGAAAGGTGATCACAGTAGATCCTCTTGTCTTACAAAAATTTGGCCAATCCACTGTGGAAAATTGTCAGCTCAGATTCACGAGCAAGCAGTGATTTCTTATTGTACCAACACACAGAATCCCAGAATGGTTTTATATGGAAGGGACCTTAAAGAGCACCCAGTTTCATCCCTGCCATGGCAGGGACACCTGCCACTATCCCAGGCTGCTCCAAGCCCCATCCAACCTGGCCTAGAACACTTCCAGGGATCCAGGTCACAGGTCATGCCAGGAGCAGCCTTTAGGAAGCCTTTGCAAAATTCTGAGGAACAAATACCCCCCCAAAACTTACTGCAGGCCATTTGGGGAAATTCTTTTGCATGTGAGAAAAAGGGATGTGGTGTTTGGAAGAATACAGCCTGCAAATTGTTCACCCCGTTCTGCTAAGCCTCCTAAATGATCTGGAGGTGTCCCAGTTAAGCAGAACTCCAATCCCTAATAAGTGGCACTCATTGCCACTAAGCATCATTGGACTTAGATGATTTCCCTTGTAGATGTCTGGATTAAGGGGTTTTGCCAACTAAGCACCTCCTTTTTCTGATTCAGCAGCGCCTACAGAATCGAACGTATCTCACTGCTTTATGTATCTCAAATGGCACAAAAACGTGCTGGGTTTGTGAAAATTAAAATGCAGTTTATCTCTTGCACAAGTTTTCAATGCATGTGAGCTCCTGGGGCACGTGGAGTACATTTCACCCCATCCTTCCATCCCTGCATTGTGCATACAGAGCTGTTGCCACATTTCTCTTCACAGAAAAAAGCAAGGCACATTTCTTCCCAAGGAGTTCTGAGATTCACATTCTCTGAACCTCAGAGAAAGGGAAAACACAGTTCTTACCACTTGCTGTGCCTGTGTTGTGCCAAAGTAGAATGCAATATGGAGGTTGTTTATCCAAAGTGAGGATGTTTTTTTCCTTGGCCTACCAGGGCCAGGTGTGTGTGGACTGTTGGGGGACAGTCACGAGATTCTGGGCAGTGTGAGCAGGTGTGTCACAGACATCTTTTATGAAAAATCCTTTCCTTAAGATTTTTCCCCCTGAGAAGCTGAGAGGCCTCAGGAACAAAATGTAAACAATGATTATCTGCTGCTGTGGAATGCAACAGGTGCATCTGTGATTGGTCTCATGCGGTTGTTTCTAATTAATGGCCAATCACAGCCAGCTGGCTCAGACTCTCTCTTGTGTCCGAGACACAAGCCTTTGTTATTCATTCTTTCTTTTGCTATTCTTAGCCAGCCTTTTGATAAAATCCTTTCTTCTATTCTTTTAGTATAGTTTTAATATAATATATATCATAAAATAATAAATCAAGCCTTCTGAAACATGGAGCCAGATCCTCGTCTCTGCCCTCATCCTCAGACCCCTGTGAACACGGTCACACAGGTGTGTGCAGAGTGAGTGCTTGGCAGATTCAGTTTAGATGAAATGTACATAGTATAGCATAATACAGTAATTAATTATCCTTCTGATATCCATGGAGTCCTCATCATCATCCTCTCTCCCCTTTGTCAGAGTCGCTTTTGATTTACAATACAGAGCAGCCTCACTTAACCTGGTCTGATAACATTTTTCTGAGCCAGGCATCTCATGCTGAGCCTCGGTATAATGTCAGGGCACAAAGGAAAAGGGGAAAGAAATAAACAAGTCAACCCCAAACCCCGGCACCTTGAAGCAGAGCTCTGAGAAAACCGTGTGTCTCAATGGAAAATCCTAAGGCTGGTACATTTTGGCGCCGTTCAGAGCGAGCAATGCCCCTTTCACTGGGCACTCAAAGCTCTAGAGTCACATCTGTTTGTGCTGGCGTGAGATTGGCACGCTGCTCCCAAGGATGAAAGCTGGAGTGGTGGTGCCAACCTGCTGGGGAAAGCATGGCTTTCAGGATTTTTGCCTTTCTTTCTTTTTGCTGCAAGGATTCTCATGCGGTGCCAAGGCAGCGCGAGAGGCGAGCGCCACAAGTTTTCTTTGGAGGATGAGGGGAAGGATTGGAAAGGAGGAGGAGGAGGGGGTGAGGAATGTGGTGGGGGAGAAGGGCATCGTGTGATGCCTCAGGTTTTCGTTTCTCTAATTTTCAGGTTCTGTGCTGCTTTAGTGTGTGGGTCTGAGCTTCATATCAGGGGATGGTGAGCTCTGTGCACAGAGCAGGGAGACAAAACAATTCCTGCTCCAGCTGGGCACCAAGGACAAATGATCCAAATCTCGGGCCCAAGAGCACAAACATGGACTGAAGAGGCAAAACAAGAAGGATGGGACTTCATGGGCTAAAGCTGGAATTGGACAATTAACTGCAATATGCAAATAGACCAAAACTTATGAAAGTGTGAGACCTGGTGCTCCAACCCCTTGCCCAGCTCCACTGTCCTATTTGCACTTCATTTCCAGGTCAGTTTGGATTAATGGGAATTCATGGTATGGGCCACAATTTGAGTTCTAAAATAGGAATTCTTCCAGGAATACGTGTGAGACCCAGGTCTCAAATATGACTCCCTGAACACCAAGTGGAAAGCAGGTCCAGGAAAACATTGCTACACCTTGGAACAGCAGGAAAATAGCACATGGCTCATGAGGCCGGAACTGAGGGAGGCTTTCAGTGCCTTCATAAGGGAAGATTAAAAAAAAGCAAAAGAAAAATAATTTGGAGGACTGAGATTACAGCTAACCTCATTCTTGTGCCTTGTAAAATATCTGAGAATAATTAAATTTGTTCCTTTTCTTTAATTAGCCTTGTGTCTCATTAGAGCAGTTCACTGCCATGTCTTTATTTACTTGATTTATATCTCCTCCACACCTTTGCCTTCCCTCCTTCACCTAATCTTAACATCTCTCTTTTCCTTCCCTTAAAGCTCTTTATTTTAGTGCTTTGATGTTATATTGGCTTCCCCTTGACATGTTTTGTTTAAAAGAAAAACAAAGACAGAAAATCTATACACAAAACAGAAGTCAACTACATCTTGACAAATCAAGCCTTTAAAAAGTCAGAAAAAGCAGATTTAGAGATGAAAGCTCATTCTTAACCCAGCTTCCTTCTTCAGAGACCTTAATATGATCTCTTTATGTAACTGTTTGCCAATTAATTCAAAATATAATGCAAGCTGCAATTTTGCTTAGAGACACGCATTCATTAGGGTTGGGGAAAGTATATAGTTCTCAGGCTTTGATTGATTTTTTAAATCTCATTGAGACGTACAGAACAAGACATCTTTTAAAGACATCAATTGTCCAAACAGCCACGGTTTATATCTACAAATTTACACGAAACAGATGGTTTGCACATGGGTGGAAAACAGAGTTATCCTAGAAGAATGGTAGCAGCCTTTAATCTGAGAGTGATGACAAGTCCTGCTCAAGTTGTGACCTACATTTGGAGAAAACAGCAGTTCACCATCACAGAGTTTGCCTTTCCCAACACACAGAGATCAGATTCCTGAACATGGAAGATCACAACCTGCCAAAACAGCTCTGGATACTCATAGTTATCACTTCCATAGTTATCCCTTCCACCCATGGAAGATGCCCTGGCACTGCACCTATGGCATGAGGAGATGTGGCTTTACAGGCAGACAAATCCCTACAACCAGCCCAAATTCAAATAGGAAAGTTTGGGGGTTTTTTTTTTACCCCCACCCAATTTATTTCTCAATTCACCTTGAGAAATAAACCTAGACAGTGGCTGCAGGGACAGAGGTTTCACAGCTTTCCTGATTTCACACCTAAACAGCGCTGCTACCCCAACGTTGTCCATCTGATCCTTGCTGGCGTTCTCTGGGATACAAGGAAAGACAATAAAAAGCTATATACTCTTGAATATGTTCTTGAGGATCCCTGGCATGTGTTCCAGGTACCCAGAGAAGTCATTAAACTGGAAAGGGTTTAGCTGAGCTCAACAGGTTTAATTGTCAAGGATTCCCGAGTGGATTCGGGAGTCCAAACCTCGATGCCTTTCGATCTCTCCACTCCTGATTTACTGAGAGTGATTTGCAGTCCCTGCCCTGCTTTGCCTCCAACAGCAGCACTGATACAGAACAATGATGCTGCAGCATTCAGCTGCAGATGCAGCCCAAGATCTCATAAAAAATAGAGTCCCTGCCTGGAAAAAAATTTGCAGACATCTAAGTCCTAGTATAAACCAAAGTATTCCCTGCATTTTTCACAAGTAAGTGATCTGAAACATCAGAACTCCTACACAGAGATTTTGGGCGCATCAAGTAAGTCCATTAGTGTATAGAAAACTGAAGGTAAAATAAATACCTCTTGGAGCTTTATCACCCACAGGATTTGTTTGGAGACCACACCTGCTCGGCAGGCATAAAAACAACCTTCAGGCCCTACCATGGTTCTGAAATACGTGACAAATTAATGCTAGAAAGGTACAGTGACACCTCTTGTGACAGAGCTCTCTGAGTATGGCAGGATTCAAGCTCCTTGTGCCACCAGACCCCAGGTGAAACAAGCCAGGTGGAAAAAGAAAATCTGAGCAGCAGATGGGTGAAAGAAGTGGATTGACCATGAGAGAGGGGTGCAAAGCAAACAAAAAGGAGAAGAAGGAAAGCACGTGGCTGTTGGGTAAAGGGGTCAACAGCTGGCTCATGGGGTGGGAGAGCAGCGCAGGGCAGCAGCACAGCACTGCAAGAGTATCACACACCAGATTATAATTTCAGGGTGCAGGAGCCTGCTCTGAGCTTCCCACTCAATGCAGAAAAGTATCAGGGAGGTGATCTTAGCATCAGAATGGTTGGATGCCAGAAAACAACCTGTTTCATCACAGAGTGCCCTGTGCTGGCCCAAATCTGACTCCGTTAGAGGTTCTGTGAAAATAAAAGAAAGAATTTCTAAAAATCAGCAAAACCAATAAAAAGATGACGATACAGATAGGTTCCTTAAGGGTCCCAGACAATCAGGATCCCAAGCCCTGTCCTCTCTGCTCAGACAAAACTGCTGAAGGGAGGAATTTGCTCTGTGACAGAGTGTGCTGGAAGCATGCCCAGGCCCACCACGGCTCCAGCCCAGTAGTTCAGCGTGGAGCCCCCGGTGCTATTCACCATCAAGAGAGTGAATTCTATAGCCCCCTGCTTCCCCCTGCCCCTCTGGCAGCCAAATTCCTACACTGGCCTTATGCAAATCCAGCCCAGCCCCCCCTGCTCCCCACTCCTGAGCCCTGGGCAATATTTTATTGAGCCATTGTTTCTCCAGGACACAACAGAAAACATCACGTATTTTCCTCTGCTGACAGTCTCAGACCACAAAGGAAAATATCCCAGCCCACACAGAGGAGGTCTGCAAGCACACAGCACGTGCAGCTCAAGCTGCGTCAAGGGAAACACAGGTTGGATATTAGGAAGAAGTTTTTTAAAGAAAGGGTGATAAAGTTCTGGAATGGCTGCTCGGGGAGGTGGTGGAGTCCCCATCCCTGGGTGTGTTTAACAAAGCCTGGATGTGGCACTGGGTGCCAGGGTTTAGTTGAGGTGTTATGGATTGGACTGGATAATCTTTACTGTCTCTTCCAACCCTGATTCTGTGATTCTGTGAATTCTTAGGCCCCATTCCTGGTGCCACATGAGGTCTGGCACACCAGCCACCATCCAGGGCAGCCTGTTTGCCCAGCTGGTGCCAGCCCCAGGCATTGTCCCAACAATGGGATCCCCTTCCCAGCTGGCTGTCAGCTTCTCCAGCTCCCAAAGGACAAAACTCTGCACCCAACCCCATCCAGCCATGGGCCTGTCGTGGTTTCCAGGCAGCTGTGCTCCCTGCAGACCTGGGGTTCTATCCCTGGGGTCAGAAATTTCACGTGGGAAGGCTCTGCAGAGGGGTTCTGTCCCTGGAATTCAGGAATTTCGTGTGGGAAGGCTCTGCAGAGGGGTTCTGCCCCTGGAATTCAGGAATTTCATGTGGGAAGGCTCTGCAGAGGGGTTCTGTCCCTGGAATTCAGGAATTTCGTGTGGGAAGGCTCTGCAGAGGGGTTCTGTCCCCGGAATTCAGGAATTTCGTGTGGGAAGGCTCTGCAGAGGGGTTCTGTCCCTGGAATTCAGGAATTTCATGTGGGAAGGCTCTGCAGAGGGATCTGCACAGGCTGCATCCATGATCCCAGTGGCGTGAGGTTCAACAAGCCAATTTCACCCGGCCTGGAGCAGGAACAGTGTGTCCAGCAGGAGCAGTGACCATTGTCTGTGCTGGATACTGGCAAGGCCACAGCTCCAAAACTGGGGTCAGTTTTTGCTTCTCACAAGAAGAAAGATGCTGAGGGGATGTAGTGTGTCCAGAGCAGGGAATGGAGCTGGGGAAGGGACTGGGGCTGTGGGGGCTCAGCCTGGAGCAGAGGAGGCTCAGGAGGGACCTTGTGGCTCTGCACAGCTCCTGACAGGAGGGGACAGCCAGGGGTGGGTACTGGGCTCTGCTCCCAGGAACAGGGACAGGACAAGGGGAAAGAGCTTTAAGTTGCAGCAGAGGATGTTTAAATTTGATGGTAAGAAAAATTTCTTCACCAAAAGTTGTCCAGCCCTGGACAGGCTGCCCGGGGCAGTGGTGGGGCCCCCATCCCTGGAGGGACTTAGAAACTTTGTAGATGTGGCACTTGGGGACACGGGTCAGTGGTGGCTTGGCAGTGCTGGGTTAACATTGGATCCAACGACCTCAAAGGCCTTTTCCAATCTAAATGAACAAATTATTCCCACGGCATCAGACTCTTCTGGGATCCTCTGTCAACTCCAGGAGCTGGCAAGCGTGGCCAGAGCCATCTCAGAGCTCTGCCTGCCGAGGCAGTTCACTGGTCCAGCAACATTTTCTGTTCTCCCACATGACAACGTAAAAAGCAGGAGAGAATTATTCGTCAGCTCAATCCCTGTGTTAATCTAGTTGCAAGTATAATGTGATTTCCCTCCTGCCCCAGTAGTAGGTATTGCAACACCTTACATATGGATCATTTTAATCTAATATAATCTGGCTGGCTAGAAAGAAGGTTTCCCTCCACCACAGCTGCTTTTGATTAATGCTAAACATACATGCAAAGCTTCAATCAGCAAGAGTGTGCATCTTAGCTGCTCTGCGTTTGGTAAATCAACAGTAAACCCTAGAAAATGCAGAAGATGCTGCAAAGCTTTACATGCTTAAGTTATATCCAGCTTTTTCCCCCCCCCAGATGTTTCCTCTCTTTGCCATTTCTAATGTATCATGATTTATTACTACTTTTCTTTAAGCAAAATTGATTTAAAAGCTGCTGATCGCAGGAGATAGGAGGTGCCAGCTCACCTTTACAAAAAACAAACCCCGGGCAAATACTCATTAACTGGTTTGTCCTCTTCGTTTTACATTCACTTGCTGCAAACTTCAGCAAGAGGAGAAGCATTTCTGCTGGAGCTGAGATCAGGCACATATGTTATAATAAAAGCACAAAGCCAATAAACGATAGCTTTTTTTATCACTATTAAATACAAACATGTATTCTTATTTTACTATAATTATCAAACTAGGATTAATATAATCTTGTATATTGCTTCCCTTCACGGTGAATTAAATGATGTAAAAAGTCTCCCACCAGTATTCTTACCCAGCAAGAAACATTTTAATTGTAAATTTGCCTTTTGGAGTCTTTAAATGACACACACACACGCATTAAAAAAGGCCACGACTATGGAAGCTGTGTATCCACTAATCTGTAAATAGACTCCCAGTCCAGGACTCATCTCTGAAATGTGGCATCAATTGCACAGGCTCCCATTTAGTTTTAGTTGAATAAAGCCACACTAGATACGCAAATAACATCAAACTTGCCGGATTAGAAAGGGGCACCTCATACTCTAAATCATGATTGTCAATCATCACCCAGGATTAAGGGATATAGTTTAAAAACCTAAAAGCAAGCACTTCCTTTTAACTTCTGCCTACTGTGCATTTTGGATTATCGCCCAGAAGCAGCATTACTTGAAACAAGGCTGCCTCCCTTCTGCCAGCTCCGGCAAGTGCAGCTCTGCCACCTCCTCACCTCTGCCGGGGAAAAAAACCTCTCAGCAAAGCGTGCAATTTAGATTTGAGATCTACTGCTGGCTGTGATTATATTTATAACTCGCTTTTCACAGAAGAATGGGGGGTTATTTTTGGCTTAATAAGTGCTTTCTGAACACAGTCCCCATTCTTACCACAAAGATGTAAGGCAGTTAAAAACCAGAGCAGCTGCTCTGCTCTTCCACGGAGCTGGCAGCCTCCCTGAACCATCAACTTCCTGGAGAAGGGTTTTGAGGGAATTACCTGGAATGCATTTCATTGTGCTCCTGAAAGCACAGCAGCATCCCTTGGATAACTCACCTGGCCTGGGCAGTCACACTCAGCCTTCAGGCTCTGTCCCCCACCTCTCCCTCCATCACTTTTCCCTGGTTGAGCTACAAGTTGTGCAAAGTGAGAGTTGCCACTTGGAAAGTCTCTCCTTGGCTGTCGGAAAAGACCAAGGGATAGGGAGATTTGGTCAATAAACACTGAGTGTGCGTGTGAGCTCGAGCTGAGCTCAGGAGTGGGACATAAACCAGGAATAATTTATGGGAGTAGTTAAGAGAAGTGGCTGCTGTTTGGGCCCTGACTCATTGTTGGGATCTCTTGCTGGTCATAGAAATGCTAGAAAGTCTCTTTCCCAGCCCAGCACTTGAAGAAGGAGTCAGAGCTCTTCAGTTCTTGGTCTCAAGGTTCTTTATTGTATCTTATCTATAAAATATTTTCTCCTGTCCAGCTGAGGTGCTCTCAGCAAGACAGTCCAGGCATTCTGCCTGCCCCCAGGGCAGTGTTATGTCTTTATACTAAAAACTACCTATACAATGTTTAAAATAACTTCCCAATACCCATCACCTGTGTTAGACAGTGAGCTTCTACTCTAAACCAACCTGTAAGTGCCAACATCACAGCAGAAGATGGAGGCCAAGAGGAAGAAGGAGAAAGGCTGGACATGCCCAGATCCCTCCATCTTGCCCCCTGGACCTCCATTCTAAAAACCCCAAAATCTACTTTTTCACCTTGTGATAAATTCACTGCCATTCTACTTGATTTGTTGTGGCTTGCAGATCTTCATCTAAGGTTGGTAACTTGCTCCATGGGTCATAATCAAACCCACACAGGCATTTTGGGCTCTGTGCCAGGGTCTCTGAGCCCCCTGGCAGGGCTCTTGGCTGCTCAGGACAGCCAGAGGGATGTCCTGGGTCCTGACAACTCATAACTGATTACCTGATTTTCCAGGTTTGTGGTTTTCCTTATCTGATGTAAATTCAGGTCATTTTTGGCCTTTTGGTTGTTTCTGCCCAACAAGTGTGCTGCCAGCTGATGTACCTGGACATGCAGGGTGTGTTGGAGAGCTGGACATGGATGAAGAAGAGAAAGCACACAAGGAATGGGGCAGAGAGGGAACCTGCACAAACAAGGACCTGTTTGTTCTGTGTGAAGGCATTCCCAGCCAGCATTCTGTGTTTCCATTCCCCTGGCTGCTACCAGAGACAACACACATCCCATCCTGCTCCATAAAAATAGGATTAAGTCATCTTGCACAGCTAATGAAGCCTTTTTCAAAATCAGCATTTTTGGAACACCTTAATAACTGAGATGGTCACCAGCACCTGGGGACACATCACCCTCACTGATGTGAATTCACAGCTGCACTGACTCCAACTTCACTTCCAAAATCTGAAGGAGTCAAAGCTCTGGTCCCTAAGGTGCAGTTTATGGCTGCAAACTGATTAAAGAAAATATACACTGGTTCTTTAAGCAAGAAGGGGAAAAAACTCAGCTAAGGCTAATCTTATCAACATATAACCTTTTAATCAGATTATTGAAACAACATGTTAATTTATGAAAAGTTCAGCATTCTATTAAATTGCAAACAACCCAGTGAATTGCAACCCAACAGGCTGCTTCATTGAATTCATGCAGCCACTCCTGGCAAAGGCATTCCAAATTTGAACTTAATTAATATTCCTACTCCTGGTTTCCATAGTTTCTTTTTAAACATGAGTACCAGCAGAAACTGGCAGTAACTTTACCCATATTCTCAATAATAACCCCCCTCTGGCTGTCAATACGTATGAAAGGAAAAATTTTTTGCATACCCCAAACAGCCTGTCATTTTCCTGTCTTTTGTCAAAAACATGTTGGCAACTTTTTTCCCCTCTTTTTTTTGCTTACACAGCTTAAGATGCTTAACTGTTTCTCTGCTTGGGTTGTGAGTGAGGCACCTTCCCTCCTTGGAGCATTGACCTCAAGTGACAGCCACATTGCAAAAAAACCCCAAATTTCACAGAGGGATGGTGGGGGGGGGTTAAAGCTTTACTTGGAGAATCAAGAATGTAAGTGCTAAAATGCTTGGGGAAGTATTTAACATTTTCCATCCTTGCTTAGGAATTTAAAGAATTATTTGTCTCCATCAACTTATTACTCTAAATGTGATTTAAAGCTATTTTTCTATTCCTATACAAGCTGAATGTCAGAAACACAGACCAAGTGGACAGAAAGCAGGAGAGAAGCACAGCACTGAATCCCATCTGGGCATGGAAAAGGAGGAAAGGGACATTCCCAGCAGTGCCCTGCTTCCACAGGGATCTTTCCAGAGGGCAAAGCCCCTCTGCAGCTCCACAACACCTCCCTCTCTGCATGATGTGGTCCCCAAAACCATCTTCCACTGTTCACCAAAGGAACCCCTCGTTCATGGTGTCCTTTGACTTTTAGGCAGTATTCTTTGTATTTTGTGTCGGTACAAGAGGAACATAAAAGTCATTTGGGAGGGTACCCAGAGAGCAGAGGGCTCCCATGATGAATTTCAGGCAAAAATCTGCACAGCAAATCCACCCTGAGCTCTGTGCTGCTGCAGGACACTGTAATAAAGATGAATCCCCCAAGCTTTGGGACCAGTGACTTCAGATTTATGCCTTTGGACTTCTGCAGGAATACCCCTGGATTACTTTCCATGGGCAGCTCAGTGTCTCTGTTTGATCTGGCCAAGAAAACCCCAAATATCTCAGACAGTGTCTGACTGAACCTCTCTTAGAAGCAGAGTTGAGCTTTAAACCAGATGAGATGTCAGTGATGGCAGGTAGGAAATGACCTCACAATTCCCTAAATTAGGGACTAAAAACCTTTTTCCTAAACTGAAATCAGTAGGTGAGCTCAGAATCTTGCCATGGACATATCCAAACTTCTTCTCTCTAATTTACCGGGAGGGTGGGGAGACACTGGTACAGGTTGCTCAGGGAGGTTGTGGCTGCCCCTGGATCCCTGGAAGAGTTCCAGGCCAGGTTGGACAGGGCTTGGAGCAACCTGGGATAGTGGAAGGTGTCCCTGCCCATGGCAAGGCTGGAATGAGGTGGTCTTCAAGGTCCCTTCCAACCAAAACCATTCTAGGTTTTTATTCCATTAATTTCTCAGGTTTGGCACATCAGTTCCATTTTAACCAAAAGTGGCCAAGGCATAGATTGATAAAATTCTCCAACAAATTTTATGCAAAAAGTTCAATGCAAAGATCAGAAATCCAAATCAGTGCATCACCAAAGGCAGGCTGCAGAGTGGGCTCAGCAGCAGTTTGTACTGGTGCCCAGTTAGAACATAGGTCAATATACAGGAGATGAGCCAGATGCTGAGTGTCTCACAGGGATCCACAGCACACACAGCCCCCATCCACCTGTGGGACAGCGCAGAGGGTGCCCAGAGGCATTTAAAGGAGAGGGATTTTAAAGGAGCACATCCAGAGGAGGCAGCAAGGCTGGTGAGGGGCTGGGAACACAAACCCTGTGAGGAAGCCCTGAGGGAGCTGGGGGTGCTCAGCCTGGAGAAAAGGAGACTCAGGGGTGTCCCCATCCCTCTGCACAGCTCCTGAAAGGGGCCTGTGCTCAGCTGGGGCTGGGCTCTGTCTCCAGCAGCACTGACACAACCAGAGCACACAGCCTCAAGCTGCACCAGGGAAATACAGGTTGGATATCAGGGAAAAGTGTTTTACAGAAAGGGTGATAAAGTTCTGGAATGGCTGCCCAGGGGAGGTGGTGCAGTCCCCATCCCTGGATGTGTTTAACAAAGCCTGGATGTGGCACTGGGGGCCAGGGGTGAGTTGAGGTGCTGGGACTGGGTTGGACTCAGTGATCTTGAAGGTCTCTTCAAACCCAGGGATTCTGTGATCCTGTGAGTTCAGCATCACAGAGTCATTTAGGGTGGCAAAGACCTCTCAGATCACTGAGCAGAGGGAGGAACCTGTTGGGCATCATTCCCCAGGAAACCAGGCTTGGTTTACTCCAGTGTTAAACACAATAAAATTAATTAACACTTTCACTGACAAAACAAGGTTTAGATGCACACAGCCACTAAATCAGCTTCTGCACCTCTGAATTTACTGCTAATCCTGCTGTAAAAGGGGGGGTAGGAGGACCAGGTGACTTTCTGAGGTGCCTTTCAATCTGATTTATCCCAGGTCCATCCTACATCTGGGAACACAAGCAGCTCAGCACAGCCATAGGTGAATTTTCCACCTGCAAAGGTGGAAAGGCGAAAAATTTTTCTTTCCACACTAAAGAAAAATCCACATGAGCAAAGATGAAATCCCAGATTCTAAACTGACACAGCGAGTCTGCATCACACCCTCAGCAGGTACAGGAGCAGACAGTGACCCCAAAACCCAACTAATCAAACACTGAACACAACCAGGCAACCTTGGGCTGGTCATGGCACCTATTTCATTCCATCAGGGCTGATGTCAACCACAATTTCCAGGGTTCTGCAGGATAAGAAGCCTGCCTTCAGGGTACCACAGTGCAGAAAGGTGATGTCTCATGCTGTCATTCCAAATTCTGCTGTTGCACTGAGCTCAATCATCCAGGCTCTGCCAGACGGGGAAACTCAAAGCCACCTGCAAATCAGGAGGGACAAGATGACAAGCAACTGTTTGACTGGTGAAGATCCTGTTCTTGGAATAGTTCCTGCCTATCCTGCCAAAAATGCCTTGGCTGAGGCGTGTGTGGTGGCTTGGGAGGAGGGATGAGGAGATGGGGAGAGTGCTGAGGATCAGAACTGCCTCCAGGTAAGGCAGACCCAAGGCAGAGTTGAAAGAGAATGGCAGGTCAGATGGAAGCACCCTGGAAGAGATGGAGGATGTCCAGCCAAACCCAGGATTTTCTTCAGAAGGAGATAAATAATTTCTCCTTGATGTTGGTGCTGGCCTTCAGCTTTAGAGACTCTCCAACTCAGGGAAGTGGTTTAAAAAAAAAATAAACAGATCAGGAAGCCCAAGTGATCCTTTGATGGGGCAAAAAGATGTTTTGTGGTTCACAGCTCACAACACAGAGAAGGGCAAATAGGATGGCTGGAAATAACCTTCCATGCTGCACAGGGAAAAAAAAATCTCTTAATTCTTCAGCTGCACTGGGAAGGGCAACAGACATTATTTCTGTTATGGACTGATAAGCCTTAGCTAGAAAGGGATCCTGGAAAACAAAAGGGTGAAAGCAGTGAGGACATATGAGGGCAGGTCATAAGCAGAGCCCAGCAGGAAAGAAGAAGAGCCACAAAACTCTGCCTGAACATCTCCGAAATACCAAAAATCCTGAGAAACCACTCAGAGCCAGCATTGCAAAACTCCACCTAGGAAGGGGAGCTCACTGTGGAAAAAGAATCAGGGTAGAGACTTGCAAGGAGAACAGGAGGAAGGCCATTGCTCCCAGAGGCCAGGGATGGAGCAGATGGTTGGCATCTGGAGATGGTCTGAGCTGCAGCACAGCTGAGGGAGCAAACGGTCAGGGAGCAGCTGCCACCCAGGGCTGGGATGGAGGAGCACGGGGACAGGGCCTGCTCTGCTCTGCCAAGGACCAGCAGGTGTGCAAGGACGGAGATGCCAAGCAGAAGGCAACCAAGCCACAAGAAAACTCATTTTGTTTGAAGTTAGCCAGTGTCGGATTAAAGAAATCAAAGACTTGTTTAGAGTAAAGCAAGGAGAAATAAAGGAAGCATTTTTCAGATTTCAGTCCAAGACTTTTGTCCAGTTTAACCTCTTTCCTCTTACTCCTCCATTTGCTTGTTTTCTCCATCAATCACAACAGAATGGCTCCTCCAGAAGAGGCTCATCCCTTGGCTTTGTGATCACCAAAGAGGCCAAGATCAAAGAGATTCAGGAAGGATTTTGCATGCCTGCACCCCCTAACGTGCTCCTTCCCACAGCACTGCCAGGGGAGATAAACCTGAGCAGTGCCACAGCAGCCAGAGGGGCTGTGCAGTTTCCCTAAAGACAATTCCTGCCCACAGAAAGGAAGCATTTGCCTGCCATCAAACTCTCTGCTCTCCAGTCTTAGAGAAGCAAAGTCCTCTCGAGGTTCTTCCTGTTAACAAGGAAGAGGAAATCCAGTGAGCCACACGAGCTGAATTCATTACAGATGGTTTTCAGGGGTCAAATGAACAAGTAGCCATGGCTTTCTTGGCCTCTGCAAGTAGGTGAGGTTATCTCAGGCACTCATTTTACTCATTTACTCATTAAGCATCTCATTTTAGCTGGTTTAAATGAGTGGCTTGCATCCCTTCAGAAGTGATGAAGCAACTGAGACTCTTCTAGGAAGCAAATCATCTGTCCTACTTTAGTTCCCCGCCAGGATGAATCAGACTTTGAAACAGATCCCTTCTCTCTCAGTCCATGATACAGAGAGCCTGCAAAATGAGCACAGTGCCCATTTCAACTCACAGGATGGGAATTTGGGGATCGGTCCCCCAGGATGTTTCCATGCCTGGGGAACTGCTCCACTTTTGCTTCTTTTGGCTCCACTTCTGTCTTGTGTGGCACTGCAGAGGAGCTGTGTTGTCTTCTGCAATCTTGTTCCATCACAGAACTGGCTCTGTTCCATTTCCCCTTGGAATCCACATAGTTCAACATCCAAAAAATAACTAACCACTGAATTAAAACAAAAACTTTTCAAAATGTTGTCAATCTCCCATAGCTTCCTCAGCACATCTAGTTCTTTCTGGGTCTATTTTGTACAGGGAATGTTCAAGAAGAGGAACTATTCCTTGTCTTTTTTGGCATGGAGCAATTTTCTGGCACTGACAATTAAAAGCAAGTACATTCCAACTCAAAGCTGGAGACAAATTTAAGAGTGTGTGTGACAGCACAATTGACACTCATGCCATTTTTTTTTTAAATCAAGTTGACAGACTCATAGGAATTTCTAAGAGCAGACATTTCCTGAGCCTGATTAGGACCTTAGTGAGTCCTGGAAATAAAACCCCAGGATGAGCTCTCTTCTTCAGCTGACATTCCTGTTGATTTCTGCCCTCGCCACGTGACTGAACACTCGGCGCTACCACTGAATCATTATTTCCTGCCTTCTCTTTTTCAGCTTGGCCCCTCACATTGCTAAATGTGCCATTTTTTCCATGAAACAAAGCAGAAAACTGCCCACCTTCCTGTTTCTCACCTCACGTGGTGGGTCTGAATGGAAAGCACCAACATGGAGAGAATTACACGTTGTACAAAGAACGGCTCCGGCTTTCCCGACGGAAACAAACCCAGCTTTGGATCAAACCACTGCTGCACAAGGAATTGTCTCAGGGTCTCTTCTGGAATAATGTCCTAGAGGGAAGCTGACAGCTCTTTCTTGCCCTCCCTTCACACAACCACCAGCATTGCTTTTACAGGATTGTTGTTTGTAAAGACCAAATAAAGCCATTTTCTTTAAAGCAAGGCATCTTCACAGTGTAAAGGCTTCAAAGACATCTTTGCCCATCATTGCAGGGACTGCTACAACCCTGAACCTCTGTGGTTTTGTTTCCCCAAAGTCACTTTAAGCTATTTTTCAATTTGCAGAAAAGAGGAGTTTCTTCTTGCTAACAAAAACCACCTTAGCACCCCTCTCATCAAAAAATTAAGTGCTATTAGCTAAAGACACTCTACTGTCTGCTCTGAGTTACACACCAGTCATGGTAGGTTTTAATTTGATTAGTGATTGGGCTAAAAGCAGCTAAATAAAAATTATAATGCCCAAGAGCCACTTAGACTTGTTCAGACTCTTTAAATACCAAATCCCTTCAGCAACATAACATTATCTTTATAGACAAAACTGAGTTTAAAAGTACAAATCTAATTGATCTCAAGTGCATTGGAATTACTATATTTAGGCATTGGATTATGTACTACAGAAAGCCTCATGCTATGCAGGCAACAAAACTAATTGTGGGAAGACAAAGGTATGTGTCTAACGTGCTTATGGACTTTAAAAAATTCATATTTCCATTGAAGCTGGCAAAATTACAGCTGCTCACACCAGCAGTGAATTTGGCACTATGCCCCATATGTTGAGCAAACACAAGCCAGCTATTTCTGGTCTCCTTCAGAAGACCTGGACTTCAAGCTCTGCCTCAAAATTACTATTTAAGGCTTTCAGTGTTGCAGGAAGAAGAAAGTAAATAAAAAAGCAGCAAGTTGACTCTCAGCAGCTAAACAAGACTTTTCTTCTCTTTAGTCTCAACTGGGGGCTCAGTTCACACAGACATTTACGGCAGATCCTCTGACACTGAAGAAAGATGTCTTTCCACATTTAAAGAACCTTTTCAAATGTAAGATGCTATTTCAGAATAAAGGAGTTGCCTAGAGAAGAGGAAGGAGCAATCCATCCCCACAGCCACTTCTGACATTGATATTTATCAGCATATATATACAAAAACACCCCCACACATACAAAACAAAGGGTACACAAATGGAGAGATTCACTAGCCCAGTTGAACTTGTGTCTGGCTGGTCAGGAACATTCTTTTAAAGTCTTCAGATGGATGCAGGGATTCTGGCTGCTTTGAACTGCTGCTGCTTGCAATTTAGTTGCCTCCCCGCAGACAGATTTCCCCAGGAGGAAAATAAGCAGCAAAAATCCATTTTTTCCCCCCCAAACACAACCCCAGATCTGCATGTCAGAACAAAACACTTGTCAAGAAACACTGTCAGACAACATGATCCAAGATTACAGAATTATTTTAGTTGGAAGGGACTTAAAATCATCTCATTTCACCCCCTGCCATGGGCAGGGACACCTTCCCTATCCCAGGGTGCTCCCAGCCCCATCCAGCCTGGCCTTGGGCACTTCCAGGGATCCAGGGGCAGCCACAGCTGCTCTGGGCACCTGTGCCAGGGCCTGCCCACCCTCACAGGGGTGAATTTCTTCCTAATATTGAACCTAACCCTGTCCTCTGACAGTTTAAGATATTCCTCTAAAACTTGGTGGCTCATCACCATGCAGCATTTCCAGCTTATCCCAGGATGTCTCCTCTTGATCCTTCTCTATAAAAGGAGATGCATTCACTGGTTAAACACACTGACTTTACCCACAGAGGCCTCCAAAAATGCATTAAGAAGGGGAAACAACAAGCAACATAGCAGAAGACAAAATAGGTCTTCAAAGTATTAAAAAACCAAAACACCTGACCTTCATACAACTCTGAAAAATCCACTGAAGGAATCCACCTATTACAAGGAGCTGGGCTGGGTCTTGGAGACCTTATTTCAAGCTTTTCACTGACAGGCTGGAGGGAGAAGGAAAGGATTTTGGAAAAGAAATTCCATGGAAGAGCCAGAATCTTTCTAGGTTGAAAGGTGTTTTGTTTTTTGCTTTTGTTTTTTGTTTTTGTTTTTTTTTTAATGATGAAATTAAAACCACACATGCTGGGAAACAAAGTTAAGTTAAATCTAGCCCAGTTTTACACATTTTAACAATTCACTCTGCTGTCTGTAGAACACAGCAATATAAATATTGCTATCTCTGTTAAAATGAATTATTGACAATTTTAATACATGTTGCACAGTACATATTAATATAGAAAAATACATGTTATCAGCAGTGCAATGTTGACCATGTACTAATCCATTCCACCTGCTCAAATATTAGTGCAAATAATTATATATTTGTAATGCATCATTGCTGTCTAGTTTGAATCTCTGCCTCCAGAATAAATGTCTCTTCTCTGAAGTTGTTTGCTATTATGAGTAAAATGTTATATATTCATACTCAAATTGACTTTGGATGGATAAGTAAAATGAGCAACCTTCAGAAATCCACTTGCCTAAGACTTAGCAAGTCATTTTAATGAATTGTTTACAGTAAAATGGATGTTATAAAAATGTTTCTAATGCGAGCTCCTGTTCACTGGCTTCTCCACAACGCTCAAACATCAGTTAAATATCAGTGGAGGGCTCACAGTGACCATCTGCAACCCAGGTGAACCTGAACTGTTTATCCTAACACCTGGAGCTTGGAATTGCCTCTGGACACATCTTCTCTCCACAGTCTCTTTCTTTAGGAGCAAAGAGGGGCTCTTGATGAGGCTGAACTCCTGACAGAACAACAGCTCCTGTCCCCAAGAGATTGATGCTGTGGCATTCACATTTTCTGGAAAAATCCCTTTACCCAGGATTTTTCTCATGCAAAACTGAGAAGCCTCAGAGAAAAAGGAAAACAATAATTATCTGATTTGCTTCTCCTGTATCTTGCTCCTTTGGAATGTGTTTGGAGATTGTTTACCCACAGGTGATTGTTTCATTGGGTTCTGCTGTGAGTTGTGTTGACTCAATGGCCAACTGGGGCCAAGCTGTGTTGAGAGTCTGGAAAGAGTCACGAGTTTTCATTATTATCTTTTAAAGTATCCTTTCTGTATTCTTTAGTATAGTTTAGTATAGTATTCTTTAATATAATATAGTATCATAAAATAATAAATTAGCCTTCTGAGAACATGGAGTCAGATTCATCATTCCTTCCTACCACAAACAGAATATGATACCACTATGGAAAAGCAGCTGCACATCCAAGAACTGCCAGGGCTCCTTTGCGCCAGGATAAACCCTTGGGATGGGGCTGGGAGGGGCCAGGGCAGCCCTGAGGACAGATCAGCTGGGGTTCAGGTGAATCACTCCAAGGGAAGTGTGTGGTGCAAACAGCCTCCTCTGGGGAGGAGAAACAGCCCCAAAATTACAGAGCCCCGCTGTGCACACAGAGGGGACAAATGGAAAGGGCCAACACCTCTCAGTCTGTTCTCTCCTCTGTCCTTCCCAAATCCAGGTGTGAGAACAACAAAACACAGCCTGAGGGGCTTTCAGCAGCACCACTGCTGCTGAAGTGCTGGGATCCTGAGCCAGCACTTTTTCTTTCACATTCTGGACTCTGCAGCCTTGCAGATGATTTTGGGGTTCAGTGAGACAGAGGAGGTTTAACACTTCAAGAAGAAATATTTTAAAATTTCAGCTTTCAAAGAATGCTGCACATCGGGAGATCAGCAGAACAGGGCAGCACTGACAGCTGTGGCTCTTGGGATGGTCACACATGATCCAAAATTACATCTGTGGGGTGGGACAACTCTGACCCCAGAGGGAGACTGGGTATTAGGAAAAGGTTTCTCACTGAAGGGATGGCTGGTCAGGGCAGGCAGAGCATGTGGGGGCTGGCCCCTCACAGCAGGGATGAGGACAGGTAAGCCAAGGAAAGGGTGGGAATAGCCACAGCCTTTGGCTCAGCCATGTTCCAGCCTCAGCTCCAAGGCCTCCTCACTCCACAGAGGAAAAACAGCAGAGCAGATGAGCAGGATTTGAGACTGCTACAAGCAAGCCTCAGATTTGGTTTCATCCCATATCAGGATGAACTGAAGTTACAAATAAATAAATTACTAAGAAAACTTCAATCAAGTATAAAAACAAGTAATTTTGACTTAAGCTGATACTCTTCAGAAACGGCTCAACTTTGCATTTCATGTTGCTTTCCTGACACATTAACTAAAGATTAAAGCTGAGATATCTGAGTTTTCCCCCCATGAATGGCCCCTTATATGAAGTTTCAATATAATGTACAGGTCAGGGGAATAGAGATAGAACTAGAGACCTGCAGAGATGAGAGAATCTGGGGAAGGGAGAGGGATGAAGGGGAAGGGAGCTGCACTTCTCCCACCAGGCTCCACGTGGATGAAGAAGCACCAGATAATATGTAAAGGTCTCCAAGAAGCCACACTGCAAAGTTAAAGATTTTTCCCTCTCTGGCAAAGTGGAACAGAGGGGAAGGGATAGTGCAGTCCCGAGATCTGAAAGGAAAACAGGGCACAGGGACATAAAGCTAAGAGAATAAAAGTAGAAACCAAGGTTTCCACACACACTGAGGGCTGTATTGACACAGGGCTGTGCCCCACACAAGAGAAAAGACGCCAGGCAAACACAGCTGCTTCCCCACTGCAAGATAAGCAGAAGATGTGGTCGAGAAATCTCTTACCACCAAAAGAAATTAGAAAGGAGGAGAAAAAAAAGACAAGCAAAGCACTGAATGTAACTGGGCAGGAGAGGGGATCTGCCTCCCTCCTCTCATTAAAACAGGTGTAGAAACACCAGGAAAGAAAAAAAAAATAAAAGCCTACAACATGCCAGCCTTGATGCAGAAGCAAAACAGAAATCTGTCTGCATTTACAGCTATCACAGAGGAGGTGGTGGGGAGGAAATAATGCCCAGAAACCAAAATCCAGCAGAATATGAGGACAAGAAAGGTGTTCTGTTGTCCTCTAGATGAGAGCTGGTGGCTGGCTTGTCCTCCCTGCTACTCCTGGGATAAGAAGGGCAAGGGATGCTACCTGCACCTAAAGTTAGACAGGCAATTGTTTAGATAGCTGCTTCTTTTGTACAGAAAAAAACATCATAGCCTCAAACTATGAGTGGCTCAACTCAAGTGCTAATCTGAATGAAGACAGTTATTGCCATGAGAATTTAATCCAAAGAGCCACCTCCTGCTCTGGAGTGTGTCATGACATCCAGAACTGAGAATGTTTAATGCCATGCACATACTGGACTGAGAAACCTGGAACTTTGTGGTTGGAAGGACAGGAAAAGGTGTACCCAGCCCAGGAAGGGACCCAAGGGGCCTCACCCTCACCAAGGCACTTTGCAGGACACAAAATCCCCCAGAAATAGAGCAGTCAATTCAGGCAACACTCCATCACAACACAAATGAATTAAAATGACTTTGTGAAGAGGAAAATAAAACCAAACCCCAAACCCAACCCAAGTCCTCTCACCATAGCCAGGATAGCCTGAATTTCCCTGTCTACACTTGCCACCCTCAAATCCAGCAGTCACTCACCTTCCTCCAGCTCACTGCCTTCCTCAAAGAGAATCACAAGCTCAGCTCTGTGGTTCTGGACACAAATGAAGGCAAATTCTCCTTCCCTCCACGGAGGCTGCACCTTGCTGATGCATTTCCACTCCTTGCAGACTCCCACACCAGCACCTGTCCTTCACACTGGGTTTGGATTCTGCTCCTGTTGAATCCATCTCTCCAGATGAATGAACAGCTCCACAGCCAAGTATTCCAGCCAGCCCCTCTCCTCTGGAGGCTGATTTCATTTCAGGGTGGGACACAGCTGTGGAAATTCAATGCCAATCCTGCTTTTTCTCCCAGGTTGATGTGTGTGTCAGGTTTCCATCATTCCATCATTCCTATTTTAACCTCCTCCTTCATGTGCTTCTTCATTTAAAACTGCTCCATCTCCATATCCTTTTTTAGTTCATGTCTGCTTCACTTCTTACCCTCTAGTTCTCCATCTCATATTTCCCAGCACTGCTGTTTCCCCATTTTTTTTGCATTATTTGTGAAGGATTGTTACAGAATTCCTTCCTGCCCTCTGTGCACACACAAACAGAACAAAATAGCAAGTGACCTTGATAAATTACAGGACTTGAAAAAAAACCCACAGCTTCTTTTCCAGCCTACAACAGTTTACTGCAAAGCCATTTTCACCAATTGTAGACAACATAATTACACACACACACACTCTCCCCCTCCCAGGTTTGGCTGCCAGCCTTGATAAATAAATGCCTATGTTGTAGGAGGGAACATTAGACAGGCAATACTTTAACTCATTATATGAACATTAAAAGGCATATTTGTATTTTAGATACTATTTTATTGCATTCATAAGCCACTGGAAATATTTTTCTAAATTATACGGTGTAAGAGCTCTAAACTTAAAAATGTGTGAAAATTATAGTTCCCCACCCCATCCCAATGCAACTTGTATTATAAAATAAACTTACTGACAATAAATAGAAACTTCCAGTGTGTGCATGGGGAGGTTTTTTAAAGGAAGGAGAAAGCTCACACCAGTGATAAATTTGGTCAGTAAAATTACTTTTATTCTTTTTTTTTTTTTTTTAAATAGAAGGGCTTATACAATTGAGTATAAATATCTTCGAGGAACAAGGAAATGAAATGAAAAAAGTATCTGGAAGGAATTCTTTTTATTGAGGAAGAGTTTACATATCTAAGTGTTCACCTACTTTTTGCTGCCTCCTGTTAACAGGCATAATGGAAATATTGCACTGAGCATATGCATGGAAAACACAGCTAACAAAGCAAAGAATATGGTAAATACATTTCATACAACCTTAAAAAAATTCAAACAGTCATACAACAAATTCTGAAGCACTTCTGTGATCTGCAGTCTCAAGATGATGTTTGCTGTTCTGAAGTGTTAGCAAATTGACACTTTTATTTTATTTTTTTATTTGTAGAAAGATTTTGTATTGGTTCATAAAACCACAGCCTTAAAATTGTTGGCTTTCAGTTACAGAGGTAACAGAGAGGTATCATCTGAATTCACATCAGAGCTTTTGGAACAACAATGGCAGCAGTACAAGCAGGTGCCTCCTCCAGTGTCCAAACCCCTCTGTGGCTTTGCCATGGCCAAGGAACAGAGCAGAACAGAGCAGAGCAGCCAGACTCCCTGGATGCTGTGAGCCAGGCTGGCATCCATTCCCTTGTTTACTGGCAGAATGCTCCCCTAAATCCAAAATGAAGCAGGAGAACCCCAGCTAAGCAAGAGAAGTTCCAACAAGTCTTGTCAATATTGACCCCACCCGGGAATTCTTTGAAAGAAGAGGAAAATCCAATTCTCTGACCAAGCCATAAAGTGAATGGATAGAAATGCTGCTCTGGAGATGGGAGACAAAGAAGTGTCCAAAATGTGCTGAGCCCACAGTAGAAGGAACGCGTTAGAAAGGATTTACTCCACTCCAGTTCCAACCTGGTTTCCACAAGAGCCCACTCTGAAAAAAAAGGTCTATTTACAACAATTTCCAGCTGCTCGTGGAAAAGCCAGCCCAGAGGTTTCAAACACCACTGCTGCTTCAGTTCACTGTGTGCACACTGTGGGTCCACATCAGGAACTCCTGAATAAACCCTGGAGCACAACAGACACAGAGTAGCCTCTGTCCAATATCAAGGTTATGATCAGTGGAAGAGCAGCTTTCACACACTTCAACATTTTATATTGCTCAGGCACTGAGGATCAATTCTCTTCAGCACGAGAATTTGCCACTCTAGGTTTTTGCTGGGGCCATTCCTGCCACATAGCAAAAACTGGGCTACATTTCATCCTTTCACTTAGTTAGAATTTGAATTTATTTACATACAAAATAAGACAGGAGAAAAAGTTCTTTTACAGTAACCCAACAATGGGCACCTTCCCTTGCAATAGGGATGCCTTAGGCAAGGCAGCTGCATTTACTTCAGGAGCATATATAAAATTCAGTGTGCTGGTATCAAACAGAAACAATAATGTCAGATCATACAATGCCAGTACATTCCAGTGGGCCCTTGACTATTAGGTAAAAAAAACAAAACAAAGCCAAAGAACCAAAAATAAAATTAAAAAAAATCCAAAAACTTTTCACCACTTTAGTTCTGTTTAGAATGCTACACAATGAATAAATTATATCTTTGTGGGATAGTGTTTTACTCCTACATCTCAAAGAAATTCCAAGCTAATTAATTAGAGCAAGAAATTACATTGAGCAGGATAACATTTTAAATGAAAGAAATGACTTAGAAACACCAATCAAAGATAATTTGATTATGATTAGCTGTGCTGAAGTCTAAGTCATTAAAATTGATGAAGAATGTTTTTACACTGGTCTATTCTATGTAATCCATTACCTACGCTATGCTCTGTAGTTCAAGTCTAACAAATGGTATCTGAGAATTCAATATTGAAGACTAAAATACTTTCAATGCACCATTTGCTCTCCTACACCAACATGTTACCAATTAAAAAAAAAAAATCAGTAGCAAGTAGATTTGTGAAATTCTTCACTGGGAGAACTTGAGTTAACATGAAACATCTTCCAGATTTTTACCTGCTCACCTTCCACATGGCCAGGTTTAAATATGGCTGCTGCTTTACCCTGAACAGTCACTGTCCCACAAAAGTTACACCCATGGTTGGTAAGAAATAATTCCCTGTGCTTTCCAACAACTGAGGCTGCCCAAAGCTGCAAGGATTCCTGCCATGCTCTCAGCTGAAGTGGCGAGCCAGACGAGCAGACCTGTAGTCGACACGCAGCTGGACAAAGGAGTGAAGGATGTTCTTGTCCAGGTTAGCAAGCTGTTCTCCTGAGCAAACCTGCTTCAAATTATCTGGGGCTACCACCAGAAGGTTGCAAAGTGCATGCAGGGTATCAAAGAGCTGTAAGACCAGTGCAATCTGTGGGCAAGAGGAAACAAAGGAAGAAAACCCAGAAATTAAATTAGAGTTGCTTGAAGTCTTATAACAAAATATTCATCAGGGTGAAGTCTTATAACAGAATATCCATCTATATCTATTGCTGGCTGGGGGCTATGTACAAATCACAAATGCTAGGAACAGTCTTGAGCTGTTTTATTTTCCAGCATCAGCCTCATTACATGGTTATGACAATGGGAAGATGCCATCAGCAGACCAAGAACTGTTAATGTTACATCTTATAAAGTTTTTTTGACCAACCAGACAAAGCAAAAGCACATTGACAGTAGTTCTATCCAACCACTATAAGCACACGTACCTTTGATTAAAACAATGCTTGCTTATTTCAAATACAATACCTGCTTGTAAGCCTTCAAACACAATGCACAGAGCTCCATTATTACACTTAGAACTTCCTCATATCTCACTAGATAAACTTTTCTGCTGCTTAGGGAGTTATTCTAGACAAGCTTTAATACACAGACCATTGTTCTATTTGTCCTTACTTTTCTACTTCTTACATAAATTGTTCTGCTGACCAACCTTATGGCTACTGCTCAGCTCTAATCAGTTCTGCTGCCTCTGAGGCTTTCGGAATCTCTGCTGGTCAGCATGACCCCAAGATGCATTAGAAAGTCTCTTTTTCCAGCCTGGCAATCGAAGAGGGAGCGAGGATTCTTCTGTTCTGGTTCTCAAGGTTGTTTATTATTTCTTATCTATAATATTCTTTCTCTGACCTGCTGATGTCTGTCTGACAGGTTGGGCTGAGGCACACTGCCCACCTTCAGAGGTGGTGTTGTCTTTTTATACTAAAAACTACTTGTACATTATTTACAGTGATTTCCCAATACCTGTCACCTATGTTAGACATTGTGTTTCTACTCTAAACCAATCTAAAAGTGCCAACATGACCCAGAAGATGGAGGCTAAGAAGAAGAAAGGAAGAAGAACAAGGCACGCCCAAATCCCTCCATCTTGGGACCTTGAGTCCCCATTCTAAAAACCCCAAAATTCTACTTTTCACCCTGTGATGAACTAACTATCATTCTAGATAAACTTTCGTGACTTGTAATTCCTCATATAAGGTTGGGTCAAAATCAAAGGCACAGGGGTCTTGGGGTCTATGCCAGGGTCTCTGAGCCCCCTGGCAGGGGCTCAAGCCATCCAGGACAGCCAGAGGGATGTCCTAGGTTCCCACATGAGGCCTGCCTTTTGAAGCTTTCCCAAAACCTCTGATTTTAAGGCTTCCCACAGTATCTTCAAAAGATGAGGAGAGAGAGGATGTAGCACCATCACTCCCTCCTGATGGACAGGTGTGGTGGTGTTCACAGGTGTCTTAGGATGAGGGAAGAGATGAGAATGTTGACTCCATGTTTCAGAAGGCTTCATTTATTATTTTACTATATACATTATATTAAAACTGTACTAAAAGAACAGAAGAAAGGATTTCATCAAAAGGCTAGCAAGGGAAGGAAAGGAATGGAATGGAATGATAATAAAATCTTGTGACTGACTAGACAGTCTGAGCCAGCTGGACTGTGATTGGCCATTAATTGGAAACAACCACATGAGACCAATCCCAGATGCACCTGTTGCATCCCACAGCAGCAGATAACCATTGTTTACATTTTGTTCCTGAGGCCTCTCAGCTTCTCAGGAGGGAAAATCCTGGCAAAGGGATTTTTCAGAAAATATCATGGCTACAGACAGGCTCACCTTGAAGTCTTTGGCACACTTCCTGTACTCAGCCACGTCACAAATGGCCAGCATTCCCCCCATGCAGCTGTAGGAATATTGCTGGAGGTGTTCATAGATGAGGCGATGGAAACGAACCCCAAACTCCATCAAAACAGTGTCCACATTCTTGCCATCCATGGAATTCCTGATCTTTTCCACCTGTTTCCTAACATACCCACACACTTTAACACAAGCCTAGATTAAAAAAAATAGAAAGAAAGAAGTAAGAATTAGGTAATCTACTGTGGTGGTGCTCGCAGGAGTCCCAGGATGAGGGAAGAGATGAGAATCTTGACTCCATGTTTAATAATGGAATCAAGTAAAATAATAAATCAGAAGGGTGATTATTATTTTATGATATATATTATATTAAAAGAAAATTATATACTAAAACTATACTAAAAGAATAGAAGAAAGGATTTCATAAGGCTAGCAAGGAATAGAAAGGAATGATAATAAAATCTTGCAACAGCCTCGACACAGATGGCTGTCATTGGTCATCAAGTAAAAACAATTTCACATGCTGGGTAAACAATTCTCCAAAACATGAAGAAGCTGAAGCTTCTCAGGAGAAAAGATCCAGACAAAAGGATTTTTCATAAAATATGTCTGTGACAATCTACTTTCTTCCACATTGTAAGCTGAACATCAGTTACTAACTCTGATTAATCTCAACGATGTGTTGTAAAAGTTTATTCTCCAATTAATAATTTTCCACATATCTTTTTATTTGCCACACAAAGGCGCAAAAATGCAAGTAGAAAGATGGAGGATGCAGGAAAATATTCAAATAAGTTATAGCTCATATCAGTTCAGAATAGAACATTTTAATCTGGATTTTTAATTTCGTGATCCACCAAAGAGGTATGTGATTAAAAACCTCTTGCGAGTCAAAATCATAAATCCAAATTAAGAGCCATACAGGGATTTTCACCCTTTCTACAGAGTGCCATAGTCTTTGTCCTGCTGCTGCACTTCTCCCATTCCCACCTGGCTGCAGGCATTTAGGGAATGCTCTCACTTCTTCCCATTGAGTTTGTTCCCTACTTCTCCCTGTTTTTTTCCCTAATGTGAGTCACCCCAGCAGCCCCTAGGCTGGGATTCAGACACACTGGAGATAACACTGCAGGAGAATGTTCATGCTGCACCTGTGATGCTTTGCCATGTTCCTGCCATTCTGAGAGGAAAAAGCACCCAGCAACTGTAGAGTACCTGATAATTGATTTTTCTGAAACTGATAGCTTAAAGCTAATTATCAGCTAAAAGCTTTGTTCCAAATTTGGGCCTCTTGGGAGGGGAAAGAATGTGCCAGTTCCTCCAGCACCCACTGATTTGTGTCTGACACTCGATAAAAACTACTCATGTTTCTATTCAGCTTGAGAAAATAGTCCACAACAGAGTTTGGAGGTGCTTGGTGCAAGATGGAAGTAAATTAAGTAAATACACATGTTGTCTAATGGGAGTTTGGTAAGGAGCATCTTGTACCTGATAACACTCATGAGCTGAGACTTTGGTTACTTACATTTGTATATTGAATCAAAACATTGTTTTCATCTTCTGGTTTGAAATCTGTCTTCTTTTGCTCTGCAGCCAAGATGTGCTTCATCTGTCCAATCATACAATTCAGTGTCCTTTAAAGTTACAAATACAGATTGGGTTTTGAAGGGAACTTTTTAATTTCCTTGACTTTTATATTAAATACACTGACAATTCTGGGCAAAACTAAGCAGCATGAAGCAATGAGGGAAAAAACCCAGCATCTAACATTTTTCTATAGAGAAGATTTTATGAAAGCAGTTAGAAAAAGGAGCATCAGCCAAAAAAAAACCCTAAAAACTCTTTCCTCCAAGTTCAGTGCCTTGGAGCAGAGCATGCAGCCTGCTGGGCTGCTGCTTTTAAAGGGAACATATGAATTGTGAGGTAATCCATTCAAATCCAGCTCTTCAGAGCAATTGGACAGCATCCTTCAGAGAGAATCAGAAGGAAGCATTCCAAGGAGTTTAGCAGAATTAGATCACATTGCATATTAGTCAGAAGCAAGCCTCAGAAAACACTTGGAAAATGAAGGAAGGGTGAGAGCAAAGAAGAAACTTCTTCCTTTGCTCCCAGAAATCTAATGGAGTTTTACAGCACCAATTATTTCTCCTTTATAGGATTTATCTGTTCAGAACATTATCTAAGGTCAGGGCTCTGCTTTCCTTCGAGTCCAAAGCAAAGGTCAAGAAGCAAAGCAGAGGCAGAGGCTGCAAACCTCTCCCAGCAGCCACCTTGGCCAGGAACATCCCCCTGGCTCTCTTCTCTTCCCCTCCCCTGTCCTTCATCCTCCTCATCCCCCCACCCTTCCCAAACAAAACTGTCAAGGACATTCCAGGCCTTGAAGGATTCAAGCTAGCATGGAGAAGAATACGTGCAACCAGAGAGGGAAAAAACTCCTTTTTTTACTATGCATAGAGCTCAGGCTTGTATTTCAGATTTACTCTGTTCCATGTCCACATACCAATAGAAATGTAAAGAAAATATATCTTGCATTCTCTTCAATTTCCATTTGGAATAAACACTCCCAGAATGCTGTTTACATAAAATACACACTGAGAGAAAACCAGTTGAACTAATTCTGTTTGGCTAATAAATCACTTTTACTGAGACAGATAATTGCTGTGAATGGTTTTCAAGAAGCTGCACTCGGACTTTTCCATATTAGATAAAGGTGAAACCATCAATGTTTGAAAAATTTGCTTTATTTTTTAAACTCATTCCTTTAAGAAGGACAATTAATTCTCAACAGCATCAGTGGCACCACAAAGCAGCACAAAACAGCCCCACAAACACATTTTACACAAAATGTTCATTCCATTTTACATGTAGTGTTCATTCATGTTCATCATGAACATGTGATGTTCATCTCAAAACTAATCTCCCTTTTTATGTGCTGAAACACAAGTTTTTTAAAATTCCTCATCAACAAACCTTTGATTATACTGTCTTCTGACAAGAACTTGTTTTCCTAAGTCTGTAAGAAATTAATTATTTAACACAAACAGATACAAACCACTGTAATACTCATGACTGATCTGTATCTGTCTACAAGTGAGCTTAGGGCCTCAGTGCTTCAAGTGCTTCCAACTTCATGGTTAAACCTCTAAGGTCACCTGCAGCAGGAGCAGCTAAAATCTCAATTGCCACCTTACACCCCCTATTTCCTCCTTCTCCTTGCACTTGCAGAAAATAATACCCCAAATCAGAAGTAGGGCATCACACAACAGCTCCATTTCCTAATATTAAGCTCATTAGTTTATTATTTTCCTCTGCTGCAAAACAGCTGTGATTTTAATTTGCAATTTTTATAGCTATCCCCTCATTTTTATTCTGAGAAATAGAAAAAAGATTAAATGAGTCACAACCTCAAAGCAAGTCAATGTCAGAATCAAAATTATTCCAGGTCTCCAGACTTCCACGACTCGGTCTAATCCATAGCACTGCACAGATCCCAGCAAATCATTTAACCTATTTTTGTCAAACCTTGCTCCTAATGGAAATCCTGCAAGTGCTTAACCTATTTCAATCATCATTTCTCTCTCTTTCAAAGTAGAAAACCACCAGTTTGAGACAATAAGGTAACAGTGAATTATTGCACTCTTTCAACATAAGGAAAATCCTTTAACATCCTGCCAGAAGCATTTTTGGGTCAGAAATCTGCCATGGAAAACGTGACCATCTAGCCACACAAAATCTAAATTTTCTATGCACCATAATGGATGTTTATCTGTTAAAAAAAATTTAAATATCAATTTTGAATTGAGGAATAATTCATGTTTAAAAGGCCAGTTAACATTTATCACAAAGGTGTGGTTTAAAAGATTAAGAGAAAGTTTTAATCTCTACTTGCCTGTCAATGCCCATATCCAGCTTCACTTCCATTTGTTCTATGATATCCTTTTTCTTCTGAAGGCATTCAGATAATTTAGGAGAAGAACTGCAACAGTATAAAAGATGTGTGACAATATTAAAACATCAAAACTAATTTGTCTGCTGAGTTTGCTGCTTCCAACAGAATTTAGTGAAGATTTCCCACCCCAGCAGGAAAAAGGCACAGCCACAAACCCCCTTTAGTCCCACCTGGAATGCAGCAACAAAATCTCCATGGAGCAACATGTTTTTCCTTCCTATCAGTATTCCTGGAGCTCACCTTCTCCCATTTCTTTTCAAAGGAACCAATTTGTTTAAACTTCCCTTCTTCCCCCTCCCATAATATCAAATTGAACTACTCCAAGCATAAACGCCTCTTAATAGAGATGAAAAATGAAAAAAAATTGCTTTCTTCACCAAAAAAAAGACCAGAGGAAACGTTAATCAAAACAAAGGTACCTGATCAGTGGCATCAGATGATCATTGAACTGCTTGTCAAATAAATGGAAAATAGTATTGGCCTGGTGGACAACATCCAAGAAATAAAGATTTGCGTTCTTTGAATCAGAAGAGGGGATGCCTGAAGCAAAGGAGGTTTCATTAGAATTGTAATGATATGCAGTTCTTATAATTAGCATGATGACTTTTTAAATATGCAGATTTTTTCCATGAATGCTTAAATCACAGGCTTAGAGTTTCAAAAATTTACCACGGTGCCATATATAGAATTCCTCTCATAGCTATATTGGTAACAAGCATAAGAAATACCTAACTGGTAACATTTCTGATGGCAAAACAGAGCAGTCAATTTAAAAACTCCTTCAGAATGTAAGTTTGATGCTGTCTTACAAGACAGGTTCTCACTGTCAAGATTTTAACTTTCTTAAACAAGCAGTTTCTTATTTACTGTCACTCTAAGCACACAAATATACAAACAAGCACGGAATTCCTATAAACATGGTGACTTAAAACAAAAATATTCTCCTGTTATGACACAGAATACAGAGGTAGGGAATGCTGATGTCCCAGCTTTTGTGATAAAAATGTTTCTGAAGACAGAAGCATGGTTCCATCCGTGCATCAATTCCCCAAATGAAAGTTACACTTTAGAAGCCATTAAATGTCAACCCCCAAACACACAAAACAGATTTAATTTAACCAACACATCCTGAACAAGGCCAATCAATAAGGCACAGCAAAGATCATCTGCACAGAAAGGCCAAGGAGATGAAATGCTCAGGAAATTCTGTACTCACCAGCAAGGCCTGTTTCTAATGCATAATCGATGTGTTCAGTACATAAGAACTCTACAAGCATAGAAAAAATTCTGAAAGCATTCTTGGGTAAGTCAGAGGGATCAGAGAGCTTTAAAGAAAAAAAAAAAAAATCCTAAAGGTCAGTTCTACATAGATTTGGAAGTTTATTGGATATTGCATAGGGGATAAGCTTAAAATGTAACAAGTATTCCAGAATAATTGGAATTTTACTCAAAATGAAAAGTATCCATACAGAGAATTATTCAGGAACAGACTGTAATATCAATAAACCCTTCAGCATTTACAAGTAAACTGAAGCTGCCAGAGATGCCACAAATAAAAGCATTAACAGTTTCTAATAATAATTATAAGGGTAATAATAAAAGAAGATACTAATTAATAGTCCTTACAACAGTTTTTCAGATGCAGTCTCAGGAACTGCCTAACCTGCATGCCAGTGGATGCTGGGAAAATGCATACAGAAGAGATTACTCTATGTATACCCTGTATTTTTTATTTTTTAACACTCTCCTGGCACTGGCCACAGTGAGGAGCAGGACACTGGGTTAGCTGGAGCTCCAGTTTGTGTTCTCTTAGCACTGCAGCAAAAATAATGCAGCTGAACCTGGGCTACATTTAGCACAGTTCAGCTGGAGTCAATGGAGCATGAACACTTTTATTAAGTGCAGCATTGGCCACATTTACACTCAGCATCTGGACTTTGATGAGCTGTAAGCAACATGGGATTTTGGACAGCAACCTGTCAGTAAATCCCTTTTCTAAAGAAAAACGTGACAGGGCTTTTGTACCTAGGAAAAACAGCTTTGGTTCCTAAGGAATTAGGTGAAGACTTTTATAAAGCTTCAAGGAAGAAAGATTACTGCTGCAACTGCAGGTAATTTACACAACACTCACAAATATTTCTGCTGTATTTCCCCCCAAAAAGCTCAAAAACTCAACAACAGAGATTCCCAAACAGTGAAATGTTTCAATATATGGCTACATCAAAATTACCAATTTATTTTTCCTAAAGCAGTCACAGCTGGCAGAACCCTGCTCACATCTGCTATGTGACATAAATACCACAATTAGTTAGCCAGGGACTAACTTATCTTTTGCACAGTGAGTTGCTTTGACCACAAGCCCCTAAATTCTAAAATCCTCATTCAGAAATCTCCTTATTTGCCAAGATCCATTGGGGTATCCACTCAAATAGAATTCTTTTAAAATAATTTCTATTAAATCTGATCCCAACAGAAAGGCAGAAAGAAAAGGTTGGGCACATGTGGAAAAAAAAACAGTTTATATAATGAATTTAACAACTGCTTCTAGCAACTATGATATTGAGAAAAATAATGATCCACTTGCTTGCCTTACAGGCACTGATTCTCACCCTGAGGAAGGTGGTGATCCCAAGGGTATGCTGTTCTGTTTTGGCACCACTCAGCTTATAAAATATTAAAACATCTAAGTATCTGAAGTTTTTCTGCCATAAGCTCATTGAGAATGTTAAAGGAATTAAAATTTCCTAGAAATCAGTGTGTTTAGCTAATAAAAAAAATCACATTTAAATCTGCAATTAAATTTCAAGGGTTTTCATTTACACCAAGTACCAGACAAATATGATTGACAGGCAGTAAAACCAGCAATTTAATCAGAAGTAAAATACCTTTTTTATGTTAGACTGAAGCTTTTAAAGAACTGTAGAGGGTTACCAAGGTAAATAATGTTTAAGACTATTCCTCTCAGCATTTTATTGGTGATCAACCACTAATGTAAGAAGAAATTATACTTGAGGCAGGAAAACAACTGAACAGTGTATTTTTAAAGCAGGAAAAGAAAACCACACTAAATGTTTCTCAGGCTTTGGGTCTAATTTAGTAACAAAAGCAATGCAGCCAGTAGGTTTAACCATCCCCACTTCTTCCAAAACCAGCCAGCATTAATACTCACAAATTACAACTAGATCCACATGGAAAAACAAACCCTCACCCTCCACTGTGGCTCCATTTCCATGAAAAACACAAGAGACAACTGAAATATCCTTTCCTTTCCAAATTTACAACAACCTTCCTATCACACCTCAACCAAAAAATTAAGCTCAAGATTTAATCTCACACACAAAATGATACCACTAAAGGAGGTCACAGGAAGCAAACTTACCCTGTGACATCTTTCAAAAGCTTGCTTGGTTTCTTGCAAAAGGTTAACCACCACTTCTTGGGACAGGAAAGTTTCCCCATGTGTGTCAATGCTTGGCCCCAGGGGTAAATTTGTTCGTTGCCTTAGTCTCTCTTTGAGGTCTTGAATACTGGAACAAAGACAGACCCCAAGAAAATTTCACCAGGTGGAAATTTTGGCATTCAAACTCAACAACAATTTAGGATCTTTTAGTTGTTAACTCAAAAAACAGGACCCAAGACACAGTTTAGGATGTGCAAGCATTAAGACAAGTCTTGCAAGCTTTAAAAACAAAAACTGGCAGTAAATGCAAAACTACCACCTCTGATTCCATGGTCAACTGTGTTCTGGAATGGCACATTCACACATGGGAGCAGCTATTCATTCCCTTGTGGGATGGGTGATTTCACTGGAATCCTGCAGCACTTCTGCTCTCTGGACAGATTTAACCTCCATCCTCTCTGTCACCTTCCAAACACTAATGAGAGCTTCCTATCTCATCCACACCCACAAATCCTCTCATCCTCATCCATTATCTCAGCAGTTCTTTATTTAGTCAAGCATGCTTCGACACATTTCCATGCATAAAACAACCCATACAGTTACGCACCACAATAAATTTAATTTTCCCCAAGAAAATTAAATTTTCATCTTTGCTGTATTTTTTAATTACTTCACTGCTGCTTTTTCCATATCATTCCTCATTCCTAACACACTGAACCCAGCAGCTCTTTGAAAGGTGCAGTAGCCTTAGCACCTCTGCTTCACACAAGTTTTAATACTTCCTATCCCACTTCTCACTACTCCTTCATTAGTTTTTCTACCCTGAGGATAATGAAGTCTTGTTTTACCTTTCTCTAAGTCCATTGCATCTTCTGGGCTCACTAAGAGCTTTCTCACTGACATTGCTATGGGTCTTTTCCCCTTCCTAGGTCTTGGGAGGGGACCACAAGACCTGGGCAGGTGAAAAAAAATGTATGCTTTTAGATACACACATATACATGCTTTAGGTACCTTAGTTTTGCTTCAGTCCTTTTGTGGATCTGGATCCTAAGTTGAAACATAGGTTTAACTGGTATTTTTCATTTCCAGTATGTACAAATACCATGCACTGAGTACATTTCACATGTACTGAGAGCAACAGACTTTTGAGCAGAACATAAAGTGAAAGCAAATTATAAAAAGCTGTAGGTCTTTGGCACTTCATCACTGTGCATCTGGCATGGCAAATACAGCCTTTCTCCCCTCACCACCTCCCTTCCACTTCAAAATTATCAAACTTCCCCAAAGGAACTTACCCTCCAGTGCCAATGGACCTCTTCTGGTGGTTTTTGGAATCATAATAGCGCTGCAGAATCATTGCACTCCTACTTTTCAAATAGCCAATTTCCACCTCAATGTAATTCTCCAAGTAGGAAATGAAAATGGCCTTGATAAGCTTAGACAAGAAAGTCTGCTTATCAGTACCCAAGTTAAATTCCATCAATTTGCTTGACAGATTAGTGGTTCTTTATGCAAAAGAAACAAAGAAGGGAAGGGGAGGAAAAGGTTGAATGTGGATGAATTACAGCATTACACGTTTGTAAAGTACACAGCACAACAGAACCCTGATGGTGATTAAGACTTGGAGCAGTTTCACATTTAAGTAAAGAATTTCACATAATTCATGTTTAATTACACACAGCTCCACTGCAATCAAGTTGCCAGTGAGATGGGGAGGACTGGCTTTTGCACAGTTTTAAAATTACTCTTGAAGATCACAATAATACCCATTGAAAATAATAATGGCCATTTTAAATTTTCCTTAGGAAACCCATCATTGTAAAGGTCAATAGACATACAAAAATGTACAGCTTTTATGAGAAGTTTACATTTTTGGCTCCTTTTTCTTGACAATAAATCTGTTTATTTTCCAATAGCTTCAATCCAATAATTTAATCACTGATATATACATACCTTGTATATAGATCATAGAGGTTTTTAAGATACTGTTCTGCATCTGATTTCCTGTGCTCTTCCAGCTGGTCTTTCACATAACTCTGCAAAATTTGGTACATCTGTTAGAAGATCAACTGACAACCAAATGAAATAGTCACTACTTCCTAGATTACATGGAATTTCTGCAAAGTGTAGATCTTACTTAAAGGAAATTCATCTTTCCTTGGTTTTACATCTCTAATTTACACTTCCTGCATTATCCACAGAGGGGGTTAAATGCACTTGTAGAAGAAAGTGATTTAATAATATAAAACAGCAATGTGTGAAGCAAAGACAAAAGACAGATGGCTTTGAAAAATATGTCTGACCAACTAACACAAAATCCCCTCACTTTAAGAATCAAAAGCACCAGAGGCCTCAGAGCATTTCTGCAGTGGACAAGGCAAAGGAGATGGTTACATATTTTCTTATCATAATACACACACAAAGAAGATACAAGCCTAGAGCTTTCTTATCATTGAATATTTGAACAAAAATATAATTTAGCATAAAATGCTAATTCAAAACTGACACACAAAACTGGGGGTGAAACACAAGCTCAATCTCTGCACTATGAGAACAACCTCTACAGGGAAATTGCTTTTTGCAAGGAAAGTCATGCTGTTGACTTTAAGAACTTAAGTGGGTGTTTTTGCAGGATGAAAAACTTAGTATTTTCAATGACTCTAGATTTTCATAAATATTGCATTAGCTGCAAGACAGTACTCACAACATAAATGATTTTCACTTATTCAGTGCTAACCTCTCACACGACACCCAAATCCAAGAATGAGCAAATTAAAGATATGAAATGTGGAAGTTCTTTTCATGACATATTCTTGGTAAGGGGCACAGAGAAGAAATCAAACTTATGTATGACATCTCATGAATGAACACAGCAATTCCCCAATAATTTTACATGTTGAGTTTGAGTGTCTGCTCTGTATTCAGAGCACAAGGAGATTTATTTGATATGGGTTTGATTATCTGTCCTAATTGTTACAGAGCAATGAGTTGATTCTACACCCTTTTACAAAGATTACAAATACTGTAAATTCTCATTAATTACTATCACTAGATAAAATATTTTTTTATTAACAGGTTCCTCAATGAACTTCAACATGTTAAAATTTGAAATACCTGAAGTTTAACTTCAAAGATATTTTGAATGAGTTTGGCTAGCACAGTCTCTGGATTGCTAAAGATTTCTCCAACTTGCTTATTCACTCTCTGGCAGAGAATGGCTGCATCTTCAAAGACATCATTCCTCAGGAATGCACCCTAGGGATTGAGAAGGACATTTTAGAATACATTTCCAACAACCTATAGGACTAAATAAATCAATAATGTAATGTAAATACAGAAATTATGTAAAACAAGCTGCATTACCTCTTGACACTGTTTTATGTACACATCAACACAGTGGGAATAGCCCTGTGGAAGGAGTAAAACAACTCTGTGTTAGAGCAGCGTGTTCATGTTTTCAGTACAAAACTAAATCAAGGAAATACAATGCTTGAGAAAAAGTTAATTAAAAAAAGAAAATCCAAACAGAATTCATTCAAAGCACAGACTTTTCCAAACCCATTTTTGTTACATATCTAACATAACTTCACTTACCACCACTCTACATGGATCCATACCTCAAGTTTCAACATTTTTTCTCAAGCATGAAAGTCAGGTCACACTCATGCAAGAAGAGATTATCTTACAAAGTTCCCCACTGATGCTGCCCCCAATCCTCCTCATCTGCTTCCTTTATTCCCCTGCACTTGATTTCAGATTGAACACCTCAGTCCTAAGTGACACATTATCTGACATGAGGGTTGTGCCCACACAAATACCTTCACTCAAAACAGGCACTTCTTGTGCTGTGGGTTGGTTTTATTCACATATTTAAATTAAGCCCCTCAGCTTTTACCTTAAAGTGAAGCAAAACTGCTGCTACTTCTCTCATCCTGGAGATTTCTCCTCTGCGCTGAGCACTGGTAAACTCTTGAATTAACTGGCACTCTAAATCGTGGTACTTACCTGGAGAGAAAAGGGGATAACAACAAAAACCCATCAGGCTACGTAATTCAGGCAAAAACTGTAATACTGACAGTATTGCTTACTTCTGTAATCATCTTTAACAATTCAAATACAGCAATATGGATTGAACTGGATAGATAACTTACTTGCTATCTTTGATTTTACTTCAGAAAACCTGTTAACAACAACAAAAAAATAGCATGATTAAATTCAAATCCACATCACATGAGAAATCACAGGCATCCTGGATCATGAACAGCAGGCACTCTGCTTAAAAATGAAAACATGCAGCACAAAGACGACAGAAAAGTTCCCTGCTTTATATCCCTAAAAACCTACAAGCATCTAATTCAAATCTAGCATTAAGTCAGCAAAGCAAAATTATCCCATTAAAAGTCTGTTAAGCAGTTTAGGATGTGTATGTAAAGATGATCCTACAACATGAGTGCGTGAACACAAATTTGAGAATAGAGGAGAGAGAAATAAGCACACAATCCAGCTCAAAAGCTCCATGAATCCCTAAGCACAGCACCAAAAGGGGAGACAAGGAAAGCATCAGAAAAAATCATAGCTGTGCGAAGATTTGCTTTCTTAAAAAGATGTTCAGATAGATTTTTACCTGTCAAAAGGCAGTTCCTGTGCAATCAAATGCAGTTTCTGAATAATATCAGCTGCCTCTTTAATCTGGTGAGAGGAAAACATGACAGAGTCATTAAAGAAGGTCTGATTTTGGGCTGTTCCTTTCCTCCCCCTGCACTGTCCAATTTTCATACACAAAGTTCCTATCTCTAAAGCTGGTTGAGTTGACATATCCATGGGAGAGATCAGCCCCTCCAAGTTCTCATATGTATTTTAAGATGCTTAAGGTATTTTTCTTTAACATAAAGTAATATAGGTCAAAATATGATGAAAAGTCACATTACTTGTTCCCATTGGGGATGTCTGTGGAGGTGTGTGAGCTGTCTGGACAAACAGCTCATACCAAAAAAAAGCCATGACCATGCTTGGCATGGAGAGGGGAGAAAGGGGGAAAAGGGGATTAAAACAGAGAATTCTCCCAAAAAAGGAGAAATGTAAGATGGATTAGAAATTATAAATTCTGAGGTCCAAAGCAAAAATCAAGATGGAAGTCAGGTAATTACAGAGCTACAAAATAAGAATAGATGCATGAATACAAAAGTTAATAAATAGGTAACTAAATAGGTAAATAAATAGAGCATGCAAATCTGTGCTCTGCTCTGGGCAGCAGAACCTTTATCAATTATTCTTCCACCATCAGTCAGCACAGGAACTCCATCTAAGCCGTGCGTAGTGACTGCTTTGTTAGGCTGAACAAAATGATGGAAAACCCAAGTTTTAAAGTGTGGGGAAGGCAGCTGGTTACAACTGAACTTGAGTGGATTTAAGCAGTGCTGCCTGGGCCAAACCTGCCCCAGCTGGAGCACATCTGATCAGGAGCAGCTGAGGGAGCTGGGGGGGCTCAGCCTGGAGAAAAGGAGGCTCAGAAGGGACCTTCTCACTCTCCAAAATTCCAGGGGGCAGCCAGGGGGATTTGGCTCTGCTCCCAGAGAACAAGGGACAGGACAAAAGGAAACAGATCCAAGTTGTGCCATGGGAGGTTTAGATTCATGTTAGAAAAAAATTCTTCATGGAAGGAGCTGTCACTGGCACAGCTGCCCAAGGGCAGTGGTGGAGTGCCCATCCTTGGGGGATTTCAAAGCCATGGGGATGTGGGACTTGGGGACATGGGTTAGTGGTGGCCTTGGCAGTGCTGGGGGGAAAGGTTGGGCTCGAGGGTCTCAGAGGTCTTGTGCAACCTGAATTATTTGATGACTAAAAGCTTTATAAGCTGACACAATGGAGAACATGCAGAATTTGCAGTTTATCTTGTTCCTCCAATTAGTGATGATCCAGGGAACTGAAGTGAGAGGGAAGGAAGTAATGAAATCCTATTCTGCCACCACTTAGAGCAGGCTGGATTAAAACTTTTCAAGAATAGAAGCAGACACACAGGTAAGAATAGAGAGCACAGGCATCACACCAGGCTGGTTGTTCAGCAAAAATAGGGGCACTCAAAGTGTATCCATTCTGACTATTAAGAGCAGCTTATGTTTTGAACTGTCAGCTTACAATAGCCTCTTAAGGCAGAAGCTGCTACACTCCTCAAATAAATCCAATGAAAGAGCAGTTATTTCTATTAGCTTGCAGCAACATTAATACCTAACAACTGGGATCTATGCAATTGTCCATATATTAGCAGTTATTCACCAAAGCTGCAAAATCAAAACAAACAAAAAAAACCAACCAAGAAATCCCACAAACACAACATTTTCTTTGTTTCCTCTTCAAACAATAGCTGTTAACTAACTTAGATTTTATTGAACTCAGGACTTTTTCTATGCACAAGAGAAGCCATGACAAATCAGTTCTCCACAGTTTCTGCTTAAACCCGGACATCTTTAATTTTTAATTGAGTCAGGCTTCTGTAAACCATTAAAACCAAAATAAATATTGATTTTGTAAAATACAACTTAAGGGCTATAATGTACCTGGGAAAAAACAACTGAAAAATCATGGAAAAATAATGGCAAGGGAGGAATTTTAACACAAAACATGCACAAGTGAAAAGGCAAAATGAAAAATATTAAGCACAGAACATAAACAGAGAAATAGACATAAGAATAACAGTAAATATATTAAGCAGGACAATGTCATTGAATGATAAACAAGTGAGCTGCTAATCATTTTTACAGTTTAATTGTGTTGGAGTGATTTGTTCACTTCAAGAATCTTCAGTACAGCAGAAAGATTGGTTAGCTAGCAGCACAAGGGAAATAATAAGGATTCAGAGGGTGAAGACACAATGCACAGAAAGGGACAAGCCAGCAAGGAAAACCTTCACAGAGGTAAGTCAGAACTTGCTCAGTATGGCTGGGAGAAAGTGGGAAGCAACAAATGGAGTGTAGGGAAAGAAAGGAATCCAACAGATTTTAAGAAGGGACACTATTGAGAAAAGTATCAATTAGAAGATAACTGTACTATGTTCTTTTTTGTGCCTCTCCTTTCACAGTGTCCCCTCAACGTCTCAAAGAAAAGTCCACACTTGTGAAGGCTGGCAGAGCACAAAAAATCATAACAGCCTCTAAAACATTATCTAAAACCCCCATCAGTTTGAAGATCAGAAGATACTGACAAAGCACTAAGGCTTCACATTTAAGAATGTTTGTTACCATCTCACACTTCAGAAGTATTTTTAGTACAAAGATGCATTAGGATGTAACAGCTCCTGTCTGGGCAGGCTCTTTTACAAACACTTCTTCAAGTTATTGTTTAAATCAGGGGGAAAAGTTCAAGAATCCACCTGGCTGAAATTAGCCCCAGTAAGATAACTTGTATCCAGAAATCCTTGTTTGTGTTCCCACACCCTTCTCCTGCAGACTGGCACAAGACTTAAAGCCTTTATATTTGTTTTCCTCTAGGTTTGATGAATATCTTATTATTCTTGGGGGTGTACAGAGATTCATTTGTTTAAAATTTTCCAGGTTCACCCTATTTATCTACCAAATTTTTCTGGTTCTCCAACAGGATGCATCATGAAACTTTAATTTACAAATAAAGTTGAATTTTTTGAGCCTCTTCAGCAGACAACAATTTTCTAGCTTATGTTTTGTTATTCACCATGCTGCCATTAAATATTTGTAAAATGCATGTCTTATTACTCCTTAGGAAAAAAGAAAGGAAAGAATTTATGCAGCTCTGGGAAAGGCTGTCCATAGAAGAACTTCCCTTATGCTGAAGCCTTTCTGTTTCCCTTGGAAATCAGGGAGGCTTTTTCCTCTGCTCTCTCTTGAATTAGGGTAAGCTATCAACTGGTAATTACCATATATCCACAGCCCATGAATCAAAAGGCACTGTGCAAGTGACTCCTTGGGAATACAACTATATAAAATGATTAGCTTTTCATTTCCCTGAGAGACACCTCCAGCACAGTGGGGAGGGCGTGACTATTAACCTGTTCTCAGGTCTTCCATGAGCTGCACATTTCAAGCACAGATTTTTCTGCTGAATGTGCAAATTAAGTGTTTGCTGTTTCCACATATTATAATTTTTTTTCCTGACTACTACTATACCACTGCACAGAATTTAAGGAGGGAAAGAAGATTCTTCAGGATACATAAAAAACCCCCCCAACAAACCCAAACCAACATTTTTATTTTAACTGCATTGGGAAATCCAATGTGTCCTTTTGCTTAGAGCTGGATTCTTTTCCTTCAGTTTCTTTCTGTTTGTCACACTACTCAGATTGTATTTGCTTCATGAACGTACTCTTGAAGCACAAGAAAAACAAAATGCTTGAACATTTCTTTGAAGTTTTCCTGCCTGATTCCTCTAAATTCCAAGGGTGGAGACATAACCACAGGACTACACAAAGCCCAAAGGCATGCTGTGACAAAAAGGTATCCAAGGCCAGTGGACTGACCCAACAGAGCAAAGTTGCACAAAGAAGTTGCATTCAGAAACGTTCTGCTTTACAGGATGGATCTGAGGCAAGGGGTTCAAAGGAAACAGGCAGATATTGTATTGCACTCCAAAGTTGCCCTCCCAGCGCTTCCCAAATCTCCGATAATTTCATAAAATGAAAAATGCCAACATTGCCACATTAAGCATCGCTGAATACAAATGCTTTATCAGCAATCTGCAGCCCAGTGTTGTTAATTTACATTTCAGAACAATGAAACTTTAACAAGTCAGTCACTCAGTGGTTTGAAGTCTGACCATGGTAAGTCATGGTAGCAGCTTGTAATTAGGGCAGTCCCGCTCATTGCTTTGAACTGCTTTCATCCCGCTGACAGCTCTTACCTTTTCAGAGTTTGTAAAAACATCAGACTTCAGCTCTCCATCCAGAAACTCATTAAAGTATTTCATCAGCTTCTGAGCCTCCACAGCCCGTTGCCGTGGCGTGTTTACCCCCTCCAGCTGGTCGCCAAGGTGACAGACCTTAGTTGCTACATAGCTGATGTGCTCATCCAGTTCTTGGAAATGTTGGAAGGCAACCTGGAGAACACAGACACTAAACTCATGATTTCCATTTCATCTACTTCAGGAAACACAAGATTTCCTTCAGGAAGAAGCCCAGTGAATGCAGCTGCTCCATCTCAGAACTGCTAATTAATTAATTACACACAACCCAAATAAAGCTTAGTGTTTTTCTTTAAATTATTGTGAAGACTGCCCACTTTCAGCATTGCTAACACTCCTTAATGGAGCATGCAGATGAGCCTCCTTTGACAGGAGAAATTGTCACCAAACCCTCTTTATTCTTACCTCAAACAGCAACACCCTGTACCAAGAAAAGTTAAAGGAGCACAGGATGCTTTGAAAACTTGCACAGCTTCCCACTGACTCTACCCTTTGGATTTACCTGGTTGCTTTTCTGCAGCTCTTGTACTTTCTTGGCAAATTCCTTTGCTTCCTTCTGGCACTGTTGCTCTAGTTTCTCCACCTTCCTCTGAATCCTTTCATCCATTACCTGTAATTCTTGGATATGATTTACAAATTCTTCCAATAATCTGATTTAGAATAAAATATAGGAAAAAAGACTTTAGTTTGAAAGACACTGTCTTCTGAAGAGTTTAAAACAACTCAAAAAAAAAAAAAGCAACTTGCATACAAGGCTGATCTAACCATGTCCAACTTAGAAAGATGCTTCTAGATTGAAGACTTAAAATAAATAAATAAATAAACAAATTTAAGTAAGTAAATAAATCTAATTAAATAAAGAGTAAATAAATTTAATTTTTAAATTTAAATATTTTAGAAAATAACAATATGCTTATTATATATAACATTAATATTTTAGAAAAATTCTGTTTCTAAAATTTTGTTTTAAACTACATCACCCTGGTTGTGTACCACTCTATGACAACATAAAAACTCTGTGCATGGTGGGCCAAAGGAGAGAGGAACACCAAATATTAATCATTCAAGAACATGGCTCTTCCACAGATACAGAAATGCCTACATCCCCATCTTCCCTAAACAAGAAAAATGGAAATCATTTGGAAATCATTTCATATGGAAAAAGAAAGCTTAGGCCACTACATCCCTTCATTTTAAGGGATACAACAGAAAAATATTCTTGACATGTTACTGTAAAGTTGGCAATCAGCATTACAATGAGTAATTATTAATAAGTAACTGATACAGCCATAATTTCATAATGTTGTTCTGACTGACTTCACTTCTTCCTGTACCCATTTTAGAGGGTTTTTCTACCCTTTCCCATCATTAACTTTTCTTTCAGACTCACATTTCCCAATCACAGTACATCTGAATGCATTCTTGAATTCCCTCTGTTCTTTTCATTCTATTCTCAACATCTCTCCCTTTCTCATTCCTGTTTTTGTCCATTCTGTCCCATTTCAGTCATATTTTCAGCTCTTATTTTCTAAATATCCCAGTCACTGGTCACAGAATGGATTACTCCCAGATCCTCCAGAGCCATAAAACTCATGCTAAGAGCTGAAAACATCTGAAACATTTCAGAACTTTGCTGTCCAGGTTTAATGTCAGAAGAGGCTTTTAGCCCAGTCAGTTACTTGAGGGCACAACTTAAAGAAAACTGGACTGAGGCAGATGTTGGTGATTCCTCTCCTTCACTCCCTGCTTGCCAGAAGCCCAAGGGCAATCTGCACATTGCAGCAGATTTCGCAGAAAGCCACAAGGAACACATCTAAGTTTACAGAAGTATATTGAAAATCAAATTTAAACAACAGTGACACAAAGGATTCTTTCAGACAAAAGACTAGAGAAATTCAGGCAGTCCCTATTAATTTTAACAAACTGATTCAGGCTGGGGTTTGTTTTTTAAACAGGTATGGTGTCAACTCTTCACTTATTCAGCAGCACTGTTCAATATATGGAGAAAGGAAAGAAGCAGAAGAGGCAGCTTCTGCTCAGGTTTTCAGAAGAGAAATAAAGACTCCAATACTGTTTCTAGCAGAAAACAGAAAAGAAAAAAAAATAGATACCAAAATATGTTTCTTTTTCAATATTAATTTTGGCTCCCTGCCCAATACTAGAAGATGCCACAAGAAAAGCATTTACTGTTGCAGGTTTCATCTGTTTGTCCTGAAAAATATGGTAGTGCCTCCCAGAAGTTCACACAAGCAAACCAGCAAAAATACAGCAAATCTGTTAAATTAAGTAAGAATTTGTGCAAATAATGAGCCACCTTGATGTATATACTGGGCACAAGCACAGAAAAAGAGCTCCAGGGAATAATGTTGTGTATTTCCAGGCTTCTTCCTGCTTCCATCACACCTAAAGCTCTGCACAGGATACAGGCCTCAGACTGAATGTCCAGAGTCCAGCATTTTGCTAGAAATTCAACAATATCCTTTCTCTCCTCAGATGCCTCCAAAGAGCCACAGTGCTCCAGAAGAAATGTCCTTTGACTGTGTCAGGTTCATTTGCTGACATTTTAGTAAGTCAGATTAGTTTATCATGAGATCTCATCCCCAAAGCTGCCTCTCTTGCTCTTCTACCTTTTTGTGCCTTTTATTGCACACTACTGTATCTTAAAACAAGGCAGCTCAGGAAACTAAAGTAAGAAATTCATTAAATTGGCTTAACTATCATAGCAGTGAAGCTTCATGTTATTGTTATTATTATTGTTGTTATTGTTATTATTAGTGAAGCTTCATATTATTCATATTATTGAATCCAGCAACTGACAAGCACAAACAATATAAATTCTCCTTCATTCAAAAGGTCTCAATCAGAAAGTGACTTTCCCTACTCATTGCTGAATAATTAGTTCTGAATAATTGGCTCATGGTCACAAATGTTAGCAATTCTCTCACATGAAAACCTCCTTGGACACACAGCACCACTATACACAGGCTTGTGTGGAATAAATATATTGAATATATGTGGAATAAACCAGTACAATTAGAGATACATCCACTTTGACCATTGTGCAATTTGATTTTTTTACCTTTTGGGATCGAAAGCTTCTCCACCTCTGGAACCTCCCCCAGGTGTTCTCCATGCCAGTCGTTCAATGTATTCATCTGCCACAAAAGGCTCCTGGCCACAGAAGAAAAACCCTTTACAAAGTGCCACAGCAGGCTGTTCCTTCAGCAGGTGCTCACTTCATTTTGAAAGTGTTTAGAAGCTTTACTATAATCAAAAGTACAGTGCTGGCAATTACTCCATCACCTCTTGGGCTTACATATTTATTGTTGAGAACGCAGCTTTTAATATGATGAGTTGGAACATCAAGTTGAGATATTATCAGACTGCTTGCAAAGAATGTGCTGCAGGTCTGGGAAGAGCTGGCTCTAAATGACATTATTTGCAGCTGAGTGTGTGGCTTGTCATTCCAAAGTGCCTGAGCCCTGCAGCTCACTTGAGAGGTTACATCACCCTGAGCCAGTCATCAGCAAAACACACCAGAGAATTCATCTGCCCACAAAAATTATGTGGCAAAATACGGGGTTTTTACCGTTATTAAACTCTGTCACACCATGGCATCACACACAGAACTGATTACTGTATCAATTTGTCTGAAACTTTGTCACGAGGAATAAGGAGGGGAAAACCAGCATTACACAGTTAGTTTTGAAAGTAAAACCAAGGGTTGAAAAGCAAATATTGCCTGTTCAAGGTCTGTCTCCCCAGAAACAAATTATGCCCTACCCAGTCAGGTCCAGCCACGAAGATAAAATATTTTAAAATATACTTTGTTACATGTTGAATCCTGATAGACATGGCAGAAATTTTATCACTCAGTAACTCCTCACGCACAGACTGACTCAAGTAACCGTGTTGTGCTCAGCCTCCTTGGCTAAACTTCAAAAATAACTGGTTGATACCACATAAAAACAATTTCCCTGCAAGTCACTCATCTCTTTAAGCAAGTCCTTCCTGATACACAAGGTGAAGTTTCCTTTGCAAGAATCCTTTTCATCAAAAGCCACAATGCCAGGTTTTCATGCCAAGTGTAATTTCCCTCCTTATGCCACCTTGGTATCTAAAAGTTTGGAACACTTTTGTAATTTGATTATAGGTGAAATGAGTCATTCAGAGCAGTAACATTCCTTCAGGGGAGGCCTCCAGCTTCCCAATTACCTCAGGGCTCTTTGCAGGACTCCTCCTTTATATGAAAATCCACATTTTTTTCCTCTGAAGATCCTGTAATTCAGCTGAGGCACCACTCTGGTTACAAGGATACTAAAGCCAAGTATGGAAGAACCCTGATTAAAGGGTTTGCTGACACTCTGTGTGTGCAGATAACATTTTCTACATTTCTCCCTTCCAAAAGATAATTCACCTACACACATACAATGACTTTGAATATTTTTTTATTTTTGTAAAACAGCATTTACAAAGTTTTTCTGCAAGCCTCTTCTCCTAAGGAAATCTGATGTAGATGCCTCAGAAACTCAAAAAATATTATAAAGCCAATCTTTCTCCACTCATCATGCCTCTATACACCTCTAAATAATCCCTGAGTGCACATGTACAGAGACCACCTGCAGCTCCCTTCCTGGAAAATACCTGTTCTCCCAAGAACATTTACACAGGAAACTTGTCCTCCAGTTTTTTAATCATATAAATACTGCTCTATATTTTAAAAGAAATATTAACTGGAGTGGGTATTATGTGCAGGATACTGATCAACAGAGAAATAAAATGAGCTTTTTTCCTTCCAATTTTCCACAGAGGTTGTACTAAAAATAATCTACTTGAATTATAAGGAATAAATGAAGTTCAACAGTGTCTTTCTAAGACATGATTTTCCAGGTTCCACTGCAGATCCAAAAGTTTTTATTTTAGCTTGTACCTTCCACACACATTTGCTTTTTTAAATGCTATCTTGATAACAGGGTTACTCACAGCTGACAGCCCAGCTCCTATTTTAAGTCTCCTATCCTGTTCTGCAGAAATTGCTGAAAATCAGCTATTACAAATGTCATTTGCAAGTCCTTTGCCTGTTATCAGATGAGCCCCAACAGTCAATTTCTTCAGCTTTGAACTTCCCTCGGGCTCCAGATGAATTAACGTGATCCCATCCATTCAGCCAATACTCCTGATTTAATAAGAGATATGCCTGAAGTGGGTCATAACCTGGTTTGATCTGGTGTTTACAAATGAAACTACACCGGACACAGCCAGATTAAAAACCAGTTTAGAAGTATCTACTGTTGCCACCTTGATGTATATACTGGGCACAAGCACAGAAAAAGAGCTCCAGGGAATAATGTTGTGTATTTCCAGGCTTCTTCCTGCTTCCATCACACCTAAAGCTCTGCACAGGATACAGGCCTCAGACTGAATGCCAAGAGTCCAGCATTTTGCTAGAAATTCAACAATATCCTTTCTCTCCTCAGATGCCTCCAAAGAGCCAGAGTGCTCCAGAAGAAATGTCCTTTGCCTGTGTCAGGTTCATTTGCTGACATTTTAGTAAGTCACATTAGTTTATCATGAGATCTCATCCCCAGAGCTGCCTCTCTTGCTCTTCTACCTTTTTGTGCCTTTTATTTGCACACTACTGTATCTTAAAACAAGGCAGCTCAGGAAACTAAAGTAAGAAATTCATTAAATTGGCTTAACTATCATAGCAGTGAAGCTTCATGTTATTATTATTATTGTTATTGTTATTGTTATTGTTATTGCTATTATTAGTGAAGCTTCATATTATTCATATTATTGAATCCAGCAACTGACAAGCACAAACAATATAAATTCTCCTTCATTCAAAAGGTCTCAATCAGAAAGTGACTTTCCCTACTCATTGCTGAATAATTAGTTCTGAATAATTGGCTCATGGTCACAAATGTTAGCAATTCTCTCACATGAAAACCTCCTCGGACGCACAGCACCACTACACACAGGCTTGTGTAGAATAAATACATTGAATATATGTGGAATAAACCAGTATAATTAGAGATACATCCACTTTGACCATTGTGCAATTTGATTTTTTTACCTTTTGGGATCGAAAGCTTCTCCACCTCTGGAACCTCCCCCAGGTGTTCTCCATGCCAGTCGTTCAATGTATTCATCTGCCACAAAAGGCTCCTGGCCACAGAAGAAAAACCCTTTACAAAGTGCCACAGCAGGCTGTTCCTTCAGCAGGTGCTCACTTCATTTTGAAAGTGTTTAGAAGCTTTACTCTAATCAAAAGTACAGTGCTGGCAATTACTCCATCACCTCTTGGGCTTACATATTTATTGTTGAGAACGCTGCTTTTAATATGATGAGTTGGAACATCAAGTTGAGATATTATCAGACTGCTTGCAAAGAATGTGCTGCAGGTCTGGGAAGAGCTGGCTCTAAATGACATTATTTGCAGCTGAGTGTGTGGCTTGTCATTCCAAAGTGCCTGAGCCCTGCAGCTCACTTGAGAGGTTACATCACCCTGAGCCAGCCATCAGCAAAACACACCAGAGAATTCATCTGCCCACAAAAATTATGTGGCAAAATAAGGGCGTTTTACAGTTGTTAAACTCTGTCACACCATGGCATCACACACAGAACTGATTACTGTATCAATTTGTCTGAAACTTTGTCACGAGGAATAAGGAGGGGAAAACCAGCATTACACAGTTAGTTTTGAAAGTAAAACCAAGGGTTGAAAAGCAAATATTGCCTGTTCAAGGTCTGTCTCCCCAGAAACAAATTATGCCCTACCCACTCAGGTCCAGCCACTAACCAGGAAGATAAAATATTTTAAAATATACTTTGTTATGTTGAATCCTGATAGACATGGCAGAAATTTTATCACTCAGTAACTCCTCACGCACAGACTGGCTCAAGTAACCGTGTTGTGCTCAGCCTCCTTGGCTAAACTTCAAAAATAACTGGTTGATACCACATAAAAACAATTTCCCTGCAAGTCACTCATCTCTTTAAGCAAGTCCTTCCTGATACACAAGGTGAAGTTCCCTTTGCAAGAATCCTTTTCATCAAAAGCCACAATGCCAGGTTTTCATGCCAAGTGTAATTTCCCTCCTTATGCCACCTTGGTATCTAAAAGTTTGGAACACTTTTGTAATTTGATTATAGGTGAAATGAGTCATTCAGAGCAGTAACATTCCTTCAGGGGAGGCCTCCAGCTTCCCAATTACCTCAGGGCTCTTTGCAGGACTCCTCCTTTATATGAAAATCCACATTTTTTTCCTCTGAAGATCCTGTAATTCAGCATCAGGCACCACTCTGGTTACAAGGATACTAAAGCCAAGTATGGAAGAACCCTGATTAAAGGGTTTGCTGACACTCTGTGTGTGCAGATAACATTTTCTACATTTCTCCCTTCCAAAAGATAATTCACCTACACACATACAATGACTTTGAATATTTTTTCATTTTTGTAAAACAGCATTTACAAAGTTTTTCTGCAAGCCTCTTCTTCTAAGGAAATCTGATGTAGATGCCTCAGAAGCTCAAAAAATATTATAAAGCAAATCTTTCTCCACCCATCATGCCTCTATACACCTCTAAATAATCCTTGAAGTGCACATGTACAGAGACCACCTGCAGCTCCCTTCCTGGAAAATACCTGTTCTTCCAAGAACATTTACACAGGAAACTTGTCCTCCAGTTTTTTAATCATATAAATACTGCTCTATATTTTAAAAGAAATATTAACTGGAGTGGATATTATGTGCAGGATACTGATCAACAGAGAAATAAAATGAGCTTTTTCTTCCCATTTTCCACAGAGGTTGTGCTAAAAATAATCTACTTGAATTATAAGGAATAAATGAAGTTCAACAGTGTCTTTCTAAGACATGATTTTCCAGGTTCCACTGCAGATCCAAAAGTTTTTATTTTAGCTTGCACCTTCCATACACATTTGCTTTTTTAAATGCTATCTTGATAACAGGGTTACTCACAGCTGACAGCCCAGCTCCTATTTTAAGTCTCCTATCCTGTTCTGCAGAAATTGCTGAAAATCAGCTATTACAAATGTCATTTGCAAGTCCTTTGCCTGTTATCAGATGAGCCTCAACAGTCAATTTCTTCAGCTTTGAACTTCCCTCGGGCTCCAGATGAATTAACGTGATCCCATCCATTCAGCCAATACTCCTGATTTAATAAGAGATATGCCTGAAGTGGGTCATAACCTGGTTTGATCTGGTGTTTACAAATGAAACTACACCGGACACAGCCAGATTAAAAACCAGTTTAGAAGTATCTACTGTTAAATTATGCTTTAAGTTATGTGAGGGAGAATTCAGTCCATGTTGTGCACAATTTCAGCACAGATCCTGCTACACAATTTCCCATTTCTGTACTGAAATTCACTTAAAACACACACTCATAAAAATATGGCAATCAAATTTCAACCTCAGCAGACAGCTAAGGGCTACTCCCATAACAAGCACATTTTTATGTTCTTATATAAGGTAGAAATTTCAAACTAACCAAGCAGGCAACATTAAATTAGTGGACATTAACAAAAACTCTCTTGCCTTTGGAGTGAAAGAGAAGTGAAAGCAGAAGAGACAGAAATACCGGATTCCATGTTGGAAAAACAGAATTTCTAGCCCCAAACTTCAGGCAAAAGTCTCACCTAATTTGCAATTTCATCTTTATTGCTATTGCAAAATGGAAAAAGTTGTTGCATGACCCAAAGCAGCCAAAACACACAGCTTTCTTTCCATATTCAAATTACCTCACACTCAACACCCCACAAAGAACAGAATGGCACTGTCATCATGTTGAGAAACCAAGGGGCTCCTAGAGTGGTGCAGGGAGGGTACAAAACCTGGCATCCAGCTACAGGAACACCGTGTTTTAGTCCTGCCATTTTTCAAAGCAAACCAAAAGATGTGAGTCATAACACTCGCGTGCCATCACAATGATTCATAAATTCAAATGCACACAATGCATTTACATAAACCCCAGATATAGGATCTTCCAGAGAAACAGGAAGACCCTTTCCTGAAGGCTGGGCAGAGTGAGACTCACTGACATCCAACCAGAAGAACAGCCAGCTCTTGAGTGACCTGGAGAGCAAACACTGGACACCTGGGGATGACACCATGTCCCTGTGAAGAGGAAGTGGGGACACCACACACTTTCTGTTTATCACAGGTCACATCATGAGAGCTCACAGTCCAGGCCAGAAGCTGAAGCCACAGAATCACAGAAAGCTTTGGGTTGGAAGAGACCTCAAAGATCATCTTCCAACCCCCTGCCATGAGCAGTGACAACCTCCACTATCCCAGGTTGCTCCAAGCCCTGTCCAACCTGGCCTTGGATATGTCCGGGGACGGGGCAGCCACAGCTTCTCTGTGCCAGGGCCTCACCACCCTCACAGTCGAGGGTGATATCATTTTTCCTAATATCTAACCTAAACCTGCTCTCCTTCAGTCTGAAGCCATTCTGCCTGTCCTGTCACTACACATTCCTGTAAAAAGTCCCCTCTCTTGCAGGCTCCCTTCAGGAGGGAGATGATCCTCGCACGTCTCTTCCACCTTAGGGCATTCTGTAATTCCACGGGAAGAACCTGACAGACTCCTGCTATTCCTGCCCTGCTCCTGCGTGGCCTTGCCTGAGCTATTCTCCTTCCGTGCCTCGCTTCCACCGCGGGTATAGGCAGAGCAAGCTCATTTCTTTATTCCATCCCAGCCCCACTGACACCACCAGGCCGGGGTCAGACGGGGGGGTGCCTTCGGCAGAGGGATCGCGGGGCCGGGCCTGGCGTGGCCCTGTCACCCGCCCGCTGCCGGGAGCGAGGGAGAGAGGCCCTGCAGCGGGGCAAGGCGGGCACCGCACCCCGCGGGGCGGCACCGGGGCTGCCCCGCTTCCCCAGCCCCACACACCGCCCGCCCTTCCCCGGGGAGAGGCCGCCGCATCCCCTCAGCCAGCCCAGCCGGCCCGGCCAGCGCCGCCCGGCCCGCGGGGCCCGCACCCACCTCGAAGAGCTCGGCCGTGGTGGCCATGGCCGCAGGGAGGGAGGGAAGGAGGGCGGCGGCCCCTCAGCGCCCCTTCGCCGCCGCCGCCCCGCCGCTGCCGCCCATTGTGTCCCCCGCCCCGGCAGCAGCAGCGGCGGCCGCGGCGCCGCCTCCGCCCGCCGGAAATGGGGCTGCGCCGGGCGGTCACGGCGCGGCTGCGGCTCCTCCCCGGCCGCCATCGGCACCGGCGGCATCACCGCCACCATCGCCACCATTGGCACCATTGGCACCGGCGGCATCACCGCCACTATCGGCACCGGTGGCATGGCCCTGCGGGCGCTGTGGCTCCTCAGGCACGACCCCGCGGCCGGCGGCGCCGTGCTCTTCTCCAGGTAGCTACGGTACCGGGGAGGGGGCGCGGGCACGGCGGGCTGGGCAGGTCCGAGCGTCGGGGGAGTCCCGGTGATCTAGAAGGGATCCAGGTGCTCTGAGGGATCCGAGTGCCCTGGAGGGACCGGGTGACCTGGGGGAACGGATGCTTTTGTGGGTCCGGGTGCTGTGGAGGGAACCGGGCGCCCGGCGTGGAGCGGCTGCCCTAAGGGGGCGCGGATGTTCCTGAGGGGGATCGGGTGCCCCGGGGGTGTGGAAGCCTTGGAGGAAATCCTGGTGTTCTGGGGAGATCGGGTGCTCTGGGGGTCTGGGTGTCCTGAAGGAAATCCTGGTGTTCTGGGGGTCTGGATGCTCTGAAGGAAATCCTGGTGTTCTGGGCGGTTCGGGTGCTCTGGGGCTCTGGAAGCCTTGGAGGAAATCCTGGTGTTCGGGGGGGGTCGGGTGCTCTGGGGCTCTGGAAGCCCTGGAGGAAGTCCTGGTGTTCTGGGGGTCTGGATGCTCTGAAGGAAATCATGGTGCCTTGGGAGAATCAGGTGCTCTGGGGGTCTGGGTGTCCTGAAGGAAATCCTGGTGCTCTGGGGGTCTGGTAGCCGTGGAGGAAATTCTGGGGGTCGGGATGCCCTGAAGGAAATCCTGGTGCTCTGGGGGTTGGGATACCCTGAAGGAAATCCTGGTGCTCTGGGGAGTTCGGGGGGTCTGGATGTCCTGGGGGACGCTGTTGCCCTGTGGGGCAGATGCAAAAGCACCAAAACCATCCGATCCTGAAGAAATCCCTCGTCTCGTCCCGGCACCGCTGGATGCTGTGTGTTTCTGACTCCAATTTTCCAAAGTTCAGAATCAGGGTCACGTAATGTACTTTTAATAAAATATGGCAGCTATTTCACAGCTTCTGCATTTTGCACGTGAGTTTCTTTGCTCTGTTCCTCTTTCTTTTTTGTCACTGTGACCATTTTGCACAGCTCTCCTCCTTCCTAACATGGTGAAGGACAAGGCAGTGATTGTGAAATACTGTCAGATTAACAAAATGGGCAAAGTAGAAAGCATATTAATGCTCGTATTTTACTTATATTCTCTTCATCTTCTTCTGTAGGTGTGCATAGAGTACTTTCAGACAGAAATTCAGCTTTCCATTTGACGCTAATTTTTGCATATAAATACATTTTTTAAATTATTGGAGGACTTTTAAGTTATTGAACACTAAAGAGTCCTCCAAAGGAGCAGTTTTTATTCAGAATCCTTGCAGATATAAAGGAAGACTTTGGGCTAGGCAGGTTACTTGGTTACTTTTGTTTATGCTTTTTTTTTTTTTCTTACGTGACTTTAGAGAAATCTGAACAATGAGAAAAAAAATAACTTGGGCTAGGGAAAGTTTTGGGGAAAAAAACCCAAAACCTGGATAAAGTGACCTACAGTCCTGGTCTGAATTCAGTAAACCCAAATAACAGCCAAGAAAAAAGTAAGTAGTCTATCTTCCATCTTCAGGTGCAGACAGATCTCTCCATTGGAGACTCCTCTGATTGTTTTAGGATTAGTATTATGGTCCTTGTATTACCTACAGGACTAGAGATGAGGCCTCCCCTCTACAAACACAGATAAAGAGAAAGCCTTGTCCCCAAAACCTCGGAGAGTGTAATCACCACGGAGCAGGGGGGTGGTGACAGCGGTGTCTGAAGTGACTTGTCACACAGTGAGCACCAGAGACAAGGAGTAGCACTCCTTTGAAAAGGGCAAACTATCCTTGATGCTTCAAGTGATTTCCAGACTTAGATCTTTCAAGTTCCCAGAGGAAATAATAGGGCGGTGGAAGCCCCAAGTTTATCCTCCTAACTGACCTTAAATTCAACAAAGCGCACAGACAATATAAAGAATGCCTGGATCACATGGAAACTGTTGGTTTCAGGACTTAGGCACTCAGCTGGAGATACGTGAGCCCTGATCTTTGACCTCAGGGAAGACATCAGGGACATCAAAGCATTCTCCCCTTTTTTTTTTTTGGGCTGATCATAACTTAATTCAGGCAACCAGGCAACAAGGATGGTCTCTCTCTTGAACCACCAAAGCTCATTCATCCCTGGAAACTTTCATCTCTTTTTCTAAAGTTTGCATCACTTTTCTAGAAGGGATACTGAAAAACTGGGATCTGAAGGGCTAATGATCTAATGACTCGGCTGGTAAAATTCAGTGGGAGGAGGAGGAGGCTGCTGTGGTGTGGGGACAGCTTCAGCAAATGGAACAGAGAGACTGAGACCTGACTAAGACAAAACCAGACTGAAATATCTCCTCTTCCCTTGTTTTGGAAATGTTGGCCAAAAATAAGAGCTGCTCACCAAGGTTACACATAGCCTCTTATCAACACCCTGGCCTGCAAAGCCTCATAAATTTTAGAGCTGTAAACCCTCTTTGTTTCTTTGCTCTCCAGAATAAAATGTGAGACCACAGGGAGGTGTTTTGCTGTCATCTGTATCCTGTTTATGAATTTTGTAGCTCTGGCTTTGCTCTATGTTTGCTTTTTCCCCAAAAAAAAAAAAAAAAAAACCAAACAAAAACCAAAGACCAACCCCAAAAGCCCTTGATGCCTGATTAGGAATGAAAGAAAAAAAAGCACAGTCACTGAAAATAAGCCTGAGGAAGTGTAGCTGCCTGCAGCTGCTCAGTTAAGAAGATGATGATGTAGGTGGGACTTAGAGGCCACAGGATAAGATCCATGGCAGTGCTCAGGAGCAGGAGGGAAGTGCTGCAGATGGAGGTCATGGATATAACAAAGTCCCACGCTGCTGGGGTTGCAAGTTCCATGGCAGTTTAGGAAGCAGACTGTCTGTGTGTCATTAAAAAGATGGTTAAAAAATGGCACCAAATGAGGGCCTTTATATATCTGTGCAGGTTTTTTTATCCCGTGTTGGTGTGCAAGCATGGCTCTGAGTGCAGATAAACATCTGAGAACATCTGCTACAAGGTGATACATAAAGTGATTTAATTTTGTGTGTGTGACCTGTGAGGGGCACTTTGAGGGTCTGTGGATAACTATTGAGGGAATCCACAAAACGGAATGTAGGAAAGCCAGACTGTCAGCAAACTTCATGTAAGAGACACTCAGGGGAGTCTGCTGTTCCAAAACAGGGCAAAACCAGTGCATTCATGGAAGTAATATTTTTTTATTTTCTCAGCTGTTTATTAAAATACAACTCCTCAGTTCCTCTTGATGGATTTAGGTTACCTTGAAAGGAAATTCATCCCACTCCCCTTTAAAAAACAATACTGCTGCAGGACAAAAAAATTCCCAGATATAGTTTTGAACAGTTAATATGACATTCCTCAGATATTATCTCTAGAAAATTTGAAATTAAATATATGTATTGGTACAACATAGCAATTCTAAATTGTACAAAACCTCTGTCCATGACATTACATCTTAAATACTTGATAAAATGAAATGATGAAAAAGTCATAAAAGCTTTAAGTCATATATATTGCATTGTACAGTGTGGAATTATTATTGTTATTGTTATTATTATTATAGCAGCAAAGCTGTAGCACTAGTATACTCTATCTAGGGAAAAAGCTGTTGTAGTTGCATTGTATTACATAGAACATCCATTTTGTTAAATATCTGAGAACTTGTCTTCAGTGTGATCTCACCTCTTAGAAATATTTTGAAGTTTTGCACTGGTGGGAGTCATTCCTTAGTGTCATACAACACACACCTTTGTGTGACAGCCAGCATAGATGGACAGATTCACATTTTAGTTTAAAAAATAGGTATTTACTCATGTGAATGTACTTACTGAAAGTTTGGACTTGATAGAAAGAATCCCAGCTACTCCTGGGATGGTTTTATTGACAGTGATTTATGTTCTCATCCCACCACTGCTTCTATCAAGTTGCTGCAGGCTTCCATACAGGTGAGGTTATTTTAAGGCCCAGCAGGTTTTGGGGAGTTGTTTGAACAATGAAGAGAAGCCCAATATCAGTAATCCCAAGATTTTCATGATGCTTTTGCAGCCAGAAGAGGGCTTGGGAGGTTCTGCCCTGGAAACTCTCTTTTGGGGTGATATTTTGGGTGGCACAAAGGCCCTTTATGGGTTTTGCCCCTCTTGTTGGCCCCACAGGGGGCTCCCCTGATGGGGGAAATCATCCTGTGACAGTTCTGTGCCAGGATAGAGAGATGCACAGGACTTTTTTTTGGTCTTCAGCTTGTTGTTTATTGTTATCTTACCAACATTTCTGGCATGCCAGCTACACCAGACTTAGAGCGCAGGAAAACACCACAAAATGGCTACAGATGTACAGTTTCAAGGTCTTTTCAAGTTGTTTCATCCAATTCACTCTTAAAACTTACTTTATTTTCACCTTTCTACCAATAACTCATTCTTTGTCTGTCCATGTCACCTCTGCACTGTGGCTTTCCTCACCCAATCATCCTGTGCCACCAGCACTGCAGAAAATGGAGTAGATGAAGAAGCAGCCCGAGACAATGCCCAAAATCCTCCATATTGCTTCCTATCTACTTCCATACTAAAAAACCCCAAAACCTACATTTCTCACCCTGTGACAAACTACACTGTTCTCTATTATCTGTTTCACACTCTGGTAGACTCTAGTCTATCCTGAAGTCTTGGAATCCTTCTCCATGGGCAAAGGTTAAAGGTAGTGCTTCTCTGGGAGTCAGGACCCTCAGAGCAGACAAGAGGAACATTCCCTGTGCCCTGGGTTCCAACAGCTGCTCCAATTCCTTCCCCACAGGCGCTACCCCACGGTGGAGCTGCGCGCCGAGACCTTCAACGGCTCCACACGCGTCCCCATCCCCTCAGACAGCGCCTTCCTCAAGGCCCTGCTCTTGGAGCTGAGGCTGGAGGATGAGCACCTCTTCGTGGAGCAGCGGGACACCTGCACCAGGATCAACCACTCCTGCGTGCACTCCGTGTCCACCAGCGCGGGCGAGCTCTGGCCCGTGCTGGCCTTCCACAAGAGCGGCCTCATCTACGCCTGTGTGCCGCTGGTGGAGGGCAGCCTGGAGCCACGGCCGCCCCTCCTCACCATCACAGGGCTCTCCCAGGGACTGGCTCTCTTGTTGGGCATCATGGACTACGTCTCTCCCAGCCGCAAAAACGAGGCCGAGCTGAGCGCCAAGGTCGGGCAGCTGCGGATGCTGCTGATCCAGGCCTGTCCCCTGGGCACCCCCCTGAACACCAACATCCGCAGCCTGAACGGCTCCTTGGAGGACATCCAGGAGATGCCTGTGGATAAGGAGCAGCCAGCCTGGAGATCCAGCACCTACAAGGGCAAACCCCAGGTCAATGTCTGCATCACTGAGAAGGTCAAGTGTATGCAGTATGACCAGAGGGATGTGGTAGACACGTGGCAAGTTTATGGAGCTGTGAACTGCAAGGTGAGAGCGTTTGATGTGCAAAGTAAATACTCATTTGATGTAAAATGATGTATGAGTTGAAAATTTTCCCAATTTTTCTTGTCTGAGTCACATTCAGGAGTTACTGGTACCTTTGACTGTAGGGGGATAGAGTATAAGAAAATAAAGATAGTGTAGAAAGTAATCTTACCCGTAAGGAATTGCAGCTGGGCCAATTATCAAAGATTAGGAAGAGGCCTGACTTTAACAGGCCACAGCTGTAACCAATGAGAAGAAGAGCTCTATAAAAGAGCGGGGTGGCTGTTTCAGAGGGTGGCTGCTGTCAGTTGGCTACTTTGTGAAGAAGAAAGAGTCAGTGCTCTGAGACACTGTCCATGAGCAACACCAAGAAGGTATGAAACTTTTGGGATAAGGAGACAGCAGTATGGAACCCCTGTGATAAGATGACAACATTTGACTGCTTGGCCACACTGCCCTTACTTCAAATGAACCACTGAAATGCCTGAATTAGACAAAATATATCCAGGCTGAGATGTCTAAATGTCTTGTACAAGTGTCTTTACACGAGCATTTTTAATTATTTTTCCTGCCAAATGAAAGTTTCTTCTTCTATTCTTCCTTATTCTGCTACAGCAACATTTTGATCCCACAAATGCTTGTGTTTCATAACATAAGAACAGTTGATAAAGGAAAGTGGTTGTATAATTGTTCTGGATGGTTTGTATGTGACAGTGGTTTTCATTGTAGAATCCCAGAATGGTTTTGGTTGGAAGGGACCTTAAAGATCATCTCATTCCAACCCCCTGCCATGAGCAGGGACACCTTCCACTATCCCAGGTTGCTCCAAACCCTGTCCAACCAGGCCTTGGACACTTCCAGGGATGGGCTTCCCTGGGCATTGTTGAATATTAAAATATCTCATTGTTTAATATTGCAAACTGGGGACTATTTACTCAATGCATCCATAGTAATTATGAAATATATTAAAATTTGTAACTATAATTTGTACTGTCATTCATTCCTTGTTTTGAATTATGCTTAGGAAGCACACAATGTTATCTTGGCACACTGTATTTGGAACTGCCAGTGTTTTAGAAGGAGAGAGACCTGCTAATAAAGTGGGAATTTAATTATTTGCATGCAGTGGGAATCTCACCTCCAAAGGAGGCTGACCTAAATGCTCCACTTCCAAAGGCTGGGTCACTTCCCACCTGCCATGCTGGTAGGGGCTGTGGGGGTGAGCAGCTTCCTGCTCTCAAAGGGACAATTCCCAGGTCATTTTGCAGGGTGGGTGGATGGCCTTATGCAAGGAGAAAGCCCAGGTGTGATTGTGGCCTGCTGGGGATGAGACAATGGACACTCTGCTGTGACAGAGCTGGCATGGAACCAACAGAGGCCATCCAGAACATGCTGGAATCCATTAAGTGGATGTTGTAAAAAAACCTAATTAATTAAATTGACAGCAAGTGTGTGAGACTGGTGTCTTAGTACTGGTGGTTAGTACTAATGATCAAAGCCAACTGAAAATTGGTATGGATTTTATTTATTTTCAATGCTAAAATGTGGTTTATTTTTGAACATCTCACTGTGACTTGATTCAGGTATTTTAGAATAATGTCTTGCCTTGCTTTTGCCAAGTGTGACATCGAGGGATCTGCACCAAACGTCACCCTCAGCCTGACGCTGCCGAGCAACGCGCCCCCGCTCCAGGACATCGTGGTCCATCACTGCGTCACCGCCGTGGACCCTGCCATGCTCCTGTCCACCAGTGCTGAGCCCCTGCACGATTCTGTGTACAGCGGGCCCTACAAATTCCCTTTCATTCCTCCTTCAGATTCCTTCGACCTGTGTTACTACACTTCCCAGGTAACAGCACACTCCCAACTAACATTTCTGTTAGTGTTCAACCAGAAATAAAAACACCTGTGTGGGCATCAGCCCACACGGGCATGCTGGAGTGAGTTTGAGTCCAATATAGATAATAAAACATAGTATAAAGTGGGTTTTATGTAATATACTGCTTGGAAGGCACTTAAGGACTTGAGTTGTCTGAGTCACATTCAGGAGTTACTGATATCTTTGCTTGGCAATGCTGCTCTTACTTTAAATCAGCCACTTAAATGCTTGAATTAGGCAAATTCAGTATCAGCCTCATATCCAGGCTGAAATGTCAACTGCATGCCCCCCAATTCTCTGTTATCACAACCAGCCTGCAGAGTTTAGCACAGTCACTAATCAATGTTTGGGGTCTTTTTTAAAGTACTTTATCAATTTTAACACAGTGTATAACTGATCTTGTGGTGATGGTGTTAATATATCTTGAGAATGAATATAGTTTTTTCCAGGTTCCTGTTCCACCAATTTTGGGATGTTACCAACTCGTTGAAGAGGGATCACAGATAAAAATAACAGTTAATTTAAAGCTCCATGAAAGCATAAAGAATTCTTTTGAGTACTGTGAAGCTCATATACCTTTCTTCAACAGGTGAGAATAAAGCAAGCCTAAATAAATTTCTTCCATTTCTCTGTTATCTTCCCAAAATGAACTTGTCAGGGCTCCAAATAACACATTATGCTCCATCAGGGTGCTACCAGTGAAAACCAACTTTGGTGAAATGAGGTGGAATACAGAATTATACCAGAATATTTGGTGATATTCCAAACACTTCTTAGTTGCTCATCCTGTTTCCCTGTGTTATCTTCTCACATGAAACACTGCCACAATCCCCCAGGTGGATTAAGCTGGAGATCACTTCCAGCCCAGGGTTACCTGTTCCTTAAGACTGCTAATCCTAGCTGTAGATCAGCTTATCCAAAATATAGTTATTTCAAATTAAAACGATAGTTTTCATCTAAGCCTCTCTGACAGCTGCCACGACCGTGCTGCCACCTAATTATCATGAAAATTCAAAGATGGAATGATACAAAGTTGCTGATGCTGATCCTAGTGTTAGTAAAACACTATCAGTGAACTACAACATCAACAGCTCCTTTATGATTACTGGGCTGAGAGCACAGTGATTTCCTCCTGCTCTGTAATTTCTTCTCATAAATTAGCAGTGTGCTCAGATAGGTGTGATTGGTCTGTATGCACATAAATAACGTCTGTCAGCATTTCCTGGCTTTCTGTAACAAAACAGGCATTAACAAATGCTGAATGATAGTAATTGCAGTGGTTTTATTTCTCCTCTCTCCCATCTAGGGGCCCCATTGCTCAGTTAGAGTACAAAGTTAGTTATGGCCAGCTGGATTTGTTCCGGGAGAAGAGCCTCCTGGTTTGGGTCATTGGTAAGGACCTCCCCTGTGACTGCCCTTCCAGCCCCTTCTCTGCAGCTTGGGCACAGCTGTGGGAACATCTAATGGATGCTGTCTCTGCCTTTAGGACAGAAGTTCCCCAAATCTTTGGAGGTTTCCCTGACTGGAACTGTGACTTTTGGCACCGCAGGCAAAGAGCACCCGGCTGATTATGTGTGCACTGGGAACACTGCTTATGTCAAAGTAAGTCACGGGCTCTGGGAAAAGAGGCCTTAGCAGCCAATTTTTTATTCTCTTTGACTGAAGATACATTGATTTAAAATCTCATATTCTCAGCATGGATTTTTGTTTTCCTGCCTAGAGGATTTGACATCCTCTCTCTTTGGAGTACCCTTGCACACGCAGAGCATGTGACACAGATTGTCAGGATTTGCCCAGCAAGGGTGACAATGTGCATCTGATTGTGTTTTCTCTCTTTTTGTAGCTGTATTTTAGGATCCCAGACTTTACACTTACTGGATGTTACATAGACCAGCATTCTGTTCAGATCTTTGCTCCAGGGAAGCCCAAAATTACTGCATGTGAGTTGCTAGAATTGAATTGAAGTTATGAACTGGCTATCAATGACTAAAATTACATCACCAAAGTTGGACTTTTGTACTCTGCTTTTGAGTTGGGGTTTTTTGTGGTGTCTAAAGCATCCCTGGAGTAGGGACAGGCCTCTCCCTTTGAAATGAGAGCTCTTACAAAGTCAGGCTCTCTCCCTCTGCCCTGTGCTTTTTCCTATGCTCTCCATAATGGCAGAACTTTTTTGGATGGATGATCTTCCCTAACCTGTTTGTTTAGGACACCTTTGTCAGAGCCATTTTGGGTGGGTTGGCAGTACCCAGGTACACAACTCAGCTCCTGCATGCAAGGTGACACTGCTGCTGCCAGTGTCACCACACCAGCACCTCTGATGTGGCTCTACACAGAATGTGTGAAGCAGAACCCAAATCTGCTTTTTGTTAACACATGAGCACTGCCAAGACTGCACCAAAAATACTCTAAATGGCACACAGAAAGCTCTCATTAAACCTGAGCAGCTCTGCCTGATGGAAGCATTTTTATTTGTAGCTGTCTCTCTCTGCTGCAACTTCTGCCAGTCATGGTGGCAGAACTCAGTAAATGCCTTTTGAAAAGCGTGGTCTACACTGTTAATTTTGTGACAGGTCACACTCAGCCCTAAATTGTAACACAGAAAAAGCAGCATTTTCATGTTTTATATTGAGCGTGCAATTTATATTCATTGAACAAAATCCAAGCCATCCACCTGCTTTTGACTTAACCTCTGTTTGAATTTTAAGCTCATGACTGATACATTAGTAAAGGTAATTGAAGCTGAGACTTTAAATGTCTCATTATCAGAAACGATTTTCAAATAATAGTAAGAGTCTTACAGTTTAAAGAGGCCATTATACCTTTTCTGTAAACTGGTAAGGATGGATTAGAAGTCACTTAACTTGGATGAAGGAATGTCTGATTGTGAGGCACCCTGTAATGCTTATTTTTCTTGCCTGTTTTTTCCCTTTAGCCCGGGAATTGATTTCTTCTGATTACTACATCTGGAATTCCAAAGCACCAGCACCTATGGTATTCAAACCCTTACTTGACTAATGTACTTGGGAATAATTTTAATATTTAAACAAAGCACAGTGTTAATGAGATTTATATCATGGTACAGTAAAATAAAAGTTCTTCAGCACTTTTGCTTTCTTTGTGTTCTTAAAAATTTCTGTTGGTGGAAAATGAGAGGTCACTTGTCTTAAAAACATGAGTTGGGTTTAAATAGTTGAGTTCTGGCTGACAGCCTAGAGACTAGGACAATTTGAAATGTACTTGCTGTAGCTGAACTTTAACTGGTACAAAATAAGTCCTTGGTGTTACAGGTACAGACATTGAGATTCCCGGTTACTTCACTGGTTTCCCACTGCAGGATGGGAAAGGTTTCAGCATCCTATTCCTGCCCTGAAGTCACAAGAATCTCATCAAACATCAGACTCAGAGAACAGTTCAAAGCAGAAGTTCTGTTACTTTTACAAGATGTGTGCAGAATACACACCAGTCAATAATTCACAAGGATTGTCAAGAGGAGGAATAAGGCATGAGCAGCACTTCTGAAAGTGGAGAAATTTTGAATGAAGGAATCTTTATTGCCTCTGCCAGCAGAAGTGGTGAGTTCCCTGGCAGACATGCCTGGGAACTGATCTGGAAGCAGAGGTGTGAACTGGGTTTTCCAGCTCACAAAACTGGTTCTGAGGAGGCAAAATCAGCTAAGTGTGCTGGAGGTTCCAGAAACCTTCACTGAGCTGTTTTCCCTGGAAAAGTAGGTGGAAAAACTCTCAATTTACAGATGCAAACCTCTGATTTTGAGATCTGCAGGAACACAGGAAATGGACTTTAGGAGAGTTACCAGGAAATGTGCAGATTCTGAAGGGCTGGTGAGGAGGTGCCAGAACCTGGAGAGCAGCACAAAAGCAGAGGATGCTGATTCCTAACAGAGCTGCTCCTGCCCTGCCTCACGTCTCACTGTGCTCTGTGGGCTAACTCAGATCAGGGATTGTGCAAGGAGGGAATTTTAAGCTATAATCTGAAAAACACTTAGATGGATGGAGCAATCTGATGGGTTGGTTAAATGTTCTAGAGGGTGGAGATGCTGTTGAGCTGAAACTGCTGTGCAAACTTAGAGCTGTGCCCTGTTTCACACGGGTGATGTGTCTGTGTTGTTTAGCAGCAAAGTGAGTTTGTGATTTTGCCCAGGACCCTGCTGGGGTTGTCCACATGCCCGGACACCACAGTGTGTGTGGAGAGAGGAGCTCTCTCTGCTGGAAGGGTTTAGAGCCTGTTCTGGACACCAGGCCGTGGGGTTTGGCTTCCACTTACCCATGAGAAAGGTGGGAGCTCTGCTCTGCACAGCAGCACTCTGCAGGAATGGCTTTTCTTACTCAAACAGCCCCCAGTAAATTCTGGGAAGCAATGGCACTGCCTAAATTAGTGACATTTTAGGACACCCTTTGCCCTAATAAAAAGGGATTCTTCTAAATCCTGATCCTTTGTGTTTCCCTCTTGCCCATGACTCTCTCATGCTTAGGGGAGTTGATGTGCTCAGGAATGGAGGGCTCTGGCTTTGGTAAGCTAAAAATGCCATTGATTTTACAGAAGCTGTGGAAGGAAATGATGAACTGCTTTGCACACACTCAGTAGGGCAGGTTTGGAGGGAGGAGGGGAGGGGACAGGTGATGTTTCCCTCCTAGCCCTGAGCAGTTTTTCACAACCTCACATCAGCCATCACCTGTTTTGATTTGTTACCGAGGTTTGCTCTGTAATTGCTGCCGTGCTCTGCTCAGGGACTGCTCAGTAGTGAGGAAGAGTGGGGGAAGGAGCCCTGTCTGTAAGAGTGGAGAGATCTCAGAGCAGATGTGAGTGTGCAGCACACCCTGTTCTTTGGGAAGCACCAGGAATGGGAAAGGCAGCAAAACACAGCAGGTTAAAGGCACACAGCTTCACCCAGCATTGTGCAACCCCTCTGGGACACCCACGCTGGGAAGAAACCAGAGAGGGAGCTTCTCCTGGCCCAAATGGATCCCTCATGCTCATGGATCTTTCCTAAATATTAATGGGGTAGGAAAGTAGTAAACTCAGCTTGGTAAACTCACTAAGTTAGGGGACTCTGGGTAGATAACATGGGAAGAGTTCAGGGAGTTACAAATGACTAAACCTTCCTGTGTTTCTCTGTTCCCTCTGTAGTTGCCCAGATAATTTCACTGTTTCTTTATGTGCTCTGACCACTTGTCCTGTTTTATGAAAGGAGAAAAGCCCTTCAAACCCTAAATCAGGAAGATCTGATGTAAAGCTCACACGAGCCTGAGGACTCCCAGGGCAGAGCTGGTACCTCACAGGGGTTCTGCTGGGCTCTAATGCTGATCAAGTTCAGTGGCATTCCTTTAGCTCTTTAATAAAATAAACAAGTTTTTAATACAACAGTTTCCTTAAAAATGTGTTAAAGGGAAAAACCCAAAAATTTTCTTTTGGTACAGAGTGCTATTTCTTCTACCAGAGTCTTTGCTGCTTGAAGTGCTTCTATTTATAATTTTGTCACAGGCTTAGATTGTATGAGACCTTTGTGAAGGTAACTTTGTGCAAAGACTTTCCAAAAGAAGTGGCCAAAGAGTTCCCCAGACTTTGTATTGTGTTTCAGAGGGCCAGAAGAAAACTAAGATGCAAAGAACTGAAAACAATAAATGTAAGGACTTAAATAATGGGTTGCAAACCTGACATCCCCCCCCTCCAAAAAAAACATTAAAATACTGGGTATGAGTGTCAAGGATTAAACATGGAACTCACTTCATTACTGAAATTAATTTGTTTCATTTCATTCAAATTTGGGAGTAATGTAAGAAACAGTGATTAAAATTAATTTAAAGCAAATACACTCTGTCAAAGCTTTTGAGGTGAGACTGAACGTTAGTTGGCAATGAGAATTGATGCAACAGACCTCCAAGAAATTAACATAATTCAAAATCCATGGTATAACCTACTAAACACAGCAAAAATGGCTGAGGTTTCCAAATCCAGTGGTGTTGGGGAGCCCTCATCAAAGATGTTTTATTTAAAACTTGTGGAAGGTGTGGAGGGAAATGGGGAATTTGCACTGAGGTTCCCAGAGTCTGAGAAGCTGCAATTCCTGTTCCTCTCACCACAGAGGAGAATGAGTCCCCCTAACACCAACAGTTCCTTGTTGACAAATCTGTCACTGGTCACTACTCAGTAATTTGATGGTTTTCCAATTTTCTGGAAGCCCTTTCCTACCCCTGGGTATTTGGTGACAGCTCCAAGATGGTTTATGCCAGTTCCTCAAGAACTTTGGGGTAAATCCTGTTCCTTGAGATAATTTGGAAGTTGCCACTTTTTTAATGTAATTCAGCCCTTCCCACCTCTGCATTTTTTTGTTTTTACCAGCATTAACTGCTGTGGCCATTTGTTACAGTAAACACTGAAACAACGAGGCATTAAACATTCCATGGCTGTCCCCAGTTTATTCATGCTGTCCCAGGAATTGGCCACACTTTGTCTTATTTGCACAAGCCCTGCTGAGATTTAAGCCAGAAGAGAGTTTGTAAGTCCATGTTTGTCCCTCACTGCTTTTGCTGACTCCCTCACCACCACCTCCCTGTTCTCTCATCCCTAGGGGACAGACAAAATAAAAGGTTTTTTATTTTTAACACCTTTTCAACACCTTTTATTTCCCCACTTTTACAGTGGGGAAAACCAAGCCCCCACAAAGCTGAATCCATCCTGAGAGCATTTTCCATGGTGGGAAATCTCTGCAGCCCTCGACCCCAAATGAGACATTAGGTGAGAATTTTGTACATCCCAGTTTGGGAAGTGCAAGTTTCCCTGGAAAAGCTGCTGTAGCTCTGTATGGCTATTAGTGGGAATCCCACAGGGGCACCTTGGGATTGTTCCTAAATTTCATTCCCAAGCCTGAATTCCCCTCTTGTTACCAAAATCTTGCCACAATTCAGGTGCAGGGAACAGAGATTTAACTCTGACTGTGACTCCCCTGGACATCCTGGGGACCCCCAGCATGGGGATAGGTGCCACTCATTGACCACATAAAATTCCTCTTCCTTATTTCCCCAACTCTCCTGTTGCCCTAAGATGCACCAATCTGCTGATTTTTGCAGGAATGAGGTGGTAACTCAATAAGGTGATAATTCAATAAGGTGGTAGTTCATTAAAGTGGTAATTCCCCCTGCAGGTGAGCAGGACCTGAGAGAAAAAAAGGCTCTTTTCCCCTAAAAATGGGGATTCTCTCTCTTGTGAGCAGGCTGGCATTAAAGCAGGGTCTCTCTCCACCCACACCCAGATCCAAAGGACTGTGGGGTCGTCACTGCAGCCCTGCAGCAGGCAGGACACCCAGCCAGAATTCCCAAGAGGCTTTCCCAGGAAAGCAGCATCCCTGGAACTGCAGTGCTGCCTGTGAGGGGACAGCAGTGCCACCACTCCGTCCCAAGTCAAGGGGGCCAGGGAGGAGCTGGAAAGAAGAGCTGGGCTTCTCCCAGGGCTTGGATTGGCCCATGGCTCCCCCAGCCAAAGCCCACTGTCCTCAGAGGGGCTGGGGGCCTCTCCCAAAGGCTTCCATCAAAGATGCACCTGTCCCCCAGGAGGCCACACCCTCAACAAATCCAGCCAAGTACCACACCAAGATCTCAACCCTCAGGCATGCTTTTTTCCTAAGGACTCCTGACCCACAGTGCAGCTGAAAATCAGATATTTTAAGGCACAGGCCTGCCTTCTTTTCTCTTTCTTGCCTTTATGAGGCCTCCAAGAAACCTGGTCGAGCTCTAGACAATTTTTTGAAAGCCTGATGCCGTTTGTAGAGACACATAACAGCACAGAACTAAACCCAACCCCATTTTCTCCCCAGTGAGATCAGCTGCTCACTTTTGATTTTTCTCCAGAAACCTATCTCTTCAGGACCTTTCTTTTTCCTTTTTCTTTATTTTTTTTGAAGTCAAAGTCTGTTTCCCGTTTGGTAGGTGACCTGTTTAATGTTTTCCCTGTGTCTGGGAACTCCTTAGTGTAATTAGCGACCTTTGAACTCCACAACTAATCCTGAGCTATTTTGTATTCCTTACTCATCTTTAAGGCTGGACCTTTCTTTTCTTTTGAGTCTGCTGCCACAATTAAAGAAGAAACAGCTGCATTTCAAAGGGATTCCAATTCCAGAAGCTTAATCGTGATTGACATGTTCTTATTCTAAGCTATAAGAAACTCTAAGAGTCCTTTCTTGGGTTAAAACTTCAATCATTTTCTAAAAAATTATCTCAATATGGATTTTATTCATTTTCTTTGATAACCATTCTTTGTGTTTTTTTTAACTTGAAAGATGCTTTGAGTTTGTGATGAATATGAACTGCGCCCACCGAAAGAATGAATGGTGTCGGGCTCGGGCTGGGTGCAGAAGTGCCTAAATTCCATTTATTGTCAAAATCTGATTATGAAACCTGACGTCCTCCATGTAGCTTGGCATCATTCCACATGCCCCAAAGGAAGGAGAGGTGGAAGCTCTTGCAAATGAACCCCAGGAAGGCTGGGGAGGGAGATGGCATAAAGCATCCTCCAGAAATAGATATATTTTTGGACAGTTTTCCCAATTTTTATAGCGCAGGTTAAGAAGCCTTCCAGTCTTGGAAGGGCCCCTCTTCACTCTTGGAGAAATGAATTCCCAATGAAAAGTCACTGCCAAAAGCACCTGCCTTAAAACAGGGGTAATTCCTGAGGTTTAACATTACTGCCACAACCCCACAACAAACCCTGAGCGAGGCTGTGGCACTTCAATCTCCTCCAAGGGCTGATCCTAGAAAATGATGGGAGCCTATTTGGTCCTGTTATTTAATTATCTCCCTCTCACTTACATTCAAATTCAGCATGACCTCAGAAAGATGGGCTTAGAAAGGAAAAAAAAAAGCAAAAAGCCTGAAAATCTGTTTGTGTGTTTGCCCAGATCCACCTGATCTTTGGCACACAGATCCGCGGGCATCACTGATAGTCTAAACCTGCCCAAAATCATCCCAAAGAGCCCCAGGAACGGCAGCAGGCGAGACCTGGTGTTCCTAAGACAAAGGTCAAATAAAAAAAGGATGTTAATAAACAGCCCTCCATTTAAAGGGACTTTTTTCTTCTTTTTTTTTTTTTCCCCCTTTTTTTTTTTTTAAGGATTACATCTTAAATTCCAACAAATCAGATTTAGGAGTTACTGAAAGTGAAATTGATCCATCCCTCAGCCAAACTTTGCAATACTTTCCTGTTCTGACATCATTTAGATAGTTAGCTGCATTATCAGATTAAAAACCATTGTACAGGGCCGCTGAAAGGAAAAGGAGCCAAAAAGCCAAACACTGCCTGAATTCTGAACCTTTTAACCTGGCTGAAGTACGGTGGGGTCCCTGTTATGCAAATACCTTCAATCCTCTGCTAAGTTCAGTGGAAATAATTTTCTTGAATGACAGGTTTATTCAGCAAGGATTCAGTTGGCGATTAATCCCCCTTTGATCTAAGGTATTTCACTTAACTACCAGTTACCTCGTCCTGACAAAGTGCAACCGAGATTAGGGAGATCACCCCAACGCGGCCGGCCTGCCCGTTTATTCTCCCCAGCCGTTCAAAGGGAAGGGCCAGGAATGCAATCTATTCCCACTATTTGAAGATGGAAAGTGCTGTCTCCCGAGTTAGAAAGTCAATTGAATACCAAGTGGGGCTCGCTCCTGACCGAGCTCCCAACCCGAGATATTCCCATCCTTGGGATATTTCTGTTCTGACCCCGCTCTCAGCCAGGTTTTCACTCTGCCAGAGATGCCTATTTATTATTTATTTTTAATAATAAATAGAGTTTTGTAGTATTATTATCATCATCATCATCATCATCATCATTATCATCATCATCATCATCATTATCATTATCATTATTTAGTTTATTATGTCGTTTATGATTTATTGTTATTGTTGTTATTTAGATCAGCACGTGGCACTGTGGAAAGGACCTTTGCTTTTGGGAAAAGAGGATAGTTCCCCATTTTGAGCTATTTTTGAACTGTTTCCCTAGTTTTGAGCTATTATTTCTTCATTTTTTGCTAAAAAAATCCCTTTTGCACTTCTCTGGCAAGTATAAAAATTTATTAATATGTAAGAGACATTATATATAAAGATAGACAGATATTACATGTATTATAAATGTATATACTTATGTATATACATTTATACATATACTTATGTGTATACATTTATACATAATACTACATGTATTAAATGTATATACATTTTATATATAAATGTATATACTTATTTTTGAACTATTTCCCAATTTTGAGCTATTATTTCTTCATTTTTTGCTAAAAAATCCCTTTTGCACTTCTCCATCAAGTATATATATTTATTAATATATAATAGATATAATATATAATGAATATTAGATATGTTATAGATGTATATATTTTGAGCTAGTTTTGAACTATTTCCCAGTTTTGAGCTATTATTTCTTCATTTTTTTGCTAAAAAATCCCTTTTGCACTTCTCCGGTAATTAAATATATATATATTAATATATAATATAAAAATGAATATTACGTGTATTATAAACACATATATTTTAAAAACTGATCATAGAGCTAACCACCCAAATTACATCACAACAAGAAAATTTAGCTGAGGGATGGATCAATCTCACTTTCAGTAACTCCTCAATCTGATATGCTGGAATTTAAGATGTAGTTCTTAAAAAAATCAAAAACTCTCCTTTATAATCGGAGGGCTGTTTATTAGCATCCTTTTTATATTTGACCTTTGTCTTAGGAGCACCAGGTCTTGCCTGCTGCCATTCCCAGGGCTCTTTGGGATCATTTTGGGACAGGTTTATATGGCTGGATATATATTTATACCTCCAGCAGGCGTGGTGTAAAATTTTTGTGCCAAAACCTATAAATGAAGAAAAATACATCACTAGAAATAACAGAATCCTCCCTAAAAAAAAAAAATAAAATCAGGCAACTGCTCCGTGGCTGCCTGACATCTTAAATAAAGCATTTTTTTACTCTGCTTATTCCTTCACAGATGTGTTTTCCCTTTTTGCTGAATTATGACATCATTTTGGAGCAGCATCAGCTCCAAAAATGCTGCAGCAACCACGGGAGCACGGTCCTGATCTGGGGCTTAGCTGGGTCAGCCCGTGAGAAGCTGATTACAGGATTGGGCACAAAGCTGCATTTCCCTATCCCAGGGGAAACAAAATCATTTGTGGGATTCTCCCCGTGGTGAAAGGGGCTGCCAGGATTTCCACTCCAAATTTTGCTCATTTTAGGGGGTTGTTTATATGTCAGTAGGGCTGAGAGAGCAAAGGGAAATTATTTTAGTCCACTTCTAGGACTTTTCCCATCCTGAGATATCAGGCAGCTGCTTAAACAAATTCCTTGTCTGCAGAATCTGTTAAAATCAACCTCCCAAAGAATAACTGTGCTTGTAAGTCCTTGCAGAATTGCTGCTGTATTTGGGTATTTCTCCACTCCACGGGCAAACTGCAAACCATCCTTCATCTGTGTTGTCATTTTTTCACTCCCTTATGTGAAATAATTGGAATTATTAAATAGCTCCTCTGCAGGGTGAGCTCTTCCACATGAAGGGCTGGAACCTACCCATTCCAGCTGCATCCCCTCCTCATTTATTCCCATTTTATAGAACCACAGAATCCTGGAGTGGTTTGGGTTGGAGGAGACCTTAAGGATCAGCCAGTTCCAACCCCCTGCCAGCCACGGGCAGGGAAACTTTAACTCCCAATGAGAATTTCCTGGTGGGATTCCACAGCCTCGAAATCCCCCCCCCAAGGCTCATCGAAGGCCCCCATCACACTCGATCAGGTCAATAATACACAAACTAAGAAGGATTTGCACTCGAGACAGTAACAGCTTCTCAAGAGCCATTACAGTGTAGTGGCTTTAAGAAAGAAATCCCTTTTAAGAAATGCCAGACTCTGGAGTAACGTGATAGTCCGTAAGGCTTTAGGGTCTTTCTAGCAAATATAATGTTACACGTGCTTGCCAAGGGAAGTTTACCCACTTACAAGGCAGGGAAAAATAAGATGGGAGGGTTTCAAAATATTTTTTTGTGTTTGCTTTATTGACTATATGAACTCTGCAATGAGCCAGTGAGGGAGAGAAATTTATATTTGAAAATAAGCCCAAATTGTTGTCTGCATAATAAATACACAGGGACTGCATTCAGTCAAAGCAAAGAGCCACAAACCCCATGCTGGTCTCTGTAGTGCTTCATCAGTGACAGATAATTGATGACTTGGTTTATCAAAATCAAACTATTTGGAAAATAATTTTAGTAAATTTGATTTAAATTAAATGATTTAGAAAACTGGGTTGTATCTGTACGAGATTCAGAAAATGTTTGCTCCTGTTCTGAGCAAAAAAGAAAAGTGGGGAGGGGGTGTTGTTGCTTTGCCATATTTGTGTGACTCTGTGCTTGTGTCTATACAATAAATACATATATAAGTTCATAAATAAGATGGGAAATATCTTATGGCAAAACTGAATGGTATTTACCATTTTTGTTGGCTGTTTTTCCCAAACTGAGCAATAAAAATTTTCATCAAATACATGATATAGGATAATATTCTATGCTGATTACATTAAAAACTATTTGCTGATTATTTATAGTACCTGATGGTTAATTGCTCAATAAACAGAGTTCTGTTCAAAACCAGGAGGCATCTCCAACACCTCTGAGACATGAATAATTTCTATTTTTCAGCCCTCAGCAGTATTTCTAGAGGAGAAACGCCCCAAACCACTTCTTAGAGCCCTGCTTTAAATGCAGTGTGCAGTAGGTCAAACCTCCCAATTTCAATAGAGGGCAGGGATATTTTATTATAACATATGGATATTTTCAGGGATATTTTAATAACGGCAGAGCCTCCCTGGCTGCCGCCGCTTTCCCGGGGAAGGCTGATGCTCTCCAAAGGCCGTTCCTGCCCCCCTGTGGTGGCTCAAACCCGGCAGCAAGGGATGGAGCTGGCTCTGACATTTATTTCCACCTGGTCTGGGCTGTCGGAAGGTCACTGGGACGGTTTATTTTGGGAGAGAAGGACATTTTACAAATGTCATTTTACATTTTACAGAGTGACAGGATAAGAGGGGCTGGATTCAAACTGACAGAGGGAAGGTTAGATGGGATATGGGGAAGGAATTCTTCCTTTCGAGGGTGGCGAGGCACAGCTTACCCACAGAAGCTGTGGCTGCCCCATCCTTGGAAGTGTCCAAGACCAGGCTGGACAGAGCTTGGAGCAACCTGGGATAGTGGAAGGTGTCCCTGCCATGGCAGGGGGTGGAACTGGATCTTTAATGTCCCTTCCTATGATTCTGTGCTTCACTGGTTTGCTGCAGCCTTCCTGGTGTGAGCACTGCAAACACCTTCACTCTGCTCCTTCAATTCAGCCACCCTCATCCTCACCCGTTTTCACTTTATTCTGACATGTATTTCTCACCCAGGCAGACATTTCCTCAGAGTCTGCCTTCATTTTGAGGATGGGAGAAGGTTGGGGATGATTTTGTTATCACAGCTTGGCCTTTGCAAGCATTTGGGGTGGTTCTCAGCCTCCTGCCACAGCAGCTCCTGGAGCAGATCCAGCCCCATCCCAGGCCACGGCAGCTCCCTGGGATGGCCCAGGTGAGCAGAGGTGCCTCACTCTGGGAAAACCTCTGGGGGCCACAGCAATCTGAGCAAAGCTTAGAAATAGGATTCTATTCACAAGTTTCTGCAGAATCACTTTGCCACTGGCAGGACTTCTCCAAGGCTTCTTCCCATTTTCAGAAGAATTTTCCCAATTTCAAAACTCAGTATTATGCACCTTTCACCCCTAAACCTCACTAAAAGTGCAGTAACAATCATGAACTGATTTTTGCTTCTATTTTACTACTTCCTGGCAGAAAAGGTGTGGCCACACTTACCCCTGAGCTTTACTGAGTGCCAGTAGAGTCATGGTCAGGCTGGTTGCATTTATTGACACCAGAGGGTGAGCTGGGATTGCAGACCGGGCAATTAGGAGAAATAACACTTTGCATTGCTAAAACAGACACATTTGGCTTGGAGCCACAGAGAGGGCAAGCAGAACGAAGAGAACATCAGCCCATTCCTCCAAAACCACTGCTCTCCTGTGGGATTCCCATTCTCTGAACCTGAGAGAAGCAGTGAGGGAAGCCGAGAAAAGAACGATCAAAACAATTCTTATCTCATTTGCTGCTCCTGTGTTGTGCCAAAGTAGAATGCAGTGTGGAGATTGTTTGTTGTGCCAAAGTAGAATGCAGTGTGGAGATTGTTTACCCAAAGTGGTGTTTTGTTTCCCCAAAGTGATGGGGTTTTGTCTCCTTGCCCTATCAGGGCCAAGCACGTGTCAGACAGTCACGAGATTCTGGGCAGTGGAGTTGAGTTGGGTGCTTGTGCAGATTCAGTTTAGAGATAGTGTAATATAGTATAGAATAATATAGTATAATAAAATAATTAATTAGCCTTCTGATATCCCTGGAGTCAGATCCATCGCTTTCTCCCAATCCCTGCTCCAACACACCCACCCTGCTCCTCAGCCTCCCCTGTGCTTGCCCGGGGATCTGGCTGGAGAAGGAACGATGCCAGATGAAGGGAGCTGCATTGTCTGACCAGTCTGAGAGCAGAACTGGGGGCTATTGCCACGGGAATAAATCATCTCCAGACATTTCTTCACCTCCTCACCAGTGCCCGTATCTGTTTCTGCGGCCGGCGGGAGCCGCTTTTCCGACATGAAACCGTAGCTCCAACAGCCAGCGCCTGGTGGCACTTCCAATTCAATTAACTTACTCACTGGAACTCCCAGAGAAACTGAATATGACCAGAACAAGAGGGGAAGCTGGGCCAAATTAATAGGATGAGATCCTTTTACAGCCCCGGCCAGCAATCCTGAGCAGCAGCCCTGAAAAGCAAATTGGAACAAGCAAATTGCTGTTGAAAAATTCTTTCAGCACTCGGCTGTTGCTACTCAGCCGGTCACTGCTGGGAGTCAAAGGTTGAAAAATCCTGGGATGGTGCTGACAATGGAGGCATTCTTATGACAAACATTTACATTTTATTTATTGGAGTGTTGGAGGTAGATTAGTCTCATCTTCGGCCGCTCGGGATGGGCTGCACCGTTTGGAGAGGAGAGTGGTGGGAACAAGCATTTTATTGTGGGGGGAAAAACAATAAAATCATATTTCCTGCTCCCAGCCTAAGGAAAGGGTAGTCAGATTTTGAAGATTACCCTCAGGAGAAAGCTTTTGTCCCCAAGGACTCCTTTTAAGGAAAAAAAAGCACATTATGGGGGATTTTTTTCTGATTCCAAATAAAGTTCTCTTCAAAAATAATGTCAATTTATGTATGTGTCTGACTTGCCATGTACTTCATGCTAAAGTCCTGCTGCTTTCCCTCATGGAGACCAGGACACACAGCAAATAATTCATTGAAAGTGTCCAATCAATGCTTTGTACAGATGCAAACTTGTGTGTGGGCATTGTTTAATTGTGTGTGGTTGTGTAGCCCCATATTCATGGGAAACTCGTTAGTTTGTAAAAAGAATAATCCCAAATTCACAGCTGCAATTTCACTGAAAATTTTTGGCTTTCAATGAGCTGTGGAGAGGGAGTGAAATCTCTGCTGGGGGAATGGGCACAAGCAGGAAATCATAAGCACATTGTGGGACATTCTCATTCTGAATTATCCCCCAGACTTTATTTTCTAGATAATAAAGAACCAGTATACCTGTAGGATAAAATGCTGGTGAAAAGAAAAGGGGAAATGCCCAGCTGGGACCCAAGCGAATGGTTTGAACTGGAAGAACAATCACAGTGACCAAGTTCCTCACGGGGCAGTGCTGGTCCCATGGAGGCTCCCATGTCTGGGGATGTCCCAGTGGGGTGCACCAGCTCCAGGGCTCTGCCCCAAAACCCCTGGGGCAGCTGCTACAAGGGGACAATCCCCTTTGGCACCCTCCTCCTCGGCACACAGCAGAGACCAGGGCTGCTCTTGATGCCTTCTGCAGTTACGGCCTCGAGTCCAGCTCTGTCCTTGCCAATTATCTGGGAAAGCTAAACCCCAAATCCCTTTACTCTCTCCTGCTGCTCCTGCCTGCCGGCCACAGACAAGAGCTGAGGGAGTGCTTGTTCACAGACAGAATTTGTCTGTTTTTCCGTGGTTTCCTTCTCCTCCCCTTGGTGTGGAAGGAAAGACCAGAGAGACCATCAGCAAGGGGGGCGTTGGTCCCAGGGGCAGGATTTGTGTGCCGGCTGCTCCTGGCCACCTCCCTCTAGAAAGGAAAGATGATGATCTTTTGGGGGTGATCTTTTGGGGATGATCTTTTGGGGGTGATCTTTTGAGGGTGATCTTTTGGAGGTGATGTTTTGGGGGTGATCTTTTGGGGGTGATCTTTTGGAGGTGATCTTTTGGGGTGATCTTTTGGGGTGATCTTTTGAGGGTGATCTTTTGGGGGTGATCTTTTGCCTGTAGTTCCCACACTGGAGCATTCCATGGGCCACAAAATCTCTCCTGCCCCACGCTCCAGAAGCAGCAGGAGAGTGAATCCCAAGGCAATGCAGCAAGGTGAGCCCTGCAGCAGACACTGGATGTTCACTCTGGCTCTTCCCAGGAGGCAAACAATGAGCCATAACAACTCCAGCCCATTCTGGGGGGTTCCTGCCACACCCAGCCAGCCCTTGGATGATGACCAAGGTCCATTTGATCTCCAAAGCAGCCCCAGCTTGAGTTGCAATGAGGCCACTCTGGCCAGCAAAGCTTCTGCTGCAAGAATCCCCTGCCTACAGGGAGATTCTGCTTTGTTTTCCTCCTGAAAGCCCAGAACTTCCATAAAACATCCTTTGTGTCATTTTCCTCCCACGTTACCTCTGCCTCATCTTTGCTTTGTGTCTGGCACAACGCTGCCACCAAATTCCACAAAAGCCCCTCCTAAAACAATTTGCTCAAGCAAAAATCACCTCCTGTCCCTGCCCAGCTGTGACCGTGTTCACAGGGGTCTCAGGATGAGGGAAGAGATGAGGATCTGACTCTATGTTTCAGAAGGCTTGATTTATTATTTTATTATATATATTACATTAAAACTATACTAAAAGAATAGAAGAAAGGATTTCATCAGAAGGCTGGCTAAGCTAAGGATAGAAAGGAATGATAACAAAGGCTCTGTCTTGGACTCTCTGTCTGAGCCAGCTGACTGTGATTGGCCATTAAATAGAAACAACCACATGAGACCAATCACAGATCCACCTGTTGCATTCCACAGCAGCAGATAACCATTGTTTGCATTTTGTTCTTGAGGCCTCTCAGCTTCTCAGGATGAAAAATCCTAAAGAAAGGATTTTTCATAAAAAGATGTGTGTGACACCCAGCTACATTGGATTCTGCAGGAAAACTTGGAGCATCATCATGCAATAAAAAAGGATGGAGAGGAAAGGTGTGTTCTGGTTTTCTTTTATCCATGACCATGTATGGAACAAAAATAAGCTCAGTGGAGAGGAACTCTAGCCAGGAACTGTAGAGGTAGGACAAGGAGAAATGGGTTAAGAATGAAAGAGGGGAAATTTAAGTCAGATATACAGAATAAATTGTTCCCTGTGAGGGTGGAGAGGCCCTGGCACAGGCTGCCCAGAGCAGCTGTGGCTGCCCCAGGATCCATGGAAGTGTCCAAAGCCAGGCTGGATGGGGCTGGGAGCAACCAGGAAGGTGTCCCTGCCCAAACCATTCTGTGATTCTATGCTGTTCAATTCTAGGTGGGTGCTCCAGATTGCAATGCAAGATGTTTTCCATTACCATCTGTAGGGCAGCTGCCTTTTGTCAAGTGGGCAGTTTGCCTTATCTCTCTCTCTGAGTGACCACAATCACTCCTCCCTCGGGAGGGGACATCTGCTGATAACAGCCATTGAATGTCACTGCATGGCTGATAAGAACTACAGCAGCCCATTGGGAGATGTGAGCCCAGAGGGAGGAGCCAAGCATTCCTACCTGGATATAATCTGGAGATCCTGGAATAACTGCACAGCTTCTCCACTGGATTCCCCAGAGGAACAGCAGCTGCCTCTCCTTCCACTGGATCTTCAGAGGAAGAATACATCCTTCTCTACAGAACCCCCCTGCTCCAGCAGAACCACCCCTGACACTGCAGGAGGGCTGCAGCCACAATTCCAATGGGACTGACACCAACACCCTGACCCACAGGGTGTCAGGTTGGGTTCTGACTCTGGCAGTGTTGGTTTAGTTTACTGCATTGTTTATTTTATCCTTTTTTTTTCCCTTCCCTATTAAAGAACTGTTATTTCCTGCTCCTATTTTTTGCCTGAGAGCCCCTTAATTTAAAATTTATAGCAATTGGGAGGGGTGGGGAGGGTTCACATTCTCCATTTCAGGGGAGGCTCCTGCCTTCCTCAGCAGACTCCTGTCTTTCCAAACCAAGACAGTGGGATTTGCAATAAATCTCCCTTTATCCCCAGAGAGGGGCTGCAGGATTCCTTCACACACCCTTGCAAACCTAAAGCAGCCCAGCACTGTGAGTAGCTGGACTCCTGACACCTGATCCACAGAGCAAGGCCACTGCATTAAACACTTTGCACCTTTTTAATTCCAGTGGCCTTATTTCAAGCATTCAATATTTTCTCTCATTTTTGACTCAACTTATTTTTAGTTTTGTTTTTTTCCACTGTCAAATGTATTGAAGCTGACATAATTATCGCTCTGCCTCCCCCAAAGGCATGTATTTACCTACTTGTTAAAAGGCTTTTTCCATGCTGCCATGCTGTTGCTGTGACAAGATGACTTTGAAGGCACAGTAGGTAAAATAATATTGTATATTGCACAGCAACCCCAACAACGAAATGTTAATTTAACCAATAAAGTAACCACATGGTAATTATAATAATCACTGTTCCTTATCTCTTAACGGGGCTAAAAGCGGAATTCAGATTTGCCATGTAGTGCGTGTCAGCTCAGAAATTACTACACAAATCACTCAGAGCAGGGAAGTTTTTAGCCCCACCACCTCTAACTCATGGAAAGGATTCTCTGGAGAGTTCAATGGGGTCTCAGTGCCATCATCTTCCTCCCCCCTGCCCCAGCATCACTCTGGCAACAAATCATCCAGGGGCTGGGCAGGGACACCCTCTCTGAGCAGGTAATTAGGATTTAGCCATCATCCCTTTGTGCTCCCAAACCTCTCTGCTGGCTTTGAGACTCCCACCCTGCTTCTCATTCCCAATGTCACACACATAAATGGATGCCAAGTTCTCTTTGAGACTCAGAGAAGGAGTTACCAAAAATAAAGTAAATCCGTGGCAGTGATGGGCACCTCAGAAGGCAGAGAGCTCACAGAGGGAAAGAAAAGCAAGGACAAGGATGGAGAGCCTTTTTGTGCTTGTAGGCATGGCAAAAAAAAACCCTGCTTTTTGCCCTTTTGCTGAGCAGCAAGTCAGGAAAAGTGTGCAGTGCAGCTGAGGGAGGATGACCCAAAGCTGTACAGGGGAATTAGCAGGGCTCAGGCCATGGCTGCTCCCCAAAATGGCAAAGCAGGAGCGTCTCAGGCTGGGCACCTCAGCCCTGGTGAGGAAGAGGCTGGAGCTGCACATCCCAGTGCCTGAAGGGACCCCAGCCTGTGCCCAGGGACCCAGGACTGCTGGGGAACCATGCCCAGCTCAAGCCCAAGGCGCTCCTTCTCCTGCCTTTACAACCCTTCTCATGGCAGAGATGGGACAATCCAGCTGGGATAACCCTCCCAGCTCAAAAACCTGTGCTGGGCCACAAACAAACCCTGCTGGGATGTGGGGCACATTGTCCTGCACAGATGGAACAGGGGCAGCTGCAGACAGCAGACCCCACAACCCCATAACCCCACCATGGGGTAATTCCTGCTCCTGCTCCAGGATGTGGCTCCCAGAGCAAAGCTGCCCGGCCAGGAGCCCCTTGGTAAAGCAAGGCTGTTGTTCCCCTGAGGGAAGGATCTGAAAGTGATCCCAAGAAGGTCCTGACACCCCCTGCAGAGGAGATTTTTGAGGGTAATTCTGTTACAGCCCGAGCAGCGTCGAGATCCTCCAACACCACGAGCCTGTGTGAGGTCCCAAAACAGATTTTCCCCTTCTCACATTTTATGGGGTGTGGAAATAAAGCCAGTTCCCATCCCAGGCCAAATCCCCCAGCCAGATGCCAATCTGGCTCCTGACTGATCCTCAAGCTGATATCAACTTGACACACAGGCAACAGCAGAAATGAGGAGTTTGAGGAGCAGGCCCTGGCTCCTTGCTAGTGTGGGTTTGGAGCTTTAGACCAGAACTTTTGATCTGAAAATTGATCTGTGGCCTTGCAGCACACCTCAGGAGGCACCATTAAACATCAGAATACCTAATGCTTGCTCTGGGCAGATTTTCAAGATATCAGTCTTTCTCTTCCCTTAAAAAGTCCTGGAAACAGCAATATTTCAGGAAACCTTGGTAAATACTGGGCTGCACTGACCAAATCACCCCAGGTGAAAATGCAGCAGCTCTTGGCATGGACACTGGGTGCTGTCAGCCAGGGCTCAGGTTTTCATTTTGCCAATATCAATCCAACAGGATATCTCTTATATTTCCTATTTCTACTCCCAAAGTGGATCTTTTTCTTTTTTTTTTTCTGCTCTGGGGCTATGGCAGGGGCAGGACAGCAGAGAATTCCCCATCCTTTCCTAATGAGGAAATGCAGCAGTAACTCTTTCCTCTGTGTTAAATAGAGGGGGTTTAAGCCATCCCCACAGGGCTTCTCCTCTCCCCAGCACTCCCAAGAGCATTCTAACACCAAATCCACAGCACCTGTGGCACTTCCCAGGCCTCAGAGGTGACAAACCTTCATCGTCACCTGCAAATGCCACTTTGTGCATTCTGGGGACTAACGGTGAGAAAATGTACCCGTGCCTCTTTTTAATTTTCTCATCAGATTAGAGGCATGCACGTGGCAGGGGTTAATTGCCAGCAACTTTAATTGTTACCCTATGACTCCTGCTTCCCCTGTGTGTTAGTGGCACACAGTCAGGGCTAATAGTGAGAAAATTTGACTGCAGCTCCACCACTCTCTCTTCATTAGGCTAATGGAACATTTTCCTCTCATTTTCTCCCCGGGGTAGCTGTAGGAGTGCTACCTTATAATTGTTGCTCTTACTGTAATTGGCAGTAGTAGGAGGATGTATAATCTCATTGTCTTTCCTGTGCAGTGGTGGATTTATTTATGACCTATTGACAATTCCCAGCCAGCAGCAGTGGCACAGTGAGGGCTGCATTAGCCTTTCCCCCCCAGCAAAGGGGAGACTGCACAAAGGCTGTGATTAACCAGAAAAAACAGGAGCCCAAGGTGTCCCACAGGACCAAATGTTAACATCAGGAATGGCAAACAAAGGCACTGCTGACCCTGAAAGGGATGTTGGCATCCAATTCCCAGGATTCACAACAACGTTTTGGGTTCTCATGGCACGTTCTCCTCTCACAGAGGGTTAAATTCCTCTTCAGAGCTGCTTCAGCACACTGACACCAAAAGTGTCTTCCACGCTGCCTTCCACCATAGCTGGGTGAGCAAATGAGGTTCCTCCAGGCCTGTAGGTGAGGGAGGGCATTCCAGCCCCACTCAGCGAAGCACTTAAACCTGGGCTTAATTTTCAAGTTCTTGCTTTGGGGTTTTGCTTCACAGGGCCCTAAACTGGTTTGGCAGCTGGTTTGGATGGCTTCGCTTCTCCAGGCTGTAACAGTTTGTGCCATCCTTGACCATAATTATGAGTCCCAGGATGGTTTGGGTTGGGAGGGACCTTAAAGCTCGTCCAGTTCCAGTCCCTTCCACGCCTTCCATAGGCCAGGCTGCTCCAAGCCCCGTCCAGGGCTTGAACAAACCTGGCTTGAACCTTGCCCTGGCTTTGGACAAACCTGATCCTTCCTTCCAAACACGACCCTTGGATCCAGAAGCAGCTTGTAGGTCACAGCTGCTGTTGCCAGGAGGATGAAAAATAAGTTTTTCCATGGGTGACACCCTGCAAGCAGCTATTTCAATCATATTTAAGTCTCCATGTCTTTTCTGCCTAGAAGTTGCTGCTCCTTTTGGCTGCTCCAGAGGAAAGCTCTTTGCATTTAGTCACAGACCAGTGTTTTCATAGCAGCAGCCTCAGACTTTTCAAAAATTAGGCTCAGGGCAAGCCATGAAGCTCTCCAGGCTGGAAGAACTGTGAACAGGCATTTATCCAGTGTTCCCAACAGAGCCAGGATCAGGCCCTGAGACCCTGAAAACACTGGGTTATCCTGCTGCTCCTCAAGTGGAGAAAATAAACAGAGGTAGGTCAGGGTCAGAGCTGGGATGAAGCTCATGCAGAACGCTCCCATCAGGTTTTTCCAGTGGCTGAAATGATGCTCCTTTTTCCCACCTCTCATCCTCAAGGCTGAATCAATCAAAGCAATGCTTGGAAAATCCCTGTGTCTCCAAAATAGGGAGAACATGAAAAGCAAATCCTCTGTCCTCCACGCTGTTAGCTTTGTTTATTTATTTTTCCATCTTCTGTCTGTTTAAAAAAAAAAGTAAAGAAGAGAACAACTAAACAAACAAATTAGTAATGAAGAGGGAAGCAAAGATAAAATACTGACCCAAATCCACTAGGACAGCAAAAAAACAAAGGGAAGAGGGAGGGCACCACAAGATGCATCCTGGTTCTGTGCTCACGATACAGATCCTGCTCAGCTCCCTGTGGGGGTGTTCACAGGGTCCCAGGATGAGGGAAGGGATGAGAATGTTGACTCCATGTTTCAGAAGGCTTGATTTATTATTTTATGATATATATTACATTAAAACTATACTAAAAGAAGAAACGATTTCATCAGAAGGCTGGCTAAGAATAGAAAAAGAAAGAATGATAACAAAAGCTTCTGTCTCAGACAGAGGGTCCAAGCCAGCTGACTGTGATTGGCCATTAATTAGAAACAACCACATGAGACCAATCCCAGATGCACCTGTTGCATTCCACAGCAGCAGATAACCATGGTTTACATTTTGTTCCTGAGGCCTCTCAGCTTCTCAGGAGGAAAAATCCTAAGGAAAGGATTTTCCATAAAACGTGTCTGTGACACCTCCCTGCTGCTCAGCCAGGTCTGTCTGTGCTCCCACCTCTTCCCAGCCCAGGAAAAGCAGGTTTAGGGCTGGAAGAGGGCATTCCATAGCAGGGAGGATTTTCCCTCACAAAGGAATTCGCCAGCTAGGCCCCAGAATGTGACCCAGGTAATGAGCTTTGTCATTTGTCTCGTGCAGGAGCTATTTTGGGAGGCAAACCAGCTTTTGTGCTCTGCTGAAATGCTTTGAACTCACAGGGGCTGTCTCAGGGATGCCTCTGACAGGGAGAGCCATAACACCCACCCTGACATATCCAGCACAGCTGGTGGGGGAAGCTTTCCCAGGAAAGGCTGGGATTTTCCAAGATTTCCCAGGAAAAGGTGGGATTGTCCAAGGGAACATTGATCTTTGGGTAGGAGGGGAGATCCAGGCTCTCCATGGAGGTGCTCCAGGCACCAAGCCAGCCAGAGCTCAAGCAGGATTTGGACAATGCTCTCAGGCACAGGGTGGGATTCTTGGGGCTGTGCAGGGCCAGGAGTTGGACCTGATGCTCCTTGTGGGTCCCTCCCAATCCAGGATATTCTGTGATTCTCTGATCCTGCCCATCCAGAAGCAGAGATGCTGGAGATGGGGCTGCACGTGCTCAGCCTGGTGGGAAACCCAAGCATGAAGATGCTCTGCAGGAGAAAGAGCCTGGATTGTCCCATGGGAGCAGCAACACTGGGAGGCCCCATGGTGGCCCCGGGAAAACAAAATGTTCAAGGAGAAACATTCCTGGTTTAGCCAGGAGGAGACGGACACAAGCCCTCTTGAGTCCTGCATATCCCAACATGTGGAACAACCTGACACAATTTTGGAATCCCACCACTGATCCCACTCCTTGCTCTTTGTCCGTGTCAGCCCCTGGGCCTGGACACGGACAAAGAGCAAGGAGTGGGATCAGTGGTGGGATTCCAAATTTGTAACAGGACCAAGCCACAGAATCCCAGAATGGTTTGGGTTGGAAGGAACCTTCAAGACCATCCAGTTCCACCCCTTCCATGGGCAGGGACACCTTCCACCATCCCAGGTTGCTCCAAAGCCCGTCCAGCCTGGCCTGGAACAGTTCCAGGGATGGGGTAACCACAGCTTTCCTGGGTGACCTTTTCCAGGCCCTCCCAGTCTGAGCCTCACTGGATGCCAGTGGAAGTTTTACTTCCATGAGAGGGAAACGCAGCCCCTGCCCAGAGCAGCACACACGTGTTGACGGACAGGATGGATTTTTGTGTCAGAAGAGAGGTTTTGCTTATCTTCCACTGCACACAGATGAGCTTATTAAAGCAAAGTAGGTCAGGCACATGATATAACAGTGTGATCTGTGTGAAAGGCACTGGGAGGTGTTCATTGTGCTGAGACACTCCACTCCTGATGGATTTATTCCACTTCACACAAAAAGACTCGGCCAGAGCCAAATCCTCCCAACAAAGCCAGGAGCAAGCTCCCCACTAACTTCAGTGAGACCAAGGTTTCAGCATCAGCCCCTGGTTTCTGCAGAGAATATTTCAAGGACTCCACAAGAGGAATTACTACCTCTGGATTCTATGGAAAATAAAAAGAAAACTAATAAAATTAAAAATAAATAAAGGAGTACAGTGCTGACTTCAGAAGGAGGATGACTTCACTTCTCCAGGCTGTAACAGTTTGTGCCATCATTGAACATAATCACAGAGTCCCAGGATGGTTTGGGTTGGGAGGGACCTTAAAGCTCATCCAGTTCCAGCCCCTACCATGGGCAGGGACACCTTCCATAGGCCAGGCTGCTCCAGGCCCTGTCCAGCCTGGCTTTGAACACTTCTGCCACACTTGCAGCCCTACAGGAACATGAACAGCCACACCTGTGCCTTCATCCAGCTGAAAATTAACCAGGTTTTGTCCTCCCTTGTCGCAGATGTCTTTTATGAAAAATCCTTTTCTTAGGATTTTTTCTCCTGAGAAGCGGAGAGGCCTCAGGAACAAAATGTAAACAATGGTTATCTGCTGCTGTGGAATGCAACAGGTACATCTGTGATTGGTGTCATGTTGGTTGTTTGTAATTAATGGCCAATCACAGTCAGCTGGCTCAGACAGAGAGCCCAAACCACGAACATTTGTTATCATTCTTTCCTATTCTATTCTTAGCTAACCTTCCGATGAAATCCTTTTTTCTCTTCTTTTAGTATAGTTTTAATGTAATATATATCACAAAATAATAAATCAGCCTTCTGAAACATGGAGTCAGATCCTCGTCTCTCCCCTCATCCTCGGACCCCTGTGAACACCATCACGCTCCCTCATTCCCAGCTCCCTCCCCTCCCTGGCCTGGCTGGCACGGATGCTCACACAGGCCTGAAGGCTGGACTCAGCCCAGGACTACATTTCACCTCCCAGACAGAAGATTATTCTCATTTAGGCAGGAGCCAGCCCTGACTCCTCACTGGTGAGCAGCTGGAAGTGGTTCCCCCTCCAAGAGGTGTCAGATCCAGCAGAAGATGCCTGCCCTGGGCTGGCAGGGATAATCTCTCCCTCCCTGGTGACAGGCACCATCCAACGTTATCAAATCCAGCTCGTGGCTCCTGCTCAATCAGCAGCTTATTTAGAAAAGTCAGTTTGCTAATTGAGAAAAGTTTAATGAATTTTTGGTGTACAGGAGGAAAAAAAAAAAAAAAAAGATTATTTTATATTACCGATGTGTTCATTTGAAAAATTCATTACATTTATGTATTGTGTTTTCATGTAAATACCTCAGCCAAAATGTATTAGCAAAGAATACAATATTATGGTTCATGGTTCATGTGGTATCTGAAAGGAATAATTGTATAACTAATCAGTGAAAACAAAGTAAATGTTCCTCTTGAGCTTGTACAATAAAAAACTGAATTAAAACTATTCAGGCTCAAAAATGCAAATATGCCATGTTTCCCATCAGCAAGAAAATAAAATAAAATTAATATTTAGAAACCCACCTGCAGTACTGGGTTCAGGTCTGAGGGCCCCAGCTTGAGAAGGATGTGGAGATGCCGGAGTGAGTCCAGAGGAGGCCACAAACATTCTCCAAGGGCTGGAGCCCCTCTGCTCTGGAGCCAGGCTGGGAGAGCTGGGGGTGCTCACCTGGAGAGGAGAAGCTCCAGGGAGAGCTCAGAGCCCCTGGCAGGGCCTGAAGGGGCTCCAGGAGAGCTGGAGAGGGGCTGGGGACAAGGGATGGAGGGACAGGAGCCAGGGAATGGCTTCAAACTGACAAAGACAGGGTTGGATGGGATTTTTGGAAGAAATTCTTCCCTGTGAGGGTGGTGAGGCCCTGGCACAGGGTGCCCAGAGCAGCTGTGGCTGCCCCTGGATCCCTGGCAGTGCCCAAGGCCAGGCTGGATGGGGCTGGGAGCACCCTGGGATAGTGGAAGATGTCTCTGCCCATGGCAGGGAGTTGGAACTCGATGGACTTTAAGGTCCCTTTGCAACCCAAACCTTTCTGGGGTTCTGGAATTCAAGGACCCAGGGTCTCCGGGATTTTCTGGCTGTCTCATCACAAGGCACTGCCCCAGTGTTTGTTCAAACCACTTCCCCGTCCTACAGCCCCACCAAACAGCTCGGGCCTGGACTTGGGCAGCTCAGTTTGGGGATGGTTTTTAAATGCAACTTTCTCAAATGATCCCTGCAGTGTTAGGGCAGAATGGGAACAAGGTGATCAATACACAGGAACAACCCCAGGGTCTCAGAGAACAGCCTGCTGTGTTTGAGTGCACCCAAAGCAGGCCACTGATGCTGGCATTTGTAATTCCACTCCAATCGCAGTGATTTCCCATCCATTCCTCTCTTTTCATGCACATGTGTAGCTCAGAATGAGACAGCTTTTCTCAGGGCTGTCCTTGCACAGCCTGCTCTGAAACCCACAGACCAGAGCTACACCGAGAGGAATTTTGGGAAGCAGAGGGTCCGGATGAGCAGCACAGCCTGTGGAGTTGGTACAGCAGGGCCACAGCCTCTCTGTTTTCCAGAGGGCAGGTGTGGGATCATTAGTTTGTCTGAAGGAGAGGAGAATAACAAGGGAATCTGTTCCCCCCCCCGGTGGCTTAAAGAAGGTTTTCTCAGACTACTTCATTTCAGTGGTCTCTGAGGCTGTTCCCTGTTGGACCCCTTATCTCAGACAATGCACAGTGGAGCCCCTGATGGGGTCTTCTTAGTCCAGGACAGCAAAGGCATTTTTTTAAAAGGGAAGGGAAAGGGGAAAAATCCACTTTCAGCACCACTGGTGGCATTGTGATTTTTAACATATTTACAATTTTCCCAATGCAGTACAAGCAGGGCTGATGAGTGATCTTCCAGGCTGCTAAGCCAGGAAGGGTTTTGCCAACATCACACAAAAATGGATGACAAGAAGAAGGAGATCCAGCACCAGCAGCAGAGGGTGGAGGTGCAGGATGAATCATCCATCTTGTCCCCTCCCAAACCCCTGTACCAAAAAATAAAATCTACATTTTTCACCCTGTGAATGAACTATTCAAGCCCTAATGGAGTGATTCCCATGTCCCCAGCCAAACAGGTGGCAGATCCCTTTTTCCCAGAACAAGGTCAAGCCACCAGGCACTTTTGGCAACATCCCAAAGGGATTCACTGCCTGAGGGCTCCTCTGCGGCAGGATCTGGCTAAAAGCAGTGAGAAGGAGAGGAAAAATGGGGGGGGACAGTGTTCTGGGTCATTGTGGCTAGGGGGAAAAAGGAGGTTTTGCTCAGACTACAAAGAACTCAGTGGAGTCACTGAGGCTGTGTCTCTGTTGGACCCCAGGACCTCAGACAATGCACAGTGGAGCCTCCTGGATGGGATCTTCATGTCCTGACAGCAAAGGAAAAATTTTTTTAAAAAGGGAAGGGAAAGGGGAAAATCCACTCTCAGCACACTGATGGCATTGTGATTTTCACAGCCAGTTGCTGTAGAAGCAGGGCTGATGAGCTTCCACCCAGGCTGCCAGCAAGGAAGGGTTTTGCTGCTCCTTCAGCAAAACCCCAAAGAGCAGAGGCAGAGGAGATCCAGCACCAGCAGCAGAGGGTGGAGATGCAGGATGGAGAACATCCAGAGCTGCTCCCCTGGGCAGGATGAGGAGCCATTCCCAGGATAAATAAAGTCATACAGGATGCCCTGTGTAACATAGGTGATGGGATTGGGAATTAACAGCTAAACATGGACTGGGTAGTTTTTAGTATAATGACAAACCCCACCCCTGGGGCAGGTGGGTGTGCCTTTTCCCTGCTGGATGGACCTCAGCTCCCAGGGAACAGCTTTTTTAATATAAGATACAATAAACAAATTATTCACTGAAATGAAGAGCTCTGACTCCTTCAGAGCTGGCTGGGAAAAAGACTTTGGAACTTTTCTCAGGGTCACTCTGAGCATGAGAGATTGGGGGCTGCCACAGTATTGATCTGGGTCATATCCAACTGTGAGGGACAAAACCTCTCGTTTAGGGCAGGAGGTGCCTTATTGTGGGATAACTTCCAGCCACACACCACAATTTACAGGTGATTACAGAGTCCTTTCCTCAGCACATCTGGAGTGTGCCTGCTGTCACCTCAGCTTTGGGAAAATCAGCTGGGATGATTCCTGAACTCTGCTCCTCTGCCTCTGCGTGATTTATTTTAAAAATGTGCAGGACCCAGGACATCGGCCTCTGGCTGTCCTGCTGGTCTTGCCCAGATCCCCCTGCAGGGGGCTCTCAGAACCCTGGCACAGAGCCCTGAAAATGCCTGTGTGGTTTTTTTCTGATGACCCATGGAGCAAGTTACCAACCTTAGATGAAGATCTGCAAGCCATGATAAATTAATTAGAATGATAGTGAATTTATCACAGGGTGCTTCTTAGATTTTGGATTTTTAGAATTGTTTTTAATTCATGACCAATCACCAAGATGGAGGATCTGGATGTGTCCAGGCTTTCTCATTCTTCTTCTTCTGGGCCTCCATCTTCTGCTGTGATGTTGGCACTTTCAGATTGGTTTAGAATAGAATAGAACTGTCTAACACAGGTGATGGGAATAGAATAGTAATTGTAAACATTGTACATGTAGTTTTAAGTACAAAGACACAACACCACCCAGATTCTCAGGCAGGTCGTCCTTGGGCTGTCCTGCTGGATGGACCTCGGCAGGACAGGAGAAAGAATTTTATAGATAACACACAATAAACAGCACTTGAGACCAACTGCTCTGAGCAGTTCTGTCTCCTCCCTTCAGCACCCCCCCTGGGGAAAAGAGGCTTTGCTCTATCTTGGGGTCCTCTGAGTCTGCTTGTGCTGGAGAGAAAATAGTAGGAGATGGTGGATCTAGTGCTGTGACAGACAAAAACTCCTCTAACAGTTTGGGCAGCCTCCTGCATTTTATTGTGGGATAAGGCCAAACACACACCACAATTTACAGGTGATTACAGAGTCCTTTCCTGGGCACATCTGGACTCATGTTCAGCTGCTGTCACCAGCAGCCCTGGGTCCTTTCCTGGGCATTTAAAAAAAATGCCCCAGCCTGGAGGACATAGTTTTTCCCTTCTGACCCAAGTGCAGGACCCATCTTCTCGTATTTTGCAGAACCCTCACATTATTGGTCTTGCCCAGAATGGATAATACCCTTTGCAGATCCCTCTCAGAACCCTCCTGCCCTCCAGCACATCAGCTCACTGAGGGTGCAGCGTCACCGTGATATTTTCTGAAAAATCCCTTCACCAGGATTTCTTGTCCTGGGCAGCCTCAGAAAAGAATGAAAACAACAATTATCTGATTGCTTGGGAATGTGGTCTGGAGATCGTTTACCAACAGGTGCATCTTTGATTGGTTCCATGAGAATTGTTTTAAATTAATGACCAATCACCATCAGCTGGGTCGGACTCTGAGGAGTCGGTCACGAACTTTCGTTATCATTCTTGTTTAGCCTTCTGATGTATCCTTTCTCTCTAGTTTAGTATGGTTTTAGTATGGCAATAATGAATAGAATAGAATAGAATAGAATAGAATAGAATAGAATAGAATAGAATAGAATAGAATAGAATAGAATAGAATAATAAATCAGCCTTCTGAGAACAAGGAGTCAGATTCTCATTTCTCACCTCGTCCTGGGGACCTCACAAACGCCACAGTGCAGTGAGTCCATGCAGTGAGTCCCTGGGCCCACACAGTGACTCCATGAGCCCACACAGGACCATGGACACCACTTGCCTACCTGGGAATGACTGCTCTGAGCATGGTTTGGTGTCACATCCCTTCAGCACCAACCCCCACCCCTCCTGACTGAAGCGCTCTGCTCTGCCAGGGTCCTCTGAGTCTGCTTGTGCTGGTTTCTGCCAGAAGACAAAGGAGGTGGTGCTTCCAAAAGTGCTCACAGCCTGACATATTGTCATCTGATGGAACCTCCCCTCGGCACAGATGGGCTGCCTCCAAAACAGGCCAGCACCAGCTGCAAGGCCCAACACGGAGGGGTTTGTGTGCAGGGGCTTGGGAGCAAAGCTCTGAGCATTTAAATTGAGAACATGACCAGTGACATTTTGGACCCTACCAGGGCTACTTAAAATTCCCATGTGCCATTTCTGATGGTATTTTAAAAAAAAATAAATTATTAGGACATAGTTTTTCCCTTCTCTGCCTAGTGGTTTATTTATCTTCTAGTATTTTGCAGGGAATTGAATTTTTTTTTTTAAATACCATCAGAATTGCTAATGCACTTTAAGTAGCCAGGCAGCTTCTAAAATATTCTCTGCTGTCATATTCTCATAGTATGAGCATCCACATGTTCCAACCTCCCTTGTATTTGTGCAAGAAAATGCGATGTCAAGAGCAATGGAGAGATGGGGATGGTCACTGGATGTGTTTTGGAGCAGCCAGCAGTGACCACAGCACCCGGCTCCATCTCCCACTCAGGAGCTGTGTGGCCACATTTCTCTTCACAGAGAGAAAAGCAAGGCACAACTTCCCAAAGATATTTTCTGGGAATCTCAGCAAGGAACCTCAGAGAAAGAGGAAACAATTCTTATCTCATTTGCTGAGCTTGTGTTTGTGCAAAAGTAGAATGCAGCGTGGAGATTGTTTCCCCAAAGTGATGGGGTTTGGTTTCCTTGGCCTGTCAGGGCCAAGCAGTGTGACAGTCACGAGATTCTGGGCAGTGGAATTGAGTTGGGTGCTCGTGCAGATTCAGTTTAGATGTGGTGTAAAATACAATAATATAGTATAAAAAATTAATATCAATATACAATAATATAGTATAAAAACTCATTAACTGGCTTTCTGATATCCATGAAGTCAGATGCATCATTCCTCCCTTCGTCAGGGGTTGGTTTGAATCCTGTAGAGCCGAGGTCTGGTTTGGAGCTGAGCACTCCCACATGCCTGGGAATTTGGATGGAGCCGTTTGGGAGCCACTGAAGGAACCAAGCCGAGCTGCCAAGCCTTGGGCTTGGTGTGAAGCTGATCTCCCTCCCAGAAATGGAGGCACAGGTGATGGGGAAGATGGGTCAGGGCTGGCAGCAGCTCCCTGTCACCTTCCATTTGTGAATGAAGACCTAACTGTGGCAGCAGGTGCCATCTGCACCAGCTTGGACACGGCCATGGCACCCAGGGAAAACAGGACAGCCAAGACAAACACTTGCTTCCAAAAGTGCTCACAGCTGACATATTGCTCATCTGAAGGCCAAGGAACCTCCTGGTCACTGCTGACTGCTCCAAAACAGGACCAGAGACCAACCCCATTGCTCTTGACATCACATTTTCTTGCATAAATACACGAGAGGTTGGAAAACTTGAATGCTCATGCTGTGAGAATATGACAGCAGAAAACATTTTGGAAGCTACCTGGCTACTTAAAGTCTATTAATAATTCTGATGGTATTTTTAAAAAAAGTAAATTATTAGCACATAAATTTTTTCCCTTCTCTGCCTGGTGGTTTATTTATCTTCTAGTATTTTGCAGGGAATTAAATTCTTGTCTCCATGGAGTTATCAATACTCCCACCCAGAATTCTTTCCTGAGCAGGTAATACCCATCAGAGTCTATGATTACATATATATGGTTAATTACTCTTTCCCATGTTTATTATTTGGAACTTACCAAGACAGAATTTCCCTGGACTTTACCCTACAGGAGTGGGGATCCATTCTCTTCCCTTGACACAAATATTTAGGCCAAACCATCCCACGTAATTGTGTGATCCCAGCAAGCTGTGGCACCTCAGAAATCCCCTTCTTTTCTGGTCAGTTCCTGAAGAGCTTATCTAGACCTTTAGGGGATCTGCTTGATAACCCCTCTGCAGGGAAAAATTACCATTGTTTCTGTATTTTCTCTCCTTTCTTTAAACAATTAGAAATCCTTGACAGGGCTTTCGTCTTACACAATAATAAAGCAATTTCTTTTAAACATTATTGCAAAAAAAATGCTAAAAATCCTTCTGCAGTGACTGATCTTCCAGAGTCTCCAGTATCTCCAAGTATGCCAGGGGATCTCTGCCAGTTTGCCTCTACAGAAACAAGAGCTGCCAGGCTGTGGTTTCCAGGGCACCTCTCACTGTGCTGGTGTTCAAAGGGGTCCCAGAATGAAGGAAGAGATGAGAATCTTGACTCCATGTTTCAAAAAGCTGATTTATTATTTTATTATATATATTATATTAAAAGAAAATGATATATTAAAACTATACTAAAAGAATAGAAGGATTTCATCAGAAGGCTAGCAAGGAATGATAATAAAATCTTGTGACTGCTCACAGCCTCGACACAGGTGGCTGTCATTGGTCATCAAGTAAAAACAATTTCACATGCTGGGTAAACAATTCTCCAGATCACATTCCAAAGCAGCAAAACATGGGGAAGCTGAGGCTTCTCAGCTTCTCGGGAGAAAAGATCCTGGCAAAAGGATTTTTCATAAAATATGTCTGTGACATCTCCCAGCTCCACAACCACACTGAGCCAGACTCATCCAACCCACACTCGCTTTTTGTCTTGTCTCCAGCACTGGCCAAAGTGAACACCTAGGGAAAGTACAGGAGCAGGATGAGCATAAAGTGATGTTTCCTCTGATACTCTCTCAGACTCCAATAATTTTCCTCTTGGGAACTTCTTGAGCCAAGTACTTGCAGACAGTTGGAAATCCTCAGCTGCTGCTTCCCTCTGGTTCTCTGGAGCACACATAAACATTTGTCATTCTCAATCCAGCCTTTTGCCATCCCCCTGTATGTATATGTGTACAGACACCCCCTCCACATCCACAAAGGAACCAGAACTGGGGTAGCCAAGAAGGATTTATGAGCTATGGATTTCCATCATGACACAACAGTGTTAAAATCTGGTGCCACATTTACCACTTTCCATTCCTCTGCTAAGTATCACCACATCCAGGAGATTTCTTGGTTACACTTCTGATGCTTATTTTTTTTCTTTTAAAAGATTCAAATTCAAGCAGTTTGACATTTTCTACCCTGAACATTTCAGAGGATGCTGGAAAGCATCCAGTACTCATTTTATCACTTTACTTTTTGGCCAGATTTCAGTGTAGCCTTTTTTCTTTTGCACAGAATTAAAAGATCACACAACAGGTTAGTTTTCCATATGTTTCATTGTTTTTAATTATTAGCTTAATTTAGGCTCCTTTGGTGTTCTCCTTGCACAGACTTTGCAATCAATGTGTTTACTAGCAAGTGAAGACATCATGAATGTATGTGTGTATTAGAGGGTAAATGCAAAAATTACATTCTGAATTCACTGACACGAGCAGTCACCCCTACAACACGGTTTTGAGAGTTTAATCAAGAAACAAAAACTTGTGAGCCCAAACAAAACATCTTGACTTTCTCATTTCAATTGCTAAACACTCACCCAGCCTGCATGTGAATGAATTACCGACCCTGAAATTATGTGCATAAATTATTTGGCAAACAAGTCTGAGTAATGAACAAATGTGGGTGAATTGCTGTGTTGGGGAAGAGAAAGTGAGGCATGATTCATTCAATCACCCACTCGTTATGGCTGAGTCCCCAGGCTCAAATTAGGCAATAATCAAGGATCCTTCAGTGCAGGGGCTGGAGTGAGCTCAGCTGGGCTGTCAGCCTGCAGACGCAGGATTTGGGAGTTCTGTGTGCTGGGGCCAGTGTCTGCAGCATCCAGCACTCATCCATAGTGCTGAAGTGCCCAGCCAGTCCTGATGCAGCCACTTGGACACCCCTCATGCATCAGGAAATTGCAATTCTTCATCTCACTGCAAAATCACACATCTCTGGGCCAAATGATGGTCAATCCACGGTCTAAGGCAGACTGACTGTTCTCATGCAGTGTAAGCAGGGTTCACACTACTGGCAGAGAGTAGGATTAGATGGGATATTAGGAAAAATTCTTGGCCATGAAGGTGAGGAGGCTTTGGCAAAAGGTTGCCCAGAGAAGCTGTGGCTGCCCCTGGAAGTGTTCCAGGCCAGGCTGGATGGGGCTTGGAGCACCCTGGGGTAGTGGAGGTGTCCCTGCCCACGGCAGGGGGTGGAACTGGATGGGCTTTAAGGTCCCATCCAACCCAGGTCACTCTGTGGTTCACAGGCAGGAGAAAAGCTCACCTTGTGCCATCCCTGATTTTCAGTACTTACACTGGGTACCACCACCTGAAAGTGTGGAAATTATGAACTGCATCCAAACCTGCGCTCCCATTTGTAATTGCAGGAGAGGTTTGAGTTCTCTGCCTCTTGAATTAGGCTGGCTTCTGACCATTTCTTCTTTTCCACTCATACTTACTACTCCTTTGGGTTTTGAGGTTTGCATGGGGTTTCTGCAAACCTTGTTCCTGATGAAGGATCTGACAAACTTGTGCCCAGTGTGACCAACATCCAACAGCTGCTGTCCATCCAAGCATGCCCTCAGCCCCACCTCCTGCCCTCTGAGGCAACAAAACACAAAGTTCAGCTTCCCAACCTCCCAGCTGCCCTTTGCCCTCACCAGGCTCGTGTTCAGACCTCTGATGGTTTGGGCAGAAGCATTGCACTGCCTGTGCTAGGTGGCCACTCTGTGCATGCACAGAGCAAAACCAACATCCAGAGATCATCCAAGGATCAACAAAACATCCTCTGTCCTGGAGCTTTGTGGCTAAAACCTCCCCAGTCAGCCTGTTGAGAGAAAGAACAGAGTAAAAGCACTCAGAGCAAAAAGTGCCTCGTTATTTTTCTTTGGCTTTGCTGACCATCAAAACAAGTGCAAAGGTGACGTTCCCAGGGAACTTTTATTCCAACCATCCTCCTTCAGCCACTCCTGATTTCCAGAGTATCACTAGCAGGTGGTGCAGAAGACACTGCCAAGCCTCACTTGGAGGATATTTTTGCAAGCATTAAAAAAATTCCCTTGAACTATTCTGAGCACTGCATGCAGCTCTTTTCTGCTTCAGAAGGGAGTGTGGAAACTTGGGTTTCCTCCCCAAAAACAAAATACCTCTGCCTATCCCTGGCCCTGCATGAGGCTCAGTGTAGAACATGAGCTGGATTCCTCCCCTGGGGAAACCAGAGCTGAGTTATTGTTCAGTGGCATCAGGAATTGATTCAGTGTGAATGGGAGAATAAAAAATCCAGGCAAAACGATGAGATCCCAGCCAGCAATACACTTAAACCCACATCTAAGCTTAAGGTCATGAACAGTCCCAAGTAAAATACCAGGACTGGATGTACTGGCCTTAAGAGCATAAAAATGGGTTTATACTTGCACAGCAATAAATTTTAGCAAGGATGGTGGTTTAAGTTGCCTCATTCCCTGCAGCACTTTGGAGTTTCTGTTTCCAGTTATCTCAAATATCTATGCCATGGTGAAGGGAGAGTGACAGGCCCAGCACTGGTGCAGTGTGGTGTGGAGCAAACAGGAGTTTCACTTCCCAGGCCAGCTATTTTCCCTCTGCTCCCTGGGGGGAATCCTGTTGAAAGGGGAATTTGTCCATAGTGTCATATAAGAGAAAAAAAGAAGTGTTGCACACCACTTTACACTGTTACACTGATTAATACTCAGGTAACGTAACTTTTACTAAATTAGACTGGCAGTCACAAAATGCTTTGCTAGTTCTGTTTTCAGTGCTCTGCCAGTGACATTAATGTGAGTGACATGGCCTGAGCTCCCTGTTGCACACGTGATTCTGTGGTGTAAAATCCACTTCAGACAATCAAAGATTATTATATGGCTGAAGGTTTAATAGAAGCAGAGCACAAAAAGACATCAAGAACCTTCTCTACTCTGTTCCTGTGTAACAGGGCAGGGATGAGCTGAGTGATTTTTGAGAGGTTTCCATGATAACCTCTCTAGGAGTTTATTACAGGACTTCTGTAATATGTGTTCATACAGGTCACATTTTTCAGAATTCTCCTTCACATCTCTTACACCTTCCTGGTGAATCTCTGAAACACTTTGCACTCAGCTCTTTGTAACTCCATATTTACAATATTTCCTTGTCTTGTTTATGTCTTTCCCAACAAAAGTCTAACTAATGTCAAGACTCACAACTTGAATGTTTTCCCCTCTGTCCCAAAGCCTGTTACTCTGCCATGGAAGGAAATGAGGTTGATTTGACATGATTTGTTCTTGACAAATCCATGTTGACTGTCTCTAATCTCCTTGTCTTCTCTTACATGCTTACAAATTGTTTGATTATTTGTTACAGGATTTCTCAGGAAATTGAAGGTAAACTGATGTGTCCATAATTCCCTAACTCCTTTAAACCCTCCCCTTTTTTATTAAATTTCCATCCTCACCTTCAGCTTTTTAAGGCACTTACTTATCAAATATTTAATTCCTTAGAGAATCTATCAGTAAATCAAGAACTAGCAGAGGACATTCATAAAAAGAATGATCATAGTTTAATGACCTAAATTGCTATGTGGCAATTTAATCAGCTTTAGGCAGATTATTATTGGGTTTTGGGTTTGGTTTGCTTTTTTTTCCCAAACACTACAGTTTGGGTCTGTCTCTATTGTACAGCTTTCAGCAAGCTCACTTACAGCATCACATGATTTTTTAATATGCTGTAACTGTTCTCCTTGACAGCTATAAAGCAAACCCAGCCAAGGGGGCCAGACTGAGCCTGACACTGCTGATGCCTGTTACTACACTGAATTTCCTGCCTGTGCTCCTTTCACACCATGAAGTGGGATGGGTCACAGCGTGTGGGTGAGCAGTTCATGCAAGGAGAGCAACATATTGGCTTGCCCAAGTGCAAATCCCGCCTTGTGCAACGCTGGGAGCAGGGAACAGTGATGGATGAGAGAGACAGACATGCCCAGTTCTCACAGCACCCTCCCTGCTGTGCCAGGGCTGCTCCCAGGGCAGCTGGGTCCAGCTGGGATCAGCTGCCAGCATCAGCTTTGCAGCCATACATTGAGCTTTCCTGGAAGTCTCACTTGCACCTTCCCCCAAACTCTTCCTTCTTTCCCATTCTCAGCTAAGGTTTGGGAAGAGGAGAGCTGTCTCCAGCCATCCACAGTGCAGTGCATCATTTGAAATTAATCATTCCCCATCAGCTTCCCAGGCCAAATGCCAGGCACAGTGGAGTCAATCCTCTTCCATGAAATCATCTCTGAAGCAGCATCTCTGTTCTTAAGTGCATTTTCACTGGGTTTCTAAGCACACATCAAACCTGGGTTCAACAGAAAGAGATTTTCTCTGCTCTTTGCATTGTTTTTTCCAGTACTACTGAAGGGCACTGTGTTCTCAGGAGACAGGGAGGAGTAAAAGGAGTCTCTGCAGGGTAGCAGACAGTAGGAAACTCTTCCTGAAAAGCTTAAGAGCACCTTATCAGAAGGAGAATGAGGTTATGGACACACCTTTTCCTCCTGCTGAGTCATGATTTCTTCCTGCCACTGACAGTAGACAGGGAAAAAGCAGCCAGCTCCCAGTCAGTGATCAAAGACTCTCATGATTTCACTTACAGGATGAAAAAAGAGGTAAGACCAAGAAATGAAATAAATATTGTCATGATTGACTCATCCTTCACACATCTCTGGTTTGTATTCCTTTTTTTTTTAACCTGTCAAACCTCTCACTGTCGTTTCACACTTGGTTTCAACACAGCTACAGAGGTGGAGATGGCAATTCTCCTGCTTATTGATCTTGACATGACAAATCCTTGTCTCACACGGAGAAAAATGTTCCTGCTGTCAAAAGAGATGCAGGCGGTGACTTTTGTATCTTCCTCTGGTAAAATAAACTTGGATTATGGCACGGGGTCAGTGCTGTGGGAATTGCAGATGCTGGAGTGCTGTACAACACTCCCCTCTGGTGATTTCTCTGGTTACAACACTTCCCAAACCGCAGCCTTTCCCCATTAACCTCTTTTACATGGCAGATTCCCTCCCTGAGCACCAGCCCTGCCCTCAAACAGCCACTTTCCTCAGTGGGAACTGAACAACTCTGTTTGAAACATTCACACACATTTTGGTTTTCCTGATTTCCTCATTCCCTGTGCCTATAACCCCGTGTTGTTTTTTATATTCTAAATTCTTTGAATTTAGAATAAATTAAATTTTATCATTTTAAATTATTAATTTTTTTTTTAAATTCTCTATTTGCTGCTTCAGGAACTTGGACAGACCTGATATTCCCACCTCTGCCAGCACACGTTGCATTTTCTCTCTAAATGCAGAGTTCAGTGCAGAAATTTCAGACCTGCAGGTACATTTTTGCTATTCTCTCTCTCCATCTTTACAGAGGATCAGAGCCAGGCTGCTTCAGGGGAATGACAGCATCTTTGCCCACACAGTGCCTGTCTCTAAATTTTGAAAGCATCACAAAAAAAAAAAATAGCAATCAGTGCAGGATTCCTGCTCACCATGGTGAGGTGTGGGCTTGCTCTCAGGAAGTGGCAGAGTTGGACACTGCTCCAGAAGGGAAGGGAAGCTGGGGACTGAGCACGGCAAGGAGGTGGGATGGGTGGAACAGGTGAGGACACCAGCGTGTCACAGGCACAGCCCAACACACCTGAGCAAAGCAAGCAGAGACACCTTGGTGACAGCGACCAGGCTCAGCTGAGAGCCCAGACGGCCCAACCAGTCCATGGGGAGCACAGGGCAAAGCAGGAATGCTGGACCTATCTTGATGCCTCAGGTTCAGCTTTTCTATTTTTCAGATTCTGTGCTGCTTTAGTGTGTAATTCTGAGCTTCATATTATGGGATGGTGAGCTCTGTGCACAGAGCAGGGAGACAAAACAATTCCTGCTCCAGCTGGGCACCAAGGACAAATGATCCAAATCTCAGCCCAGGAGCACAAACCCCGTGGGCCGAGAGAAGAAAAACAAGCAGGGTGGGACTGCATGGGCTAAAACTGGAATGGGACAATGAACTGCAAGGTGCAAATGGAGCAGAACTTATAAAAGTGAGAGACCCTGTGACCAGTTGTCCATTTTGTGACCATTTTGGTTCATCTTGGGTGCAGCCCTGGCTGGGCTCTTGTGCTGCCCAAGGTGGATCCATTGAGGCCCTTAATAAATCCCTGCTTTATTCTTTAGCTCTGTCTAGCGAGGTTCTAGGTCAGGCTTCTCAAGGCATCAGTCTCAAAGCTGACCTTGACCCCAAATGAGCAAACCCCAGGAAGGGGAACACCCTCAGAGCCATAGCACTGACAAGTCCCACAAAAAATTTTTATTTGCCCATGTGAAAAAGCAGATTCCAAAATATGTAATTTATTTTTTATTTGGACAGATGGAAAGGAAAAATATACTTAATTACTGCTTTGCTGGTGTGCTCAAGAAATGCAGTCACATTAGGAGTAACTTTTTAAAAGAATTTTTGTTAATAAGTGAAGAATAACAGAGAACTTTTCAGTTCTATTTCCCTGTCACACACTCATGTCAAACTACTTCCCCTTCTTTGAGAAAAAAACCCAACAACTTTATTAAGCACTGACCTGCTCCTATATTTTATTGTCCAGATTAAGTACAGCTCAATATTTTGTCCCCAGCATCCTTATTTCTGGTGCAGTTGGGATGTCACTTTGTTACCACAGGGAACAAAGGCAAGTTTAGGTGTCCATTTTCCACTATAATACCTCGAGAGCAACTGTGAAACTAAATCAAAGCGTAGGTACTTCAACACTGAAGAGAAGAGGAAGGCCACCAGCAGCTCCCTTTCTTTTCCCAGATACTGGAACTAAGTTTCCAAAGTTCGCTAAATTGCTGTTCTCTTAACAAATTAACCATGGACACCTCCAAGGTCACAGAGTTACTGAACAAAGAATGACAAACAGCAAGGTCTGTGTCTGAGCCCCATCCCTGCCTCAGAACAAGTGGTTTGTGATGGGCATCTGTGCTCACAGCTGAGGGGTGGTCAAAAAGCAGTGAGGGGAAAATTCAGGAGCAAAATGTACCTAAAATTAGGGGGAAGAGTAAAAAGGTGTGGGTTCTGGTTGAGAACATGCATTTTCAAAGCAGCTGTTTTCATAACAGAGAGGAGAATTAAGACAAACTTAGACTGAGCATATCTCAGCAGTAGCAATGAAATCATAAAACTATAGAATGGTTTGGGTTGGATGGGGCCCTAAAGATCTTTTTATTCCAACCCCCCTGCCATGGACAGGAACAATTTCCACTAGACCAGGTTTTCATGATCATTTAAATAATTTTCACCTCTCTAACAATGTTTCCTGGCCTGGATCATCTTTTTCAAACAGACATCACCCTAACATGTGGCTCTGACTCTCCCAATCCCACAGCAGCTACATGGCCAAGTGAGAGCAGAATTTGGGCCGGTCCTGCACTGACATTTGTTTGCTCTTTCTGTTTAAACTACCCCAGGCCAGTGAACTTGTGCCAGAGCAATTCCATCGGGCCCACAAGGGTCCTTTGGTGCCTGATAACACACACACAAAAATAAAAATGAAACCTTTGAGCACAGTTTTGTTTGTGAACACCTCTGTGGAGAAGAGAGAAGTGTTTAAAAACAGATCTGCAGAGCACAAAGCCTGGATATGATGGATAGAGATAATATAAATTAATCTTTCTGAATCATAGAATAATCACTGAATGGTTTGGGTTGGAAGGGACCTTAAAAATCATTTTGTTCCAACCCCCTGCCATTTACAGGGACACCTTCCACTAGAGCAGGCTGCTCCAAACCCCATCCAACCTGACCTTGGACACTTCCAGGGATGGGGCAAAGGAGACTTGGAAAAGAATAAATAAATGTAAAAGGATTCAGAATAAATAAATGTAAAAGGATTCATTTCTTTCTCAAAATTTCAGTATTTCCATAAGCAGTTACTTTGAATAAAAGCCTTTCATTCCCTCAATTTCCAACAGGTATTTTACTCTTTTCCCACTTCAGCATTAAGCAGTTAATAAACAGGAGGCTGTAACCCCACACTATTTATTCTTCCTAATTAAAGAATCCAGTTAGGACATGTAGAGCAGTTCCTGGATTTTACTTTTAAGCCCAGACCTGTCACTTCCTTGAAAAATAACTGTAGCAAACCAAAATGAGCAAGACTTAGGAGGGCCCTGCAAAGCTTCACGTGAGGAAAGGAAAAAACCTCACAATTTCTCTGCATTTTGAGGGGCCTTGTGTGCACATTAATACAATATTCACACCTAAAGGACTTGTTTGTTGCTGTGGGGTCTTAAAAGAATTTATTTGAGGCAGAAGAGTGGCAGAGATGGCTTGAGAGTCTTTCAGCCTTGCTGAATTTCCACTGTTACCAGTAACACAAGGCAGCCCAAGGCTTATCCAGGCAGGAATGACATTTTGGAAGGAAAAGCAATAACTCCTGCACTCTGATCTGCAACAGTGTCACTAAAACACCTCTGGTGCCTGTCCCCAGACTAAACACAGCTGGGAACATCCTTGTGGGAAGCGCCTGTGCCTGCTCAGGTTTGGGCTGATCAAACAAAACCCAGAGCAGGCAGCCACTGTCCCTTGTGCTGGGCACTGCTGAGGCCACACTGCCAGCCCTGGGTGCCTCCATCCATGTGAAAAACGCCAGTCTCACTTGTTTTTAAAATGTTAAAAGTTTAATAGTAATGAAATGGTTATAAAAATTGCAATATAATTAGAGTAATAAAAATTTGGACAATTAGGGTTAGGACAATATGAGACAATAAAAACAATGAGTTACAGACATTCCTGATACCTCTTTCTGGGCAAAATAAGCCCAAAAAAGGACCCACGTTAACAGAGGATTAACCCTTAAAAGCAACAGCCTGCTGCATATCCATACACCTCATACATGAGGCATAAATTCCATTCAAACACAGGATTCTGTCTGGTCAGGGTCAACTTCTTCCTCTGAATCCAGAGGGCATCTTCATGGCTGAGTGAGACAGTCAGAAGTTTGTTTTTCCTGATAATGGAGCAATAAATTCTCTTTCTCTGAAAGATTTAGGTGTCCTGTGGCTGCTATCTCAGTGTGAGTCCTTTCTTTAGAAAAAGCATTCCACATAGCATCGTTCCTATTTTAACATTATGTAATAACCTAAAACTATATTTAACACACTACTTAAGAAAATTAACACAGCTTCTAACACAAAATACATCTAATATTCATTTTAATATTTGTGAAAAGCCAATCATAAAATACACATTTTTCACAATTCAGGATGACATTTAGGGAACAAGTCCAGGGAAGGGAACGGAGCTGGGGAAGGGTCTGGAGAACAAGGAGCTCCTGAGGAGCAGCTGAGGGGGCTCAGCCTGGAGCAGAGGAGGCTCAGGGGGGACCTTGTGGCTCTGCACAGCTCCTGACAGGAGGGGACAGCCAGGGGGATTGGGCTGTGCTCCAGGGAACAGGGACAGGACAATAGGACATCCTAAGATGTGCCAGGGGATGGATGTCAGGAAGAATTTCCTCACTGGAAGGGTGATCAGACACTGAAATGGACTGCCCAGGGGGGTGGCAGAGTCACCAGCCCCGGAGGTGCTGGAAGCAAAAGGCACGAAGCTATTCCAGAAGATGGAGGCCACGGGGATGGGAAAGGGTCTGGAGAGGCCTCACGAGGAGCAGCCGAGGACATTTGGTGTGTCCAGCCCGGAGCAGAGATCAGACCTGAGCAGCCAAAGCTCCCTGAGGAGAGCAGGGCAGGGCAGGGGCTGATCTGGTCAGTCTGGGGAGCCCAGGGAGCAGCAGGAGCTGAGGCACGACAGGGATAGGCTGGATATCAGGGAAGGTTCTTCCCCCAGAGGGTGCTGGGCACAGCCCAGGCTCCTCAGGGAATGGGCACAGCCCCAGGTCTGACAGAATTCACAACGCCCTCAGGCACAGGGGGGCATTGCCGGCGTGTCCTGTGCAGGGCCGGGCGTAGGACTCCATGATCCCTGCCTGCTCGGGACACTCCGAGTCTATGAAGGACTGGATGTGTTTAGTAATGGGCTAGGCCCAACGACTTCAGAGAGCTTTTCCAGCCCAGCTGGTTCCGTGACTGTGTGACCGACTCCGTGTCCCTGTCCCTGCCCCTGTCCCGCTCTCCCCGCCCCGGGCCCCGGCTGAGGGCGGCGGCCCCGCCCCGCCGTCTCCAGGCTCCGCCGCCAAGAGAGGAAGTGTCGTAAGGGCCGACAGGAACTGGCCGCGGGTTTTACGGCCGCGGCGGCCGCGCTTGGCGGCGGCGGAGCGGGAGCTGCCCAGACGCGGCGGTGAGTGGCGGCGGAGGGGGCACCGCGGGCCCCGAGCGCTGCGGGAACGGCGCCGCCCGCGCCCGCGGGGGGAGCGGGGCAGCCGCCACAGGGCGCGGCGGGGCGGCGAGGCGCGGCCCGGGCACCGTGCGTGCCTTTGTTCGCGCCCCCCCTCCGTTCCCCGCCGAGCGCGGCCCGTGAGGCCGCCGCGCCTCCCTCCCCCCCCCCCACCTTCCCGTGGCCCCCGTTGGGTTTGGCGCCTTCCTCCTCCTCCTCCTCCCCGGTGAGTTTGTGTCGGTCTCTCCCGTAGGATATGGCCGAGGTACCGCCGGGGCCTAGCAGCGTCCTGTCCCCGCAGGGGGACACGCTCTCCCCCTTCCCCGGAGGAGGAGGAGGAGGGGGGGGCGCTGCTTCCTCCTCCTCCTCCTCCGCCGCCTCCTATGCCGCCGCCGCCGCCGCCTGCTCCGGCGCCCAGGACGAGGAGGCCGAAGAGGAGGAGGAGGAAGAGGAGGGACCCGCGGGCGGACGGGAGCAGCAGCAGCGAGGAGGAGGAGGAGGAGGAGGAAGCGACGGCGGCAAGGGGGGCCCGCAGCACCGCCACCACCACCGCCACCACCATCACCCCCCGCACCACAACCACCAGCTCAACGGCCTCATCAGCCCCGAGCTGCGGCACCTGCGGGCCTCCCTCAAGGGCAAGATCCTCGGCTCGGAGGCAGGGGCGGCCCCCGAGGGGCTGGAGAACAAGCGAGCCAGCAAAACAATGGGCTCCGGACAGCAGCAGCCGTCGCCCCCCAGCGCAGCGCCCTGCTCGTCCCCCCACGCCAACCACCTCCCTCCCCAGGGAAGGACTGCACCCTCTCCTCCTCCTTCTCCCCCGGCTAAAGGGGACAGGAGCCAGCCTGCTGCCACAAGCACGGCTGCTGCTGCTGCTAAGACTGCAGCCCGCAATGGGCTGGCAGGAGAGACTGGCTTGGAGGAGGAAGAGCAGGAGGAGGGGGATGAAGGAGGGGAGGAGGAGGAGGAGTCCCTGCAGCTACTCTCCGGGTCCTTAGAAGCAGCGTGCAGTTTGAAAGGCTCGGGAACGGACTGTCAGCCCGAGGAGGACCTAACGATACGATACGTCCAGTATGAGTCAGAGCTGCAGATGCCCGATATCATGAGACTGATCACCAAAGATCTGTCTGAACCCTACTCCATTTACACATATAGGTATTTTATCCACAACTGGCCACAACTTTGCTTTTTGGTAAGTGCCGAGGGAGCAGGGAGGGCAGGAGTTGGGAGTGGCTTGGGGCTGGGGAGGAGGGGATGGAAGGCTTGGCGTTTGTGGAAATACTTTTCATCATCTTTTTGTGGGTAAGGCCGAGCTTTTTGGGAGCACCTGTCCCTTTGTGGCCCGTGCAGGTACAAGTAAAGCACGTGGCCGAAGTTCTGCGTTTGTTAACACCTGTTTTAAATGGTGGGGAAAGGGTTTGAGCACAGGGCTAGGATCCAGGAATTCAGGGCTTCTAATCTTGGTTTTGACATTGACTTTTGTGACCTTTGGTAGCTCATTTTATGGTTCTGTCTCAGTTCCTGGGCTTGGATTTGAAAAAGAAAGTATTTAGTCCACTAATGCCTTGTAACTGCTCGCTAATTCTTGCACAATGGTTTTAAAACTGACTGAAACGGGGCTGGCACATAAACGTTAAGTGATAGGAGGAGAGGCGCCGTGAAAGGTTTAGCAGACTTTTTGATCTGTGAGCTTACTTTGACAAAGACAAGTCCCACTGTGTTGCTTTTACAGGTGTGAGAGTGCTCGCAGCGTGCAGGAATTCTCACGTTGGCCCCCTGCACTAACAGCATGTTTAATGTTGTGTTCTTCCCAGTGCACTGTTGAAAGGCTGGTTTAGCTGCCCCCCTGCCTTCCTAAATGTTTAGCACTTTTTGTGTCTCGCTTGCATGCTTTTAGGGTGACAATGCATCCGCAGGTAAATGAAAGTGAGTAGAAGCTGGCTTGAGGAGTGCATGTGCATAGCAAGGGCTTAGCTGTGCTTGATTTACTCATAGCAACACTCCCAGCTGCAAAACACAACGTTTAGGGGAGTTTGTGGCACTTCCTTGCTAAAGAAAATGATGAATTCTTGTCTCTTGGTGTTTTAATTGAGGCTGGACATCCCTCTGAAAGGTCTGATTTAGCCAGAGCCAAGTCACCCTTCAGTTCAGGGGCATCTCTGAAATTTTGGTGGAATATGAGCACAAGAGATGAGGCTAATGGAGTCCATCTGGCCTTCAGCTTCCTGAATGCTCCTGGTTTAGGATCTGATAGAATTTATGGCAGGATTGATATGGTTTTTAGGAGGATTTTCAGAACTCTGCCCCTTAAAACCCTGCAGAGGGAATACAGTAGGATTACAGGAAGTTGAGCAAAGCGAAATGTTGACCTTCTGGAACAAAACAGAATATGAAAATATTGGAGAGCATTGTTGGATGCAGAGTCATGTTTGCCATTACAAGGATGCTGATCAGAGCACAGTGGTATTCAAACACTGAGCTCTTCCTGTGACAGATTTACCTCACACTGACAGTAAAATGCTCAAGAACTACAGAAGTCCATCCTTTGAGCATCAGGTGCAGCCCTGGTGATGCCAAGGCAATGTTGGATACTCTTAGATCACGATGCATTTGTTTAGACCTTCACTCATTATGGAGTATTTTTTTGTCAGGGAATAACTGGAGAATTTTGTTGTGAGAAGAGCAGTGACAAGTTGTTTGACAGAAAACTAAAACAGATGATTTCTAATAAGTGCATTTAAAGAGTAAGATATCACTCAAAGGAAAGAAAGCTTATTTTGTAGTGACAGCTTCATTTTTTGATAGCCCTGAAGAATCAACAAAACTTTTCTTGAACTCAATGCATTTGCCATTTTTTTAGAAAGGTGAAACAATGTAAAGTACATAAAAGTGTAGAGAATAATACATGGCTGTGAATGTCTAAAGCCAGCTAATTGTTATCTGCTTAATAATTTGAAGGTCTTGCAGCATGCTGTGTCAAATTCATGTGTTGGGGGGTTGAGGTTTTTTGTGACTGGTTTTAATATTTTTGAGGTTTGTTTCTTAGAGGTTGCCTTGAAAATTTTCTGATCTATAAAATATAATTTGCTCCTGCAGTTAATGGACTCCTGAACTACTTCTCTCCAATAAATAGCTTTAAAATATTTCTCTTCAGTCAGGGACTGCATATTTCAATTAGGAAGAAGTGTCAGGATGGTAAACATGAAGCATGATCTCACAGAATCATTTGATTTAATGCATTGTGGCCCCACATCCTTCTGTTTTCAGGTTTTGGCTGGGTTTTGAGTGTCTTGGGAAGAGGGGTTAGCCTGTGATTTGATTGTATTTGGGAAAAAGATCTGTAAGGCTTCAGCCAATTCCTTTACTGAATTTCACCATCCCCTTTTGAAAACTCTTCCAGAGCATTCACCTGTCTTCCCTGTGCTGTCATGGCACCTTTCCTTTCCTCTCCCTGTGAGGGGAATAGACTGACACCACTGAAATTTAAGGTGGGATGTGTATTTTCCCTAAACAAACAGCACTTGGTGAACCATCTAAACCATAATTTCCCTATTCTGACAATGCAAAGCTAATTTCTGGGGACATTATTAACTTTATTGTATGGACCTGAACCTTGCTGAGTTTTGGTTTGGCCTTCCCAAGCTGCTCAGTTGCTCTAAGGGCTGGTGCTTGTTTTTTCTTTCTCTTCAGCTCCCTCTTCCTGCCTTGTGCCAGCCCTGTGTTCCTGTGATTTTGGGAGCCAAGGTACCCCTCTGACCAGGGGTAAATGTGTGTGTATTTAGCTGTCTTAGGGTGATGCTGAGTTGGTGTAGAGCTGCAGATCTGTTCCTGTAGGATGTGCCAGGCACTGGTGCAGGAGGAGAGGTGGGAGTGCACAGCTGGAGGGAAGGCAGAGACCAACCCTGACTGGTCAGTAGTGAGCACAGTTTTTCAGGCTCAGACAACTTCCTAACTCTACACTCAAAGAAGAAGTTAATATTCTGCTCTGAAAGGACCTGAAGATCCTGGAACTCTTCAAACCCTGTTAAATTCAATATCTAATTTATCCACATAACTGTTATCCTGACTTTAGGGGTAGCAGCTTGGGAATACTGCTCAGTGCTGAGGTGTCTCACTGCAGCACTATCTGGACTGTGGCAAGGTAATAACATTTTCCTCCATAAACCTCCAGTGGAAGGTGTCCCTGTCCATGGCAGGGGCTTGGAACTGATGATCTTTAAGGTCTTTTCCAACCCAAACCATTCTGGGACTCTGTAAAACTCCCAGCCGTCTGGTTCCACCCATGTTTTGCCTGTCTTCAGAAGAGCAGGTTTGCAGTGTGTGTTGGGTGTGGGTGCCCAGTAAATGTCTGGTTTTTACTTATTCTCAGGAGCTCTGTCAGCCCAGTTTCTCCTCAAATACCCACTCCTCTGTCAAAGAATGACAGGGGCAAGGGCCGTCTTGTGTTTCATGTGAAGTATTTTTAAGCAATGTTTCATCTTTGTCCCCAGATGGATTGTAAATGCATTTTCAACGTTGTAGCTTTCTTTTAAAGTGGTTTTGAAGCTTCTAGTCTTAGCAGTGCTAAAGTTCTGAAGCTTGCATTTCAGACTGATAAATTAAATATTTCAGAAAATTGTTTTCAAAATCCTTTAGCGTGGGAGAGGTGAGCTTAGGAAACCTTGCTCTGTGCCAGAGTTTGGATAAGACAGAATGTAATAAAAGGCTGAGTGTTGTAACCTCTCCTGTAATTCACTGTACCACTCAGCTGCCTTTTAAGAAAAATCTAGAAAATCTATGCTTTTATTGGGTTCTTAACTTTGCCACTAGCTATAGCAGCATTTATAATTTAAACTTTAGCAAGTTTAAAAATAACCTATTAATTCCATGTAAGTGGTTTTAAATGTGTTGTAAATCCTAAATGACTGCAGTTAAGTCTTGTTTTATACTAATGCTTTGCATTTTTTTAAATTGGATTTGATTCAAGAGTCTTGCTGTGTTGAAATTAAGACTTGTAAGACATCATCCCTGTTCTTCACTTGTGGAAAACCTGGGGCTTAAAAAGGAAGAACCAGAAAAGTCAGGAGGTTGTCTGAGAAGTCTTCCTGGCCTCGTGGCAGGCGTAGGAAGAAGTTTTGTAGGAGAATTTGCAAACTTTGTATTCCAGTTTGGTTTTAGGAGTGATCTCACTTTCAGACAGTCTCTCACTGTGAAAAGTGAAGTCCCTGCAGCACCTGAGCAGGTGACAGCAGCCAGGGCAGCTGTTCCAGGGGGTGTTCCTCGCACAGGAGGGAATTGCTGCTGTCCAGGTTCATGGAGGGAAGCAGAGGGAGGTGGTGATTTGCCAGGTACTGGGGAGAGCTGTGGCTGAAGTGGCAGAGTGAGGTTAAAACCATTACCCTGAGTGTATCCTCTAATGGCATTTGGTAACTTGATCCCTAAATGGGAGCCAGCTCCTACCCAGCTGGGCCTGGGATACTTTGGGATGGACTTTGCAGGTGTGAAAGGAAAAATGCAGTGCAGCAGTGCAGGTTCTGCTGGGTTTGAATTGCAAAATATTTCTCTTTTGGGGCTAGTTGGCTGTTTTAATCTGCTTTAAACAAAACTCACAGGATCTGGATATTAAATGCATACTCAAACTGTGGCTGACAGACATAATGCCATCTTTGATAATGAAATTAATACAAATTGATTAATTCTATGAAAAGTAATGTTCTTGCTGATTTACAGACATTTCTCTACTAGCTCTTCTAGTATATTAAAATCTGGTTTGTTTTAAACATTTAAACTTATTCATAGGAACAAAGATGATGCAAATATTGGATTTGGATTCATGTATGTTAATCCTGCTACTAATAACTTACTATTGGAGTAAATCTTATAGTACTCTGTGGAGTTTATAATATGTAATAGTGACTTAGGCTGAATTCTGTTTGTAGAAAATTGCATGTTTATAAGTACTCTTGTATACCTGAAAGGAAAATTTGGCCCATGATTCTTTTCCTAAATGATGTTGTGTGGGAGCTACTTTTCCTCCCTCCTCACAATTCTTCCTATTTCAGTCTGGGTTTTTTTATTCACACAGTTTAACTTTCTCCAGGAAATTAAATTATAAAGTTTTGCATCATTTTGGTTTAGGTCCATTTCCAGCTTTAGATAAGGTTGGAAAGAAGGAGAAAGAAGAGGAAAGGCAACAAAACCCCCTCAAAATGAGTGGAAATGCAGCACTCCCTTTGTGAGTGGAACAGCTGTAGATTAACTGCCAGACTTACCCGCCTAAAGACAGAGAAATAGATTTAGGGGTTTGGAGAACTGGTAACAGAGTCATTCTTTATTCAGCTCTCTGGCAGCAGTGGTAAAACCAGTGGGTATTTGCTTCTTTGATCACTGAAACAAAATTCTTTGCTGTTCATTTAACATTTTAAATATATGATTCATGAACATAACTTTTTAAAAAGTGCCCTGGACAAGAAAGAGCTCAGATATGAAATGTCTAGATTGTCACCTACTCCTGAAGCATGTAAAAAAAAAAAATATATATATAAAAATATATCTTAAAAATTCTCCACATAACCATTAGGATCAACAGTTTGCACGTGTTCACTCCAGGGCAAAGCACAACTATAACATGCTAGTTTGTGGTGTGCTTTTTTTTTTTTTTTTTTTTAGTGAGGTATAAGATTACATCTAGGTACTCTGCATAATTATAGCAATGTTCTGAGCAGTTTGTCTGATGATACTCTTTATTTAACTCCCTGCTTTTCTCAGGTCTGAGCCGAGATACAGAACTTGCCTTGAGCTGAAACTTTGCATGCACAGCTCCTCTTTTCTGTGCAATAACCTGTGTTTTGGAACAAATGAAAGATTGCTTAGAGGCTCTGTGTTTCAGTCCAGTTAGATCATGCTACAGTTTTTGTTTGTTATTTTAAAAACCACTCGTTAGATTGTTCAGGGTTGTTCTTGGATACTGCTGAAATGTGTTTTCCTGCCAAATAAAAACTTAGCAATAGTTATATTTGCTTCAGCTACATTAGAAATCATGCTGTATCACAGGGCTTTGGAAATGCAGCTTGTACTTTTTTTGGCTGCTTCATTTCACCTTTGCTGCAGCTCCTAGTTAAAAACTGACTTGGTTAATAACCCGCATCCAGGTGGAGATGCTCAAAGATTTGATTCTTTTTGGGGTGAAGAGACTGTGCCTGCAGTGTGACCTGCAGGAAGGAATCTCCTGTCCGTGGAGCTTTGGCCCCCAAGCTGTGTGCAAGGGGTTCAGGTGGTCGAGTTGGTACCACAGACTGTGGAGCAGTGAGCTCTGGCTTCACAGGTGGCTGCTCTGAGGCCCGGCCGTGCTGGCTCTAGCAAGTCCTTTTCATTTGACATGTCTTAGAGTTGTAAATTTGGATTATCCCCAGCTCTTGTGGCAGCACGTGCTTGTGCCAATCATGTGCTGTGGTCCTGGTTTAGCTGCTGCACCCAAGCCCAAGGCTGGTCCTCCCCGCAGCTCTGTCAAAGGCTGTGGATCCACTCACACAGCCATATATAAAATTAGGAGTTTGTTTTTATCTCTGCCCATCTTTCCTGAGTGCACAGGAATTTGTTTTCCCCTTGGATGCTGTCCCACTCTGCAGCATTACTCAGTTCTCCTGCTGCAGGTTATAATGTCATTAATCCCTTGTGCTGCCTAATCCCTCAGTTAACATCACTTAGGTTGCCTTTCTCTCATGGTAAAATTTTGGTGAACACAGTGGGTGTGCAAGTGGTTTGCTGAGTGTTTGGGGAGGAGTTGGGTCCTTTCCTTTTTGGGGTTTTTCTTGTTAATATTTCAGGATTTCTACATCTCCTTGACCACGGTTACTGTGACAATGCCACTGGGATTAACTGCCCGTGCTCTTAACAAACGAAATCCCTCAATAGTTAAAATGTGTGAAATTAACTGTGCTTTTTTGTTTGTTCTCTGGGTGTCATGTGACTGAAAACGACAGTGTCTAAAGATTAAATGCAGCAACACTTTTCTCTGATCCTTTGTGGCCTTGACATTAAAACCAGACAAAAATTAAGCATGTTATCTAGCACAGCCCTTGTACAGGAAAATTCAGATCTCTATAAAACAGGAACGGACATTTTTCTCTGCAGAAGCCCATATTAAAGGGTAATTTATGCCTTAACCTGGTCTTTTATTTTATTTATTTTCCCTTTTATTTTATTTTTATTTTATTTATTTTCCCTTTTATTTATTTATTTTCCCTTTTTAATCACACGTGTTCTTTCCTGTAGACTTTGTGAAATGATAACATGGTTCTCCCTAGGAATAATTCATTGGTTGTTAATTGTCCTGGAACTTTACTGGAATGTAATAAAGCAATTAAGTCTTTTAATCTTAGTAATACTTTTGGAGATGCTTTTAAAATTTACATTGTTACCTTTTCATAGCTTTATACGGACAAATTCTGTGAGGCTCTTTGACTTGAAAAATGAACTGATTTGCTGCTTTTGGTAGCACTGTGGATCCCAAACTGAGAATTCCATCCGTGTATGTTTGTCTTTAAGGCCATGGTAGGTGAGGAGTGTGTAGGTGCCATCGTCTGCAAGCTGGATATGCACAAAAAGATGTTCCGCAGAGGTTATATAGCCATGTTAGCAGTGGATTCCAAATACAGAAGAAAAGGAATTGGTAAGAATGGCCTTTTTTCCTTCTTTCTCCTTTAAATCCTCTCTAGCTGGGATAACTGTAGCTGTCATAAAGATTTAAGCTGAACTGAAGTTCAGGATGTGGTGCTTTGTGTGTCATCCTCGCCTTACTCAACCACACAGGCTCCCCAGTGGATTTTCTGATTTTGTTAAAATAACCTGAAATGCCCTGTGAGGTTCACACCTGGGATCTGATAAGGCTAAAAAAAGAAAGGCAGGCAGCAGCCCCTTACCTCTGCCTCTACCACTGCCAAATAACAGTGGGAACTGCTTTGTGGTTTTATGTGTGCCCTCATTGCTGTATTTCCATGTTGTGTTCAGGCTCCTTTTTTACAGTGAACTTATTCCCTGAATTCCCCCTATAAATTATGCATATATTACCCATCAGGGAGAATGTATGGAGCTCATTATTGTATTAATCAGGGAAGAAAAATAGCTGTGTATTGTTACTTGAGTGATTGAAATGGAGATCTGTTTTGTTGGGAAGGTACGTGGTAAAGAAATCACTCTTGGCAGGGAGTTTGCCCTTTCTCATTAATCAGTTTTGCCCTGGTGAAGGGATTTTCATTCTAACTCCAGTTAGCCAAGTTGGCTTAATTAAATATCTCTTCTTATGGAACTTAATTTTTTCATGCTGGTTATTGTGAAATTACATTATGTAAGGTATTTTTAACTAAATGTAGACGTCAGCTCCAAAGCTTAGAACTGTGCTTCACCACTCATCCACACTGAACAGCTCATGCTTCTGTGATTAAAGACAGAAAATTACTTGCAATCAAAAAATACAGTGATCCATTGCAGAATGTATCATTGTGTTTGCTTTCTTCCAGAAAAAACCCTCAAAAAAACCCCATTACCACAACTGTTCAAGCATGTGCAGATTTTTTCTTTCCCCAGTGCAATTCAAAAGCCATTGTTGGTTTCTGTAGTGGAGCAGAGGAAGAGGATACTGAGAAATCACTGTCTCTCCTTTCCTTTTAGCTGAGTCATGAAGGAGTCTGCCATAATTTAATTGCAGGTGCTTGGATTCAGAAGTAAATAAGAGCTAATGCTGTTATTATGAAGATGACTGCAAGACTTTTCCCTCACTTTAGTCAGTTGGTTAAATTAGAATTACATACATAGAATTTATCTTTAAAGCCTTGCTTACTTTAGCATTATATATGTTGGCTTTTTCCTACATTTGCCACCTTGCTGTTTCTCAAAGTGTGCTGTTAATCTGAAGATCTGCTTTAAATGTAGAACAGTTTTATCATTGGATTCAGTGAAAATCTTAATTGATTAAAGCTTTGAGAATATTTTAAAACATTCTGTAGATTCTTTGGGGTTTTTTTCCTTTTCCATAGCCTTCTTATGGAATTGAGATTTATGCAATTTCACTGAACAGCAGTTTTTTCCACTATTAACTTTGAAATCAACTTTCAATTTCACCCCAATTTCACAGACAGGTAGGGATATTACATTTGTTGTTGTGAAATAGATGACAAATAATGATTAAAAAATTAAACTAATGCTTGACTGAGGGGAAGGGATGGCTTTGAGAATATTATTAGATACTAGCAAACCCAAATGGGAATGAGCCATAAAAACAGTGGTTTCATAAGTTCTGTTACTAATACAAGTATTTGTTTTAGTAAGAGGAAATTCCCATGGAAGATGAATGTCCTTCAAGTACATGCCAGCAGATTTTGACTTTAAATGCAACAAAAAGGAATGAATCACATCTTGGAAGGCTATATTTAACACCGTGTTGAGCAGAGCAGCCAGTTTCTAATATCCCTGTGTTACAAGAATCTTGCACTTGAGCAGAGTCTCTGGATAACTTCACAGATTATTTTAGTGTTCAAACTTGAGACTGCAGCTTGACTGCAACTCCTTGTTTTTCTTTCCTCCCTCCTTTCCCCAGGTGTCATGTCATGTAGGTAGCACACATTAGTCATATATAAACTGGCATTTTTGTTTTGCACTGCAACTCTGACACTTACTGAAATCTGTGTTTCAGGTACAAACTTGGTTAAGAAAGCTATTTATGCTATGGTTGAAGGAGATTGTGATGAGGTAAGATTTTATAATCAAAACTTTCATAATATAAATGGTTTGCACTCTCTTGTATGTGGATTCATTTCACAGGTTTTTCTTCTCTAGGACTTTTTTTAGGTGGGAAATAAGTTGGTAAGAAGCTCCTTTATAATAAAAGGGAAAACAACCTCAAAAAAAAAAGTATGACACAAATAGGGGATGAACTTTCTAAATTTGGCCTAAGTGCTGAAATTCAGCAATTTACATTGTGAAGCTGCCTCAGCCTTCACTCAGGCCCATTTTCCTGAAGGGCCCCATTTGAGGTGCAGCTGAGCAGTGGGCTGAGCATGTCCTGTGTGGCCCTGCCATCCCTTCAGAGACAGCCAGGCCCAGAACAGTGTGTGCTGTGCTGCTGCAGAATGTGGATTTATCACAGGCACTCATCAGCCTGTTCTGACACTGCACAGAGCAGGGCTGCAGTGGGTTAGTTCAGACACACAGACTGCAAGGAGAGTGACTGAACCACTGGCAAACTTCCCTGCCTTACAAGTTGGTACACTTTCACCAGATTACAGTTCCTGCTTTTTAAAAAATATAAACATATACATAAAGCAGCTCTATTGCCATGTGCCTTGTTTAACTTGTGAGGAATTCTCCCTGCATCCATCCATTCATCCATCCTCCTTAACCCCAGGTTATGTGTCCCTTTAACTTCCAGCTCCTTGGCACAGTGCACTTGTTCCTGATATGTGAGCACTGTCATTTCAGTGTGTCATAGTTAATGAGCCTTTGATCTCTCTGTTATCTCACTTCAGCTGCTCCCTCCATTGTCCCACTGCTCCCTCCATTGTCCCACTACCCCGTGGGGAAGTTTCTTATGCAAAGCTGCAATTGGTGTCACAGGACTTTTGGCACACATTCCAGTTTATTTTCCACTTGTTGTGTTTCTCCTCTTGCAGCATCCCTGCCTGTGCTCTGGCTTCATTATTGGGAGATTTATTCTTCCCCTCAGATCCCTTCATGCCTCTGCTTGCTGCTGTCTTCTTCCCCCTCACCTTCTAATTTATGTTGTAGTTGGGCACTACAGTGCAGTCTGTAATTCTTTTAAGTTCTTTTTTTTGGCTTCTTGCTTCTGTCCTGGTTTCTAAAATGCTTTCCTCTAATCTCCTTTACTACTTGTCTACACTGAACTAATCAAGGAGAGATTGGTTGGTTTGTTCTCCCCATTGCTTTCCACTATGGTCTTGAGTTGATTTGCCCATTTCTGGACTAGTCAAGATTTTTTAAGAATTGCAAAATACTTGAGGATCAGGGTTACAGTGTTCACACCACAGCTGCAGAAGTGAGATGCAGAGAAGGGAAGTGAGTTACCCACTGTTATTAGAGAGTCAGGAGTAGAACTGGATGTTTCTAGTCAAGCTGAGTTGCAGTAATTACTGTATAATTTCTGAATGTCTGTGTGCTTCTCCTCATGTAAATTCATTTCTAGATTGGACTGTCTAACAGGTGACCTCTAACACTAACCTCTTTCTGTGTCTTTTTCCTCTACCACTGTCCTATTAATCCAAGATCCCTTTTTGCTGGTTTTTTATCTCCATAAACATGAAATAAATGTGATAAGGGTTGCAGGTCTGCAGTGAGGTCTCATTAAGTCTTAGTCACAGATTTTCTTCTCTGGTGCTGTATAAATGCTTTGGACCAGGGGCAGAGGGCATTTCTCAGATTCTCTCTCTTTATTCAAAGGCACTGCAATTCAAACTCCTTGAATTGTGTGCTGGATGGGGGCAGCCATGGTTTTGGAACTGCTGTTTATAGAATGATGATTTCAAACTCATCCCCTGCATTTTGGGGCCTTTTGCACCAGCTGAGTCTTGTGCTGGCACTAAATTTTGAACTGGGAGCCCCTTAGGGAGCATGGAATACAAGCAGAGTATTTTACTGATTATTTTTCTGCACCATCAACTGAGGCACACCCACACTTACTTTTATTTATGTTTTTCTTTTAACACATACAGGTTATCCACAACCAAACAGCCAATGTTTTCATGTTTGGGGTTTTTTTTTCCTTTGCCACCAAGTAGGCTTCTTCCACATGCCCAAAATGGTGTAAAATAAGGATGTTATGTGGTGGAGTGCTGAGTTTTCAGTCAGACCAGAAGCTGAAAAATCTAACTAGGCACCCATGAAAAGCTCTGCCCAACTCTTGGGTCTCACCAGTTCTCACAACAGCTGTCAGGAGATCAGTTTCTGATTAATTGATGCTTAAAGCTCATCAAACACAAAGTAATGCATCACAATAATTTGTCTGTGTGAGGCATACAAATAGTTTAATCATCCCTGCAGCTTTTTAAGGTATTTTTCTACATCTTTGAATAAAATCAGAATCCTGATGAAAATAAAAAGATACTGCTTTTTTAGATAAGATGGAGTGCAATTAAAAACAAAATGCTATTTTCTGCAACTTGCTTGGAATAGGATTAAAACATGAATATGCAGCTGTGGGTGTCGTGAAAAATTTCCAAAGGCTGCTTGGAAACTCTTCCCTTCAATCTAATTATGGAATAGATGCAGTAAATAGACTTAATTTTAATAATTTGTGGCATATAATCTGATAAATGCCTCACTCAGTGTGTTGCTTTTCAAAGTATCACAGATTTGGCTTTGGAGGTACCAGCATTGAGTCCTGAAAAACAAAGGATTTATACAACACCAGAGATGAAAATCTTGACAAATCACAGCTGATAGGTGGCATTTCAAAGCCTGCTGCAATGTTCTGGTGTTTAAGGACATTTTTTTCCCCTGGAGGTTGTTTTAGTGGGAATAAACCAAGGCAGGCCTATGGAATGAGTGGGTTACAGTGGTCAGCACCCTGCCTGAGAGGCAGAGTCTTCCTCGGGGGTGTGGAAGATTTTGTCTGGGAAAGCTGTGGAGTGGCTGAGGAGGTGAATTGAGTGGAATGGAATCTGTGTGCAGGGGAGGAGCTGGCCATGGAGCTGGCCATGGCCTACATTAGAATAGAAACCAGGGAAGTGATCTGCTGTTGGGGGTGGGTGCTTGAACCAGAAATAACCTTCAGGCCTGGAGAAAGTACTCACACAGCAGCTTCCAGCTGGAGTGTCTGCATATAACATTACAAAACTTAGGTGCCTCTGATTTGTGTTTTTTTACACCTTTATGACTTTCTCAAGCATTTGATGTTCATGAATTCTGATATTTGGGGTAGTGAACTGTAATGGGCTGAGTTTCCAGTGGATCACAGCAATTTAGGATAACTGAGCTGGTTGCATAGAAAAGGGGAACTGTGGAAATAAATCAGATGAAGGTGAATCGTTCTACTTTCGGCTCCAAAGTTTTGGAAATATTTTCCTTCCAGTTTAAAAAAGAAAAGCATGTGCTGACTGCAGCAAGGTGGGTGTCTTGGCTGCTTTTTGTACTGTTTTTGCTGGCAGGCAATTTCCCACAACTCTACAGCTGAAGACCATCCTGTGGAACTGTTACATCCCTTAATTACAATTAGGAAGGAGGAGTTGTTCATATGCAGGTTTTCCATCTGTAACAAATGACTGAGGAATCTACATACAATCCATTCACTTCATGTTACTGAAATAATGTAATATTTCAGTAATATGAAGTGAATGGATTGGTAACTAATGAAAATAAGACTTCAGTAAGTGGGACTTCAAAAACTTTTTAAATCAAAAATATAGAACATGAAAGGGAACCACAGATTCTCATGGGACTTCCCATTGGAACTTCAGGGTGATTTAAAGTGGGGTTTTTGACCACACTAGTAGGTGTGTCATTTTAATTCAGGACCACACTAGTAAAAATGAAATGTGCATTTTTATGGAATCCTATTTGAAATCATTACATTGCTGATATTTTTAGTTTCTCCTTAATCTACAAAACATAAAAAGTATGAACTTTGGATTTTGGGTAGTGCCTGTCTTTAAAAGTTAAGGTTAAGGCAGTTAAATTGATTAAGGACACTGGACAAGCCCTCATAACTTGAGTCTGATGATCTGTCAGACTTAAAAGTAAGAATAGCAACCTCCTCTGAGTGCTGAGAGGACTTTCTTAATTTGGCTGTATCCATTCTATGACTTGGGTTTTAAACTTGGGTTCCTTCAGAGTTTGAGCTGAAGAAATAAGAAGGCTTGACCACTCCAGTTGGCTTCAGTTCAGGAATAAATTAAAGGTGTGAAAATACAGCAACAAGGAACATTGCACTCCACTCTTAATATAGATATCTTTTTGCTTCTAAACCCAGTTAATATTAGAGATGAGCTAAAATGTTTGGTTTATGAAATTTAAGATAAAAGAGAATGTCACAACCTTCAGAAAGTTGCAACTTGAGCAGAAAACGCTGTTAAATCTAATCAGAGCTTTGCTGCCCTTCAGGGGAGGTGTAGCTGTGTTATCAGAGGATTTAACAGGCCTATGTTACAAAAAATCGACCCTCAAGAGCAGAAATAAATGTAACAATTGAAGGTTTGGAGCTTGATTGAAAAGCTCACACAGGAAGAGATGCATTCTTCACCAAAGGAAGCTAATGAAATCTGAATAAAATATGCCTGTGTTTCCTTTTCAGATAACAGAAACATCTTCAGCTGCAGTATGTTGAGATCAGGGAATTACTTTTCATTGTGCTGAGACTTCCTTAGAAATACCAGAGCAAATCTCTTGCATTTGCTTTCAAGATGAGCATTCACTCAGGTAGTGGGATTCCAACAAACCTGTATTTCAACATTTAACCACTCCCTTCAGCTCAATCACCTGCAGTGCTGGAAGTGTTTTAGCATTGCCAGGTGTTGGTGCTTGCAGTTGAATAGAGAGTTGTTACATCACTGTGCCAGGTTACTGAACCTTTGAGAGAGTGAATGCCCTTGGTAGCTGAGAGTTCAAATAAATAATCCTCTGCACAGGTCAGATTCCTGCTTTGGCTTCAATGTTTTGTTTAAATTGGAATTAAGGAGTTGTACAATGTGTAGAAAATAGCCTTCTCCAGCAAAATGATGGTGCTTCCATAATTTCTTACAGATGAAAAGTTACCCATTTTAATGGATGAAGGACGTTAGGAGTTCTCCATCAGCCTGCAGGAATTGCTAGAAATGTTCTGGGAAGTGCCAAACAGAGAAATTCAATCTCTCATTCATGTCACAAAACTAAGAATTGAATTAGGTTGTCTTAAGAGTACAGCTACAGCACTGCCCTGCTGTAATTTAAGAACTCTGATAATTAATATTTTAACGTGTAACTCTCAGTTCCTTTTTGTAAAACTAACTGTTTCCAAGTCTTATATTGTTTATTAGGTTGTTATCCCCAGCTTCATTGCTTTTTCAGCATCCTTACACTGAGAAACACAGGTGGGATTACCTGTTGGAATGTGGCAGCCAGTGGTTAGACTGACCATCTCCAGTAAGATTTAAAAATCCATTTAATGTATATATTTGACTCAAGTTTCAGGCCACTCTAACCACTGGCTGTCCCCCCCCTTTCACAATGGCCTAGCCACTCCTTAGACTGCAGGAAACAAACCCCATGGAGAGAAAAAGGAAAGGTTTTCTGCCAGGTGGCTTTGGAAGGAGCTCAGGAACCAGCCTTGGGAGCTGGCAGGAGAGGCCAGGGAAAAGGGAGTTGGAGTATGTGCCTGAAGGAAGGGAGGCCACAGAAGCCATGGAGTAGATGGACTTTAACTGCTCTACTAATCCAGGCTGGAATTTTGGTCCTGTGCTTTCATTCTTTCTACAGTGACCATCAGCTGCTGTTTAATACATGGATATTCACTATCAGGGATGTATGGAGCCCAGGCCTTGTTAGCTCAGCCCCTGTTCTTGCTAATAGCAGGACCTTAAATAATTGAGTTGGACACCAGTCAAGAGGCAGAATGAGTTTTTATTACATGGAGGCGATGCAGGGCTTGGCAGTTATGGCAGAGCTCTGTCCAGTGCATGTGGAGAAAAGAGAGAGAGAAACAATTCTGAGAAATTCTGAAGTTTTGTGATTAATGTCTTAAGGCCAGTGTAGTTTTTTGCCTGTGCTTGAGAATTCTGAGACAATTTTGAGTCTTAATTTGGACTTCTCTTGAACTTGGGTTTGGTCTGCGTTATTTCTGACGGGTCTTTCTGCAACGTGGATCTTACCAACAGAGGGGGGAAAATATGGAAAACTGCTTAATCTTCTGGTGTGCACTGTGATTTGGGTTTTGGGTGTTTGCTTGTACCCAAATTGGATCAGGCTTGGAGCAGATTGGGATAGTGGAAGGTGTCCCTGCCCATGGCAGGGGGTTGGAACTGGATGATCTTGAAGATGCTTTCCAGCTTAGACCACTGTGTGATTCTTGTGCTGAGCACAAATACTCACTGCAAATGTTGGCTCTGACAGCTGGTGTCAATTCAGAGCTTTTATCTACATCTAACTCCAAGGAATCAGGGGTCAAAGATATTAAATCATTAAATCCTCAAGCGCCAAGTTCTTGGGACATGCAGAAGTTGAGCTACTCAAAAGATGTTTTGGACCCTAACCTGTTTGGTAGCTTGGGTTTTGGGGGAGGCTGTTTGGGATTTGTTTGTTGATGTGTATTTTACCCTTGTTATGAGGTGGTGAACTGAAATACTATTTACAGCCAAGAATAAAATCTTGAATGTTGTTTACAATTATAGCTGTGGATGAATTGCTATATTATATTTTTTTTAATGTGGAAATGGATGCTTAATGTGGAAATATTGCTTAATTAAGTCAAGATAAGAAGAAATGAATTCCATTCATTGCTAACAACCATACCTTTAAATAAAACCTTTGGAATTGGTTCAGCAATCTTGTACTTGCAACTGCCGACTCACACGACAATTCTTTTTCTTTCTTTTTCTTTCTTTTCTCCCTTAAAGGTTGTATTGGAAACAGAAATCACAAATAAGTCTGCTTTGAAACTTTATGAAAACCTTGGTTTTGTGCGAGACAAGAGGCTGTTCAGATACTATTTAAATGGAGTGGATGCACTGCGTCTGAAACTGTGGCTGCGTTAGGAGACCCCATCCCAGCCAGCAAGCAACGTCCCAGCAGCGCAGAGTTGTCCTTTGCATGCAATGCAATTTGTCCCAAATTGCTTTGCAAGGTGGACTTTTAGTACTTTCCATGCAGCTCTTAAACCTGTCAGTGTCCCATTGAGTGTCGCACACATTCGTTGCACTTTGGCATGGCGCATTTGTTCCGAATTAAAGCCGATTGTCTCAGACTCCGAGTCCTTTTGGTACCAGCCAGATGTGCCAGGTGATAGCCAAGATATGTTCATTCATTTGCAAGTCTGCTGACTCTTTAGGACATCCACACAGTGAACGTTTTAGCAGAGAAAACCTGGATGGGAACGCCACTTTTGGTTCCCGAAAGTTCAAAATAAAGCCAATGTAGATTGTAAAATTCTATAAGTATACTAACATTTCATACAAAAATTGCCATAGTTTTCTGGGGAAGAAGAAGAAGAAAAAAAAAGGCTTCAATTTTAGGTTTTATTTTTCAATATTGAATTTTTCCATTCTTAAATATTGGTACCTCAGTGATTAGTGAATGAAAAAATGTATTGTAGGGTGGGGTGTGTGTTACAACGAGTAACCATTAAATTGCGTCTGCCAGTGCCTGTATAGATAAGTATATTTGTCTTCACCTCTAAGTTTGGAGTGCATGCTTTTATTCTTTTACTTTCTTCAGTTGTCTTTGCAAGGAAAAAAAAATCTGCTTTTATTTAAATTCTGGATTTGATAATAAATTATTTCAGATTTTTATAATTCGGATACTTCTCCCAAACAAGGGTTTGGAAGGCCCTTCTTATAGCAAGAAGTGTAAGCTATTTTGAAAACCTTGAGTAGCTGCTAAAAGAACCTGGTGGCACCAGTGAATCTCTGCTGGGTTTGGATGCACTTTTGTCATTAAAAGAGTGAGGGACTTCTTTTAAAAGAAGATATAGAAAATTAATGTAAATTGGTATGATTTTTATTTAATCAAAATTATTGCTAGAAGCTCTGAGAAACAGCTATTTTAAGATAGTTGGAACAATTTTTTTTTCAGATTCATATTGCTTTGCTTCAGTGTTCTAAAATGCTTCAATCTTTGGTTCTTGGTCTTGGAAATGAATTTCAAGGTGTATCATATTCATTTTCAGCTGCTCTCATTTTCTCAACTTACATGAGCTAAATTATTGGGGGATTTTTTTCCCCTCTAAAATCAAAGCAGGGGGGAAGGAATTCTGTCTCTCTTTCTTGCATTCACTCTTGCTCTGTTTTTTTTTTTTCCTTTCTTTATTTGGGCTTACATAGGTTTTACCAATACCCATCAGTTTTTTCAATAATGACAGCATCGAGGTTTCTTGTTCCGTGTGATTCCATAGCCCAGGTCTATGAATCGCTTGGGTTGGGTTTTTTTGGTTTGTGGGGGATTTTTTTTTGTTTTGGTTTTGTTTTTTTTTTTGAAAGACAAGAATAAAGGTATTAGGTGACTTGTAGAAGCACCTCTGTAATCAGAGATCTCAGAATGTTCAGAGTTGGAGGGGACCCACCAGGATCAAGTCCAGCTCTGAGGTGAATGGTCCTTCCAGGGATCAAAAGGATGAACTCTCAGTGAATCCACTCTCATGGAACCGAGCGAATTCTCCAGATTTGCCTTACTACACTTACTTTTTTTTCCTTTTTAGGGTTTGATTTGAGTTGTGGGGTTGGTTTGGGGTTTTTTTTTGTTTGTTTGTTTTTTTCATTTTTGCTAATTACTGTACACTAAAAACAAAACCAACAAAACCCCTACCTCCAGTATCATTTGGAAAAGAGCCCTGTGCAGGAAAACTGGATTTGAGCAAAGCCGCCTTTTGCACAGACCAATCGCACATGGTGATGGACGTTTCTTACCATGTACAAATCATGAGTTGTATTTGAAAATAAAGATTTTTAATGGAAGCTGGCCCTGCTGAGTTTTCTGCTTGTAGAGGCACCATCTGTGCTGTCCAAGGGGTCTGTTCCCCTCAGTAAAAGAAAACTCATCTTTAAAAGGGTGCCCAAGACAAATGTTGTCAGTGGGGCCTGTTACTCCCAGGACATGCTGGACTCAGCCTGAAGCCTGTGTGTAGCCACTGCTGCCTTGTGACACCACAAAACCTCTTGTTTTCCTGCCAGTTTTTCTGGGTGGCTTTTCAGCAGTTTTGATCAGTGTTAAGACTTCAATGTTGAACTCGATCCCTTGAGTCAGGTTTCCCTCAGCGATGGTCCAGGACATGGGGACTGCCTTGGAGCTGGATCAGGAAGGTTTCAGACCTTGCAAGCAGCTGCTGGGCTTGATTCACAAATTGCAAACTGGGCTGCCTTGTGTGTCTTGCTGGGGTTTCAGTCTGCAAAGCCAGACAGGCAAGTTTTCTATTGGTTAATGTTTAAGCCGTGGGTGTCTTCAGATTCAAAAGCCGACTGGCAAGTGAGCTGAAATCCCTCCTCACTGCCAAAAACATCCCTCTGGAGCAAACTTCAAATACAATTCTGGTTGGTTATTGTAAGAAGTGGTTGCTGCCATGCCTGTGTTGAAAATACTGAGCAAAATAGGTGTAGATCTCTCTTTTTTTTTGTTTTTCAAAGGGCATGTGGCCTGAAAGGTTCTGCCGTGGCTGATGTGTCACAGAGTTCACTGCAGGAGACACTGAGCTGCATGTGCTGGGTCCTGTCAAACAGATTTGTTCTCTGTGCTGCTTGGGATTAGGAAATCAAGTGGGAAGCCTTGAATTTGCGTAGGTTTTCAAAAGGAATCTAGCAAGGAAAGGTTGGTTATTTCTCCTGTCTGTTGCTAAACACAGTTCTCTCCCCCTCTCGCCTTTTTGCATTGACAAATCTAACTAAGGAGTTGATTGCTTTTATATTTAAATTTGCCCAAATGTTGCTACTGGCTGACATGTCAGTCTGGATGTTTGCATTCATTATGTTGGTTTTTTTTTTTAAAGAAATGATCAGGTTCATCACCTTCAAGGCATCATCAGATTGGTGTTGCAGAGTATGTCACAAACTTTTTCAGGGCACTGCAAGACATTGCTACAACTCAGTGCTGTGTTGAAAAAACTTCAGGTCTTGTATAAACATTACAACCTATGTTGGAGTTCAGGTATCAGGTGGGCATCTATGAAAATAGCAAGTGTATCTCAAAATACTGGACTGCTGTTTTGAGTGGATTATATTCTTCTGTCCCTTTATCCTTTTTGATGAGAACAAAACCAGTGGGGTTACAAAATGTACAAGTTGTCTAAATACAATGCAGTCAAATAAATGGTTACGTTGTTTATCTATTTCCTTTTCAACGGGAATGTTCTAATGCTTGTTTTGCTTTCTCTACAAAATACAAACACACACTTGCTCAAGGCCAGGCTGGATGGGGCTTGGAACAACCTGGGCCAGTGGAAGGTGCCCCTGCCCATGGCAGGGGTGGTCTTGAAGGTCCCTTCCAACCCAAACCATTCCGGAATTCTGTGACAGAGAAATGGTGGGAAATTTTTTTCAGGAGAAAACTGCCTATCATAGCTTGATTTAAAAACTGCCATGCCTGTGTCAGGGGCATCTGGAACATCATTTATCTGAACAGTGTCACAGCTGAACTGAAATGGGTCTTTTTTTATGGCTGTTAAGTCACGACTAACACAGACGCTCTGGATTTTCCTGGGAGGTAAAGAGTGGGGTTTATTATTTTGGTTGCAAGTAAGCAAGAATTGAGAACTTCTTGCAGTCCTTGCAATGCTGAGAACTCTTTAAAGCATACGGAGGGGTCCTGGATGTACTTAGCAAAAATGTTCTTTTGAAATCCTCTCAAAGAACTTTCCATGTACTTTGAGCTTTATTCCATTTTATTTATCCCATTTTGTCCAGGCTCCTAAAACCCTGGGGATTTGCCAGCAGTTGTGGCTGTGTGTGGTGTGCAGGTGACTGAGGGCTGTGCCCAACCTGCCAGAGACTGCTGCTCCTCTGCCAGGAGCTCCAAGGCTTTTCTCCTTCCAGTTTCTTTTGATTCCTTACAGCTCCCAGTACCTAAAGAGGAACTTTTTAACAAGGGTGTGGAGTGGCAGGACAAGGGGGAATGGCTTCAAACTGGCAGAGGGTGGATTTAGGTTGGAGATGAAGAAGAAATTCCTGACTCTGAGGGTGGGCAGGCCCTGGCACAGGGTGCCCAGAGCAGCTGTGGCTGCCCCTGGATCCCTGGCAGTGTCCAAGGCCAGGCTGGACAGGGCTTGGAGCACCCTGGCATCATGGAAGGTGTCCCTGGTGGAAAGAGATGGTCCCTTCCCACCCAAACCCTTCCATGATCCTGTTATTCCAGTGGATGATTCTCCAGCTGTTCAGCCTGTGAATGGGGCTGGAGTTTGTAACCTCCAGTGGGAGACACAGATTTAAATTCCAGCTCTGCATCCACCACGAGTTCCATCCTGGATTTAAGAAATCATCTGTCACAACCAAAACTGAACCCTGAGAGCATCAGCAAAAAATGTCCTAAACAGCTTCATAACTTCCCTGAGAGGTGGTTTCCCTATTTTCTGCACCAGCTATTGCCTTGATTTGGGGAATTTTCTTTAAAAAAGAAAAAAAGGCAAGCAAAAGCAGGAAAGGAAAATTACTTTCTATTGATGTGAATGCTTCTCTCCAGGTGTCACAGATTGAGACAAGGTGATACAAAGAGGAGGTAGTGGCCAAAGATTGAATACAGGAGCTTGATAACAACTGGTTTTCTGCTTTCCATCTGTAACAACATGCCACCTGCTGCTCTATTTTTTGTTTGTTTGTTTGTTAAATACCAGTTAAGAAGGTTGAAAAAGTAGGTGACCAAGCAGCTTTGCTAAAACAAGAAAGGTTTATGCAAAGCTGAAGTTATTCCTTATATACAATAATAATATTATAGACTTTGTTGAATAACCTGAGTTGGAAGGAACCCATAAAGATTATTGTACCCCAACTCCTGGAAAAATATTTATATTATATTATATTATATTATATTATATTATATTATATTATATTATATTATATTATATTATATTATATTATATTATATTATATTATATTATATTATATTATATTATATTATATTATATTATATTATATATATATAGTATATATATCTATATATAGTATATACACTATATATAGTGTATATACTTTATATTTTATTTATATTTATATTTTATTATATTTATTATTGCATTATATTACATTATAATACATTGTAATCTTATATTTGTTTATTATATTTATAATAAGAATTTTATTAATTTTATTATATTTATTATATTAGCTATTAAACCCCCTTCCAGACAGCACCCTGAAAATCCGTGCCCTGTCCACGTGAACACGCTCCTTTCCATGAGTAATTTAGAGCACACAGTTAATTGAATACTCTGGTGTTGCCGCAGCTCCCTCCCAAGGGATGGAAAAGGCTCTTAGTCGAAATCAAAATTAGTCTTTAATATCAGCAAGAGCAAACAGAGGAGCCCTTGGAGTTGGATGCATTTGATGAGAGGAGTTGATGTGTCGCTCCTGAGCTGGGCTAAGTGTGCTCCAGCCCCACTGACTCCGAGCAGGAGGCTTTGCTGGAGGAGATAATTACATAAAGATGAGAACCAGCTGCTCTTCAGACAAATTAAGGATGTCCTTGTCCCTCATGCCCCCTCTCCATGCTGGTCTGGGAGTCCTGCAGCTCTCCAGGAATGAAAAGCAGTTTCAGGCTCAGCCCTAATGAAGGGCTTGTACCATCCATGGCTCCTGCTGCTGGTCAGTGATAGAATTCGCCACAAAATTGAATCTTTTCACCCATTTTTTTACTCAGGTGACTTGATCCAAAAGCCTTTTGGTGTCCCCCGGTCTGAAGTCTCTGCTGTGGCTGGCACAGGGCTGTGTTTCTTGCAGCAATAAACTGAGCTTGTTAGGGATGAGTGAGCTGGGCTGCCTGAAAATGTAAACAGCCTCAGAAAGTAAATAAATTGGGAAGTGGTTCAAGCCACAAATGGCATTGGAGCCTTTTCCTGCAAACAGCAGAGATTTTTATCTCACTATCTGAAAGTGACATTCAAAGAACTGCTCTCCTGGGATTGGAAAAGAAGTTCTTCATTACAGGAAACAGGTCTGGATATGATTAAAAAGCTAAAGTGTTCTCCTTGGGGTTTTTATTTTGTTTTGTTTTATTGAAGGGAAATTGAAAATCTGGTGATCTCAATGAAGCAGAGATTACTCCAGTGGCTCCATTTATAAACTGACAAATGGAATATGGAGCAGACTTTTACAGAGGTGCTGCCTTGCATTGGGTTCTATAATTTCAGTATTCTCACTCCCTCCTACTGTGTCAAAACAGGCCAAAAAATACATTTATTGAAATGTCAAACTTCAATGTTCCTGCTCTGTCCTTGTGGATAGAAAATAACTTTTCTATCTCTCCAACAGGGATTTTGTAGTTCTCTGTGAGATTGTTTTGCAGTTTACTGTGTGTTCTTGGAAAGTCCTTTGGAAGAAATGCTCTCAGAAAACTCTCAGCCTCAAAATCCCAGGAACATTTTGAACCTACAGAAAGAGTGCTTTTTTTTCCCCTCACAGATCCTGAGAGTGACTTCTCCTGTTTTTTCCTCACCAGCTGAAGAGAAATCCAAGTGTGGAAATAAAAATCAAATTCCAGAAAAACATTTTAAAATATCTTCTTAATGATCTTTTGCCAGCTTCATCCCTCTTTCCCTCCTGCTTGAGCTCTGCAAACTTTTTAGTTTCAAGCTGTTCTAACACTCAAAGGATGGATTACTCTGGGTAAGTTTTCCTTGGTAAATAGTTTCCAGGCAGATTTAGATTTCTTTAAGCTGCAAATTTCTGCTCCTTGAAATGCAGAGATCATTTTCTGGGGTTTCTTTGGTTGTATCCAGCCCCAAAACTCCTTTCTGTCAGCCTGCATTGGATGCATTGTCAGTCAGCTCTGGCAAACTGGCTCAGGACAGGCTGGGGAGGAAAAAAGGAAACTGAGGCAGGAGAGGCTGGGTGTGCTGGAATCCTTTGGATTCATGAATTCTGGAAATCACAGCTGCTGCTTCTTCAGAGGCAAGTGCTGTCATCATGCCTTGGAGTACATGGATTGTCCAAACCTTGTACAGATGGGATGGGCTTGGGATGAGCTGGAGGGGCCTTAGGAAATCTGCTCATCTTCCACCCTTTTCTTCTCTCTGTGCAAACAAGAATGGCCTGAGCAAGCATTATCCTGCTAAAAACACCAGCTCACATGGCAGGGGAAAGGCACAGAAAAGAGCACAGCGAGGATTTGGTGTGGGAGTTCCCATTTGTCAGCACTGAGTTGTTACAGGAGCCTGATCTCATGGACTTGAGCCAAAGCAGGTTTTGCTGGGGACTTTCTGCAGCCATGGGGTTAATCCTTAAAGCTGGTCCTGACACAGGATGGGGGCTCTGACTCCTGTGACTCAGATGAGGCTTGAGGCTTAGGCAGCCTCGCTTCACCAAACAGAAACTGAATTTTTCCTTAAAATTAGGACTTGAGGGGGAAATGGTGAACCACAGCAGGTCACAGCTGACAAAGCAGCAATAAAGCAAAGCACCTCCTGAAACAGCAGCCACACCAGCAGCTGTCTCAGCTGGGGCAGCTCTCTGAAACCTCTCTGCAACAGGCAACAGCTTTTAATTGGCACTTCTAAATCCCTGCTGCCCATCACAGCCGTGCTGGTTGTCACCCTGCCTTGGGACACTGCTCCCCTTCTCCAGCAGTGAGAGCAGAACGACCCCTGGCCATGGAACTCTCGGGTTTTTGCGGCTGAGGTGACTTTTGAGGGATTTTTTGAGGCTTTTCTCCCAGCCCCCTGACTGAAGAAGTTGAGATTCATCGGTTCTGCCTTTCAAGGTTGTTTATTTTCTCTTATCTATTTCATTCCTTCTCTGACCTGCTGAGATCTGTCCAGCAGGTCGGGTTGTGGCACAGTGACTGCCCTTGGGGTGGTGTTGGCTTTTTATACTGAGAACTACATGTGCTTTATTTACAATAATTTTCCAATACCTGTCACCTATGTTAGACAGTCTGTCTCTACTCTAAACCAATCCAGAAGTGTCACCATCCCAGCAGAAGATGGAGGACAAGAAGAAGAAGGACAGGACATGCCCAGATTCCTCCATATTGCCTCTTGAACCTCCATTCTAAATCCCCAAAATTCTACTTTTTCACCTTGTGACAAATTAACCATCATTCTACTCAAACTCTTGTGGCTTGTAACTCTTCACACAAAGTTGGGAATAGTTTCCATGGATTAAAATCAAAGGCACAGGTGTTTTTGACTCTGTGCCAGGGTCTCAAATCACCCAGGGCAGCCAGAGGAATATCCTGGGTCCTGACATGGAACTACAGCCACAGTAATATCCCCATGTATCCTGGACTTTTCCCACATTTCTGCTGGTTTAGCAGCAAGAATTTCACCCATTTTTCTGCAGGCAGTGGAGGCATTGATGGGGTTGGCATCAGTTTGGCTGTGAACGTGCGAATGCAGGGCTGGGGGCTTTGCCTCCTCCTGGTCTCATCTCCCAGGGCACAAGGGACAGGACAAGGGGAAACGGCCCCAGGTTGTGCCAGGGGAGGTTGGGATTGGATACAGGTGAAAAGTTCTTCACTGAAAAGATGGTGAAGCCCGGGGAAGGGATGGAGTCCCCATCCCTGGAGGGATTTCAAAGCCACTTGGGGCCATGGGTTTGTGATGGTTTTGGCAGTGCTGGGGGAATTGGATGAGCTTAGAGGGCTTTTCCAACCTAAATTATTCCGTAATTCTCCACACTGTTGCTCTGAGTACACGGTATTCACTCAAAAATCTCAAGATACGGACTCTACACAAAGGATTAGTCTTTTCAAAGAAACCTTGCATCCAGAGCAAGGTGGAGCCACAAAAAGTGGAGTCACTTTTGCTCCATGTGACCACCTGGGCACCTTTAGAAATCAAAATTTTACAGCAAGAAAATTTTCCTTTTCTCCTTCTGAAAGGTTCTGTAAAGCTTCCAGCTGCCATTCCAGTCCTCTGGCTCCTACAGCTGTGCCCCACAGTGCTCTTTATGTGGCTCAACCAGTATCACCAGGCTGCTTCCTGAAGATCTGGAGTGGCTGTATCCCATCTGGATTCTGCTGGCAGCCTGCTCCACCACTGCCTGCGTGATCCCAGGGTGAATTATCTGCAGCAGCAGCAGCAGCTTGGGCTTGCTGATAAGAGATTTACACAGAAATGAGGCAAGAGAAGGTTGGGATGCACAGGTCTAAAAGCAAAGCAACTCCTGAAACAGCAGCTACACCAGCAGCTGTTTCAGCTGGGGCAGCTCTCTGAAACCTCTCTGCAACAGGCAACAGCTTTTAATTGGCACTTCTAAATCCCTGCTGCCCATCACAGCCGTGCTGGTTGTCACCCTGCCTTGGGACACTGCTCCCCTTCTCCAGCAGTGAGAGCAGAACGACCCCTGGCCATGGAACTCTCGGGTTTCTGTGGCTGAGGTGACTTTTGAGGGATTTTTTGAGGCTTTTCTCCCAGCCCCCTGACTGAAGAAGAAGTTGAGATTCATCAGTTCTGCCTTTCAAGGTTGTTTATTTTCTCTTATCTATTTCATTCCTTCTCTGACCTGCTGAGATCTGTCCAGCAGGTCGGGTTGTGGCACAGTCCCTGCCCTTGGGGTGGTGTTGGCTTTTTATACTGAGAACTACATGTACTTTATTTACAATAATTTTCCAATACCTATCACCTATCTTAGACAGTCTGTCTCTACTTTAAACCAATCCAGAAGTGTCACCATCCCAGCAGAAGATTGAGGACAAGAAGAAGAAGGACAGGACATGCCCAGATTCCTCCATCTTGCCTCTTGAACCCCCATTCTAAATCCCCCAAATTCTACTTTTTCACCCTGTGACAAATTAACCATCATTCTACTCAAACTCTTGTGGCTTGTAACTCTTCACACAAAGTTGGGAATTGTTTCCATGGATTAAAATCAAAGGCACAGGTGTTTTTGACTCTCTGCCAGGGTCTCAAATCACCAAGGGCAGGCAGAGGAATATCCTGGGTCCTGACATGGAACTACAGCCACAGTCATATCCCCATGTATCCTGGACTTTTCCCACATTTCTGCTGGTTTAGCAGCAAGAATTTCACCCATTTTTCTGCAGGCTGTGTTCACAGTTTGGCTGTGAACGTGTGAATGCAGGGCTGGGGGCTTTGCCTCCTCCTGGTCTCATCTCCCAGGGCACAAGGGACAGGACAAGGGGAAACAGCCCCAGGTTGTGCCAGGGGAGGTTGGGATTGGATACAGGTGAAAAGTTCTTCACTGAAAAGATTGTCAAGCCTGGGGAAGGGATGGAGTCCCCATCCCTGGAGGGATTTCAAAGCCGCTTGGGGCCATGGGTTTGTGGTGGCTTTGCCAGTGCTTTGGGGGAATTGGATGAGCTTAGAGGGCTTTTCCAACATAAATTATTCCGTAATTCTCCACACTGTTGCTCTGAGTACATGGTATTCACTCAAAAATCCCAAGATACGGACTCTACAAAAAGGATTAGTCTTTTCAAGAGAAACTTTGCATCCAGAGCAAGGTGGAGCCACAAAAAGTGGAGTCACTTTTGCTCCATGTGACCACATGGGCACCTTTGGAAGTCAAAATTTACAGCAAGAAAATTTTCCTTTTCTCCTTCTGAAAGGTTCTGTAAAGCTTCCAGCTGCCATTCCAGTCCTCTGGCTCCTACAGCTGTGCCCCACAGTGCTCTTTATGTGGCTCAACCAGTATCACCAGGCTGCTTCCTGAAGATCTGGAGTGGCTGCATCCCATCTGGATTCTGCTGGCAGCCTGCTCCACCACTGCCTGCGTGATCCCAGGGTGAATTATCTGCAGCAGCAGCAGCAGCTCGGGCTTGCTGATAAGAGATTTACACAGAAATGAGGCAAGAGAAGGTTGGGATGCACAGGTCTCATCTCTGCGCTTGGTTTTTAACAGGAAATATGGGGGGAAGCAGGGAGACAAGGCTGGGCTGGTGGATGAAGCTGGGCAGAGGGCACAGAACTCCCATATTTTTATATTTTTGTATTATTAATATAATAATATCATATATATATAATATATAATGTATAATACTTAATATAATATCTATAATATATAAATATATAATCTATATACTATATATACTATATAATGTATATATTATATATAGTATTATATATAATATAGTATATATATAGTATAGTATAATAATAGACTTACAATAATATAATATTATAATTATTATATTATCCTATATTATATTATATACTATATATAATATATAATATAATATTATATAGTATTATATTATATTAATTAAATAATATTATTATATATAATATATATATAATTATATAATATATAGTATAATATATTTATATTAATATAAATTATATAATATATAATATATATTATATATTAAATAATATATTATATATTATATATTATATATTATATATTATATATTATATATTATATATTATATATATTGTATTATATATTATATATATTGTATTATATACTATATATTATATATTATATATTATATATTATATATTATATTTGCTTTACACACTTGAGGCAAACCAAACCTGGTGAAACAGATTCTCCTTTGATAATAGCTGCCTCAAATAGGGTGGGGTAACACAGGTGAGGAGAAAAGGGAGGGACAGGAGGGATAGGAGGAGAGGGAAATGCCAGGGGTGGGAAATCAGAGGTGTGGAGCTCATGAGCTGTGCCCAGTGTCTGCTGCGTGCACAGGGATGGGCACTCTGGGGGCTGGGAGGGGAATTTCACAGATAATTTGGGGCTGCAAAGCATGACAACAACGGGATGCCTCTTGCAGAGGGATCAGGAGGGGCTGCTCTGAAAGGGCATCACTCATGCAGCTGAGCAGTTCTGGGTGGCCAGGAGGAGATGCCTGAACAGGCTGAGAGGTGGGGAAAAGAACGAACCCCTGGTGCAGAATGGGCTACCAGAGCCCACAGAGCCAGGGTGGGAGAGCAGCCCTGCCTGCAGCCAGTGTGTGCCCTCTGAGAAGAGTGTGTCCCTCAGCAGAAATACACACCTGGTGATGTGTGTTCTGCTGGCTGGTGAGCTGAGGCAGCTCCCAGAATGGTTCAGCTAGCAGAGGAAAGGCTGGGAACCAAGGGCAGGGAGAGCAGCACCTTGGTATTTGGCTGTGAGAGCAGCTCAGCCCCCACCAGTGACCTGTTCCAGCTCCCAGCTGAGCCCTGGCAGGGCTGGCTGCCCTCCCTGGGTGTTCCCCCATGGAGCAGCTTCCAGCTCAGTTATAAAATAACCCATTCTGAGCCCTGCTCTTGTGTCCATCTCCCCAGGAACACAATCACCTGCCCTTCAGCCCTGCCTTTCCAGCCCCCTCTGGTTAATTTTTCTTCCTCCAGGCTGGTGTGACAGCAAGGGCTCTCCCAGAGGAGCAGGAAAGCAGAGGGACTTCTCCAGCAGCTGCTCCCAACTTCTGTGCCCACCAAACCCCTGATGCCTTAAGTTTTAGCTTTCATATTTTCCAGATTCTCTACTGCCTTAGTGTGTGACTCTGAACTGAATTGTTAGCAAGTTCTCCTCACAGTTCAGTGGGACAAAACAATCCTTTTCCAGCCCCAGAACCAGGGACACCACTGCAGCTTCAGCCCCAAAAAGTGCAAATAACAGGGAATTGAGGAGAGCAAACTGGCAGGATGGGACTGCATCACCTGGAGCTGGAATTGGACAATTAACCCCAATATGGAAATGGACCAAAATTTATAAAAGTGTGAAAACTCGTGATTTGGGGTCCATCTTGGGTCCATCTTGGGTAAACCATGGCTGGGTTCTTGTACTGCCCAAGATGAATCCTTTGAAGGCCTTTTAATATATTTCTTTATTCCTTTGCTCCACCTTTATTCCTTTAACTCTGGTTCCTGGTAGCCCCTCAGGCATCACCCCTGCCATGCATGTGGCCAGGGAAGGGTCTCCTCCTCATCCAGGGGTGCCCAGCAGCTTCTGTGATGCCCTCAGAGAGCTGAGCCTCCCCTGGGGTGGTCTAAGCAGGCAGATAGATGTTCTCATGTTTAAGAGCAGGGAATTAATCACATCTCCCAAATCCATCCTGGTAAACAAGCTTAAGCTTTACCTGGGAAACCTGAAGTGACAAATCCTACTTTTCCATTTGGAAACTCAGTTGTTTTATTTCAGTTAAGCTTTCCATGTCCTTAGAACACTTTTGGGGTTGTTGTCTGTTTCTGGCCAGGCACTGAGAGGGGAACAAACTGAAAATTTGTGCAAAAGCCTTTTTATCTGGAGGCTGGAGGTGTGGGCTGCATCCCAAACCATGGCCATGTGGCCAGCTGTGTCCACTCTGAAGGACAGCAGGGAGATGGATGGATGGATGGATGGATGGATGGATGGATGGATGGATGGATGGATGGATGGATGGATGGATGGATGGATGGATGGATGGATGGATGGATGGATGGATGCTCAGGGAGATGGATGCTCAGGGATCCCTCAGAGCCTTCACCATGACCACAGCTTCACCTCATCAGCTTCATCCTGGAATTGAGCCCCAATCCATGAACTTCTCTGACAAAACACTGTGGGCAGAGATGCTCTAAAGGACCCAGGGGCACCAATCCATGAACCTTTGGGAAAAGTTTCACTGCAAGAGGAGGTGTGGCAGGTTAGGAACCTGCTCAGGGCTCGTAAGATCACCTCAGGGGATGGGAAGAGACCCCAGGCTGTCCGGGATGGAAGGCTGGGTTTCATGTTAACAGCCTTTAATTGTGTGGGCAGTGTGCTGCTCCTCCAGGTGTTGGGTTACTGCCTGTCCTCTGAAAGCGGGGACATTCCCTCAAGGTCAGGGGTTTGGTGTGCATTTATTTGGTCACCAAAGTGACACCTTCCTTCTCCTGGCAGTGGGAAGGTGGTGGTGAGAAAAACCACCAGCAGAAAACCTGAGCTGATGTTGCTCTCACATTTGAGGACGGTTGTTTTGCTTTGTTTTTCTGTCTGAGGTCTTTCTTTGTCTTTGTTTTTTTTTTTTTTTTTTAATCATCTTTCTTGGGCTCTTTGAAACGTGCCAAGAGGATGATGAATTGCAGGAAGCATCCAAGGCTCCGGGGCGTGATTTGCGTGTTAATCAGTGCAATCAGCACCGCTGAATCCTGTTACACCTGGCCACCAAAGCAGGCGGCAGGGGAGGGATGGAAGATGATAGCCATGGGGCTGGGGGGGCTGCGGGAGCCCTGCAGGACGGGGAACCCCGAGGGGAAAGCTCAGATTTACACATTTATCGTTTTACATCCATTTCACACCTGACTCATCGCTCTGGTCCATCAGGGATTCTGCTTATGGCTGGCAAAATGTGACACTGAAGGGAGGCGACTTCAGGGAAAACGGTGCCCTAAAAGCATTTCATTATTTCTCTCCTGTCTGAGGGGAAGTGCTTTGGGACACGGAGCCAAATTTGATGATGCTCTCGCAGATTTTTGTGAAACTTTTGTTGCAGAAGAAGAAGAGCCACTCTATCAAAGGCAACCCTCAGTGACCATCAGCCACCAAAGGGCCACAGGACTGCTTGGGTTGGAAGGTGTAGGGGTGAGCTCCTTGTTGGTGGAGGGACAAAACTATCTTTTGTCCCCTCTAAAGGGAAAGAAGCCCAGAAGTCTCTCCTCTTGATTAGGTGAAAAAGCCACCTCATAGGCCTGGGGGACTTCACCTCAAACTTAAGGATACCTGATTGGATAGAAGCCAAAAAGTGTCTCTTGGGCAATTTACTAGAAAAAGAAGTGAACAAAGAAATAATAACTTTGTGAGGTGTTTTACCAGGAACAAGGACCTCCTGCACCTAACTTGATTTTTCTTTTTTTATTACTTTGCCCTTTATGAAACCTTTTTGCTCCCAACACTGCAACAGAAGCCATCCTGCTGATTTTTATGCTTCCAAAGGTAGCTGAGCTCTCTTGGATGTGTTGTAGGCTGTAAAAGTGGAAGGGACATTAAAGATCATCCCATTCCAACCCCTGCCATGGGCAGGGACACCTTCCACCATCCCAGGTTGCTCCAAGCCCCATCCAACCTGGCCTGGAACATTTCCAGGGATCCAGGGGCAGCCACAGCGGCTCTGGGCACCTTTGCCAGGGCTCCATCACCTTCAGAGTCAGGAATTCTTCTCAATATCCCGTCCATCCCTGCCCCTGGCAGTGGGAGCCATTCCCTGTGTCCTGTCCCTCCATCCCTTGTTCCCAGTCCCTCTCCAGCTCTCCTGGAGCCCCTTCAGGCCCTGCCAGGGGCTCTGAGCTCTCCCTGGAGCCTTCTCCTCTCCAGGTGAGCACCCCAGCTCTCCCAGCCTGGCTCAGCACCAAACAGGCAGGCTGGCCCCAGGCAGGCTATTTTCCTGGAGCTGGACACAGCTGAGCCAAGGGCAGTGGTTTTCTGTGGAGGTTTTTCTTCTCTCAGGTTCACTCCCTGCTCCAGATCTCGGTGCCCCTCTGCAGTTCCTGGTGTGAGCACAGAGCCAGGTCCCATTGTGCTAAACTGGAACATCAGGTACAGAATCTGAGCACTCGAGAGCTGGGAAATGAAGAGGTAAGAACTCACTCATTTTAACTATTTCAACAGCCACTATTGAAATAGAGAAGAACTCACTCATTTTAACTATTTCAATAGCCACTTACATGACTTTTCTTGCTGAGGGGAAAAAAAAAGCCTTTTCCCTCTCTGCAGCTGCCTAATTCCAACTCAGATATTTCTCTGTATCTTTGTTGGGGTTTTTAAAATATTTTTAATGTTTTGTAATTATTTTTTTTCCTTCTTACACAGATGAAGACTGGACTCCTGTCATTTAAACACCTGGATCAGAAAACTCTGCACTGTCTTGCATCCAAAGAGGAAAAAATTGGGGTTAACCTTGTAAAATGTGCAGCTTAATATCTGTGTTCCCATGGCAGGAGGAGATTCCAGGGATCCAGGGGCAGCCACAGCTTCTGTGGGCACCCTGTGCCAGGGCTCCCCACCCTCCCAGGGAAGAATTCCTTCCCAATATCCCATCCATCCCTGCCCTATGTCAATTTAAAGCAATTTCCCTTGTCAAAAGTTCCCTTTAGGTTCTGGAAGGTGCTTTAGCCCAGCTGTGGATTCATTCCTAGATTTTTCCTGTCAGCTGAGAGGGAGGAAAACCTGAAGTGTTAAACACCAAATGTTGGGATCTCAGACAGGGGCTCTTGCCATGGGATGGAAGAAAGGAAGAGTATTGTATTTGTGGGGATCCCAGACAAAGGGAGGAATGATGAATCTGACTCCATGTCCTCAGAAGGCTCATTTATTATTTTATAATAAATTATAGCTATATTATATTAAAGAACACTAAACTAAACTATACTAAAGACCACAGAAAGGATAGTTACAGAAGGCTAAAAAGATAACAATGAAAACTCCTGACTCTGTAAAGAGTCCTGACCCAGTTTGGCCCTGATTGGCCAAAGAGTCAAAACAATTCCCATGAAACCAATGAAACAATCACCCGTGGGTAAACAATCTCCAAACACATTCCACATGAGCACAACACAGGAGAAGCAAATGAGATAAAAATTGTTTTCCTTTTTCTCTGAGGCTTCTCAGCTTCCCAGGAGAAAAAACCCTGGGCAAAGGGATTTTTTCAGAGAATGTGAATGTGACAGAAGAGAACAGGGCAGAGCTGGGAAAATAAACCAGAGCAGTGACCACTGGCTGCTGAGGCAAAGCTGGCGCTGACTCCAGCCCCAAAAACCCCAATTTTTGTCCCATCTGGCAGTGCAAGGTCCCAGCACCAGCAAGACCAGGACTGTAACTCCCCACCTCTCTCTTTCTCCAGGAGATGGGTGATTTTTGCCTGGAGCCACCCTGGCTGTCAATGGGGCTTGTCCAGGCTGGGGGTGGTTCCTTCTCCCAGGAACAAGTGACAGGACAAGAGGAAATCACCTCAAGTTGCACCAGGGGTGGTTTATTGGGAGGATATTAGGGCAAACTGAAATAAAAGTTGAAAGCAAAAGTTACTGCAGAGAGAAGGCTTTTTTTTTTTTTTTTTTTTTTTTCTTTTCTTTTTTTTTTTTCTTTTTTTCCTTTTTTTCCCTTTTTTCCTGCTTTACCATTTTCTGCCACATTTTTGTGATTACTTTCAGTAACATCTTGCCAGCTCGTTTTAACAAATCATCTTTTCAAAAATAGCAGCAGTAAACTTGTTGTGGCTGAAAAGGGGGATTTCAATAAATGAAAACCAGAGAAAAAAATCCCAAACCAAACCCCTGCTCTTAACCTCAGTGACTTTCTGCTTATTTCGTTTTTAAGAGTGGGAGATTCTTAGGGAAAAGCAGAATTTTCTAAAATACATTTTGCCAGGACCTACAGACACATTTTGAAAATCAAGAAAATTAAGAAAAATTAAGAAAATTAAGTGTTTTATTTTATTAATCCCCACCCCAGGGCAGCAGCAATGGCCCCACAGTCCCTGTGTAGTGCGATGTAGGCAAATGAAGCTTCAGAAGCTTTTTCCTAAGAAGAACATTGGGGAAAAAATCAGCTCCAGCAGCTCTCAAAGGCATCTTTGTGTGGCAAAAAGCTGCATTTTTAGGTCAACTTGGCTAAACTGAGGGAGGTGGTTTGTGTGTTAAGTAGAAGTAATGCCTCATTTTTAAGCTCAGCCCGAATTTGTGGAAGCCCAGAGCTGTGCTGGTTGGTTTGGGTGATGTTTGGAGCTGGGGACAAGGGACCACCAGTGAGGGACACCTGCTTGGTCCTCAGTGTTTAATTAGAAATGTGTATCTTCAAGGGGTGATTGCAAAACTGCTCCTTTTTGTCCCTCTTTTCTCACAGAACAGTGGTTATTTAATATTTTAATGGAGTAAAATGGATGATTTTGGGTGTTAAATCACAGCTGCATGGACCAGCAGTTAATGCCAGGGTGGGTGTCAGCTGTGAGTCAGGAGGAACTGAAATTTGGGGAAATCAGGGAAATTTGGGGCTGGATCAGGAGCACAGCAGGGTTTGCTCTGCCCCATCCCCGAGGGGGAGCATCAGCATTGATGGGAGTGAACAAAAGTATGGAGCAAAACACGGGAGAGGCTCTGGGCAGGGGGGGATCCCCCAGATTTGCAGCTCCCCTGGACTGGCACTGACATCTCCCGTGGGGACACTTTGTAAAGGCTCCTGCCACAGAATCCCAGAATCCCAGAATGGTTTGGCTTGGAGGGGACCTTAAAATCATCTTCAATTCCAATTCCACAGGCAGGGATACCTCCCACCAAACCAGGTTGCTCCAAGCCTCACCCAGTCTGGCCAGAAAGGGAATTTTTTAGGGGAGAGAAAGGAAAGATAGAAGGGGAGGAAAGTAAGGTTTGATTTGCCAGCAGGAAAAATGATTTCTCACATGTGGAATGATGAAATGAGGGGCTCAAAGGCTGAGACAAAGAGGGAATTACAGCTAGGATCAATCAAATATTGGGTCTAAGGACTTGCAGGGGTCAGGTTGGATATCAGAAAACTGTTCTTCTCCAAGGGAATGGGCACTGCCCCAGGGCTGCCAGAGCTCCAGGAGTGTTTGGACAATGCTCCAGGCACAGGGTGGGATTGTTGGGGGTCTGAGCAGGGCCAGGAGCTGGATTTGATGATGCTTGAGAGTCCCTTCCAGGCCAGGATGCCGTAAGGATCCTGTGGGACAAGCGCTGCTCTCACCAAGTGCCCTGCTCACTCCTGGCTGTGTTTCCCTGTCCCTCTCAGGTGTGGCCACATTTCCCTTCACAGAGAAAAGCAAGAAAAGCAAATATCCTTCCCAAAGATATTTCTGGGATTCGCATTCTCTGAACCTCAGAGAAAGGAAAAACAATTCTCATCTCAGTTGCTGCTCCCCTTGTTGTTTATAAGTGGAATGCACTGTGGAAGGATGTTTACCTGAAGGGAAGTGGTAATTGGTAATTAGTAATTGGTGTTGTTAATTGGATTCTGGTGTGTTTTGATTCACTGACCAATTTACTCCAGGTGTGTGGCTGACAGTCACCAGATTCTGGGCAGTTGAGTGGAGTTGATTCTTGGCAGATTCAGTGTAATATAATGTAGAATAATATAGTATAATAAAGTAATTAATTAGCCTTCTGATATCAGTGGAGTCAGATTTCTCCCCATCCTCAGGGTTGCCCTGCTTTTACAATGGGCTGGGTGCCAGAGCCAGGGCAGGACTGACCCTTCCTGCAGGAATTCTCTGGCTGAGCTGTTCCCACAACGTGTCAGTAGGTGGCAAAAAGCTCCAGCCCTTGTGCTAAGCAAGAAATAAATACATTTTTTCCTGCCTCTGTCAAGAGCTGGAGGGATCGGTGGGCAGGAGGGATTTGTGTGGCAGCAGTGGAGGTGGTGTGTTCCCACTGGGACGGGGATCCCTGGACTGTGTTCCCACTGGGACAGGGATCCCTGGACTGTGTTCCCACTGGGATGGAGATCCCTGGACTGTGTTCCCACTGGGATGGAGATCCCTGGACTGTGTTCCCACTGGGACGGGGATCCCTGGACTGTGTTCCCACTGGGACAGGGATCCCTGGACTGTGTTCCCACTGGGATGGGGATCCCTGGACTGTGTTCCCACTGGGATGGAGATCCCTGGACTGTGTTCCCACTGGGACAGGGATCCCTGGACTGTGTTCCCACTGGGACGGGGATCCCTGGACTGTGCTCCCACTGGGACGGAGATCCCTGGACTGTGTTCCCACTGGGACGGGGATCCCTGGACTGTGTTCCCACTGGGACGGGGATCCCTGGATTGTGTTCCCACTGGGACAGGGATCCCTGGATTGTGTTCCCACTGGGACAGGGATCCCTGGATTGTGTTCCCACTGGGACAGGGATCCCTGGACTGTGTTCCCACTGGGACAGGGATCCCTGGACTGTGTTCCCACTGGGACAGGGATCCCTGGACTGTGTTCCCACTGGGATGGGGATCCCTGGACTGTGTTCCCACTGGGACAGGGATCCCTGGACTGTGTTCCCACTGGGACGGAGATCCCTGGACTGTGTTCCCGCTGGGACGGAGATCCCTGGACTGGGTTCCCCTGGACGGAGATCCCTGGACTGTGGGATGGGGGGATCCCTGGACTGTGTTCCCACTGGGACGGGGATCCCTGGACTGTGTTCCCACTGGGATGGGGATCCCTGGACTGTGTTCCCACTGGGATGGGGATCCCTGGACTGTGTTCCCACTGGGACAGGGATCCCTGGACTGTGTTCCCACTGGGATGGGGATCCCTGGACTGTGTTCCCACTGGGACAGGGATCCCCGCAGCAGCACCGCTGCCAGGGAGAGCCAGCTCAGATCCAGGAACAGACAAAGAGGCTCAGAGACAAACAGGAGCTGCCTCCTTCCTCTAAATTCACCAGAGGACCCTTGTGCCATGGCTTGACCTTACTCAGGAATTATTTGAAGGATGTTGGGAGCTGTGACTAAGGTAGACTAAGCAGTCTGAGGGTACCTGATGAGGCAAACAAAAACCTTGGTGTTTTCCCAAGCTTGGTGATAAGGCTTTAATCTTGGTGTACAGCCTGACAGGGAGCTGCCCAAGCCGCTGCTCCCGGGGGCTTTTCTGTGCAGCTTTGTGTAAGCAGATTGGAGCAATCCCAGCCTGTCACACACCTCCCAGGGAGGCAGGGCACATAAAGGGTTTAACAGGGTTGCTGATGGATCCCAGTGGCTCAGATTTTGGGGTTTTCCCTGCTTTGGAATGCTGTGTGCAGCGGGGAAGGGGGATGTGATGTGGTGCTGGAGACTCAGACATTCCTGAGGAGGTCAAATGCTCTGAGCACCAGGTGGGACTGAACCCAGGGAGGTCAGAAAATCCCATTAATCCAGACTAGTCAGTGAGATCCAGTTACAGTGTGGCTTTGTTCAGCTTTATTTACCTAACACCTCTCTTTGCTAAGTGTAATTAATTTTTTTTTTTCTCAAGAACAGTAACGGAGGTGTTACAGCAACCCCAGCTCGTTTTTAAATACAGAAGTGCAGTTCATTGACATTTCCTCTTATAAATTGTACATTTAATTGCTAATGATTTCACCAGGCTGGTGCTGACTTCAGGCTGAGCATTATCATTTTGATTTCACATCTCAGCAAAACCAGTTCAGCTAACCCTGAGCTGGAAGAACTTGGCTTGCTCTGCCCATGTTTGACAAAAACATCCTATAACCATTTCCCTGGGGAGACCCAATGTCCTTTGGGGCAGGGATCTGTCCTACATCTCCTGTAGGGGCTCCATCATTTGCTGCTATCCATCCCCACATCATGAACTGTGTAAAATCTCCATTCTTTGCTGTTTTGGTGAAAAATGATAATCTGAATTCTCTGAAGGGGCTGAATCTGGGCTGAGCAGGTTCTCCAGCACAGTTCCTGTGTGGAGACTCCTCTAACCTGCAGGAAGGGCTCAGCCTTGCCTTAAAGCTTTGGGTAGTGTGGGACGGCCACAAAACCACATTTTTAGCCTGGTGAGAGGCTCTGCTGGACACAGACTCTGGTTCCTGTGGGTGTCACTGGGGTTGGAGCTGTGTGTGCTCAGATGTGCTCAGGGGCAGGCTGTGTCCCCCCAGAGCTGCCTGGACTGGCTCAGCCTTCAGATGATTCCAGCATTTGGGACTGGGACCTGAAAGCCTCTCCCTGAAGTCTCCATGGCTGAGTTGCAGAACACACATTGTGGCAGCTTGGTTGGGGTTTTTCCCCCCCAGTTTCTGCAGTTGTAGAAAAGTCTGTGTTTTACCTTGAGTCACAAAGGAAATGTTTTCATTTCCAGTGTCTGGAAGGATGTTAGAAAACATGAGCAGGGGATGAGATGCCACCTGCCTCTCTACACGTTCTGATGAATGAATACAATTAAGAACAGCACAGTCAAAGCAGTTTTTGAGAAGTATTTCACAGACTCACAGAATGGTTTGGGTTGGAAGGGACCTCAAAGCTCATCCAGTTCCACCCCTGCCATGGCAGGGACACCTTCCACCATCCCAGGGTGCTCCAAGCCCTGTCCAACCTGGCCTGGGACACTTCCAGGGATCCAGGGGCAGCCACAGCTGCTCTGGGCACCCTTTTTCTTCCCAAATCCCATCTCCCCCTGCCCTCTGCCAGTGGGAAGCCATTCCCCCTGCAACGGGAGCAGCTTTGCTGATTTTAGCCCTTCTGCAGGAGCAGGTTTTGCACGCTGCAGATTGATAAATGAATGCTCAGAGAGTCTCTCTGCACAGGCTCTGATGTGGATGGAGTGGTCCACAGACACTTCTCCGTGGGCAGCACTCTTCCCCAAGGCTGGCAACACCATTATTGGAGAACTAATCAGCTCTATCTGAGATAAATTGCATTTCCACCAATTATAGCTTAATTGTTGACAGATGGGAACACAGAAGGACGATGTGTCACATCATTAAGAGAACAGGTGTATAGACAAGTGCCAGATTAATTGTTCCAGCCCATTAAATCATTGACCTTTTCAGCACACCCTCAACACTGAGCTCGAAGCTCTCAGGGTATTTCCAGCTCTCACAGACTGACTGTGTTCATCAGCAAAGTTCTTGGGGCATTTTTAAAACACGCAGACTCCAGACATGGATTCATTAGCCATGAGCAGCTCTCCTCATTAAAACGATTCCTCTTCTTCTTCCTTCCCTGTGCTGGGGCTTGTTTTTGTGTTTTCTGGTGAGATCCCACATGGTGTGTGGGCTTTCTCCAAAGTGCAGTTTTCCCCAAGGAGCAGGCAGACATTCTGTAATGGGCCGTACATTCAGGGATGTCAAAAGCAGGTGAGATCAGGACACAGCAGCTCAGTCCTGGGCAGCTTGGCTGGAGGCTCCAGCTTGATTTAGGGCTTTGTGATTTCCAGCTCCTGCTCTGCCTGGGATTTTCAATAAAGATAAATACTGGTGAAAGTGAGTCAGCCATGGGTGTCTCATTCCCTTAAATAAGTGTAGAAATGTGTCTCCTGCTCTTTTCCTGGCTGTGGAAATCAGGAACACCTCAACAGCTTTGTGGGAGGGAGCAGAGGCTGGGGACAGGGATGCAGGACAAGCCTCATCTGTCCTGGGTAGCCCAGAACTGACTCAGATCTTGTTCTTCTGGCTTGAAAAAGGAGAGGATCAGGTTTCCAGCTGAAAGTGCTGTGATGGCAATGATGTTTGTCACACCTGGAGCCCCTGGCCTGCAGCAAGGAGCTGATCTGAGGATGCTTTGCCCCCCTGGTAGCTCCAGATGGGAAGGGAGGGGGACAAGCAGGAGGCACCAGGAAGAGTTAATGCCCTTGGTCAGCTCTGGAGCTGCAAACAGAGGCAGAGCTGGTGCTGGCAATCAGAGCTGGTGGGGGGAAATCTCTCCCTCCCTTGTGTTTCACCATCCCTCTACTTATCCAGTTTGCCATGTTAAAATAACTGTGTGATATTTAACTGAAATCTCCTTTTATATGAATGCTGTGAATCCAGAAACTTGGTGGCCTTTATGGACCTCCAGGGACAACCAGATAGGATACAGGAGAATTGGGTGAAGTTCCCTCTCAGGTAACAAATTATTTTGAAAGGAAAATGAGATCTTTTAATTTAAAAAATTCAGTTTATGTGAGATGGAAACTGTGAGAGTGTTTTTGATAGATCAGACACCTTCATATAATAATATTTTTGAAATGTCAGATTGCAACAGGGCAGCTTGTTAAAATCCCTGGGAGGTGCTGCAGCCTTGATCAGCATCCCTGGGAGAGTGTCTGCAGGAAAAGATGGAGATTTCTCCATTTCCATCAGTCACTCCCCAGCACTGAACCCTGGACAGGAAAAAAAAATGAACCAAAGCCAGATTTTTCAGATTATATATAAATCTGGTGGCTAGTTCTGAAGCAAGTACATATATTTTTGTGCCCAGGACAGGGAGGAGAGGAAATAATAAAAAAACCCCAAAAAACAAAAACAACAAAAAACCCCCACAAACTGAAAAAAAACAAACCAAAAGCCACAAAAGTGAAATAGGAATTTTAGAAATGTGAAAAAAATGTAATTTAAAGACTTTCTAAATTAATCATTTTACCTTGCAGTTTGAACTGGGGTTTGTGGCTTAGAAAAGGTTAATCCCAATTTAAATAGGAGGATTGAGTAACTCAAAGGCAAGAGAAACATTTCATTTCAGTTGAGATTTGAGATCTGGGGCTAACCCAGAACTTTCCCCAGCCCCCTCCTCCTCTGTCTGCCCCCATTTCACTGTTGCTCCATCCAAGGCTCTCTTCCCCAGATATTTTGATTCAGCCACACAACCCAGAGGGTTTTTGTTCATCCCACACCAGTGAGCTCCTCATTCCCAGATGTCCTTTCCACTGGCCCACACTCACAGAAATTCCACTCCCAACACTTACAGAGTTGGAATTAGATGGTATTTAAGGTCCCTTCCAATGCAAATCATTCTGATTCTATAATAAAATGCTTTCAGACACCACAATTACACCCCTGGTTTAGAAGTCAGGGGACTGTGGTCTAGAAAAAAGATGGCATCTGGGACAGGTACAGAATTTAACTGCAATGTCCCCTTTAGCTCAAAATTGTATTTTTTATCTAGAAATATCTGCCTTTTCCTATCTTCCCTAATTCTTCCACACTTACTGTCTCCAACCCCAGCCCATCCATCTGGGGGGGATCCCAGCCCCTCCAGAGCTGGGGCTTGTTTCTTTGGCACATGCCTCTAGAAATCCCTGTCAAAGAAGTCGTCAAAGAGGGAAATTCTCTCTGTCTTGGTCCTCACGAGCGTGGGTTTGTGGTGAATCCTCTCTTCCCACTCCTCTGAGTCTGTGCTGGAGGAGTCCCAGAACAGATCTCTGGTCCGTGGCTCCCTGCAGAACCACAGGTCAACCTTCCCCCTCCTGTCTGGAGAGGGTTCAGCCCTGCAGAGTCCTGGGGGAGAGAAAAAATTAAAATATCATAAAATATCAAAACCAAAATATCGGCTGCAGAGCTGCTCAGTCAGCTGGAGCTGAGCTGGGAGTGGCTGTGGACAGCAGGCAAGGAAAATCCTGAGACCAGACCCCACGCCTGGGACAGGGGAGGAGTAACACACTCAGGATTATGTTTGGTGAAATTACAGAGTCTGGCAATATGGCTTTATCCTCAAGGGGAAGAGAGATGAGATGGAGAGCCACAAGGGAATAGGAAGCCAGGTTTGTTCCCCTTGGTCCTGGTGGAAGTTCACCTTCAGTGAGTTTTTCACTGATTTAAGCACTTCCAGCCTCGGTGGAACATTCCCAGCCCGTGCCAAAGATTGTGATGTGCAGGCAAAGCAGGACAGGGCTCATCCCTTGAACAGGTCAGGAGGAAGAGGAGGCTGAGATTCACTTCTGCAGGGATAATGGGAAAAAACCCTAATCCCAAAAAGTGATCAGCCTCGGTGAGTGTCACATTTACCCCCGAGAGCTCTCTGGAGCATTCCAATGCTTTGTCCTGCAAACACAGCCCTTTCCCCCCGAACCTGCTTCTCATTCCTGCACGAGGTGGAGCAGTGGAAGCATCTTCCACAGGGAAACTTCTCTGATGGCATTTAGGAGGGCTGGTGAGTTTTACATCCTTTGGAAAATTATTCCACTTACCAGGGTCGTGTTCAGGAAAACGCGGATTGTGCCCAGCAGGGATGGGGTCCGGGCTGCTGGTGCTGTCACCTCTCTGGGCAGTGTCGAGGACATCCTTGGGGCTGAATTCCTTGATGTTTTGCTTATTGATTTTCGCCTCCCTGTGGAGATTCCTCTTCAGCTCCGCCTGGGTTTGCAAATGAGTTGTCAACACAAGCAGCAGAATGTGTTTTAATGTGTTTTAATGTGCTTTAATGTGCTTTAATAGCTCGACGTGGCACAGCATTAGGGGGTTGGCCCTGGAAATAATTGCACAGTCGAGTAGTTTAACCCAAGCAAATGGAATCTGCCCGACTGGGTACATGACAGAACATGACTGGGACAGGGACTTTTTGATTTCTCTGTGAGTCATGGCCAAATGAGGGCACAGCATTGGAAAAATCACAGGTAATTGCTGATCACAGGGGCCTGGGGATGCTCCCCACCAACCCTCTGCCTAAAACTCGGGGAAAGCTTAATTTCCCCTTCCCAGCAACAGGTCTGAAGCCTCCTGGTCCGTGGGAGAGATCCCCCCCATCCCCTCCCCAGATCCACCCTGGCATTACCTCTCGTCGCTTGCGGGTCAAGTCCAGCATCTGAAGTTTGTGCAAGTGCTGCCTCCTGCCAGGGAGGGGATTCAGGCTTTGCCCCCTCTTCCCCAGCACCTACGAGGTATGTAAAGATGCAAATAAATACACCTGCACTTTCTGAAAGAGAAAGGAAGAGCCAGCAGCTCACAAACCCCTCGGGCACTCCCAGATAAAGGCAGGGAGCATCTCCCAGTGTTGCCAACTTGCAGGGATTCAGCACAGATTTCCACTGTGCTTGCAGTTTATCCCACAGCTCAGGGGCAGGAGGGGGAAAAAATTCATTAAAATGATGTATTCGTGCTTCTGCCCCCCAGGTGTTGCTGCCTGGAGTCGGCTCTCCAAGATAATCTCATGATCCAAAGGGAAGAACGGCGTTTGCATGTTTGGGGCTGCAGGGGCTGTTTGTGGCACACAGTGTTTGCAGCCTTCAAATCAGACTTATGGAATTGCTAAGGTTGGAAAAGGTATCTAAAATCACGGAGTCCAGCTGTCCCCCCAGCACTGCCAAGGCCACCACTGACCCCTGTCCCCAAGTGCCACATCCTCATGGCCTTGAAATCCCCCAGGGATGGGGACTCTACCATTTCCCGGGGCAGCCTGTTCTAATGCTTGACAATGCTTTCAGTGAAGGAATTTTCCCTAAAATCCAATCTAAACCTCTCCTAGCACAAGTTGAGGCCACTTCCTCTCATTCCTTGTTCCATGGGAGGAGCCTGAGCCCCACCTGGCTCCAAATTCCTGACAGGGAGAGCGAGGAGGTCTCTCCCTTCTCCCCACCAAGTGATGAGTGCTCAAATAACTCGTTTACAAACGTGCCTCTCATACTTTCAGCCTCTAAAATAATAAATATCCTGGCTCAGCAGGTCCATCTCATCCAGGGAACTGTCATGCTGGAGATCAGGAAATTTTCCCCTTATTTTGGATCCTCTCACCCGCACAGCAGCATTTCAGCTCAGCGTCCTGGGCTCAGCCAGGGCCAGGAGCACAGCCAGGGGTTAAACACCAACTTCTGCCCTTCAGGGTGCCCCAAGGGGAGGGAAAGGAGCCTGCAGCCAGGAATGGCCTGGGGAAGGGCACAAACTCATGCACTTACCTTGGGTTTTGGGCTTGCAGCCACTTCTGGCTGACTCCAGGGCTTTGCAGGAGCGATTGCTTGGGGAGGGATGGCAGGTTCAAGCCTCTGCAAGTCCAGTATTTATAATACTTAGCATTGCTCATTCCACAGGATCATAAAACAGGATATGAAACTACCTTGACATTTTTCCAGCTCCAATTCTGGCCCAGCTGCTTGGGATACAGGGAGGAGTTTGGCATCTCAGGGAGATGAGCACCATTTGGTCCTTCAGGAGTGGCAAAACTGGGGAAATCTTTTGCATTTCAGCACAGGCAGCAAAGCCCCAGTTTGACAGTAATTCCATCCCTGCAGGTATTTCTCTTTGAGCCCCAAAAGCACCCAAAGCTCCATCCAAGACCAGAGTGAAGCCAAACCACAGCTCAGATTGCTTCATGGCAAAGCTGAGTGTGTATAATTTAATAATCTTAAAAATCCTATCAGGCCATCAAAGGGCAGATCCCAATTGGAGGAGACTTGGAGCACCATTCCTCCTGTCCAGCCAGTCTTTACATTCCACATTGGCCTAAATAAGACCTCTCTCTGCAGAACTGTGCATGGTATAAAGTTCCTTTTCTGGTGGCTGGTGCAAACAGGCAGAGCCTTGCTCTACAGGCTGCTCTGAGCATGGATTTTTATCTCAAGGGAGCCTCCTTAAATGATGCCAAGCTCTGAGGTGGGGCTTGGTGTCCATGGAATCACCAGGTGGGAAAAGACCCCTCAGGCCATCAAGCCCAACCACTGCCCCAGCACTGCCAGGTCCAGCACCAAACCATGTCCCCAAGTGCCACATCCACACAATTTAGGAACATTCCCAGGGGTGGTGATTCCACCTGGAGTTCCCTGCTAGGAGGGGAGCTCAGTACAGCTTAATAAAAATTAAAGGGGACATCATAAAGGGCTTTGTAACACCTGATTTATATTTTATTTGGGACACCATTAACTCCTTGATGATGAACAAGTGCCCAATAAATGGGGACACATTGGAACCCTGGTCACTGAGAATTTTAGATTTTCTGTGCTGTCAGACACTGACCCCCAAAAGAACACTGCATTTGACCTGAGGCTGTAGAGAAAACTTCCAAAATTAAATAATACAACTAAGATTATAAGTATATAGTTTAAATAAAAGTGCATCATATCACATAGTAGAAAACTTAAGAGTTTAAAGTTTTAAAATAGATATTAAAATATTTATTAAAATGATATTTAAATATTATTTACTATTTTATATTAAATGTATTTTAAATTTGTTATAATACATTATATATTTATATTTAATATTTTATATTAAAATATATTATTTAAAAAATATAAAACAAGATAAAAATTTTATAACAAAAACTAGTCCTTCTTCACCTTCTTCATAAGTTTAAGTAATATTATATAAATATATAAAAATTCAACATTACAAACCACAAATAATTAGTTATTAGATTAAAAATAAAAATAATTTAAGTGTAATTTCTTAGTTAAACAATTTATCCTTAAAAAACTTATAAAAAAGAGATACAACTCAATTTTTCTAATTTATTAAAATAAAATACTATAAAACTCACAATTTATAAAACTATAATATAAATAAAAAATGAATAAACATCTAAATCCAAAAAAAAATGCCATCTCACACATTTAATCCCAACCCTAACAAAAAAAAAAAAAAAGTTAAGACTCAACAGAGCCATGTCTGCACTGAACTGCTGCTGAATCCTGAGCTGTCATTTTGGATCTGTGTAAAAATGCAGGAGGAAAAATGAGTGTCATGAAAAGAATTCCCCACTAGTCCCCAATGCCAAGTGTGATATTTGCAGGGTCCCCAGGACGAGGTGAAAAAATGAGTCTGATTCCATGTTCTTAGAGGGCTAATTTATTATTCTATTATATTACATATTATATCATTCCATTCTATTCTATTCTATATTAAAACTAGATTAAAGAATAGAGAAAAGATACAGACAGAAGGCTTAACAAGAATGATCATGAAAACTTGTGACTGACTCCTCAGAGTCCCACACAGCTGATGGTGATTGGCCATTAATTAAAAACAATTCACATGAAACCAATCAAACATGCACCTGTTGGATAAACAATCTCCAGACCACATTCCAAAGAGCAAAACACAGGAGAAGCAATCAGATAATTATTGTTTTCATTTCTCTCTGAGGCTTCTCAGCTTCCCAGGAGAAGAAATCCTGGCGAAGGGATTTTTCAGAAAATGTGACAGTGCACGTCTCTTAGCATCAAAACCCCCAGAACGCCAAATCTGAAGCTGGAAGGTGGCACTAGATGGCAGCATGTGCCACCACAAGCCGTGCTCTGGGCTGGCATCACCCCAGGAAGGCACCGAGGCCACCAGGACAGGCTGGATGGAGGCAGAAAATCTCCCACAGCCCCAGCCCATCACCCTGCCCTGCTGGGGAAGCCAAAAAAAAAAAACAAACTGGGTAAAACTCTGCATAAAACTCTGTCCCAGGCTGGAAAATTTTGTGCCTGAGCTATCCTGGGTGTGAAATAGATCTCCAGGAGCTTATGAGGCCTGGTTTGAGGAGACCCAAATTTCAATTTGCCTTACCTGAGGCCTCCGAGGTGGGTGCTGCTTGATGATGCTGGTCCCACCCTGTCCTGGCAAGGTGCTCCAAGAGAGGGGCCCTTAAAGGTTGAAGAAATGGATGAAGTTATTTTTGGGGTGATCAGGTGCTCTCAGCAATAGCTTTGTGCCCTGATTTTTGGTTGGAGATCCCACTGAAGTCCCTGCTTTTGTATTCCAGTGACACACGGAATATTCTGTGGGCTGCAGGAGTAAAGTGGGTGTGCCTGTGATTTCTAAATATCTCTACAGCCACTCATGCTTCTAAATATGACCATCACCATCCTTGTGTCTCCCGTGGCCTGTCCCAGCCCCTGGGATTTGGGGGGCAAGGGATTCTGCTCATCCCAAACCCTGTAACCATCAGCTGTTGCAGACATCTTTTATAAAAATCCTTTTCTTAGGATTTTTCCTCCTGAGAAGCTGAGAGGCCTCAGGAACAAAATGTAAAACAATGGTTATTTGTTGCTGTGGAATGCAACAGGTGATTGGCCCATGTTGGATGTTTATAATTAATGGCCAATCACAGCAAAGCTGGCTCGAAGAGAGTCCGAGACAGCTGCCTTTGTTATCATTCTTTTCTTTTCTATTCTTAGCTAGCCTTCTGATGAAACCTTTTCTTCTATTCTTTTAGTATAGTTTTAATGTAATATATATCATAAAATAATTAATCAAGCCTTCTGAACATGGAGTCAGATCCTCATCTCTTCCCTCATCTGAAAGCCCCCATGAACACTGTCATGATCAGCTGGCCAAAAAATCCCTGATCTCTGCTGCCTGCCCTGTGAAAGTCAGGCCCAGGCAGCAGTTTGGGTCTTTTCCTGCTGCTCAGCCCCTGATTTTTTGTTATTTTTTTGGTGGGACTGAGCAATACCTCTGCTGGTTTTCTGCCTGTGGCAGAGCTGGGCTGCAGCAGCAGCAGGAATGAAAGGGCTGGGTGCACTCCCACACCCTGAACTCAGCCCAAAAGAACGTGTCACACACCAGTGATCCCTGTTAGTTATTAGGGCAGAGCTTTCTCTGAGACCTGGACAGGACCTGGGCTCGGGTCTGTTCTGTGCTGGTGCTCTCAGCTGGACACCACTGCCCCTTTTTGTTCTTTTCTTGCACAAATAAATACCTGCATGTGCAGAAAGTATTTCTTGCACACGACAGTTTATCTGTTTATCCCACATTTTCACCCCAACAGAATGTCCTGGTGCACTCAAATGACATTTTACACATGGAGCTCAGTGAGGTGTGGCTGAGCAGAGGAGAGCTGGGGATAAAGTGCAGGAAGAACATTAGCTGATGTCAATTTTAATCATACTTTTTGATGTCAAATTTAACCAAATTTTAGTCATATTTAACAAGAAAAGCAGTATTTTGGAGGTCAGTTTATGGGGGACTTCCTTGAACCTCATGGAAGATGCCCAGGCTGGGCTCTTGGGGAAGAGAGAGAGGGCAACCACAGAATCATGGAATGGTTTGGGTTGGAAGTGACCCTAAAGATCAGGGTCACTTTCCACTATCCCAGGTTGCTCCAAGCCCTGTTTTTGGAACACCTGGGCACTTCCAGGGATCCAGGGGCAGTCACAGCTTCTCTGGGCACCCTGTGCCAGTGTCCCACCACCCTCAGAGGGAGGAATTTCTTCCTCGTGTGAGGTGCTGGGATTTGGGAGATGGTGACTCCTCCATCAGGTAAATGTTTTGCAGAGCCCTGGCAATGTTTAACCATGGAGTGAAGCTCTGGCTGCTCCACACATGCAGGAATGGGAGCCTGAGGGGAAAATTTCCAGCACAGGAGGCTCCTCTGGAGACAAACCTCAACTGCAGGGAGCACCTGGTGGAATAGCAAAATTTCTTGTTAGAGAAAAAGGGAGTTATTGCCTCTATCTGCAGGCAGTGGGTGCCCAGGGAATTTCTGAGGGGGAAGGGAAGGAGGTGGCCCATGGAGTTGGTAACAGGGACACGGCACAGGGAGTTGGCTGTGACTTTGGAGAAGCTTGTCCAGGTGAAGGGCAGGGCTTTGAGGAAGTTATTTCTCCCTCATGAGGTTTGATGGTTTGTGTTTGGGGTTGGTTTGAATTTTTCCCTCCCATCCTATCCATGCATGGGGCCTGCAGGACATTTGCCCTTATCCTCTGCAGATACAGAGTTGGGGGCTGAAGGCTGGATGTCCCCAAATCACCAAACCCCAGCATCAAGGCATCCTTGTGGCTCCTGTTCTCCTGTTTTTCACCCTTGCGCTTCAGCAGCAGCAGATCCTCCCCTCTGGGGGAATCTGGGTTTAAAATAAACCAAGCTGAACCCTCATAAACCAATAAAACCTATTCTCTGGGAGGCTTTGCTTATTTAGACAGCAGCTCCAGTTAATACTTCACTCAAGTCCTCCTGAGCATACTCATCTTGTTTCTGAAAGTGGAAAGTAATGGAAGATTGCATTTATTAATTTTTTAATAAAATACACTTTTTTAAACAAGCATTTTTTAAATGCCCAGTGATAATTTCCCAGAACAGGAAGAACATTTGGTTGTTCTTGCTCTCGTGGAGCACATAAAACTTGCTTTTCTACAGCAAGACCTGATTTGTATTCTCCCCAAAACCTCAGTTCTGGGAATGTCACTGCTATAACTCCAGAGGTTTATTTGCTTTCACTGCCTCCTGACGCCACCTGATGAACGATCCAGGAGGAAATATCCAGCCTCTGGTGAAGCAGCAGTGCTTAACACTGCTTGGTGTGGGTCAGAAATTGATTTTTGGGAGTGGAGGAGCAGAGAGGGGGTGCTGGAGGTGCAGATCCTCCTCCCTCTGCCTCGCCCTTCCTCCCACCCCCATTCATGGATGTTTCTCCCCACACTCCCCTGAAAGCTGTGGGAAGCATTTGTGAGCATCCAGCTCCTTGTGGAGAGCTGCACCTCCTCTTCCAGATGGATGCAGAGCTCTGGGAAGGATTTGGGAGTGGATGGAGTTTAGAGGCTGCTTGTAAGGAAGTACAGCCAGGCTCTCTGCCCTCCTCTGCTCCTGGAAATTCATCATTGATTCCAGTGGTGAGCTTCACCTGGCCAGGATCTGATTGTGATCAGGGCAGAGCTGTGCCTGGCAGGGGCAGGTGAGCAGGACAGGGCTGGGATGGGGTCACAGGGGGTGCCTGGGGGATGCTGGGCTGCTCCCAGGGGTGCCTGATGGGAGCAAGGAGCTGGGCTCTGCTGAGTGAGACACTTTTCAAAACAGTGGAAGGGGAAAAATGAGTTTTCCCAAAGCTGAAACATCCTGGTGTGAAAACTGCTAATTTTATGATTGGCTTTTTGCAAATATTCAAGTGAATATTAGATGTGTTATGTTAGAAAGTTATGCTGTTAATTTTCTTAAGTAGTGTGTTAAATATAGTTTTAGGTTATAACATAATGTTTAAAAGAAACCGTGCTATGTAAGATACTTTTTTTTTAAAGAGAGGACTTGCACTGAGATAGCAGCTACAGGACACCTAAATCTTTCAGAGAAAGAGAATTTATTGCTCCATTATCAGGAGAAATGAACTTCTTCCTGCCTCGCTCAGCCCTGAAGACGCTGTTAGGATTCAGAGGAAGAAGCTGACACTGCCCAGACAGAATCCTGTGTTTGAATGGAATTTATGCATCATGTATGAGGTGTATGAATATATAACAGGCTGTTGCTTTTAAGGGTTAATCCTGTGCTAACATGGGTCCTTTTTCAGGCTTATTTTGCCCAGAAAGAGGTACCCGGACTGTCCGTAACTCTTTGTTTCTATTGTCTCGTATTGTCCTAATCCAAATTGTCCAAATTATTATTACTCTAATTATATTACTATTCTTATAACGATTTTATTACTATTGAACTTCTAAAATTTAAAAAACAAGCGACTGGCGTTTTTTTTCCCTGCTGGAAATGGGCACAAATGGCACAAAGCAGCTGAGGCAGCACAGCCCCCCCTGCACCCACCCCCAGTGCAGCCAGCAAAGCCACAGCCCCGGTGACAGCAGGTGACAGCGGTGACCCCAGGTGACAACAACGTCCCAGCAGTGCCCCCTCACCTGCAGAGGCTCTCCCGTACCAGGTCTCCCTCAGAGGAGGCAGTTCCAGCTGGAATATCGGCTTTGCCCAGGCTGGGGGCTGGCCTGGCTCTGTGGGCAGCCCCTGCAGGGCACCCAGAGCGGGCACATCCCCCTGGGCGGGCACTGGGGCCACCCTGGTCACCCTGGAGGAGCTCAGGCCCATCCTGCATGGCCAGGGCTCCAAGGGGAGCAGGAAAACTCCTCAGGCACCATCCTGCCTGAGCATGGAGAGGGATCTCTGTGAGCCGCCAGGGCCCAGGCAGCTCCCACACATGTCCTTCCCAGCTTGGTTAAACATTGACCCTTCCCCAGGTGACAATGTCCCAGCAGTGTCCCCTCACCTGCAGAGCCTCTCCCGTACCAGGTCCCCCTCAGAGGGGGCAGTTCCAGCTGGAATATCGGCTTTGCCAGGCTGGGGGCTGGCCTGGCTCTGTGGGCAGGAGCTCAGGCCCATCCTGCATGGCCAGGGCTCTGAGGGGAGCAGGAAAACCCCTCAGGCACCATCCTGCCTGAGCATGGAGAGGGATCTCTGTGAGCCAGCCAGGGCCCTGCCAGCTCCCACACATGTCCTTCCCAGCTTGGTTAAACATTGACCCTTTCCTCAGCCATTATCCTGCAGGGAGGACAGAGGGGGAGCAGCTCAGGAGTCAGTGCCAAGCCCTGGAGAAACTTTGGTTTTTACCTACAAGTGATTTTCAACCAGGATCACCACCTCAACTTTGGGTTTTACCTACAAGTGATTTTCAACCAGGGCCACCACCTCAGCTAGCCTGCAGGTATTTGTCCAAGCAGCTCTTGAGCTAAATCTTCAGGTTTTGGAAGGAAATTCAATTCCTGGAGCTGCAGAAAGGTTAAAGTGTCTCCCATCCTGCATGGGAGAAGAAGAATTAAATAAATGAGAATAATGCCTGGCCTGGGAATAAAGCCTGGCCCAGGAGCTTCCTCCACCTTTGCTGCTGCTGCCTGGGGGCACTGCTGGAAAAAAAGAATGCAGCTTTATGACAAAACTAACTGAGAATATTGGTAAAAGTGAGTCATATTTGATAGCTCATAAAAGGATAGGATCATAGAAGGGTTTGGGTTGGAAAGGACCTTAAAGATCTTCTGGTTCCAACCCCCTGCCATGGACAGGGATACTTTCCATTAGACCAGGTTGCCCCCAGAAGAAAATATTCACCCCTAGAAAATCCCAATCAGTTCATGTTTTCAGCCACAAAGCACCAACATCTCTCATGACTTTGCTTTTCCCAGGTCACACAGGGCACGAGGGAGCAGAGCAGCCTGGCCTGTATTTTTTTTTCTTCTTCTTTTCAAACAAAAATGTAAAATCAACACCCTGATTCCCTCCCAAGTTTCTCAATGCTCACTGTCTATTTTTCCTTTTTATTTTAATTACCTTTTCCCCAGCTGAGAACAGGTCATTCCTGTTAAGCAGCTTGGGAAAATCATGAATTAAATGCAGTGATGGAGGTGTGGGAAGAGTGGAAACCCACATGGAGGTTCAAGCTTTATCTGGTGTTTTACCCAGGTGCTGCCAAAATCCTGACAGGCTCCCCACACTCCCAGTCCCCTCTCCTGCCCATGGTCCCTTCTCAGAGAGTTTTACTCTGTAAAGCAAAGAGCCCAAGAGCAGCAGCTGAAGGTTTGGGGCGAGGGGAGCTGCAGGAGGATGCCCTTGCTGCAGGTCACTGGGGTCAGCTGAGATCCTGGTCAGGGATGCTCATCCTGCTCTTGAACTGGAGGTTATTTAATGCAAAATGTTATTTTGTCTATCTGTGAAATTCAGTGAAATTCCAGAGTATTGTGATGTACAACCATGGGGCTGGAGGAGCTTTGGTCCCATACAGTGCCTTTAGGGACAGTCCCTGCCAGGAGAGCTGGAAGAATTTTATCTCTTTCTCCCATTTCATTTACTGATTTAAAATCTCTCCCAAAGTCAGTTTGAACTTGTAAGTGATGATGATCCCACCAGAATTGGATTTTTCAGCAAATTTATTGCAGTCAAAATGAAATAATCGACTGTGAAGTGCTCTGATGCCCTTGGTTTAAGGAAGATACTGGAAAATCTCAAGGGCAGGGCAGTGCCATGACTCAGGGCAGAGTTTGTTACTCCCCTTCACACAGGGCAAAGGGGAACCAAGGGGAATTGTGGCATTCACATTCTCTGAAAAAAAATCCCTTCTCCCAGGATTTTTCTCCTGGGAAGCTGAGAAGCCTCAGAGAAAAGGAAAACAATTCTTATCTCATTTGCTTCTCCTGTGTTGTGCTCACATGTGGGATGTGTTTGGAGATTGTTTACCCACAGGTGATTGCTTCATTGGATTCTGGTGTGAGTTGTTTTCACTCAATGGCCAATCAGAGACAAGCTGTGTCAAGACTCTGGAAAGAGTAATGAGTTTTCATTATTAGTTTTTTAGCATTTTAGTAGGTGTCCTTTCTGTATTCTTTAGTATAGTATAGTATTCTTTAATATATTATAAAATAATTATAAAAATATATATTTTAATATATTTACTATATATTTAATATATATTATACCAATATATATATATATTATTATATATAATATAATATAATATAATAATATAATATAATATAATATAATGTAATATAATATAATATAATATAATGTAATATAATATAATATAATATAATATAATATAATATAATATAATATAATATAATATAATATAATATAAACAATATAATGTATATTATATATATAATAATATCCATAATACATAATATATATTATATTTTATATATTAAGTATATATTAATATATATTTTATATACTTTAATATATATTATAAGATAATAAATTAGCCTTCTGAGAACATGGAGTCAGGTGCATCATTCCTGCCTTCATCGGGACATTCCCAGCAAATACAATAGGGAACCAATCAAACACCCAACAGCAGCAGGGGATCACCCCCTGCCTTAAAGCTTCTCCTCAGAAATGAATTTTAAATCACAACAAAACGTGGGCAGAGGAGGAGATGGAAAGTGGGAGGGATGGATTTTTGCCAAAGTAACGCCTGGGCTTTCCTGCCAATCCCCAGTGAGTGAAGCAGAAACAAGCCCGGCAATGCAGGCTGGTGTTTATCCTGCTTGCAGCACGTTCAGGCAGCGACAGAGTGAACAAATGGATCAGCAAAGAGAGGAAAACAACCCCTGGCTGGGACACAAACTGCTGTGGCTGATAGAGCTTGTTGTTACACATCTGTGAGGTCAAGAAACACGGCTGGTTCCTCCCTCTGCTGCTTTTGACAGGGGACATTGATCTTAGCCCAGGCTGGGGACAGGGTGGCGCTGATAACACTGCCCAAAGAGGGCAGGCACTGCTGGGGATGCTCCAGAACAGAAAAATAGAAGGATCAGCCTTAAAGGATGTTGATAATCATAGTTTGTATCATTACCTTTCATGTTTGCCTAAGGTTTTACAGCAGAGAAATAACAAATATTTTGTTTCACCTATTGGAGCACGTTGTTCACTTCCAGGATTCTTAGAGGAAGGAAATGCAAGAGCAGATAAATGAACAGTGACCATTGAGAGTGCTTTGCTAAACACCTTTGAACAAGCAAAAAACTGAGTCATGCATTTTTTCATCAAAAGCCGTCACAGATGCTTGCCGTGACTGTCAGCTTGGCAGGGAGGGATTCCAAAGTGTGATGTGTTCTCTCAATGATTGCCATGGAATGCCAAAGGTGTGACAAACACCCCAATCCATTAAAAATGTGGCTACTTTTTTCCCTGTGTAGTGTGGACCGTTGTTTTTATTTCTGGAGGCCCACCTAGTGAAGCAAATGCCTGCAAAAAGTGGTGGCAAACATGCTTGGCTGTTCCTCCTGTTGGCAAGGAGGCAAAACCTGCACCTGAAAAGGTATCTAGTGGTACATGGATATGTTTGAATTTCCCAAAAGATGGATATTTAGTGATATATGTTTGCCATAATTGCAGGCTCTGCAATCCTGGAGTGGCAGCTCCTGTGGATACAGGAGGTTGGACAAACTCACACTTTCTGTACTCCTTCCAGTGATAAGGAAAATCTGGTAAAGCAGCTGCTGGATCAAAAGTGGAATTTTCCTTGGGAGATGGTGCCACAGAAATGGAGCCTGACATTGTTGGGGAGGGCAGAAGGGGCTGCCAGAGACACCCACAGCAGTGGAGGTGCTGATGTCTGACCCCTTGATGGGGGTGATTATTGGTTTGCTGTTCCTCTGATGGATCACCAACAGCATCAGGTCAAAGATCCCCTGTTTGTTGTCTGATTTCTTGGGTTTGGTGGGGTTTTCTCCAGCTGAAAGGCTGAGCCGCCCTCCAGGGAAAATCATTATGTCCATGCTTAATGAGGAATTTGAACTGGAGGTTGGGCAGAGGGTGAAGGAGGGGGTTTAAGGCATTGGTGAGGGGAATGAGCATCCCGGGAAAGCATCTGGGAATGTGCTCAGAGAAGCTGTGGCTGCCCCTGGATCCCCAGAAGTGTTCCAGGCCAGGCTGGATGGGGCTTGGAGCAACCTGGAAGAGTGGAAGGTGTCCCTGCCATGGCAGAGGGATGGGGCTGGAAGATCTTTAAGAATCATTCTGTTGGAACCCTGGGAATTGCTGAGAATTTCAGACTTTCTGTGCTGGCAGGCACTGACCCCCAAGAGAACGCTGCATTGACCTGAGGCCATGGAGAAGCTTCCAAAATGGAATGACAGAACTGGGATTGTGGGTGTGGAGTTTGATTAGAAGTGTGTGATATCACAGGGTGGAAACCTTAGAGTTTAAGGTTTTAGAATATAGCAATATATATAAAGCAAGATGGAGGTTTTAGGGCAGAGGTTGGTCCTTCTTCTTGACCTTCTTTTCCATGGGTTTGGGTGGTTTTGTGTAATTGGATAAAAAGTTCCTGTTGCAGGCACGGGTGGTTGGCTATTGGGTTAAAAGTAAAAATAATTTAAATGTCATTTCTTAATTGGACAGTTTGTCCTTAAAAGGCCTTGTAGAAAGAGAGATAGAGTTCCATTTTTAGTTTCTTAGAGTGAAGTGCTGCAGAACTCAGGGTTTGAGAGACTGTGACAGAGGTAACAACTAATAAACATCTGTGTCTGAACAAGAAATTCCATCTCTGCACGTTTAATTCCAACCTTGGCAAAAAGAAGCAAAGAATTCACCCACCTGAATGTTGCAACCTGAACCATTCTGAGAACATCCAGCCAAAGCAGGGGTGCTCTGCTCAAGCCTTCCTTGCTGGGATCACAGTGTTTTTAACACCCTGTGCCCCTGGACGTGGAATGTGCCGAGCAGGGGAAAGCTGACTCAAACCATGGGATTTCACACAAATTTCCCCTGCAGAATTCTCAATGAGGTTCCTTGAAGGATCCAGTCCCGGGCCTGAAGACGCTGCCACGAGGCTGCTTGCCAAAAAGTACTCATCAGTGCATGTTGAAAGTTTTGTTTTCCCCATGTGTTCAGTTTGGCAGGAGCTAAAATTTCAGTAAAACACATCCCCAAAACTATCTAGCAATGCAAATGAATGTATCAGCTCCAAAACTGCGGGGAGAGGCCAAGCTGCCATGTGCTGGGTGTTTTCAGCCCAGCAGTATCTTTATAATTAACTTTTTTGCAATATTTTTTGTCTGTCTCCTCTCAAAAGCAGCAGACCTGGAGCTGTAAGAGGCTTGTGTGTGCATGCAAACCTTACACCTCTGGGTTTAGGGCACAGGGGACACTTGGGTTGGTTTTTGCAGCTCAAATTCTGCAACCATTTGATGAAAGAGCCCAAGTTTGTGGGGTTTTTTAAAATACACACAAGTATTTTTTCTTCTCTGCTGGCTGCAAGAAACAGTTTAGACATTAACATTAAAAGATTTTAAAAACATCCAATAGAAGAGTCAAATAAAAAATAAAATAAATTATGGCAGAAATACCATCCAAAAATACCCCTAAATACTTTCCAGTTGGATTTATTCTTCCTTAAAAAAAAAAAAAGGTTGTCTGCCTATCAAGTGCTCTCAAATAAAGACAGTCTTGAGTGGTCAATCCCAGGAATGCTGTAAACCAGCCTAAATTACTCAGCAGCAGGCCTAGGGAAAGGATTGGGATGTTGGTTGGTTTGATTTGGCTTTTGAAAGACTTTTCCACAGTACAGGCTAAGAAAAATATTCATTTGTCCCAACACTCTAGAAAATGGGAAATGGCATTTCCAAGGGACAGGGGCAATCCAGGGGGTTCCATCTCTCCTGAAACTCCTGCAGCGCAGCTGGGAGTGCAGATTTCTGGGAAAAAACAAGGTAAATAAAGCTATTTTTTGCTTTACTAAAGGCACTCAAATTCCAGCACCACTTCCTGAAAGGTGGTTTTGGAAGGAGGCACAGCTCAGCCTGGTCTGGGAGGGGAGGCCTCATGTTCTGCACACCATGGAATATTTATTCTGATAATAATTGGGAATATCAATGTGAACATCAGAAATAAATTCTCCAAAATGCCAGGAGAGGTTTGCAATGCTTTTCCAAAACTGCTACCTCGCTGAAAGGGCACTTTATTGAAAGTAAGTCAAGATGTTAAATTTTGAGATTTAGCTGGAAATATCCAAGATTTGTATCCTCCAAAATGGCTCTACCTCTGCCAGCAAAGAGAGATAAACGATGTAAACTTGATCCACATTTTAAACTCGCCAGCTCAGAAAGACACAAACTCAAACATCTGTTTATTACAAAAGATTTTATTGCAGTTATTTACACCCGTTCCTCGTTAAGTGTATAAATGTAAACATTTATTATAGATGTACTTCTCTTATCTTACAGTTCACCCCCTGCTCAGGTTAGATGACGTTTTTTGAAGCATACAGGTGGTGAGGAAAGTTAAGCTATATTCACAGAATATACATCTGCCTGCACGAGGCTCCTCCAGCCCTACGCCAGCGGGATGGACACTGTCCCGTTGGCTCTGCTCCTGCTCCTCGTGTGCACGCTGGATTCCGTGATGTCCTCGGAGTGATCCTCGCTCTTCTTCTCCTTCAGGCTGTTGATGAACCTCAGGGTGATCTCGTCCCACTCCTCGGGCAGCAGCATGAGCAGGAAGCCCATGCAGATGATGATGGTGGCCCCCAGCCGCACCACGCTGAAGATCATTTTGTGCTTCAACAGGTCCACGGCTGGGAGGAGAGGAGAGAAAAGAACCACAAAATCAGAACAGCAGCAGGGTGGAGGATGGCACCAGGAGCAGCCTGGCATGTCCCTGTGACCCTCTGTCACACTCTGGGGGTGACAGTGGACGTGGGGCTCTCAGATCTCCCTGAGCTTTGATCTGACAGTGCAGTGCTGGAGGTGCCACAGCTCCTCTGTCCCTCACCACCCTGGGCAGGGTCTGAGGAGGCCTGGAGGGGCTGGATTAAACCTCAAGAGTTCCATGGTGAAGGGGGCTCAGCCTGGAGAAAAGGAGGCTCAGGGGGGACCTTCTTGCTCTCTGCAAGAAGAGGGTGCAGCCAGGTGCTGTGGCATTCACATTGTCTGGGAAAAATCCCTTCACCCAGGATCTTTCTCCTGGGAAGCTGAAAAGCCTCAAAGAAAAAAGAAAACAATAATTATCTAATTTGCTTCTCCTCTGTTTTGCTCATGTGGAATGTGTTTGGAGATTGTTTACCCACAGGTGATTGTTTCATGAGTTTCTAGTGTGAGTGTTTTGACTCAATGGCCAATCAGTGCAAAGCTGTGTCAGGAATCTGAAGAGAGTTACAAATTTTCATTATTATCTTTTTAGCATTGTGTAAGTATCCTTTCTGTATTCGTTAGTATAGTTTAGTTTAATATTCTTTAATATAATATAGTGTCTTAAAATAATAAATGAGCCTTCTGAGAACATGGAGTCAGATTCATCATTCCTTCCTTTGTCTGGGGGGAACCAAATACAATAAGGTAGGGCTCAGGCTCTGCTCCCAGGGAACAAAGGACAGGAGAAAGGGAAAAGACCCCAAGTTGGGACAGACTGGATATTCAGAAAAAATTCTTCTCTGAAAGACTGGTAAGGCACAGGCACAGGCTGCCCAGGCAGTGGTGGAGTCACCATCCCTCAAAGTATCCAAAAAATGAGTGGAGATGGCACTTCACTCTGTGGTTTAGTGAGCACAGGGATATTTGGTTGAAGGTTGGACTCGATCATCCTGGAGGTCTTTTCCAGCCTTAATGACCCTGTGATTCTGTGATTTCTGACAGAAGGCACTTTATGGTACCTCTTTATCCACAACAGGCTGCATCAGCAGAGAGCTCCCTCAGGCTGCAGGAACGAGGGATGGGGAGAGAGCATCCCGTGGGCCAGAGAGCTCCAGGTGCCTCCAGGCCCATCCTCCCAGCTCCACAGCAGCCCCCACAGCCCACCTGAGCCTCAGGCAGCCTCCCACGGGCATGGCTGCACAGCCACATTCCCCAAAACCAGATCTTTTCTGTGCTCAAACCCCCAAGGGCGATGAGGCTGAGACCGAAGAGCAGAGAGCTGTTCAAGAGCAGAGGTTTTTCAAGGCAGGACTCTGGAGTAAATTTCCACCCAACAAATTATTTAAGCAATAAACTGCTTTCTGAGCTCCCCTGGGCTCATTTCGGCAGCAGCAGCAGCAGCTGTGGCACTGGTACCTGCATTTCCAGGGACGCTGAGCACGGTGCCAATGGAGATCAGGATGGGGTAGGTCAGCACCACCCCAACGTTAACCAGGATGTTGAAAGCTAAGGAAAAACAGAGAAAATAGCCCATGAAAATGGGGGAAAACACCAGAGTGGGACATTTCTCCTCCACCTAGACCCTACAGGTATAATATGTGATATTACTATGTGATATTAAGTATCCACAGCACAATGAGAGAGTTGTCACAAAGTGATTGATTTTGTTTTTTTCTATATGAGTGTGAAATTAGAGGAAATTCTTCACAGGGGAAAAGGGAGGGCTGAATGGCCTTTCACAAACCATAATACTGAGGTTATCATATTCCATGGCTTTGCACAGGCTCTAATCAGGTACAAAAAACCTGGTCTTTTGTTGTTTTGGGGTTTTTTTGTTACTCGACAGCACTCCCAGAGAGCTCCAATTTCCTTGAAAGATTAAAAAAACCCTTAAAGTTTGCTTAAGTTTAACTTTCCCTTGAAAGATTAAAAACAAACTGAAGTTGTTGATCACCCACCAGCCAGTCCTGCTGCTGAGTCCCCTGCCTTAGGTTGGGTTTATACACTTGGGTGATAAATTATCCCTAATTTTGGTCTCCCAGGAGCTCACAGGGCAGCTGCAGCTGTGGTTGGAGCAGCTCAAGGTGCTCCCAGCAGCTCAGCCTGGCCACAGCTCAGGATGGGATTGGCAATGACATTCTCTTTGCTTCCATTTAATAAACACTAGTGAGACAAAAACCTCTTCAATTATGGAATAAAAGAGACTTTACCAAAGGAAAAGATGTTGTTATATGTGGAAATTAAAATGCCCCTGGGCTGAATCTAACAGATATTTTGCTGGCAATTCTGGCTCGGAAAGAGGGAGCCTTATGTGAGCCCTGTCCAGAGTCTGCAGCATCCCCAGAAAGGTGCCCCAGCATAAACATCCCCCAGGAGCTGACTGGGAACGTGCAGACCCTTGAAATGGGATTTAAAGCAGCCAAGCTGTGCCAGAGACAGGGCATTGGTGTGGAACTATAGTAGGGATGAGAAAATGGGCAATTAGTAGTGCTGCTTCATGTTTACTCCCTCCTATTACTGTTAATTATTAATTATTATTAATTATAACTATGCTTACCTATCAATTATTAATTGTATCTCAATTAATAGTAATGTTTCATGAAGTGTAATGAAAAATATGAATCATTTCTAAGGAGCACCAGTTTGCACTGGGACCAGGATTAATCTGTGAGAGAGCTTGGCTGCTTAAGGGGACTGGGGAAATTGTTTGTGCCTGAGGCCAATTTTATAAAGGGTTGGAGGGGTGAAGAGCTAGAAAAACAAACAAATAAATAAATTGTTTTCTCACTTACCTAACCAGAGGCCAGCTACTCCACACAGGTAACCCCACGGCACAGCAGAGAAGGGGTACCAGTACTCCACTTTTGTGAAGTAGAGGATGATGGGGGTGATGGAGATGAAGATGAAGTTGAAGAAGCCCAGGGTGGACACGAAATGAGCTGCTTCCCCAAAGTTTGCACTCCCAAGAAACATTTTGAACAAAACCTGCAGAGGAGAGGAGAGGAGGGGTTTAGATTCCATGCCTGTTGTGGAAGCACTCCATTCCCTTGGGGAGAGTGCAGCAAAGGCCAACTTGCCACAGCCCAGCCCTTTTCCCTCACTAGAGCCTTGCAAGGGGATCTTTGGTGGGATTTCTGCCCTTTCCTGGGTTTTAGTTCCATGTCTTTACCACAGGGATGGCTGAGTCTGTATAACAAAGCTTTACACAAAATGCCACCAGGAGCAAGTGTAGAAGAACCCAGGAAAAACCAAGAATAAACCAAGAACTCAAGCACACACCATTCACGCTGTAAGTGTAGAGGATTTGGGCTGAGTGCGGCAATGCTGGGGTTTGGGAGGAGACTCCAGTGACTTCCACAGCATGACCCTGCTGTGAGAGGAAAACCAGCCTGGAAGGGCTCACTCTGTGAGAACCTGTCCTCTATGAGCCTCAATTCATGGACTTTGAATGACTTTTGAAAGGCCACAACAAATTCACGAGATGAGCAAAGTGTAAAGCTGCAAGGGCAGCTTCTGATGCCACCACAACCCAATCCAGACTTGACACACACAGCTGAAAACAAACCCAGCCATGCTCAGCCCAACCTGCTCCTGAGACAGAATCCCTGCCTTTCCCAGCCCTCACCCTCCAGAGCAGCCACCTCTCCCAGGCAGAAGGGTCTCTGATGAACAGCCTGTGCCAGGCTCACACCAGGGCTCTGAGCCCAGCCTGGGCCAGGGGGCTGCAGGGCAGACCTGGGATGGTTTGGGTTGGAAGGGAACTTACAGGATCATCCAGTTCCAACCCCCTACCATGGCAGGGACACCTTCCGCAAACCCAGGCTGCTCCAAGCCCCTCCAACCTGGCACTGAACACCTTCAAGGATGGGGAAGAAACCTCTCTCCAGGCTGAAGTCAACATTTTCAGGGGAGAAAAATGTCCCTCTGGCTCTCCTCCCTGCTGCACATGGAGACCCCCTTTAAAAAGTGTTGATAAACTCTTGTTGTCATGATTTAAAAAATGATCTTAAACTTCTCCTGGCGTGGCAATGGAGATTTCATTAAAGGCTCATCAAGAAAAAGCCATTCTGGGTAATTGGCAGATGACAACTAATTACCCTCAGGGCAGATTTCCTGACATTGTCACAACATGAGTGACAGCAGGAGTGAGGAACACAACAAAACATTTATTTTACAGCCACTCCCTTTGTATTTGTGTCTTTTTAACAGGCAGTGTGAATGAATTTAGGAGTGCCAACAAACAGTTGTGACCTACCTTATACAGTGCAGATGTGGAGGCTGATCCCACGGCGTAGGCCACCCCGATAATTGAATCACCCTGGAAACCATCTGCATATGCCATCATCACAATTCCTGTGATTGCCATTATTGCTGCCACTATCTGCACAGACAAAGCAAAGCAGTGTAAAGCTGAGATCATCACTGGGAGGGGCTTCTCAAGAGCGTCATTACCCACTTGCTCTGACCTGGAGCTTTCTTGTTTTCCCTTAAATAGGAAAGATCGTGGGGGAGATGTAAAGCAAAATCAAAGTGTGTGCACTGACAGGCATGGGGATCTACAGCACTGGGGCCCACTGACAGAACATCCATCATTATGGATTTTGTCAGCTAAACATCCACCTTGGAGAGGCAACTGCAAGATCAAGAAATTTTAAGGCATTGCGCTCTACTGTACAACAAAAGAAATATTTAGCAAAGCCACCAATTTGACTTGAAATGAAAATGTTAGATGGCCAAACAGCTTGGAAATTAGTCCAGGGGAATGAGCCCTGTATTTTGGAATACCAGGATACCACAGGGAGCTCTTCCAGCTGTTTTGGCTGTGCCCTGACAGCTTTTTTTGGACAGACAAGACCGAATTTCTTCATGAAGCTTTACACCTGTGCTTAGGTTTTTGGCCTCCTTTGAAAATCCCAGAGAGAGCATTTAAGCAGCTTCAAAGAAAAAGAACAGGAATCATTAACTACACCACATCTGAAATCCTGAGTCTTGACTCCAGGAACCTTAAGGAAGTGGAAGGGAGCCCAAAGTGTTTTATTCTTAAAAAAACTCCCCCTCTCCACCTAATTGCCCTCAGCAGGTAAATGTGGGGCGTGAATTGCAAAGGCACTGAATACCCAACTTCCACTGAGTGTTTCCTGAGCCAGTGCACATCTTCTGAGCCAACACCAATGTGATATGGGCACTCTGCCTCTTGAAAACATCACTGAACTTCATCTAAGAAACATTCAGTCCTGGATAAAACTAAGCTTCAGCCCACAGACTTCAAAGACTTCATCTCGATCCAAACAGGTGCCCTCCTGTAAAACAGCCTTTCAGAGCTCACAGTTTTGCCAAGAGTCCCAGAAAGCCACTGACACTCACCCCAGGCAGATGGGAGCCAGACTGAGGCAACGAGCACAAAAAATCCCACAAGATAACTTCAGCAGAGCCAGCCAATGGAGCAAACCCATGTTTTAAGGGACACACAGGACAGGGACACACAATTGACTCAGGTGAAGCTGTTCCCACACAGGGGACAATGGGGAACCCAGAATCACCTCCCAGGGCAGGGCCAATCTCTGAGACTCCAGGTAAAAATGTTAATGCTCCTAAATCCCATAGGCATCCAGGCCAGCATCTTCCCAGGAAAACTCATCTCCTGGGTGCAGCTGTGAGTCCTTCCCCCTCACCATCCGCCCTATTTCACCAGTCCTTGAGGCACCCAGGTGCCCCCTCACATGGCAGTGGCTGTGCCAAAGCCACAAACCCCACTGCAAGTCTGTGTCCCACCTTACTTCCATGTAAAACATCCCAACTCCAGGACACAGGTCAGGAAAACCTGAGGGTACCACTGATACTCCAAATTCACCATGAAATGGAGCTGAAATCCAGATCCCCCAGTGCTGTGGTGCCTTAGGTTGGAAATGGGGGTATTTTATTTCCCATCTGTCTGAGCTGGGGCAGTTATCCTCTGTCCTTGGGGCAGTTTTTTTCCTTTATCTCTCCCACAGCCAACCCTCCCTCCAGGAGATCTCTGCTGTCCATGGCCACTGAGTGTCCCTGCAGGGCTGATCCAATCCCAGCATCCCATGGGGAGATGCTCCGCCCAGGGGAGGAGCCAAGCATTCCTGCCTGGATCCAATCTGAGCCTGGCCCAGCACAGCAGCCTTTGCCCCCTGCATTGCCAGAGGAGCAGCTTTCTGCTGCCCTGCATTGCCAGAGGGAGCCCAGGCCCATCTGCAGCAGCCCTGGAGCTGCAGAGGAAAACTCCCCCCTTGTGCAGGATCCCTGCTGCAGCAGAGCCACAGCTGGGACTGCAGGAGGGCTGGGCCCCCATGGCATGGGGCTGGGCCACCCCCTGACACACAGGGGACAGGGCATGGGCTGACTCTGGCAGTGGTTTTTGGCTTTTTTGTACAATTAGATTTGGTGGTTTTTTGGGGTTTTTTTTGTGGCTTTGTTGTTTTTTTTTAGTTTTCCTAATAAAGAACTGTTACTCCTATTCCCATATCTCTGCCTGAGAGCCTTTTAATTTCAAAATCAATAATTTGGAGGGAGGGGGTTTACATTTTTCCATTTCAGAGGAGGCTCCTGCCTTCCTTAAGCAGAACCTGTCTGTTCAAACCAAGACCCGGGGGCTGGAGCCCCCCAGTCTCCCAGTGGTGTGATGAGATCTGGGAGGGTTTTAGCAAGAGGGCACCAGGAGGTTTCCCCCTTTTCCTCCCCAGGACAACACATTCCAGCAGCGGGGCCATCCTGGGAGACACCACAGAGGTCCCAGCCTGGAAGCAATGCCCAGGGACAGCCAGGGGTCAGGGGACAGCCCCAGCCTCAGACATCCAGGGCCTCTCCTCTGGGAGTGCAGAACCCCCCTGCCCTGCCTGGCTGCCCTTCACATCCTGCCCTGCGCAGAAATTCAGGATTTCAGCTGCCAGCGGGAGGATTGCCAGCAATGTGTCAGTCTCAGAAGGCAGAACAGAAGATTTCAGTGTAGTAATGCCCTCCTTCCAAGGGCAAGGATGGAGATTTAACTCTTGGTGCCCCCACTGCTCAGACCTTTCCTTGTGTCAGTGAAAATGAGTAGATCCACCAACCCCTTTCTTCCTATCATGAAAAACTCACTCCCAGTCTGTCTAAACCAAATTTAGAGAGCCAGATCCCTAATTTATTCAATTATTTATAAAGCCAAGCACTTCTTCCCCCCTGAAACAACTAAAATGATGGACACATGTGGAGCATCAACACCTCCAGAGACTGAAAACAGCAAAAACATTATTTAAATTTCATGCTCAAGGCTCCTCCTGCATGTTCCATACCAGGGCATCAGCACAGCTGACCTGTGTCTGCCTCAGGTGCTGGCTTTAGAAACCTGAGCTCACATCTGCAGGCTGCTCTGCAAGGTCACAGGGAAGCAAAGGTGGCTGTCAGCTCATTAAACAAAGCTTTTAATTAATGGAAGAGTGTAGTAACTTTCTTTTGGAGCCTCCTAGGTAAGGAATGAAATTAGCTTGCCTCATTTTTTTTCCTTTTTTCCCTGAAAGAGAGCAAGGCCAACCAACAGTTTATCAGAATTTTTTTTTCTATGTGAGCACAGCAGAAAATGAGGTGTAAAGAATCACAGAATGGTTTGGGTTGGAAGAGAACTTAAAAGATCATCCAGTTCCAACCCCCTGTCACGGCAGGGACACCTTTCACAAACCCAGGTTGCTCCAAACCCTCCCAACCTGGCACTGAACACCTTCAAGGATGGAGAAGAAACCTCTCTCCAGGCTGAAGTCAACATTTTAAGGGGAGAAAAATGTCCCCAAACTACTCTGCACCTACCTAAAAAACATGGATTCAACTCCACACTGAAGCCCAGCCAAGGGCTTAAATACAAACATATAAGCATGTGCCTAAATTCAAGCAGCACAAACCATCAGAACTACTCAAATATGTAAAGTTTTTAAAATATTTGTGTTTGCTTGGAGCCAAAGCTGTCTGGACTTCCCAAAGTGTAACATGGACGTGTTATTAATTTGAGAGAGGGAAGTTCAGAAGTGTCCAAGCAAAGGCCAGGGAGCAGGCAGGGATGGTTCTGTGTGTCCTTGCCCAGGGCAGGAGGTACTTCAAGGTACCTGAGCTCTACCTGAGCTCTGCACTGCTTTTATAGGTAAACAGAACCAGAGAATTGTTAAGGGTGGAAAAGACCTCACTGAGTCCAACCCTTCACCTCACACTGCCAGATCCACCCCAAACAACGTCCCCAAGCTCCACATCGACACATTTCCTGAACAATTCCAGGAATGGTGACTCCACCACTTCCCTGGGCAGCCTGTTCACCACCTGACCACCCTTCCTGTAAAGAAATCTTTCCTAATACCCAACCTAAACCTCCCCTGGTGCTTTTCTCTTTCGGGTGGGTGCTGTAGCCTCACCACTGATGGCACGAGGCTCTCCCTGCAGTGCACACAACTCTGGTGCCCCAAACGCAGCCACAGCAGCTGAAACTTTGTGTGCAGCCTTTTGCAGGGCTCCCGCAGAGGGGACTGTGCCATTCCACACGGCGGCCAGCAAGACAGGTTTGTCTTTGGGCATGGCATCCAAAAATACAGCCCTGCAGCCTGGCTGGCAGCTGCTTTCAGGCGTGCAGGGAGGGTGCCAGGGAATCACAGGGATGTCAGGCACATCCCACATGCCTGTGGGCATCCGTGGCCAGTTTGGGGATTGCTGCAGCCACACTGGGCAGACAGGGAGCTGGGAATTCACTGCAGAGCCACTGCTGTCCCAAGCACTTGGAGCACAAACCCTGTGAGGAAGCCCTGAGGGAGCTGGGGCTGCTCAGCCTGGAGAAAAGGAGACTCAGGGCTGCCCCCATCACTCTGCACAGCTCCTGAAAGGGGCCTGTGCTCAGCTGGGGCTGGGCTCTGTCTCCAGCAGCACTGACACACCCAGAGCACACAGCCTCAAGCTGCACCAAGGAAATACAGGTTGGATATCAGGAAAAAGTTTTTCACAGAAAGGATGATAAAGTTCTGGAATGGCTGCCCAGGGAGGTGGTGCAGTCCCCATCCCTGGGTGTGTTTAACAAAGCCTGGATGTGGCACTGGGGGCCAGGTTTTAGTTGAGGTGTTGGGGCTGGGTTGGACTGGATGATCCTGAAGGTCTCTTCCAACCCATTGATTCTGTGATTCTGTGAATTTTGTGAACTCTCTGAATCCCCACCTCGATGCCACCCAGATGCATCCAACAGCTTTGGAGCTCTGGAAGAGCTGGTGGGAGCTGAGCTCCTTGGAAAAGCTGGCTGAGCTCCTGGGTACAGAGTTTTTCCACAAAAACATGGCTCAGGGTATAGGATTAGACCTTCATTTCTTTTCATGTCCTCACTGCCCAAATAACCCAATTTCTGCTGCTCTCCAAGAGGCTGCGGGCAAGAGCAGTTGAGGCATTCAGGCACAAAAAGCTGGGTCTGTGCTGCTCTGCTGTACTTTAGCTCTCCAACACCCTCCTGTGTGGTTATTAACATAATTAAGTGTTATTCTGTCAGGAGAGCTGCTGGAAAACACTGTGAATTACCTCTCCAGCAATGGGCATCCAGTGAGGCTCTGCCAGTGAGCAGCACAATCCAGTTTATGTGCAGGATTTGCTGCTCACTTTTTCCCTCCAGGTTTTTCCTGTGTGAACCCCATGGTGTTTACAGAATTCACATTAATGCATATTCATGGCAACCTTTTTTTAGTCAGTGAAAAATAAATAATAACTGAAAACAGCTTTTATTTCTAGGTTTCTTAAACAGAGCGGGTTAGGAGAACAGAAGAGCTATGCTTGCTCTGCCAGAAGGATGCTGCTTTGAGATGAAAATTAGCTTAAAGGCTACAAAATGTTAAATTTTTTCAGATGATCAAGGGGTGGAGGGGGGTAGTTATTGTTCCTGCTATTTCTGTAGAGAACTGAGGGTTTTACACCCTGTTTATTCTTTGAGTCAGTCAGTGGGCTGAGGGAGGGTCACATTTCACCTGATCTTTCTGTATTTTCAGCTGTGTAGGAAATAGATATCCAGATGTCTGGCTTTACCTTCAAGCACTGTCTCACCTCCTCAGCCTGGCAAGCACAGTGCTCTGCTCAGTGTCCTGGTGGCTGCTCCAAAAGCCAGATGAGATACCTGTACAAGAGGATGTCTTTTCCTTTCATTTCTGAACCCTCCTATCCCGCTATTAATTAACAAAAAAAAAAAAAAAAAAAAAAAAAAAAGCCCCTACTTGGATGAGTGTCCTGATCCAACACACTTTCCATGGAACTTAAATCCAGCTGCTGCTGGTCCCTTCTGGTCACAGCCACCACACCTGGCCCCAGCCAGTGCCTAATGAAGTTCAAGGTTTTCAATAATTAAGTCAGGACTGTGCCCAACATGACCTTGAGCCATTTCAGAGGGGAATCTGCATCAATGAACCAGCAGAAATCCTCACTACTGCTCATCCAAGGTGTGAAGCCAACAGTTTAAATTGCTGCATGTGGGAGATGTGTGTATGGAAAATTACACAACAAGTTTGCTTTCCCCAGATCTAGGGGCACAACATTTTGTTAGAATTCTGTTTTAAATTTTTGCAGGTCCATTTTACTGCCAGTGAGTTTTTAAACACTTCAGTGCAAAATGCACCTCCACAGAAGAGAGCTGTGTTAATTTTTAAGCAATTTTGACACATGCACATGTAAATGTGTCTGTGAAAAGTGGCAGGGTAGCGCAAGAAATATATAGTACACATTGAAAACATCTGTCTATCCAAACAAGGAATAAAACTTAGAACCTAAGCATTCATCACTAAGTTTAAAATAAAATTAACAAAATTTCAGCTCAATAAAAGACAGAATAGACACATTTTATGAAAAATCCTTTCATTAGCATTTTTTCTCCTGAGAAGCCTCAGAGGAAAGGAAAAACAATGATTACCTGCTGCTGTGGAATGCAACAGGTGCATCTTGATTGGTCCATGTTGGTTGTTTCTAATTAATGGCCAATCACAGTCAGCTGGCCCAGACTCTCTGAGAGTCATGAGCTTTTGTTATCATTCCATTCTTTTCCTCTCAAGCCTTCTGATGAAATCCTTTCTTCTATTATTTTAGTAGTTTAGTTTTAATATAGTATATATATAATAAAATAATAAATCAGCCTTCTGAAACATGGAGTCAAGACTCTTGTCTCTTCCCTTGTCCTGAGACCCCTGTGAACACCACCACAAGAATAGGTTTCTATGAAACTGTAAGTTCTTCTATTGCAAATCATCAAGTTACACTTGGCTGTAACGGCTCCTTGAAATTCCCCCACTGAATTCCCTCTGAAGTTCTGAGGTCTCTAACTGATCCTGAGGCTGCATCACAAAACTCAGTGAGAAAGGTTTTCATGGTGCCCCAGGGCAGCAGCGCAGTGGCAGCACCGTGGCTGATGGGTTAAAGTGCAATTATGAAAACATGAGAGAGTGGAAAAGGAGGCGCGTTCATACCCTTGCTCCCATGAACCTGTCTTTGAGCACAATCCAAGAAAGCAAGAAGACAAAGGCTTTGTTACAACAGAACAGGGCAGAGACGTCTGTGGCTGTGAGCTTCTTTAAAGCCAGTAAATACAGGTAGTTAGTCAAAGTCCACAGAATAGAAAAGGGAGCAGTCCTTTTAAGAAAGAGTTTCAGCGTCAGACCGTCTTCACCAAAAATCCGACTGCATTCCCTACGGAAAGAAAAGAGTTTCAGTCTCAGCCAGGGTTTTCCTCAGCATTCACTGCATCACAACAAACATTCATTAGGCTTTTCACCCTGCTTTTCCTAACTACCCCACACGCCCAGGAGAATCCATTATTGAATTCACACAGGGAAAACAAGGCACAATCTTCTTAAAGCAGCAATTTTGGAAGAAGAAAAGATGCAACTTACCTGGAATAATCACACTCTGTGCAACAATAATCCAGGGACTCACACACAGAAATGAAGGTTATCTATAACGTTCTGACAGCTCCCAGACTCTGCCTTCAAGGCCATGTGCACAGGGATTAGAATCACCATTTTTTCTCTGCAGCTTGCCAATTTTCTTCTTTTTTTGCATTGCTCCAAGCCCTGATTTCATTCTTGCTGAAATATATTTTTATGTATGGCCAAGAAAGCTTTAAGAAATGCCTAAAGATACTCAAAAAGACTGCCAGACACAGCGTGGTGGGGAAGGGAACCACCAGGCAGTGGGAGTGAGCCAGGCAAACTGGAGTGTGAGAGAAGGAAGGGAAAGGGAGGGGAAGGTATTTAACAGCTTCATTTTATTGTACAGTGAAAAGCTGTGTTTTCTAGGAGATGTCTCCTTGAGAATTAAATTGCAAACAAAACTCCCAGATTCCCAAACACTGTGTCCCACACAGCTCCAGTGAGCTGTTTGCTTCTTGGGATTTCAGGAATCTCTGCCTTTCCCAAAATGGGAAGGATGCTTTTTAGCAATTCCACTGTCTGAACTCTTGGTTGAAGGCATTCCTGAAGATATTCCCAGTGTGCTTCACTTCTTGGCATGGCAGGAACCCTGGCACTGCTTAAAACATGGGAGGTCCCACAAGTGACCCCAAAAAGTGGTGGGGGGAACCAAGGCACCCTCAACCTGCAGCACATCCTTCCAAGGAAAGGGACATGGAGGGAATAATCCAAATGCCCTCAGGCTCCAAAGTGCTCTGTGTCTGGAAGATTGCTAAAACACTCATTATGCAGAACTAATTAGCAACTTCAAAGATTGAGCTGCAATGTGATGTCAAAGATGTTTGTTATTTGGGGGTGGTGGGGGTGGTCTATAACTATCCTGATTCGGAAGACAAAATTTATTTCAGGGCCCCTTTTTAAACCATTTTTACTAATTCTTGGGAAATTTGCTGTTAAAGACATTGCAGGTTTTAACTCTTAAGATTGGAAACTATCACTCTCATTTTGAGGAAATCAGAATAGTAACATCTATGTAATAACTGAGATCAGCTACATCTTAATTTAAATGGTTTCATCATTCAGCTTAATAACCACTCATTTCTTGATGCCACTAAGGCATCCTGGTGTACAAAGCAGTCATTTCTGATAAAAATAAATTCCATTCTCAAACTCTGTGCACTCAGGCTGGTGGAACTGCTAATTATCTCCTTCACTCTAGTTGACCTCAATGCTCTCAGGAGTCCTTTTCACCAAAGATCAGGATAAAAATGTTTAAAATACAAAAAAGAACAGCTACTGGTGTGCATCATTTATCTGAGATGCAAAGCAAACACTCAGTGAAGCAAATAAATGAATGCCTGAATTTGCAGGCTTTTGTAACTCTGATTTCAACAGGAGTTAGAGGTGACAAGTTTCCTTGTGTGAGAAGAGACTCACTGGCAGCACTTCAGTGCTCCTTGGCATGCAAATATAGCAGTTTACCTTTATATTATATATATAAAATCAATATAATATATATATAATAAATATAGTATATATAATCTATAAAATACATAATATAATATACATTATATAGTAACATATTATATAAAATTATAACATATTATTATAATATATATTATTATAATATATATTATTATAATTATTGTATGGCTTTATATATATAAATATCTATTATAATAATACATAGTATAAAAATGTTATACTTTTTATATAATATGTTACTATAATTATATTTTTTTTATATATATTATATATATTATATTATATTATATTATATTTATTATATTATATTATATTATATTATATTATATTATATTATTATATTATATTATATTATATTATATTATATTATATTATATTATATTATATTATATTATATTATATTATATTATATTATATTATATTATATTATATTATATTATATTATATTATATTATATTATATTATATTATATTAATTTTTATATATTTTTTTATATATGTATATACTATATATTTAAGCAGGTGGAAGGGCCTCCATCACACACAGCAGTGACCAGACAAAACAGGGGCTGGAGGTTCCTCAACTCTCAGTGAAGAAAATACAGCAAAGTCTCTGACAGGGTCAGGCTGAGTGAGGCAGAAACTTGATGAATTCACCCCTGTGCCTGGGAGAGCTCCATGAATAATGCTCAGTCAGTGAGGAGATGGGGAGAATACTTTATTTTCCCAGTCAGATCGCCTGAGGCTTTGTGAGGGCTGGTGGCTCAGTGGTTAACTCAGCCTTTTTGACATGCATCTAAAATTAAACTTGCAGGAGTTTTCAGACATGGCAGTGATTAAAACCCTGGGATCAGGAGAGGGGGCTCCCTGGAACCCTCCCCACACAAATAATGCTGCAGGCTGCTGCCTCTGAGGCACAGACACATCTAGGGACAGCTGACCCCTGAAACTACAACACAAACTATTTCCAAATGCACAAGAAGTCTATTTAAAACCTGCCCTCTAACACAAATAACTCTTTTCACTTGCAGGTAGCGCTCAGCTCTGGGCAGTGTGCCACGCTCTCAGGAATTACAGCACCTCAGGGCAGTCGTGCAGCTTTGCCTCTGGCACCCACTGAACAGCTCTGTGCCCTCTCAGTTATTCTGATGCCAGGCCCTGCACAGGAATGGGTTTGTTCCCTCCTCTGGAGCGAAATCCAGCAGCTGGTTTTAAGCAGCTCACAGAAAAAAAGCAAACCAGCAAACAGGCAGAGACGTGGGGCACAGGAACACAGGGAACGCCGTGACATCACCTGCATTAGCACTTGGCAAGGCCACAGTGACATGAGGGCAGCAAATAACACAGCAGCACCTTCTGGGAGCACAAATTCAGTGCTTCTGCCTGAATTATGGCATCTGCAGCTATAAAACACCTCCCAGCTCCACTGCAGGGGTGTGCTGGATTGCCAAGCAAATTGTATTCTATTTGCCATCTGTATGGCAGTGGTCTTCTGTTCAGTGGGCAGTTTTCCTTATCTCTTCCACACCCAATCCTTCCTCTGGGGAGACATCTGCTGATAACAGCTATTGAATGTCACTGCATGGCTGATAAGAACTACAGCATCCCATTGGGAGATGTGAGCCCAGAGGGAGGAGCCAAGCATTCCTACCTGGATATAATCTGGAGATCCTGGAACACCAGCACAGCTTTTTCTCCACTGGATTTCCCAGAGGAACAGCAGCTGCCTGTTCTTCCACTGGATCATCAGAGGAATACTACACCTTTCTGCAGGATCCCTGCTCCAGCAGAACCACCCCTGACACTGCAGGAGGGCTGCAGCCACAATTCCAATGGGACTGCCACCAACACCCTGACCCACAGGGTGTCAGGTTGGGTTCTGACTCTGTCAGTGCTGTTTTAGTTTACTGCATTGTTTATTTTATCTTTTTATTTTCTTCCCTAATAAAGAACTGTTATTCCTGCTCCCAAATTTTTCCCTGAGAGCCCCTTAATTTCAAATTTATAGCAATTTGGAGGGAGGGGTTTACATTTTCCATTTCAGGGGAGGCTCCTGCCTTCCTCAGCAGACTCCTGTCTTTTGAAACCAAAACAAGGGGCAGGCATCAAACTGAATGTGGTTGAGCTCCCTGGTGAGTTGTGTCCCCAGCACTGGCTGAATCTGAGCTGGCAGAAAGGGCCTGACCAGCTCAGTTTGCTGCAGCAAAAGGAAAGGGGATCCTGCAGAGCCTGGCTCGGGAATGCTGTGTCCCACAGGAAGGGTCCATGGGGATGGATTGTTCCTGATGTTCCCCCTGAAAAGCCTCTGCAGGGCAGCTCTGGGGTTTGGTGTTCCACATGTGGCTGAGGGAGCTGCACTGAGCTGCTGCTGCAGCAGAGGGACAGGACTGTGGGTGACAAACCTGCAGGGACAGTTTCATGCACAAATACCAACCCATGGCTCAGTCTGCACTTCAGGTGATGCTCACTTCTCCTTATCCAAGAAATCCAACTCTTCCCAGTGTGTTTTGCCCACATTAAACCTGCAAATACCAACTCTTCCCCTGGCCAGTGCCCCGGGCTGGGAAGAGCTGCAGCTCCAATCTCAGCTCTCACACCGTGGGTGGATCCTGGCAGGAAGCTGCTCAGTGTCACAGTGCTTGTCCTTGAGAAGCCAAGGTGCCAGATGGGGAGGCAAAATGCACTGGCATTGAAAATTTCACCCACCTATTCCACAGCACAACTGCATCAGGCTCCAAAGCTGAGTCTGTGCAGTGTCTTCTGCTGTCGTAAATGCTGGCAGGGTTAAATTTCCTATTTCTGAGCTTCCTGAACTTTAGATCATCTTATCCAGCAGTAATGCAAGGAGTTTCAAGCTCTTTAGGAGGGACACAGCTTTTATTTACAATACTGAGGAGATACCAAGAGCTGTCTTCTGCCTCAAGACAACCAAGACACTTCACCTAAATGCAGCAGTGAGCTCATAACCATGAGTTATTTTCTCAGACCACAACATTGAATCTCTAAGGTAAAGTGTGAAAGGTAGGAAACACACAATTTGTAATCTAAAATATTATAATAATAGAATGCTAGAGTGGTTTTGGTTGGAAGAGACCGTAAAGTCCATCCAGTTCCAACCCTCTGCCATGGGCAGGGACACCTTCCACTGCCCCAGGTTTCTCCAAGCCCCATCCAGCCTGGCCTGGAACACTTCAGGGATCCAGGGGGAGCCACAGCTTCTGTGGGCACCCTGTGCCAGGGCCTCACACCCTCAAAGTCAAGAATTTATTTTCAATATTTAATTTAAACCTGCCCTTTCTCAGTCTGAAGTCATTCCCCTTCCATGTCCTTGTCAAAAATCCATCTCTCTTGCAGCTCCTTTAGGTACTGAGCAGCCTAAACTTTCCAGAAAGCCAATCTAAAGTTGAGGATTGAGACTCCTGTCATTCCAAGTGGGATTTATGAAAGGAGCAGTGGCTCTCTGCAGCTTTGCCAGCCTGGGGCAGCACTCTGCAAGTCACTTCCAGGATCACTGATCTCTGCCAAGATGTCACAGATATTGTTTGTTCAGATCCACTGGGAATATCTGCTGGACAAAATGCCTGATTGTCTTTAAAGCTCCTGGAGAGTAACTACATCCTCCAGAAACATAAAGATAAATCACCTCTGGTCTCCAAGGAAAGCCTGGAACTGCTGCAAATGGGTTTATTGACAAGAATTAGCTACTGCACAGGAATAGAGATGGCAAATGAAGCAGCAAGAAATCTTACAAAAGGTAATAAAAAGCCTTGTAACAGGAACGATATCAAGAATGCAAATCAAGAAAATACACAAACAATTAATGCAGGCTTGAAAACACCCCTGTTCTGGGGAGGAGGTTGGGTGAAATGACCTCCAAAGATCCTTTCCAAATTAAATCTGTCTACAAGTCAAACCTAGAGATTTTCAATCCTTTAGGTCACCAAAAAATGGAGAGTTCATCCTGAGGAGATGCCCATCCCTTATCCAATCTGTAGTAGTGGACAGCCAAGTTGTAACACAGCACAGACCAAGCTGTTCTCCCTGATGAAATCATTATTTACCAGTAGTTACTCCCTCCTTGGGACGTGAGTTCCTGACATATCTGGAATAAGAAATACTCTGGGAAGATTCCCATCACCTCTAACACTATTCCTGAGTCCTCACATTCACTGACCCACTGCAGAAATTCCTGTGGCATCTAAGACAGTGCCCTCAACTTTAAAAGCTCCATTTGTAATAGCTGGGGAAATATATAAATTATTTCAGCACAGTAGTTTTTTTATGCATTGCTCCAAAATGTTGCTCTGATAAGAGATATAATCAATGAACCAATTTCAGGGGATTTATCTGCAGGGATATTTCTCCTCACCTTCTTCCTTATCTGCTGTGCAATTGCTATTAGTTCACCCCACATGCAGGAGCCAAGCTGACACTGTTCATGTTCTCACAAACACTCCAGCAGAAATCTGAATGAAGCATCATTAACAGACAAAGCACCAGGGTTTGCAGAGAAGCACTTAATTAAGTGCAACTGCTCAATTTCAGTCACACTGATTTGACAGAAATGAGAATTTAGGGCCAAATTACATCCCAGATCCTGGCAAAAAGCAGCTGAAGAAAGATTTGGCCCTGCTGCACTCCAGCCAGGCAGTCACAAATGGGATCCCTGTGTGCTCGGGGACAGCAGGAGCCAGGGATGGGCCCCACACTGGGTAATTCCTGCTGGAACAGACAATTCTGCTGGATCAGGCAGGTTCTTTTCCAAGCAAACCTGCAGTGGAAGAACAAAATTGGATCCCAGCCCAGAATGACCCTGTGAATCTCTTCCCTCCCTGGGGAAGGTGTGGTGTCTCTCGGTGAGCTTTGTCCTGTCCTTTAAAGCATCTCCCATGTCAGATCAGTGGAATAACAGAAGTGGAGGAGGAGCTGTGAAATCAATTGCCACAGAATGTGAGGCACCTCCAAGCCCTGCAGACAGATTAGATGTGGTTTTCCTCAGAACTGCCTAAGGTGAATGTGAAAAATGCATGTATCATATGATTGGCTTTTCGCAAATATTAAATCTGTATTAATTCTCTTAAGTACTGTGTTAAATATCGTTTTAAGTTATAAAAATTGTTAAAATAGAAACTATGCTATGTAAGATGCTTTGTTTTAAAAGAAAGAGCTTGCAGCGAGATAGCAGCCACAGGACACCTGAATCTTTCAGAGGAAAAGAATTTATTGCCCTCTTATCAGGAGAAATGAACTTCTTCCCACCTTGGAGGCACTGGTGGGATTAGAAGGAAGGAGTCGACAAAAACCAGACCAAATCTTGTGTTTGAATGGAATTTATGCATCATGTATGAAGTGTATGAATATGCAACAGGCTGTTGCTTTTAAGGGTTAATCCTCTGTTAAGGGGGGTTCTTTTTCGGGCTCGTGATGCCCAGAAAAAGGTACCTGGACGTCCATAACTCTTTGGTTTTATTGTCTTATATTGTCTTAATTTAGTTTGTCCAAATTGTTATTGCTCTAATTGTGTTACTGTTCTTTTTAACCATTTTATTATTATTAAACTTTAAAATTTTAAAAACAAGTGACTGACGTTTTTCGCAGTGAAGCTAAGCTGCAGCACTGGTGCTTGGACTGGATGATTTCTTTGGGTTCCCCCTAACCCTGTTATTTCCTGATTTCAGGGGCTACTGAAAAGGGATTTGTACATTTCCAGCAGGAGGAAAGGGCAGTTTGCATCCTGCTGTACTTGCTCAGCACAGAGAGCAAGCCATGGTCTTCCACATGGAAACCACCTCCTCAGCTCTGAGCATCTTTCTTCCCAGTTAGGAGCTTGTTTGGTTGTACCCAACACTGCTATTCTATCATAAATGGACCAGGACAGATTCACTGATCCAGGCAAGAACACAGAATATAGAGATATTAGGCAACATAACAGCAAGATTATAAGCAGATTATTGACCTTTTCAACTCATTAAAAAAGCCCTTTAACAATCAAGTACCCGTTTATTCAGCACACATCACTCATGTGTCAGCCTCCTGTGAGCTATTTATGAATGAGGTTTTCTGCAGCATGACCTTTATTCTGACACCAGGGGTGGAACTGAGCACAGCAGTGATCTCAGCCCTCAGGAATTAGGTTTTTTTAAAGGGATACTGCCACGATAAAGCCTACCTGAATTTTTTGATTGGAGACTGCTTTTCCTGTGCAGTTGCAAGGTGCCCGGAATAATAAATGGGAAAAATCATAATGTTCCAGTTTGTTGAGAACCAAGTCATGAAAAAGGGACAGTCAAAGGTCTCAAAAGTGATTTTGACAAACTGTGTGGTCCCAACCCAGGAGGAAGAGACGGACAAAATGATCAGGAATCTCCAGATTAGCTTGAGAAATGTGGATGTGCAAGACTGGCATCGTGTCTGTCCTTCAGCTTCTTGGCTGCTGCTCTCTGTGTGCGTTTGTGTTCCTTCTTCTCCTGAAAGAGAAAAAAAAAAAGGAAGAATAGAAAAAGAGTTGTACATGTAATGAATGCATTCACTATTAATTCTTGGCAAAACCTCCCATTCTGGTCCAAGTCACAAATCATCCCTTGCCTCCTCCCTGTAACTCCTCTATGTCCCATAAATACTGAAATCCTGCACAAAAGTGTTTTAATAACACCAGCTCTGTCACTTCAAGGAGGCAGAACCAAACACAAACACAACAGTGAGGGCTGAGGTAACAGCATTCCAAATAAGTCGTTGTCACTATTTGCTTTATCAGCCCTTCATTCCCTCTGCCAGCAAACCTCCAGAACAAAATGTTACAGAGGCAAATTACTGTGCACGTGTGCAACAGAAGAGCTCTCTGAGCCTGCAGGTCTGGAGACAGCACCAACTTCTTATTCCTCAACACTTTAATTTCACAATCACTTTTATTTACAAGCTGGGATGAGTAGGAAAGAAATAGTTTGGTTTTAGGTACCCAAGGAGAGAAAGGCTTTTTGCAGTCAGGTTGGTGTATTTACATTTCTGAAGTTAACAAAGGAAACTGGACAAAAGCAAAGCTTGGCATGCCTAGAAATAAAACCTCTGCACATCAACAAGGAGCAACAGGAGAGCTGGCATCTCCCATTTCAGCACAGTGGTTTTGGGTTTTTCAGTGGTTTTCAGGCCTAAGTGCACATTTCCTAACACAAGTGGGGAGAATTTCATCTCACTGACTGGTGCCTTGCTCTCCAGACAGATCTCCCAGAGATGCAACCCATGGTCCCTGCTTTGCTTTCCTAGATCCCAGCTGAAAACAAGGAGCACTAACACTGCTGGTCCTGGGAGCCCACAGGGCAGCACTGAGCTCCAACCATTCACCCTGTCTGACCACATCACAGTCTGGGAGAAGAAACAGGAAAATCTTCTAAAAATCATGGCCTGAAGCTATTCTTAACTACTCCCCTCAATTATCAGCCACATTAATACATGATGTGATGTACAGAAGAAACAACATGATTTTTAGAGAAGTTACAGATGCACTGAGTGAGAGCATACACTGTCCTATAGCCAACTTTTATGTGACAGAGGTATCCTTTCACACTCAGGTATAATTTCCTTTTACGTTATTGGTTTTGCTACATTAGTCATAAAGAAATGTCAAACTGGGGTTCCAAGCTATTGCTGTAAACCAACATTACACTTAAAATAAGATTTATCATAGCAGAGTGCTATTGATTTGCTATTCTTGATTTGGAATCAAGAATTTTCCTAACTAGGACATGGAGCTTTTTGCAGTTGTAATTGTGTGATGTGTTTTTTTTCCTAAAAATAATCTGTATTCAGTGGCTCCATTGTTTAGTGGTGAATCAAGAATTTAAATAAAATTACAGGTTTATTAAAAACATGCAGAGGATAATCAGCCACGGGTCTGAAAAGGCAAGCATCCTTTTAGCATTCTCCTTGGCTGCTGAGAGAAAGCAGATATTTTTATGGTACTAATAATGACTGACATCTATTGAAAGGTAAATCACAGTTTATTTGCAAGTTAGAATGGCTTAAAAAGAATATATTATAGTAGCATCAACTTGCAGCTCTTCCTGCCAAGTAAAACTACCATGCAATTAGTCCTTTTTCAGCTACCACTTAAAATAATCACACAATGACAGAAGAATAAAGCACTTTTAGCCATGCTTTCCATTTTCCAATTACACAATAATGATGCAGTTGGTGTCATTATGCATGACACCACGATCAACATTTGATTTGGATGTTACATTCCCAGGTCTGAATATCAGGGAAAGGCACAGAAACACACACTTCTTGCAAGACCTACCTTGGATTTAAAGACCTGTGTAAGTTTTAGCCTGAATAAATGCACAGTGGGGAGCTGCTGTAAGTTTTTAATCAGTGGGATTCATCCCTTGTGATGCAGTTAGCAAATAACTGTGTATTCAGGATGAACATGTTGTCTGGGCCCCTTTATATTTAATGATAATGGAAAGGCATGGTGGGAGGGAAGCTGATCCCATCCTCATATATCTACATCTATCTACATCTAAGCTCACTGGAGGCACTTAACTCTAGACCAGGTATTTGCAATTGACTTAAGTGAAGTTGTGATTGATCCCTGTGACAGAGTAGCTTGACAGCTGCTTTTAAAATCCACAGCAGGTGCACACCTAATTCCTGGCCAAAGAACCAAAAGGACAACATAAGAAATAGATTTCAAAATAATGACAGGGAGTGAGCCCCAGGTGAGCAGGCATACGGTTCCTATTAAAGAGGTTTAGGGATTTCCAAGTCATGGAGCAAGCACTTGTGTTTAGACACCAAATGACAATGAGGAGAAAACAAACTTTGATCAGCCAAAGTGGCTGGGAGACAGCATTTTACAACTGGCAAGGTAGCAGAAACCCTTGGGGTCTGCATTTGGATGGGACTGGAAGAAACCAAGAGACTTATCCTGGGAAGAGCACAGAAAGAAGGCTGAAAGGACAGGTAAGAATGCAGATCACACTGCAGGTGACACAGGGAGATGGCCCTGGCCAGTGGCAAACTGTGTGGAAGGCAGTGAGCAGAAACAGCCCTGAATGGTCCCTTGGTCCACAGTGCTGTCCTTACTGACAAGATGGTCACACAAGAGCCTTTGGCTTGCAGTGTTCAGAGGAGTGAGACGAGGAAAATCAAAACCTACAGCTTTTCATCAGAACTCTTCTGGCTATTTGGCAACTAGACCCCAGAAAATTATATTCTTTGTATTTGTTGACCTATTGGGTCAGTCCTAGTTAGACTTCTCTGATGAGGATGTGAAGATCAGGATCGAAAGGGAAATTAATAAATAAATAAATGCAAAGTAAGTGTTCAGAAGAGTATGATGTCCTAACACTACTCAAGTGGCCTAGAGTCCTTTCTTGGAGAAGATGGACTCTGATTTTGGATGTACCTTAGTGCCACCATGCACAGTTGTTTCAGCCTGATATCTGGAAAAATGAGATTTGGTTTTCTGATTTCTTAGCTATGACTTTAACTGCAAGACGCTGCATCAACTCCTGGCAGCAATGATCACCTCCAGTACTCTTCTGAGGCTTTCCATCAAGAGAGTACTCCAGGAGCACGAGATCCCTCTGTTTTCCAATGCAAGGGGGAAATGGGTGACTCTTGCTGCCATCAGAGATCCAGTGACAACAGGAAGGTTCAGCTCCCCCAGGTCCAGAGTACAAGGGAGATCCAACCTCTTCTTCCTTCCCTTTTTGCTCACAGTATCTATACAGGCAGTCTTCCAAAGAACTCAGGCAATTAAATAGTTTCCTTCCAAAAAGCTCAGACAGTTAAATTCTTTCACTCATTTAAAGTCTCTCCTCCTCAACAGTGTGGTTTAGCAGACTCACAAGCCTGTGGCTGCACATTGCAACTGCTCCCATCCCATCCCTGCAGCTGCTGGATGGACACCACGGTGAAGAGGTCAGTGTTCACCACACCTGGAGGTTCATTTGAGCTAAACTCCTGCAGTGAAGTGGGCGATGGAAGCCCTGACGAGCAGCTGACGATGATCTGGGCTGCGATGGTCTTCCCTAGAAATCCTTCCACCTGCTGCTCCTTCTCTTCCTCTTCATCAGACCATCCATGGAGTGAGCGGAGGTCATCACTGTCTTTGAGAAGGAACTCCTAAGGGTTCTGGCATGTGGCCAGGCTGAAGCTGAGGAGACACAACCACCCTGTGAAACCCAGCCATGTGCTGGGGTTAACCAGCTCTGAGGATCCTCTGTGCCTTGCGCTGTGCCAGGCGCCTCACGCACGTCGTGTACCTGTGAATCCCAGGCTTCTCCTCCTGTCCATGCCACCTTCCTGTCGGAATTCAGGACATCCCTCTGGCTGCCCTGGATTGCTTGAACCCCAGGGGGCTGAGACCTTGGCACAGAGCCCAAGACACCTGTGATTTTGATTATGACCCATGGAAAAAATTACCAACCTTATATGAGGATCTGCAAGCCATGGAAGTCTAAGTAGAATAATAATCAGTTTGTCATGGGGTGAAAAATAGATTTTAGGAGGTTTTAGAATGGGAGTTCAGGGGGCAAGATGGAGGAATCTGGGCGTGTCCAGCCTTTCTCCTTCTTCTTGGCCTCCATTTTCTGCTGTGGTGCTGGCACTTTTGGATTGGTTTAGAGTAGAAGCTAACTGTCTAACATAGGTGATAGGTATTGGGAAGTTATTGTAAATAATGTACACGTAGTTTTTAGTATAAAAAGATAACACCCCCCTGAGGGTGGCCAGTGTGCCTCTGTCTGACCTGCTGAACAGACCTTGGCAGGCCAGAGAAAGAATTTTATAGATAAGAAACAATAAACAACCTTGAGAACGAGACCAGAAGAGTTCTGACTCCTTCTTCGACTGCCGGGCTGGGAAAAGAGACTTTCTAACACATCTCAGAGTCACTCTGACCAGCTGAAGCCCCGAGACCTTCCCGCTCACCCCCGGGCTGGGAAGGACCTGCACGGGGCAAACCAAACCTCAGCATGCTCGGGCCCTGCCCCATCTCTGCAGAGACAGAGGGAAGAGCCAGGAGTGTGGCTTTGGGTTCCTACCTGATCTGCTCTGCCTCTCGACTCTGCTGTGCCGACAGATTCCCGAGGGACTTCGATTCTGCAGCTCAAGAATGGGAGCAGCAGAATCTTCAGCAACAGATAGAGGGGAGAGCTGCCTAGTCATGCCTCTGTGTCTGCTGGGGCAGTTGCCTCCTGGCTTGCATTGGATGACAGATGATCGTGAGGCACCTGAGAAGAAAGAGTTTTGCATCAGTTTTGTCTGGAAAGTCCCCGGAGGAACGCGGGGCTTTCAAACAGGCTGGCAGTGAAACGCACACAAAAGGAAGCGCACGGCAGAAAATGCAGGTTTCAGCTCTGCTCAGGATAAAGAAAATAAGTGAGTAAATAAATACTTAACTCTCTCCCCCCTTACAGGTAAAAAGGTGCTGCATGAAAACCAGTCTTCCCCCTGAAGAAATGAGAGCCCCATGCTGCAGTGAATTCTCAGCCCCACGGCTCCGTCCACGGGGCCTGCACATCAAAGGAATTTGTACTCACGTGGGGCCCTTCCTGAGCACTGACACTGAATCAGGCCAGAGAAGAGCTCCCCATTCCCCCTCAGGGTGGGAAGGAGGGCTCGGGGAACCACTGCCTCCCTCAGTGCTGGGAGCCTCTCTAGAGGAGAGCTTCCTCTTTCCATCCTCCAGACTGATCCCCGAGACTCTTGTATGGAATGATGCCATGGTCACTCACAGATCTTTCTGGATGAAGATTTCTGCTACAGGACTGAAGACGCCGATTTTTAAGCATTTACAAACAGCAAATCAGAATCTCCACATCTTCACAGAAGTTGCTTTTTCTTCCTCTGCTAGGTGTGGACAGCTCCAAGATGAGACATTTCACGTGGAGGTGGACAGAGGCATGAGGTGGCAGAGAAGCCCCAGGTCCCAGAAACATCAGATGAAAAATTTTCCAGTGAGTGGAAGACCATATTTAATGAGTAAGAGCATGAAGGGCTGGATTAAGAATCAGGAATCAACAGCAAGGAGTGCAGTGCTGGAATCCATCAGTGCGACTGGTGATCGATTGTGCAAGGACTTCCAAATGCACTGAAGGTGTCTCTGCAAGAGGTCAACACATGAGCAGCACAAGAGAGTCTTCTTCTCCAGCAGGAAGTCAGGATGACAGGCCGTTCTGGCAGATATAAATGTGTGTTCATGGCCAGCTGGGATCACCCACTGCTTGTTTTGCAGCTGCTACTTCAACTGGTGACCATCTCACCTAAACTTGTGGAAGATACCCACACCCAGAGCAGCCACTGTCCTTGCTGTGACTTGGAAGGATTTAACATGATAATCCAAACTACTTCATATTGAAAAGAATACAAAAATGGACACAAACCCCATGTGTAAGGTGCCACGTGTAACAACTGTGGCAGAAATCCCAGAGGGGAATATTCTTTGTTGCAACATGAGCCATTCCAGTGCACTTTGAGCAAAACACATCAAACTCAACTACTATTTGAAAGTATATTCCAAAGCAAGGGCTGTATCCAAGATTCAAGAACTGAGACAGGACTCTTGCCAGTGGGTTCATGCAATCTTCCATGGACTTAAAGGTGTGTTGGGTTCGCCAAGTCTAACAAAGACCGATGTATAAAATACAGAATTATACAGAAAAAAAAATCTCTCAGCCTATTTAGAGCCTGCAAGGTTTTTTTTACCTACCAAGTAGAAAAGTGACTGAACCAGGAGCTGACCCCCTCCAGATGATCTTTCTCAAGATGCTATTCCCTTTCTTCTCTGTCCATTATAAGGGAAACCTGACTCAAGGGGGGCACCCAAGTTTAGATTCCAACTGATGGTAAAGTCCTACAAATCCAATCAATGCAGTAAACAACCCACACTCTATGACAGCAGACCCACAAACCCACTTTGAAAAATTAAGACCTACGTGATGAGAAGCAAGCTAAGCAAAGCACTGTGTTGTCTCTCCTCAATTTTTGATGAGCATTACTTTCTCAAGAGCTTTCTAGAGCCTACAGGATGTTTTTAGACCTTTAAAAAGCTGTTCACCTTCACAAATTTACTTTTTAATGGAGAAAATAATGCTCTAGCAGCCACGCAACTCCCTGCATGACTTTGTTCCACTTATTTCAAAACTCCAAGAGCTACCTCTCCCACTGGTCAAACAAGAAGAGCATCACCTACTTTGTAAGATTTAGTAAACATCTTGCAAGTTACTCTTGTGAGTTACACCTTCATTTGTCATCTGAAAATTTGTCCCAGCCTCCTGGGGGCAAAATGATCAAAAAGGCATTCCTGATTTTTCAGGTCCACAACTTAAAAATGTTTTATTTTCAGTAAGTGTTTGCCAGCTGCCTGTCCTTGGAGAAGAAGCCACTGAGTTGGCTGGCTCCACATCACTCCTCATTTTGATATTCATCATTTAAAGAGATTTCATTATGTTGAAAGACACGTGTTATGTCTCAATCTAGATTAATTTCAGAACAAGATTCACATTATACTCAGCAGAAGTCTAGCAGGCGACATGCAACCAAAATTTGATGGAAGCCTATTCTTCCTCACGTGCAAAAGGAGCTCTGAGTTATTTGTATCTGTTACAACAGAGAGGCATGAATCTTCTCCTGTGCATTGACAAACCCAGCAGGTGAGACCAAAACTGTAATTCAAGAGATTGCATTAAACTGAAAGTCACTGCTTGATTTACTGAATTCTTCTTCCCTTATACCTGAAGCAATGAGACAGCGCAGCCATTTATCAATATTTCATTGTTACAGCTAGAAAGCCTGGGACACCTAATGCTGCTCAATCTGAACATATTTCAAGGCTATCTGTTGATAGGAGAGGTGAAGAGATAAATGCTGGGCTCACTTTCCAAACCTGGAGCCAGCAGCAGGGACAACAAATCAGCATTGGCACAGCTGAGCAGCGAAACCTCCCAGGTGGGCAGTGCTGTCCCGTGGGAGAGGAAGGGAAGGCAGAGCTCATGGAACTCTGGTTCTCTGTCTCCCTCCACAACTCTCAGCTGTGCAGCAGGGATCTGCTAAGCCCTCCAAACTTGGAGGGATCAAGAGCAGCATTTTCCACTGAACTTCCATGCAGGGAATAACAGAATCATAGAATGGTCTGGGTTGGAAAGGAACTTAAGAACATCCAGTTCCAAACCCCTGCCATGGACAGGGACATTTTCTACCCGACCGGGGTGCTCAAAGCTTCATCCAACCTGGCCCAGAACAACCACCCTGAGCAGAGCTGCCAACACGGGGTGGGACTTCTTACACAGTTTCTGGCCTTAGCAGGGATGAATCACAGGCTGAGAACAAAACTACATTTTGGGCATCATTTGCTATCTTAAGAGCGTGATACTGGGAGAGATTGGGAAAAAACAAATAAGAAAAACCTTGCCAGACTGTCAGATCTTGCTGCTGGAAGTGCTCCTTGAAGGTTGTAACTGAGTGTCAAAGCAAGACTCTGCCAACAGCATTGACCAAAAAGGAAAGGGAGAAATGGAAAGTACCTCACACTATTGTATCCAATACATCTTAATGCACCAAGTCCACCTGGATTATTTTTCATTATTGGATAAAAAAAGAAAATCCATGCTCTTTACCATTTTTTTATAATTACTTTAGTAATTGTAAATTTTATTTACAATTACTTTTTTTTACAATTACTTCGTTTCCTAATCTGTTTCAGCAGATCTATTTCCTCTCCCTGGAAATGTAGATGCTTTATAGCTTAAGAAATAAGGCCATTTCTCTGCAGATGGAGACCAAAGAGAAACCAGCAAGGAGAACACGTGGCTTTCCACATGACTCTAAAAAAGTCTGTCCCCATCTTGCATTAATTATTATACACATATCCCAGTGTACTTTGATTTAGCAAGGTCATTATGCTTCTGACTAACCTAAACCATGTGATTAATATCATTCAAGCCCAGCCTTTCCTTGTTCTTTAACACCATTCTGAGTCCCAGCTGGGGGAGGAGGTGGCTCCATCTGCTGCTGCCATCGTGTCCACTCAAGCCAGGAAGAAGAAACACAGGCTGGTCCTCAGAAGCATTTTCACCACTGCCTGTAAACGATGCACAGCTCCCTTGGCCCTCTGAAAGATGCAAGACATGACTTGTGGTGTTCTGCTCATGTCCAGGTTTCCACATGCAGCTCGCACAGTGAGAAAACGCGTCCTCACCTTGGCTAGAAAAATCCCTTGGCTACTTTCCAGGGGGCTTGGAGAGAAGGATTACACCCTGAGGCTCAAAACCAACTCTCTTCAAGTATTTGACGCCTTTAGCATGTGACAGCAGTGCTTGGAATAAGAACCAACTCGTGCAATTGCATTTGGACAATGGTCTCACAGCTACTAAAAGTGGGTCATGGAATATCCTGAGCTGGAAGGGACCTGCAAGGATCATGGAGTCCCAGTCCTGGCCTTGCACAGAACAGCCCCAGGAACCCACCACGTGCCTGAGAGCATTGTCCCAAAGCTCCTTGAGCTCTGTCAGGCCTGGTGCTGTGACCACTTCTCAGCCACACTCTGCATGGAGAACCTTTTATAGCATCCAACCTGAGCCTCCCCTGACACAGCTTCACGCTGTTCCCTCCGTCCTGCATCAAATGACTGCCAGTTAAACAACCAGTGCTACACAAAAATGCACTCTTGGAACTAAATTCTATGGCCAGATTATCTTGGGATTGATTGTGTCCTTTTCTCTTCTTTTTTATCCAACTGCCCTGATGGAAATTTAGAACCTCTCAAACAGGTAACTGAATTCCCTTCCAAAAGCCATCTGTGCATTCACGACACTGCATTACTGACACGAAGTGCTGGCTCATTTAGAGACAGCAACATCTGGCTTGATGGGATGTGCCAAAACACATTCCCTTTATTTGATTACACAATGAAATCGATGGTTAAATAGGTGATGGAAATGAGCTGAACAATTTCTGTGTTATACTCCCAAAGCCCTGCAGAGCACTGCTCACCTCTGGCTACCACCACAGTCAGGAGAGAGAGCAGCTTTGCCAAAAGGCCACTCAAGGCACCTACAATCTGCCTTTAACTCATGCAGAATTAAAATAGTCTTATTTTACTGTGCCCTCAAAATCTTAGCTCCTGATTTCTCATTGTCTCTGAGCTGACACAAGGACGCCTCCATTGCAGTGCCACGTTGCTGGGCTTTGACAGATGGATGGACGCTGGAGTGGGTCTGCTGTGGTGTGGAAAACACATCAGCTGAACCTTCCTGCTAAACTGGGCCCTGGGGAAAGAATTGCCAAGGTTCCTTTAACCCCACAGTGGTACCTGCAGGAGCAGCACCCACCCCAGTGATGGACCTGCTCACACCCCAGCGCTCCCACAGCCTGTGCACAAGCTCCCCCTGAGCAGGGGAGGGCAGGAAGCTCCCCCTGTGAAATTCTGCTCTTACTGACGCACAGCAAGGAGAAGATGATGTGAGTTTTGCAGCCAGGGATGAACATGGAAAGGCTGTTGAGCGGTGCTGCTGTTGGGAGAGGTGAAAAGAGCTGCTTCTGTCCATTTTACAGCAAAACCTCATTAGGCTGGATTAGCCACAGCTTTAATTGGATTGTTTGCTACTGTTAGCACACAGCTGGTAGCAGGTATGTAACACCATCAATCCTCAGTGACTTAGGTCCACAGCTTATTTTATCCCAGCCACTGCCTGTAAAATCAAATTCTGCACTGGTGTAAACCCACAGCACACCAGTACAACCAGCCCAGTGGTCTGGGCACACACCCTGACTAACTCCCCCACTTTCAATGTGTTCACAACCAGCAGTGTGACCAGGGATGTGAAGTCATGATTACATATTACTAAAGCAAAGCAAAATCAAGAAAACAAGCACACATGCTCTGCTGGCAGTGTGCTACACAGGTTTGAGGAATAAGCATTTCTTGTTCAGCAAAGAAAATTCCTTTCAGCATGTCTCAGGCATTTGGAGATAATGTTCTCCATTAAAACACTGCAATGGTCTCTGTGTATTAGTAATGTGCAGATGTCTGTTCAGAGTGATGCCTTGTTCATTTATTATTTGCTTGTTCTGGAAGTTTTCATGTTTGAAGGGGATGAGAAGGTTACAGGGTTTTTTTGTTTATTTTTTTTTATCCTAGAGGAAAAGATTTTCAGATTATAATGAAAAACAAATGACTCAGTGATGGCGTACAGCATTTCTCTTGTACTATGATTAACTATTGTCAAGAGCAGAAAGCAGAAAAAGTAGATGTTTTTGTTGTGGTTTACTAGTGACATCCATCAGCAATTTCTGCCAATTATCTCTTCAGTGTCTGTACCCAGCCCTCACTCCAGATCAGCAGACAGCAACTTTGCTTACAACCAGGAATCTCAACAACTTCCACGTGCCCTCCCATCCTTGCAATAAAATTAACAAAGAGAACTTAAATTTCACATCCTTTCATTTATTTAGTGCATGATGAAGGGATGTGCCACCCTACATCCTTGCACCTCATAACCCTTCCAGAGGAGCAGTTCCAGCCTGTTTGTAAGGGAGGGAATCCAAGTTAGACAGTCAAAAAATCCTCCCCAGACCGGCATCTCCTTGGCTTTTGTAAGCGGGAAATAGTTGATTTCCCACTTAAAAGTAGGAAATATAAGTGGGGAATAGTTTATAAGTGGGAAATAGCTAAATAAGTTGCACAAAGGCATCTCCTCACACATCCCCAGACCCCCACAGTCTCTGGGATGGGGCTTCTCTCATTGATTGCTCCAAGCTTGACGCCTCTACACGCAACCCTGATAAATCCAATCCTCTAAATGCATTTTTCTGCACATCAGCCACATGTTCTTGTGCTGAAGAACCTGCTGTGAGGTGGAAGCTCTTGTGCCAACCAGCCAATGTGCTGTGCATGGCCTGCACCCAGTGCTGTGTCCTAAAGCTCCTGACCAAGGACAGCAGCACCAGGTGGATCCATGCTGCAACAACCCTGGTGTGCAATGCCTGCAGCTACTGAAAAACAACAATAAAACCAGAAAAAATACCTTAGCAGGAAGGATGTGAACATGATTCAGGGTGTAGGCAAGCTGTGGACTGCCTTTTCCAGACCCGTGGAGCCCAAAGGCTACTCTAGAGGGCTTCTCAAATTCTGTTTTTCTGGAGTAAGTAGCTCCTGTTTGTATTGCTCTGGATCAAGGCCTTTCCTCAAAACTATTTAAAAACAATTACTAGAAAAACCCCAAATTCCTGTTCAAATCTTTGTTCCATCTAAATTTTATTGAAAATAGAGTTTAAAACATGGAAATATTTTTTCTCCTTTCAGCCTGAGTTGAACAAATGTATCACTGCCTTTTTTAAATATGGACAAGGAATTTCATTGATTTGTCACCAAAAATAACACACCAGCACCAGTGTGGGAATGTCAGAGCAGATCCTGGGAAAGAGGCTTTATTTGAGAACATCTGTGGTGGAACTGGCAGCTGGAATATGCATTTTGAAACACAGTGGCTGGCTACTCATATTTGAAAGTTACTGGGCATGACAGCATACTTAGAGTTTGAAGGAATGTAGAAGGGAGTGCTGCAAATGAAGAATGATTTTTATGTGTTGAAATCAAAACTTCTACAACACACAATGACCTACCAAAAAAAAATTAGAACATCCATTTGGAGTGGAAAATTTTGGACTGAATTCTGCTGTCAGAAAACACTGATAAACAATGAAAACACTGAAAAACAAATGCTGTGTTGAAATCTCAGAATTAAGCGTGACAGCTCTGGAGGCAGGACACACTGACCTCCTGTGGGGAGGGGATGGACATCTCCTCCTTCAGCACAGAACTTTTCCCAGGCAAAGAGGGGAACAACACCAGAACTCAAGACCCTTTGTCTCCTCCTAGGGTTTTATTTTAAGTTTTTGCTCCCATAAACACTCCTCTGAGACTACATCAGTGACAACTTCTCAGTGAGATCTCTGGGACTCACACATTCAAAGGGACATCCTTTGCTGCATCAGACTACAGAATTTTTTTTCTCTCCCACCAGATATACCTGTTCCAACATTAATTCAAGCTAATCTCAGGATCAGACCATCTTCCCACCACTCCAGCACTGACTGAGCAAGATAAACACAAATCATTTGATTCAAAGCTGCACACCATCCCATAAAAACCCCCTCTGCTATAAATTTTGTAATGAATTACATCAGATGTGCTTCCAATTGTTTTGCAATTTATACACTCTACTCCAAACCAAAAGGTTAACAATCTATTAAGAAAAAAAAATCCTATGAAAATTAGTCTGGTCGTTGCTAGAATTTGGTGACATTTCCAAAAATAAACAGACATTCCCAGTTAAACTCTCCCTTTTACTTTCACTGCTGTAACTCAAGAGCAGCTTCAGTGAAAGCCACGAGGCTGCTTTGATGGGAAGTTGTTGTGAAAGGAATTTACACCCACCACAGTCCAGATATCAATCATATACACCTCATTAATAAATAATCACAATACAGCTTCTACTTTCAAGGAACACAGCCATAAATCCAGGCTGGTTCATGGATGTCCCAAGACCCAAAACAGCGCCTGTGACACTGAGGGACACTCAGCAACACCCTGGACTTGTATTTGCATTTATTTCCTACACAAACTGCTGCCTCTCCAGGGCGCCTCTGGGGAGTGAATCATCCCAGCTTCCCCAGATACCAGCCCTGGGAGGTGAATCACCTGCTGCAGGTGCCCAGCTCTCCCAGATTCCTCAGTACTTACCAAGGCTCACATTTGGATGGATGTGGATGGACTCAGGCCATGGCAGCACTGCAGTGCACTGAGCACATGCTTCAATTTCCTTCCCTGACTTAGAGCTTTAAAGCCTGGAAAAGAACATTTTCCAGGTAAGCAGCTGGGGCAACAGTAGGGATTTATCACTGTATTGCTGCATTTTGCAATCCCAGGAGATACTTCCATCTGTTTTCTCCGCTGCCCTTGAGGTAACAGCTCTGGCAGGTCTCATCCCTGCCTTTCCATGATGGCATTTTTGGGATAGGTGGGATGGACATTCCAAGCAGTGCCCATGCCACACACCTGGCTGATGCTGGGGAGTGGGGGCTGGCCAGGCTGAGGTGAAGAGATGTTCTCAAAAGGATCTGGTGGCTGTGGTGCCAGCTTGGCACACACCTCACATCCTCCCACTCACCCGTGTGCTGACCCTTCTGGGCAGCTCTCTGCTCCATTTCCCTCCACATGAGCAGCACTTGGGACCCCTTATCTCCAAGCACTGAGTGCACCTTCCCTACCAAAGGAGTCTGCTTGCCTGGATTTCACTCCACTCTCCAGGAGTCCGCAGCTCCTGTGGTTCCATCAGGAGGGATGCAGGAAGCCACAAAGCCGAACTGTGTGGAAACTGCCCACCCAGAGCCCACGGCTCCCCTGCTCTCCTCCCAGCACACAGCCCCACAGCCCAAGCTGCTCTGGAATCTCTTCCATGTTCCCCCCATGCTTGGGAAATAAAGGGGGGACAGATGCAGTGCTTTTGGGAAGCTGGCTGCCCTATCCCATTAGGATTCTTTGGGAATTCATGCTAAATTATCTTTGCTGATCTGTAAAAACTGGCTGCACACACATTTAATGTATGGGTTCAGTATTAATTCAGCTTGGCCAGGTCCATCCCGAGCAAGAACCTTTCCATTTGCAGGCTGTTGGGTATGACAAGTGCTGTCATGTAGTCATTTCCAGTCTATTGCCCTTTCTTCCTATGAAGACTGGATTTTCCCTCCCTCAGGAACCAGACAGGGCAGTTTTAACAGAGCTGATGCAGCCCAGCATGGGCAGAAGGTTAAGACAGGTCTAACAGAGGCACCAGGCAGCAGCTGGACTGGTGAAGGTGAACGCAACCATAGCTTGTCTTGGAGCCCTGAGAGGCAGGGACAACCTTTAATGCTCTGCATTCCCCTCCAAGCGTGACACAAGCCTGGTGTGAGCCCTCAGGAAATAAAGAGCAGCAAATCACCCCATTTTACCAGCACAGCCAGCTCACCTGGCCGTAACGCTGCTCCTAAAAAAGCAGGTGAGGGTATGAATCTCAATATCACACATCCTAAAGCCTGAGGTGAATATCACACATCCTAAAGCCTGCTGCTGTGCACCAGCCATAAGCACTCAGCTCCTCCAACTTTCCTTAAGGCTTTTTCCCCTCAAGGAAGAAACACCAGGTAACTACCAAGCCTGCAGAATTCTAAGTATCACACACACAGTTCTGAGAAAAACAACACAAACTCCTGCCTGGTCCATCGAACCCCAGCCCTGTCTGTAATTGAAGGCAGCCTGAGCCAGGTAGATCGAGGGTCACGCTCTGCTGACCAGCACTGGACCGTGGCTCTTGCTTTGTTTTGCTCCTGGATGAATTCGACTCACAAAAAGGAATTATATTTTCATTGCTGGTTGGCTCAAACCAGTTTTACAGCTCCTGTGTCCTCACCACGCACGCACCTGGTGGGAAAACAGCTCATTTCTGGCACAACGAGTAACCTGGGGAAGTACCAGGCAGCTCTTCAGAACATCTGACACTGAGGATTATAAACTCAAACGGTGCAGTTAAAGCCCGAGATTTCTACAGACATTTAAGTCAAAAACTCAAACCTGAACATCAGGAGGGTTTTTAAGGAAGCTTTCCCTTTTGACCTCTGATTTATACAGCACGTACACCTACTGCAAATTTTCAGCACACTGACCTTTATTTGTTTCATTATCAAGGCAGTCAAATCTCTTGCTGGACAACATCACCACATTCCCAGTGACTCTGAGGAGTGATGTGAAGTTGATGGGCACTCTTAAAGAAACAAGGTTCTCATGTCTGATAAAGAGCATACAAAAGAATTCCCAATTTCTGCCTTGTGGTATTTTTGTATTAAAGAATTTTTTAAGAGCTGACACTTCTGAAAATGAGGGGGAAAAAAAGCAGTTTAAGGGGACAACTGCTAAGCTGAGTTGAGGGACAGCAAGCACAAAACAAAGTTGGTGCCTCTGTCTTCACAGCAAAACCAATCAATCTAGAGCACCACAGTAAAATACTCCAGAAAAGCCAATAACACTACATGGACCTAATGTCACATAATTTTAAAAGCCGGAATTGAAGTACAACAACTTTATCCGTTGTTCACGTTTCAACATCAGCTTCTTCACCAGGAATCATTCACACAGCAGCTGAACACATGCAACAGAAATTTAACTGCCACTTAGCCCAGATGATATTAAAGTGCTAAAAATGCTATCTGAGCATTGCTTTAAAAACACACACAAGCACACACATACACATAATATTCCTGTTACTCTGCACGGAACAGAGCATGCGGAGTGAACTCCTGCCCAGCATGAGATTTACAGGGGGAAATAAAAAGCATTTACCGTCTGGCACAGGCGAATTTAACTCGGAAACACTGTAAGATGGTAGCGGCGCCACTCTTGCCGAATGTTTCTTCATCCTCTGGACTTGCTCTCCTGCTCAGGCGCTCACTCTGGCTCACTCTGCATCGCCCCTGGTCCCGAGTACTACAGCAAACACGGGGCTATGGCTGGTGGCTGGATGCTGCTCTGGAGATGCTGCAGGAGCCTACGAGTACTGATTTGCTGTTTCCCTGGGAAACCATTTGCAACACGTTCAAACAATGCTTGACCCCTGCCAACACTTCTCTTTCATTCAATTGTGGAGCGCGGCAGATAAAATATAAATATATCAGTGGCGGCGCCTCGCGGACTCCAAACCGCGGCAGCCCCTTTGCAGGAAATCGGGATTTCACATCAAATCTCTGCGCTGTGCTGGCAACGCAGACAGGAGATTTCTCAGACAACTGCGAGGGAATTATGCAACGCAATTTTCTAGTTCCTTACACTGTGACAATATACGGATGATTATAGTAATTATTTTAAGTAAACTTTGAATAATGGGACTCCTATAGAGCTGCTAAATCAGGAATGCCTTGGGCAAAAGAACAGGTGACATGCAGGTCTGTGTCTGATAATAAAGCAGTGGTATTGCAGGAGGTTCTTCTAATACCCTACAAGCAAGACAGATACAGAAATATATATATATACACACATATATATAGGCTATGGCTGGTCTACATTTCTTCCTCACTTCCCTTGAGACAGTCAGGACATGTTTTGTCTCTCTTTCCCTGACATCTTCTCTCTCTTCTACTTCCTTATTATTACTATTAATATTTTTGGAAGTTGTTCACTTGGAGCAATGGAAAAGTTTCACTGAGTGAAGCGGGGTCAACCCACACAACTTCTGGAACTCTTAGAAGATCTCATCCCCTTGTACAGCCAGCACTGTGCTGGGAGCTTCCCTTGCCAGGAAGTGGCTACTGACACCTCTAAAGAGCCCTGGCTCCAGAGCTCTTCACCAAGAGATAACCATCAAGTTTTATCCAAGAATTTGCAGGGAGAAACATTCAACATTTATATTCAAGGTGATTGCTACAGGAACAATGGGAAATAAAAAGGGAATGATCAGAAAGGCAGCTTAGCTCTCCCAGAATCTGCTGGCAAAGTTGCTGCATTTTTAAGGGCACTAGCCCTTTTATCTATAGCCTTTGTGCTTTTGACAGCAGCTGAGGGGGGAGATTCTCAGCCCAGGGCTTGGTCCTCCTTTCCCCACTATCCCACCAAAGGGGGAGAAGCCACTGGCTCTAGGGAAGGCTAAACTGGTTTGAAAAGGATGAAGAATAGCTGGGTTACAATTCTCCAACTTGGGCTGGAATCTCACAGGATTTACACAATAATGGGTTGTGCTTGGGGTGTGTGTGCAAGGACTGGTCCCTTCCTTAGCCCTCAGGGAGGAGAGGGAAGGAAGCAGAGTCCCAGCTGGATCATCCTCAGGATGCAGCCACAGCAGAGGATGGCACATGGGGAGAACTGTCCTGTGGCATCCTCATGGAAGAGGCAGCCTGTGACTCCACTCCACAATACCCAGAGGGGTAGGAGGGGATTCGTGGGTCCTTGGAGCAACCAAGCAGGACATGATCACTTGATCTTGCCCTGCACATGCCTGTGAAGCTGCTCTCTTGTCCCTCTCTGGGGGTGAGTGGCCTCACTTTTCTCTTGGGGCACAGTGACACAGCAGGGAAAAGGGGAAAAGACAGCGATTAACCCTATGGAAAGGAGGGACAAAGTACCTCATCCCACTCCCACAGCCATCCCACCCTATGGAAAGGAGGGACAAAGTACCTCATCCCACCCGATGGAAAGGAGGGACAAAGTACCTCATCCCATCCCTATGGAAAGGAAGGACAAAGTACCTCATCCCACCCACAGCCATCCCTCCCAGTGGGACACATCATGTAAGGAGCACAGGGAAGAGAAATGGTTACTGCTGTCTGGTTTTCCACCCAGCACATCCTGTTCTGAAAGGCTTGGAGATCTCCTTTAGCATCTTCATTATATCCCTGGTGACTCACAAGGCTCTCCACCATGACAGTCTATTCCAGAGCATCAACTGCACTGCCTTGAGCTAACTGGCTTTTACTGCTTATCTGCATTCAGAGGATTTCCAGCACTGTTTAACAGCCACCATTCCAAAGGAAATTATCTTCCCAATTTGCAGAAGGAATTTTATTCTCCTGTCCGAAGTGCTGAGAGTCAGCAGAGTTTGTGATGGAGTAATCACCAGTCAAGTAATTGCTGGCTCCACAATCACAAGGCTCCCTATTAATACATGTCTAGTCCTTGAGCATTTATATAATATAAACAACATAATAATATAACACAGAGATTGCTTTTAGAGAGCCATTTCTGCAAATAGGGGTTTATAATGGAATCATTAATGAACCTTAACAATGGTGAGGATGAAATGCATGAGACAATGTCAGGCAATTCCAGACATTTCTTCCAGACAATTTCAGCACTGACAACAGAACGTGACTGAATCTAGGAGCCGCTGCCTTTTTTTATTCAAAGGAGAATCAGCCATTGTTTCAACACTAAGTCAGAAGCCAAATTCAGCTCCTCAAAGCAATCTTTCAGATCCTCCCCCAGCCATCTCTGCTTCCTAAAACAGTCACACAAGAAATGAAGAAGATACAAAACTGCTTAAAACTATGTGGATTTGGCACTTAGAACTTCCAGCAGAGATTGCAGTTTGATAAGCATCAGTTCTCTGGCCACACAAGAGTGAGCTTTGGCCATCTATTTCTGCTCCTGCATTTCTGCTCCTTCCTCTGTGCTCTCCATCTCTGCTCTACGTGTGCTGAAGAAAAGAGTAAAATAATACGGAGTGGAAGAGAGAGGAGGAAGCTCTGTCCCTCTCTGCAATCCGTCCAGTGCAATGTGATGACTGACTTACCAGGATGGCAGAACAATTACTCCAAGTAACCACTGCAATATTACAAGTCAACATAAAATCCACAGGCCTGTGCCACCTTATTCACCTCGAGTTCATGCAAGGCACCAGAGTGGGAGCTGCCCTCCAAAATTCAAGACTAAACTAAGTTTCCATATGCTGTTGTTGTTGGCTTCAAGTTCTGCGCTTTCAGCCTGGAACATGTTTTAAGTTTCCTTATTCTCGGGGTGATGCTCCTCATAACAAACAATAATCAATAACAGGCTCTGGAGCACAAGTCTGAGGAGAAGCAGCTGAGGGAGATGGGGGGAACAGTCTGGAGAAAAGGAGACTCAGGGGGGACCTTCTGGCTCTGTACAATTCCCTGACAGGATGGTGCAGTCAAAGGAGGGTGGGCTTTGTTCCCAGGGAACAGGGACAGGACAAGAGGAGATCACCTCAAGTTTAGAGGGGAAGTTTATATTGGACATTAGGGAAGATTTCTTCATGGAAAGACTTGTCAAGCCCTGGACCAGGCTGCCCAGGACAATGATTGAGTCCCCATCCCTGGAGGGATTTGAAAGATGTGTGGATCTGACACCTGGGGACATGGGTTAGTGATGAGCTTGGCACTACTGGGGGAATGGTTGGACTCAATGATCTCAGAAGTGTTTTACAATCTAAATTATTCTATCATCAATCTCCATACCCAATTATTCTCCCTCAGGAGCCCCTATTTGTCAAGGAAGCCTGCAGTGTGAATCACAATCACAGCCGTGTAAACGATAACCCAGGCTGCACGCTGGCACCCTCCACACCTGCTCCCAGTTAAGGCAAAAACTGATGGGGTACTCACTAAACCCTGGAGACAGACCAGCACCAGCATCATTAGGAAAGGAAATCAGTGAATAAGATGTGTCTCAGGACAGATTCCTTGTGCGTGGAGGCCTCTGCTCCACATCCCGTTCCCTTCTCCCCACCCTCCCTGCAGCACTCTGTGTCCCTGGGCTCAGTAAATATTCATCCAGATGAGGGCAGGGTGAAGCTGCAAGCTTGCTGACTCACTAACCAGACAGCAAACCAGCCCTGGCAGCGGAGTCAGGGCTGGGGAGTGCTCAATCACATCCACTAACAAGCCTTGCACGCTCCCAGCACAGAGGGGCTGATGCTATCAAAACTCGCTCTGCTCCTTGGCTTACCCCACTCCGCTGGCACTAGTTACTCATACATATTTCAGGGGCATACTGCACAAGTAAAGGTTATTTACTCTTCTCACTGAAGCTGCAGTCACAGCTGGAGTTGAACTCCAGGCAGTCACAAGTTTTCTGATCCAGAGAGGATGACAGGTGTGGTGCCACACGCCCAAAGAGGGCAGATCATCACAGCTACAGGAAAACAGATGCATAAGTACCTGGAACTTAATGAATTTCCATGTTGATAATGGGATCCATCTCACTGAACTTTGGATGCCAAAGTTTGAACCAGCCATACCAACATCTTTATAAAGTGAATGGTGAGAAAGTGGTAAGGTTAGGAGATAACTCACAGCCTCCTCTCTTACAGGTGTATTATAATCTGGTATTAATAACTCTGAAGGACCCACTTCTTCCCCCTGGCTGTGAGGGCAGTAATGTGACTTGCTCCCACCTGCTCATGTGGCTTTTAGATACCCTGGGTAGGGCAGATGCTCCCAATGGGAAGCACAGTCTGGAATGCCTGATAAAGACATGAAAGTGTTTCTTTGACTTTAACTGATTTTAGAACAGTGCTCAGATCCAAAACTGTGCTGTTTGCTAGTTGTGAACACCTCTAGCTACAAGATCCATCTAAAATCCACTTTGCATATGTCCCTGCAGCCAGCAGGTCAGTCCATTCCCAATCACTAGACTGTAAGACTCTCATAAACAAGACTTTTATTGGCTCTTCCAGGCTGAGCCTGTGTTTTAAGATGACAAGCTAAAAGGCCATTATCAAGTTCATTTTATCCCACTGGAATACAAATTAGATGCAAGATGCAGAAGAGACAAACAGTCAAACTGAGATCAAAACTGACGTATCCTACAAAGGAATTTTTATGTACAGTGAAATCAAGACTTCAGTTTGAACTTTTACTTGCTTCTAGCAAAATCAGAAACATGCAGCAAATGCTTCTTGAACAACTCAATCCAAAACAACTTCCAAGGCTCGCAGAGAAAAGAACCCTTCACCTCTCTACCGTGCCCAGTCATGTTATATGGATTTTAAAGAATCAAATTCTCAAGTCCTTACTCTGTCTGAACTCTCACTGGCTTAAAAACTGTTGGATATCTCTGCTCAGCATTGAGAATATCAGCAAAGCATTTGATGGCCAGGCAGGGGAGGATCCTCCTGCCCCACCAGCGTGTGCCACAATCATGGCACCAAAGATGCTAAACCAGACCTAAAAGTGACCCCTCAAAAGCAGGTGTGATTCAATTGAGAATGTTCACACTGAAGGCACTCTACATTCTCATATCTTTTGTTCACTGAGGCAAAACTGGACTTTTACCAGAATTTCCTGTATTTTTGCAAATGCCAAGAAGTAGAGCAACTCTCTACAATCTCACCTAATGACTGCAAGAAATATCTACTAAATCTGAAGCCATTTTAATGCCCTTGGGGGTTGCATGTTTGCACACTGATCTCCGGTTGACATTAACAGGAGCTGCTATTTTCAGTGAATCAGCCCAAGAACTCACTCTTTAATACCCTGATTTTGTAACACAAAAACACAGTGTGATCTATTTTTAGCCTTCCCTAGCAGGCAAGCCCTGGAAATAAGATAAACAGCACCAGCTAAACGTCCGCTCCAAGATGTGAAGATGTGCAGGGGTGCTGCAGGACAGCAGCTCCCACACCACTGAAACCACTCCAAAACACTCAGACCACCTGTGGGGATTTCTGAAGGAATTTTGAATGAGTTACAGATGGGACCTCTGAGTTTTTAGATGATGTGGTTTATTTTCTTGTATTCTACATGGGCAGGAAGGGTGAGCTCGGCTCACATCTTCGCTGCATGGCTCAGAAGGTCACAAGACCCTTAGTTACAAGATCTTTTAAGGATTTATTCCCCAATAAAACACTGCCAACAAGGATATTTATATTTTTGACCCAATCCTTAAATATTTTGTCTTATGGACTCATGCTACAGTGTAAGCTTTCTTAGCCAATCATGTTATGAAACACAAACCTACAGTACTGCATTCTAAACTCCTTGTTTACCTCTGTAACTACTTTTATTTTTTCTATACCTTAAACTCTAAAACTCTAAACTTTCCTCCTTTTAATGTGTCTCTGCTTTAAACTACCAATCCAGATTCTCACTTCCAGCACCTAAGTTTGGAAGTCTCTTCCAAGGTCTCAGATCAAACCCTGGGTTTAATTCTAAGCTTTGGCTTACAGGCCCAAAGTTCTGAGAGTTTTCCTTGCATTTTGGATTCCAACAACCACCCACAGCCAGTGGTCTCTTGGCTACTGATGCCTTGGAGTAGAAGGCACCTAGAAAGAAGCTAGACAAGATTAAAGAGAATAAGAGTAGGTATTTATTAAAGGCTTCAATAGCACACCTTGGGCAGTCAGAGCCTCTGAGGGGCTACATCCAAGCTGGACAATGGTCACGAGTTTTTCAGACAATTTTAAGTTTGATCCATTTACACATCAGGGGTTAATCCTCCAATTACAACTTCAGGTAATGAAGTCGTACACCCCCAGTTTGCTTTCCCCCCCCAAATTCACTTTTATTTCCACTTTTGGGGCCTGAGGCTGGAGGGTGTCCTTGGATTTCAGCCCTAGGGGGATTGTTTTGTCTGACCAAAATGTGAAAAACAGTAACTAACACTTCACATGGAGTTTAGAGTAATGCAGTACAGAATTTGAAAAATATAAAAGCTAAAACCCTAACGCATCACTACCAGTGGCCAGGTCCTCTGTCACAGAATGGTTTGGGTTGGGGAGGGACCTTTAAATCTCATTTAATTCAGCCCTCTGCAACGAGCTGAGACATCTTCAACTGCATCAACCACACCACACGTTGGTGTCTCAGCCTAATGGAAGTCCTGCCTTGACCCTGCTTTGTCCAGCTCCTTCCCCTCTGCCTCTGGAGCTAAGAACATGCACCTGAAACCCAAAAATATCTGATGATTCCCTCACCCCCTCCCTCCACAAGCACTCAACTGACTTGGAAGCAGCGACATCTTCTGCTACGGTGCTTTTGGGAAGATTTTTATTTACTAAGTGATTTTATAGACCTGACAACCAGAGTGTTCCTGGGAAGCACAAGGATTACATTTTCAATTAAAATAAACCTCAGGTTTCCCTTAATCACGGAAATTTTGAAACATAAACCACCCACCCACAACGATCAGGAAGAACATGATGATGTCTCCAGAGCTGGAAAAGCAGCTTCTTAGGCTTTTTATTCTGCTGGAATATGGAAATATCATACAGCAAGAAATATTAAAGTTTTAATACAATTAAAGATGGAAGGAGAAAATATTAATTGTGGGCATGGAGAGCAATTCTTCAATTTTAATAAAAGTCATGCAGTGTTTCATGGAAACAGCAAATGTATCAACTTTGATGTATCTTCAATATTTTGCATCAAAGAAAAAAAAGTAAGAAAAAGAATATGGATGTACCCCAATCAAGCTGTGATAGTGAAAGGTGTCCCTGCCCATGGCAGGGGGTTGGAATGAGGTGAGATTTAATGTCCCTTCCAACCCAAACCATTCTGTGATAATTTCAGGTTGACAAAAATATTAAAAAGTTACCTCCAGCATTAGAAAACTCATTCCTATTTAGAGAAGAATCAGAAGGAAAGGAAAATTGAAAAACCAAATGGAAAACCAATGAAAAACCAAAACCGAAATTTTTCCTTTAAGAGGAGCTTTTTTTATGCACACACTGTAACTGGCCTCAGAGCCTCTGCCAGGCTGGGTGGATCCTAATCCTGAAACGCCAAGACAAAATGTGTTTAGTACCCCATCCTAAATTTCAGCTTAGGGGCTTTACCCACAGGGAGGCATGGTGAAGATCAAGAAATTCAAGGGGAACACACAGAAATGTCACCTGGAGAATGCACAGCCCTCATTTTAATTGTGGGTATGGAGAGCAATTCTTCAATTTTAGTAAAAGTCATGCAGTGTTTCATGGAAACAGCAAATGTATAAACTTTGATGTATCTTCAATATTTTGCATCAAAGAAAAAAAAGTAAGAAAAAGAATATGGATGCACCCCAATCAAGCTGTGATAGTGAAAGGTGTCCCTGCCCATGGCAGGGGGTTGGAATGAGGTGAGATTTAATGTCCCTTCCAACCCAAACCATTCTGTGATAATTTCAGGTTGACAAAAATATTAAAAAGTTACCTCCAGTATTAGAAAACTCATTCCTATCTACAGAAGAATCAGAAGGAAAGGAAAATTGAAAAACCAAATGGAAAACCAATGAAAAACCAAAACCAAAATTTTTCCTTCAAGAGGAACTTTTTTTATGCACACACTGTAACTGGCCTCAGAGCCTCTGCCAGGCTGGGTGGATCCTAATCCTGAAACGCCAAGACAAAATGTGTTTAGTACCCCATCCTAAATTTCAGCTTAGGGGCTTTACCCACAGGAAGGCATGGTGAAGATCAAGAAATTCAAGGGGAACACACAGAAATGTCACCTGGAGAATGCACAGCCCTCATTTGAGAAAGCAGAGCTCACCAGGCTCCCGACAACCCACCCTTCCTGATGGAGGTGGGAGGATTTAGGTGACCTCTAAGGTCCCTTCCAATCTAACCCATTCTCTGGTTCTGTGGTCTGATCATTTGAGAAGCAGTGCTGGCAACAGGGCAAGGCCATGAGCTTCTGAAAAACTCAAAATCCAGGCATTCCCCAGCTGCATTTCAAACTCTTTCCACTTTTTAAGAGTTTAGGAGAAAGGTTCCTACTTCACCCTGGCCACTCTGAAACTCCCTGGCAGTAAAACACAGCCCAAGTAGACAACCAGCACTCAGTCTGCTCAATAACAAAGCATAAATCGAGTATCCATTCCAAATACCCAATGCAGCCTTTCCAGACAGGATAATAAAATCAGACGCCCAACACTTCTATTATGTTTTTTTTTCCCAAGTAAAACAGCTTGGATGTAATTGCATGTCAGGTAATTATTTGCCTTCCCAATGTTTTATTAACAAAGCTGCCAGGAGTGAAATAAGCTGACTTCATTTTCTGGTTCTGCAATTATGAAGTGCCTCTTCTTTACCACAAGAGAGCATTTGAGTTGAGAAAACTTCCATTTTGTGCTTGTCATCGTGACTGTAGAGCATGTCAGTGTGGCAGTAAATCACTCCTCATATTTGCTGTATTTTGGGTAGCCAGCAGTTAATGAGATGGCTTAGGGCTTCTTGCAATACCATAAATCAGAATTGCACAGCAGGCTAGAAATCCAGAGCTGGCCAGTCCCAAAATTCAGCCACCAGCATGTTCCTGTCTAGGCAGGTTCTGTGGTGAGGTAGGAACTTGCATCATCCAACACTGCAACCCCTACCTCTCCAGATAGTTTCAAAAAGCTCCTTGGATGAAGAAATACAAATAATTATTAAGGAAAATTACAACCTAAGATGAAGTTTGTTGCCTTGTTAGTGGTGCTGCATTTTCCAGCCCTTCTGATTTTAAAGGCTGGGTGCAGAATTCCCAGAGCTTTTGAAGCCAGATCTGAAGCTTCAGCAAAGATGTGAAAATGGATGAGAGAAATCAGAAGTCTTTAAACAAAACCACATCTGTGTGTGGGGTCAAACAACTTCAACAAGACAGAGGGGAGACAGAAAATCACAGAACAGCTTGGGTTGAAAGGGATCGATCATCTGGTTCCAGCCATCCTCATGTGCATTTTCCTGCCCAAAAGAAAGGGCTCATTGGGCATGTCCATGCAGACCAGGCCAGGACCAGGAGGCTTTAATTGCATTAATGGGAAGTTCAGTGGGACAGCAGGTCAGCTGTTCCACAAGGAGCACAGTGAAGCACTCAATGAGATGATGTGAGGCAGAAAACTCCCAGTGCTGGAAGATTTTCAGGCCAGGATGCCCAGGATGGATGAAGTGGAGTTGAACAGCTGAGAGCATGGGGACAGAGCAGGTCCATTTTCCAAAAGTCAGCCATGGCAACAGGCTGCTCAGGGAACTGGTGGAGTGCCCACCCCTGGAGGGATCTCAAAGCCCTGTGGATGTGGCACTTGGGGACATGGCTTGGTGGTGGGCTGGCAGTGATGGGGGAGCAGCTGGACTGGAGGATCTTGGAGGTATTTTCCAACCTAAATCACTCAGTGACTCTGTGACTCAACCTCTATTCATGGAGCTAATAACAAAGAGGTGCTAATAATAAAGACCAGCTATTGTTAGCTGGGCTGACAAGGAAAACTAGGGTGAAGGGAGCCTGCTGAGAGCTCAGAATGGGTGTCAGAAGTAGAATGTTCTGCAGAATTCCCAGAGAAGCATCCCACCACTGCATTCAAATCACTGCAGGTGGTGTTTTCCAATCTCTGCAGAACGGGGAATGCAAGACCACTGTTAAGGAAATGTTAGCAAAGCTGTCAGCAAGCACCATTCATTATTCATTATTTGTGTGTCTTCTTTGGAAGGAATGGATACCTGAAAGTCAAAACAGCCTCACACCCACCAGCACCAGACAATTACAGAAGATTCCTGAGGGAAATGTGAAGTTTTGGGAAAGGCTCTTATGGCAGAGCACCAGGGATTCACAGGGTAGGACACAAGCTCTGTGTCCCAGCCTGACACTGAACACACAGAGTTGGAGCTTTTGAAGGAAAATGACCAAATCCTGATTTAGTGGCTGGTTCTGTTTAAGACCCTACAGTAAGATTCATTTCCAGTAGCTCCTGAGAGTTAAACATAAAATCTACCTCCCCTTGGTTTCTGCTATTTTATTTAAGTGTTTTAATTTTCCACTTTAAGTGCTGACCTAATTGAAAGGTGCCTTTGCTCCTGTAAAACTCCAGCTACATCATTTTACTGATGGTGAAATAACAACCCAAAATATCAGCTGCAAGACATCTGCCCTGCTCCCCCACAGCCAGGCCTTAGAGCTGGAGGTTGAATTATTGTGGTTATAAAGGCTCAGCACCAAACATTTTCCAGCACCCACAGAGTCCTCTGAAACCTGTGATCTGAGTGTCAAAGTCCATCAGTAGGGTGGATGCTCATGTGAACCTGGTCCAGCAGAGAGAGATCCCATGTGAGTTTGATTCCCCCTCTTTTTTTGCCCTTCAAAATTTAATTCTCCCTCTTTTTTTGCCCCTCAAATCCACTTTTTGAAAAAAAAAAATACAAAAAAACCCCAAAAACAAATAAAACCAGTTGACAAATACAGCTAGTAGCAGCCTGAACATAACCAGTGCTGCAGCTCAAGAGAATTCTTTTGAACAGTAGCAACTTTTTGAATTTTCCAGAAGAAATTCTCTATGAATTTTTGGAAAAAACCAGTAAAAACCTTGTGCTATAAAAATTAAAAATTTGGGTACTCAGAAATCTCCAACCAATTGTGAATGTTTCTTGTCTAATCTTCACCTAATCCTCCTTAATACCTTTCAGTGTAAATCTCTGCTACGTGCAACATCTTATTAGCAAGACAATAAAGATAACACAAGAAAAGTCACTGAGCAGCATTAGGGGATTAAGGGAGGATTAAACAGTCGTGACACAAAGAAAACGTTGAAGCTGAGTATTCACCATAATTAGTCTGGTTCCTCGTGCTCTCCCTGGGTCAATCACCCAAGTGTCTGGATGGACTGTGCTCGGTGTGATGAGAGCAGACAGGACTCAGACATTGTCTCATGGCTGGTGATGGTTTCAAAGAGGGACACGGACTCTGTTCTAAACATACACAACAAGCTGAGTGAGGAGGGGACACTTAAACTGGATTTTAAGAAGGAATTCTTCCCTGTGAGGGTGGGGAGGCCCTGGCACAGGGTGCCCAGAGAAGCTGTGGCTGTCCTTGAATCCCTGGAAGTGTTCCAGGCCAGGTTGGATTTGGCTTGGAGCAACCTGAGATAGTGGAAAGTGTCCCTGCCCATGGCAGGGGTTTGGAATTGGACAGTCTTAAAAAGTTAATTCCAATCCATTCTGTGATATGTATCTGAAAATGGGTGGTAAAAGTGAAACAGCTTTTCCTGCAGAGATCCTGCATTTCTTGAAGATGATTATACTTCCTAGTATATATACCTAGTATATATACCTCCTATATATATACCTATATATACCTAGTATATACCTATATGTACCTATAAAATATATACCTAGGTATATATACTAGGTATATATTATATAGTATATATTATACCCAGTATATATACTAGGTATAATAGCTAGTATTACACCTCCTAGTGATGTGGTTTTACGGGTATGTCTCTTTCCCAGAGAGGAACTGACAGCCCCATGCACTACAAAACCCTCCCAGGGGTGCTTGGAGAGCTCACCCTCCCCAGAGCCATCCCCACCCTGGGCTGGGGAAGCAGGGACACCTTCACAGTGACAGTGGAAGCCCAGTCACACCAGATTCACCTGGTGGATATGGGAAGCATTTGTATGAAAAGCCTCCCTGGATCCTCAGGCCACTCCCAGAACTGAGCGGTGCTTCCAAACGAGGTGGTTCCAAGTGAAACTGCTCGCAGTTAGGAGATCCCTGCTGCCTCCCAATGCCCAGGGGAGATGCCTTGTGAAGGCTGATCTATAACAGAGGATGGATGGAGCTAAAGAATAAAGCAGGGATTTATTAAAAGGCCTCCATGGATCCACCTTGGGCAGCACAAGAGCCCAGCCAGGGCCACACCCAAGATGAACCAAAATGGTCACAAAATGGACAACTGGTCACAGGGTCTCTAACTTTTGTAAGTTCTGCTCCATTTGCATATTGGAGTTGTCCAATCCAGCTTTAGCCCATGCAGTCCCATCCTTCTTGTTTTTCTCTCTCCAGCCCACATTGATTTGTGCTCTTGGGCTGAGATTTGGATCATTTGTCCTTGGTGCCCAGCTGGAGCAGGAATTGTTTTGTCTCCCTGCTTTGTGCACAGAGCTCACCATGCCCTAATAGGAAGCTCAGAAGTACACAGTAAAGCAGCACAGAACCTGAAAAATATAAAAGCTCAAACCTGAGGCATCGGGGGAGTGATGCACCCCTGCTTTCACTGGCTCCCTGAGCCAGGCTTTGCAGGAGCTGAGATCTGCACCAGCAAGATCCAGTGGCCATCCACAGCCTTGAAAGGCCAGTGCACTCTATCCTTTTAAAAACCCACCCTGAAATAAATTCTTACTCAATACTTAAAACCAAGCCTATTTACTGCCCCAGAGCACAGTATTGATCTGGCCCTGGCTGAACTTGTCAGAGATAAATCAGAGTCTGTGGCAGGGTTCTGTGGAGTTGCTGCAAAGCCCATCTCTGATTGGGGAACGAGCTGTGCTCTCAGGACTCAGTCCCCAACAATTATTGTGGCACCCAGGGGTTCCCTTACATCCCCTGCCCCTCTGCTCACAGTACCTGATTGTCATGGATTATCAGAGATTATTTGGCCAGGGCAGGCGAAATACACACCCCTGAGAGATTCAGCAGGGGTAACACAACTTTCCACAGCCTGTGGGACAGAGCTGCTCTCTCAGCTCTTATTTCTCAACACCTAAGGAGGGGTTGTCCCTCTTTTCCAAAATCTTTCAGCACCTGAAATCCATGTCAATGAAAAGACAGGGTTTTAAAAGACCTTTTTTCTTCCCCCTGATGACTGCCTGGCAATGTTTTACCCCAGCCTTGCAACAGGTCAGAGCACAACATTTGATATCAAACTATTTGATATCAAGTATTTTTGATATCCAGTGCACAAAAGGGCTCCTCCCAGTAAGTGCTCTCTGGGGGACATGGGGACCATGATTAATCATAGAATAAGAGAAATAATAAATGACTTAATAAAGTCATTAAGGTTGGATAAGAACTCTCATGGAGTCCAACCATTAACCCAGAACCACTGTGTTCACCTGTCCACAGGTGCCACATCCACAAGTATTTTGAACATTTTCAGGAATGGTGATTCCACTGCTGCCCTGGGCAGCCTATTCCAAATCCTGACCACCCTTTTAGTGAAGAATTTTTCCTAATATCTAATCTAAACATCCCTTGGGACAACTTGAGGCCATTTCCTCTGTTCCTGCCTCTTGTTATGTGGGAGAAAGAACCAACCCCCCCACCTGGCTACACCCTGGTGTCAGAAAGCAGCACCCCAGGGATAATGGGAATGCAGAAATATGGTGAAGAGGCCCTGGAAGAGCACACAGACTCTTCTGCTTCCTACAGATGTGTCCTGACAGCAAGAAAACCTTGCATTAGTTTTTCCATGCACGTAAAATGCCTGTGGGCCTCTCTCTGCAGGAACTTGGTACAAATGCAGATTCCTGGCAGGCTCAGGCAGACTGAACACACTTTTTACTCTCTCCACCAAAACTTCAAGAGCATGAAGAAGGAAAAAAAAAAAAAAAAAGGAAAAAAGGGAAAAACAGATCTTCATGTGTCATGTCTCCTCCTGTCAACCCAAGAGTCACGAGGCTCACCTGAGCCTCCCCAGCTTGCAGGCTTGCACTGCTGCAGCTCCCCCAGCCACTCAGGTCTGCATTCAGTGGGCACCAAAACTGCTCTAATGATTCAGAATACCCAGTGGACTTTCCCCGAGGACCTCCAAGTCACCCTGTTCTGCTCCAGCTCTGTTACAAATGGAGCTGGCTGACCTCCCTCACACCATGCTCTCATTTGAACAGCAGCTCTCTCTCAGGGATTGTCCCACCAGTGGTATTTTGAGCTGGTTTCACTCCATGATACACCACCCAGGATGGATTTCCCTGCTCTCAGGAATCCTGTTCCAGGAGAGCTTCTCCAGCTCCTCTCCTGAGGTTTGAAGCAACTCAGCATTAACTAATCAATTACTGCAAAAGGACATTGCAGAGGGTTTCATTTCACTTGTTCTTTCACCAGTCCTTCTGTTACACGTGTTCCCCTGTCCCCTGCCCTGTCCATTGCGGGATCTGGGGTGTTTAACATGACTCTCCTGGATGACAAAAGCAATATATAAAAGTACAGAAGAATCTGGGCATTGCTCTGACCCAGGTACAGCATCTTGCACTTGGTCTTGTTAAACTGTGTGAGATTTCCCTGCCTGGATCAAGTAACCCAAGAACTGAGGGGTGCTGCTGAGCTGGGCTCTGATATGGGCAAAAGGAAAGTGGTTTTGAAACTGATCCCCAAACAACCTTGTGATGGCTTTGTTGGGGTAAGAGGGGAGCTGAAAAACAGGAGAAGAACAAACGGCTGAGCATGCACAGCCCATGAACTAAGTCTGGAAACTGATCATGAAACACAGCCCTCAATCCTTCCAGAGGAGCACAAGCTCCTGAGTTCCAGGCTCAGGGACTCCTGGTCCTCACCAGACCAGATCCACCCTGAAGGATCCCAGAAGGAGCAGCAGGAGGGGGCTGGCAACAGAGGAAGTTTTCAGAAACCCCATAAGCCAAATTCAGCTTTAACCTCCTCTTTCTGTAATCCCTGCTTGCTTAAAGTAGCTGTGTAAACACTCTTCCCAAGGAGGGAAAAGCTGTGTTGGGAGAGGGCTTGGGAAATGCAGACTGCTCTTCCTCCAGCAGAGCTCAGAGCAATGGAACAGGATGCCAAGTACTTCTCTTGGCATAGGAGCACACAGGAGGCTTGGAAGGAGAAGTTGGAGGCTCTTGAGCTAACAAAGAAAACCTGTTTTGGATACTCTTTCTGCCTGATGCTCTGTGTATGTTCAGATTTTGTAGAGCAGAGCCCTGGGTTACACAGCTGTAAACAGAGAAATGCAGCAGCCACATCCTCTGAGGCTTTTAATCATCCTCTACCTGTGCCTTCCTAACCAGGGGCACAATTTAATTACAAAAGCACAGCTGCCAAAAACACAGTCAAAAGCCCAGAACTATTTTTCGTGGTGGCAGGTAAAGCAAGTATTTCTTTTTGCAGTGTCAACAAGCATCTATCAAACTGGCCTCTCTTCTGTCATTCCTTCCCTTCCAGCTCCAGCTGCAGCTCCCTCTTATTTCTGCTCCCAGGCAATCCCCACGTGGGGGTTTTTCCCTAAAGCACAAAGCAAATTGAAAGACAAAAGTGATGTCAGCACTCTGCTGAGATTTGGCCACTCCTTCCACTTGCAGAGACCTTTTTCCCAACTTATCCCAGAGCAAGATGAACCCATAAGGAGACTCCAGCAGAACAAATCCATCACCTCCCTTGATGATGCTCTGTTGCATGAGCTGCCAGGGCATGGGTAAAGCTGCCACAAGGGCTTCTCTTTGATGATCATCCTGCTGTGTTTCTAGATTGTGTGCTGAGGGCAAAAAAACAGGCTGGAAAGCACCGGGCAGGGCTCCTGTCCTGGACTGCCAAGCAAATTGTATTCCAGTTGCCATCTGGATGGCAGTGGTCTTCTGTTCAGTGGGCAGTTTTCCTTACCTCTTCCACAACCACTCCTCCCTCTGGGGAGACATCTGCTGATAACAGGCAGATGTCCCTGCATGACTGATAAGAACTACAGCATCCCATTAGGAGATGCTCCACCCAGGGGGAGGAGCCAAGCATTCCTACCTGGATATAATCTGGAGATTCTGGAACACCAGCACAGCTTTTTCTCCACTGGATTTCCCAGAGGAACAGCTGCCTCTTCCACTGGATCTACACAGGGACACTACACCTTTCTACAGGATCCCTGCTCCAACAGAACCACCCCTGACACTGCAGGAGGGCTGCAGCCACAATTCCAATGGGACTGCCACCAACACCCTGACCCACAGGGTGTCAGGTTGGGTTCTGACTCTGTCAGTGTTGTTCTAGTGTACATTGTTTTATTTTATCCTTTTATTTTCTTCCCTAGTAAAGAACTGTTATTCCTGCTCCCATATTTTTTTTGCCTGAGAGCCCCTTAATTTAAAATTTATAGCAATTCGGAGGGAGCGGGTTTACATTTTCCATTTCGGGAGAGGCTCCTGCCTTCCGTAGCAGACATTTTTCTTTTGAAACCCAAGACCAACCAGTTCCCAGACCAACCCAGTCCCTCTGAGCTTTAACACATGGCACTGGCCACAGCAGAGACAGAGTGGCACATGCTCCCTGTGTCCCCAGCCAGGCCAGCAGCAGTGGTTTAGGCGGCATTCTTGTTTTCCTCCACCCCAGGAAGGAAAATAACAGAGCTGCTGCTTCCCCCAGCATTTCCAGCTGTATTTTAGTTGTTTTGCAGCACGGGAGCAGCTCCCTCTTACAGGAAACAATCCATATGAAAATCTGCACCTCTAAAGTATTTCCCTTTGCACTGGCGCAGTGCTGGCTGGAAATTGTGACTTCAATTAGCTTAATCACTGGGGTAATGCCCAGGTGTTGCACACTCTTAAAACACAAACAGCAGCACCCCCAGCTGAATGCATTTTCACGACCACAAGCAAACTGTCCCTACTCTGACTTCCATCAGCTTAAGCCTTTGACAAAAATCAAAGACCAGGAATTCTCTCTGTGGGCATTTCTAGTTGTGCTCATTAGCTCAGTGCTACACACTCAGCTGGACAACTTGACTGGAGCTGAAGACCAACCCAGGAGCCACCACGATATACCCACAGCTGTATTTTTCCATTTGCCTAAATTCCAGATTCCTATTAAATAAAATTCTCACTTAGGCTTCTGACTGAACCCTCGTTGTACTCCCATGGACAGCAACACTTGCAATGACTGCAGGGGAAGGGAGCTGGCAGCACTTCAGGGGCGTTAAAGGGAGACAGAGATCTTGGATACCTCCAGCCATAACTCACCAGAACATTCCTGCAGCAGATCTGCAGATGATTCCCTTTCAGCAATGTTCAGATCAGGGTAACAATTCCTGCCCTCAGCCACATTTCAAAGTGAAATGATGGATTTTGTGATTTGTGAATTCAAGAAGTTGCAATTTGTCACCACAGGGACGTAAGTGACACCACAGTCACCCATTGAGAACTTCATGTTACCCTTTCACATACAGGAACCTCCCTCCCCAAATCCCCCACCTCACTCTGCTGCTTGGTGAGGTTCTGACCTGGGACAAACTTCCAACCTGTCCACGCCTTGATCCCTCCACTGACAACACACTTGGGGAGATTGGGCTCTTCCATCCATGCCCAGGACCCAAATATGAAAGTGACCTGATTTCCAGGAGTCCTGAGCATCACCAACCCCCACTGAAATCAAGGATAACAACAGGATCCAGCACCTCAGGAAACGAGGACAGGCACACTCTGAGGTGCCTGGGCACAGATTTAGAAGCGTGGCTGAAAATCTGGCCTGCTAATTTTACTTTCCAACAAACTTCTTATTTATAGCTCAGACTGGATCAAGTATAGCACGTAGTATCCACCCAGGAACTGGGGTGAAAGGCAAGAATGAGGACAAAAATGCAAGAGGTGTTTGAAAAAGCTTTAAAGAAGAGAGGGGGAGGGAAAGCAGCAATTTTGTTCCAGTGAAAATTCACCGGATATTGGAGAAGAAGCACAGTGGAACACACAGAGTGGGGAATGGACCAATGGTTAAGGGATGCAGAGCTCCAGAGCACCTGATGATGTGAGCAGTGCTATTATCCAGAAATTGAGGCTGAGACAGGGAATATGGAAACTGGGATATCTGCAGAGTTCCAAGCACTGGTGCTAGCCCTGGACTCACCCAGCAGCTTCCTTCAGGAAGCTCTGCTGATGGAGCTGATGCTTACAGAGCTTCACATAATGCAGCATTTAAAGGATTGCCTATTTATGACATGGAGTTACAGCCAGGTGCTACTCAAAATAAACAGGAAGTTATAAGCAGTGAAACTCAACACTAGAAAAGCAGCTGTGATTCCTAATAATTAATCTAATTCGTATCTTCACAATGGCATCAGACTCAGGAACAACCACAGGATCATTTAGATTGGAAAAAACCTCTAAATCATCAACTCCAGGTGTTAACCATCTATTATTTTTAATCTGCATTCTCTGGGGAAGATGTTTTCCCTTCCAACTTCCTCTCCAGATCACTTAGGGTTAACCAGCAGCAAAACCACCCTGGAAGTGCAAGCACAGCAAATGCCTGGTCTGAGTTTCCAGAGGCTCCTGTGCTCCCAAGGTTCCTTCTCTGCCCATCCACACGTGTTTCCATGCCTGGGGGAACCCTGCAGCATCTCAGCAGAGTCCACAGCTCCCTCCTGTGCCACTCAGGCTGGCACTTCTCTGCACCTGGACACCTGGACACCTCACCTCAGAGCACAAACACCCCTCCTGCACCACAAATTCCCTGGAACCCTGCAGTGCCTCCAACTCAAGCTGCACTCTCCTGCTTCTCTTGCCTCCTGCTTGCACAAGGCGCTCTCCAGGCTGCAAGTGAAGCCCTGTGAAGGCTGGCCTAGAACAGAGACTGGATGGAGCTAAAGAATAAAGCAGGGATTTATTAAAAGGCCGCCATGGATCCACCTTGGGCAGCACAAGAGCCCAGCCAGGGCTGCACCCAAGATGAACCAAAATGGTCACAAAATGAATGACTGGTCTCACACTTTTCTAAGCTCTGCTCCATATGCATATTGGAGTTAATTGTCCAATTTAGCCTATGAAGTCCTATCCTTCCTGTTTTTCTCTCTTCAGCCCACATTGTTTGTGCTCTTGGGCCAGAGACTTGGATCATTTGTCCTTGATCCCCAGCTAGAGAAGGAATTCTTTAATCTCCCTCCTCTGTGCAGAGAGCTTACTATCTCCTAATATGAATCTCAGAAATACACACTAAAGCAGCACAGAATCTGAAACATATAAAAGCTAAAACTTGAGGCATCACAAGGTCATGGATCAGCATCTCCAGGCAGTGCCAAATGGAGCTGGGATGAAGTCAGCTTCCCACAGCGTGCTCTGGGGCAGACACTGGATATATTTGTATCTGGCTATATTTGCAGGAAGGAGGAAGAGTCTGCAGTGACATATTGCTGTAATTCAGCACCTGATGAAGTGGTTGGGTTTGGGTTTGCAAAGTACATTTGAAACCAGTCTGGGAGAATAGCATTTCTTGCATGTTATGAGCCTAAATTATTCATTATTCCAAAGAAAAGAGCAATTAAAAACAATATTTTAAGAGCTAGGAACAAATTCAGAGAGAGAGAGAGAAATCAAAGGTGGCCAAAACACCCTTATTTGAAGGAAAAAGTGCTAATTATCCTGCTTTTTTACAGCACAGAGCTGTCAGATTGCCTGACCACAGCTACACAACAACAGTGTATTTTCACTGGCTCTCCTTCAGTGAGGCTTTTCACACACACACACACACACACACTGTCCCCTTCTAATATTCCTCTTCAGATCCAGCTGAATCCTTGCCAAGATGCATTTGTATCCATTTTTGCCCATCTCCTCTCAGTTCAGAGCACTAAGCAAGTGTTAGCAGAATGTATTAAATGGAATTACGCTGTCGTTGAAAGGCAGCAACACAAAGAAAAGAGATTTATAGGCTGAGCTGTTCGTCACTGAGCAGACCGACTCTGATGGATTTTAACCAGGTGAGTCACCATCAAATGAAGCTCTTTGAATCACCTGGCCACACAGGTAAGGAACCCAGCTCCTTTGGAGCATCCTGGTCTAAAGGAAGGTGTCCCTGCCCATGGCAGGGGGTTGGAATGGGATGCTCTTTAAGAACCCTATGAACACAAACTATTCTATGACTCCATGAAAAAACTGACTTCACTAACAAGGCCAGACTTTAAACTGATATTAAGTGACTTTATTTTGCTCCATCCTTCAGAATCTCTTCTCAAACAGGGATTATCCTTGCCAACTCTTTATTACCACAAGCTGTTTGTTAGAGCTCTGGAGCATTTGGAAATTTCATCCTATTTCCAGGGCTTTATCACCTTCCAAAACTGCTCCTTTTTAAGCCAATATTTCTCATGCTGGCGTTCAGCCTGGAAGTGAATTTCTTTAGAGAGTTAAAGTAAATCTGTTCAGTATTTTCTTTATGATCATCAGCATGCACAGCAGTACAATCTCCTGGTGACGTATTTAATGCAGAACTGTGCTTTTTGCTTTGCTTTAAAAGGAACTCGAGCACAGAAGACAAGTAGGAGTTCTGGTGAGAGGAGAATCAAGACCTGAATCATACAAAATCAAGAGGCAAAGATGGACAGATGCAGCACCAGCTCCAACTCCCTCCCTCCCAGTGTATCTATTTCATCCCTATGGCACAAGTGCATGCAAGTGATGCACGCTCAGAAAAATACTAGAATGGGACAACACTCCTCCTCCAGGAAAACTGGAGTAGGAAATGAAATTTAAATGAAATGAATTCATTTAAATTAAAATTTTAAACTGTGATTTCATTTTTAAACCAGAATTTTTTAGGCACACATGCAACACGTTGGGCCACTGCCTTTAAAATGTATAATCATGAAAGGACAATCATATGTATAATCACATGTATAATCATGAGGAGCACAGACAGGGGGACACAGCCACAATTTGCTCTGGGAATTGTAACTGAATTCCATGATTTTGTGGCAATTAAAATATTAAATCATTGACAGAGTAATTTAAATGGAAATTTCAAACTCGACCAGAGTCTCAGGAGGTTAAGTGATTATTTACCTTTCCTTTTCCCTTTAGGAAATTTTAAAGGGTGTTTTTATTTTACTTCCTTTGCATAGTGCTTAGTCTTAGCCAGAAAGCTGCTTTAAACTGCTAGTGTTAATTATTCATACATCATGTTGAAATTCCCTCGAGTATTCAGCTGACATTGAAAATGAAAGCAGAAGTTTAATTATTTCCAGATTTAGGGTTTTTCACTGGTCACTTAACCACTAGAAATACTGCATGGAAGTTGTCTGGCTCTGGGGCTGATCACAGACACAGACTGTGTGAGCCAGAACTTGCAAGAAACATTGGATTTGCACCTAAAGAGTGGAACAACACAACCACAACTCACCTAGAGCAGCCTTGCTGAAGGCTGAGAGCCAGCCCTGGGGAAATATTTAATGGGATGACTTGAGCAAAGCTATGTGGCACATAAATTCAGCCCTCTGAGTGTGGATGTGTGGCTAAAACCCCAAAGTAAATGAGTGTTTTAGGGAGATGAGTTTTTTCAATGGTGATGATACCGGTGCGACAGATTTCACTTCAAGAGGAGACCTCAAATCACCATAAAAATGAGGTGAAACACATTTCACCTCACCTCTGCTGCCTGCCAGCCCTCCAAGACATCCCTGGTGGTGGCCACCAATGCTGAGGGTGTGGAGCTAAAAGGCTCAGCCACAAACCCCCCTTCACAATCCTCTCCTCTGACCCACCCCTGCTGCAGCCCACAGCCAGACTAAGCCTTTAAGGGCCTTGGGGGCAATGCCTGCAATCTAATTTCATGTAATTGGACCCCCCCTCACCTAAAAAAAGGTTATTCCTCAAAGCTACAGCTTTGAATGATGAAACAGGGCTAACAAGACACCTCCAGAGGTCACTCAATCCATTTCTCTGGCAGAAGATCCACTCAGCCTCGCAGGAGGATGATGTGAGCTTGACCTGCTGTTTAAACCCTCCAAAAGTGACTTCACAACGTGCTTGAGAGATTCACTGCCCTGCAGAGATAACCCAACTCTGCCCTGACTGCAGCTCAAGCCTTCTGCTTCCTGTCCTGCTCCCAGTGGCCACCACAACCAGTCCAAAACCTGCCTCCAAGCAGGATTTCCAGGCTTTGCTGGCTGCTCCAGCATCCCTGTGTGCTCCAAGCTAGACTCCAGGTGTGCATGATGAGATTTAGAGCTCATTCTCTCACACCCACAGGCAGGATGTAGCTGCTCCCAACAGCAGCAGGGCAGGGATTTCCAGCTGTGCTGCCAGGAGCACTGACATGGATGTGTGCAATGGGCACACTGTGAATTTTGGGGGCAAAATCCAGGTGGGAAACTAGCACCCCTTACATGAAAAAATAGGGTGGTAAAGTTTGACAGATGTAGCTCAGCTGAGCCCAAAAGGTGCTTCCATGTGAATTAATTGGTGAGTGTGAAAAATGCATGTGTTTTATGATTGGCTTTTCGCAAATATTAAAATGAATATTAGATGTGCTGTGTTAGAAAGTAATGCTGTATTAATTCTCTTAAGTGTGTGTTAAATATAATTTTAGGTTATAACAAAATGTTAAAATAGAAACGATGCTATGTGGGATACTTTTTTAAAGAAAGGACTCGCACTGAGATAGCAGCCACAGGACACCTAAATCTTGCAGAGAAAGAAAATTGATTGCCCTCTTATCAGAAGAAATGAACTTTTTCCTGCCTCAAAGGCGCTGTTAGGATTCAGAGGAAGAAGTTACACTGACCAGACAGAATCTTGTGTTGGAACAGAATTTATGCATCATGTATGAGGTGTATGAATATACAACAGGTTATTGTTTTTAAGGTTAATCCTCTGTTAACGTGGGTCCTTTTTCGGGCTTATGCTGCCCAGAAAAGGTACCCGGACTGTCTGTAACTCTTTGTCTCTATTGTCTCACATTGTCCTAATTCAAATTGTCCAAATTATTATTACTCTACCTGTATTACTATTTTTATAACCATTTTATTACTATTAAACTTTTAAAATTTTAAAAACAAGTGACTGGCGTTTTTCACAGTGAGGGAGGGACACACACTGAGCAATATTTACACACCCTGAAGACAGATTTTCCTGCATGTAAGACACCCCTGCAAGCAGTGCTCAGGCTGCTCTGGCAGCCAGACTCTTCCAGGGGTTCTCCTGCCACCTGGCTATGCCCATCCAAACTCCTCTGGACGTTCTCTGCCTGTGCAAAGGGTCACACAGGACAGCTCACACTGTCCTGCTGAGGCACCCTCAGCCTGTGGGCCATGGGGGGAGCTGGGCCCCTCTAGACAGCCCCTTTGGGACCAGGTCTGGAAGGGAATCCACTCACTCACTCACTCACTCACTCACTCACTCACTCACTCACTCACTCACGCACTCACTCACTCACTCACTCACTCACTCACTCACTCACTCTCACTCACTCACTCACTCACTCACTCACTCACTCACACTCACTCACTCACTCACACTCACTCACTCACTCACTCACGCACGCACGCACGCAATCACTCACTCACTCACTCACTCACTCACTCACTCACTTTTTAGGTGCTCTCACTCATTTTTGTGTGCCTGTTTACCCGCACAGAGACTTCCCTTCCATGCACAGCCAGCTCCCAGAGACACTGTTATTTCCTGGCCACTGTGCTTTCCACAAAGCCATTAGATTATCCTAACAGTCCCCGACAGAGAGAATCACAGAATATATCCTGGGGTGGAAGAGACCCACAAGGATCACTGAGCCCAAATCCAGGCCCCCCAACAATCCCACCCTGTTCCTGGGAGCATTGTCCAATCACTCCTGGAGCTGTGGCAGCCTCAGGGCTGTGCCCATTCCCTGGGGAGCCTGGGCAGTGCCAGCACCCTCCAGGGGAAGAGCCTTTCCTGAAATCCAACCTAAACCTCTCCCTCTCCCCACACCCACAATATACGTGCGCTCATATCAGAGCCAACCCAACTTCTGGCTTAATTTCTTCACAGAAAACATCAAAGTGCAGCACTCTGCTCGTTACCAGGGGCTGGAGCTTCACTCTGCCTTTCATCATCAAGGTTTGAAGGGACCTTGTGGTGCTGCAGCACTGACAGGGATATCTCACTATGAAAGATTCTCCTCTGTCCTCACAGGAAACCAGATCCTGGGTAGGACATGGTTCAAACCATTCATTGTCTCATGTACAGACCCTGTGACAGCCACACTACTGGGACAGTTCAGCTGGCAGAGGGACATATGGCATTCATCTGCTTCACAGGGGCCTAAAAAAATATCAGATAACTGATTCCTGAGAGCTGCTCTGAGATCCACCAGTGGACAAAGCCAAAACCAGTCTAGCACTGTCACAGCTCAGCCCCTTGGGAAGGAACTGAACATCAGCAGACTCCTGGAGATCAAGGCACCAGTGAAGCTCTAAAGCATCACAGAGATGCTGCTTTTTGAAAATACAGCTCCTGAACGATGTTAACCACCTACAGCAATCCACTAATGTGCACACTGACCCTCTATTTATCACTGCTCTAAGCAATCCAAACTAAAGTCAGAGTGAACAGTTTCTTGCTGACTTTTCTGGCATTTCAGAAACCAAAGTTCATTGTTTTCCTTCCAGTTCTCCAGAGTAAGCAGCTCTGGTGCTTACAAACCCTCTAAAAGCCACCATCTCTGGCAGTCCTGACCTGCTCTGCTCCAGGGGCCTGGCTCAAAAGCCTTTCAGCTTCTGGATTCATTTGCTTCACTGATCTCTAAGCCAGGCAAGCATCAGGAGGGCATGAAACAGTGCCAGGTTAGGAAACTGTGATGCTTCACATGTTTTTTAAACAGGCATCAGAAATAGCAGCTAACAGAGAATGAAAAACGAGACCATGGCCTGAGATGCTTTAAATTATTTAGGTTTTCTCCCCATGGAAAAAGAAAAAAAATCAATAAAACATTTCCCCACTGAAAACAATGGCTGTTCTAATATTCATCTTGCTGGTTTTAGAACTTGGCCCCAAATATCTGGGTTTAATGCCAGCCAATGTACCACAGCAGGCAACCAGAACTGAGCTGAGGCCTCAGCTGCTGCCCAGTGACTTCATCACAAGCCTGTCTTCTCTTCCTCCTCCTGCCCTGATGTCTGAAATGAACAAAAAGCCCAAAAAAACCACACCAAAAACACCCCCAAAACTATTCTAGTCAGTCCCAAAAAGATACTTAGAGTTTAAAGATCAGTGTGAAACTTAAAACTGCCAGAAGAACAGGACAATTGCAGCATCACCCAAGTGAACCCTGTAAAGGCTTTAAAAATCCCATCCTGACCCTCAGCATTGCTCTCAGTGCGTCTCATGACAGGCAAGAAAGAAAAACTGCCTCTCCCTTGGCCATACACCCTTTATTAAAACAAGAGAGAGTACACCCCACTAGAAAACTCCAGAAACTCTACTCACAACTTCCAGTTCCAAAGAAAATCCAAATACAAATGCCCTGTATGTGAAAAGATAAGATAAAATCCTCCTTACTGGAGGCATCATTGAAATAATGTGATTGCAATAATTAGGAGCACATCAGTAGGTAGCTTTGCAAGCAAGGATCTTTCACAGATGTCTCAAGGGACATTTCCTAAGCCAGGCTTTGTTTAAAAAAAAGAAAAAGAACAGCTGATTTGGAAGCTGTGCATTGTGAAACCTGAAATGGGGCTGATAGGCAGAAGATAATGGAACTTGAACTCTGAAAAAGGAACAGCCTTTAAAGTGCAACACCCCAAAATCACCAGGCAGCTTGAAAACTTGCCCATGTCCAGTCCTCTGCTCCCTGTAAACCATCGTGAGGATGCTCCACTCCTGTGGCCATGGGAAAATAAATCCACTTGTGCCCCAGCCCCACATTCCAAGTGCAGAGCACTCATCCATCCCTTCCAGAGACTCACAGCTCTGGGCACCACAGCCAGGGCAGGGGAGGCAGCACAGAGCTCTGAGCTATTCCCTGCTCCACCCCAGGCCAGATGCCTGCAGCCAGAACTGGATGCATTTTAAAATCAACTTACACTCAAAACTTTATGGATCAGTGCTCCCACAAGGAAAAATCACTGCAGCTGGGGGGTGGTGTCTATTCAAAGCCTCCTGTTTATTAATTTCAGTGCTTAACTACCTTCAGTGTAGACTGAAGGAGGAGAGCAGCTCCCCACACACCATTCCCATGATTTTTGGCTCCTCGTGCCAGGGGGGATGGGAACCAGAAGGGAGGAGCTCCACGTTTGGCTTTTTGCAGATATGCTGAGTTGACATGAACAACAACTGACAGGGAAGTGCAGGAGGATTTCAGGTTTCAAGTGCTCGGAGGGAGCAGGGGCAGGGAGAGGAGGATCACCCAGCTGGAAGGGTTTGGGAAGGAAGGGATGGAGCAGGCAGGTCACGGAGAGGTGACCACCAGGAGCAGTCTCAGGACAGCCACACTGCACAGTCACAGCTCATTTCTCCATCTTCCTCCTCTCTTGTTCCCCTCCCCTTCACTTCACAAAGTTTCCTCCTTGGCAGGATTTGATGCCAATGTTTCCAAAGTCTGCGCAGCTTTGAGCTCTGCTTTTCCAGCAATCTGAGGACTCTGGCCAGAGCCCCTCACAGCAGGAAAACACCAACACACTCTGAGTGCTTTGACTTCAACACCTATTTACCAGCCCCAGAGACTGAAATGAGGTATCTGAGCTGAACAAACGTGAAATATTTCCAGTCCTTTTGGTACTTCTCTCCCTGCTTTTCTATCTGTGGAAGCACAGCTAAGCATATGCAGAGCAGGCTGACAAACACATGTGGTAAAATGATCAACCACAACATTCACTCTAGCAGGCAAAAAAAGGAAGATTTTAAGGTGAATATCCTGGAAACAAGGGCCAGCCTGCTCAGGGTATCCAGCTGAGAGATGTGTGAGTTTGCTTTTAGCAAGGCTTAGACCTGTCTTAGCTCCATGTGGGTGTCCCTGTGCTGTCCAGGCCTTGCTCTTGTGCATCCTGGCCAAAAATTCAGCTTCAGTTTGAAAAAGAGAAAAGAAAAAGACCCTCTGGTGTGGGTTTTTGGTTTTTTTTTTCATTATGGCAATGAGTTCCATTAGGATCTGTATCTACCACTGCAAGTGACCAAAGCCACCAGGTCTCTGCTTCAACACCTTTCATGTACAGCACAGTCAAGAGCATCCCAGGACAGGACTTTTGTGCTGCTTCAGATGAACTCCAGACTCCAAAGCAAACAGACTGTACGATCACATCTCACATGTCTGACAAGCCAGCACCCCACTGTGATAGCCATGGTCAAAAAAAAATCCCAACTGGAAACACTTTTTCTTTCTGATTCAAAGTGTTTTGCATCAAAGAAGAAGGAATAGTTCATAGCAAGGCTTCCCCAGGGTGCCTGATGAAAAGCAGGAGTTTCAGGTCACTTCTGATGAAATAGAGTGAAAATAGAGACTGAAAACATTCAGGAAAACTCACTTTTTTTTTAAACATTGCTGCTTGCTGTGGAAGTCACCCAGCCTAGCACCTCTTTTCCCACAGACAGTAAGAACAGAGGCACAAAGCAGAGCATCAGCTCAGCCCTGCGACACAATCTCAAGAGTTTGTCTTTGGGTATTAAGACTTGCTGTGGAGGTCTGGAGGCTCAACAGGAGATGAGGCTTTTGAGCAGAGTTCTGAGAAATGAGCAGAAAGGATGTGGCTGCTCAGAGCAGTGGAGGTGGCAGTGTGAGGGGACTTTGTGACAAGTCGTCTTAAGCAGGCAATGAAGAGCAGAGACAGCCAGGGTCACATGGAGAGGTCAGCAGCGCCCTTACAAAGGCAAGCATGCTGAGGCAGAGGGGAAAAAAAGGAGTTATAAAGAACAAAAATACAGCACCTGCACCGTGCCAGGGCACTGAGCCTTGCTGCTGCAACTGGATTTTCTTACTTGTAAAGCTGTTAGGTTCCCTCTGTATCTCTCTCTGTCTTCTCGCAGGGCTGTAACAGTGATGGATTTCGACTTTAGGCACATCATTGCTGACCAAGGTTAGCCATGTTCTCTACTACAATGTTTTCCTTCCCCTGTGCTGCTCACACTGGCAGAACATGACCTTTGGATCACAGTCCTACACCCTTCCCTGTGCATCTCCCAGCTTCTTGCAGCCTGTTTGCTCATGATGGACAAAACACTAACCCATTTGGCAGGCCATGAGGAGCTTCCAAACGTTTTTCCCTGACAAATCTGAAGCTGCAGCCAGATCCCAGGGCTGACACAGTGTTGACATGAACAACACGAACCTCTCTTGTCTGGGCAGAGGTTAAAGCTTGTTCTGCTCTCTGGCTGTGACTCTGAGGAGGAAATAGTGACAACTCTGGCACTGCTGAGCAGAGCCCCTGTGCAGGCTCTGGCTGCTTGGTGCATCTCTGCTGTCACACAGCAGCCACAGAGTGGCAGACGAGGTACCTGGAGAGGAAACACAACACCCTCAGACAGCTGAGAGCCTCCTGCAGCACAAACCTCCCTGCCCTCAGCACAGAGTCCCAGCCTTGCCCTGCTGCCCAGGGATAAGAGGGGCAGTGAAGTTATCCTAAAAGGGATCATCAGCAGGCCTGGGACAGCTCTGGGTTTTGCAAAAAGCCCCTATTTGATGGGCCAGCTTTGTACAAGGCAGCCCTGGAGATGATGGCATTCCTCCAGCCTGCACACAGCTTTGGAAAGCCAAGGCAGAACAGCTCCACTGTAATTAAACAGCAGTGAATTACCACAGGGAGGCCAAAGTTGTTGGCAGCAAAGCCCAAACCTCCATTTAGCTGAGATCCAGTGATTGTCTTCTTCAGAGAGCAAAAGACAAGGTGACCTCCACATCACACAATCATAAAATCATGGAGTGGCTTGGTTGGGAGGGACTTTAGAGACCATCCAGTTCCAAGCCCCCAGCCAAGGGCAGGGACACCTTCACCTAAACCAGGTTGCTCCAAGCTCCATCTAACCTGGAGCACTTCCAGGGATGGGGCAGCCACAGCTTCTCTGGGCGCCCTGTGTCAGGGCCTCACCACCGTCACAGTCAGGAATTTCTTCCTTATTTCTAACCTAAACCTCTCCTCTTTGAGTTTAAAACCGTTCCCCGATCACAGGATTCAGCCTTGCACAAAGCTCAGGGAAAGGCTCTTCCCCCAGAGGGTGGTGGGCACTGCCCAGGCTCCCCAGGGGATGGGCACAGTCCCAAGCCTGCAGAGCTCCAGGAGTGTTTGGGCACTGCTCCCAGACACACGGTGGGATTGCTGGGGTGTCTGTGCAGGGCCATGAGTTAAATTTGATGATCCCTGTGGGTCCCTTTTAGTTCAGGATATTCTGTGGCTCCACGGACTGAGCCCCCTTTCCCCATCACACTGAACATGATGTGCACATGTAGGCCATAACCCAAATACCCTGCCTTTCCACCTGGAGTCAGCAGAAAGAGCTGCCTTCAAATAAAAGCCACATCATCTTCTGGGAAATATCTGTGCCATAATATGCATGAGCCAGAAATAGACACTTCAGTACTGTCAGTCCCCTGCTCCATCTCCTCTGCACTTCTCTGCTCACCCACCAGTGCTTCCCTCCCTGGCTGTCCCATGGCAATAGGAATGGGCTGGAATGTGTTTCTCACCCAACAAACTTGATTATATGCTTGAAATCGCTGAACTATAAATATTAGGAAAGATGCAGGAAACCTTAGGCAGCTCCCACTTCAGCACTTGTCTCTCAATGGGAATTTAATAGATGCCTGAACTTCTCTTTTCCAGTCACGTAAGGAGAAGGAGGGGATGCAGGCTGCTTGTTTCCACACCAGCACCATGAAAACACCAGGGAAGAGCCAGATTGTGAATGTCAAAACAAGAGATTGGTTTTGAAATACGGGGAGAAGTTCGTTCTAATGATCCTAGCAGCTTACGTACTTATGTAATGTGAAAAAAAATATATAAGAAAGCAACGAAAGCCTTCTCCAACTTTCCCTTCCTTTGGTGGGGTGATGGCAGACGTGGTTTGCCTACAAAACACATCGCTGTCAGGCCAGTCTGAGGAGCTGGCAGCCTGCTCACAGCACAAACCACGGGCTGCAGCCGAAGGGAGCTCATCAGGCTTTTGTTTAGTGTCTGCCTCTGCCCTCACGACTTTTTTCCTAAAAATATTCACCCCCCTGCAACCCCCCTGTCTGCTGGAATGGAATGCTCTTGGGGCAGGTGCTGTGTCTAAAATTCAAGCAGAAGGAATGGTGCTCCAGCACAACACACCTCACATTTCAGAGACGGCCTCCCAGGTGATACCACAACAGAAAGGGGAGGAAATATTTGCTGTAATTCTTTGGCACCCTGGGATTTGAGCCTGTCAGATACTGATGCAAAAGCAAGTTAAAAAAAATAAAGCCTGGAAGCCCCACAGGCTGTTCAGCTGATGGGCTCCCAGATTTGATCTCCTGTCCCTGTGGGAAGCCACTGAGCTGGCACTTCCAAAAGGCATTTAAAGCTAGAGGGGGCCCAGGCAGGTGGAAACAGCTCTGGCAGCAGGGATGGGCCAGGCAGGGCTGGGTTTGGTTCAGGAGCTGAGTGGGAGCTCAGGGGAGCTAAACTGGGAGATGACCACGATTTCCAGTGAGGAGGATCTGGCACCTGCTGAAGGGTCACACCATGCTGCTGCCACAGCACTGGTGGGGAAAATCACTCCTGAAAAGCAGCCTGTCCCTGTTCAGCCACCTGCCCAGGAAGCAAAAACTGTCCCGAGAGCCAGGGAGAGCAGAGGGACTCTGGGATAACACAAATGCAGGGATTTGAGAAGGAGTGACTCAGTGACTGCTGACAAGGTCACTCATACACCTGGGACCAGACAATGTCCAGATGGCCAAGGGCACTCCTTGCACAGCTCATTTTAGGGGTCAGGGTCTCACCCAAAACAAGTTGTGGACTTGAGGGCCTGGAAATCAAAGCCAAGAAGGTCAAAAAGCTTTCAGAGCCCAAGCTAAGGATGGGGAAATCTGAAAAAGTGATGCCTTGACTACACTGGGGCGGTAAAGAGGGTCCTTAGTCACAAACCACAGCAGAGCCATGGGACAGCAGGAAGGGGAGAGATCACAGGCCGTGAACAGGACCTGCCTCACTGGGTAAAATTAGAGCCCATTCTCATTGTTTCTTGTCAGTCCAGTCAGGAACTGACCTGGGCTCACAGGACTCTGCAGAAAGAATTATATTCCAAAATTATTTAAAGTGTGAAGGGTAATTTATTTTTCTGTTTAAATTATTTTATTTAATTCCTTCGCTTTCCACCTAAGCAGTACCTTCCTTTTGAAAGCAGAACTTCAGAATATATTTCATTCATTGATTAATAATGGAGTTAATTAGTCTTTACTTAGTTTTTGCTTAATGACCTAGCAAAGGCCTCGGAATTTGGCTTAATAACAGTGCTGCAAGATCCTTCAGCTGATGAATTATAGCATAATAATTAACATCCTTGCAGTTGTCAGGCACAAAGCCTGGTGATGTACAAAGCCTCTGCACACACAGCATACCAATGATGGCAGTAGCCCACAGTTTGATGTGCTTATTGCTGTCATATCATAGTTCATATTCAGCATATCTGTAAAGTACACAGAGACTTATTTTTTTTTTTTTTTTCACTTACAGAAACATATTTAAGCTCCAGAACATCAACAACAGATTTAATACAAACTGTTAGGAAATGAGCCCTCACATAGTGCTGTCTCAGAAATCCATTAAAAATATAAATTTTGCTTCCAGAAGAATCTTCTTTACATAAATCAGAGAGCTGTTCTCAGCTCCACACTTCTCTAGTCATAGCTGATCTCAGCCTGACCTAAGCCAGAGCAATTAACAGCAGCTAAATGGCTGCTCTAATTTATGTGACCTGGTCTTCAGGGAGCACCCACCAGCCCAACAGAGACACCCAGACCCTGCAGGTCCTGCCCAAGCAGCCCTGAGTGCTTCACCTCCTCCAGCTTTGAACCAAACAGCCTGGGATGGTCTGGAAAACTCCATTTTCATAAAGAAAGAAAAAACAGCTCCATCTGGAAAGAGAGAAATACAACACACTTGGACAAATCCACCTGAAAACTCAGCCTAATTGGGGATCTAATTTAATCTAGGGAATCTAATTCCCTACACATGGCACAAGCAAACTGTGGAAGCAGAGGGAAAGCTGCTGACCTCCCTGAGTATCAGTAAATAACAGGAGATTCCAGTCCAGCACTTTTTGGGGAATACTCTTGGGAGCTGTGGGCAGCAGATGATGCCCAGAGCTGTAATTTACCTGGCAAAGGAAAGGACTTCCCTGACCAGCTTCCATTTGTGACAAGGATTGCAGGAAAACCCACTGGGACCAGAAGCTCCTCAGCTGCCACAGCAAAGCTGCACCTGGGTGGTTTTATCCCTTCACTGAACATCACAAGTAAAGCCAAATGTGGCCCAAGTTCAACCTAAAATTGCTGAAAGACCACAAGACCTATTCAGTCAATAAGAAAAACTACCACACCAATGCAGCCCAAGCTGTCTGGATGTCTGGATATAGCCATAAATATTAGAGCAGGAACCTTCAAAGCCCTTCAGTTTCAAATATGCACCTTTCACTCAGATGCCAACACATCAGTCAAGCCTGTTTGAAAATCTGCCCTTAAACAATAGATGAATGTGCCCATCTCCAATAGAAGATCAGCACATAAAGCCCATCTGAGCTGGAAAACAGCTGGATATGTGCCCTGGCTGGGTGGCTTCATCATGTGTGCGCCTCTGAGACCCCTGAACACCGCTCTGAGGAGGAGGAAGAGCCAAGGGGCTTTTGCAGGGCCTCTGTCAACTCTCTGAGGCCTTCTGCTCACTCATTTACCTCCTCTGAGACAAAGAACCTGTGAAAGTGCCACTGGGAAGGGGGAATCTAGAGCAAATGCTTTACCACAGAGACATTGAAATCCATCTGTTTTGCTGAAAGCAGCAAAAAATGAGGAAGGCAATAACACACTTCCTAGAAACCAGTTCTGCTGGAGTGTTAAGATACCAGTCAAAGCTTCAAGACAAGGCTAAAAGAAGTGAAGGCTCGTGCTGTGACTACAAAACATATTTTTCTGGCCAGGTTTTCAATCCCCAGGTTAATGGAGTTCTCCATGGCACTGGTGTAAGTGCCTACCTTGGCTCAGTGGAGCGGAACCCATTCCCAGGAGCAGCAGTGCCTGCAGCCACCTTCTCCTGAAGAGAGGTTTCAATTCCAGAGCACAATTTCTGGAAAAACAATTACACAGGAGCTCTGCAGCAGCTCAAGCTGCTGGGAAAGCTGTCAGCCCCCATGACACCCAAGCACAAGAAATTTCTCCAGCTGCCAATGTGGAAACAGCTGCCCAGTTCTTGCCTTGCCTACAAAGAGGGCTCCTTGGTACCAGCAGGAATCACAAACCTTCAAGGGCAGGATAAACTTGCTGCACAGGCTCCACCTGCTACCTGGTGGCACTTTGGTTTAGTTACTACTAAATTTATGAATACTGGAAGGCAAATGGAAGATTTGTGAAAACACTCGAATTTGGAAAAATTCAGATGGTTTTGGATGCTCAAGACTGAGCTGAAGTACCATATCACAAAAACACAGACTCACAGAATGGCTTGGGTTGAAAGAGACCTCGAAGATCATCCAGTTCCAACCCCTGCCATTGCAGGGACATCTTCCACTACCCCAGGTTTGCTCAGAGCCCTGTCCAGCCAGGCCTTGGACACTTCCAGGGGTCCAGGGACAGCCACAGCTGCTCTGGGCACCCTGTGCCAGGGTGTCATCACCCTCAGAGGGAAGAATTCCATCCTAATATCAAATCTAAAACTACTCTCAGTTTGAAACGATTCCCCCTTGTGCTATCACTCCAGGCCCCTGTAAAAAGTCTCTCTCCATCTTTCTTGTCAGCTCCCTTCAGGTACTGCGAGGCCACAGTTAGGTCACCCCAAACCCTTCTCTCCTCCACGGGCTCTGATTTCTTAACAGGAGTCTCAGGCATGAAAAAGATGTTCCAGCAGAGAAGGTATCCAGTTTGGGTAGCCTTTGCTTCACTTTAGCAGAACATTTAATCAACCCATTAATGCCAAGTGATGGTTTGCCTGCACACGCAGAATTGGAAGGACTTTGGTTTTAGGCTGCAGTGGTAGAACTTCAACCTGACAAAGAGAAACATCTCAGTGATTTAATGACCACATCATTTTGGCCAACACAGCAGTCTGCCTACAGTCTGTCTGTAAAAGCAGAGCAGATGGTCCTAAGCATTCTTGCAATGATTTTAAAAAGTTTTAAGTGTACCACGTGGCAGTCTTCAGGCCCAGGAATGGCTTTAAGGAAAAGACAGCTTTACGAAGCCTGCCTCAATGACTATGGATGTACTCAGGGAGTGATTGCAAAAGCCAGCACAAAGGATTCATGGTTCTTGGTGAGGATGGGAGAAAATACCAGATTTTAAAAGGAGGAAAAAGCAGAGATACCACAAAAAGTCACTCAAAGGCAGATGAGAAACAGTGAAATTGGCATGGAAGAAGAATACACAATAGAAGAGGGAAACTGGAAAGGAGCAAAAATGCCAGAAGGGTGGTCAGGCACTGGAATTGGCTGCCCAGGGAAGTGGTGGGGCCACCATGCCTGGAAGTGCTCAAAGCCATATGGATGTGGCACTTGGGGACGAGGGTCAGTGGTGGCCTTGGCAGTGCTGGACTCCATTTTAGAAGTCTTTTCCAACCTAAACAATCCTGTGATTCTATTACTCCAAGAGAAGGGCAGGACAGGAAGATGAATGACAGTGAACAGGGACCCCCTTGCTGCCAGGATGGAGGGCCAAGATGTAAATCCACAGAGGAAAATCTCTGCATTCTCTAATGAGGCCTCAGAGGAGATTAACTGTGACTGTCTTTTGGGAAATGCATGAGATTATTCTGCAGGTACAGAAATACCACAGTTTGAAGGCTTTTAGAAGCTCTAAGCCCTCAAGAGGCTTTCAATGAAAGGGCTCAGTGGCTTTGAAGGGCATTATTTTGGCAGGATGCTTTGTAAGAAGGGACAAATTGAAGACCCAAAAAGAATGTCCTAAAAAACTGACAGGTGATCGGAGACCTCACAGCTCTATCAGGTGCATTGCAAGAAGTCCATGGAGAATTCTGTGACCATAAAGTTCCTGTAAACCTCTTAGCAACAGCTCTGCCTCAGGTGTATGTTGGGTTCAAAGAGGAAACAAGCACCAAGCAGCAGACACGGGATAGTTAAAACTCCTGAGAGACAAAAATGCGAAATGTTTCCATGCTGCAGCACAACAAATGACAGGAGTCGTTTGTCAAGAAGAAAATGCTACTCTGCAGACAACAGGCTTATCATGTGCTATTAAGTGTAAAAATTAGTGTAAGATAGGCTGCTAACATCATCACTCAAATCCTTCCTTGGAGATATGCTGCAGCATAATAGAATTTCTCCAACCCCAGATAGGAAGAGCAGGCAGCCTCCTCTGCATGAAGATTAGCTAAAACCATGGCTTAATCTTTCATTTTGGACTGTTAAATCCATGCTTGTCTTCAAGAATCCAGAAGGCAAAGTTAAATGTAGATAAGGTCACTGTCAGCACAGGCAGGACCTGGGAAGAAAAGCCACAAACCCTTGAAAGTACCTCTATTTATCATAAATCACTGAAAAGTGTTCAGCCAGTTAAGGTGGCACAGACTGCAGCTGGCACAGAGAAACAACAGAGCCCTTTCCTGGCTGCCAGCAGACTTGAGTTCATTGGAAAAGTTATAGAAAGGGACAAGCAGGGATGCTGTCAATTCTTTTGCTTCTTTTCTCTGCCAAGGTTGGGATTAAATCACAAAATGGAATTTCTTGTTGGGACTCAGATGTTTATTAGTTCTTATCTCTGTCACAGTCTCACAAACCCTGAGTTCTGCAGCACTTCACTCTAACAAACTAAAAATGGAGCCCCATCTCTCTCTACAAGGCATTTTAAGGATAAACTGTCCAATTAAGAAATGACACCTCAATTATTTTCACTTTTAACCCAATAACCAACCACCCATGGCTGCAATGCAGACTTTTTTATCCAATTACACAAAACCACCCAAACCCATGAAGAAGCTGAAGAAGAAGGACCAGCCTCTGCCCTAAAACCTCCATCTTGCTTTATATATATTACTATATTCCAAAACCTTAAACTGTAAGTTTTCCACCATGTGATACTACACACTTTTATTCAAACCACACACCAATAATCCCAGTTCTATAACACAATTTTGGAAGCCTTCTCCATGGCCTCAGATCAAATGCAGTGTACTCTTGGGGGTCAGGGCCTGTCAGCACAGAAAGTTTAAAATTCTCAGCATCCAGGGTTCCAACAGGACACTTGGCCATGAGCAGAACAGAGTCACAAAAGGGTTTTCCCAGTTAACCTGTGGGAATAAGCAGTGGCAAGCTCATAGAGCAGCTCCAGTCACTGAAGGAGGAGACAGCATCCTCCAAACAGCTGAGGAAGATCCCAGCGCACCAGGAACCAAAGGAGACACGCTCAGCTGAACGTGGTCACCAACAGAGCTGCCAGCCCACAATCACCCCCATCTAAAGGAGGGAGGAGAAATGTTGCCTAATATTTGCAGAAAGATTAAGAATATTCCCAAGGTCACATGAGGAGTGTGTGGAACAGCAGAGAACTGAAACCAAACCTTGGACCTGTTTCCAGCCTTAGCCCCCAAATCACCCCTTGTCTCCCCTGCAAAGGCTTGGCTGGATGGACTCGAGATCATTCTCAAGCTCTAAATAGAGTACAGAGGATGGAAAATAACTTCCAGCACTGACAATATTGTCCCTATTTAGCTAACAAGTATTGATTTCTTCCCCAGCCACTCCAATGCAGATGAAAGCAGCACAGATTTGGTCCTTTTGTTTAATTCCCTGAATCCAATCAGTTTTACTGATGCTATCACCAGACTCTGAGGAATGATTACCCATGTGCTATTTAAAGTCAGAGAGGTGCTTACATCTCATTTTATTTGGGACCAGTGGGAATTGTAGGTTATGCAGGAAGTTTGAACTCTTCTTCCCTTTTTTTTGTTCATTGTTGACAAAGCTCTCCCACGTGAAGGGACAGATCTCTGTCAAAACAAGCTGTTCTCACAGCAAGAGAACAGATGATGCCTTGTTCTTCTACAGATTTATCCCCTTTCTACACAAGTGCAGAAACACTGCTTCCACTTCTGCCACAGTTCCATCTCTCCAGGAAAGAGAGATCTGGAGGGTTGGGCACTGCCCAGGCTCCTCAAGGAATGGTCACAGCCCCAAGGCTGCCAGAGCTCCAGGAGTGTTTGAACAACACTTTCAGGCACAGGGTGGGATTGTTGGGGTGTCTGTGCAGGGCCAGGAGTTGGACTCAGTAACCCCTTGCAACTAAGGATATTCTGGGATTCTGTGATTCCTCTGGTAAAGCTCTTTCCCTGTCATTTCAAGCTGAAAGAGCTCAAGTGGCCATACACGAGCTGCAGCTGAAGTTTTCCACCTGTGGCTGAGAATAACAGGAAGCAGTGGGGTAACAATTAATCCATGTATCATTTATTCTTTCTCCATAGGTAAATCCTCCCTCTCTCAATTCAGATGCAATGAGCATGGAGCACCTGCCTGCAGTCTCACCAGTTGTCCACATCTGTTGTGAAGATGAGCTGTCCCAGCTGAGATGACAAGAAAATATGACAATTTATGAACTGCCAATATTTCTGCCAGGTTTTCATTAAGCAAAAAGCCCCAGAGCCTGCAGGCAGGAGGGTCACGAGGCATCACTCCAAGCCTCACAGGTGAAGGGCAGAAATAAACTTCAGAGATTTTTTTTTAGTGTTTACAATCTTCTGCATTTAAAGCCATTTCAATGGAAAATCCACTCTGCAGAGTGGATTTTCACACAAAGCAGAATCTCATTCAGGACCTTCTGCTTAAGTCCAGCTTTGGTTTTGTTCCTAATTGCAAATGATAGAGAACTGCAAACCAGACAGCAATGTCTGTGTGACTACAACATCCAGATCCACCTGGTATCCCCATATCCTATACAGCCTTATCTACCAGCCACACTCATTGTCCCTCCACAAAAACCCTCCCCAAAAATCTCTTCAAATGACTGCTAGGCCATTCCTACCTTCCAGGTCGCCCAGCCAGGGTCACCCTGGAAATAAAGGCACGGAGCTCCCAGACACAGCTCTCACTGCTGCTGCAGCACCTTTGCAATTTCCACAGCATCCTTAAGGAACAGGGATCTGGACCACAGCACAGCAGAGGCAGAGCCATCAGAATTCTGTGCCCATCACCACACTTCTTTCCAGCAATTGTAAATCCATTATCAAATACACTCTCAGACACAATCTGGGACACGTGTCTGGCACACATGGCGCCAGGCTATAAATAGGAGATATAGACAATCATACTAGATATAACAAAGATTATTTGATTAAGCTGAGGCTCTGCCCTGCTGAACAGCCTGTGATCAGTAGAGAAACCTTGTAGGAGCTGGCTCAGAGCAGCACAGCCATGTCCCAGGAGCAGGAGGATGCTGGAAGGCTGCACTTACATCCCATGCCTTCATAATCTCATGTTCCTTTAGCCCACATGACCAGGGTATTTCTAGGGTTCCAGTAAAGCCTATATGAATTTTCAGTGGTGTTTTTCACTGGTCCCCACCAGTTTTATTTGGGGAGTCAGGAGAAAGTTGCTTCTCATTGCTACATTCAAAAAATACTTGGCTGGAGAGCACCAGCAGAGTGCACTTGAGCATTTGCAGCTGGACTTCCTAGAAGGAAGGCAGTATAAGGTCAAACCACTCTAAATACACATTATTTTCACTTTATCCAGTCTCTCTGCACAAACCACAGATGTTTAGCATCAGGGGAGCTGCATTACTCTTTCAGAGCTGCCACAGCTCATACACTGGGCATGAAACTGGAGCACATTCCCACAGCAGGAAGGCAGCAGGTCCTGCACTGCTGAGGTGATGTGCAAAGCACTTCAGAGCACAGCAGCCCCAGCCTCAGCAGGGCAGCAGAGCAGGGCAGCAGACACTGTTCAAATGCAGATAAATCTAAGCACATGTGCTGAACTAACTCTTTCTATCACACCTGTGTGCTCACCCTCTCAGAAACACTGACAGACAGCCCAGGGCTTTGGATTTGCCATGGTCACCCACACCCTCACAAACCCACATTGCACTTTTCTTCCAAATTAGATTCTCCACACTTGAACCCTACTTTGGTCAGGTGGGGCAAGTTTTGTGAGCCACGTGTAGCAATCACACCCAAAGGCTCAATAAACTAGTTTGATTCTGTGCAGAGGAGGAGCATTTGGAGCCCCTGGACCCTGTGTGGGGAGTCCAGAGCAGAACTTCCACCACAGAGCTGTTCCCTGCTGCAGCTGACAGGGCAGCAAGCTCCCTGCCTGAGAACAAAATAAATTTTATATAAACCAAAGTACCTGCTGGAAACATCCGAGAACTGTGGTGCTGCTGTTCCCTCTGAGTCACCAAAATCCATTTCTGAGGCGCTGAGTGATGTTCACACAGACACAGACACTGTCTGCTATCCAGTCATGACAGAACTTCTACGTCTTGGTTCCCAGCTGGGAGGAGACCTATTTTGAGTGCCTGGACCCTCAGCCATCCCAGTGGCTCTGCAGTACAAAACTCCTGAGTTCCAGCCCTCAGCAGCCCCAGGCTGAGCTGTTCTCCAAGTCACAAACAGCTCTTCACAAAGCTACTTGATCCAAACAACCACATGCAACCTTGAAAGTGTAAAACACAGCTGAGGAGGTAAAGAAAAAATTAAAAGAATGTTTGGTCTACATATGCATTTTATGGGTTTACAGGGGAGGAGGAAAGCAGGATATGACCCATCTGCTTTTCCGTATTTCCTCAGTACACATGCATACAACCCACAACAAGCTGAAGCACAGGACTGGAAGGAAAATAAAGAGAATAAATTTTATAATAAATTTATGACAGACTAAAACAAACAATTTTGGAAAACCAAAGATGATTCCATTAAAAATCCTGGTTTCCTCAGTGTTATCTCCTGCAGTGATTTGGCTTTGGTATCCAAGACGATGCAAACTCAGACTTTAGAATTTTAGCAGTGGATGGTTGTTGTTGTTGTTGTTGTTCTCCTTCTCCTCCTTCTTCTTGTCCTTCTTCTTCTCCTCCTCCTCCTTATTCTTTGCTTCTTCTGATTCTTCTTCTTCTTCTTCTGATGTCTAGGAAGGGTTGAGCTCATACTACACTTTCCCAGAGTTTCTACGGAATTACTTCCTTACCTTGCCTGCTGCATGCCCAGAACTAGCAAAAATACTACCTTTCAATTTTAATTCAAATGAGATTGCAAGAGTTTGGATCTCTTTAACCTGCTGGATGATCCAAAAGGTTCAAAACTCAGAAGAGGACGAGATGAACATCACCCACACAAAATGACAGCAACCCTCAGTGACTGCCTGGCACCCTGAGAAAATGAGTTCTAAAGGAGGATTATAGGAACTTGCGTCTGAAATCTGTGAATGAACAACCAGCAACGTACAGAACAAGATGGAAGGGTGAAAGGCCAAACCAGAACTCATTAACAACAAAATGGACTTGTTTTGAACTTGTCAGAAATGAACAAGAAAATGCATCAACACCAAGTAGATTCCACCACCTGTAATCCCTGCAGGAATGTGTCAGAACTGACCTCCACCTTCTTATCCAGCAGCAGTGAAATCAGAGAAGGGAAGGGGACTGACACAAGTGATGCCACGTCACTGATCCTGTAGTGAAAACATCCATTATTCTCAGGAGAGAAGCTGAAGCTGGCAAGTGAGACGGGATTTTCTGTCCCCTGGAGAATCCCACAGCAGCCAACAACACCAGACTCATTCCACAACATTCCTCACTGGAGATAAATTCATTTTGTGAGAAGCTGCAAATCTTCTGCAGGCAAAGCTTGCTTTTAGGGAGAGCTACTGGCTTTCATTAGCCAAACTGATATATCATCATTAAATCTGACACTTAAGCAATTCCAGCTACGAAGGGCCAGGGTTTTTTTAAAAGTAGTATTAATCCAGAAGTAGAAGTTTCTCCAGCAAACCACAAATGTCTTCAGTTAAAGTGGCTCAACTGCAAAGACCAAATTCATCTGGAGAAGTTTCTGTGTTTCAGAGTAGGAGTCTTCCTTAGTGATTAATTAGTTTATTGAAGGCTTAGTGATTTTTTTTTTCAAATTGTATGCAAAGAATTATCTGGCTTTATTGTGTTCATAATATGTTTCTGCAGCTTAACAAAATCTATGTCCTGTTCCCTAAAAATAATAGGTTGTATGCTTTCTTTCTAAGGACAACAAATTGAATTAAACTGTCTGGGGAGCTGAATTCTCTTGAGAATTTTTATTGGGGATTTAATTTGAAATATTGACTTTTTGCAAGTAGCTCTCAATGCTTTTGTTAGAAATTGAGGAGAGAAGCAACATTCTGGGGATGGAAATTCACCTGTAGACAGCCACTGGTTAATTTGAGTACAAGTCTGAAAACCAAGCTTTTAAAGAATATTTTGGAAAAAATCTCTGGTGACAGTATTTGGTAGGGGAGCCCCCCCGGGCTGAGCTGTGTGGTCTGGGTGACACTGGTCACTGGAGGTGATGTTATTCCAGTTTAAAATCTCCAGGATGGATCACAAGGAGCAGCTGAGGGAGCTGTGGGGGCTCAGCCTGGAGAAAAGGAGCTCAGGGGGGACCCTGTGGCTCTGCACAGCTCCTGCCAGGAGGGGACAGGGACAGGAGGGTCGGGCTCTGCTCCCAGGGAACAGGGACGGGACCTCAAATTCACCAGGAGGGGTTAGACCGGGTATCAGAAAAAATTCCTTCACTGAAAGGGCACTGGCACAGCTGCCCAGGGCAGTGGTGGCATCACCATCCCTGGAGGGAGTTAAAAGCCACGTGGATGTGGCACCTGGGGACACGGGTCAGTGGTGGCCTTGGCAGTGCTGGGGAAAAGGTTGGATTCAGTGACCTTGGAGGGATTTTCCAACCTAACTGATTCCATGGTCATTACCAGTACTGTTTCCTACTGGTATGAAACCCATTAATAAGCAAAATATCTGTTATAACAATGTGGGAATCCCTCCACAGTGAGGATGACAACAAGTGCAATTCTTGGAATATTAACACAGACTTGGAGTGCTAAGAGAGCATCAGTCAAAGTCTGTCCTTTATTAGTACAGCACAAAGGACACAGGTCCCACCTCACCCTGGGGTTTGCTTGCTCCTGTGAAAAATGCCAATCACTTGTTTTTAAAATTTTAAAAGTTTAATACTAATAAAATGGTTGTAAAAATAGTAATATAATTAGAGTAATAAAAATTTGAACAATTTGGATTAGGACAATACGAGGCAACAGAAACAAAGAGTTACAGACAGTCCAGGTACCTTTTTCTGGGCAAAATAAGCCCAAAAAAGGACACACATTAACAGAGGATTAACCTTTAAAAGCAACAGCCTGTTGTACATTCATACATCTCATCCAGGATGCATAAATTCCATTCAAACACAGGATTCTGTCTGGGCAGTGTCAGCATCTTCCTCTGAATCCTGACAGCGTCTTCATGGCTGAGTAATGCAGGAAGAAGTTTGTTTCTCCTGATAATGGAGCACTAAATTCTTTTTCTCTGAAAGATTCAGGTGTCCTGTGGCTGCTATCTGGTGCAAGTACTTCATTCCTTTCTTTAAAAAAATATCCCACATTCATAGTTTCTATTTTAACTGTTTTAACTACAAACCTACATTCACCATACTATTAAAATGTTAATGCAGCCCTACTAATCAATACAACATAATGCATACAGTAAATATCTGTGTAGACTCATATAATAGGCACTTTTCACATTCCACCAAACACTTAGTAAAGTTTAAACCAAAACCAGGCTGATTCCCAGTAGATATTAGCAATAATTTTTTTGTACAATGAGGCCAGTGAGGCACTGGCACTGGTTGCCTGGAAAAGCTGTGGCTGCCACATCCCTGGAATGCTCAAGGACCAGTTGGACAGAACTTGGAGCAGCCTGGGACAGTGGAAGGTGTCCCTGCCCATGAGAAGGGGTTGGACTGAATGGCCTTTAAGGTCCCTTCCAGCCCAAACCTGTCTGTGATTCTGTGATTCTGTGACTGACAGCACCAAGACCATTTCTTCCACCAGACACTTGAGGCCCTGTGCCAGTCCCTGCCCTTGAGATCTGAGCACAACTGGAAACCAAGTTAAAGATTAAAATCCCATTAAAGTCTAACACAAGGCAGAGGATCAACCCCAACCTCCAGCCCTACACAGAACCAGCCCTTACACAAATCCAGTCCTGTGCAACCACCACAGACATCCCTCTGCAATGGATTCACTGTGTTCTCCTAATCCAGAACTGGCCTCTTTAGCAGCTGGCAGTAAAAAGAAAGTGCCAAGTCATCTATTTCCACATTTGGGGATGATGAAAAGCACTTGAAAATGCTCAGCACTTCTGCAATAATTATAACAAGCACTGTACTTGTTTTGGGAAAGTATAATGTATTCTGGGGAGCAGAATCACATCAAAGAGGAAGCTTTCAGACACTTCAAGGAGCAGAATATGAAGACATATATAGAGAGATATAATTATCACCACGGTCACAAGTCCCTCTTAGGCAAGGATCACAGGAAGGAGAAGCAGATAAGTGAAGCATTGTGGACACAGAGCTAAGGCTGTAAGCTGATGTAACATCAGCTCTCTCTACCTGGATATGGCACAAGCTGGGCTGCAGCACTGCCTTTGCAAGGTTTTCCAAGATTTGCAAAATTTTCCGAGATTTTCCTACCTGAGGATGAGCAGTGAATATTGAAAACCCCACTCATTCTCTTGGAACAGTGCCCCACAGCCATCTGAGTACCCCACAGGGCCCAGAGCTCATCAGCAGCTCCAACACAACTTCAACCACAGCCTTCTCAAAGGTGAAAATCCCCGTTCCTTACTGCCCAACCTTCTTGCTGCACCTGTTTGGGTGTCTGTGTACGTCTGTCTGTCTGACAGATGCCTCCCCCCAGTACCTGATGGGTGTCAGGGCATGTGAAATACAAATTCCTGTCTGCAGTTTTGCCTGTAGCCCCAGGGTGGCCCATTGCAAAGGAAAGTTTGGCCAAGTTTTCAATTGTTTAGCTGTCAACCAAACTAGGGACTTGCTTTAATCTGCATCAACAGCTGCTCAGAAATCTCATGTGGGACGCGCAGCATGAGGCACATGTGGAATTGTATGAAAAATTACATTTCTTTCAGTTCTGGCAGAATGTAAGAAATAGGTGGATGTGGCCTCATTTGAATGAAAGAGGAAGAAAAATTCTGGTGCACCAAAAAAAAAAAAAAAAAGTGACACAAAACCAAAATCCACTTGAAAACCTTCCTTGATTTTTTTTATTTTTTTGTGTTTTGATTTCCAGTCACTGCTGGATATGCTGGAGTCCCCTTGGCTCTGTCTTACATGGAAATAAGCAAATCCAGAACAGCAGAGCCAGCAAAGCCTGGCTCTTCAGGATTCCCCACTCCACATTGGCCTCTTGCATCAGTTCTCTGAATTTCAGTACTAAATAACAGAATTAGTAAGTATTGACATGGAAATTAGTCAGTGTTGTAATGGAATTTATAGGATCTTAATACTAATAATTAACTGCTACTCCAGTTTGAGTATTTGTGAATTTAAATAACCCCAAGATCTGTATAATTTGCTCCAAATGGAGCAATGGGGTTCAAAAGTCACTAAGAAAAACCACACCCTCACCTACACAGTATCAACTGCCTCCCAAGAAATCATGCTAATATACAGCAAGGGGAGAAATTCTTACATTTTTCATGCACCTGAGGCCAGGCTCTATTGAGAACATGATGCAGTTTCTCAGATGCATTTTCCCTGTAACATTTCCTACAGCAACCTGGTATTTTCAGGAAAGAAGATTAAGAACTGAGGTCATTTGCTGAACACCAAGGCTGGCAGCTTTGTCTTGTTAGTCAGCCACAGAAATCCTTTGCCTGGCAGGGTGCAAGCACAGGAGTGCCAAAAATGTACAGCAAAGATGGGGCAGTGTGAACTTACCTGAACAAGAGGAAGGGGACAGCGAGCACAGAACAGATGCTGGCACATTTCCATAAACAGAGGTCAACCCCAGACCCTTCCCCCAGATGCTCAAGGGGCTTTTTTAGGATTTTAAGTCAAGGATTTTATCTTTTTTTTGCCATCAAACCTTGGCTGTAGAGAGATTGAGATGATGATGGCACCATCTCAGGCTGAGTGCAGCAAAGACACACATCCCTCCCTCCTGCCTGCCCAGCAGCTCTGCAGTTCCCAAAGAATTTATGGTGACCAGCTCCAGGGTGAATCACACCTCCCAGCCTCACCTAATGGCTCTCCTTAAGGGCAGGAAGGTAAATCCTGCTCCCCACACTGCTGCCAGCACTCTTATTAAAACTCTGCAACTTTCATGTTTCTAGAAGGTTGAAATTCTGCTCCAAGAATTGCACAGTTAGAGGTGAATTTTGCACTGTGATTATTACTGGGAAAGGTCTCTCATCTCCATGTCCTTGCTCCTGCTCTTACTTCCACAGCAATCCTGGTTTTGCCTCCAGTCACCCAAACTCCTCTCCCCACACAGCTCACGGTGTTTAAAACTGCAAGTTTGGAAAGACGAAGGAAATGAAGAGAATATTTGGGGTGCCTTCCCCCCACCCCCTCTTTCTGCCGTTTGAGGGAGTTAAATCAGCACAAGGCACCCAGAGCCTGTGTGGGGTGAAGGGGGAGCACAAAGCTCAGCTCCTGCAGCCTGACTCACAGGGTTTCAGTGCCACAGACTGATAATGCAGCAAAAGTCATCTCAGGAGTTTTAATTTTGGGTTCTGTCGCAATAAGACACGAAAAAAAATGATGTGGATACTGGAACTCCAAGGTAAGAAGAAGGGGAGTTTATTTCCTGACGCCAATATTTACAGAATTTCAAAAGTGACAGTGGATTGGAGGGTGACATTGCCACCTCTCCAATGACACTGGACAAACCAACAGTCCATCAAATTTCTCCTGCTCCAGAGAGGAATGTAAAAACAATAATTATTTCCATAAAAGTGCGTGAGCAACTTCCTTACAAGAATGCAAACATCAGCAGGCTTAGAAGAACTTAGAAGAACAGGGAGACAGGGTTTTTTCCACAAGAACCTTTTTACAAAGAGAACTATCCCTTTAAGCCCACATGTTGAGTTTGGGGTCTCTCTGAGCACCCTGTGTACCACATCCATTAAAATTTACCTGGGCACAGCACTGCCCATTCCATCCTGTGCCATCCAAGAGCCTCTCAATGCTTCATCATCAAACAAGGGCACATTCCCTGCCCTCTCTGCCTTCCCATGAACCAGGATCCATCCTGTTCACACAGCCACCAGCACTGGGTGCCCCACAGTCTCCTCCTCAGTCAGTCCCACTGTTCCACATGTTTTTCCCTACCAAGTCATGGGAAAGTATCTTTAGATAAAAAGCCCAACTCCCTTTTATCAGCTTGAGGCAAAACACCTCTGGCCCTATCCACAACAGTCCCAGAGAACAATTTGTCCTGTCTTTCCTTCACACGTTTGAAAGCTCAGGTGCTCCTCAGTGCTGACTCACCAGGACTTAAAAACCCTGAACTCTTGAACCCCTTGATACTCCTGGACACTGATGCCAAAAAAATGAGCCTGATGCTTCCCTCCGCAGCATTTCCACCACATGGCTGATGTGGGCTACTCAGAAAATTTTTTCCTGCACAGATTTGCCCAATTAATCTAATGGGAAGTGTCTGTAAGGGGGAGACATGGAAAAGGAAGAAGTTTACACAGTTCCTCATCTGTAATGTCAGAAAGACAGAATTTGCTTCATGGCACATCCTCAGAACATTCCAGAAGGAAAATGAGTCACTGAAGGAGCAGAGGACAGTTTTGATAGATGGTATGTCCACAGCAGTGAAACAGCCACAATGATCAGCAGTGCCATGGCATTCCTGAGATAAACAAGGACCTCATCAGAGGAGAAATGACCACTGTGACAGCAAGCCAGCTCTTCCAGGAGGAAAAATATATCAAGAATTTTCACTTCCTCACCTCAGTCATCCATCAATAAATAAGTCTTCTAATTGGGAAGCAGCAGAAGCAACTGCCTTTGACCTGATGCCATAAATGGGCTTTCAAATCAACCAAGCAACAATATTCCCTTCCAAAGCAGAAACTTCCTCAGCATTTCTCTGCCACATACTCTGTAATGGCTTAGTCATCAAATCAGACAGACCTTGGGTGAAGCCAGGTGCCTCATGAGCATCTCGGCTGCAGCTGGGCACTGACAGAAGGAGCTGCTCACTGGCAGTGCCACTTTTGTGCCCGTCAGCAGCAGAGACTGTCCCTGTGTGGAAGCACCAGCATCCCCCCAGCCTTTCCCCCAGCCCTTCCCCCCAGTGCCAGTGAGATCCAAGGAGCACATTTCTCATTAAGACACAGACCTGGAACCAGTCCAGCCCAGCTGGAGCATCTGCTCTGTATTTGCATCACTTCACAGGATCTTTCCACTGGTTTCTTTGCTGCAGAGATGAGAGCAATTAAAAAAACCTCAAGCTCATGTCTGCTGTTCTCCCTGTCTTATCTCGGCTCTCTGATTGTCATTGAAATAACCACAACAAAAACTGGAACAGAGACCCAAAATCTGCTCTCAGTGAAATCATCTGCAGGCTCAGAATAAACTATGGGCTTAAGAGCTTTGCTGTACCAAGCCCTAAATAATAGAGGTGGGAAGGGAACTGAGCCCACAGCTCCTACAGCACTGGGAGCAGCCAAGGGAGACTTTGCATGAACAGAGAAAAGACAGAGAATCCAAATGTAACCACCCTGACACATTCTTAATCAAATCACAAAAACCACTGCAGAGCAGGACAATGCTGAGCAAAACAGGGAGGAACGTGGGATCAGGAGTGCTGGGAGCACAGCACACCAGCCCTGCCAGGGGGATTCACCTGGGCATCATAAAAGCAGCCTGCAGGAAACCCTCCCTCTGCCTATTGAGAAGCAAGGACAGAACAAGTGAGAGAAGCCAGATGTTTTCTAGTCTCAGCTCACAGTCCTTGCTAATATGTTCATCAATGGTGGAGGGGAAAAAGAGAACAAGCTGCTCATTTTAGTCTCTCTTTTTGGCCATATCCTGGATGACAAAGTCACAAGATAAAAAAAATGAGGACACCTACATTCTAGCTCTCTAGCTCTCAAAGAAAGGCAGAACTGCAGCATTGCTGTTCCTGCCTTCATCTTTCAAGAATTTCCAAGGTATTTTCACCCCACACAAGTCCTGCTTCCTTATCCACCACTGACCAGCAGCTGCTTCACTCCTTTGATGGAATGCACATCATCCTTGAGAGTCCTGGGGCACCTCAGATTTGAGGATTGCTCATCCACATCCCCCATTCCTGAGGTGAAGCCAATCAGCCACATGGGACTGGCCCCAGAAAGGTGACTCCAAGATCCAAAGAAGAGGAGGTTTTCCATGGATTAAACTACAAGAGGACCTTCAGGCAGGCGGGTTGGAACCATCTAGCAAGGAATTTTATAACGGACAAGGACTTTAGAGGTGTCTTCAAGGTCTTCAAAGCTTCAAGGACTTTGGCATCCATTAGGATGAAACCACGCAGGGAAGTTATGGGATGGGAAAGCAAATCCTCCTGAAGCATTAACATCTGTGAGGACATCTCTACCAGACCCTGCAGAATGACTTTGCTCTGGAACCAGAAGTCAGGTGGTGGGCTCAGGCTACATCTCTTCCAAACATGAACACTTGCTGCAGGGTTTTCAAGGTAGCACTGGGCCAGAATTTCAATAGGGATTCACAGCCAGCCATCCCTAGCAGGAATTTGCCAGGCTCCAACATCAAAAGAACAGTGAAGACAGGTGGCTTCTGTCTCTGAGGACACCTCACTGAGCCAGCTCTGACATCACCTGGGCCAAGGCTGCTGTGGACAAATTATCCCAGCATTTCTAACAAAAACACCTCAGGGAACAGACACAGGGCTCGGTTCGTCTGAACACATGAGAATGAGGAAAATGGAAACAAATTTCAAAGGAGAACACACCATACCCTTAAAAAAACCCCAAATTCTGTGAAATTTCCTCCCAATCTGTCCAAAATACTTTAACAACAGTTCCTCAGTGAGGCCCTTGCAGCCATAAATCCAGCAGACATGAACCCCTGAGCAGAAAGGCTGCAGGAACAAGGATGCACAACGGATGCAATGCAACCCCAGCTGCATTGCCTTGAAATTTCCTCCCAATCTGTCCAAAATACTTCAACAACAGTTCCTCAGTGAGGCCCTTGCAGCCATAAATCCAGCAGACACGAACCCCTGAGCAGAAGGGCTGCAGGAACGAGGATGCACAATGGATGCAATGCAACCCCAGCTGCACTGCATGGAAGCAAACGGAGCTCAGCTTTATTTCAGGTACAGAGAGGGTTATAGTGTTATTTTTCCTTTTCCTTAGCTATGTGGGGTGAGAGTTAAAGAGCTCCTGTTCTGGTGTGAGCTGTGCACGTCGCAGGGGACACCAGCACAAAGGCAAGAGGCCAAGTGACAGCTTTGGAGCCAGGAGATGAGAGAGATGACTTCAGCCTTTCCTGTGAATACAAGCTAGAGCTAATTAACTGAGCAAGGAGTGTGGGCCAGGGCACAAAACTGGCCAAGCTGCCCTTGGACTCTCTTGCTGGCTGGCCTGTGCAGGGGAGGCAAATCCTTTTCTTTGTCCTTGTGCCTCCCTGCCCCTTCCCATGGGGGACAGAGGCTGAGGAGCTCCCTTGCTTTTCCACAGGAAGCACCAAAGTCACATCCCCAGCCTCTGTAAGAGCAAAGAAATAATTAAGTAAGATAATAAAGCATCAAGCCCTAAATATAGAGAAAACCTCACCAGGAAAGCACCTTCTCCAGCCCCATCATTTAAACATCCACAGCAGCAGAGTGTGGTTATGAAGCACTTAAAAGACCAAACACCCTGGTGGGCTGAGATCAGGATGAGAAACCTCATCTCCACAGGTAATTTTTCACTAAGTTATAAAGCAGCCAGAACTGCGACTTTGAATGAAAGAGCCAGCTCAGCTTCCACTGGAGCTCCAGTGCTGCTGTGCCAGCATAAATTTTAATAAAATACCAATATAAATTTAGTCTTTTTACCCCTTGAAATGTTGCTCTATATAGAATGAGACTCACGGGCCTTTAAATAACAGTCTATTCAAGCATCACAATGAGCTCTTTTGCCCACGTAAGTAGATACTTTATCCCAGCAACTTGACAACGATTCAGAGAGCTGCCTTGCCCTGCTCTGAGCCATAAAGCCACTCCACATCTCCACAAATTGATTTGTAAGGTATGCTACTGCTACAATTTCTTCTTTGGCCTGTTGGTCTGTGCCCTTTCCACCAAAGTACTCACAAAATCAAAGAGCACATTTTTATTCTAAAGGAACCTCTCTGACACAGCACAGATTTGAGAGAGATGTGTATATTCCTTCATACTCAACGTGTGTGCCCAGTGAATTCAGCTCCAGAGCAGAGCCAAAGGCTCCACAATGATCCTTCATTGCTTGCTGCAGCTGCAAGCAAGGTCTGTGCTAGAGATGCATCTTTATAAGCCTGTTTAATACCTTTAAATTATGGCACCGGTTTTACAGCTGAGGTAGGAACTGCCATTACCATTTGTAAGACATTTATTTCTAACCTGCTCCAAAAGGCTGCTTTCCCCATGAATTTCCACTGCATGCCTTTATAACCCATGTAGAGCTTTTGGCTTGCAAAGTCAACCATAAATCAGTCACAGCAAACCAGAGGTGAGATACCCTTTTACATGAACACATCACCCTCTGAGTTCTGCACCTCAAAGAGGCAGAGCCTAGAAAACCCAGAGCTGCCTTATTTACAGCTCCTAGGAGAGAGACAGTATTTCAGAATTCAAATTCTGGGTGGTTAAAGGAAAGAAACAGCAGTTTCCAAACAAGAAGTATCAGCTGGTTTTGCTTCCTGCTGACATTAATTCATCTGTGAGGTTTGCATGTTACGTGAGGCAGTAAAATGGTGCTGAATGACACAAGACAAGCTGGCATCACCCTCATGGGGAATGTGCTGAAAATACAGAGTAAAGGAAAAGGGGAGAGAGCATCACTGAGCAGAACATGGATAACCTCTCCCCCTCAGATCAGGCACATCAGTGATCTCCTCTCAGAATGGGAAAGAGGGATGTGTTACATAAAGGTGCAGGATTTTTATATCCTGTCTCGTTTTTCTCAGCATTCCCTGGGCTCCTCACAGTACCAGCACTGACTGTAAGGGAAGCAGGGAAAAGCTTCCCCTGATTTTACCCCAAACGTGGCAGGGATGGAAATGATGTAAAGGCAAACAACGCTATAGTCCTCAGACAGAAAACCAAAACTACTCAATGCCACAAGCAGGGCCCACCAGCAGGAAAAGGGACAGGGCCTCCAGGTCAGAAAGGCCACCTGGATCAACCACAGCTCAGGGCAGACAAGGAACAGCTGTCCTGAACCTCCCTGTGGCAGAAGGCAGCCCTGGCACCTCCCCTTGCTGAGAGGAGCAGATTGTTTCCAGGACAGAGCTGGCTTTTGTGCCGACATCACAAACCCACTTCAGAGGCCTGAAGTGGAACAGCTTGTTCTCCTGTGCATGGATTTTCACAGCCCTGCAGCCTCGGGAGCTGCCAGGCTGTGCTGTGATGGATGGCCTGGTGTCCCACACGGCCTCTCTGGAGGACAGCCACGCTCTTTTCACCAGGACAGCTGCAAACCTGGACAAGGGATGATGCAAGGAGTGGTGGCTGTGCCTGCTGCCCACTCCCACCCTGTGCCATAAAGGCAGGAGCACTCAGACATCCCTTCTGAGCCCCTGTGGCTCTGAAATGGAGTCCTCCAAGCAGCTGAATCAGTGGATTTTAGGGAACACTACTGATGTGTGGAAGCAGTAATCATTGCTGTCAATGTATTCTGCTCCCACATATGTGAATTAACCAAAACATGCACAGGAATGTGGCTGGCGTCAGTTTACCCTCTCCTGGTGTAAGACATATCCCACACTGGGCTCAGCCACAAAGAACATCTTCAATCTCCTCTCAGCCAAAGGCATTGAAGTGACCTTGTCAGAACACAGAAATGGATACTGACTGGCCCAAAGTGTTTGAATTTTACGCTGCAGCAGCTGGGATGTGATTCTCACGTGCTGAACCAGAAACAGACTGCAGCATTTGCTGAAGACAAGCCTTGCCAAAGGCTGCCAGGCTGGGAGGGACACTCCATCCCCTCCAGGTCACTTTTTCTGCTTTCCCACAATAAAACAGCTCTTGGAAAGATTTCTCACAATTTCAGGCTCAGTGTGAGCATCAAACTTATTCCTTTTAACTCACAGGATGTCTCAGAGCATCACAACTTTGTGATGAAGCTTCTGCCTTCCCCTCTGGGCCCTCCGAGCTGTCCAGGTGATGGAGTGTAGCAATAACAGGGTAACTGAGGCTGGAGAGGACCTCCACGTGCTTCTCCAACCTGCTCAGGCCAGGGCCCCACATCACAGGTAGGTCAGGTAGCCCAGGACCTCACCCAGCTGAGTTTTCAATGTCTCCAAAGATGGAGTCTCCTCAACTCCAGTGATGCCCATTTCAGCACTTACCTGCTCTCGTGGTGGATTCCACCCACCCTGACATCCTAAATTCCTAAAAATGACAAGTCTTGAGCTCCAGCAGCACAGCCCTAGCACCATGGTACTGGTTATTCCCTTAGGTCAGAATTTCTTCTTTGACCTGTAAGATGTCCCTTATTTGTCAGTTCAGATGCAGCATTCCCACAGGAATGCCATCCCTCCTATAAACTGCCACCATCTCTTGGCATCTGTCAGCTGGAAAATTCCCAGCTGTGTTTTATGTGATAAATCCACTGCTGCCATCAGAGATCTGCCCTGCCTCAGCTGGCTGCCCTTCACAGTGCACTGCTTGCTGCCCAGGACACATTGATGAAAAATGCATGTCTGATACAGGCTGGGAAAGGAGGGGAAGTTGTAGCACTCAGTCAACAACATGGACACCTTCCAGCAGCAAAGCAGGGCCTTCAAACAGTGATGGATCACAAGCAAGTACAGCCAGCTTCTGATTGCTCTTGCACTAAGGAAACATTACCTATAAAAATACAAAGAAAAATAAAGGTTATAATAATTTGAACTTGGCTTAAGCTGCGTGTCTTATATGGACATGCAGGCAAAAATAAAGGAAAACACATCCAGGTAATTTGAGATTGCACATATATAAATTAGGGCTGAAAGAAGAGGTCAAGTTTTAACTTTTTTTGCCACCTAAAAGCAGGGTGTGACCACTATAAGCAGCTCATCTAAAACACATTCCTGTGTTTCACAGCAAAGTTCACTGTACTCTCACATTCACTATGGGACCAGGCACAAAGAAAACAGAGGGACTTTGAGTTAAGACTGCCAATCCAAACAACAGGAGCTGTAATCCTCTGTCTGATGAGTTTTCCAAACACAACCATATACCCAAAACCTGAAATTGAAGTATTTAATTCTCAGGATCAGCTGAAGAACTCTGAAGCATTGAGGTGGTCTAGGAAGAAGAAGCCTACCAAGAGCACAACCATTTCTAAATCCCTTTGGGCTGACTCCAAGCACTTAGATAAATGAGAAGCATGGACAGATGCCAAACCCCCCCATACACAGGCAGAACTCTGTTTGGGCAAAACTATCCCACAACATCCAGAACTGTCAGAGGTGAAGGATGCACTGGTTTCCTGGCAGGGAACTTTCAAAGAGAATCATTAAGCTCCAGATCAGTCATCCCTGGCAGTGGTTGTCCCATTCCTGGAAGTGTCCAAGGCTGGATGGGGCTTGGAGCAATCTGGGATGGTGGGAGGTGTCCCTGCCCATGACAGGGGGGTGGAATCAGAGGGGCTTTAAGGTCCCTTCCAGACCAACCCATTCCATGCTGATTATTCTCTGATTTCACTCCTGCAGAGTTGGACACTGCCCTACTCAAAGTGGGTAAATGTGAATCAACAAGTGCCAAGCTGGGGTGCAAGAGCATTCATTGGTCTGCCCCTTTAGCTGCTCCTCCTGCCTGGAGGGCAGACACATCTGCAACCTCTGTCTGACACTCCTTTCTCCTTGAATTATGCAAGGTGCTGGCCCTTGTGCTCCTTCCTCCTCAATGGAGAGGCTGGGAAGGGCTGAAAAGTTGGTGCTGGCCTCCAGTTGAGATGCTCTGATTGCTCTAGAAAAACCCCAAGAGCAGACCTGGACTTGAGTAGCCACTGCAGGAAATTTTATCAGAAACTGAGCTGGTCCAGAAGAGCATCAGGTCTGCAGGACACAGAAATGATTCCTGAGCATGGAATGGTCCTGAAGACACCTCAGACATTTTGGAGTGCACCAGAACCCTTCAGTCCATTAAAACCAGCACATCTCACTCTCCACAGGCAGCAGCATTGGGCCCTTGATCATACAACCAAAAAAAATTCCCAAGCAAAATGGGACGTGCATCTGGTTTATTATCAATTAAAAGCAAGAAGCTACAAATCACATTTTAGAGCAGCAGGAGCAGAGCAAAGCCTGCTGAACGCATCCCAGGGAAACACTGGCACCCTCTGCAAAATTAGCCATGTTTCACCAATGCATTTAGTGGGATTATCTGAGGATCAAAATTACTCAATGTTCCATGAAGACCCTGGATTATTGTGCTGTGGTGTTGTGTCAACAAGACAAAGAAGTAAAGTGAGAGAAAAAAATACCCTTCTTAGAGTAAAAGGAGAATTGTGCTCTCACCTACCCCATTACTACAGCTCCAAGTAATCAAACATGGATATAATTTTGCAGTTCCTTAAAATGAAACAGTTCAGCACTGAACAAAGAATGGCTTCTGCTCCAACCCAATGTGACAAATCCAGGGATGCACACACCAGGCAATCTACTTCGTTACTGTTTCAATAAAAATGATTTCATGGGTTCTTTTTTTTTCTTCCTCCCCTGAGACACCAGCATACTGGTGATTACTTTGGATTATAGCAGTGCTTATTCCATTAAGCAATCCAATTCACCAGGCATTGCTGATTTAGACGTGCCGTTCCACAAAAGGCTTGGGGCTGCTCTGTGTTTCCTAGGAAATGTGAGGCCCAAAGAACTGGATGCAGAGACTGGGAAGCTCCCATCACCTGGAATGCCTACACAGCCTGGGGACTGAGATCCTGGGAGCAATTCTCTGCTGGCATTGATAGGAAAAATCTGCCGAAGTCCATGGAATGGAGCAAGGGGAAATTGCTTTCAACCTGTGCTATTGCCATCCAACAGAACAGCACAGCAGGTCTGAGGAAGGCAGTGAGAAAGTGGTCCTTGAAATAAAAGCCAGGACATGAGGGTGTGTTTGTCACCACTGTTCACTGTTGCTCAGATCATCTTCCCATTTTTCAAATGCTCAACACCAAACCGAACTCGATGGAAGAAGTCTTCTTGGATCAACGTATGTCACTGCATCCAAGTCAGCTCCTTCTGAAGAGAACCACAAAGTTCCCACTAAAAGGTAAAGCAAGGCAATGCTTTTATACCATCTTTTATTTCATTTAATCACAAGACAAGAACAGCTTCTCCAAATGTGCTTTTTCTAGAAAATGTGCCTGTTTTTTACCAGCCAGGGCAAATCACAGCGCTTTGTGCTGACCTCAGTATCTCTTCTACAGCCTACAGGAGATTATCTGCTCCAGCAGTTAAAGAATCTTCCTAAAGACAGAAAAACCTCGCCTTTGATAAACAAACACTCTGTTAGCATTCCAGCCAAAGCATAAGAAGTTCACTGCAGAAGCTGGATTGATTATGTAAGGCATTGATTCCTGCCTCACACATTTTTTTGCTCTATAATAAAGATGTTTGAGAGCCAGAAATTCAGCAGCTGCAGTAATAGATGGAAGAGAACTTACTATAACTAGCAGACAATCTAATCCCAAATTTGAATTTTTCTTTCTTTCAAAAGCATAATTAAATACTAGGAGCTGAAATAAATCTATTTAATACACCCTGAATCATTTCATGCTAGTATAAAGCAAAATTCAAGGGACTGAGGAGAGATCAAAACAGAACCTTTGCCTGCATCAACCAAAACTGACAGCAGCACTATTAAGAAAAGCACCACAGTAAAGCAAAGTAATAGTCTTAATTTACTGCTGAATCTTTCAGTTCTGTTTCCTTCCCTTGCCTTCCTTGGAAAGCACATGTTTTATTTATGATTAGAGGAACTTATCCCTGAAGGGCACATCTCACCAAGCTGATCTTTTAGGGGACACAGTAAATTTAAGATGAACTTGGTCTGCTTCAAATTGCCAGAATGTTATTTGAGCCCATGAATTTCTGTCAGGTTCTCTGAGTCAGTTGCTGTGTCTGGGTTATCGAGGAAGGAGCAGGCTCTGCTGCTGGGATTAGGAATGGTTTACTTTCACTCAATACTTCCTTTCACCATCAAAGACGCCTTGCAAACCTAATAACAGACTCCGGAGAGACAGGAAAAGCCCCTTCACTGATAAACTAAGCTAAAGCTCTGCAAAAAAAAATAAAAGCTGAGCAAAAGGAGTTAAAAATCCATCCACTTGTCTTTGTCCCATTTCATCCTACACAGGATTCAGGGACAGATTATCAATGGTACCAAACACACTTCAGAACAACAAACAAAAAACAACACAGCACCACGCACGCCTCTAACTCCAGCACTCCTCGTTCCTTATTCAGCTGACCTAAAACCCTTTCTAGGCTGTCCCAGGCTCCTTGGAACTGGACAGCTTAGGAACGTCAGCCTTGAATTATCCACCCACACACACACAGCACATTCCTGCTCCAGCCCTGGAGATCACACAGGATCCTGCTCCTCACCCCAGCTCGCACGTTTCCAACGGGAGCAGCGGACACGGTCTCTTGAGCAAGCTCAGGCTTATATTTAGCTCCCAAGTACAGATTTGACAAGTGTTTATATTTAGATGGAGAGTCAATAAGCTCACTGGAGGCTGAACGTTTGATTTAATTGGCACCCTTTGCACCGATTGTAGCAGGATCCTGCATCAGCACGGGCCAGACCTGAAGGAATGTTAGGAGGTTTTAATTTTTGTTCCACAGCAAAGAGATGGTTATGAAGGAAGGATGACAAGGATGACAGTGCTCAGTACATCGGTTTGTCTCCTGCCTCCAGCAGATGAAAGGAGTCTTACCCTTGCCTGCAGAGTAAGTAGTTCAAGGGAAAAAAAAAAAGAAAAATAAAAGCCAAGGATTAGTCCTATGAAACTGCCCTTTCTGGATCTAATCAAATCTTATTTGCACTAATTTGATCCTTATTAGACTTTTCAAGGAAGATTTTCCCCGGGCCATCTAAAAAAATTTCTTTTTTCATTCTCATGCTGTTTGGAGGATGAGAACACATTTACATACAAAAAGCAAATGATCCCCAGATTTTGCAGCAACCCTGAGATGCTGTTTGCACAGAAAATCCTCTGAAAGCAAAGAGACCAGGACTGAGAACCTGCTGTTGCCCTAACTGCAAATTTTTGTTTAGCTCTTCCTTTGAGTGTTTGTTCATCCCATTAGAAAACTCTAACCACTTGCAAATAATTGAAGTCCCTGCCAGGACAATGCTGAGTCAAATGCTTCACTATACAAAGCAATTCTCTAAGTACTCTTCCAGATATTTGCATCAGACTTTACCTCCAGCTTTCTCAGCTTTATCACACCAGCTTTAAGTTGTGCCAGCTCTACCAGAGGTAAATTAACATTTAAGTGTCACAAAACAGCCCGGAATGACAAAATGGAAATGCCCATCAAAAGCTACAAGTAGTTTGCTATGGTTGGTTATGAGAGCCCAAATTTTCCCACATTACACAGCTCTGAGAGGTCTGATCTGTGAAGCTGAAAAATGACAGCTCATCATAGCTCCAACTTCTCATCTCAGGACAGGGCACAAATACTTGTGGAATAAGGAATAGCACAAGTAAAGAAAATATTCCAAGCATGAAGAATCAGCTGAAGCTCAGCTCTCTGTATTTGAAGGATGAACAGAGGAAAAAGTGCTTCAGATGCCGGAATATATTCTGGATAAAGTAACATCTCTCCTGCCCTGCTGCCCAGCGCCCAGTGTGGAGAGAAGCAGGTGAAAATTAGAAAAGAATAAACCATCACAACACAATAACACTGTTCCTCAACAGCAGAGATATTGTTGGAAAGCCACAGAGTGCTGGGCATTAATTAAACACTGCTCATTAATCAGGCATGGATAAAAAGCAGCTGTTCTGCAATAAGGGTAGAGAAATGTCGGAGACTCTGGTGTTTGTGAGGTCCCCAGGATGAGGTGAAGAGATGAATCTGACTCCATATTCTTAGAGGGCTGATATATTATATTATATTATATTATATTATATTATATTATATTATATTATATTATATTATATTATATTATATTATATTATATTATATTATATTATATTATATTATATTATATTATATTATATTATATTATATTATATTATATTATATTATATTATATTATATTATATTATATTATATTATATTATATGCTATACTAAAACTACACTAAAGAAAAAGGAGACATCAGAAGGCTTCACAAGAATGAATAATAAAAACCCATGACTGACTGACAGTCTGACACAGCTGGCTGTGATTGGTCATTAGGTTAAAACAATTCCCATGTTTGGATAAACAATCTGCAGACCACATTCCAGAGCAGCAAAACATGGAGGAGCTGAGGCTCCTCATCTTCCTAGGAGAAGAAATCCTGGTGAAGGGATTTTTCAGAAAATATGACAGTGACAGGAGACATTTCCTCCCTTCCCACCAACCTCCTCCTCAGAGTGGTACCAAGGCCAGCATCAGATCAGGTCAGCCATGGCTTTATCCAGCTGAACCCTGAAAGCCAAGGATGGAATTTCTGCCATTCCCAGGAACAGGCTGCTTCAACAGAAAATACCAAAAATTCCCCAAACAAACCTCCCAAGCAGCAACTTGAAGGACAAGGGTGTTGACCTTTTTCACCCTTTTAAATCAGCTGTCGGGGTGCACTGTTATTTTCCCTTCCAGCAGCAACTTCAGAGGTTCTCAGGAGATGAAACTGCAGCTCGTAGCTGCTGCAAAGGTTAATGCCAATGCAACAAACAGAGCAAGCCCACAGAGCGCTGAGTTTCTTCGGGCTCCTCAGCTCTGAGTGACTGCTAGGAGACAGAGGAGAGGTCTGAAAGCTCTCAGCAGCATTTTGTATCATGCACAGGAGGACAATTCGGAGATTTACAGGCAATTTACAGCGATTTCTACAGACAGAATGCAAGCATCCCACTAGAATTGACTTGCACATGCTCACAGTGAATGGTGGAGGCAGATGAGCCCAAAACAGGCCAAAGCAAACATCTGGATGGACCCACAGAGACCCTAAACCACCCTCTCTAAATGAAAAGTCACAGTTCAGGGCAGACCCAGTGCAATTCTTGTAGCTCTCTGTTAGCCATCACACCTGGGGCAGGGAAACATCATTTAGTTAATGAAGATGTGAGGCTGGGCAGCATGGAGTGAGGAAAACCGCCAGGAGAGCTGCTCCTGTTCCTGTCCCTGCTGAAGGCAGGTTTGGGAGTGTGCCCCATCCTCCTCCTCTCGCCCTCTCACACCCCAATACAGGGGATGTTTTCTCTATCCAGACATTGTCTCCCACTCTCCACCTGGAATCTCCAGGCATTTCCATAAAACAACTCACAGCTCACGGCTGCAACAACAGAACATCCCCACAATTCCATGAAAAAAGCACCATTCCATGAAAAGCACTGGGTATTTTTCCTTCAAGAAGTTACTGGTACTGCACAAAGTGCAAACTTCTTTTTGTAATTTTTTTTCCCTCTCCTAAAATGAACATTTCTTAGGCTTTGAAGCATGAAATAAGCAAGCCCCATAGAGAATGGTATTTTTAGCCTCCAGGATCACATGATGTGCCAATGGATTCTGTCAGGATCATCAGTCTTGCAAATTTAAATTGATTGAAGTAATAAGAGTGCTTGGCAAACATACCAAGCTGAAATATATGAAAGGCCAAAACTTCTAATCAGACAGCATGAAGTAAATGCAGTTCTCTTTATAACACTTCTAAACAATCCATATTTGCTGGGAAAAAAGCTTGCTGTTTGGAAAATTGTAAAGATTTTTTTTGTCTTGTTTTTTTCAACTCTTTCATAACCAGTTAATTTTTTTTGTCATCACTCGGTCCTTTCTTTCCAAGTGTTCACATAAATCAGTCTGATCCGCATTAAGAACTAATTAATTCAATATCAAAGAATAATTTCTTCAACAAACAAACAGCTGGATCCTTGCAGTTATCCTTGCATTATTCTTATCCTGGACGGATGTGCAATGCAGTATGCAAAACAGACAAAATGTATGATGAAATACTCTTCAAGGTTGGATTTAGACTGATCAAAGGCAGAACAGCCAAAAGAAAATCTTTAAAACTTCTCATCTTTGGTGTGGTTTTATTGGTTTTGGGGGTTTTTTTATTCACTGTGATCAGACTTTAGTGTAAACCCCAATGGAAAAGAGATTTTTCATTCCCATGGCCAGACATCCATCACCATTCCAACTTTAGCTGAAGGCCCACACCTCATGAGCATCCCTCCTACGAACACTGGAGAGGATTAAGGGCAAGAAAAGCTGAAGTAAACAAGGATAACAGGAAAATTTATATTGGTCAAGGTCAATGAAGTTAAAAATGAAAATTAGCCAACTTGCATTGTCTTGCAGGATTTTAGGTTTCTGATTTAATGATTTTGTGCTCTGGGATGAGATGCATTGACTGAAACACAAGATGGGTTTAGGAAGAAACAAGCAACACATGGGCCAAGTTCTCTCAATTGCACCAGGACAAATCCCCAACAATTCCATTAGAATCTGTGGGTTTTCACTGGGTAAAACCAAGGGAAAGATCTCCAATAATTGCCACTGTTATTCATGAATTACAGTGCAAAGATAACCAGAATTTCTCATGAAGGCTGGTACGTTTTTATATTTAGAATATGAAATCAAAACTTCATTCAGAGATAGAGTCTCAATTAAATCACATACTATGGTCAAAAGTAAGTGCTAAAAGAAGGTGAATTATGGGCAAGCTCTGCTTGACTTCAGGAACACACCAAGGATGAGGTGCTAGAACCAGCTTGGACACTAGGAAACACTTTGCATTTAATCACACGACTAAAAATAATTGTCCTGCCTTTCCCATTGATTGCTATCTGTAAATATTCACTTTGAGCTTGCAATGACTTTCCCCAGAGCAGGAACTGACCAATTTCTGTCCAAGCATGGGAGGCTGGGAGCTAAGCATGGCGTCCAAGTTCACAGCAAGCTTCAGGCATAAAATTTCATGTTCCCTCACTAAGATCCAGAGACTGAGTCCAACTACACCCAGAGATTCTCCAGGGATTTCTCATAGCTTCAAGAAAAATTGGCTGCTGTACCATGGTTTTAATACATTTGCATTAAAATTATATTACAATGTGTGTCTTGGTTTATCTAACAAATGTTAGACTTTATAATAATGGGTATTTGTATATAAGGTAATATAAAAATAAAAGGAGGTCAGATTAACCTTAATTGTCCCTTCTGGCCTTAAAAACATCCAACAGTCACAAGGATGATGTGGAACACTTTAGGAACACTTACACAGACCCAGCTGATCCAGCTGCCACACAAACCCAGACAAGGAATCCGGACCAGGTAAGAGCTCCCTGGATCAAACATCACTGGAATCTGAGCATGGCACTGGTGGCAGCAGAACCCAGCAGCCCTGGAGGTTCTTGCTAGGAAAATTCCAGTCCAGGCAGGATTCTTTTTCACTCGTGCAGGTGAGCACCAAAGGTGGTAAAGGCTGAGCAGAGTTTACACCAAAGGCATTTTTAATTTTTACTTCCCTCATCTTGGCACATCACAAAGCTCAGATGTGAAGGAGACATCTGGAGCCAAACTACCAAAGATAATTACTTGAGAGGTGGTTCCAAGGCAGAGCTGTCCTCATGAAAATTCAGAAAGACCTCAGTGATAGCTACAAGGCTCATTTCAGGAGTTATCAAAACTTCTTTTCCCACGTGCTTTCCAAGCAGACACACTTGGAAATCTGGATGCACTAGACCGGCATGAATTAGATCAGACAGACAAGCAGGGAAATCTCACAGAGGAGAAAATGTAGAGCTTGCTTTTATTTAGGTATTTATAATGTTTTCTCTAATGTGTGTCAGATTAATGAGGAGTAAAATCATTAACAGAAGATTCCAAAGAGCTGGAAGAATGCAGAATACATTTCATTTCCCCTACTAGCCACCCCAGGAGATTCATCTGCAAGTTCTCAAGAATTCACAGAATGGTTTGGGTTGGAAGGGACTTTAAAGATGATCTTGCTCCAGTCCCCCTGCCATGGGCAGGGACACCTTCCACTATCCCAGGCTGGTCCAAGCCCCATCCAACCTGGCCTGGAACACTTCCAGGGATGGGGCAGCCACAGCTTCTCTGGGCAACATGTGCCTCAGCACTCTCTGAGTAAAGAATTTCCTCCTAAAATCTAATCCCAATCTTTCCTGTCTTATTTTAAAACCATTCCCCCTTGTCTTGCACAGATAGCAAACAATATTTTTGTTCAAAGCCAATTTGAACACCAAGTTACCACAAAGCACTCTAAAAGTGATCTCTGTTTCTGAAGTGTTTGTGTATCCCAAGGCTCTGATCCCATCACATCGGTGTGAACCTGAAATAAATTCCCATGCTTTAAAGGAGTTATTCATAAGCAGCTACTTCAGACTGATCCCAAGCTCACAAATGGCCACATTTCCCAGCCTGGAGGAGAAGGTGACAGCTTAACAAGGCAATATTTTAAAAGCATTTTCAACTTGGGCAAACTCTGTGTATCCTGCATCTAAAAACTAACCTGACTGTCCACAGGAGCTTCTGTGTCAGATGCTCAAAATCTGTGCTATAAATAGACTCCAGCAGTCTTCAGAAAAGCACCGAGACATGAGAATTGTCAAACACAGACACAGCACCTAAATATTCAGTGATCTAATTTTGATCTCACAGAAGGCATACACTGGTGTAACACTGTATTTTTTTTTTAACTGAGAGAAGATTCATCTAGACACAAGATTACTAACCTATATTTATTTCTATTTTTAATCCTTGTGGTTAATTATTTATGTTAGATGGCATGTTTAAGATAAGAACATATTGCTGCTCTAGAAAAAAACTAATAGAATAGGCTTTCCTGCTTTCTCAGATAAAAGAAAATAACAAAGATACAATCCTCTCTAATTTCACACAACAGTCCTGTCTTCGGTGATCACTAAATTAACAGTGCTGCAATCACTTTGAAATAGTATATAACATTTAAAGTTATTAGTCAGCTGTTTGCTTTTCTACAAAGAACTCAACACACTCCACAAAGCAGCAGACAAACCTGAGCACACCCAAGTGATCTGCTCTCCCAGCTTGAGCCTTTCTAGTCTGCAAGTTAGATCTGCAGAAACGGCCACTGAACAGAGCAAAAGAAACAAACACAGGCTGATAGGTGAGAAAATAAGTACAGGCCAAGATCAAAATCAACTCACTTTCTGCACCAGCAAGTGCAGTCAATTTGCAAGCAGATTCAAACAAGACAAAACACAGCAGAGGGGGAAAAAATAGACCAAGGGCTACTTGTGCAGCCCTGACACCAGGCAACATTGGCATTCCTGTCAGTGGTTTTGCCAGAGTCAGAAAACCAGCTCTAGAACCTGATCAACAGCTGAATATCCAACCCACAGACAGCTCTGCCAGAATCAGAGCCTCTCTCTAAATGATGTAGCAGACAGCAGGACTCTGCTTTTCACCAGCTTCTTCTCCATCTCCCAAGACACCAAAGTCACAAGGGGTTTGTCACAAACACGCAAAACTCGAGCTTTGGGAATCAATGAAAAAAACCAGATGGTTCTAGGGAAGACAGAAGTCAGCAGGCAGCTTATTTGAGGCAGCTTCTCCACAGCATGCAAAATGAGAGTGGGACACAGAGAAGTCCTGATCCCCCTTTGAGTTGTGCAAGGATCTGGAAGCTTAAGCCAAAGTTAGGCCACCAAGAATGCACCCCACTTCAGTTACAAAGAACTGAAGGGGGGAAAAATACTTAAAATATTAATGAGTCACACTAACAAGAGACACATTGATGATTATGAGCTTAAAAAATAATCCTCATGAATTTCAGAAAGGAATATGACGATGGCCTGTGCAGCTGGGGCATGGAATGTGGCAATGGATGAGGAGTTCAGTCGTTGGGTCCTTCCCCTGGGTGGCCACAGGGAGACACTTCCTTCTAGACACCATAGACATTTCCTTCTAGACACCATTTCTAGGTAGGTCTGCCATCAGCCTGATCTAAGCTAACCCCAGGAGTCAGTGCCCCCTGTTCTTGTCCTTTACAGCCTAATCACAGATCATTCACAATTTTCAGCCACGGGCTAGGGGTTAGTTTTGAATTCCTGCCCCTTCACTGTTCAGACTGCCCATGGACACAGCTGCAGCTCTTGGTCCAGCTCAGCAGCATTTTCATGCAGTGATGAAGTGGGAGATGTTTGGCTGGTGGGCCAATCTGCTGTTTAAGGGATATCCTTAAATCCCCAAGGCTACAGGCCAAAAGGGAGTAGGCAAGATGGCCTGGATTAGACAATCTCAAACAATCTCCTGAACATTCACAATACTACACAGCACTTCTTTATCAGGACCATTAAATACATTTCTTTTGGTATTTAAACAGTTTCTCCTTCCTGATTCCTTTTGTCTCCTGTAATTTGTTGTGTAGGTGAATTTCTCAACCTGTGCCAAGGTCGGGGTAGTGTTTACAACGCATTTAAATCTAACTCCAAAAGTACCTGAGCCTTTGCTTGCCATACACCACATCTAACAATGTCACCATCTGTGAGCAATATGCTGACATGACTTCACTTCCCAAGCACTGGCAAAATACTGGGAAGAAAGATAACAAACTTGGAAAGGTCATTTCAAAGTCACTGATAACTTGGCCAAAAATCTTGTCTCATTATCTGCCCAGCTCTTGCCTTGATCTCCTCATAAACGAAAGGGAAAAGCACAACTTTATCTTAACATATATGTTTTTAATTCTTAATGGAGCAGTGAAATATTGGATCTTTAATGTGCCTCTGCAGCCACTGTTCTGTGGAGCAGTAAATCCTAAAGAGTAATGAGGTGGCACCAAACCAAGTCTGTCTGGAGCTCCGGCATGAATTTCACATCAACAATTTGGTCTGGTACAAAAGCACCCATCTCAGTTTTGGGAAATCAATGGAATTTTTAAACTTAGCTTAAAAATGTTACAGGGAGCTTCACAGAAACAAAGAAGTGGTTTGGAAGGGACCTGAGAAACCATATTGTTCCAGCCTCCCACCATGGACAGGGACACCTTTCACTAGAGCAGGTTGCCAAAATATCTTTGACAATGCTAGGTTGGAGAAAGAAATTGGAAAAGAGTGGAGAAATACAAACTTGAATAGAAAATAAACAGGAGCAGTCAGATGTAACCAGCAGCCCATGTCCTCTGTTCCCATCAAAACACCATACCAAATAATCAAGCAGGATACATGAAAAGGAAACCAGGAAAATGCCAGTCAGAGCTTCCTTGGGACTAAATCCCATCAGAGTAATGTCATTTCTTTCCATTCCAGAGTAACAGGTTGGTGAATTGTGAAGGACAGGAGACATTACAGATCTTGATGCCAGGACAGCTCCTGACACTGCCCAGCATGACAGGACAGGGAAACAATTTAACCAGGAGGAAAAAAAGGGCTCAAGAGCCAACCCGGGGCTGCCATCAGTGGGTCCCTGTCAGGCAAAAGGATTTTAACTGAGGGTACTTTTAGATTTCTTATTTCCATAATAGGGAACTTAATTGTTATGCTTAAAGTTATATTAAAGAAGGCTCCAACAACATTAAAGAAAGAACTGGAATGATTTTAACATGGAGAAATCACCCTGATAAAGAATTATTTGCAAAAGTGAAAGGTTATTCCCACCTAAGCAGAGAACCAGCTGTACAGACACAGTTCAGGGAACAACTGCAGCTTTCTAGAAGAGGACTTCCCAAGCTGAAGCTGCATCACCTTTTACACAGTTGCCAAAAACTCAGACACAGAAATGAGATGAACAGTCCATTGTATATCAAGGATATGAAGTAATTCTTTTCTGCAAGGCTGCACAGGTGAGACCTCAACTGAAGGAAGACCTGGGTCCAATCTGAGGAATGAAATTTCAAGGAAGGTGATGGTTACTGCAGAGACCTCAGAAGATAAAGACGAGAAGCAAGTTTCCAGAAAGAATGACTACACAGAGTGGAAGAATTTGGTTTTTTTAGTAAAGATGGAGGAAAACAAGAAAAAAGGGTTCTGAGATCTGTAAGATATTGCTGCAGAGGAGCAGACCAGTCACAAGGTACTAGGACAAGAACTGTGTGTGAACCAGAGCAAGATTTAGTCCTGAGAAAACCACAATGAAAGAAGCACTGGAACAGAGTGCCTGGAAGGTGGGCAATGCCCACCACAGATCAGACATGTATCCACTGGGGTGATCCAGGTGACCCTGCCCACTTGGACACAAGTTATTCCTCCACACCTGTGCCAGCTCTGCCATCTGCTAACCCGATGATCACTGCTCACCCCACAGAGCTCACCAACCAGCACCAATTCTTGCAAAAGTGGCCAAATCCCAAACACTGTAGGCAGTCGCAACTCCCAACTCTGGAACCTGCATTGATGGCAAAAATATCAAAGAACCAAGTCAGGTTCTGCCACTTTTCACCACGTAACTTCCCTGGAGGGACAAATCATTATGCAGCCTGGGTAACATCCCACTTGAGAAGGAAGATCAGGGCAGACTGACTCACAATTTGGATGCCTGTCCATGATTTTGCCAAGATTCAGGACAGCCTTTGTGGCTTCACGCTTGCATCTGATCTCCCCAATTACTTTAAAATGTTCTGCTGTAATAGAATAATCCATAATAATTATGGAAGGTCAGGGAACAAGCAGGCATAAATATTCTGTTGCTCCTCTGATGGGGAGCTTTATTAATGTGTCTGGGACACATCCCCCAGCCCACTCCAGAAATGCCAAGGCTCCGTGGGGGATGGCACCGAAGGGATTCACAGCTTTCCAATGTCTCTTCAAAAAGATAAAGATTATGACTGTCCAAGAAGTCAGAGGGAATTGGAAAACTTTCCTCCAAAATCAAATGGAGGCACACATAACAATAAAAATAGGTGCTGAGGCAGCAGGATTAAGGCATCCTTTCACCAGCCTTGAGGCAAAGGTTAAACTTAGTCTAGATTTGAACCAGGCTGCATTCCACTTTATTCCAGCTCTGAGCAGCTCCTTGCTCACACAGCTCCAAGCTGCTGGATATAATATTAGCTCCATATACTGCTCCTGATGAAGACTATGGGCTCTGCTCTGCTTTAACCTCACTCATCCAGTGGGGATAAAGTTTGAATGAAATGTCCCCATGGCCAAAATCCTCAAAATTGAAGAGGAAGTTTCAGAACTTTCTCTGCACATCTCACAAGTCCACGCCAGGCAAGTGCAAGCTCAAATTCATGGGCTGGTTGCCCTTTTCCTCAGATCCACTCCAGGCACATGACATTTTACTTCCTCTGTTGTTTCCACTTTTATGTTCTGATGGAGCAGATGCCTTCACATCTCCACCCCCTGAAGATCTTTCAGAGGGCAAATGGATAAACTGCTGGTACTTTGTCTGGCACTTCCCATTTACCAGCACATTTATAAAAACTATACAGAGTGTGAATAAGTTGCCAGTTATACCTGTAACCATCAAACTCAAAAGATCATCAAATAATTTATGAAAATCTATGAAGTCATCTAGTGATATGCTCCCCATCACCTGTTTATATTTCTGTGTTTATAATAAGATTAATCAACCAGACTAATTTTACATTTAATTATTGCTTTCCTCAGAAATGGAGGGATGAAACATTTCTCTCTTGGATAATTAATTCCCCTGGTTTTGACACTCACTCTTACAAATGATAAGTCACATAGGATCTCAATTAACATCCAACCTTTAGCATCATCTCGGTATCAGCCACTTTTTTGCACCTATGCTTATGAAAGCCAAACTGAATTTTGGATTTCATCTCCGGAGCAGAGCTGTCCCATCCAGCAGCATTACATAAACGAGCTTCACACCAGTGGGAAGAGCCTAATAGATTTTGTAGGTCAGTGCTTCTGGCAGATGTTTCTCTAAAGACTCCTTGGAGTTCAAGGGAAAAAGACTTTCAACTAGATTTTCGAAGGCACAGTCCAGTAAAATTAATAAGAGTGGGGAAAACACAGGAAAGGGAAAGACCTCGATTGATTTGAAAATGTTTCGGAAATTCAGGGCACGTGAGGACAAAATAAAAAATATTCCACAGAGAACAACTCAAAAATAAAAATAGCAGCTGTGGCTAAGAACAGCTCTTCAAAGGGATGTCAGACTTCACAATACTTTGTGCAGCAGCAGTGACTAAAAAGGCTTCGCGTTGTCGCCACATGGTGATATTAGAAACTTGCATTCATTTGGGGAGAAAATAAATAAATAACAACAACACATACAGCAGAATAATAAAATGCAGTCATGGGATGGGTGCTTTAAATCCTATTTTTAAACCCCTAGGGCATATTTTCTTGCTCAGCACAGTCACCACAATGTCAAACTCTAATTTGCAACACAGGTCACAAATGTCACAAGTGGCAACACGATGGATGGCATGAGTGCTAAAAACAATTCCTAAGGGCTTAGCCTTTAAAATAAACAGAACTGGTGGCATTTCTTTATTGCCTGTTTTAAACCTCATCATTACACTGAACATTACATTCATCAACAAACTTTTATGCTTTATATGAGCCCTCTTGAGCACAATGTTTTCTTTCCCTGAGCTCTGAAATGTCTGCAGAAGCCTATCCCTAACCTGCAGGAGAAAGAGGGAGAAGCTTACTTTTCCTTCTCTGGGCACCATGACATACTTGTGAGCCTAATAACATCCTTGCAAAGTAGATAAAATATTAAATATTATCATTACATTACACCAGCGAAGAAATAAGGGGCCAATAGTCAGCCACCAGTTTTCTACAAGTGCAAAACTGACCTTGGATTTATTATTTCAAATAAGAGGAGATGATCATCATGAATATTTGATAACATTTTCTGTAACCATAATAAAACAACTCCATTCTCTCCATTTTTTAAAACTGCCAAGTGCTCACAACCATCGCCTGCGTTGCTCTACAGATCTTTACCAATAGCTGTGGTTCTGCAAAGCAATCTTTCATTCATTGAATTTCAGACCAAAAGCTGAAACTGTCCTGTGGCATCATTTTATGTTTTGTTCATTGCACCACCTCAAAGTCCCAAACAAAGGCAGGTGTACCCTGTGAGGCTCCTGGCATCCCACTACAGCCCGAGGAAGCAGCCAAGGAGTCCAAAGGCAATTTCTCTCCTCCCAGGATAGTATCTTATCTCAGTGCTGGAAGGAATCATGAAATAAAACATGTGTTAGCTCCAGAGGATGTTTATTCACAGTTAACAGGCCAACATTTTATTCTCTTCCCCCTCCCCTCTCTCCACAAAATCACGGGGTGGGAAGGATCTGCCTCCAAGATTTCATGGGAATCACCCTCATTCCTCAGCAGAAGAGCCACACCCAAAGAGCCAGCAGCAACAGAGAAATGAAATCCTAGAACAGCAAAACGGACAAAGCCACATCCCTACAAATTCATGGAAGAAATAGCTAAAAACCAAAAACTACTAAAATAGACAAACACCAAGAACTTCCCAAAGCACAGCTCACTGGTGGATGGAAACACAGCAGGAACGTCCATTATTCTCTTCCCTGCACAGCTCCTGTTGGTCACTGCCTGAAGCTGGATGTTAAATAGGTGTGTCTTTGGTAAGATCCCCAAAAATTGTATGCAGCACATCCCATCCCCAGGAATGAGGCAATCCTACAGCTTTCCCTCTGTGGGAGAACCAAGAGCCCCTATTTCTAGCTGTGTTTTTATAAGGTCCCATCAGGGCTTCATGCCTTTTGTGCTCTCTAACTCCTGGTAATTTTACTTGGATTTGGCCATCAGATTTAAAAATTAGATGGAAAGGGGGAAGGAGGGAGAGATGGTGTTCACATAAGCCTTGTTTCCTTAAGAAACCAGGTTAAAAAACCCAACAGCTGAGGAGTTACAAGACGTTCTGTAATCTGCTTTTAAAACACCCCGGAACGAGGCGCAAAGTCCTAACGGGGCATACGAGGATGTGTTTGACAAGGAGCAAGTGCTCACATTAAGGAAAACAACATCATCCTCAAAAAAAATGATTCTGTGATAAAAGAGAGACCCAGTAGCAACTCCAGAGAGAAGGAGAAATTATTCCATGATAAAAGAGATCCAGTAACAACTCCAAAGAGCAGGAGCCTGCTCGGTCACAGACCTACCAGAAGGCACAGGACAATCCTTGCCTTTCTAAATCATCCTTTTCACTCTCCTGCAGACCTTAACAGACTGCTAGAAAAATACCATGAATTATAGAGTATGAATGATGTCAAAGCCTGTTCTCAGAGGAAGGCTGGAACAGCAATCATGTATTCTTCAGTTTGGGAATACACAGACACAATTTTTGTTCATAGCCTATAAGGAAAAAAAAAGGCCCTGCACATCAAAGGCACCAAATACATTTCCTTTCAGATCATCCCTTCCACCAGCCCAGTCTAACACCACAGACAGGGAAAGAAGAGATGCTGACAGGAAGAAAAGGCAAATCAGGACCATGGAGAGTGGCTTAAGTCACCAAAATACACAGGGAAAGCATAAATGCAGCAGGAGACCCAGCGTCTACACAGCCAGTTCAAACTGCACTGTGCAATCCCAGCTGGCTTTCAGAGACACCTGAACATGACAGAGGATGGCTGTAACCCTCAAATGAAGTCCTATGGATCCTGTCTTTGTGTGCAAGGAGGATATTTGGCAACTCAGGCTGCTCTAAACTACAGTTTGTTTCCCTACTGGTCCACAGTACCAAGTAGGGAAACAAAAACTTGGGGATCATGAACAGAATGAGATTTCTTGCTTTAGGCAGCCCCACACAATCCATCATTCACATGAAGGATGTGAAGGGCACCAGTCACTAAAGCACCAGAGAATTCTCCTGCCCTAAGGTGATCATTTTCCAGGTGTCTCACTGCTTCACCATGGAGAGGAAGAAAAAAGACTCGGAAAATTATCAGAATCTTGATGTTGTTCTCCACAGCCAGAAAATCATGTTTAAAAGGGCTTAAGTTTTGTCTGCAACTAAACCAAAAACACTCTCAGCTGTGAACATCCCACATCTAGGAGCAACTGTGGAACTAAAGTAAATCTGAACCCAGCCAACTGAGTTCCTGTTCCTACAGAAAACCTGAGATTCCAGCTAAAATAAGAGACCAAAGCCAACATCTGTTAATAACGTGCAAGAAAACAGTGATAAGTTTTTTCTACTCTCCATTCCCCTACAGAGGGCAAATCTGGGAGCTGCACCACCCACTTTTCTTTGCCTTCTTAAAGCAATAAACTATAATGAATCTCTTATCTCCACAAAGTGCTACAAAACTTCACTAAACTGCACAAATATTTTATACCAATCATAATTAAGGTGCACATTTTCAAGGCACATTTTCTAAAAGTCAGGCACACAAAATCTGACAGCACTGCAGCTTCACACTCACACTCCAGCGGTAATTCCAGGTCTGCCCAAGAGCCTCTGGCTCCCAGAGGAGTCACTGCTGTACCTGTGCACAGGGTGAATATCTAAGTTTAAGGAAGTTCTCTTGATTCTGCCCAAATGCAGACACCTTTTCTTCCGGCTGCCTTCTCCAAACCCACAGCTGGGGTCGCCTGTCTCCACCAGGATGCTCAAAACAGTCTCTCTGAATTCACTTCAAAGCAGAAGTGCACAAAAACACTGCACAGACCCCAGCTAGAAATAGAGTTGCCCTGATTTGATCTAATTAACCTCCTTTCCAGCACTGAAACAAACAGGATGCCTTGGAAAACCCAGTTAAGCAGCCTCCTCACCACTTTCCCCTGCTGCAGGGTGAAGGACAGCTCCTGACTCTTGGAACAACCAGTCAGGGCTGCATCCCAGAGCAGAAGGACATAGGAATTTGTATTCCTGGTCACACAGCCCCGTGACTGAGATCAGCCCAGTGCTCCCGGCTTTGTGGAGCACAAGCACAGCCAAGCCCGTGCCTGCTGCCACAGGGCCCCCAAGAAGAGGGACAGAAGGCAGGGCTTGTAGGGATGAATCACCTCGACAGGACACATATGGCTTGGCACACCAGCAACAGCTCAGCTCAGTCTTTCAGCTGAAAAATGCCTTTTGTTCCTTCCTCCAAGGCTTGTTTTCCAATGCATGGGAAATGTGGCACTTCTTTAGTTACATTTCAGACCTCGATTCTTTTTCCTCAGCAGAAATGTTCTTGAAATATTTCATTTTATCTATTTCCTCACTTTTTTTTTCCCATTCCATCCTACCCTGGAAAGAAGAAAAAAATTGATAGGAAATTGGGAAACTTCATCAAATATGTCCCTGGTAAATGCTAAGTTCAATCATTTTCCACCTGGTCTTTGTGTTAGCAGCCCCTCTGAGTTCTGAGCATTGAGCAAAAGCTTTCTCACACACAGAACCAACCCTCCTCAGGTAGAAGTCCAAACCATGGTGCAGAAACACCACAGAAAGTTCACCTTCCTTCTATCCATGCTGTCAGCACTGAAGAATTTCCTCTGGTGAAGCACTTTGAAGCATCCCACTTGCACACAAGCTGCTACAAATCCTAGCCCCTGTAACCTATCACACAACAGGTTATTTCTGGCACTGCAGAGAAAAACCCCAATCTGCACCCACACAATTCCAGGGCTGCACACTCCACATGCCAAGATGCATCTAAGAAAAGATTTTAAAGTTCCAGGATTCAGATATGTAAAAGAAAAGGGCTGCAGTGACTGCACTTGTCCACTGCTTTGTAACAACTCTGCCATCTCACTTCAAGATGCAGAACATAAACCACACCATGAGGACTGATTTTCTCTCCCCTGACAGAGAACATGTGTTCCAGCCCTGTTTCATGCTTATCCTACACAGGCACAGGTAATTCCAGTGCTGTCCTTCAGGTGTATGATGCCCATTAGCTGAAAGGGTCTGCAGAGTTGTGTTCCCAGGAATTGTAGGAAAAATCAGCCCCCAGCAGGAAAGTATATTTTTTCATTAAGTTGACAGCTGCCCCATTAATAATAGAGGTGTGTTAGCCCTAGAAGTGCCCCAGAAGACTCAGCTTCCACAGGAAGAGGGGGAGCTGTACTGGATATTGCTTCAGCAGGAAATTGCTCAAGCAGTTCAGTGCCATAAGCAGCAAAAAGGAATAAAACTGGAAGAGTCACCAGGCTGGCCTCAAGCTGCATTGTCTTTCTGACTCTGGATGGAGAGTTCACTGTCAGGACTAAAACTGGTCTGAAAGTGGATTTGGGAGACCTGTTTTAGTGGAGTTGTACTGACTCATGAGCTGCCATGCTGGTGCTTGCCTCTCCCTTCCTCTCCCCTGAAACATATTTGGAAACTTAAACAAGAATCAAAACAGGCATGGGAGCCCTTCTGTTATCAGACAAAAGAGACTGGACAGATTTGAGACAAGGAACACATTTCAGATTGCCAGAAACAGCAGGAAACATCAAATTCCACCCTGGAGCCAAACCCTCCTCCTTTGCCCCAGGACAGGAGCAAATCATCTTCTTCTTCCTTGCCTCCACAAAGAGGACATCAGAGGCTCCTTTCTCACTCTCTCACTCTGCTACCCCTGATCCAGCCCAGCTGAATGCAGGAAAGGGCACGTCCATTTTACCAAAAGCATTTTCAAGGGAGGTCTAGGAAGAATCAATATGTTTTTGAAGGACTAACAGGAATGTCTCTGTGTGGCAGACACACCAGATCCTGTCACTCCAGCACATCCTGCATGCCTTGGAATAAATTCACTGCTGGCACTGGAAGGGCCTGGGCTGCTCTCACTCACAGCTCTGTGAGAGCCAGACCCTGGGCATTAGCTCAGCAAAACCCCACAGCTCCCACCTCCCTGCAGTGAAATCTGCCACTCTGCACAGGGCCAGCCCAAACCTTTGGCCACCAGGGAGTCTCACTTCACCTCACCACAAGAAAAAACAATTTTCAGTCTCACTAAGTAAGAGCTGGTCCACTTGGTAAATAATTTAACCACTCCGTTAAGCACTTTGCTTTTTGTTCCCCCCCATCCTATTCTCACATTTGCCACAAAGAGACACTGACTTTTTTTTTTTTTTTGCAGGCATTTTCATTATTCATTGCTGTGATCATTCAGCAGTATGTTTATGTGAAAAAATTCCTGCCACCAATCCTTCCACAAACACGAAGTTCACTTTCATGGGTGAATTCCCATGCAGGCAGTTGAGCAAAAGCCCATCAATTTCCAAATGTGTAGAAGAAATAATTGCAAACCTTTAGAGCCACTATTAAAAAACAGGAATGCAAGCACTGGGGGATAAAAGTCTGCCAGAGCCATCTGCCACTTGGCAGTGTCATTTTACCACATTCAACCAGGACCAAACATGCTGCTGCCTGCCTGCGTGGATGGGGAAGGCAATGTCAAGGAGACAGCGCTGGAAGGACAATCAAAATGAGGGGTATCCCTTCTGTGCACTCCAGAAGAGCACAGAGGAGCTCCAGGTCATGATGTCCCCATGGGCTGTGTGCTGCAGCCACACTTTTAGGTAAAGCAAGAAGAGGAAGTGCAGCTCCATGCAGCCATGATGATGCTGAGCAAGGTTAAAGCCACCTCAGGTGAACCAGGTGAGGCAGGAGGGGCCAAGTGTCTGTGCCACCATCCCAGCCATCACCCAGAGAGCCAGGCAGCCAGGAAGACTTCCTGTGACAATCACAGAATCGCTGACTTTGGAAAAGACATCTGAGATCAAGTCCAGCCTGTGAGCAATCACGATCTTGTCAACCAGACCAGAGCACTGAGTCCACGTCCAGCTGTTCCTTGGACACAAAACTTCACCACCTCCATGGGCAGCCCATCCCATTGCTTAACAACCCTTTCCATGACGAAATTCCTCCTGATGTCCAACCTGAACCTCCCTTGGTGCAGCCATTTCCTCTCATCCTGCCCCTTGTTCCCTGGGAGCACACTCTGACCCCTCTCAGCTGCATCCCCCTGCCAGGGAGTTCTGAGAATGAGAAGTTTCCCCCTGAGCCTCCTTTTATCCAGGCCAAGTCCCCCAAAAGTGGCTTTCTCAGCCACTTTTTATATGACTTACTCTTGTAGGATCGGCAGGAGAAAAGCGGCACTCTAATATGGGTGATCAGCAGATCTCATTTATTGATCAGTAGTCACATACATTTATATTGGATTTAATGAAGTTCATGCATATTGCAAAGCTGAGCTCAGGATTGGTTGGTTTACTTATCATATAGTTACACTTACTTCTACATTCTTTTAGGTTTTTCATTGCAACTATTGAAACTATTCTTCCTATTCTGGCAGGGCCCTACTCTCCCACATCCTCATGTTGCAGCAAGGTTATAATGGCCTAGTTTTGTCATTGGACACTGACTGCTGACTCTTAGGCCTGTGTCCTTCTCAGTTTGTTAATGGTACTGTGTCTACGTGCCCTCTCTCAGCCAGCCAAATGTCTACAAAGCTCTCTACTTACTCTTTACACCCTTCCCCAGCTCTGTTCCCTTCCCTGGACACGCTCCAGCCCCTCCATGTCCTTCTTGTCTGAGAGTTCCAGAACTGGGCACAGCACTCGAGTGTGGCCTCAGCAGTGCCCAGCACAGGGAATGGTCACTGCCCTGGTCCTGCTGGACACTGCACTGCTGACCCAGGCCAGGTGCCACTGGCCTCTGGTCCACCTGGGCACACCTGGGTTCGTGTCCAGCCTCTGTTATCAGCACCAGTTCCTCTTCCAGCTCTCCAAACACTCTGCCCCAGCCTGTAGCTCTGCATGGGGTTATTGGGGCCAGTGTGCACAACCTGGAAACTGCTCTTGCTGAAACACTCACAGTTGTCCTCAGCCCATGGATCCAGCCTGGCCAGATCCCCCTGCAGAGCCCTCCTGCCCTCCAGCAGATCCACGCTCCCACAGAGCTTGGTGTCATCCACAAACTCACTGAAGGGACACTGGATCCTTCATCCAGATCATCAATGAAGTTATTAAACTGAACGGACAGTGGACTCCTCAACCAGATCATCAATGAAGTTATTAAACTGAAAGAACACTGGATCTTTCAACCAGAGCATCAATAAAGTCATTAAACTGAAGAGACACTGGACCCCTCATCCAGAGCATCAATAAAGTTATTAAACTGAACGGACACTGGACTCCTCAACCAGAGCATCAATAAAGTCATTAAACTGAAGGGACACTGGACTCCTCAATCAGATCACCAATAAAGTTATTAAACTGAACGGACACTGGACTCCTCAACCAGAGCATCAATAAAGTTATTAAACTGAAGGAACGCTGGACCCCTCAACCAGAGCATCAATAAAGTTATTAAACAGGAGTGGGCCCAACACTGTACCCTGGGATCACCACTGGGGACCCAGAATGAGCACAGAAGGGCAGAGGAACTCAAAAGCAGGCAGAAAGCACATGTAGAAAGCTACCAAGTTATAGAGAGCACGTCCTCCACCTTCAGCACCAGGCCAGCTACAGCACCAGAATTGCTGTGCAGTCACCAGTGGAGGCAGAGATCACTCCATCAAACTTATGGCTTGTTCTGAACAACCTCTGGCAAATTAGCATCACTCCCCACATCTTACTGTCTCAACTTCCCCTGCCAAATAGGGGTAATTTTTCTGAAAATCTTGGCAGATGTCTTTATGAGGCATCTTTAGAGCTTGGGAAATAATTCTTATTTAAATACATAAGACTGTGCAAGATTTTTGGCCATTACTCTCAACCTTCTGCTAATTTCCAGCCTTAATTTATTCATGGCCTGTTCCTACCCATTTGCCTGTGTGCCAACATGCAATTTCAGTTTAAATAACTCTTCTTTCCTACATTTCCTTGTTCACCCTCCCAAGATGTGTTTGGAGCAGCAGCCCTGTTCCCATCCTGGCGTGGGAAGGCCCAGCTCTATCAGCTTCCCTTGCAGGGATGTGCTCTTCACTGCCCTGCTCATCACGGCGTCCTTCCCAATTTGGCTTCATCCCTCCTGCCCACAGATGTCCAGAGCTGTGCCCATGCCCAGTTTCACAGCTGAGCTCCTCAGGGATTTGCCCCCAAGGGGATGAATCAGCCCCTAAAGGAAGGGCTGAAGCAGTTTCCTCTCCTCCCAGGTGTTGAGACCCCCCAAATTCCACAACAGCTGATGTCCCCAGGGGAGGGGAAGGTCCCATATTCCAGCTGCCAGGCCATCCCCTTCCAGCACAAACAGAAACCCACACAAAGCCTGGCCCTATTCCACTGAAGAAAACAAACCTGGTCTTGCCAATATTAGTCAGCAAAGGAATATTTATAAAATCTGTTTTGCTGAAAGAAACTGCTTCATAAGTTACTGCTACCAGTGCTTATACACAGCCATACTTTTTTTCACCCAGAGAGACAAGTCTGTGAGAAGAAGCAGCTGTGACAGCACTGTAACCTGTGCCATGATACCCGCTTGTGCCCCAGAGTTGGGGAGGGGAAATTGTTAAATTGGAAATTTGCAATCCAGCCCTCAGTGCTACACACTCCCCAGGGCACAGCCCTCCTCCTACGGAAACCCTGTCCAGTAGGGAAAGGGAAGGCTTTGAAATAAAGCTCCTTCCAGGCTTGCCTTGCATCAGGAGTCCCTGCAGCCCCAACGGTACCAGGTGGCACAGGGACACTGCCACAAGTGGTACAAGCCAACACAGCCCTGAGGCTCCAGCTCACGCAGAGCTTCAGACACTGCTTCCTCCCTCCCAGACCCCTCAAACTCAGCTCAACAAAACCAGCCTCACCCAGCACAAATTTCAAAGCACCTTTCCTGGAGTTCCCCTTTCCCAGCCTCCCACTGTGCCCGACCGAGGGCTCTGGGAACGGCTGGAGGAGCAGCTGGGAGCCTCCAGTGAACAGAGGGAGACTTTGGTCCTCTGGCTGGAAGTGACAAGGCACCAGGAGGGCAGGGTAAGCACAGAGATGATCTGGGTTTGCCATGTGATTTGTACTGCAGCAGAGCTGCTGGCACAGCTGCTGCGATAACCAGGAGAAAATTCTCCCCAGTGTTTCAGCGGTAGCTTTTCCCTCCACAGCCCTTTCCTCCACACAGGGAGCAAGAGCTGAATTGTCAAGCCACCGATGCTGGCTCAGCATGCCTTAATCCCAGCCTTATTAAAGCAAAGCAATTAAGCAGGGACTTAACTTTGAAGGCATTCTCAAAGCCCTGTGGCTTAGAGCAAGCTCAGACTTAAGTAGGTGCTTAAGCTCAGATTGCTGACTTGAGGCTGAACTTGCCAAATTAAACCACAGACCTTCTCTAGAGCCGCTCTGCAGGGGAGCAGGAACACACACAGCTTGCTCCTGACAGCCACTGTGCTCATGGCAAGGACAGGTTCAGCATCTCCCCAAGCACTGCTAAGGTCACACGCTGCTGAAAGGGCTGTCCGGCTGCCTGGCAGACACCAGCAGAGGCATGGTCACCCAGGGTCCCCCTGTGAGCCCAGTGTCACCCACTGTCCCACTGTGAGCCCAGTGTCACCCAGTGTCACCCAGTGTCCCCCTGTGAGCCCAGTGTCACCCACTGTCCCACTGTGAGCCCAGTGTCACCCAGGGTCCCACTGTGAGCCCAATGTCACCAAGGGTCCCACTGTGAGCCCAGTGTCACCCAGGGTCCCCCTGTGAGCCCAGTGTCACCCAGTGTCCCACTGTGAGCCCAGTGTCACCCAGGGTCCCACTGTGAGCCCAATGTCACTAAGGGTCCCACTGTGAGCCCAGTGTCACCCACGGTCCCACTGTGAGCCCAGTGTCACCCACGGTCCCACTGTGAGCCCAATGTCACCCACTGTCCCACTGTGAGCCCAATGTCACCAAGGGTCCCACTGTGAGCCCAGTGTCACCCAGGGTCCCACTGTGAGCCCAGTGTCACCCACTGTCCCACTGTGAGCCCAGTGTCACCAAGGGTCCCACTGTGAGCCCAGTGTCACCCAGTGTCCCCAGTGTCACAGCCCTGCTGCTGCACAGCCATGTGACAGCACCTTCTGCTCCCAGCAGCTTGCACAACTCCATGGTTCCAGGTCAGGCCTGAAGGAGAGGAAAAGGGGAGATCCAATCAGCAGGGGATCATTTCCAAAAGAACTCCTTCAAAAGTCCAGCAAGTGCCTGGAGGAGATGGGTGTTCATAACCTGCAAGGGTGGGAGTCAAAGCCCCCAGCCACAAGTTAAGAGAAGCTCTCCAAGCAGGGTGAAAAGGAGAAGTTGATGGCCCAAGTGAGGAACTGCTGCATTTTCAGTAAAGTTGTGCTGTGCTTGTGCAGCTCCTGAGAAAGCAGCATTACAGAAATGCAGAGCATCCTGCAAGACATCAGGCTTTGTGGACAGTGGGAAGGGCTCCATCAGAAAGACAACAGAGGCAGAAACTTGATTTGATGAAGCTGATGAAGAAACTTTGACTGGAACAGTTTTAATTCAGCGGAAGGCACGGAAGAGGTGTTAGGACAGACTTGAAGGAGAGGAACTTTGTAGTGTGAAAGTAAAAAAGGTTTCAGTACTGAGATGAAAGGCAGATGGGGTGGCAGTTGGAAAGAATGGAGGAAAAAAGGAAATAAAAACCAAAAAAAAAACAAAACTCAAAACCCACGAATAAACAAACCCCATACGTACTCTTGACCCTGGAGACACTAAACATGATTGTATCGCCGGCAGAAAAGTCAGAGAAGAATGAGAAATTGCAGCAAAGGTCAGGAGAGGGAACAGAGTCTCCCACTGTTTGTGTAGATGATAAAGTTGCATCAGACCAAATGAAATTGCACACATGGACACGTGGAGACAAGGGGAGCTTCCATGGGAGCAGCACCTGCAGCCCCAGGTCAGAGGGTGGAGCATCTCATCTACAACAGCGCCATGCCCTGGAAATTATGAATTCCAAAGAAATTGGCTGGAAGAGAGGCACAGCCCCCTTCCCTTCCCACAAAAGCCAGATATCTGAGTCTGCATGTTTAAAATGCAAGAAGTGAGGGATCAAGCCGTGAATCCCAAGGCGCAAGTTGACTGGGATCAGGAAAAGCCCTTTCCATCTCAGCACAAAGTAGAGGGGGAAAAAATTGTATCTTTTTCTTATGAGGCAGGATATAGGACTTTTGCAATAGGCATAGATGTCAATACCAGACCAAAATACTTTTTTTTTGCTCATTCAGATGATTTACAGAGAAATAAAATAGGTATTTTCCTCAGGCTTTGAGGACAGTGGGAAGGGCTCCATCAGAAAGACAACACAGGCAGAAACTTGATTTGATGAAGCTGATGAAGAAACTTTGACCGGAACAGTTTTAATTCAGCGGAAGGCACGGAAGAGGTGTTAGGACAGACTTGAAGGAGAGGAACTTTGTAGTGTGAAAGTAAAAAAGGTTTCAGTACTGAGATGAAAGGCAGATGGGGTGGCAGTTGGAAAGAATGGAGGAAAAAAGGAAATAAAAACCAAAAAAAAACCAAAACTCAAAACCCACGAATAAACAAACCCCATAAGTACTCTTGACCCTGGAGACACTAAACATGATTGTATCGCCGGCAGAAAAGTCAGAGAAGAATGAGAAATTACAGCAAAGGTCAGGAGAGGGAACAGAGTCTCCCACTGTTTGCGTAGATGATAAAGTTGCATCAGACCAAATGAAATTGCACACATGGACACGTGGAGACAAGGGGAGCTTCCATGGGAGCAGCACCTGCAGCCCCAGGTCAGAGGGTGGAGCATCTCATCTACAACAGCGCCATGCCCTGGAAATTATGAATTCAAAAGAAATTGGCTGGAAGAGAGACACAGCCCCCCTCCCTTCCCACAAAAGCCAGATATCTGAGTCTGCACGTTTAAAATGCAAGAAGTGAGGGATCAAGCCGTGAATCCCAAGGCACAAGTTGACTGGGATCAGGAAGAGCCCTTTCCATCTCAGCACAAAGTAGAGGGGGAAAAAATTGCATCTTTTTCTTATGAGGCAGGATATAGGACTTTTGCAATAGGCATAGATGTCAATACCAGACCAAAATACTTTTTTTTTGCTCATTCAGATGATTTACAGAGAAATAAAATAGGTATTTTCCTTCTCTAGCAACTTTTTAAGAGATAAATAAAATGATAAAAGTGCCAGACTTGAAATTAATAAAGGAATCATCACATGCACACCCCAAGTCTGAAGTAGGTTAATGCACACAAATACGGATGATGAGGCACAAGTCACTAGAAAATGCTGCAGTTCTTTGTCATAACAGCTCTTGAACACCACAGTGCTTTAACTTTGGATTTCATGGCTATTTGTGAGCAGCCCTCAGCCTTCCCACACAGAAACCATGGCATAATCTCCTGTTGGACCATGGAACACAAGCCAGTGCACTGAACGAGGGATTCAAATCACCAGCAGATTCCACAGAGCCTTGGGCTTTCCTTGTCATCATCCAGGTACCCCACAAAAATGAGCAGAACAGCAGCCACCCGCTGCTGCCTTCAGCTTCCCTCAGTGCATCCTTCTGTCCCCAGCTGGGGACAAAGAGGGGCCTCAAGGAAGGTGGTGACCATCAGCAGGCTGGCACCACCCAAATCATGTCCCCCTGTCCATCTGGTGCCTGGCCAGCTCTCTGCTCAGAAGCAGAGAGCACAAAGCCATCCTGGGGACAACAGCTCATCCTCAGGCAGGCTCCAGAGCCAGGCAGGACAAAGGTGACAGCACAGGCAGGTGACTGCAGGTGCAGTGACAGGAAAAGGGCCCCTCTGGCACTGGGGAGGGTGTGGACGCAACCTGCCTGGAATTCTGAGCATGCTGAGTGCCACCAGCATTGTCCACCTGAAATAGAAACAGAGTTCAGATAGTGGTGACAAAATATGTGCCCTCACCGAAATAAACTGAGATATAAAATCCATTCATAATGAGGGCTACCAACTGCCCACCTTGCATGCCTACAGTGCTGCATCTGTGTGAACAATTAGCCACCACAAGAACTGTCAGCCAACAGAACTCAGGAAGCACCTCTTAAAGGCAAAAAGTCATCCAAGACACAGGAACAGAGCAAGAACTCCAAGCCAGGACCTCCAAGAGTGATTCCTGCTGAGTGCCAGGGGATGTATGTTCATGATGCCTGGTTTTACCTTGGGTTAGGCCAGAACATCTTTGTAGAAGCATTCACAAACCCAAACCACACAGCCATGAGGATAAAACAGTCATCTGCCAACTGCAAGCACTCCAAAAATGAAGATGAGGGTTCCAAAACTTAGGAGATTGCTTTAAAAAGCATTCACGACTTAGAAGGGGTTCATGTATTTCATTTACCCAAAGACACTGAAGTATTGGAATACCTCTGATTTACACACTTGCAGATTTCCTCTTTAAACATGACAACCACAAATGTTGCTTATTTTCTTCAAACAGCAAAACATGAGCTACTGATCACTTTGTTTTGCCTCAGCACCCAGCCAAAAAGGCACAAAAGGCCAGGAGACCTGCAGTAAAATCCCAAGAGTCAGCACTTCTGAAAGCCTTGGCCTCTCCTGGCATGCTTTTTCTAGTTTTTGAGCAGATGCAGTTTGTAGCATCTGCAGAACCTGGTCTAAGAGAGTTTTTCTCTGCCCAGGCAGCACTCTGCTGCCATTCCCACTGCACCACACAGAGCACTTGGATTGACAACATTGGATTCAGATCTATAACTTGATATGGAGTGGGAGTGTTGCTGCAGACTGAAAAATTGCATTCTGCCACCCAAGCAAACTTGCAGCAAACTATTAAGCCAGAATCCTCACCCTTCTCTGGTAAATCACTCTGTAGAGATACTCTGGAGCCACTACAGAATTTGGGACACAGGTCCCACCTGGCTCAGACTTAACTAGTCCCTGGGCTAATATTCAGCCATACCTCCAGATTGTTCAGAGCATCTTCCCCACTCCTCTGACTGCAGATAAACCAAGTGACCTCAACAAATAAATGCCCATAACACCTGTCATGCTGTTAGCATGCCACAAATAACAGATGGATGAAACCACTGGGCTTGACTTGGATTTTTCAGCTGATTATTGCACAGAGGAATTTTTATTTATTAAGTGGCTCCAATGCATGGCTTTCCTCCACCATAAAAAGCCCACAGATGTGCTTTTCTGATATTAGCAGTTTATTAATAGTGTTTTGGTTTATTATTGCATTGGTGATGGAGAATACTGCACTGGCTGTTCTGGAAAGCTGAGAATTCCAAGGGGAATATGCAGAAGAACGTCTGCTCCTTAATGCTCACCTCACCCAAGTGGGCTCCTTGCCTTTCCTTTATTTTGCCCCTCACTTTGTCTCAATTCCTCTTCTGTTCATTAAGCTATGGCATGTTAACAGTTTTGCCAACTGCAAAGCAACTACTAATACAATAAAACCTGATTGCACACATTTCCTTGGTGGTAAAAATGAATGATTTCTTTCATTAGCCAAACTTTCCCCATCAAACAGAGCGCTGGGACTGCCAGAATTCCAGAGAAACCCACTCAGGCTCTCCCAGCTGCTAGAAACCCGCTGCTGCTAATTAAAAACTTCAAAAGAAAAAAAACTAGGGAATTTCTGCAAGGACCACCTGCTTTATTTTCTGCTTCTTCGCTGAAGGGAAATAAATAAATAGAACGGACTCTAAAGAAAGAAAATACCCCGAACCAACACCAAGCCCCAAAACCACAAATGTTCTGGCGTTAAAGCACGAAGGAACACCCCATGGCCGGTAACTCCCCACTTTTCTGGAAAAATCTCACTCGTTTCGAGAGGAAGATGAATAATTCAGGAGCTGAAGCGCCCGCCCGGGGGGACCCACCGGGACCGAAACTTTCCCGGTGCGGCGGGCGCGGGGCAGGCGGAGAGCGAACCCCCCCAGCCCGGCGGGGATGGGGGTGGGAGGGGTGGAAATAAAAAATAAACCCCAAAACGCCAGCCCTGAGAGGCTGGGAGCCGCGAAGTTCCGCGGCCAAGCGCCGCCGCCCCCTTCTCCAGCCGCAGAGCCGCCGCGTCCCCTCGGGGCACCGCGGGCACCCCGCGCCCTGCGCCCCACACTCACCCCGAGGGATGGGGCAGCACTTTGGGGGGCGCATGGCACCCTCAGGGCTCTGCCGACACACACCCCACCCTGAAGGGCCGGGAGAGGCTGGAGGGAGCCTTACTTTTCTGGCTGGAGTATCCCGGGTAATATCCATAGTAGCCGGTGATGCGCAGGATCCTGTCCTCGATGGTGGCCACGCCGTTGGGTGCTGCCTTCCCATCCATAGAGGGAAGGAGCCGCGCGGGGCGGCCGGGCGGGACGGCGAGCGCAGCCGGGAGGGCAGAAGCAGCAGCAGGAGCAGGAGGAGGGGGAGGAAGGAGAGGAGGAGAGCAGCAGCAGCGGGAGGAGGAGGAGGAGGAGGGGGAGGAGGAGCGCGGCCGCCGCAGCTCGCGGTGCCGGCGGGGCGCTCGCTCTGCCTCCGCCGCCTGGTGCAGGACGGGCTCCGCAGCGCGGCCCCCGCCCTCCGCTGAGGGCACGGAAGGCAGCGAGCGGCTCCGCCGGGCCTCAGGCAGGGCGGGATGCGGGCCGGAGGGTCGGATCCTGCCCCGGCACCCTCAGGGGTCTCTGGTGCCCCGGTTGTGTCGCTGTGGCTGTGTGAGCGCCGCTGTCACCCCGTCATTCCCCAGAACCCCGGGGCTGAGCGGGGTCACCCCAGCGCTGCCCCGGGAGCTGCGGGTTGTGGGGGACAGGAGGGTGTCCTGGAGTGCTCCTGCACGTTCAGGCCCTCAGATCTGACCCCCCAAGGGCTGTACACGGGTCAGAGGAAGGAGAGAGTCCTTTAATTCGGACCCTGAGGGGACAAGCTTTCACCACTCCATGCTGTGCCTGTCACAGAATGGTTTGGCTTGGGAAGGAGCTCAAAGCTCATCCAGTTTCACCCCGTGCCATGGCAGGGACACCTTCCCCTATCCCAAGGTGTTCCAAGCCCTGTCCCACCTGGCCTGGAACATTTCCAGGGATGGGGCAGTCACAGGTTCTCTGGGCACCCTGTGCTAGGGCCTCACCACCCTGACAGGGAGGAATTCCTTCCCCATATCCCATCTAGCCCAGCTCTCAGGCAGTTTGAAGCCATTCTCCCTTGTCCTGCCTCTCCATGCCCTTGTCCAAAGTCCCTGCCAAGCTCTCTTGGAGTCCCTTCAGCCCTGGAAAGGGCTCTGAGTTCCTTCCAGAGGCTTCTCTTCTCCAGGCTGGCCAGCTCCAGCCTGTGCCCATGTCAGAGGAGCTCCAGCCCTCTGGTCTGACACCTTTGTCACATCCCTCCAGAGGAGCCCATCTCTCTGTGTCACTTGGAAATGCTGCCTCAGTGGTGGCAGCTCTGCTATCCCACACTGGGAGAGCTCAGGAAGAAAAGAGATGCCTGCCATCAGCCACCCAGACAGGCTGTACACCTGCTTTAACATCTCTCCATACAATGTCCACAACATCCTTGCCTGCATTTGGAAAAAAAAGAGGTGACAAATTCACCATTTGGGTTTGGTACTCATTCCAGAAGCTAATTCTGTCTCTGGCAACAATTAGGCTTTGAATTACTTGACTTTTCATGCCGCTGGTCTTTGCCATGCTTCTCTCTGCTAGACTGAAAGGACCATTAGCAACCAGCCTTTTTTCCTTTAAAATGTATTTCTATCCAAAAATCCCCTCACCTTTTCTTCTTTTTTTTTTTTTTTTTTTTTTTTAGTGGCTGTGTCATACTTACCTTCACTTACTCCTTTTCCATCCAGTCATTTTCATTAACTGGTACATGGGGAACTCAGTCAAGACATTCCATATCCTCTGCTTCTTCCTCTGCTCACATTCGTTTTTCTCTGTTCTATGCTTGGCTAAATAAGCTGATGGCACAAAACTGCCTTTTATGAGCACAAACAAATAATAGATGTATTAAAAATAGCCCTTGCTGTGGCTTTGCTCAGGGAGTCATTAGCTGGTTAGTGTTTGTACAGTGCTTTGAAGATCAAGGTTTTCTGTGTGTGGATGCAGATATGAAAATGCACTTGCAATATTAAATACCCTTTTGATCTTGATTTCTTGTCTCTTGCCCTGGTGCTGGCTAATACGAAGGGCAGTTACAAATCAGCCATAAATCAGACCACCAAAATAACTCAGGAATTCAAGGCACAGCTCATTTCACACTTTCCCCATCCCCTTTTAAGCTAGCTATGAAACAAGATCAGTGACTTTTCATGCTTTTCAATGTATAGATTTTTTTTGTATTTGTCCAACAGAAGAACAGACCCCTGCATGGCAAATTTACACCAACTGATATTTGCTTTTACTTCTAATCTGTGGAGTGCCATAAGCAGCACTCACCCCTCCAGGATTTCCCAGACCATGGGACAGAGCAGCTGAGACCCAGACCAGATATTAGTTGGCTTTGAGAGGTGCTGGGTCGGTGGGAGCTGGTGAGACTCTAAGCTCTTCTGCAGGATTAAAATTCCCTGTCCTACTTAGGCAAGCACAGTTGATGCAAAAATCACTTGCCTGGTGTGTTGTGCGGAATCTCTGAACAAACCAAAGTCCCCCCCTTCCCAATTTCACCTCCAGTGGGAGTTGGTGTTATGAGAACATTACCAGCATTGATCTCAGCTTCAAAGTCAAATTTTGGGACTTAAAAGTGTTACTTTGAAGAGAAGGAAAGAAATGGCTGGTTCATTTGAAGGTTAAACTGATGCACCCAGAAACAACTCTAAGCTTCAAGCCTTCCAAACACCTTAGTTCAGGCTTAATTTTTCATCTCCTCTCCTCCTCTTATCCCTAGGCTTTCAAGGACATGCTGTGCATGTTTAAACATCACTAGATGATAATACAAGCAAAGCCATTCTTGAAATTGCTCCTGCCTGTGGTTCCCTTCCAACATCACTCTGTGCAATGGAGATACAGCACAGTGATACCTTCTGTCTGGTTGGAAGCTTATAATGAATTGCAGCTCTGTATTGTTTCTGAATTCATACTATGCTGACTATTTTTCTTTTCAGAAAGATCAAGCAAATTACTTTCTCTGCAATTGGGCTTTCTGCAAGTTACAGTTAAAGGTGTGCAGAGGAAACCTTGCTGAGCAAGATGTATTAACTGCATTTATTACCAAGAAAAAGACACATGGTGAGTGGCACACGGGGATTTGTTTCCTCTCTTCAAGTTAACAAGGCCATCAAAGTCACTATTTGCATAAATATGCTGAAATGATTTTGCAGAGAGATTTGTGTATTTACCATTTTCTGATTTATATTTGAGAGCTGATCCAGAAAAGAGCTTTAAAAGCATCAATTTAACCTGTAGCTTATTGTACCAGGTGAATTTCCACCAGATTTCACAAATAGGTGTCTTTCTCTTAAAGAAAAAAAAAAGCCTTACACCATTACTGGCCACAGAATTTGGCCACAGTGTTTTCAAAAAAAACAAAAAAACCAAAAAACCACACTTAACTCCAGGCCATATGTTTGCAAAAATAACTTCTCAAGTGAGAGAACAATGTAAATGTCTCCTGATCATCTTGCTGATTCTGCAGACAGTCCCAGTGTCTTTTTTGCTGCTCACAGCTTTCCCAGACAGCCTCAAATAGAAAGGAACAAGAGTCTGGGTGTACTTCACAGCTGCTTTTCAAACCCCTCTGGCTGGGGCTGTCATGAGACCGTGAGTATCCTCATGTGAGCAGAGCCTGAAGGGCAGACCTTTCCTCATCTGCCCGTTTTCTGACCACACCACCTCTGGTTTGTTCTCTGCGAGGCAAGAGGCATCATTTCTTCCTTCAGTTCCTTATTTGTATTGCAAGATACCCTAAAGTCCCAAAGGTGATAGCTCAGAGGTCTCCATGTTGGACAAACAGCCCAAAGGGTCATGGACAGCAGAGAATCAGTGAATGGTTTGGGTTGAAAAGGACTTAAAAATCATCTTGTTCCACCTCCTGCCATGGGCAGGGACACCTTCCACTATCCCTGGTTGCTCCAAACCCCCTCCAACCCAGCCTGGAGCACTGCCAGGGATGGGGCAGCCACAGCTTCTGTGGGCACCCTGTGCCAGGGCCTCCCCACCCTCACAGGGAAGAGTTTCTCTCTAAAATCGAACCTAACCCTGCCCTCTGGCAGTGTGAAGTCATTCCCTCTTGTCCTGTCAGTCCCTTATCCAAATTCTCTCTCCAGCTCTCTTGGAGCCCCTTAAGGTACTGAAAGCCTCAATAAGGTCACACCAGAGCCTGAGGACTTTAGGATTTAAGGAAAGATGCAGGGGGCAAAAAATGCTGAAAGTTGAAGTGGCTGCCTGAGATCCCTTAGCAGATCAAGCACAGGGTTTGAGGAACACAACCCAGTTCTCCTCTTTCCCATGCCAATTCCATCTCCTTCTCCTTCTCCATCATCCTCCATGTACCTCCCCAGTCCACCTGAGCTGAGAGAAAGGGGAGATTTTTCACCCTGAGCTGAGGTTGCTGCCAATCCTGTCATCTCATCTTTGAGGAGGCTCTGCCCTGTGTTGTTTTGAGGATTGAGAGATAAAAGAAAAAACCACAGGCAGCTGTGGTGTGTCATGCAGCTTACCTGTGAGCCTGTGAATGTGTGAAAAAGGGAAAAAAGCACTCACACAGAGAGGATTGTTTAATGCCAAGTGAGAGTTTTAAGTGAAATCTTAATTACAAGTTGATCATTCCAAATTAGCTCTTTTCATCCTTCCAATACACTGGTTTTTTAAACAAGAATGTGTCAATTTGGCTTGGATTATACCTTAGCAAGAACCTTTAAAAAGTCATGGCCAAGAGGACTTCTCTCCTGTCATTTAGAGAAAATTACTTTGTGAGTTATGGACATCCAGTTCTCCTTTCAGACAAGTCACACTGGAGTAAAACCAGCATAAACGTGAAGAAGCTGGACCCACAGATAGGGAAAAGAAAATCTGTAGTGTTTGAAGTTCCTTTAATTGTCCTCTGAAGTGGCCCCATGAAAGTCACTGGAGCAAAGCCAGTTCTTGCTTAATCTGCCTCATGCACACCAGGGATGAAGGATGGGCTCAAGGTCGAAAGGACTCCTTGACAATATGGAATTATTTAGTGTAAAGATGCCTCAAGTTGGCAGCTCCATTTTAAGAGCTTTTCCTCCCCCACTCTGTTTGAACACTGGGGAGATTCCAGCTTGGACCAAAAATTGAAACCAAGTTCCAACACACTTCAGAGCATCACCAGATATTAAAAGGATCTGATTTGGCAACGAGCAAGGCAGCTTTTTTAATGCCAGTTGATCTCATTGATGGGAGGCAGAACAAGAAACAATCAATTCTTTCCAAAACCATGACACAAAGAAGGCATTAAGGATGGAGGAGAAAGCTGCCAGAGCAGTCTGCATGTTCCAAAGCAGTTTGTACGGATATATCCATGCTCTGATCCACCTGGGACACCAGGAATCAGGGGGCAATTAACAATTTCCCCCATGCTGTATAAAAATGAAAGCCCCAGCTCAGTGCATTCATTCTAACTAAAGGCAGCAAGAAAGAAGCTTTCAGGGCACTCATCATTTTTGTTTGCAAATAGCAAGGGGATGTAGTTATTCCTCTGAGCCCACACTCAAACATTTCCTGGAAACATTTATTTAGCAGTAGCACTGTCGATGTATTGATGCCTGTTTCAAAGGGAGGGGAGCAGAGAAGAGACTCAGTTGAAGTTGCAGCAGGTTGCTGCAGGTATTTGCTCCCTGAGGATCATCCAAGACTGCTCAGTCTCAATGACAAAATCAGACTAACAGTTACAGAACTCCACATAAATGCAAATAGCACATGGCCACTGTGTTCTGCATCACTTGAGATGGGCTGAGACCTGTTTTTACAAAGTACTGACCATGTTTTTGCCTTTCCCTTTAGCAGCTAGAGATCCACAGCAATATCCATTGCTGTACTTTTTCAACTCCCCCTTCTTCAGCTGGGTTTGAGAATGACGAACCACCACAACTAAATTCTTCTGCTCTTTTCAGTAGAGCTGTGGCCACGTGCACCAGCAGATCTTTCTTGGGAATAGTGAGAATTCAGACTGACAAAACCTGCTGGAACTCCAGATCCCAGTGTGACTGCAGTGGAAGGGATAGGAAAATGAAATCATGATTTGTACTGGGAACTTTTTGGAATAAATCTGTGTTGGTATTTCCAAGGAACTGTTTTCCTGCCCTTCCCATTCAAACCAGGACTTGATCCCTGGGCAGTCTTTGGAACTGGAGTTCTACACTGTGGCTCAGGACTCAGCTGGGATGAGACCCACACCACTTTTTTGAGAACCTGGTAAAGATTTTGTGCATTTATCCCTGGCCCTGGGTCTAGAGGCTGGAAGTGATCAGGCAGATGCACTGACATGGAAGTGTCTGGATGGCTGGTGGTCAGGACAGTACTGAGCTCATGATGTGGTGTCAGAAATCTCCTCTGAGATTGTCTGTGATGGTTTTTCAATGGTTTTCGACATCAGCAGGATGCACAATGGAGCACACACAGGAAATCTGCACTGTTGGGCACTTCTAAAGGCAGCTTTCTTGCAAGTGATAAACTCCTGGCTCTTTTCTTACATCTGCACCTTTGGAGTTTCCCAGATGGTGTTTTGAGGAGATAAAAAGTTCATGAAAAGTAGCATGAAAAACTCAAAAATCTCTACCACCTCCTGGTGGCAGAGATTTCCTGTCTGTGTACACAGGATAGACGCTGGTGGCCTGATCATCTCACATCACTGCAAAGTTTTTGGTATTCAGGTCTATTCCGCAGTTCCTCAAAGTTCCCAGTGATACATAAGGTATTATCCTCAGCTTTTCCTTCCCATACTTCTCCCTGCCTACATCAGATAATTCCTTCAGGCTGCTCCACACTCTGGACAGTAAAGCCAAGATGAAAGATCTCCCCTTCTACCTTCTTCTTTTTGGAGTATCTTGTGCTGTTGGAGTAAAGTGATCTCTCCACACCCACTCTCAAAACATGGAAATTAAAACAAGTGATGTGACCCGGCCCCAGCAATGCAATGAGTTCTGTCCCCTGCTCTTCACAGTCCTTCAGACCATCCTGTGGAAGGATGGAGGTTCAGCTCCTTCTGGTGTCCGAGACTGAACCAGAGCACATCCAAAAATTGCTCTGAAGTTTTGTGGGAATGAAGCCCTCAGCGCCACCACTAAATACCTGTGTGGCTTGGGAAAAAACATCATCCTGGTGCTTCTGAGGGCTGGGATGGCTCATCCTGAGTCACTTCCAGGAGGCACAAAATCTTTATTCCAAGGCTGGATTTGCTGATTGCCTGTTCTGAATTACCCAAATTTTACCTGGAATGGGATAGGGCAGCACAACTCAACAGAGGCTCAGGACAAGCACTCAGCCTATTCTGTGTGTGTGTGTGCATATCTCCTTTCAAAACATTCTGGTCAGTCAGAAAGATAAATATGTGGAGAAAGAAGAGCTCCCAGGCTGGGGGGGTACCTTTAGCTGTGCTCTGCTTTCCCTGCCGGCCTCAGGAGGATGGTGCATCACCCTTTGGAGCAGTACAGCTGCAAGCTGAGCCTTTTTGCTCTTGGGAATGAGGTTTTGATGGCATGAACTGTCTGTGGAGGTGAGGTTGGTTTTTATCCTTTGCTTTCCATCTGTTTGCTGTGCTGGGCTAAGTCAAGCAGATCACAATCAGCCCTCAGTGCCCAGCCCCAGCCTGCTGGCTCTGTCACATTGCCAAGCAGCTCTGACATCCCTGACCCCTCTGCAGAAGGAGCTCATGAATTCAGATGGCCTGGATGTGCTCCAGTGGGGTTTGTCACCTTTTTGCACCTTTGCCATGTGACAGGTCTGGCTGGAGCCCTGCACACCTCACGCTGCGTTTGCAGCCCATGCTGTCACCTCTCTCTTCTGCCTCACAAATAGACAGGTAGGACTTGTGCCCTGCTGTGGTGCTCCGTGTGTGGCCCCAGCAGCAGCACTGCATCACTCCCAATGTCCTTGACAAAGGAGCCCAGTTCCCTTCCCCCAAAGAGCCCCAGGACCTTGACCCGGTGTCCTTGTCCAGGTCTCATCACTTACTGCAGCCCCACTGCCCAGAGTATTCACTCCTGAACCTCATCTGCCTCCAGTCTGAGATGTTTCAGGACAGGACCTTAAAAACAACACTGGAAGAGTCTGACCAGTACCCTAAAATAATATATATCATGAGCTTTTTCCTCATTTCCTTTGCAAATATGCAAAGCATATTTTGAGACTTTATTCTTCTGCCTCTGCAGCTACTTCCTAGCCATGGGAGAAAACCTACATCAACTGACCCTTTCTCTAAAGGATCAGTGCATTTCAGAATCTGGTTTCTCTCTGTAAACTCCTTGGATTAGTCACTTGTGTAGGAAAAGAAATCTGGTGTCCCGCTCCCTCTGCTGGTACAACTTTTCAGCCATTACCTTGTACCAAAGGCAGAGCTGTTCCAGTGCTGTTCTCCAGCACCTCACCTGGCCCTGCTCCTTGGGGATCTGTCCCTGTGTCCAAGGAGGAAGCTTGGGAAGGGCAGCAGATCTCTATTGCAAACAGTTTTCTAATGAAATCCAGGTTTTTCCCAGCATTTCTTATGGTTGTCTCTGAAATTTGTGTGAGCTCTTCTATTTGGAGATTTATTTATTATAATTTTTTATTTTCTATATTTTCTTCTAATTTTATTTTCCACAGAGATTCCTGCTGCTACCCAAACTTTTCTGATGGTATTTTTTCCTGCTTCCGTAAGCATTTAAAGATTTCTTCCTTCAAGATCTCCTAGGGTGCTGCTTGATTCCTTTCTGTGCTTCAGCCCTCAGAGGTAGGATCCCGGTGTAGATATCTCATTTTCTCCTTCTTACTGATAGTTTATTTAGAGAGATTTCCAGACTGCCAACAAGCCCTGGGCAACCTTTCCATCTGATATTCTTATTTATAACAAAGCCCCTTATCCTGTGTTTGCCAGATACCACATTTTTATTTTTTAATTTGAAATTGCCATGGGGAAATGGCAATATGGTTCTTCCTTTAGTGATCACACACATTACACTGAAGTCATTTAAATGGGGTCTTTGGTCTTCACAGTGATCAGAGTTTGGCTTGTGTTTCAAATACCAGCCCAGACCAACCTGTTCTGCAGCCAGAACAAGCTGTCATGTTGAAATGTCCAGAAAATGTCCAAACTGATTGCTATTCATGACATAAATTATGAAACCTTTCATCAAGAACAGAGCCAGCTGTTACTGTTTTTAGCTACATATATTACTTTTAAATTGTAACACTTCTTGCTGTTTTCCAGAGTAATATAAACTTACCATGAACAATGTTTTCAGTGTCTGGAGGTGATTAATTTTCTGCTGCTCCTTCTTGCCATATGTGAATCTTTATCTTTAGAAAAAACACCAGAATTTTTCTTTACCCAGGAAGAAAAAATGTTCCATTCATACCCAACACTGCTGGCAACATCATTTTTCAATGACAAAAATGTTATTTGGGCTGGCCCTGAGATCTACGTGAAAGGGTACCACAAAGCACTGGTTCTGTAGAAGGGTTTTTTGTTTTATTTTATTTTATTTTAATTTAATTTTTTTAATATGATACTTGGCAGAAGTCACATTCTAGGGCAGGAAACTTTCTCCTGTGACAGCCAGGGCAGTACTGGGTTTCTATTTCAAGTGTAACGTGGAGTTGACACATTTTCTTGTATAATCTCCAAGAGAAATGAATTTACTAAACTCAGGGCTGTGACTATGATACTATTGAAATTTGGAGAAGTAACAACCATTTCCTATCATTTGGTGTGAAGAATAACTGGTTTCCAGGCATTTCCCTTTGTTTTTCATAAATTACCTCCCTGTGAGCTATTCAGTTGTAGTATAAATCAAATGTTTCTGTTTCAAGGAGATGCCATGAGTATCTGAAACTTCTGTTGATGTTCTCCATTTAGAACAGGGACTACTAAGGTTAAGGTTGTAAGACCAAGCCCTAAAAGGGTCAGAAGCACCAGGCTTTAGGTTGTCTGTGCCATCAGGGCTGTGCTGGGTGGGCTTTTACCATTGAAATAATTCCTGGTACCCACCCTGCTGTTAAGCAGCCCCCCTGCCCTGTGCAGCTGCTCCACTTCCAAAATCTGTGCTTAAATCATGTTATGGTAAAGTTATTGATGCCCAGTTTGAAGGATGGCTCTTCCTCTTCATCCCCTTCTCCTCCCTTGTCTTGGACACAGAGCCATCCCCATCCTTCCTTCCACACACATCCCCTCTCAAACCCCAAGGCTTAAAAAGTAGCCCAGCCTCAAAACTGGATTTTATTTATCCTCCCAAATCCAAGCCCACGTTCCATGAAATTACTGAACACTATTTTCCCTGCAAGTCTCTTACCTGCTGGCACAGTGGGGACAAGACACCAAGTCATCATTTTTCCATGCTCTGGGTGAGAGCTGAGCCCCTGTTTCCCACACAGCACCAAACCTCTGCACTGAACTGAACATGAATTATTCCCTCTGGGATGCTCATCACAGGAGAAACTGGGAGTTTTGCAAACAAAATCACTTTTTAGACTTCACAACACACCACTAGCATGGAAAGCCCTCATTTTACACACAGGTGCAGAGACAAAAGTACCAATTTTCCAGGTATTTAACTGTGGTTTAGCACTTCCTATGTTCAAGGCACAGCTCTCAGTGTCTTCAGGGGGGGCTTGGAGAGCTCAAGCCATCCCCAAATCAAGCCCACCGTGTGTCTGAGTGGACCTCAGAAAACAAATCACTGATAATCCCTGAGCACAGGGGATAAGAAACTTGCTTATCATCCCTCCTCCTGCTTTGGTTGCCTTGCCTGGCAATGAAACACTAACAAAGGCTTTGCTTTCTTGGAACAAAAATCAATCTCCTTAACAGAACCTGAGAAACCAAAACCTCTGGGACAGCATCACTCAGTGAGATACAGGAGGGAAACCAAACCAGAATTATGTGGTGCAGGCAAAGACACATCCTGTCTGTGTTTAAAAAAAAATAAAACAACCCAAACCCAAACAGAAATACAAGCAGCCACTTAGAAAAGTAGCCTCAAAATGCTACTTAAGAGATTACAAGAACATCAAACCAAACCCAGAGGGAACTGTAGTACACAGAATAATTATGGAAGCTGAGAGAACACTCGTGGCTTTCAAGCACTTGTAATTCCTTTTCAAGGAAATGATGGAATGCCAGGAATGTTTCCTGGCAAGGATCAATGCCAGTTGTGTTCCAAAGGGCTGGGCTGTCCCTCCTCCTGTGCCACCTCCACTCTGAACCCCTCCACCTTCCTCTGCTCCCTTCTGGATCTGCTGCTTATCTTTCCAGGACACCAGCTGCTGTTCCTGTGCTTTTCCAACACTGAGCCTCAGAATTCAGCTTTTTGCTGACTTGATCACAAGCTGGGCTCATCAGCTTGTACCTGGAAGGATTTATCTTCCTACAAGCCTTGTGCAAGTGAGCTCCGAGGAGAACTTGTCAGAAAGGGTGAGAAGAATTATCACGCCTTCCTTTAGCTGTTCCAAACATCCTTGTCAAGTCTAAACTGAACCTTTGCATTCCTGCTGCAATTAATGGAGAAAGATAACCAGTTCCATAGGGTGCTTCATCCCATCCTAATTCCAATGCCTCACACAGGTGGCAAGATGTTTTTCTGTGATTGCTAAGCTGCATCTAAAAGGACTTTTCTTCCCTGATTTTTCTGAATGTCTCTAGGTATTGCTGTAAACACAGTCTTACAACGAGAAGTTCCTCACTTTAAAATGCATATTGTGAAAGTTAATTTATTTTGCTGCCTTAAAACCTCCCACTTGACCACTTGATAGTGTCCCCTTTGTCCCTTCATGCTGAGAAACAGTATTGAACTGCTCCTTTAAATCTTCTCCAGGTCCTGCTGCTTTCACATGACTCCATCCTATTCTCTCCCTGTTAATCTCAGTTCCAGGCTGAAGGGTGTTATTTACTTCCCTTTCCCTTGTTCAGAAGGTGTTCCTTATCTCTGGCCATCTCTGATGTCCTTCACTGTGCCTTTCTCTGGTTTGCCTTATCTGAGATGTCCTTTCTGAGCCGGGGGAGCAGCGCTGCACACAGCCTCGTGCAGACACTGGGGATGTGCAGAAAAAGCCAAGTGATGGTTTCTGATTTGTTATCTGCTCTTATTAATAACCCTCCCATGCTGTTTTCATTTTTGAGCTCCTCTGGAAGTATTGCCACAGCTTTTAAGATTTCTTCTCTGGATTGTAGCAGCCAGCTCACAGCTTCTCTTTATAAATGCTTTGTAAGATTATATTCCTCTGTATGTACTACCTTTGAATGTCAGCTTGCATTTCATAATTTCATTAGTATCTCAAGATCCTTTCCTTACCATTTCCTCTGCACTTTCAACCACCTTGAGGGAAGGATCCTTGATGACACCCTGAATAGATGCCTGTCACTCAGCATCATGTCCTAACTGGTACTTCAAGGAAGATTAAACAAAAAAATTTTCAAAAGTCATAGAAAGCATCACAATAATTCCCATGATTTGTGACTCATGGGAAATGTCTGGCTGCCAGTGTGAGCTTAGGCCAAATTTCAACTCCTCTTGCCTCAGGCTTCCTCAGCTGTGAAACAAAAGATGCATTTATAGTGCATGGCAGAGGCCAGGGAACTTTGTCCAGCTGTTCCCAGGTTCAGCTGCCAGAGCTCATGGCTCTCCTCAGTGTGATCTCCTGTCTCCCTGAGATTTCTCCTGATGGAGGATACCAAAGTGACTCTCCCAAAGGGACAGTTACTGTCACCATGGAAAAATAAAAAATCCTACCTGATATTCTCCTACTGAATCCAAACTGAATCCAAAGCTGAGCCAGGACATAAACCGAAGTTTATAGACTCCCTTAAAAGTTTATTCCCCTTTGTAAGTACCTTGCAGGTCAGCAGAGGATGATTTATATCCATTATAGCTTTTCATTTCAGATCTAATTACCCACTCCAGCAGCCTGGGCAGCAAAGGGTGAGGTTATATGAATAGGGGATGTGAAGGAAGGATAAACCACTGCATCTCCAGGCCAGATCCAGCAAGGATCCTTGTCAAAGTCCCTCTTCAGCTCTCTTGTAGCCCCTTTAGGTACTGCAAGGCTGTTTTTCCTTTCTTCCCTGGCTATTCCCCTGATATCTCCAAGCTACACTGCACAGTTTGACAAAACCAGTCTTTCTAAGCCTTTGTTTCAAGATTCACTTGCACTAAGGGAGATTTGGGAGCAATTAGAGTGGCTTTTACAAAGCAGTCATTTTTCTATTTGCAGTTCACATCCTGATAGTAAATATGACAAAGGGGCACTAAACCTTTAAGTAGCTCAAAGTATTGCTGTGCTCAGAGCAAGGCAAACTGAAAGAGAAGCCAGAAGAATACTTATGCAGACCACATTACCAGAAACATTTAAGGGCACTCCATTTATAAAGAAAAATTCTTACAGTCAGTTATTAGCCAATAAGTGGAGCAGTTCATTGGCAGAGACACAGAAATACACAGCAGGCTACTGGAGCTCTTAGGGAAAATACAATTAACTTGGTAACAAAATTAAATATAGTAGATCTATAATAAGTGTGAGCAGCTTATAGTAAACCCAAAGGGAGTATTAAGAATTCAACCCATCAATCATCACAGCATGTAACCACCCCTGGACAACATTTTGAAGAACCTGTTTGCAATTTTATGCCTATTCCAGTTACTATATGAATAAAGCTGATCCTTGATTGATTTTTACTGCTATGACTCCTTGAATTTCAGCTCTTCACAGTAGAGATTTAATTTCACATTTGGATATTCTTGGGCTTTGCACACATATGAGCTGCTGCAGTGTTGTTGCAAACCCATTGGGCTATTTCCACCTCTGCCAAATAAACTCTGACAAGGCTTTCACCAAAATGGGACTCACTTCCTCCATCAGAAAAAATCTGGATAATGGTTTCACGTAATTATGAACAACTGGAGACCTAAGGCTGCCTAATGGAAATGTGTTGGTAGTGCTGCAGCCAACTTTCCTTCTGCCTCAGCTAAAGTAATCATGAATAACGCCACAAACTTGATGAAGTTTTTATGGTAAAATCCCAGCAGGAGAGAAGATGCATCTCCAATCATTCTAAAGAAAAAATATATCCATAAGATTGCAGCTTACAGAAATCAATCCTGTGAAAAACAAATTGCTCAAACCTGCTCTGTTTCACCACGATAATCCAGTCTGGGCTCCACAGTGGTGATTTGAAATTGCAGCACGTTCACTCAGCAGCTGTTCATTCTCCACAGATTGCCTTTGCCATCACAGGACAGAGAAACTCACCCTGTCCCAGCCCTACAAGGAGCCCCCACACCTTCAACCATGAGAGGTGACCTCAAAATGCAGCTCCCTGCTTCCTCTGCCCTCACAACCATGGATCAGTTTGTTTCTCTCACCGTGGGTGAAGCTCAGCACTGACAGAGCTCTGACCTGAGTCCTCTGCTGCTCCTGCCAGCTCAACCCCTCGCAATCCCAGCTGAACTGAATTTTTCCATATGTTCCCCTGGAAAAGATAATGCTCTATCCCTTCTGTTCAAGACCATTTCATCCCAGGGAATCAGAAGTGTCTGTAAGTGGAAACCTCAAGTTCCAAAAGGCCCTGAGGTTCTGTGACCATTCCTAAGTTCACCTTGTACTTCCAGAGCCTTCCAGGGATGTGCAGCCCCAGCCTGTGCTGGTTCCTTTGCCCCAAAGAAACGTGGAAAAACTGCAGTTCCAAGGAATTCATACAAGGGGGAGGAGATTTGTTACAACCCAGGGGCTGGAAAACTGCAGGAGCACTTGAGAGGTCAAATATTGGCCAAGGCCAACTCTGCTTTCTTTCTTCCTGGCAGCTTCCCAGCTCCTCATCTTCCCACCTCCTCCTCACTCTGGCCATGGGCTGGAAGGGGTCTGATGCTGCCCAGGGTCTGATGAAAATGGTCTTGGAGAGGAGGTTTGGGTTTCTTTTCATATCCATCCCCATTCATGAATCAGGGACAGTCTACAGTGAAATTCCCACAGCTGGGAGCATTTTAAACTCCATTCTCCAGCCAAGGCAATGCCAGAGAAGAGCTGGAATTGTCACCCAGCAGGCAGGAGAGCCCGGGAGAGCTGTGGGAGGAGGATCTGAGGAGCAGGAGTGACAGTTTTTGCTGGAGATGTTTTGATCCCAGCACTGTTTCTTTTGGAAATAACAATCCAAGGCTTCCCTCCTGGAGTTTCCTCTCCAGGTCTGTTCATCAGTCACCCAGAAAGCAAAGGGAAAAAAAAGAAAGAAAATTGTCACAGTCCTCTAACCATTTGTTTTCCAAAGCATTATTTCAGGGGAAAAGCTGCACCACTTGCTCTCTAGCATGAAAAAAAAAAAACCTGGTTTCCATTCTCTTGGCATTTGGAAAACTCATGTATTGGCTGAGCTCTCAGAGAGCAGGGGTTGCTTGTGCCCCAAACCAGGGCCCACAGGGACCCTCCAAAAATCCCTCCCAGCACCAGACACAGACCTGGCACAGACATGTTTGATGAAAAATCCTTTCCTTAAGATTTTTTCTCCTGAGAAGCTGAGAGGCCTCAGGAACAAAATGTAAACAATGGTTATCTGCTGCTGTGGGATGCAGCAGGTGCATCTGGGATTGGTCTCATGGGGTTGTTTCTAATTAATGGCCAATCACAGCCCAGCTGCCCAGACTGTCTCAGTCAGTCACAAGCCTTTGTTATCATTCTTTTTCTATTCTTAGCTAGCCTTCCGATGAAATCCTTTCTTCTGTTCTTTTAGTATAGTTTTAATATAATATATATAATAAAATAATAAATCAAGCCTTCTGAAACATGGAGTCAACATCCTCATCTCTTCCCTCATTCTCAGACCCTGTGAACAGCACCACACAGACCAGTGGTGAGAGCAGTAGAATAAAAACTAAATTTTACATTCCACAGGACATGGTGCCAGCTCAGGTAATGCAGAGCATCCTGCAGGACAGCCCAGAGTAGCCTTTATTAGCCCAAATTGTCCTGTTGGATCACTCCGAGGACTTGAGCAGACTTTTCTCTCCCCATTTACACTGCTCAGAGGGGCATGAGCTGCTTCCTGTAGCAGAACCAAAACTTATCTCTCTTTTTTTTTACCATTTCCCCCTTTCCTTCACCACCAACACTCAGTCCAAGGACTGGCAGTAAATCAAAGGAAGAATCTGGAAGCTCTCAGGTTTGTTTCTTACCCAGGTGGTTCCCTAATCCAAGTGCACAGCAGTGCAGGGTCCATGGGGGTGCTCCAGCAGACACCCACCAGCTTCCACTGCTGGAGAGGCTCCTCCATTCTTGGGAGAAACCAAACCCTGGGAGCTGTGCAGGTGAGATGAGGCTGGCAAAGGTGCTCCCAGGGTGGATCCTGTTCTCTGCAAAGGTCTTTCACAAATACAGCTCAATAAAGTCATGAAACATTGCTGCTTGATCTCTTTGGAGAAAGGCTGTGCTGCTGCTGCTAGTGATGACTCCCCTGGCACTTGGCAGGTTTTTAAGAGCAGCAAAAAACCCTGTTGCCTGTGAGCAGGCACAGCCGTATCTATTTTAAAAAATGTAATATGCATGCTCTCAGGGAAATGCTCAGCTGTCACAGGTCACAGCAGCGTTTCATCTATGGACTCTAGAGCTGCTGGTGGACATCATGTGCTTTATGGGCAGTTAGTGCCTCTTCTTGTCTGTATCCAGCAAATTATTTCATTTGTGGCCATTACTATTTTTGAAAGGACTCGGTGCTTTTAAATAGACCATTGGAACAGTGGTTCAGTGTCCAGCCTCACCAGGAGCCACCACAAACTGACAGAGGGGCTGCAGGGACAGCGTGAACAATGTGGCCATGACAGCATTTGGTGACATCCTGCTGCAACATCCCCATCCCAAATGTGAGCTTCTTCAGCAGAGCAGCAGAGCATCTCTGACTGAGACAAGCTGCTCCTCAGCAGCACCTTCTGACCCATGTTCAGACCCAGGGTGTTCCCTGTGCCCTGAAACACAAACAGCACTCACAGCCTCAGTGACACCAAAGCTCTGCAGGCCCTTGGCTGAAGCTCTCCTGTGGTAGCACATAAAACCCACGTTGGACCAACATCCTTATTTTTCCTGGGATCTTTCCCCTCTCTGACATCTGGTTGTACAGATCATCTCAAACATCTCTGAAGCAGAAATCATTATTTTCTCACCCAGAAAAGCTGTGTCTGACCCAGCTCTGGAAGTGTTCCAGGCCAGCTTGGACGGGCCTTGAAGGAACTAAGGTCCCTTCCAACCCACACCCTCTGTGATTTGTGATTTTAGGACACCATGTCACCAGCCAAAGCTGTTTCATGAAGGGAAGCCCCCAGGCCACCACTTCCCCTCTGCCTCGACACCACCTGGATCCCAAATCAGCTGAATCTGCAGTGGAGTTGAGAGGAATAGTGGATTTGTCTTTCCAAACAAGCTGTGGGTCTGCTGGTAGATAAAACCAGCACTGAGAGAATAAAAGTAACAACGGGAAGGATTCCACTGATTGATTAATGGAAAAAGAGATTTGCCTTTACAAACAAAGTGTAGGTTTGCTGATAAATGAAATTGGGCATTGAAAGATGAAAGAAACAATGGGGAAAACCCCTAAATTCTATAAGAATTAAAAATTGAAAAGGAGGGTTATACATTAGAGGGGAATCTTTGGTATCAGGCATTTTGGGAAGTCTGAACCTCTCAAGTACCTCAACCAATGGGGAAAAAGAGAAGGGAAATGTGGCTGGGAAATTGGGATAAAAAGGAGGCTGAGCCCTCCAAAATTGTGAGAGAATGCCCCATGGCCTCTCCCTTTATTTGAATAAAGTAAAAGGACTCCTCTGTCTCTTTTTTGGACACAAACCTCTGATGTTTGTGGATTAATTTTCCTGACAGAGTGAAGGCTGCTGGATGAGCCAGGAGGAGAAGCAAGAGGCAGATCCGCTCCCCCTGCTCTGTGTGTGAGACTTGGCAAGTGTGTGACTTGCACTTCCAAAGGCTGCTGAAAGAAAAAGGCCTGATTTGCCTTGAAGCAGTGGGAGTTCAGGTTATGTGCAGCCTCTCTCTTTGCCTTGAAAAGCATCTGTTAATAGAGAGGAGTTGGAGGGGAGCAGCAGACAAAGAGACATCACAGGCACCATCCTCCCCATCAGTGGCACTGCCGCTTGCCAGGAGGGTTTCTCATGCAGCCCACGCCTCTGATGTGCCATTATGTTCCATGAAAAGAAGGGAAAATGTCAACTTTAGAACATCTTGGCTATTTCCAGAGGTGTAATGCTATTACGGAGCTGAGATGACATGCAGCAGAGGCTGCTGCCTGTTCCCAAGCAGCAGTTCAGGACCCAGCTCTTGAGGAGTCACCGGAGTAAAAATAAAAATCCCAGAATAAGGCAGCAGCTCCCCATTTAGCCCCTTTTGGCCCCATTTAGCCCCATTTAGCCCCTTTTAGCCCAGATCTCATCCTGAAGTGCCACTTGTTGACCAGAGCACAGGGGAGGAGATGGTGAAGGGCTCGGACCCCGTGTGACATTTCCCACTCTGGCATCCCAAAGGCCACACGTCCCAGGGCAGCCACCAAATTTGTCGTCCTGCCTGTAACTCATTTTCCTGTTGCATCTCTAGCAACAGAATAAACTCAGGCCTCATTTCCTGCATCCCAGGCCACTCCTCAACAAATGAATCATCATTCCCCCTCCAAAGGGGCTCTAAAAAGATCCACTAAACCATTTTCTCTGTGGTCCTTCATGAGATGCTCCAGGTATCTATTCAGCATCCAATTTCTCAGGACACCAGCACAGCAACAACTCCTTTCTGACAGGGGACATTATTTTAAAGGACAGAAAAATTAAATGTTACACACAGGTTTTCCTTCAGCACTGGCAAAGAAAACCCCTTTAATCTGAAATATGACACATCCTGATCAGGTGCAGGGAAAAAAAAAAAAAGAACCAGATCAGAGGAATTTTGCTTTCATGTGTCTACAAGATAAATCATCATCCAGGGCAAGAAATGGGTAGGAATTGTAACTGCTCTCTGCTTTTACAGCACATCAGAGACCTGGGAGGGCTGAGATGGCTCCATTGCTACTGAGCCTCCCAGGCTCCAATTACCCCTCTCCCTGCTCTCGTATCAAAGGCAAAAAATTGCTTTCTTCATGCTAAATGATCTGCAGGGTGGAGGCAAATGGGCAAAGGGACCTGGAGAAACGAATGTGGGCTCTGCTGTGCCCAGGTCTCAGCTGTTTCTTCAGAGGAGGAAACACAGTAGGAAGGTGTGGGGCTGAAGGCGCTGAGTTTTGCACCTCACCCACCCTGTGATGAGCTGGCTATTTGCTTTAGTAAACAAAAAAATTAATCTGTGCTTAATTTGGTCTTTGGACACTCCAATATACCAGAGAGGAAGAAACAAACTGCAGAGAAAAACGTTTTTGTCTTCTGACACTTGCACTTAGGAAAAACACCCTGCAGCACTGACTGTCGTGGGCAGATGGACACGAGCCTCTCAGGGGACTTTTCCTCTTAGAAAAGGAAAAACCAAGGCTGATGAAATTAATTTGGTAGTGGATCACCTAGCAATCCTGGGGCAGGGACCTTCAGTCTCTACATCCCAGCCAGGGCCTGGCTTCTCATGCCCTGCTGCTCTCCTAAAAGCAGAGACATCCTTTTCTCTCCTGAAAGAAGCTTCCCTTCTCCCAGGTGGCACAAGAGCTGCCAGGATGCTCAGCCATGACCAAATCTCTGTCAGGCACTTTCATCTATCCAGGGCATGCCCTCCCCATCTCTTAAATCAACTTAAAATGGGTTTGTGGAAGGTGTCCCTGCCCAGACACTTCACACTCACAGTGCCTCTTGCAGTTACACGGCCATGCAAATGTTCCCATTGCTGCCTGAAGTGTGGCAGGTCCAGCCAGCTCCATGGCAAGGTCCCTGGCTTTGCTGGATGCAGGTTTTAATTAATGTGCAGCATTTCCAGCTCAGGTTCACTTGCTAAATCCAGGCTGATCACTGCACCACTTCCCTTCTCCACTGGATCAGTTTTTGATGTCTTACACACTCATTTGCTGCTGCAAAATTACACAGATTGCTTCAATTTTGTCTTACAAGCAGTGGCCATGGGTTTATAACCTCAGGCACAGCCAGGTAAGCAAGAGCCTTTCCTTCACTTCACCATTCTTCAGACTCAGTGTTCAGCCCACAGAACCACACTAACATTTTATTTCCATAGCTGAGATCCCTCTTCGACAGAAAATTCCCAAAGTGTGGTTTTCCCATGAGCACCAGTGCCAGGGCTCAGGGTTTGCCATGGCAGTGAAGCTCACAAGCAATCCACAGTGAGATTTCAGCTCCAGGTTTCTGCCAGGCTGTGGTGTCCAGGAGAGTCTTGTGCAGATTCTAATAATGTGGAAGCTGTTCAGCACCACAAGCCCTGCTGTGGCTCACCAGGTAAATGTGAAATTATAATATCTTTTTCCTATTTCCTGTCTCCTCAAAGTCTGTACTCTGCTATCCAAAAAAAAAAAAAAAAAAAAAATCCCTCCATGCCTCAGTATTTCCACAGCCTCATCTCCTTTCCACACTCAGATGTTTTAGGGTAATAGTTGTGTATTTTTAAGCCCAGCATGCTGACAGCAAAACAAATATCCAATTAAATACATATTTTAATAGCTGCTGTACAGCTTGCATGCAGCCAAATCCCTTGATTAGCCTTTTGTTTTTCATGCTGTTGAGCCACATCCTTCACTTTCAGCTCTAGAGGACTAAGCCTTCCCAGGACTGTGCATCCCCCTCCTGCAGCCCCCTGGCAGTGACCCCTGCCCAGATCCTGTGAGCCATGGAGACTTAGGAAGCTTCTTCTGTCACTTCCAGCAAGGACAGAGCACCCAGCAAAGCTCTGCCACCATTTCTCATGCAATCCATGGTCCGGAGGAGCCACAGACCTGGCACCCTCCTGCCCATAAACGAATTCCACGTGCCCAGCACTGAGGCACAGCTCAGCTTTCCCTCGTTCCAGCCTGGGTTCAATGATGCATTTTACTTCCTCCCTCCTTTCCATTTTAAACCCAAGACCAGAGTATTTCTTTATGCAGGTCTCCTTGGCCCTGGCTGTGTCCTGAATATAATATCAATTTTTTTCTAGTTAACTCCTCACTCCCGCTCCTGCTGAAGTGGGGGCAGCTCCAAACTCCTCTGGGATGCAGGATTGACCTTGCTGGTGTGTTATTTAATCTCACAAACAGCTCCTTGGGCCCAAATTACCTTGTTTGTCACCACAAACCCATCCTGGATGTTCATGCCACCGTGCAGCTCCCATTCTGCAGCCCTGCTGCTGCTCTTGTAACAAAAATCCAATTTCTGGGTATTTCAGTTGAATTTCAGCCTGTATCCAAGTGAAATTTAACCAGACAGGAATGTAATGCAATAAGTCAGGGGAACGGAAGACTGTTATTTGCTATTTTTTTAATATTAAAAATGCAAAGTATAAACAATCTGGGGGGAAAAAATAACTCAGAAATCCTGATATTGCTTCCATAATTGCAGATTAAGTTATGGAAAGAATAAAGCACAGCTCCACGGGCAGATGATTTCCAGAGGCAAATCAATAACTTTTAAAGGGCATATTGACCAGCGAGAATGAACTCTGGGAAAAGAGCTAAAATTGAAAAAATATCTACTTGACAAATTATTTAAAATAAGGATTTTTCAGCTTATTGATCTAAAGTACAGTTAAATCCAGTGAGCTAAACGTTTTGACTGAAAATCCCAGGTCAGGTTACAGCCTGATCCTGGCAAATATTTTCATTATTGAGACTTTTTTGTGTAAGGGAAGATGTTTTAAATTTACATCAGACATTCTTGATTTAATTCTAAATTTCCTTTTATATGAGTACACTCACTTTTTTTGCAGGGAATTAAATTTTTTAACTCACTACAAATTTTCCCTCCAATTAAGAAAAATAAAATCTTTTAACATCATCCTCTTTTGTAACCCAGTTCCATTTCCTCTGCCTCAGGAATCCTTGGTGAAGAGCCTCATTGACTGCACTTTGCCCTTCCAGTCACTTTGTATTAAAGATCGGGAAAATTACTAAAAGTATGGCTCTGCTCCCAAATGCTGGCCCAACACAGAGGTTAAAACTCCTCTTCATGCACCATGGGCAAGGCCCAGGAGTTTTCTGGGGATATTTTTGGGAAAGGACAGCCAAAAGCTGCCATTAATCTCCATTTGTGTCCCTGCACAGCCCAGCACTGCCAGGAGCTGCTCAGGTCTTTGGCAACTTTTTAGTGGCAGAGAACCACAGAATGTTTTAGGGTGGAAAAGACCTCGGAGATCAAATCCATCCTTTCCCCCAGCACTGCCAAGGCCACCACTGACCCCTGTCCCCAAGTGCCACATCCACATGGCTTTAAAATCCCTCCAGGCGTGGGCACTCCAGCAGCTGTGCCAGTGCTTAACAACTCATTTTGTGAAGGAATTTTTCTAATATCCAGCCTAAACCTCCCCTGGTGCAACATGAAGCCATTTCCCCTTGTTACTTGGGAGAAGAGAACAACTTCCCCCCACCCATGAATGTTCCTGTCTGGACATCAAGGCTCTGCTGAAAGAGGTCTTTCAGCCCATGCTAAGAAGATTTTTCTGGACAGAAGCAGAGCATGGCACATTTCCATCACTCTGGGAAGAGATTTTTTCCAGGAAATCAGATTAAGACCTAAGCCAAAAAGACTTAAATCAGAAGAACCATAGTGCCTGGGAGGTGGAAAACTTGGGTTGCAAACACCACGTGCCCAGCAGTTATCATTAAGAAAGGAAACATTTCTGCTGGGAACATCTCTGTTGACTCCCTGCCGCTGGCTGAGACCCAAACCCTTCCCTTGGGATGGCATCACCACTGGGGGGGGATAAAAAAGAAACCTCTGTGAGCCTTAAAGAAGCTGAGAGTGAGCTGAAATTCCCTGTGCACTGAAATTCTGTGCACCTTAAAGTGCTTGTGACCCCCACACGTGCAGGGGGTTTCACAGGAGGGAGGATGAGATTTGCCTCAAATAAAGGAGGTCTTTTGTGCCTGGCCCTGAGCACAGATCCTGGTGTGTGCCTTTTACCAGCAGAACATGCAGGGAATGCCTTTGGTTTGTCCTTCCCAAATATATTGATGAAAACAACCCCAAGCTGGGCTGTCAGTGCTGCTCTGCACAGTCAGGGTCCAGCTCGTGACTGAAATTGGCTGAGCCCTGTGCCAGGCTCATCCTTGGGCTTTGCTCAGCCCCGAGGAACCCACACAGGGCAGGAACCCCAGTGATTTCCAGGACATCCAGCTCGTCCTCTCCATCAAACCACATATAAATGCTGAAAATGCAGGAATTCTGCAGCCTCAGAACAGCTCCACACACACTTTTCTTGGTTTTTTGTTCATTTGTTTGTTGCTTTTTTTTTTAATTATGGATTTTTCGGTCCCCATTTTCACAACATTTTGGCTTGGTTGGCAGAGTCAGGGACATTAGAAGGAGACCAGCTGATGGACAGAGCCTCAGAGTGAGGCAGTGAGATCACAGAGAGTAATTTCCTAAGGAAATAGACCTAGAGGGAAAAAAACCCAACATTGTCATTGTTTATCTTCTTTCAGCAGGTCTTGTTTTTACATTGGAAAAAGCCAGCAGTGCAGCAAACAGCTTCATGAATATACAGATTGTTTTTGGCAACTAACAATTAGCAAAGATTGTGTTCGTGCAATCCCCAAGCAGCTATTTCCCTGGGAATTTCTTGTTTTGAACAAGCCGTTTTCCATTAGAGAAAACACACACAGTGACAAATAGCTCTTGCTGCCTCTTGTTAGTGGGGGGAGATGGGAGAAGGGCAGGCAGACACCCTGGTATGGGGGGTTGGAAAGTCTGGGCACAGAGAAATCAGAAACGGGACAAAACAGAAAGGAAAAATGTCCTGGTGTGCACAGAGATGTCACTGTTGGGGCTCATTCCTGCCAATGCCAACCAACTGCCCAGCTGGGGCAGTTCTCTGCTGTCCATGGGGCAGTTTTTTCTTTATCTCTTCCAGAACCAACCCTCCCTCCAGGAGATCTCTGCTGTCCATGGCCAGGGAGTGTCCCTGCAGGGCTGATCCAATCCCAGCATCCCATGGGGAGATGCTCCGCCCAGGGGAGGAGCCAAGCATTCCTACCTGGATCCAATCTGAGCCTGGCCCAGCACAGCAGCCTTTGCCCCCTGCATTGCCAGAGGAGCAGCTTTCTGCTGCCCTGCATTGCCAGAGGGAGCCCAGGCCCATCTGCAGCAGCCCTGGAGCTGCAGAGGAAAACTCCCCCCTTGTGCAGGATCCGTGCTGCAGCAGAGCCACAGCTGGCACTGCAGGAGGGCTGGGCCCCCATGGCATGGGGCTGGGCCACCCCCTGACACACAGGGGACAGGGCATGGGCGTGACCCTTTCAGTGTTGTTTTGTATCACTGCATTGTTTATTTTATTTTTGTCCCTAATGAAGAACTTGTCACTGTCATATTTTCTGAAAAATCCCTTTGCCGGGATTTCTTCTCCTGGGAAGTTGAGAAGCCTCAGAAAAGAATGGAAACAACAATTATCTGATTGCTTCTCCTGTGTTTGCTGCCTTGGGATGTGGTCTGGACATTGTTTACCAACTGGTCATTGTTGACTGGTTTCATGTGAATTGTTTTTACTTAATGACCAATCACCATCAGCTGTGTCAGACTCTGAGGAGTCGGTCACGAGTTTGTCATTCTCATTCTTGTCAAGCCTTCTGTCTGTATCCTTTCTCTTTCTTTAGTATAGTTTTAGTATAGCATTCTTTTTAATATAATATAATATGATAAAATAATAAATCAGCCTTCTGAGAACATGGAGTCAGATTCTCAGTTCCTCATCTCTCACCTCATCCTGGAGACCCCTGCAAATACCATAAGAACTGTTATTCCTGCTTCCATATCTTTGTCTGAGAGTCCCTTAATTTCAAATTTATAACAATTCAGAGGGGGGGGTTACTTTTCCATTTTAGGGGAGGCTCCTGCCTTCCTCAGCAGACACCTGGCTTTTCAAACCAAGACACCAAGGGACTTTGGGGCCATCACAGCCTATAGCAAACAGCTACTTCCAGGTGAATCCTCCCAAAAAGTGCCAGCCTGAGATTCCCCACGGCTCCTGTGACCCCTGCAAGCCCAGCCTGAGTCCTTGCACCGACCATGCAGCCTGGAGAAAGAAACACAACACTCAGATCCTCCAAGCATCACTTGACAGCTTCACCTGGGACGCTGAATGAGCCACACATCAGGAAGACAGGCACTCAGAGTCAGCTCTGATGGACAGCTTTTTATTTCCCAATGTTTTCCTTTAACAAAGTGCTACATTCCATAGTTACAGGATGAGGAGCTGCTCCTGTCCACAGGAGAAAACCACAGGGAAGCACAAGGACTGCTCACAGCTCTCTGTGGAAGCAGAGCAGCCCAGAGCAGCCTCACCAGGGTGAACATCTGGCCTCAGAGACACCTTCAGGGATCAGCAGCTGTGCGGTGGAGGTGCATTCCAAGGGGGCAAGAGCTGCCAGGCAGGCTGGTTCCTCCTGTCAGAAGTGGGGCTGGAGATGCCAAAGCTGTTGTGCAGTGCCTGCAAGGAAATTTCTTTCTGCCTTGTGCTATCAGGAGAATGCAAAAGGGAGGTGAGTGGCTGGTCCTGTGTGGAGTCCAGGGGTTGTTATTGCTGCAGGGACATTGCTGTGCCAATGCCACCACCCTCAGCACTCAGGGCCTTGCAGTTCACCCAGCACTGAGGAGGAGGAGGGCCCTTCTTGGCTGCTTTCCATGCCCTGCCTCTTCCAAAAGAAGCTGCTGGTTTGGCCAGGCAGAGGTGAAGATTCAATCAGCAGTGTTAGGCCACTGGAGCTCCAGCTCCCACCTGAACCCCCCATGCCCTCCCTGCTGCCTCCTGATCATTCCAAGGGAATGAATCCAACTGCAGGAGCTGTGCAGAGGATATTTTTAAGAGCCCAATCCCAAGTCTATTGGCCTTGGATGAGAAGGGAAGGGGCTGAGTGGTGCTGGTGCTTCAAGGACCTGCAGACACTGCAGGAAACCCTGAGGTCCCAGGGCTCCCACAAACTTCCCTCGAGCCACAGCTGCCTCTGACTGCCCTCCTTGCTTCCAGTTCAAGCTGAAGACTTGGGGGCCCTCCAGGGCTGACCAAAACCAACTACTCCACAGAAAGCTCCCCTCCAAATGGCCAGCAGTGCTCAGGTCCCATCCTTGGGTGAAGCATTTCAGAGCCAGAGTCAGACCTGGCAGTGCAGACAGATCACAAGAAAAACCTTTGGGAAACCCACCTAACTCCTAAGCCTGTCTCCAGCAGAGACCAGAGAGCCCACACTGAACTGTGCAGGCAGCTGGGCCTCCCTTCCTTGTGGACTTGCAGCATCCAAGACACCCCTGCCATGTCCTGTCTGGTTCTGAGGACACCAGGGCCCCCAGAGATGCAGTAAACCCCCACTTCCATCATTCTGACTGGCAGTGCTGCCTGTAATTCCTCAAGTTCATTATGCTGGAGAGGGAGGAGAGAGCCAGGGAAACCGATTGCCCCTGCAGAAAGGCAGTGTTTCCCAAACTGGGGGTTTATTAGCACAACAAAAGGCCACAGCACCCCCCCCACCGCCCTTCCCAATCCATCAAACTGGCAGCCCATCCATAAGGATCCTCCTGAGCTGCCAGATCTGGGCTACTTAGACCAGCAGCCTTCCTCAGCCATCCCTCCTCCTCCTCCTCCTGACTGACCCAGCAGGTCTGTGTTTTATCAGGTATTTCATCAGATATCCATCTTGCAATGCCTTACAGGGAATAAATCATCAAAGAGCCCAAGGAACAATATTTCCCAATCCCCAACAGTGAAGGAATGATCCCTGGACTGGCAACACCTCCCAGGCAGCTCCAAGAGCCTTAGGAACAAGCAGGAAATAGGGAGAGATCCAGTCTGGAGGGAAAACTTCATCTTAACTTGGAGTGACCAAGTGAGAGAGAGGCCTGAATTTTGGATTTCATGGCGCATTGCCAGTCAGTGCCTCTTAAAGATGTGGGGATGCTTTTAGCAAGGCAAAACCCTCCTGGCTGATGTTCCAGGAACAGAAAGGGAGAGATGCACTGTGGAGCCCTGGCTGGGGGGTATGAAGACCCCCCTCACCCCAAAAATGTTGTCTCCCCATGCACCCACAGGATGGGTGACTGAGGTACCACACACAGCTGCTGGACTGGAAGGCTGAGCATTGGAGCAGCATTTTGGAACCAGGCTGTCCCACCTGTCCTTGCCCAGGTGACCCAGCGGGTGTCACAGGCTCAGGAGAGCACCTGGGCTGTGCTGAGCAGGGCTTGTCCTGAGCTGACCATCACATCTGGTGATTCAATGCCCAGAGCTGACCATCACATCTGGTGATTCAATGCCCAGAGCTGACCGTCACACCTGGTGATTCAATGCCCAGAGCTGACCGTCACATCTGGCGATTCAATGTCCAGAGCTGACCATCACATCTGGTGATTCAATGCCCAGAGCTGACCGTCACATCTGGCGATTCAATGTCCAGAGCTGACCATCACATCTGGTGATTCAATGCCCAGAGCTGACCATCACATCTGGTGATTCAATGCCCAGAGCTGGCCCTGACCTTCTCAAGAGAGAGCTCACTTCAGGAGGGGCTCCTGAAAGTCCTCCCTGCCTTGCAATCCCACTGGCACATCCACAGGACATTCCCCCACCATCTGACAGGCCTTTCCACCTCCACAGGGAACCAAATCCTGCTCCTGGCCCTCCTCAGCCTCCCCTCCCTCCCATCCTCCAAAGGCTCAGAGGGATTGAATCTCAGCACATGTGGGGTCTGCCCTCACTTTTCTGCTCACCTCTCCTCTGGCAACAGTCATTGTTCCTTGCAGGAAGGATGATTCCCCACAGAACAGCAATTCCCACCTCAGGAACATGGATTCCCACCTCAGAAACATGGATTCCCCCTCAGAAACATGGATTCCACCTCAGGAACATGGATTCCCCCCTCAGATACATGGATTCCCTCCTCAGAAACATGGATTCCTTCCTCAGGAACATGGATTCCTTCCTCAGAAACATGGATTGCCCCTCAGAAACGTACATTCCCACATCAGAAACATGGATTCCCATGTCAGGAACATGGATTTCCCCTCAGAAACATGGATGTTTTGCATGTCAGATTGAAGTAATGCCACAGTGGGAAGCAGAGCCCAACAGTGCCGCCTTTTCCTGGTTATTTTGACAGCATTTCTGGGCAAAGCTGCATTATTCTCCCCTGCTCAATGCCTGTGACACCTCAGGCACTGTGTCCCTCAGTAGTCAGGACTAACAGGGCGCCTCCACAACGCCCTGCACCCATCTGTGCCATGGATTCACCCTTCTCCCCACACCAAGGGCTCCCAGCGGGGCCATCTCACCCCCAGAGCTGACATCTCTCCAGCTCTTGCTCTTTTCCCACTGTCAGCCACAAATCCCTCAACAGTGACCGCACCTGCTCCCCAAGCTTCAGAGCCTTTCTGAACTCCATGGTTTGGACACCAGCGGCCCAGGGAATCCGTGGCTGCCCCATCCCTGGAAGTTTTCCGGGACAGATTGGATGAGGCTTGGAACAATGTGGGATGGTGAAAGGTGCCAGGGTTGGAACCAGGTCCCTTGAAAGTCCCTTCCAACCCAAACCATTCTGTGATCCTGTGAGACAAGACCCATGCAGATCCCCCAAAGGTGTTCACACAGCTTTCAGGGGCTGAAAATGTATTTTCCAGTGGGGTAAAGGGCATCAGAGGCTCCACTCTCATCCCTGTGGGAATGCAGCCTTGGAAAGAGAAGAACCTGGAGCTAGTGTCCTTCCAAGAGGAGGCAGAAGCTGGGGGAGTCTCTGGACCTGCCTCTTCTCTCACCTCCTTGCACACTGAGCAAAAGCCAAGAGATGCAGGCAAGAGCAGCCATCAGTAGATGAGTGCTGGTATTTATTGTGCTGTAACAGACAGTGCTGGTTGGACATGGACAGGGAATGTGGTGGTGGAATCAATGCTGAGGCCATTCCTGTGTGTCTCCAAGCAGTGTGGAGCAGAGCTGAAGGAAGAAAGGGGTGAGAGTGGGGGCACCCAAGGGCAGAAATGTGCTTCAAACTGTGTCAAGAACCCTGTACATGGATGGGCACTTCTCGGGCAGCCAGGGGTACAGGCCAGGCTTACAACTCATTAATTAAGCAGAGCAGCTAATCTTAGCACTAAGGAACTCTAGCTCAGGTAATGTAACATTTAAAATGAATTGGACAGAAGTCATTCACAGTAAAGATTTCCATTCCTGGGATGGGTGAGAGCTATTGTTATGATTAGATTACTGCCAGCCAGGACCAAAACAGTACAGCAGGGCAAGAGGAAGATAATCATCCACATGGATCAGCTCCAGCTGTGGCTCTGAATGAGGGAGTGTGAGATCTCCACTACTGTATCAAAACAAACACCACGGGTGGCACACGTAGAGCATAGCATTGTCATTGTCTTTGTCACTGGGCTGGGGCACGCCCCTGCCCGGGGCAGCCGAGGGAGCAGCGCTGCAGCAGCAGAAAAGTCGCTTGTTCTTCTCCTCGCCCTCTCTCCCTCCTCTGGAAAGTCACGGGCTCTCCCTCCCAAGGGCACTGCGGTTCCACTCAAAATTCGTCTTCAGAGCTGTCGGCCAGGAGCATCACTCGGTCCTGCATGCTGTTAAATTCCCTCTGCTGGGGGAGGAGAACAAACATCAGAGAGGTGCAAAAAGGAACCAAATGGAGAGAATTCGGGTGCCCCCATCCCGTAACTGAGCTGCCCCAGCTCAGACAGACCCCAGCCAGGCTGAGTTTGACTTCCAGCCAGGAGGGTTCAGAGTTTCCATACCTTCCCTTGGCAGGTTCCATACCTTCCCCTGGCAGTCTCCATGTGGAAAATGCATGTATTTTGTGATTGGCTTTTCGCAAATATTAAAATGAATATTATATGTGCTGTGCAAGAAAGTAATGCTGTATTAATTCTCTTAAGTACTGTGTTAAATATAGTTTTAGGTATAAAAAATTTTAAAATAGAAACAATGCTATGGATACTTTTTTTAAAGAAAGGACTCGCACTGAGATAGCAGCCACAGGACACATAAATCTTTCAGAGAAAAAGAATTGATTGCCTTCTTATCAGAAGAAACGAACTTCTTCCTGCCTCGAAGGCTCTGTTAGGATTTGGAGGAAGAAGTTGATGATGACCAGACAGAATCCTGTGTTTAAATGGAATTTCTGCATCATGTATGAGGTGTATGAATATGCAATAGGCTGTTATTTTTAAGGGTTAATCCTCTGTTAACATGGGTCCTTTTTGGGTTCGTGCTGCCTAGAAAAAGGTACCCGGACATCCATAACTCTTTGTATTTGTTGTCTCATATTGTCCTAATTCAAATTGTCCAAATTATTATTACTCCAATTGTATTACTATTTTTATAACCATTTTATTACTATTAAACTTTTAAAATTTTAAAACCAAGTGACTGGTGTTTTTCACACTCCATACCTTCCTTTTGTGCCTCTTGGAGCCGTTTCTCCTCCGGCGATTCATCATCTTAATGCTGTAGAGCGCTCCCAGGATGAAGAGGGCTCCAGCTATTCCAACTCCCACAGGAACCAGCATCCCTGACATGTATCCTGCCTAATGGAGGAGAGAGGAGCAGAGCATCACACCCAAAACCATCCTTTCAGAGCCATTTTCACCAGCCAAGGACTGCAATTTATCCCTACAGTGATTTCCTCAAAGTTTACTGGATTTGAGCCCCCATCACCTTCCTGCATGGGATGATTCCCTACTCCAGAAGCAAGCTGGTCACCAGCACAACTCAGCTTTTCCTGACAGATATTTACTGCTGACACCTGAGGCCCTGCAGTGCCTGCCTTTAGGAGAGGGGCATATCTCTCAGAGATGGGCCACTGTGTGCTGGAATCCTCTTCAGAGTAGAGGGATTATAAAACAGAGGATGGGGCAAATGAGAGGGGCACACAGACTGGTGCTGATAAACTCAGTTAGGAAGAGGAGGGAATGGGGTCAATTATTTGCAAGTGATTTGCTACACCAGCAACTGGCTGGGAGTGTTTTTTGTTTTGAAGGAAAACCTTAGCTGCCAAAGGAACATGATCTCGAGGCCTCCTCAGCTTTGTACTCAAAATCTTTGAGCCAAACACTTTGGCTTTGCTTGGTGTGAAAAATGCGTATTTTATGATTGGCTTTTTGCAAATATTCAAGTGAATATTAGATGTGTTATGTTAGAAAGTTATGCTGTATTAATTTTCTCAAGTAGTGTGTTAAATATAGTTTTAGGTTGTAACATCAGATTAAAATAGAAACCATGCTATGAAAGATACTATTTTTAAAGAAAGGACTCTCACTGAGATAGCAGCCACAGGACACCTAAATCTTTCAGAGAAAGAGAATTTATTGCTCCATTATCAGAAGAAATGAACTTCTTCCTGCCTCGCTCAGCCCTGAAGGCGCTGTCAGGATTCGGAGGAAGAAGTTGACACTGCCCAGACAGAATCCTGTGTTTGAATGGAATTTATGCCTCATGTATGAGGTGTATGAATATGCAACAGGCTGTTGTTTTTAAGGGTTAATCCTCTGTTAACATGAGTCCTTTTTTGGGCTTATTTTGCCCAGAAAAGGTACCCAGACTGTCCATAACTCTTTGTTTCTATTGTCTCATATTGTCCTAATCCAAATTGTCCAAATTATTATTACTATAATTATATTGCTATTTTCAGAACCATTTTTTTATTATTAAACTTTAAAATTTTAAAACCAAGTGATTGGCGTTTCTCACACACGGGAAGGGGTCCCCTGCACAGGAGGAGGTGGCCTTAAGGGGGGCACAGCAAAATTAACCAGCCCTAATTCAATTGCTGTGATCAGTGTGTTTGCACTGCCCATTAAAGCAAAAAATACAGACAGCATGGCTAATCTAACATCTAAACACTCTAAATCCTTAGGAAAATATTCCCAAGTGCTTGCTATTTTATATTTTGCTGCTTTAAATGAAAAGGAACCTAAGTTGTAAAGTATGGCCTCAGAATCCTCACCTAATTTGGGCAGGTGGGCTGAGCATTGCAAGGGAGGCAGGTACAGCCTGGCTCCCCTCTGTAGCTCTGCCTCTCCTCACACTGCAGCCACAGTTCTCTGCTGTGCCACTGCAGCTTCACCCTCTGCCTGCTACACCCCCCAAAAATCGGTTTTTCCTGCCGAGGGACACAGGCACCAATTGTAAGAACTATCAGACAGAACTATCAGCCCATTGCTTACAACCACCTGCCTTCATCTGTGCTCTCAAAACACAACACAGCACACACGCCATAATTACTTCTCTTCCATAATCCACTGAGTGGGAGGAAATAATTTTTAAAAAAAAAGCTGTTCAGGTTCACTAGCCTGCCTGTGTACACTTACCTGGAGAATGAAAATAACTGCTTTCATCTGGGGCAGGCACCAATTGGATCAGGGTTTGGATTGGAATTGGATCAGGGTTTGGGTCAGGTTTGAGTTAGAATTGGATCAGGGTTTGGGTCAGGTTTGAATTGGAATTAGGTCAGGGTTTGGGTCAGGGTTTGGATCAGGATTTGGATTAGAATTGGATCAGGGTTTGGGTCAGGTTTGAATTGGAACTGGATCAGGGTTTGGATCAGAGTTTGGACTGGAACTGGATCAGGGTTTGGGTCAGGTTTAGATCAGAACTGGATGAGGGTTTGGATCAGAGTTTGGATCAGAGTTTGGACTGGAACTGGATCAGAGTTTGGATCAGGATTTGGATTAGAATTGGGTCAGGGTTTGGGTCAGGGTTCAGTTTGGGACTGGAAATGGATCAGGGTTTGGGGGAAGGTTTGGGTCACCGTTTGGATTAGAATTTTACATTAGATTAGATTTTTGGCTTAGAGCAGCACCAGATCCTTTTCTATGGATCTCCATCGGGGGCTGCTCCCTCCTCCCCCAAGGAGGGCTGGTTTGCTCCCCAAGTCCCTCCAGATCCTGCTCACTGCTTTAAACAGCAACAGCTCCTCTATGTCTGGATCCCAGAGCCTGAGGGATCTTCAGCTGCATCGTTCAGATTCCCTGAACCCCCTCCCAGCACAGCCAGCCCAGTTCAGCTCAGGTGCTGGACAGGGGCTGCAGCCTGAGCCCGGCTCCCAAAAAAGGAGCTGAGTGAGGACACAGCTGAAGGCTGTGTCTCTGTGAGGCAATTAAGGTGCCTTAATTGGGTGACCTAATTAGTGCAGCGTGGGGTTTTCTATTTCTGGAAGTTTCCTGCTGGCAGGGGCAGTGAGGGGAGGCTGCAAATGGCTCTGAGCTGCTGCCCGGCTGAGTTTCCATGTCAGAAATCACAATGAGCTCCTCAGCCTGTCTGTGAGCCTTTATCACATCTGGCCAGCCCATGGCCTTTCTCAGGTTTCCCCCAGCCCCCAGATCAGTGTTTTATACCCCAAAAACCTGTGATGTGATGCAAACCCAGCCCTTCTGTGTCTTGCAGCCCAACTTCTGAGGGCTTCTGCACTTTCTTGATAGAAAACCCCATTTCACAGGCCAAAGCCACATTTTTCCCATTTATGTGGAAAATGTAGCTTCTTTAGGGATGCTTTTAATACACCCAATCCATTCTCAGGACCTTCCTGGCCCTGCTGGGCTTTGAGATAACAGCAGAAGAACCTGAGAGGAACTCCATGTCCATTATTTGCCCCACCAAATGCAGCATTTGCACAGTGATTGCAGGAAACCAGACATAAATCTGTCCCTGACCTGTGCTCCTGGTCCCACAGCCCCACCTGAGGGACAGGGAAGGACATTTCTCTCAGAGATGTGCTGGAATCCTCTTCTGGGTGGAGGGATTATAAAACAGGATGGGGCAAATGAGAGGGGCACACAGACTGGTGCTGATAAACTCAATTATCAGGAATAGGAGGGAATGGGATGAACAGGTTCATTTGGAAGTGATTTGTGACACCACAAACTGGTTGGGAGTGGGGAGGGAGTGTTTTTGTTGGGCTTTTCTAAGGAAAAATGAGAGCCAGGTGAAAGATCCCAAAGGAGGGAGGTGGCTCAGGAGTGAGTCTCTCTCTGAAGTGGACACCAGTGCATCCTCAGTGACAGCAGTGCTTGTGCTGGGTGTGGGAATCCATAAAATCAGAGGGTTTTGGGAAAGCTGCAAAAGGCAGGCCCTCAGAGGCAGCAGAACTGTGACTGGAGCTGAGCAGTAGCCAAAAGATTGGTCAGCAGAAAAATTATGTAAAAAGTAGAAAAGTAAGGACAAATAGAACAATGGTCTGTGTATTAAAGCTTGTCTAGAATAACTCCCTAAGCTGCAGAAAAGTTTATCTAGTGAGATATGAGGAAGTTCTAAGCTTAATAATGGAGCTCTGTGCATTGTGTTTTGAAGGCTCACAAGCAGGCATTGTATTTGAAATAAGCAAGCATTGTTTTAATCAAAGGTACGTGTGCTTATAGTGGTTGGATAGAACTACTGTCAATGTGTTTTTGCTTTGTGTGACTGGTCAAAAAACTTTTAAAGTAAGTTGTAACATTAAGTTCTTGGTCTGCTGGCTGAGATGTGAGCTGATGGCATCTTCCCATTGTCAAAACCGTGTAATGAGGCTGATGCTGGAAAATAAACCAGCTCAAGGCTGTTCCCTGAAGTCCCATCCCATTTGTGATTTGTGCACAGGCCCTGGCTGGTGATAGCTGGGCACTGCCACAGCCCAGGGTCTCCTGCACGAGGTTCAGACTCTGCAGGGCTCTGCCGGAGACAGGAACAGGCAGCCCCTCTGCAACAGGGAAGGACAGAGGTGGCCAACAAGGTGACAAGAGGAAAGACAAGCTACAGCTTCAGGAAGAAGCCACTGATGTCCCCAGGTTGGTGCTGTGCCATGAGCAGTGCCCTGTGCATGCTGCAATCCCTCAGGGCACACAGCCAGCCTCAGCTGCTCTTTACCTTGGCTGGGAAAGCCATTCTCTGTCCTTTCAGCATCTGCTCTGCATGAATCCCAGGCCAAGGGGGCTCTAGACTGGCTCTGGACTTGCCTCCTTCCTAGTGCAGGCAGAAAGGCAACTGAGCAGGGCTGGGCAGGAGCCCACCTGAAACCCTCCCACCCCCCAGTGCTGCAGAACTGCTCCAGGTTTCAAGGCAAGATGTATCCCACCACCATCTGTATGGCAGCTGCCTTTTGTCAAGTGGGCAGTTTGCCTTATCTCTCTCTCTGAGTGCTCACAATCACTCCTCCCTCAGGAGGGGACATCTGCTGATAACAGCCATTGAATGTCCCTGCATGGCTGATAAGAACTGCAGCATCCCATTGGGAGATGTGAGCCCAGGGGGAGGAGCCAAGCATTCCTCCCTGGATATAATCTGGAGATCCTGGAATAACTGCACAGCTTCTCCACTGGATTCCCCAGAGGAACAGCAGCTGCCTCTTCTCCCACTGGATCTTTGGAGGAAGAATGCACCCTTTTCTACAGGATCCCTGCTCCAACAGAACCACCCCTGACACTGCAGGAGGGCTGCAGCCACAATTCCAATGGGACTGCCACCAACACCCTGACCCACAGGGTGTCAGGTTGGGTTCTGACTTTTTCAGTGTTGTTCTATGTACTGCATTGTTCATTTTATCCTTTCTTTTTTTTTTTCTTCCCTATTAAAAAACTATTATTCCTGCTCCCATATTTTTGCCTGAGAGCCCCCTTAATTTCAAATTTATAGCAGTTCAGAGGGGTGGGGAGGGTTTACATTCTCCATTTCAGGGGAGGCTCCTGCCTTCCTCAGCAGAGTCCTGTCTTTCCAAACCAAGACAAGAACAGACACCCAGGCCCTGATTCTCTGCTCTGACCTGATGGTAAAAGTGCAGCTGGAATTTGGTGTGGAGCAGTGGCAGGGCTGGGCTGGCTGGGTGAGTCTGCCTGAGCTCAGGGATGGCTTTGCAGACATCACACCCACTCCCTGTGATGGTTTTTGTTTCTACTGACTCTGACTCCCTTCAAGAATCTCCAAGGTCTGCTGAGTCACAAAATGTTCTTGCTGTCACCTCATTTCCAGCTTCATGGCTCTGCTGTCAGCAACACAACACTTGGAAGGCTTCACAACCATTCTGAAATGTCAATATTTGCTCCAGGGCAGCAGAGCTTAAAAAGCCATCAGTGCCTGTGGCTGCACAGCTCTTGGATGCATGGAGCAGCCCCTGGGATGCCAGGGAGGAAGGATCAGGGTCTGGTACTTTGTTTATCAGTTCTGCTGTGTTTGATCATCCTCCTTGCAGGGATTTGCAGCACGTGGAGGTGGGAAAGGCCTCATGCAGAGGTGCTGGCATGGCAGGCAGCCTCTCACCAGAGAGCAGCACCTCTTGATTTGGATCCAGAACTGAGCTCAGCACGTACAGGAAAGGGGTGGAACTAAGTTCTTTACCTTGGGGTCCCTGAAACATTCCAGGTCAGGCTGGACAGGGTCCTAAACACCTGGTCTGGTGAAGATATCCCTGCTCAGTGCAGAGGGGCTGGGCTAGATGGACTTCCAAAGGTCCTTTCCCACCAAAACTATTCTAGGAAAAGTTAAGGGGAAATTTAAAAAAAAAAGGAACTTGGGTTATCTGACAAGGTCATTTTCTGGTGCAGAGAAATCAATCAAACACTTCTGTCCCTCCTGCCCTTAGTTACAACCCATCAGGGATTTTTTTGTGCATTCACACCACTCTACACCAGCAGCACCTGGTTCATTTGCCTCCCAGGGAAAATTTTAAGCCCTTTCTCCACTGTCTGTATGGAGATAAAGAACTGCACTGACAAGAATTTATTTATTCCTGCAAGTAAAAGTGGTTTTGCTTTGAAAGGAACTGAAACACTGAGCCTCCTCCTACCTTATCTTTCAGCTTCTCCATCCAGCTTCTCACTGAAAAATAAGGAAAAATAAAAGCTGCAATCATGTTGCTTCTATTAATTAGTAACAAAGGATAGTGATAACATTCAAATAGACAGCAATTAAATTGACAAGCTGATAAGGCTGAACGTTAGATTTCCTCTTTTCTCATTCATGAGAAAAAGCAAATGCAGCAAATCAACACAAGAAACTCTTGGAGTTGGCAGGTAAGCAGCTCACCTTTGGCTGAGCAATTCCCATCTTCAGAGTGATTTAAAAAGGAAAATAAAAACCAGTATTTCAGTCTGTGAATTTTTGACCATCACTTCTCATACACACACCGGGGTGTCTGACCAGGAGAAAACCTTTCAGTGCCAGTTATTTCCTTCCCCTGGCCTCCTCTATGTGGATATTCTCCCCTGTATTTTGTACAGCCTGTAATGATGGCTAAAAATGTATTTTTCACTGCCTTTTATTGCCCTGCTTTTCTGGAATAGCCACTGCCTGCTCTGGGAAGCCTCCAGAGGGCTGGGGTGGCACTGGAGGGGCTAAATCACCAACCCAAGCAAATTTATACTGCCAGCTCTGTGAGTTTCTTCTCCTGACAGGTAAATAAAATATGAAAAATGACAGCTGAGAATTAAAATTGTGTGATGGCAGGTGCTTTGGGACGGAATATTCTCTGATCTCAAAGAGCTGCAGGGGTCACAAACACCACAGGGCACTGGGTGTGTCTGCACTGCACTGAGGGCAAAATGCCCACAAGGATCCACCAGGATTTTAACAAATTCTTGCTCATAGGTAAGAGGCAATAAAGAGTTAAATATTGGGCTTTTTGGGGGCTCAGCAACTGTGTTTTTTCAAGGATTCTTCTCATCTCTCCAGGAGGACAATGCTAAAGGCACAGGGGACTCTTGGATGCAGCAATGTCCTTCTGAGGGATATTTCTTCCAGGGTGCGTTAAATTCCAAATGTAACACAAAGTTTATGGCTTTAGACCTGATCTCCAAGCCTGCTTTGTTATGAAACATCCCTTCAAAGCCTGAATTAGCAATATCAGTGTCTGCATCACCAGAGCACCCTTCTGAAAGGAGGAGCCTTTCTGTGGATGGGGAGGGGGCACGGCAGGGCCTGCAGCAAATGGATATTTTATGTCTCAGCTACAAGACAAGTTCAAAGCCATTTGAATACTCCCTTTGATGTGTTAGCAACATAACACCTTCCAAACAGAAAGATCTCAAATTAGCTAAAGGTGAACACCTGTGAAAGAGGCACAGGTGCACTTATCTCTGATGGGGAGCTGAGAAAAAAGGATGAATTGTCCAGGAGAGGGACACACACAGCACTAGAAGAGCACAAGAGGTCTTGTTTTATCAGCTCTTCCCACCATTGGTCCTGGCCTGCATAGGCTAAGCCATACAAAACTCAGTTTATGAAGGTGTCACCACAGTCCTCCCCTGCCAGCCCAAGCCTGCATGTCCTGGATTCATAGAATCACAGAATTCACAGAATCCCTGGGTTGGAAGAGACCTTCAAAATCGAGTCCAACCCATCCCAAACAGCTCAATTAAACCCTGGCCCCCAGTGCCACATCCAGGCTTTGTTAAACACACCCAGGGATGGGGACTCCACCACCTCCCCAGGCAGCCATTCCAGAACTTTATCACCATTTCTTTTTCCTGATACCCAACCTGTATTTCCCCTGGTGCAGCTTGAGGGTGGATTCCCAGTGGGATCCCAGAGAGGAAGGGCACCCTTGGCTGCCCTGGGCTGGGTTTCCAGGTGTGGCACTGCCAGGAGTGGTGGCAGTGGCCCAGCCACAGAGCTGGGGACAGCATCCCCGTGTGCACCTGCAGGGCTCAGCTGGCCCAAACCCCAGCTGAGCGCAGCACAAAGCCTATTTTAACACCTCTCCCAACAATTCCATGGGATCAGTGATCTCACCAATAGCTGACCCACTTTGCTGCAGCTGAACAACAGCAGCAATTAACTCCGGAGTATTTCTGCCAAGGCAGAGGCAGGGCTGAGCTAAGAATATTCCATTACCTATTTTTAATGAACACAGATGCTGGCTTTGTTCCCCTCTGCTCCACCAAGCAACAGCAGCACCCAGCAGCTCCATAGTACAAATCTTTATTTGCTCTTACACATTTGTTTGTTATTAAACCCAGCCTTGCTTTCAGCTGTGAGGTGCCTTTGGAAATCAACCCAAGCCACAGGAAAAACAACCCAAGGTGATTCTCCCTGACTAGGTGCCTCTCCAGGGGATGCTCTAATGCAGCCACAGCCTTTGATCTCTGCTAGAGGAAAATAATGGCCCCACATTAATGAGACTCATGAGATAATGAGATTCAGGAGGTCAGAAACCCCTCAATGCTCTGGCAGGACTGCACCAGGATGGAGCAGTGTGTGGAGCTGTCACAGCCAAGGTCCCAGCCCTGCCAGGACAAGTCAAGGAGCACTGGGTTACCATGAATTAACACTTCTCATGTCACCAATGCACTGTTCTAACAGCTGGCAGGAGATCACAAGCCCCTGTGCCACCAAAACTGAGCACTCAGTTCTCCAGTGATTTACCCATCTGTGTGTGGCTAGGAGACAGAGCATTATTCCAAGGTAGAATTGATATCTATGCTAAGCAGCTACCATCAATTAATTCTGGGCTTCAGACTCTAATTATGCAACAGAATCCATAATTAATGTTCTGGCTTGGTCTTGGGAGAGGAACGTTGTGGCTGGCACCTTCCCATGAAAACGCAGCTCTCTCCAAGAACACCAGGTGACTTGCCAATGAGGGCAAGCAAATAATTAGTAAAAAATACTCTAGTCCATGTATTTTTCATCATCCCCTTTATTCCTCTTTTCTCTGATCACTGAATGTCCTGAAGAAATTCCAAGAGTCTCTCTGGGTGTGAATTGCTAACAAGTGTCTGCAGTGCTGGCTCACCTTCCACAGCACTTCCAGGATGGTGACTGGTCCAAACTCTCTGCCTCAGCTTAATTCTGATCCCTTGGTTTCATGGGGAGCTAAGCAAGATGAGTGAGGAGCACTTCAGCAAATTACATACATAATCTGACATTTCCTCAGTGATTTATGTAATGTCTGCATGTCCGCAAATTAATTTTAAATAACATATAGCTTAAGATTAAGCCAGTCAGGAGCACAGAGGAGGAGCACACAGGTCTGGCACCGGCCTCAGAGCAGCCCAGGATGGATTCAGACAGTCCCAGATGCAATGTGTTATTTTTAGGCAGTTTCACCCAGGTTTCCCCTTCAAAATGTGCAGCTATTCAGAGGCTCATTTGCAGAGGTCAGCAGCAGCCTGTGGTGTCTGCCTGGCCCTTTTGGGAGGGACCTGGCCCAAAGGGACACTCACAATTCCCTGTGGGCAAAACCCCTCTGGGAGCTCAGGCTCTGGCAGAGGCAGGCAGAGGCTCAGGAGGGGACAGCAGGTGACACCAGAGGGTACATGGCGCTGGATGCCTGTCACAGACATCTTTTAGGAAAAATCCTTTCCTTAGGGTTTTTTCCTCCTGAGAAGCTGAAAGGCCTCAGGAACAAAATGTAAACAATGGTTATCTGCTGCTGTGGAATGCAACAGGTGCATCTGGGATTGGACCATGCAGGATGTTTCTAATTAGTGGCCAATCACAGTCAGCTGGCTCAGACAGAGAACTGAGCCACAAGCCTTTGTTATCATTCTTTGCTATTCTATTCTTAGCCAGCCTTCTGATGAAATCCTTTCTTCCATTGTTTTAGTATAGTTTTAGTGTAATATATATCATAAAATAATAAATCAGCCTTCTGAAACATGGAGTCAGATCTTCGTCTCTTCCCTCATCCTCAGACCCCTGTGAACACGGTCACAGATGCCCAAAATCAGAAAGTGCTCTGAGGTCTCCCCAGAGCCTTCTCTTCCCCGGCCTGAACACCCTCACCTCTGCCAGCCTGTCTCCAGCCCTCAGAGCATCTTTGTAGTCTCCTCTGGACCCACCTGGGTCCAGATCCCTTTTATGTTGAGCCTTCCTCCTGATCTCCCTCCCTGCTGCTGTTCCAAGGACTGTCCATCCTCACACAAGTTCTTTTTCATGTTCCAGGTCTCCTGTGCCCCCTCTGTCCTGGCAGCTGCAGGGGCTGGGTGCCAGAGCCTGGCTCTGCCTTTCAGCCTCACTCACTCCAAGGCACCCCCAAATCTCTCACCAAAAGCTCTTCCCTGCTTCCCTCCCCACCCTCCTCTGAAATCAGGAGCACAACTCCTCAGGGCCTCTTGCTTTGCCAACTCTTAGTAATCCTAATTGCCTAATTATCCACTCCAATGCAATGATAAAACTGCTTAATAATTCTGTTCCCTTCTCATTCATTCTCTCCTTTCCCAGATAAGAAAATGCAAAGACTTCTGGTGGAGATTTCAATCAAGAATTCATGCCCTACCGCCATCAGTTGTGTCTCCCCCCCTCCCCTCTTGGATGCCCTGCTGCTTTGTCTTGTCACTTTGGTTTCATCTAATCAGCTTGTTTTAATCATATCCTCCTTTTTAATCATCAGTTAAAGCAATTCTGGTTTTCCATGGCACATTATCACTCATCCCTGCAGATGTTGCCTGGTTTTCAAATCCAGCACTTACAGCTTCATTCCAGAACTCCATCCTGCTGCTGATGGAGCTTCATCCCTCGCCTTTCCTTTTAAAAACTCTCCACCACGACCCCCAGACCAGGGATGGGGGATCCTCAACATCTGGGCCTCACCACCCTCACAGTCAAGAATTTTTTTCCTTATATCTACTCCAAATCTGCATCTTTCAGCAAAGGAGAGCTGGTTGAAGTGCAGAAAATAGGGAAAAGATTGATTACTTTCAATCAGTCTGCATATACCAAGCAACCTGCCCTGTTCCATTAGAGATTTCATCCCTTTCTCTTGCAGGTTAAACTTTTTTTTTCCCAAATGAGACTTGTGAGAACAATTTTGCAGAAATGCTTCGTGCTTCATCTGCTCAGCTCTGACAATTTAATGGCACAAGGGTGCATCTGCTCCTTTCCCTTAAAAAAGCACAATTTTCAATTTACTTACTAGCACAAATAAATAATAAAGAAAATGGCATCTGCCTGGAAGGCAGCATATTTTTAATTCCAGAACAACTACACCTACCTGATGGGAATGTTGATGCATGAATTTCCCAACTGGAGAAGACTCGAACAGCTGGATAATCAAACAAATGTCAAACTGACAATTACCATTTATGTTTTCAGATAAAAATTTTGCTTGGGTGAACTTTGAATTAACCCAGTGAACTTTAATAGCTACCATGGCACTGTCTGGCCCCTGAGCTGCACCATCTACACCCTTTTCCCTGCCTGCCCAGCTGCAACCCAAGCCTGGTTGTGTGACCGTGTTCACAGGGGTTTTAGGATGAGGGAAAAGATGAGGATCTGACTCCATGTTTCAGAAGGAGGCATGATTTATTATTTTTTTAATATGTATTATATTAAAACTATACTAAAAGAATAGAAGAAAGGATTTCATCAGAAGGCTGGCTAAGAATAGAATAGCAAAGAATGATAACAAAGGTTTGTGGCTCAGCTCTCTGTCCAAGCCAGCTGACTGTGATTGGCCATTAATTACAAACAACCACATGAGACCAATCCCAGATGCACCTGTTGCATTCCACAGCAGCAGAAAACCATTGCAAACATTTTGTTTTTGAGGCCTCTCAGCTTCTCAGGAGGAAAAACCCTAAGGAAAGGATTTTCCATAAAAGATGTCTGCGACATGGTTGCAACCCAAGCCTGCCTCAAATCTCTTGGAAAAGAAATGGAGATGGGGAGAGAACTCAGCACACTCACCCGGAAAGCAGGAACCAAATTTGGCTTCCCAACTCCTTCCCTGACCTTTTGACACTCCTTTCCCCATGGCATTAGGTCTGGTTCCTCCTTTTCCTTTTCCCTAACACTTTTAAGCCGTTTTCCACTTTACCTGCCCCTTGCTGAGGCTGGCAAAGGCACTGCCCTTGTGCCTTGGCATTCCTCTGTGAACTCACTTCTTCTGTGGGGCCTTCAAAACACATATTCACATCTACACACCATTTGTTCCTCCCTCAGTGGCCCCAGACAGGCACAAGCTGTTAAAGCCAAGCCAAGGTACAAAACCTGCCATTATCCAGAAAGACATCAGCAGGACGCTGCTGTGAACTAGCTGCCACAATTTGTTGTGTGATTAAATATTTACTGATCCCACCGTGTTCAAAAGCTGTGTCTGCTCTGGGAGAGGAAATGCAAACTTTGTTTATGGAAATGGCAACACCTCTGCTGGGGCACACGTGGGATGAGCTTCTGCCTCACCCTGTCCTGGCTCAGCTCCTGGAGCAACGCAGGGAGCTGCCAGCAGGGAGAACCCACCCTGCCTCAGCTCATGGGCTGAAGATGCTCATATTCACCAGCTGTCAGAGAAACACAGGCTGGGCTGGGTTAAAGGGGCCTTAAAGACAGGTCTTGTCCCACCCCCAGACCTCCCACTATCCCAGGGTGCTCCAAACCCCATCCAACCTGGCCTTGGACACCTCCAGGGATGGGGCAGCCACAGCTCCCCTGGGCACAGAACCTGTGCCAGATCCTCTCCACCCTCACAGCCAAGGATTCCTTCCCAATATCCCATCTAACCCAGCCCCTGGCAGTTTGAAGCATTCCCTGCGTCCTGTCACTTCCTGCCCATGTCCAAAGTCCTTCTCCAGCTCTCTTGGAGCCCCTTGAGGCCCTGGAAAGGGCTCTGAGCTCTCCCTGGAGGCTCCTCATCAAAGCTGTATGCTGCTGAAGATGAAAAATCTTTCTTTACTCATGACCCTTGACTTTGCAGCTTTAGTAACCTTTTTAAGGTGGCATTTGTGTGCTGTTCATTTACATACCACTACCCAAATGGAACTACCTAGAAGCAGCAGCTGAAGAGCCAGGTTCTATGAAAGAATGATTTCCAGGCTTTTCCAGAGCACTGATACACCTCTTCCAGAGTTCTTCTGATCCCTGCACTCTCAATTCTAAAATTTTGCTGTACAGTTATTTTTTTCTCAGAGGTCTCCAGTAAAAAAATGTATTAATGGTCTATTCATGGGACAAGCACCATGGAAAAAATCTTGGTCCAGACAGTTAAAATTTGGTAAAGTTATCAAGAACTAGAATACAACAGAATATAAAACCAACCAATTTAATGATGGGCATGGCTTGTGCAGAGCTACAGGGCAATGCCTTGAGGGGAAACATTGCCCTTCCCCAGCAAGTGCAGTCAGGCCAGGTTGGACAGGGCTTGGGGCAACCTGGCCTAGTGGAAGGTGTCCCTGGCCACCAGCCTGCAGAGGAGTGTGAACAGAGAGGGTCTTTGAGGTCACTTCCAGCCCCAGCCATTCTGAGATTCCAGGATCTCAAACCTTACTGGCTGATTTTTGGAGAAGCTTCGAGGTGCACTGTGATCCTTAGCTTGCAGATCCTCAATTTCCTGATTTGTAAAGGAAATGACATTACAGCAGCTGAGGATGTGGCCCTGGAAGAGAAATCCTTCCTCCTGCCAGCAGGCTCTGTGTTGTGCTGTCAGTCTGCCCAAATTCCCTGGGGGAACAGAGGGAACCAGCAGGTCACACAGGCACGGAGGGAAACTGCACCATCCCATCCCAGCCACCCGAGCTGAGCTGCACAAACCACGTGGGCATCTCTATCCCTACACCAAGCCAATATTTTAGCTCTTTCTGGCATCAAGTCCCCCTGAAATCCCTGCTGGAGGGTTTGACCCTGTAAATTTACCCCAAGATGGAATTTGGTCCTGTGCCATCTTTCAATGCCCATTTTTCTCCAAGCCTGTTTTTCACTCCATAACCCAGCAGCAGCTCTCCCATAGTCTGCTACAAGACTGAACAGATTCTGGCAAAGACAGAATAGATTTGTGCAAATCAAAACTAAATGCCAGGTTGCAGTGATGGGAAGGGTGGAAAAGGTGGAGAAGCTGCAGGTGGAGAGCACCTCATACTTCCCTCTGCTCCAAGAGCACCTCATACTCCCCTCTGCTCCAAGAGCACCTCATACTCCCCTCTGCTCCAAGAACACCTCATAATTCCCTCTGCTCCAAGAGCACCTCATTTCAGCTGGAGGACAGCAGCAAAATGGTGGTGGCTGTTATGATGCCTGGAGGGGCTACCTGGGACAGAAGCTGGGGCAGAGTTAAAGGAATAAAGGAGGAATTTATTAAAAGGCCTTCAAGGGATTCACCTTGGGCAGTACAAGAACCCAGCCAGGGCTACACCCAAGATGGACGCCAAATCATGACTTTTCACACTTTTATAATTTTTGGTCCATTTTCACATTGAGTTTAATTGTCCAATTCCAGCTCCAGGTGATGCAGTCCCATCCTGCCAGTTTGCTCTCCTCAATTCCCTGTTATTTGCACTTTTGGGGGCTGAAGCTGCAGAGGGGTCCCTGGTTCTGGGGCTGGAAGAGGATTGTTTTGTCTCACTGAACTGTGAGGAGAACTTGCTAACAATTCAGTTCAGAGTCACACACTAAGGCAGTAGAGAATCTGGAAAATATGAAAGCCAAAACTTAAGGCATCAGTTATTTGATTAAATACCTTCCAAAGCTCCAGCTGAAGCCACATGGAACTCCCCAGTACTGAGAGGAGAGGGCATTTTCACTCAGCCCTCTCTAAATACAACCCCAGAGATCTTCCTGCCCTCCTGGCAGAGATCATGCCCTTATCTACTTGAAAGGATCAGCAGCTACACTGCAAAATCTATTTTTGTGCTTCAGTCTATGTCTGATATTAATCAGGATCGAAAAAGATTCTTGGTTTGCTTTTTTCCTTCCATAAAGAACAAAAGTAATTTTCAGAATCCCATTTCCTGGGGACACTGTATGAAGGATTTGCCAGCAGCAAGGGATGAAATAGGGGATGTTCCATTTTTGTGTTTAAGAAAAAGGATGTATTTTTCTTATTTCAAGTTTTAGCCTTTATTTCATCTGTCAAGATGCAGCACTCCCCATGAAATGACATAAAGATCAATAAAGGACTAAATGGTTGGAAACAAAAATGATGGAGTTGACCTTTGAAGGAAAAAACAGGTATTAGACTGTGTTTTCAGCCAACAATTATTCCACTAATTAAACCACAAAGCCCTGAGCATCGATTAGGTGCTAAAAATAAGGTCTGATTATCGCAGAGACTCATTTTCCTGCAAATCCTTGGGAAGAGCAGCATTGCCCAGTGTCAGTCACAAAAGGAAAATGAACTTGCTCATGTCTGCTAACAGGACAAGTCTTATTCCACATTCCCACATTCCTCCTGCATCCAGAACTCAGCAACAATTCCCACTGTGATTCTCTTGGGATCAAACACCAAATGGAGCCTTAAAATTCCTGACACCTGTCCCTGGCTCCTTGTGTAACTGTGGACAAGTAAATTTGTCTCTTATTTCATTTTTCAGCCCTTACTGTGGGAATATTGAAGATAAAATAGATCATATCTAGTAGGTCACTTGTGTTCCTTTTTTGTGTCAGAGCCTCTTCCTTCATAGTTTCACACTCTAACACCTCCGTCTGTGTGGGATGTTCTGGGAGCCAGGACAGTACAAATAATAAATCACAGTAAAATGGGGTTTTTTGGAAACAAATGTTCTTTAGGATGCTGTTATTTTAAGCATCCTGTTCCACCCCAGGAACTTCCCCTATCCCAGGTTGTTCCAAGCCCCACCCAACCTGGCCTGGAACACTGCCAGGGATCCAGGGCAGCCACAGCCTCTCTGAACTGGGATAACTGGGACAAACCAGGAAATTCAATGCCAGCCAAAATGATGGATGGCCCTGCTGTCTTTGTGCTGTGAGAGTGATGACAAGAAGATGCTGTCCAGAGGGATCTGGGCACCTGGAGCACTGCTGAGTGCTCTGGGAATGTCACTTTGTGTCTCTGAGTTGGCTCCCCAAATGCAGAAGAGAGTTAAATGGCATCAGCTGCCTTTGTGCAAGACCTGTTTGGATACTCTGACTTGTAGACCCCTCCCTAGAGCTGCACAAGGGGGATAATTATTCATTTCTTCTATTTCTAAACATGCCAGTGCTTCGTGAGCATTGGAAAATGATCGTATCTTGTTTGCCATAAATGCAGTAATTATAGCTAAAACTCTTCATTTACATGGAAATGGCAAACAACAAATTAGAATCAAGCATCTACAATTAGGCTAAAAAGCCACAGCAATTTGTTATTCTTTGCAAGAAATCATTTTTCACATCATTTACTGGGAAGGAGGTCTCATTATGTAATGATATTTAGCTCTTCAACTACTTTTCAGCTTCGCAGCTTTATTAATTGCACTCACAACAGTTCTCTAATATAAACAAACATCTTCATCTGCTGGCTGGGGATCCAAAGCTGACAGCACTGACAGGATGTGGAAACCCAGGGCACTGGGAATATTTCTGTGTCTGCTCTGGGGTGCCCTGACCCCCAGGGGAGCACTGACTGTGACCCTCATTCATGGAGAAAGTTTCCCAGGCTTCAAGATAGACTGGAATCCACAAAAGTGTGAAATAGATTATAGAGAGCAGTGTAGGTGTATCACTTGGTGAGAAATTGAGGTTTTGGGATTTTTAGTATGTTGTGGATGGAAGCAAGATGGAGGGTACAGGGTGTCATCCTGGGTTTCTTCTTCCTCCTTCTTCTTCTTCTTCCTTCTTCTCCATGGGTTTGGGTGGCATTTTGTAATTGGGTGGAAAAGTCTGCATTGACTGATCCTCTGATGGAAAATGGAATAAGAGACCAATTTACTTGCCCACAGTTACACAAGGAGTCAGGGACAGGTGTCAGGAACTTTAAGGCTCCATTTGGTGTTTGATCCCAAGAGAATCACAGTGGGAATTGTTGCTCAGTTCTGGATGCAGGAGGAATGTGGGATAAGACTTGATCCTCTTTGGGATCAGTTATTGGGTTAAAAGGGAAAAAAATCATCCAGGTGTCAGTTCTTAATTGGATTGTTTAGTCTTAAAAGTTCTTGTAACAAGAGATTGTTGCCATTTTGTGCCTTGCTGCTGAACTCACAGTAGTGAGACTGTTTTACTGATAAGAAATAATAAACACCTGAGTCCAAACATGAATTACTGTCTCAAGTGCCTTCAGTCCAGACCCAGAGGAACCAATAACAGGATTTATTTAACCCCAGCTCTGGGGTGTCCAGCCCAGGAGGGACACTGACCTGTGCGAGTGGGTCCAGAGGAGGCCACAAGATGCTCAGAGGGATGGAGCCCCTGTGCTTTGGGGAAAGGCTGGGAGAGCTGGGGGTGTTCAGCCTGGAGGAGAGAAGCTTTGGGGTGACCTCATTGAAAGGAGCTGACAGCAGAGCTGGAGAGAGACTTTTTACAAGGGCCTGGAGGGACAGGACAAGAGGGGAATGGCTTCAGACTGACAGAGAGCAGGGCTAAATTAGATATTGGGAAGGAATTCTTCCCTGTGAAGGTGTTGAAGCCCTGGCACAGAATGCCCACAGAAGCTGTGGCTGCCCCATCCCTTGTGTGCTCCAGGTCAGAGTTTTAGAGTTTAAGATACAGAAAAAAGAAAAGCTGTTACAAAGGTAAACAAGGAGTTTAGAATGCAGTGCTGTAGGTTTGTGTGTCATGATTGGCTAAGACAACTTACACTGTAGCATGAGTCCATAAGATGAAATATTTAAGGATTGGGTCAAAAACATAAATATCTTTGTTGGCAGAGTTTTATTGGTGAATAAATCCTTAAAAGGTCTGGTAACTAAGGGTCTTGTGACCTTCTGAGCCATGCAGTGAAGATGTGAGCTGAACTCACCCTTCCTGTCGGTGTAAAAGATAAGAAAAATAAATCTCATTGTCTAAAACACTCACAGGTCTTGTCTCCAACTCATTCAAAATTCCTTCAAAAATCCCCACAACTAAGCACTAGCTCTACCTCCACATCCTTCTGGTCTTGTACCTCCAACCTAGGTCCTCGTGTATGAAATTTGACTGCAGTGGAGAGGCTGCTGTGAAGCAAAACCTCTCTTTGCTCTGCAGCACCTGTCAGCAGTTACGGGTGGGGATTTGCAGACAAATTAATATCCCAAAATCTTGGCGACATTTGCTGCCACCCACTGAAGTTTATAAAATCACCATCACCTCCCAGACAAGCTCTGCACAGCCCTGCAGTGAAAGGGCTGGTTAATCCTCTGATGCTCTGCTATCCACACTTCCCACTTATTTACACATGGCACAGAGCGCTGCTCCTGTGGGACTCCAGTCTGGGTAATGCAATACATCCCAAACACACACCCAGAGCTGTGGCGTCCTCCCATCCCACTCCTTCCACTCAGAAATGAATAAATTCTGGCGTTTCTCCAAGCAGATTAAGATAATCAGTACCAATTTACTTACCCTGAGAGGGCATTTCCCTGATTGGAGCAGGTCAGAGCCCACTCTCTGATTAGGACACTGATATGATGTGGCTCTAAGAAGATGTTTTGAGTGAACTCCTGATTTTGCTGCCATCATCTGTTCAAATAATGAAGAAACAATTGGATGCAAGAGAACCTTCACAACATTATCTGGATGAAGCCTCAGAGGCCAACCTGCTTTCAAAGCAGCTGCAAATGTTTATGATGCAAGTGCTGAGGGCCACTTGGTACTGCTTGCTTTCCAAAGACCAACAAATGGGCCAGAAAATTTTCTGTTGGCTTGGCAAGGGTGGTCTCAGACCTCTAGGAAATCAAACTCTGCAGAGAGAGACACAGAAAGAAACCACCGACAAACCATAAGGAGGAAATAAGTAGAGGACACTTTCTAAACTCATTTTTTGTAGTGGCTTCATTGCACTGTGGTTTTAAAGAAGATATTAGGATTATATATCAGGAAGAAATTCTTGATGCTGAGGGTGGTGAGGCACTGGTAAAGCTTGCCCAGAGAAGCTGTGGCTGCCCCACTCCTGGAATGTTAAATCCAGCTTGGATGGTGTCACCATCATATTTTTTGAAAAATCTCTTTGCCAGGATTTCTTCTTCTGGCAAGATGAGAAGCCTCAGCTTCTCCAAGTTTTGTTGCTTTGGAATGTGGTTTGGAGATTGCTTATTGAAACATGTGAATTGTTTTTAATTAATAGCTAATTACAGCTAGCTGTGTCGGACTTTGAGGAGTTAGTCACGAGTTTTCATTATTATCCTTGTTTTAGCTTTTTGATGTATCTTTTCTCTTTCTTTAGTATAGTTTTAGTAGAGAATAGAATAGAATAGAATAGAATAGAATAGAATAGAATAGAATAGAATAGAATAGAATAGAATAGAATAGAATAGAATAGAATAGAATAGAATAGAATAGAACATCAACCTTCTGAGAACATGGAGTCAAATTCTCACCTCTCACCTCGTCCTGAAACCCTCACAACACCACAGGATGAGGCTTGGAGTAACCTGCTCTAATGGAAGGTGTCCCTGCCCATGGTAGGGGGTGAAACAAGATGAGAGTCTATGATTCACAAGTGAACTGCTCTTATTTTAGCTGCAAGGCTGACAAATATTAGCAAGGAAAGAGATGGGGGTTGTCAAAATCTCCCCTTAGTCTTCTAAAGAAGAAGCTGCAATGTTTTTGTTTTTAACAGCAAATATTCTGCGCAGGGAACTCCCAGGGGAAAATCTGCCTTTTCCACAGCGCAAACAAAACCTCTGTGGGCCACCTGAAATCTGAAATTCTTTGTAGGTACAGAAAACAGTGAAACTGCAGAGCACTTCTGCAATTTATCCTAAACATTAAAAGTGGTTGACTGGCCTTATGCTGTAATATTGTGAATCAGCTGACAGATTTGGGCAATAATGAAAAACCTGGTTACAGGTTTGACTGACAGGCCCCAAGAAATGTTGACTCAAACCAGTTCATCACAACATCCTGATTTATCAACCTCTCCAGACACAGAAATGCTGTTTGTCCACTTGCACCCAAAGGGACACAGGAGCTGAGGTCTCATTTTTAAAGTCCATTTCTAAGAGATAAACAGATCCACCAAAGCCAAAGGAGCAACAACCCCCACATTTCCATGTGAGCTGTTGGACCCATAACCAGCTCTGGGAGTCCACAGGTAACTTATGCATTCAGGAAAATTTCCATTTGGTATCTGGGAACAGCAAATAAGACCCTGAGAAGCTGAGCAGAGCCAGCCCGGTGCCTTGCTGGAAATGCAATGACTTTCTGTGCTACTGCACCAGCTTTTGTGCCTTGAAGACCTGAGATAAAATCATGCAGGAGGGAAATTAATTCAGTCCAACAGCACCAGCAGCTGCAGGGCGGCCTGATCACAAAAGAAAACAAGCAAAATCCTCATCCAGGGAAGGGGAAACACAGACTTCCACTGAAGTCTGCACTCAGCTGCCTGTCTTTGGTCCCTCAGTTAAATTATTGACAAGGTCACATCTCTGATTTCAGTATAAAAGTGTTTTTTATGTGGAACCTGGTGGTGGGAAATGGATTAGTAAAGAATTCTTCAAGTTTGACAGAAGGCTTGCACAGTATGTAAACTTTGAGATAAGAAATGCTGACTTAGAGATGCCATGGAATAGGACAGATATTGTTGGGAGAGAAATGGAACTAGAAACAAGTGTCAAAGGATGGCCTTGCAAATAAGATTGGATACTTTGGAGAAATAGAACTATGAAAGATGCATTGTAGTAGGAGCCAGGAGGGATAATTTTAGATTATTGGCTTTAAGGCATTTACAGCATGGTGTGGCTAAAGCTGATAGGCCAAGAAATGCTTATAATGTATTGTAATTAGGAAATAATTAGCTTCTGATTGTGATGGTGTGAATTATAACATCTGTATTGTCTCACCCTTCACATGAGACTGAAAATGGAATAAAAGTTTTTAAAACGCCTCTCAGCTGCCCCATCTCTGGGTCAGAAAAAGGCATAATCTGACAAAATTGGTGTTTTGTGCTAGGAACAAAATATTGGTTAGTTTTGTGTTGTAAAATTGTATAAAGACGTGAAAGCTGGGGAATTAACCAGGTGAATTGGAAAGTTCTTTGGAAGGTCCCTTCCCTTCCTGAGTCACAGCTCCCTGCCACTCTGCAGAACCAGGGATTTTTTGGGTTTTCTGTCCCCAGCACGTGGTTAAGGGCTGCAGGGGGAACCTCTGCCAAAGGAGGAGAAGTTTGGGATGTTTGTACTGGATCAGCTGAGCCCCACATCCCATCCCTGAAGGCAGATGCTCCCAGAGAAAGGCAAACAGAGCTGCTACTGCCCTTCCTCACTCTCCTGCCTGCTCCTACCAATTCACTGCTGATCCAGGGCTTCAATGCAGATTTTTGTCCCAACAACTGTGAACATTTGATGAACAAAATGTAATACAGGAGGGAGAGACTGAATTTCTTGTTATAATTCCTATTGCTGTGAGAGCTGAAAAGCCACCTGAGATCACACACACACATGATAAATGCTCTACAAATGTGCAAAGAAGAGTCAGTATGTGCCCAAAAGCAGCTAAAACAATGAGATCCCCCAGAGCACTGAACTGTTCCCATCTGTGAATGCCAGGACTCAGGCACAGGGTGGGGAAGTGATTTGCTCCAGGATTCAGATGAAAAAGCAACACTGGCTGCAATCAGATGAGGCAGCTTGGGCCAGAGCAAAGGCCAGGCTGGCTTAGTGAGGCTGGCAGTGACCAAGAACATTTCTCCAGGAAAAGTTTATGGATGGGACAGTATTGTGTTTGCAGGGATCCCCGTGGCAGGGAGGAATGATGCATCTGACTCCATGTTCTCAGAAGGCTCATTTATTTCTTTATGATACTATATTATATTAAAGAATACAGAAAGGATACTTACAGAAGGTTAAAAGGATACTCATGGAAACTCCTGACTCTTTCCAGAATCCCAACACAGCTTGGCCCTGATTGGCCAAAGAGTGAAAACAACTCACACCAGAATCCAACGAAACAATCACCTGTGGGTAAACAATCTCCAAACACATTCCAGACCAGCAAAACACAGGAGAAGCAAATGAGATAAGAATTGTTTTCCTTTTTCTCTGAGGCTTCTCAGCTTCCCAGGAGAAAAATCCTGGGTGAAGGGATTATTTCAGAGAATGTGAGTGCCACAGGACAGCACCCAGCAACACTCCCCTGGCACACCCTCCCGGCACTCTGGACAAGATCTCTGCAGTCACTCCTTGCACACAATCCCATTTCTCCTCTGGTAATCCATGGTAATTTATCCTATTGGTTATCCTCCTTCTTCCTCATACCCTTCCCATCTCCGCTGTGTCCCTTTCCAGATGCACAGAGGGCCAGAATGGCACAGAGTATTCAGAGTTAAAATGCTGGTTGTTATTTTTCTCTCTGTTCTTTATGCCCTCACATTCCTCCAGGGGTGCTCCTACTGTATCATCCTCCCCTTTCTCTCATAAGGATTTGGAGCAGAGGATTTACTTTCATTTCTCCTTTTTGCCACAAGTCCCCAGTTTGACATTCAAATTCACTCTCTTGTGGTTACAGGACTAACAACAAAAACAACTCTCAGCCTAAATTTCCCCCTGGAACTTGACTCCAGAATTTCAGGAACAGTATCAAGGCTTTCCTACTTACCCAGGCATAAATAAACCCTAATTTCCCCATGTATTTACCCTGAGCATTAACACCCACCCATCCCAAGCTTAGAGGGACTGTGGGGAACATCTTAGGTGGGGGTCATCTCTGCATCCCTGCTCAGGGCAGGATGGCTCCAACATTCATCACCTTGGAACCCTGGAGTGAAATCTGCTTTTAGAACCACAGAACTATAGAATTGTTCAGGTTGGAAAAGCCATCTAAGGTCATCAAGTCCAACCAGCACTGCCAAGGCCACCCCTAACCCATGTCCCCAAGTGCCACATCCACATCTTTTAAATCCCTCCAGGGATGGGGACATCACCTTTTCCCTAGGCAGCTGGACAATACCTTGGTTAATGAATATTTTCATAATATCCAATCTAACATCTGGGCAGTGAAGAGGAGAGGAGAGAAACACCTGAGCTGTCAGGCCATCAGAGGGGACTCCAGAACCCTCAGGAGCAATCCAGGTAGCTGCAGACCTCTCCTGGCTCATCCCAGGGAGATGAGGACAGGGGAGCTCTCCTGCCCACCCACACCATGTAATATATCCAGGGGAACTGCTGGATACTGATGGAACAAGCAGGAGCTTGAAGAACATTCAGATTATATTTTAAAAAATGGAAAATCCCACTGTTTTTTACACCCTCATATTCATCTTCAGAGCCCACACAGAAGTGACTAACCAAACCTTAATAACTAATCACTGCTGCTGTTAATTAGTCCCACTGAATGTCCTTTTCCTCCTGCAGCTGACTCCAGTTTGGGGCTGCCTGCTCTGGTTTGGAGGGATGGTGCTGCAGCATCTCACAGAACCAGCAGGGCTGGGAAAGACCTTTAAAATCATCAAATCCCACTGTCTGTGCTGGGCCATGTCCATGCCCTGCCCCAGGAGCTCCCACCAGCTGCAGTCACAGCTCCAGGGACATCTCTGGGGACAGAATCCCCCTGCAGGGCCTTGGGAAGGAGTCCTGGAGCTGCATCCCAAGCCCTGCCCTGCCCCAGAGGCGTTTCTGTCTCCTTGGGGCTGGCACCATCAGCTGTGTCAGACTCTGAGGAGTCAGCCACAAGTTTTCCATTATTCATTCTTGTTAAGCCTTCTGCCAGGGGAAGAGAGACATTCAGCCTGGCCCAAACAACATCTGGGGCTCTTGCTCTGAGCTTGTCAGGAGGCAAAGGCTGAAATCAGACAAGGATGGTCCCAGAGAAGATCCCAGATCCCTCTGCAGCTCCAAGGCTGTGGCATCAGAGCATTCACCAGAGCAATGCTGAGCTTTGCAAGCTGAGATTCTCACTTTGTCTGCTCCATTAAGACCTTAGCAAAACATGCTCCTGGCTGCCTCTGCCTACCGAAAGTTCAATTGGCTCCCTGCCTCTCCTGCTCCAGACTGCAATTAAAGAATCACAGGATTGTTTAGGTTGGAAAAGTCCATCCAGCTGTACTGGAGCAGGGTTGACTCTCACCATGGAGAGCGCAAACTGTGACTGGAGAGGTGAAACAGCACACACAGGAACATGTTCTGGCTATGGGAGAGCAGATATAACCGGAAAGCTTCCCTCAGGATGCTCACCAGGTCTAACATGATACTTGACCCTCTACCCAACGCTCCCTAAAACCAAAAAATCAAAAAGAGACTGTATTTAACCAGAAAATGAAATTGTATTTAACAGAATCCACAAGGGAGTTATTTTCCTGTCAGGATATTTATACTGAACCCTATCTTGTAATTTTCCTGAATTTTCTCATGGTAGTTGTAAGGAAAGCCAGGATTGAGCAGGGCAAAGTAAATTCCTTAACTCTCAGGAAAAAACAGCTCCTGGTGGGACTGGAAGGGGAGACACTGAGATCTTTCCTCACTCCTAAACCAGAGCACACACCAAAGCCATTGAGGGGTGTCACTGTGGTATTTTCGGAAAAATCCCTTTGCCAGGATTTCTTCTCTTGAGCAGTTGAGAAGCCTCAGAGAAAAATGAAAACAATAATTATCTGATTCACTTATCCTGTTTTTTTGGAATGTGGTTGGAGATTGTTTACCAACAGGTGGTTGTTTGACTGGTTTCATGTGAATTGTTTTTACTTAATGACCAATCACATCCAGCTGTGTTGGACTCTGAGGAGTCAGTCACGAGTTTTTCATTATCATTCTTGTTAAGCCTTCTGATGGATCCTTTCTCTTTCTTTAGAATGTAATGTAATGTAAATGCAAATGTAATGTAAATGGCACAACATGTGACACTGCTAAATAAACAGGGACAAGGGTGAGCAGCCACTCCTGCAAAACCAATCCATTCACACACCTGAGTGCTCAGAGGGGAAAAGGGGATTTAGGAAAAACAGCCCCAAAAAGGACTCAGACTGGAGAACCTCTTGGCCTCACTCACACTGATAAAGCCTCAAGCACAGATGGTGCTGGTGGTATATTAAAATAAATGATAGGCTATCAGGGAGCAGCCTGGCTGAAACTCTTTATTACAGCCCAGGCTCAGATGAGGCTGTGATTAGAACTGCTCAAAAACAAGGAGGGGAAAAGAAAAAGGAAAGCAAAAGCCTCCAGTAATTCTCACCATATCGACCCCTGTCTGTTGATTCATGTTGATACTCAGCATCTTTGCAAGACAACAACTGCTGGAGGTGTGTGGTAAATATTTTATTGTCAGACAAAAATGTGAGCAATTTGCTTATTTCCAATATGTGTTCCTAACTCACTCTTCAGGTAGAGCAGAATTTTTACACATATATGTATTATATATATATATATATTTATTTATTTATATATATATATTTTATACCTAGATTTAATATAGATATATATTCTATATATTGATATTAATATATGTATATATGTATATATAAAAATACATTAAAAATATATATGTTTATATATAAAAATTCATTAAAATATATATGTATATATGTGTGTATATATATATATATATATATATATATATATATAGAGAAAGAGAGAATCCTTCCAGGAAATAACCTGGATCTCCTTTGATTCTTAAGGAGACATAATCAGAGTGAGCACCAGAGGGGAGACAGGTTTTTAGCATCAGTCATTTGGGGTTTGCACTGTCCAAGCAGAAAGTGCATCTACATTCTCATTAGGAAGGAACATTTTAAAATTACCCTCTCAATAAATCACCCTCTCTCTCCCTGCTACTTGTTGCAAAAAGCTTTTTTCCTCCATTTTTCTCTCACCAGCTCTGCCATGGGGCCAACATTTTAACCCCAAAGCTCAGCCTCTGACGTAAATCCCCAGAAGGACAGAGGCAATTCAAGGCTGCTGAACCTTCACATTCCCCTCTCTCCATTCTTTGAATGCCATGAAAACAGACAGATTTTTGCGCTGCAGTATAGATCACTATTAGAAAATAAATGTGATTTCTCCAGTGTAAGGACAAGCCTCTTTTGGCATGGCAAAGGCCACCCAGACGGGCACACAAAGGGAAAATGAGTAACTCTCACCCAGGGAAGGCACAGCCCTGCCTGGGCTCTTCAATCAAGCACAGTGACTGCTGAAATCTACAGGGAGAGAGGGGCTCAAAACCAGCTCCTCTGCCTAAATGGAGCCAAGTTTTCTGACACGGAGAAGCTGCAGGGTGGCAGAAGAGGCAAAGCACACCAAGAAGTGACACGCGTAAATATGTGAATGTGCAGGGATGGGAAAGGACAGGATTACTGCAGGCTAAAGAGAGAGCAAAGACACCACGATTTACATTCCAGTGGGGCTGACAGGCGGGGGACAGGCAGTCCAAGGCAGCTGAGAGCCCAGAAGGATTCCTGCCTCCCCGTGCTGTGCAGGAACCCAGATGGTGCTTGGGCAGCAGATGCAGCCCAGCCTTTGGAGCACAGAGCTGTGAGCTGGCTAATGCACCCTATCCCTGAATCCAGGCAAAAAAACCCCCAAAGATAAATTACCTGGAGCAGCAAATGCAAAGTCATGCTCCAAGGTAGTAACTTTGACTCATGCTGACTTTAAAGGATGTGTCAAACAGATGGATAGAGGCGGGCAGCTGGGGAAGGTCAGAAATGCTCAGACACGTGCCTGAGCTTCCCAACTTTGCTTTCTTGGGCTGACAGGAGCAACTGGAGGTGCAGCAGAAAGCCTTTTAGGAGTCTTCCTGAGCTGGGAAACCCAGAAGCCTGGTGCTGCTGCAGCTGCCCTTCTGTGCTACCCAGCAAGCCAAGGAGGGAGAATTTCACAGAATCATTAATGCTGGAAAAGATGACAAAGATCATCAGGTCCAACCACCAACCCAGCACCAACCACCATTTCCATCACTAAACCATATCCAGGAGTTTTTGAACACTTTCAGGGCTGGTGACACAATCATTTCCCTGGGCAGCCTGTTCCAAAACTTGACAAATTTTGGTGAAGCGTTCCCCTTCCTAAACCTTCCCTAAACTCTCTGTACACAAACATCACCCAGGACCTGAGTTGTGTAGTGGAGTCTCCCGTTGAATTTTTGGGGTTTTTTTGTTAGGGTTGGGATTAAATGTGTGAGATGGAATTTCTTGTTTGGATTTAGATGTTCAGTAGTTCTTATCTATGTCACAGTTTCACAAACTGTGAGTTCTACAGCACTTCACTCTAACAAACTACAAATAAAGCTGTATCTTTCTCTTTACAAGGCTTTTTAAGGATAAACTGTCCAATTAAGAAAAGACACTTAAATTATTTCTACTTTTAACTCAATAACTAATTACTTGTGGCTTGCAATGTGGACTTTTTATCCAATTATACAAAACCACCCAAACCCATGGAGAAGAAACTGAAGAAGAAGGACCAGCCTCCACCCTAGAACCTCCATCTTGCTTTATATATCTATTACTATATTCTAAAACTTTAAACTCTTTTTCCACCCTGTGATATCACACACTTCTAACCAAACTCCAGCCCCACAATCCCAGTTCTGTCATTCCATTTTGGAAGCCTTTTCCATGGCCTCAGGTCAATGCAGTGTTCTCTTGGGGGTCAGTGCCTGTCAGCACAGAAAGTCTGAAATTCTCAGCATCCAGGGTTCCAACAGTCTTCCACAAATGTTTCCACCAGAAAAGCTCCTGAATCCTCCCTGCAGGTATTTCAGGGAATTTTTGCCCAGCAGGGTAGTGGGGATTAGGGCAGGCAGGACTGGCAGCAGCCCTCAGACTTGGATTCATCCATTAGAAACTTTCCCCAGTCACTGGGACCTCTCACACCAACCATGGTGACCAAAATTCCCTCTCTCCTCCCACAGCCTGGCAGATGGTTTCTCCATGCCTTCATGCCAACTCTCTCTGTGGGGATTTCTGAAGGAATTTTGAATGATTTAGAGATGGGACCTCTGAGTTTTTTTAGATGATGTGATTTATTTTTCTTCTTCATAGGCAGGAAGGGTGAGCTCGGCTCACATCTTCACTGCATGGTTCAGAAGGCCACAAGATTTTTAGTTACAAGGCCTTTTAAGGATTTATTCCCCAATAAAACACTGCCTACAAGGATATTTATGTTTTTAACCCAATCCTTAAATATTTTGTCTTATGGACTCATGTTACAGTGTAAGCTTTCTTAGCCAATCATGACACACAAACCTACAGTGCTGCATTCTAAACTCCTTGTTTACCCTTGGAACTGCTTTTATTTTTATTATATCTTAAACTCTAGAACTCTAAATTTTCCTCTTCTTAACATGTCTCTGCTTTAAACTATGAATCTACATTCTCACTTCTAGCACCTATGTTTGGAAGCCACTTCTAAGGTTTCAGATCAAATCCTGTGTTTAATTCTGAGCTTTGGCTAATAGGCCCAAAATTCTGAAAATTCCCTGCATTTCAAATTCCAACTCTCTCCAAACTGAAGGAAAAGAAGCAGAAAAGCTGTGGATGGACAGGATCTCTTCATTCCTCCCTGCAAGAGCCAGTAACTTCACTTTAATACATTGTCTGATGGGGTTCCATCTTCTCTGTGGGCAGGGAGAGCCAAAAATGAGAAAATGCCTCTAAATCCTCCCCCAGCCCCTGGAGACAGCACTTAATGGTGGTAACAAATGGGCTTAGTCTTCCTCTGACACGGGTTTAACTGGGTGCATAAACACTGGGGAAGGGCTGGTGCTTCAAAGTAACATATCCAAGGACGTTTTAGTGCTGCTGCTTCCCAATGCGCTCCAACAAAACTGTCAGGGTAAAATATCAGCCTGATTATTGTGAGCAACAGCTTTGTGCCACCTGTTTCTGACAGCTGAGCTGGGAATCACCAAGACACCCTCTAATCTTCTGATTTACTCTTAGGATCACAGGACTGTTCAGTTTGAAAAGCCCCTCTAAGATCAAGACCAAGCATTCCCTCAGCTCTGCCAAGGCCACCCTGACCCATGTCCCCAAGTGCCACATCCACACAGCTCTTAAATCCCTCCAGGGATGGGCACTCAACCACTGCCCTCATCTCCTCCCCTTCCCTTAGCCTTGATTTCTGCCTCGAGGACAAGAGCTGAGGTGTTTCCAACGGGAAGGATGTGGCTCCAGCTCATCAGGGGTTCATGCTCCATTGTCACTGTCACATTTTCTGAAAAATCCCTTTACCAGGATTTCTTCTCCTGGGAAGCTGAGAAGCCTCAGAGAAAAAATGAAAACAATAAATATCTGATTGCTTCTCCTGTGTCTTGCTGCTCTGGAATGTGGTTGGAGATTGTTTATCCAACAATTTGAATTGTTTTGATTTAATGACCAATCATGGTCAGGCTGTGTTGAGGCTCTGGAAAGTCACAATATTTTCATTGGTATCTTGTTAAGCCTGTCTGTATCCTTTCTGTAGTCTTTAGTATAGCTTAGTATAGCATTCTTGAATTTAATATAGTAATATAAAATAATAAATTAGCCTTCTAAGAACATGGAGTCAGATTCTCAATTCCTCATCCCAGCAAATACCACATTGTGCGGTTGGAATCTCCCCATCCCAGCTCACAGAGCAGACACACTGCTCCTGTTTTCCCTCTGAAACACACTGGCCTCATTCCCAGGGGCACAGCAGTCTTGTGCTGGATGGAAAAAGGGAAGAGCACCAAAGGGAGGAGGGTCAGGACCACAGGGCTCAGAACTGTCCAAGTTTTGTGTCTCCTGGAAGGTCCCACTGGCCGAGATGCCAGCACAGGGCTATGCAGCTTGAAGAAATAAGGAATATTAGAGAGACACACTCCCCAAACCAACTTGGAATTAGATCTGACAAGGAGCAAAAGCCATCTCAGATGTGAACTGTCCCCTCCTGGGAGCTGCTCTGTTGTTGTAACAGCAAATGTCACCCCGAGCTGGCAGAGAGGATCATCACTGCTCACAGACAGCAGGCACAATTCCCCTGGACAAGACAAACCCGATTAAATATGAGTCTGCTCCAGGATTAAGATGCAACCATGAACAATCTCTTAAGTAAAAAAGAAGCAATTCCAAATGAAGTGCACATCCCTCACGAGGGACAGAAACCTGAGTTAGGCACAGATTGATGGTGGGAGCTTCACTGCTGCTCGGGAGAGGGAAGGGGAACTAGCAAGGAACATATGGAACTGTATAAATTACTTGGAGCACCCAGAAAGACAGGAAGAATAATCATCTCTGTTCCTGAGACTGCTCATTTCTGTCTGCAGCCATGTGGAACCCAGAGCCTGCATGGCCACAGAACTCCCATAAATACCCGGACAGAGGGCAGGATTGCTGCAGGCAGCTGCACTTGGAGCATGTAGGAAAGGAAAATTTGCTGGTTACACTCCTCATCCTGGCTCCTGCCAGCCTCTCCCACCTGGGACTCCTATGGACTGTCAGGATGGTGACTCTGAGTGCCCATTCCAGGGAGAAATGCAGGCGTGCACATGCTGCCTCCAGAAGGGAAAGGCAGTGCCCAAGCGCTAATTTAATTCCACTCCTTCAAATCCCCGCTCTGCAAAGGCTCCCTTGTGAAACCAGAGGGGTCACTGGGCCTCTCTGTGGTTTTCTCACCACCTTTAAAACACAGATGAGCCTTCCCAGGGTGATTAAGGAGATAAATGCATTAAAGATTAAAAGGCACTCCAATGTTCCAATGCCACGAGCTGCTGTAAGAGTACTTAAAATAGATCCATTTGGGGCAGCAATTAAAGAACATATTACTAATTTCTGAGTCTCAGCTCCTGCCTTCCTAATGCTGGTTATTTTTGCCCATAAAAGCATTAATCCTATCTTCCTGTAAAAAATGACATTTCAAACATTCATCATCTTCCACTACTGTCCTTCTGCTCCTCTGCTTCCCCATCATTAACCAGAGGCATCTGTTATATGGTTTATGCAGTGTAATTTGTGACCACAGATCTGCAACACAATGAGAGCTATTTTCTCTGTTAGGAGCTGCTCAGAGCTGCAAATATTTTTTATCCATTATATAAATATATATATATATAAATTCACATTCCAGAATTGTGTTTATTATGCAAGTGCCTTGCCATTACCTGAGAGAATTATACAACCTTCCATTATAGTGAGAACTGATGTCCTAACCACAGAAGTACATGAAACACAGACATGGTTTCTATTTTGGAAACTACACGTTGAGGATTATATTGTCACACTTCATAACTTCTTCCTAAATTGCTGTTTGTTTTGTTGTTGTTGTTGTTTAATCTCTAAATCCTATCCACAGGGATGGTCCAAACTCCCCTGTGTACAATTCCTCCATGGGAAGATGGAAATCAAAAATAAATGCTGTGGAACCAGGCACCTTCTCACAAGCTACAACCCTGTAATGTGGAATTGCCATGAACAGGGGGATGCAAAGAACACCTCAATGGGTCAGCTAAAGAAAGGCAGACCTGGACAAAAATTAATTTAGGTTAAAAGAGAAAATACAAAATAGCACCTTGCACACACACAAGCCACCACAGGGAGTTAATTCAGATGTAATATGGAACTGCAGGCTGATGAAGACAAAGGTGCAAAGCTAAGTTAGCAAACATAAAAATTACATCAAGTGGACCCTAAATGGAGGAATACTAAAACACCAACTCCAAACATTTTAAATGCACAAAGCAAACTACTGCATGCCCCAATGGGGTAAAATGAAAGGCTTGGTAAATTGCTCTAAATCTCCTGCTGTTACCTACTGTGGATAGCAGGAGTTATTCACCTTGGGATGTGGAGGACAGGCAGCACTGAGGCATCAGGAAATAGCCTGGGAGTCTGAGGCCATTTTCCTCTTGGCTTATTATTGTTAAATAAGAATTCTCACAGAACTGAGAGAATAAACACCCTTGAGAACTGAGAGAAGACCACCAGCAGAAGCAGAAGGGTTTGATATCCTTGGAACTGCAGAGCAAAGACCACCTGCTCTAAGATGCATGAGGACCATAAACTAAACTAAACTAAAGGACCATAAATTGCTCACCAAGTTTGAACCCACCTCAACCAACTGCAGTTCTCCTGGTAAAGCATCACAAAAGAGGGAGCAGGGGAAGATCAGGTATTTTTATTTATTCCCTGAAAATTCAAATGATCCACCTGGTCTTTGTGCTCCTCTGATGCCCTCCAGGTGTTCAGTGTTTGCCTACCACACACAACCTACACACAAATCAAGGAACAAGCATAGAGACACCAAAGCCACCTCACAGGGAATGCAGAGAGGTCCAAAAGTGCTGCTGTGTCCTTCACTGGTAACCTGGGACACCAAACCAGATCCCAAATCACATTCAGACCTTGCTTCCCCGGAGCTGCAGGGCGCCAGGATGGCTTTTGGAGGGTCAAATTCTATTTTATAAATGCACAGATTTTCTCATTTTCTGCTTTACTCTTTGTCTTTATATTGCTGGTTAGAGAGCCAGTTGATGGGCTGTAAAACTGTCAGTCTCATTACTGGCACTAAAAAATGGCTTTTGCTCAGCTGGAGTTAATGTGGGACCATCTGACTGCCCAGAACTGACATTTTTAATGATTTTGTTCCTCCAGTGCTTTCTCATTGACCACTACAAAAATCCAAACTGTCTCTTGCTCTGCCAAGCTGTTTTGTGGATCAAGCTCCTCGTTCTCCAGGGATTTGCAGTTGTGTCAGCCATCAGAGCAAGCAGCCTGGATAATAACTGGCCTGAGAACAGCTATTCCAACACTTCTGGGCTCTTCTGCACTATAGCTTTTAGCATTAAATGTCAAATTTCTGAAGGCTAGAGGACAGAAGCATCCCCAGGAGGAACACAGGTGTTCAAAGTATTTTAGAAACGGAAAATGCCAGCTGGAAAATGTGGTGCTTGGATGTTGTCCCCTCACCCTGTTCTCTGTTGGGTGCTGTCACCTTCCTTCAGGTCTCCTTTTCCAATGCTGTATCCCAGGTGAAACAGTAAAACTTCCCCTTCCAAACCCTGCTTAATTTACACAAAAAGGGAAATTCTTCACATCTCAGTGCTATTTAGGGAAGGAAGAGACACACAGAGCTCTTCTGGGCATGTCCAGCAGTTACAAAGCAGTCCCCAAATTAAAAGAACTGGATCTTCAAAGATGAAAATCACCTGGAGAAAAAGGGTTTCAAAGAAAAAATAGCCCAGCCAGCAGATCTAAAGCTTAGCAAGTGTTTTACAGTGAGTCTGGTGTCTCCAGGTGCTTCAATGGGAGCAGCTCCTCCAGCTTCCTGCCAGGTTTGGGGGATTTTTTCTGTTCTTAACCACCCACAAGCTGTTTGCTTTTCCCCAGCTTTCCTGTTCTCCCAAACCCACCCCATCCAGAAGCACAGAGCCAGGAGCAGGTATGGACACAGAGGCAGCCTGATGTGTGCCATAAGTCCAGGGCAGAAATCCTCACCTGGCACAAGCTGGAGAGGGCAAGGGCTGCACCCCTGCAGAATCATCTCCCACTCCTCACTCACTCCCAGGAAATCAGCTCTCACCCCCTGGGTTCAGCTCCTTCCATGGATTTAGGTTATCAGTGTGAGCCCATGCAAGCCCTTGGTTTTCACAGAATCACAGAATCATGCATGGCTTGGGTTGGAAGGGATCTTGAAGATCATTTAGCTCCAATCTCCTCAGCTAGTTCCATTTCCCTTGTGCCTCTAAAACATAAATAATTTCCCTTTCTGGGATGGGGAAGGAGCAGTGTCACAGAGCCACTGAGGTCACCTGGACAGGAAAAGAATAAATGGCTTTTTACAGAAGGGCCTGCCTGCTGGAATCAGAGGGGTGAGTCACCAGCAGAGAGGCTGATCCCACTGTGTCCCCTCTATTTTTGCCAGCACAGCACTGCACAAAAGTCCCACCTAACTCCTAAAAATGAGCTCAGCTCAGCCACAGCCTCATCCTCTCTTTCATGGGTGTTTCCACTGGCTGGAGCAGCCTAAAAACAAAAGGCAATCCCAACCACTTGGATCTGGTGAGTTCCAGAGAAGACCAAAATCCTCATCTGCCCAGTCCAGTTGCTCAGAGCCATCACTGTGATGCTGACCCAGCTCACACTGCACAGGGAAGTCAATAAAACATTAGGTGGGGGGAATAATCTTGCCTTTCACCATCTAGTCAGGTTATTCCTTGTCTCAAACTTCTGCAAAGAAGCCTTTCAGGGGTCTGAGGAACAGCACCAGCCCCTGGTTGTGACCGTGTTCACAGGGGTCTGAGGATGAGGGAAGAGACGAGGATCTGACTCCATGTTTCAGAAGGCTTGATTTATTATTTTATGATATATATTATATTAAAACTATACTAAAAGAATAGAAGAAAGGATTTCATCAGAAGGCTCGCTAAGAATAGAATAGGAAAGAATGAAAACAAAGGTTTGTGCCTCGGCTCTCTGTCTGAGCCAGCTGGGCTGTGATTGGCCATTAATTAGAAACAACCACATGAGACCAATCCCAGATGCACCTGCTGCATTCCACAGCAGCAGATAACCATTGTTTACATTTTGTTCCTGAGGCCTTTCAGCTTCTCAGGAGGAAAAATCCTAAAAAAAAGATTTTCCATAAAAGATGTCTGCGACACCTGGTCACTGCTTTCTCCCCTGCCTGCTGTACCAGATCTGCAGCTCCTGCCCTGAGCCTCTTCCTCCAGCAGCTGGAAATGCAGCTGTGACTGCAGTCCAGACACAAACCATGAACTGTGTCTGACACAGAACCTCCTCTGTAACCCAAAGCTGATGGCAAACACTGTCACACACAACTGCACCACACACCTCTTTCACTGAGCTTGCCAAAGACACCCAGAAACCCTTAAGGACACAAATTGCTCCTCTCACACAACTCCTGGGGGGACAGCAGGACATGTGAGACAGCCCTGGCACAGCCACCACCCAAAGGAGTGTTTTTCAAGCAGGATTTAGTGTGACAGGGAGGGATCAGTCCTGCTGCAAACTCAATCTCCCCTTCAAAAGCCAACCCTCCCACAGAGGTCTGGAAGCCAAGCCTCCCACACAGCTCTTGAAAGACAATCTTTGATTCAATTAAGGAAGCCAACATCACTAAAACAGGATGGAAACAGCATCACAGAGGAGAACCTCCAGGTAAAATCAGAATTATGCTTTCAGGGGAAGTGACAGAAATCACATAGGCAGATGTGATGGACAATATATAAAAGACTTCAGGGTTTTTTTATTTGATGGGCTTCTCAGAACAGCTAACTTTAATAGTCACACACAAAGACCTTCTGTCTAGATGCAGTTCAGCTCCCACAAATTCACCTGAAATGTTCCCACTGTGTTTGACAGGACTTGGCTTGGGAATTGAGTATGCTGGGAAATTATTCCAGAGCTTTTGCCAAGCTGGACAAGTTCCTTTCCCGGATCTCCCTTGTCCCACAGCAGCTCTGACCTGCATCACACGGAATTCACACATACAAACACTGACTCCTAGGTGGAGTAAGGCCAGAAATTAAACACAGGGCCTATATAAAGATTGACAGAAGCTCTGCAGGTTTGTCTTCACACTGTCAGCACAGCTTCCCAAGGCTGGACCATAAATGGACCTCTTAAAATGTCAGAAAAGTGAACTCAGACAAATGCTGCTGAAGTAGAAAAGAGGATGATGGGCAAATACCCAACTTCTCTGTCCCCACAGGACAAATACCCCTGCACCAACCCATCTTGGGCAAAGGGAACTGAAATCTGGCCAGGAATCTCACATGAGAAGTTTTTTATTGTCCAACCTTAGAGCAAGACAACACTAAACTCTGGGAATGAATGAGCAGGATTGGAATATCCATATTTTCCCCAAAATGACAAGTCAGGTCACGCTGCCCGGGACACATCCCAGTCTCCCCAGTTGTCACTGGTGAGCTGGGATTCCTCAGGAATGAACCTGCTCTGTGTTTAGCTTGGGAGCCAGCCCATGGCTGGCATGAGGGACCGCCTGGTGCGGAGTGAAGAGCAGGGGAGGTGAAGGGTAAAGGAAGAAGGAAGGAGCTTTTCTCTTACCCAGCCCCTGGTTCTGCTGCTCCCACTCAATGGTGTCAGGAACCTGGTAGGACACCCCAGCCAGCTGGGCCACGGGGTTTTCCAGGCCAGCCAGGGGCTCCTGGGAGGTCTCTCCTGGCAGCGTGAAGCCCGGCAGATCCGTGTCACCCTCCATGCTTTCATCCATCAGGTCGATGTCTTTGTCCTCCTCGTCTTCCTCTTCCTCCTCTTCTTCCTCCTCCTCCTCCTCCTCTTCATCCTCTTCCTCTTCCTCGCCCTCTGGCCAGAGAGATAGAAAAGAAATGTCAGGGAACATATTTAACTAGGCCTCAAAACAGGAGAGCAAACTTGAGTCGGCAGACACACTACAGCAGCAGCAACTGGCACTATATATTCTCCTTATGGTTAAGAGTTTATGCAATTGCAGTTTAAATTGAAGTTGTAATTCACATGTTGGAAACACAGGAGATGATTTCCCATCTTAACATGGGGAAACTTTAGCCCCACAGCATCTCCCTGTAATTCAGCACCACAACGTGCAAGGACAAGAATCCAAACCCAGAAATAATTTTTTACCCTGGAGAAACAGGATCTTGAAACAGAATTGCTTTGATTCCTTCACATTGATGTTCAAAGCTTTAAATGAAACCTTGTGCCTGATCATCTTGTTTCTGAACTGAATACCAGTTTCTTTGGGAGTAGGAAGCAGGAGGGTCACAGATCTCTGTGGAGAGCACCAGGCTGAGCTCCTCCAGAGGCAGAGCAGCTGCAGGAACTTGTGCCTGTTCTCTGACAGGAGAACACCCACAGGGGCTCATCTGGAGGAGCTCATCACCACTGGAACTTGCTGGGGGACATGGAGATGTCATCTCAGACTCTCAAATTAGTGGGAAATACAGTAATTTTTTGGTTCCTAGCAGCAGGGTGCAAACAAGGATGTGCATGTGTACCAACACCAGGTTTTCTGTAACTACTTAACCCATCACAGCTCCAGGGAGAGCTCTTCCCCTCATTTCTAATCCTTGGAGACAGCAATGAGTTGGTTCCATGTTTAACTTGGAAGTCTCTCCCAGCTCTGGAAAGGGCACAGCTTTCAGGACCAGGTTGTTCCAAGCTCCATCCCCACTGGCCTTGGAAAGTGCTGGAAAGAAGGCAGCACAGCCAGCATTTCACAGGAGAGCTGATAAATGTGACTCTGAGGAAATTCCTGTGAGTTCAGGGCAAGCTCTCCCAGCTCATGGGAGGGGGGGATTGAAACAACATGATCTTTAAGGTCCCTTTCAACCAAAAACATTCTGTGATTCCATTAATTCTCCACTACAGCAGATACCCATTTATTCCAAAACTGTCTATACTGTTAACATATGGAAAAATAAATATTTAAGCCATATTTCATCACTAGGATATAAAATGGCAACACAGGAACCACTGTACTGGATCAAACCAAAGGGTTTTTTTCCTATTTTTTTCCTATTTTTTTCCTATTTCCAGCTACAACTGGCTGCAGATGCTGAAGGAAGTCCAGAGCAGGGCAAATACAGAGCCAGCCTTCCCACAGGTTTTTTTTTCCCAAGTTATAGCTACCAAAGTCTCAGGGACATCCTATGCCAGAATTTGCATTGGAGCAATTTAATAGCTGCTGATGGAGCCACCCACCAGGGAAAGATAAAATCTGGAACAATGGCTTGCTTTGAATTTCTCAGAGTTCCTTTTTCAAGGCTGAGAATTGAAACACAGTATTTATGCACTTTTATCTAATTTACACCAACTCTGCAGAAAAATTCCCTCCTGGTGTAGTCACCCTGCATGCAGGCATTAAAAACTAACAAACCACCCTTTGTTAACCAAATCCTTCATTTATTATATTTGTTACCCAAATATTTCTGCTGTAGTTGTACCTCCTATAGGTTGGTGGCAATCCAACCTGGATTAAATGGCCTCCAAAAATTGGGATATCACATGAGATGGGAATATGAGAAATCAGTGCCTGCTGTAAACCCACTGATGCACTGTGCTGTGCCATGGCATCTCCCTGCCCTGGAATTCAAGGATTTGCTCCCAACCACTGCATGCTTTCTTCAGCTCACCAGACAAGACAATCCCAGGGCTGCCTTTCAGTCCTGCTCCTGTATTCCATACAAATGAGCTGCTGCTGGGATTTAGCTGCATCACCCTGCTGGAGCCTGGCTTTTGGTGCCTGGAAAGATCATTCCTACCACACAGAGCATCTAATGGAGCTCCCTGGGATGCAGCTAGCTAGCCCCTTAAATTCCCATTGCATTTTAGAGGCAGTTTCTGTATTAAAATGTGCTCAGCATTTCGAATCAAATCAGAATTTTTCTCTGTCAAAATGCATGTTGTCATAGAAAACACACAGCTGTGAAGCAGAGAGTGGCACCTGGAGAGTGCTCACTGCAAAGACAAGTGAATACAGGTTTTTTCCCTCTGCTGAGAGCAAGACAGCTATCAACAAACCCAAAAATTACCAGCAGAGACTCTGAACAGCCAGAAAACCAAAATATGAACAGAGCTTTTCCCTAGACTGGGTGGGAAAATCAGCCAAGAGAGAACAGGAATTGGGTTTTTATCTCTGAAAAACTTCTCTGGGACAAGGGTTTTAAAATACCCAATCTAAATCTTCCTTGGTGGAAGTTAAAATTGTTTTGTCTTACCCAAATTCAAGGATTTCCTCCTAAAACAAAACCAAACTGCATCTCCAGCAGCATTCACACTGAGCCAGGCTAGAGACTCAGTTTAGCAACACAAGACAATTTTAAAGAGGAAAAAAACACCCAAAATGTTGCCCAATTCCAAAACTGACCAGCAGACACTCTGAACAGCCAGAACACCAAACAGGAACATGAACAGTGCTTTTCCCTAGACTGGGTGGGAAAAGCAGCCCAGAGAGAACAGGCACTGGATTTTTATCTCTGAAAAACTACTCTGGGACAAGGGTTATAGAATACCCAACCTAAATCTTCCTTGGTGGAACTTCATGTTGTTTTCTCTTGCCTAATTTCAAGGATTTCCTCCTTAAACAAAACCAAACCGCATCTCCAGCAGCATTCACCTCAAAATTGCTCTCACACTGAGCCTGGCTAGAGACCCGGTTTAGCAACACAAGACTATTTTAAAGGGGAAAAAAACACCCAAAATGCTGCACAATCCAAAAACTGACCAGCAGACACTCTGAACAGCCAGAACACCAAAGAGGAACATGAACAGAGCTTTTCCCTAGACTGGGTGGGAAAAGCAGCCCAGAGAGAACAGGCACTGGATTTTTATCTCTCAAAAACTACCCTGGGACAAGGGTTATAGAATACCCAACCTAAATCTTCCTTGGTGGAACTTCATGTTGTTTTCTCTTGCCTAATTTCAAGGATTTCCTCCTAAAACAAAACCAAACTGTATCTCCAGCAGCATTCACACTGAGCCAGGCTAGGGACTCAGTTCAGCAACACAAGACAATTTTAAAGAGGAAAACAACCACCCAAAATGCTGCACAATCCAAAAACTTACCAGCAGACACTCTGAACAGAACACCAGAGAAGAGGAACATGAACAGAGCCTTTCCCTAGACTGGGTGGGAAAAGCAGCCAAGAGAGAACATGCATTGGATTTTTATCTCTGAAAAACTACTCTGGGACAAGGGTTTTAGAAGCTTCCTGTGATTTTTAGCAGTCCAAGTGACACACACCTGCCAGGATGGAGTGCTGAAGGCACAGATAGCCATCTCCCAGTCTCCAAAGGCTGCAGGCAGCCAAGCTGAACACCCAAATTGAAAGTGCTGAGACCGCTTATCACACGTGATGATCACCAAGCTTCATCAGCCAGCAGGCAGGCACAGCAGAGAGCTGTGAATAATGAGATCCCTGCAGCACAGCCCCTGCAAAGGGGGAAGGAAAAGGCTCTGAGCTTGTTCCCTTCTCCTCCCTGCCTCATTCCTGCATCTGAAATCAGCTCTTTAAGCCCCATCCTGAAATGCCAGCAGCTTGCCTTGCTGCAAGGTGCAGTGCAGAGCACCACTTGGTGGTCACAAGGAGGAAGCTGCACTTCCAAAAAATAAACCCCACAAACTTCCTGAGCGTGGGATTTCAGCAGAGGAGGCACAATGGGCACAAGGCTGGGCACTCCCATCAGGTGGGAAATGGAAGTGAGCAGCACACAGCCAAAGCTCAAGCTGGAGGTTTGTGCTTCACACTTCTACAAAAGTCACATTTTTCCTCTCAAACTGGCACCTTTTGGCCTTCAAAAGGTCTCACAGCAGACTGAAAGAAAACTGTTGGGAAAGACTGAGTGCAGCAAGGAGAGGAAGCGCAAAGCCCAGCAGATTCAGAAGTAACCCAGAGTTTCATGTGCATTTGCAGCTCAATGTGAACTCTTTTTGTGTGACAGGGAATGGTTTAGGTTTGAAAAGCCCTCTGAGATTAGAGTCCAACTGTTAATCCCGTACTAAGCCCCAAGTGCCACATCCACACATCGTTTAAGCTCTCCAGGGATGGGGACCGGGCAGCCTGGCACAATGCCTCACCATCCTTTTATGAAGGAAATTGTCCCTAATATCCAACCTAAACCTCCCCTGGTGCAGCTTGAGGCTGTTTCTCCTTGTCCTGTCATTCGTTACCTGGGGAAGCTGTAGGGGAGCCCCAAGGAAAGAAGCCTGAGATAAAAAACACATTTTAAGCAGAGTTTTTGGGCGTTTCCAGCTTTATTAATCAAAACAGCCACCAGTGGGCTTTATCACGGGACCCTGAATGGATCCAGTAGTGACACAGGTGAGATCTAGAGGACGGGATTTGCTTTTTCACCTTGTGCTTGCACCACAACACTACACATCCACAATGATTTCTGTGGCTTAGGCAGAGCTGAGGCCACCTCACACCTCCCTTGGGAGGCATTTCCCTGACCCAGCAGGAACCCACAGCTTGTGGAATCTGAAGCAAACCAGCAGCATCCAGCAGGTAAAAGCCTCAAAAAAATCAAATTTTGAGGGGGGGGTGATGGCTTGGAAGAAGCTGGAGCTGAAGCCACTGTGCTTATAACCTTGCTGAAGGCAATGGAGCTACAGCAGGTTTTCAGCAGGAGAAACCTTCACTGAAGAATGATGTTTCTATATTTGGCTATTTTCCATTAATGTTTGCAAACACTTGGATTGCTCAGGAGAGCCAGGAAAGCATCGTTCTGTCAGGCTGAACACACAGCAGAGAGATCTTGCTGTGCCCTGCGCAGCCGGAGGCTCTCAGGGGAAGGTGACAGATTCACTCACAGGCACAAAGTGAATTCCAAGTGCAACCAAAAAAAAAAAACCCAAAACCCCAAACCCAGAAAACCAAAACCCCAAACAAACAAAAAAACCACCGAAAAACTAAATAAACTTACAAAAAATGCAAATCAATTTTTAAAATAAAAATTGTTTTTAATTAACATTATTTAATTTATTTAATTAAATCAGATAATATTTTATATATAACAATATAATATTAAATTATAATATATAACTAGATAATTTATATAATATATAATTACATTATTGAATTATATAATGTATTATATAAATTATAAATAATTGTATAATTATGTATTATATATTTTATATTATATATAACTATATATTATATAATTATAAATGATATATTATAATAAATATATAAAATAGTCATACTTTAAAATTATTTTATTTATTTAAAATATTTAATATTTTATTTATTTATTAAAAATATTTAATATTTTATTTTATGGGGGGGGTTGGGCTTTTTAAAAACAAAAACCCAAACCAACAAAAAAAAAACCAAACCCCAAAACTAAAAATGAAAGAAGCTGCAGGACAAAACCTGGAGTTGTCATTTGCTCTGTCCTTTTCCCCCTCACACCAAACTCGGGGGATGAAGATGTTTAAAGGTACCACAGAGGATTGCAGTGATCCTCGCCAGTTCAAGCTGTGTTTTTATGTGGCGTTCAGTGGTGACCCCTGTGTGCTAATCCCACCACGTAAATGTGTAAATAATGCCGTGTAAATAACAACAGGGTCAGGGATGGGGGGGTCTGTGACTCCCAGTTCTTGCCAGAGCAGGAGGGAGAGGCACTGAGGAGCCCCTGCCAAGTGTTTTCTACGCTGAGCTTCACTTTCTGCACTGCTTTTGTGATCCCAGCTGATTGTCAAGGCAGGGAGGCCTTTCTAGGACAAATCCTTTATTATTAATGTGCTGCCTGCATGTGATCAGTCAATGTCACCATCCAACAGCCCCAAAATGCTGCCAGGAGCCTTGGCCGGCCTGGAAGGACAGAGCTGCTGGGAAGGTGGAGAGGATCTCACCCAGCAGCGCTCCTGTGCTGGGCCATGGTGGGGCAGCAACCCAGGCACAGAAACTCTGCCAAAAATCAGAGTAAAACCCCCCTGGGATGGGTTCTGCCAGCCCAGTCACCTGCACTGCAAAGCCATCCAAGGGATTTGCAGGGTGTGGTGTTGTCTGTGCTCTGGGAAAATATCAATCTCCTGGGAAGTTTCAGCATCTGGGCAAATGCACAGAGACAGGGAAAGGATGCTGGGAGGAAACCAGGTGGGTCAGACCCTACACACAAAGCAGGAGGACATAACCCTACCCACAGAAGAGATTTACACATCACAGAACCATTAAAAAGCTCTCAAATGATTGAGTCCAACACTCCCCCAGCACTGCCAAGGCCACCCTAACCCATGTCCCCAAGTGCCACATCCACACAGCTCTTAAATCCCTCCAGGGCTGCTGACTCCACCACCAACCTCCCATTCTGTGATTAAATTTTGCCCTAATATTCAACCAAAATCTTCCTAGTGGAACTTTGGTTGTTTTCTCTTGTCCAAATTCAAGGATTTCCTCCTAAAACAAAACCAAACTGCATCCAGCAGCATTCACCTCAAAATTGCTCCACACTGAGCCTCAGTAGAGACCCAGCGCAGCAACACAAGGCAATTTTAAAGGGGGATAAAAAACACCCAAAATGCTGCACAATCCAAAAACTGACCAGCAGACACTCTGAACAGCCAGAACATGAACAGAGCTTTTCCCTAGACTGGGTGGGAAAAGCAGCCAAGAGAGAACAGGCAAAGATTTTTATCTGAAAAACTTCTCTGGGACAAGGGTTTTAGAATACCCAATCTAAATCTTCCTTGGTGGAAGTTAAAATTGTTTTCTCTTGCCTAATTTCAAAGATTTCTTCCTAAAACAAAACCAAACTATATCTCTAGCAGCATTCACCTCAAAACTGCTCTCACACTGAGCCAGGCTAGGGACTCAGTTCAGCAACACAAAACTATTTTAAAGGGGAAAAAAACCACCCAAAATGCTGCACAATCACAAAACTGACCAGCAGACACTTTGCTCCCTGGCAGAACACCAGAGGAACATGAACTCCTCTTTGCCCCTAGACGTACAGGTGTGGGACCAAGAGTAGGCACTGGAAAAATGAAGACAAGGACAGTGGTGATTTATCACCCAACCTAAAGTCAAATCAGTGGAACAGATGTTGTTTTAGTGGCCTGAATTTCAAGGATTTCTGGACAGGGCAAAACAAGACTGATGAAGGCAGATAAAGAGTTTAGGACATCAGCTCAACAAAACTTCCCAAGGAAAAAGAGGAAAACAACATAGGACTTTTTCCTAAAACACACCAAAAATCCTCTGAACAAACAACAGAGAAAAAAAATAAAAGCCCCTAGACAAAAAAACCAGCAGAGAGACTAATTCCATTTTTATTCAAAAAAGCTGTTTGTTTTCTTCTTGTGATTTTCAATTCAAGTGCCTGGGAACAGAACAACCAACAAGCCAAGAGAGAAGAAGGCATTTATAGCCATCTTTATTTTCCAAAGGCTGACAGGCAGCCAGCCTGACCAGCACAGATGATGAATACTGGGGAGAGGTCTGTTATCACGTGATGATCAGTCTCCATGTTTTAACAGGCAGGCCCAGAGAGCTGTGAATAATGAGATCCCTGCAGCACAGCCCCTGCAAAGGGGGAAGGAAAAGGCTCTGAGCTTGTTCCCTTCTCCTCCCTGCCTCATTCCTGCATCTGAAATCAGCTCTTTAAGCCCCATCCTGAAATGCCAGCAGCTTGCCTTGCTGCAAGGTGCAGTGCAGAGCACCACTTGGTGGTCACAAGGAGGAAGCTGCACTTCCAAAAAATAAACCCCACAAACTTCCTGAGCGTGGGATTTCAGCAGAGGAGGCACAATGGGCACAAGGCTGGGCACTCCCATCAGGTGGGAAATGGAGTGAGCAGCACACAGCCAAAGCTCAAGCTGGAGGTTTGTGCCTCACACTTCTACAAAAGTCACATTTTTCCTCCTAAATTGGCACCTTTTGGCCTTCCAAAGGCCTCACAGCAGACTGAAAGAAAACTGTTGGTAAAGACTGAATGCAGCAAGGAGAGGAAGCGCAAAGCCCAGCAGATTCAGAAGTAACCCAGAGTTTCATGTGCATTTGCAGGTCAATGTGAACTATTTTTGTGTGACAAGGAATGGTTTAGGTTTGAAAAGCCCTCTGAGATTAGAGTCCAACTGTTAATCCCGTATTAAGCCCCAAGTGCCACATCCACACATCTTTTAAAGCTCTCCAGGGATGGGGACCGGGCAGCCTGGCACAATGGCTCACCATCCTTTTATGAAGGAAATTGTCCCTAATATCCAACCTAAACCTCCCCTGGCGCAGCTTGAGGCTGTTTCTCCTTGTCCTGTCATTCGTTACCTGGGGAAGCTGTAGGGGAGCCCCAAGGAAAGAAGTCTGAGATAAAACAACACATTTTAAGCAGAGTTTTTGGGCGTTTCCAGCTTTATTAATCGAAACAGCCACCAGTGGGCTTTATCACGGGACCCTGAATGGATCCAGTAGTGACACAGGTGAGATCCAGAGGATGGGATTTGCTTTTTCACCTTGTGCTTTCACCACAAAACTACACATCCACAATGATTTCTGTGGCTTAGGCAGAGCTGAGGCCACCTCACACCTCCCTTGGGAGGCATTTCCCTGACCCAGCAGGAACCCACAGCCTGCGGAATCTGAAGCAAACCAGCAGCATCCAGCAGGTAAAAGCCTCAAAAAAATCAAATTTTGGGGGGGGTGATGGCTTGGAAGAAGCTGGAGCTGAAGCCACTGTGCTCATAACCTTGCTGAAGGCAATGGAGCTACAGCAGGTTTTCAGCAGGAGAAACCTTCACTGAAGAATGATGTTTCTATATTTGGCTATTTTCCATTAATGTTTGCAAACACTTGGATTGCTCAGGAGAGCCAGGAAAGCATCGTTCTGTCAGGCTGAACACACAGCAGAGAGATCTTGCTGTGCCCTGAGCAGCCAGAGGGTCTCAGGGGAAGGTGACAGATTCACACACAGGCACAAAGTGAATTCCAAGTGCAACCAAAAAAAAAAACCCCAAAACCCAAAAAACCAAAACCCCAAACAAACAAAAAAAACCCACCAAAAAACTAAATAAACTTACAAAAAATGCAAAGATATTTTTAAAATAAAAATTGTTTTTATTTAATTAAAATTATTTAATTTATTTAAAACCAGATAATATTTTATATATACTATTATAATATTAAATCATAATATATAACTATATAATTTATATAATATATAATTTCATTATTGAATTATATAATGTATTATATAAATTATAAATAATTATACAATTATATAATTATTAATTATATCTTTTATAGTATATCTAATATATATTATATATTTATTATAATTTAGATACTTATTTATAATTAATATATAAATTAGTAATAATTTCAAATTATTTTATTTAAAATATTTAATATTTTTATTTAGTAAAAATATTTAATATTTTATTTTATGGGGGGGTTGGCTTTTTAAAAACAAAAACCCAAACAAACAAAAAACCAAACCAACAAAAAAAAAAAACCAAACCCCAAAACTAAAAATGAAAGAAGCTTCAGGACAAAACCTGGAGTTGTCATTTGCTCTGTCCTTTCCCCCCTCACACCAAACTCGGGGGATGAAGATGTTTAAAGGTACCACAGAGGATTGCAGTGATCCTCGCCAGTTCAAGCTGTGTTTTTATGTGGCGTTCAGTGGTGACCCCTGTGTGCTAATCCCACCACGTAAATGTGTAAATAATGCCGTGTAAATAACAACAGGATCAGGGATGGGGGGGTCTGTGACTCCCAGTTCTTGCCAGAGCAGGAGGGAGAGGCACTGAGGAGCCTCTGCCAAGTGTTTTCTACACTGAGCTTCACTTTCTGCACTGCTTTTGTGATCCCAGCTGATTGTCAAGGCAGGGAGGCCTTTCTAGGACAAATCCTTTATTATTAATGTGCTGCCTGCATGTGATCAGTCAATGTCACCATCCAACAGCCCCAAAATGCTGCCAGGAGCCTTGGCCGGCCTGGAAGGACAGAGCTGCTGGGAAGGTGGAGAGGATCTCACCCAGCAGTGCTCCTGTGCTGGGCCATGGTGGGGCAGCAACCCAGGCACAGAAACTGCCAAAAATCAGAGTAAAACCCCCCTGGGATGGGTTCTGCCAGCCCAGTCACCTGCACTGCAAAGCCATCCAAGGGATTTGCAGGGTGTGGTGTTGTCTGTGCTCTGGGAAAATATCAGTCTCCTGGGAAGTTTCAGCATCTGGGCAAATGCACAGAGACAGGGAAAGGATGCTGGGAGGAAACCAGGTGGGTCAGACCCTACACACAAAGCAGGAGGACATAACCCTACCCACAGAAGAGATTTACACATCACAGAACCATTAAAAAGCTCTCAAATGATTGAGTCCAACACTCCCCCAGCACTGCCAAGGCCACCCTAACCCATGTCCCCAAGTGCCACATCCACACAGCTCTTAAATCCCTCCAGGGCTGCTGACTCCACCACCAACCTCCCATTCTGTGATTAAATTTTGCCCTAATATTCAACCAAAATCTTCCCTAGTGGAACTTTGGTTGTTTTCTCTTGTCCAAATTCAAGGATTTCCTCCTAAAACAAAACCAAACTGCATCTCCAGCAGCATTCACCTCAAAATTGCTCTCACACTGAGCCTGGCTAGAGACCCAGCGCAGCAACACAAGGCAATTTTAAAGGGGGATAAAAAACACCCAAAATGCTGCACAATCCAAAAACTGACCAGCAGACACTCTGAACAGCCAGAACATGAACAGAGCTTTTCCCTAGACTGGGTGGGAAAAGCAGCCAAGAGAGAACAGGCAAAGATTTTTATCTCTGAAAAACTTCTCTGGGACAAGGGTTTTAGAATACCCAATCTAAATCTTCCTTGGTGGAAGTTAAAATTGTTTTCTCTTGCCTAATTTCAAAGATTTCTTCCTAAAACAAAATCAAACTATATCTCTAGCAGCATTCACCTCAAAACTGCTCTCACACTGAGCCAGGCTAGGGACTCAGCTCAGCAACACAAAACTATTTTAAAGGGGGAAAAAACCACCCAAAATGCTGCAGAACACACTGCACGTGCTAGAACCACTTTGCTCCCTGGCTTGCTGCAGAACAGCTCCTCTGCCCCTGGCCGTACAGGTGTTGGACCAATCAGTATAAAAATGAAGACAAGGAAGTGGTGATTTATCAAGCGAGGGGCAGTCAAATCAGTGCAGATTTAGTGGCCATGACCTGTGAGTGGACAGGGCAGAACAAGACAGATGAAGGCAGATAAAGAGTTTAGGACATCGCTCAACAAAATGCTTCCCCAGGAAAAGGGCTGTGGGCATAGGACTTTTTTTTCTAAAGCACAAAAAAATCCCCAAACAACCAAAAAAAAAATTAAAAGCCCCACAAAAAACACCAGCAGAGAGACTAATTCCATTTTCATTGGAAAAAGCTGTTGGTGTTTTCTTCCAGAAGCATTCAATTCAACCCCACTGCCTGGGAACAGAACAACCAACAAGCCAAGAGAGAAGAAAACATTTAATTTCAGCTTTATTTTCTAGACAAGCCCAGCCTGGACCAGCACAGATGATGAATACTGGGGAGCAGGTCTGTTATCATGGGCTACAGTCTCCATGTTTTAACTCAGGCCCTGTGAGGAATAAGAGGAGCCAAAGGGAACAGGACTGAGTGTTCACTCAGCTCATTCCTAGTCTAATCTCCTGCTCCTTCCCCATCCTGATCCCCCTCCTGCAGCACCCCAAAAGCTCCCAAAAACCCCCATGGGCAGCACTGTCCCAGCTGCTGAGGAACCCCAGGCATGAGCAGCTCCAGCAGAAAATGTTCCTGCTTCTCTGCACCCACTCCCTTGGGCCAGGAGGGCAAACTGCTTAATCCTCAGATTAAAACAAACAGAAACTCATTAAAAACTTTCCCTCACACAGCCCAATTACATTGCAATAATAGCAGCTGTGGGGGTTTATCTGTTATTTTTGTCCAAGCTCGGAGATAAGCATGGGAAAGCTACAACATTGAAGTGATATTTAAGTGAACTTTCATTTTGTGAGGGCAAATCTAAACATCTAAAACTGTATTAGAATCATCTAATATGGTTCAAAATTCAAATAAAGCTTGGTCAGAACGGGATCAAGGTGGGTCAGACTAAGAAATACCTGCTGGAGGCAGAAGAGTGGCAGAGCATCACAAAGAACAGAGAGCTCGGAGAAGGGAAGGATCCAGGGAGACCTTAGAGACCTTTCCAGTGCCTAAAGGGGGTCCCAGAGAGCTGGAGAGGGAATTTGGATCAGTGCATGACAGGATAAGAGGGATGGCTCCAACCTGACAGAGGGCAGGGTTAGATTGGAGATTAGGAAGGAATTCTTGCCCATGAGTGGAGTGAGGCTGAGGCTGTGCAGAAAAACTATGCATGTCTGTATCAAACACCTCCAGAAGAGAAAGGGGAAAAAAAAAGTTGGGTTTGATAGAAAAAAAAAAGTCACTTTTTGCACCATTTTTTTGCTACAAAGGAAAAGGAGGGATGAGCCAGCACCTGCTGTGAAGAAGATAGAGGTCAACAGAGAGCAGTTCCCATTTCAGTGGGAGCAATAAACAAGATGCAAGAGGAAAGCGTGTACCAAAACCATTTAATAATTCATTCTGCACGTGCTTTAAGTCCTCTGCTCCTTGCCAATTTAATTGATAGCCAAAGAGCTGGTGAGGAACAATAATATCAGGCTAGTTAACCATGCTGGGTTAAGTGCCTGTTTTATTTACACCTCTGCATCCTAATTTAAATTTTTAACAGGGTTGTAGAGATTTAATGAGGCAGATCTTAATCCATACAGTCAAGGTCCAAATAACAATCCCCTTCAGAGCCTTAATTTCTGGGAAAAATACCCTTCACATAAAAAAAAAAAAGTTCCTTGCACTGTGCCACTGATCAAAAGAAAAATGGGGAGTTGAAGCATCTTTTAAAAATTGATGTAAATGGCTACAAGTTCTGAAGTATTCAGGAGGAATTTCTTCACAGAAAAGGTGATTAAACATTGGAAGGGGCTGCCCAGGGCAGTGGTGGAGTCACCATGGCTGGAGGTGTTTAAGAAAAGACTGGATGTGGTCTGGCTGACACAGAGGTGTTTGGTCAAACGTTGGACTCGGTCCTGAAGGTTTTTTCCAGCCTAAGCTGTTCTGTGGTACACAGAATAGCTCACAGCAGGCTGCAAATGCACATGAAACTCCAAATTCTGCCAGCTGAGAGCCATCCTAATTAATTGGGAACACTCCACACTCAAGAGCTACTTGGTTAAAGCCTCCTCCTCTGGAGCAACTGATTTTAAGTTGCCATTTCCAGAGCTGTTGGCTCTCCTGACAGCACACAGCAGGCACAGCAGCTCCTGCTTTAATCAGAGCTCTGAGCACCCTCCACAGCCAGCAGCTCCCCTGACCCTGAGCTGTGTGAGCAGCTCACTCCCAGCACGAGATCAGAAGGAATTGTTCCCTGGGAGGGTGGGCAGGCCCTGGCACAGGGTGCCCACAGGAGCTGGGGCTGCCCCTGGATCCCTGGAAGTGCCCAAGGCCAGCTTGGATGGGGCTTGGAGCACCCTGGGACAGGGGAAGGTGTCCCTGCCCATGGCAGGGGTTGGGATCAGAGCATCCTTGAGGTCCCTTCCATCCCAACCCACTCTGTGGTGCCACAACTCTCTGCTGCCCAGGCAGGGTGGTGGCACTCAAGAGAACCAAACCTTGAGTCTGCAGGGCCAGACACAGACTCAGCCTCACCCACAGGGGCAGGACCAGAGTCTGGTGAGCTCTATCCAGCAGGTTCCAGCTGGAAACTGCATGGATTTTGCAGAAGATGGAGCATGGCACATGTCCTGCCACCTCACAAAGTCCCACCTGCCAAAGGCAGCCACGCTGGGGATGTGCAGCCACCTCTGCCAACACCATGTCAGATGTTACAGCACAGGAATCAAGCTGAAAATCAATGTGGTTTCTTTCCAAAAAGTCACTTTTTGAAGGGTGTTGGGAGGCTCCAACAGTGGTCCCAAGCCAGCTGAGCCAGGGGTGCCACTGTCACATTTTCTGAAAAACCCATTCACCAGGATTTCTTCTCCTGGGAAGCTGAGAAGCCTCAGAGAAGAATGAAAACAATAATTATCTGATTGCTTCTCCTGTGTTTGCTGCTTTGGAATGTGGTTGGAGATTGTTTACCAACAGGTGCATATTTGATTGGTTTCATGTGAATTGTTTTTAATTAATGACCAATCACCATCAGCTGTGTGAGACTCTGAGGGGTCAGTCACAAGTTTTTCATTATCATGCTTGTTAAGCCTTCCATCATCTTTTTCTTTAGTATAGTTTTAGTATAGCACTCTCTAATATAATATCCTAAAATACCAAATCAGCCTTCTGGGAACATGGAGTCAGATTCTCATCTCTCACCTCATCCTGCAGGCCTCTCAAACTCAACACCAGGAGCTCTTTGTACCCTACAGAGAAAGCTGCAGTGCTTCAGCTTGCTAGAGAGACATACAAATTCTAGGCACAGAGACAAAAACACATAATCAATTCCCCCAGACAAGCAAGCCTTATCCTCTGCTGTGTCCTGTCCCCATATCCTATAATCCCTTTATAGGATTTCTCTGACTAGGAAGGGCAAAGTAGAACCAAGCTCACCAAGGAGTCAAGGCAGGAGGAAATTTGTTACCCAGCTCATCCCTCCAGAGTCCACCAGAGAGGAGGATAAGCTCATCTAGACATATTTTCATTTTGCCTGTGCAATTTGATTTTTAAAACAGTTTTGCATCCAAGCCAGGCAGGTGAATACACAGATGCAATTAACCACAGGCAGTTTGGCACAGATGGTCCCCAAGAAACAGAGGGAGCTGAGCAGCAGGGGTTTGTATTTAATGATGAGCCAGCCCTTCAGTGAGGCAAGCCAGCAGGACCCCACTGAAGGCAGCACAGCTCACTCAGCTCCTTGCACTTCTTCCAACAGTGAGCCCTTCCCCAAAGGGCCAGGATCCCTCATCAGGGACCCAATCATGTGCCTGCAACAGCATCCCCCAAAAACCTGAGTGTCCTGGGCTGGAGCTCCATGTAGCTTTAAAGCAAAGCACCCCAAACATGCTGGATCTGGCAGCATCAAGATATTCTGAGAGTAAACAGCAGGAACTGTAATTCTGGGAGATAAGCTTCTAAATGCCACTCCACCATAAGGATGTGATACCCCCAAATTGCCTTTAAAAAAAAAAAAAATGATGTTGAGAGAGCAGAGTTGTAGCTCAAAAATGTTCCTTTGTGCTTAACTGGGCCAGCAGCATCCCCAGGCAGGGGAGTGAGGTTGTGAGGCAAAAAGCCTTTCCCCAAATGAAGATTGTAATTGTCCCATTTTACAAGATGTGGATTCATCATCCCCAGCACCAGGGAACCTTCTGGCTCCCTGCACAGAGGTCTGGGCTGAGCAGAAGAGATTTAGACCACAGGAGCTGTGCCAGTTGTCAACTGCACACAGCACAAAGAGCCCCATGTCCCTTGGAGAACAGAGCCAAGAAACCCAGATTTCCACCTGAGCCCTCAGCTACAGCCCACACCTGCCTTTAGAGGAGCCCAGAGCAGAGAAAACAGAGTGCAGAAGGAATCCAAGAAAGTTGCATCAGTCCTGTAGTGGAGCAGAAAGATTTTTTTTTAAATGCCTGTGCAGAAGGTCTCATTAAACTGAGAGAGACCAATGCTCAGCTGAAACTGAAATCCCTCTTATCTTCCCATGCAGAAACCCAGGCTTCTAAAGGAGATCCCAGAGGGCTATAAAACACTTTAGCCTCCTGAATCACACTGCTCTTGCTAAGCAGAGACCTTATTTCCCAGCCTGAAGGATCAGGTTTTCCCTACACACACGACCTTTCCCTCCCCTGCTGCCACTCCCCCATCAGCACCACATCCCTGCCTTGCCAGACACGTCCAAAATTCATCCTGGCAAGGGCAAAATGCTGCATTTGGAGTCCCAGAGAGCTCAGGGAAGGCTTCAAAGCCAGCAGCAAGCCAGGAACATGCAGTGGGGAAGACTCCCAGCTTCTGCTGCCCTCTAAACTCCACAGGAGAGAGAGTTATTGCTTCCTGCAGAGAAAAGATGCTGATGAGCTGCTGTCTAGAGCACCCCACCTCTCCTCAGAGGAGAAAAACCATCTGGCAGTGCCACCCCTGGAGAGCTGCCAACCTTTGCAGTAAAACACTAAGGCAAGAGAAGGTCAAGAAAAAGGAAGGGGAGCAAAAACCAGGCAGAAAGATTAATTCCTGCCAGGTGGTATCAGCCCAGAGACTGGAGCGCAGAGCTGGATGGATGAGCAAGCAGAGAGGAGTTCAAGTAGGAAAAGGAGCAGGGAACAGTTCCTCTGCAGGAAAATTGTGGGTGAGGTGGGCAGAAGGCAGATCAGAGCTGCAGCCCTGGGCCTGCTCTGCCTCAGCCCCCCTTGGTGGGTGCAGTACAGGTGTGCAGAGCCAGACCCTGCTGCAACAGCAACACCACTGCTGCTCCCCAGCCAGGAAAAACCCACCCCCTGGAATTCCATGCATCCTCCAGGACACTGCTCACTGCTTGCTTCCCTTGCCTCCTGGGAGAGCACAGGCTGTCCAACACCTTTATTGGGAACAGCGAGATGTGCACACAGACACACTGGGGCTCTCAGGGCAGGGCTGGCAGCCCACAGGAGGCCCCCTGCCCCTGGGGCCCAGGGGTACCTTCAGACTCCAGGCGGTCCAGCCCGTAGGTGCCAGCTGTGCTGGTCCTCCTGGCAGAGGGGACAGCTGTCCTCCTGGCAGAGGAGCCCACTGATGACGGCGTTACCAGGACCACAGTTCTGCTGGCTGGCTCCTCTGTCTGCCCAGCTGGGGTAGAGGACATCCCACCGGGGGCTGGGACAGCTTTCTCACTGCTGACCAGGATCCCATCTGTGAGATCTACGGGAGACAGGAAACAGCAGCTATCACTGTCACATTTTCTGACAAATCCATTCTCCTGGGAAGCTGAGAAGCCTCAGAGAAAAAGGAAAACCATAATTATCTCATTTGCTTCTCCTGTGTTTTGCTGCTTTGGGATGTGGTTGGAGATTGTTTATCCAACATGTGAATTGTTTTGACTTAATGACCAATCACAGTCCAGATGTGTCAGGACTCTGGAGAGAGTCACAGGTTTTTCATTAGTATCTTGATAAGCCTTCTGTAAGTATCCTTCCTCTATTCTTTAGTATAGTTTAGTACAGCATTCTTTAATATAATACCATAAAATAATAAATTAGCCTTCTAAGAACATGGAGTCAGATTGATCATTTCCTTCCTGCCACCCTGAAAATACCACACAGCAACCATGCAGCATAACCAGACTTTATAAAAACCCCAAGAAACTCCTTAATGAAAATTTAACTCAAAAGGAAGTCACCAAACTTTTGTTTCCTTTGAGATGTGACTCTGCTGTAGTGAAGCTTTCTCCTCAAGGGCAGCCAGCAAAGGAGGTTCCCCTTAATGAGGGGGAACCCTTAATGGTTTTAATTCCATTGCTTTAAGGACTGCTCATCACCACACCCTCGAAAGATCAGAGCACCAAGCCACCAGCTGAGAACTGAGCCAAGTGACAGATCTAACAGCTCACTACAAAGATAAAAATTGGTTGAATTTATAATTAAATCCCAGAAGCAAATTCAATTAGTGGATTCTGCCAGAAGAACCTTCTCCCCCCTTACAAACAGACCCTAAATTCAGAGACACAATGCAAACAGCTTTTCTTCTTTTGATGCCCTGCAACACAAGAACTGCCAGAAAAGCTGCCCAGCAGCATTTTCCCTACAATGGTCCCCACTACTACAGGAACACACTCCAGCTCAAAGTCAGCCCCGTGCTGAGGGAGCCTTTGCTACACTCCTGGCAGGAAGACAGGCTCCAACATGCACCTGCCAAGGTGACACCAAACCAGCAGGCAGCAGCTACAGGAACATGAGTGCTGAGAGCATTTTTGTATGGGCTACAGCAGCCTGAGAACAATCCCCCGTTTCTCAGTGGATATCACTGCAGGCTTCCACACCCAAGGGCTTGCCAGGCCTTGGGAGGGTGCCTTTCCCCCACCACTGGCTCCCATGGAGCCCTGGTGAAACGTTTCCATCCTCAGGAATGAGCATCAGCAATCTGTGACTGCCTTGGGTTCCAGAAGTAAGAACTCTGCCTCCATAAATAAAAATTGCTCAAGTGTCTAAAGGTAAAGGCAGCTGGCTAGCAAGGACAGGTAGGGGGCTTGTTGGGTTTGGGGAATGTTTTTAACCTCTACTCTATTTATCTGGGGCAAAAAAATCCATATGTTGGCAAATTCCAGCATGGTGGATCTCACGGCATGGGCAGAAACCAGTGGCAGCCCAGGTTTAGAGGGGAGGGCAGAAATTCAGCAAAAAAAAGTCACTTAAACAAGGATGCTGCATTGAGACTGGAGTGTGACACTGGTTCCAGGGGTACCATCCCACCCTGTGCCCTTGAAGCAGAATCCTACCTTCTGCATCCACAGGGCTCCCTGTGGAGGAAGCCCCAGTTGCCAGCAGCACCTGGGTGGCACTGGGAGCTGTCAGCATCTGGGTGTCCTCCCCGCTGTTCTCCTGAGGAAAGCTGGCAGCCCCCGCTCCCTGGGTGGCAGCAGGCACCTCTGGCACAGCTGGCACAGCAGCAGCAGCCTCCTGGGCAGCTGCTGTCACCTCCCCAGCAGCACCTACGGCAAGAACACGTGTCAGGGCAGGCTCACAGGACAGCTGACAGCAGCAGAGCACACACCTGAAGCAGTTTGAAAGGAACAGAACTCCATGAATTAACAATTGCAGAGCCACAGGGACAGCAGCAGGGCCAGCCTTCAGTGTCCCACTGAAGCGTCAGCTATGCAGAAGGGTTGATTTTTGTGGCACAAGTCTTAATAGACAGCGTTGTTTCCCCAACATCTGGGAAACAGCAGAGAGGCGGCCTGCTGACAAGTCAAGTGCTTAAAAATTAATCTAGAAATTAATCAGTCAGGTTGCAACACCAGCCTGCAATTAGCTTCCTTTCTTTCACAGCAAAAATTAGGTCTTTTGGATGCAGTGAAGGGAAATCATCCTTTTATGTCTGCAGCCAAAGAGGGAAGAATGAAGATGCCCAGCAATTAAAAAGTCCTCATCAACCTAGAAACATGCCCAACACCTGACCTGCCTTTTTTTTAGCATTTCCTTTGTATTTTAAACACCAAGTAGGATTTCTGTCATGAGGCTGAAGGTGCCATCTCTGGGGGTATGTGCAGGGCAAGGTGACACCATCAGGCTGTGCAGGAGTTCTGCCTGCAGGTAAGAGTGGGGACAAGCACTGGGCAGCCACAGCTCCACCACGGGGTGAGGAGACAGCCCCAGGAGTTTGTGTCACAAGGGCCAGCAGCTCTCTGAGCACCCTTGTAAAGGCATCTAAGACACCAGCGGCTCACAGGCTGCTGGCACAGCTCACTTCAAATCCCAGCAATGAGAGGCAAGTGTCTGTAACAGGCAAGTTTTACCTTTCCATGAACTCTCCAGAGTAGGAGAGAGCTCAGGCTGGGTATCTGTCACCACAGCAGCCTCCGGCTGTGACGGAGGGACGCTCTTCTCCTCTGCTGTGACTGCACTGACGCTTTCCAGCGAGCCAAGACCGGCTGTGCCTGCCTCTGACAGGTTCCCAGGGTGGGAAGCAGTGCTGCTGCCTGGGGAAGCTGCTGGCAGCTCCTCCCCTTGCGCTGGCTCTGTGCAGTTGGCAAGCTCAGGCGCTGCTGGAGGGGACACTGGGGAGGGCACTGCTCTTGTGGCATCCTCTTCCTCCCGCACACCTTCCTGGCTGGTCTGGGATGGTTCTGTTGTCCCCAGCTGCTCTGTCACCTCCTCATGAGACGTGCTTCCCCCTTGACTGATGTCCCCCAGCTTGGTGTCATCCCAGTCAGGTGGCACAGTGTCCACAGGGGGGACGGTGACAGTGCCAGCCGTAGCGGGCAGCTCCTGTTGGGTGACGCCTGTCCCAGCCTCTGGCTGAAGGAAGGCCTCAGTTGCCACGAGGAGAGGTTTGGCAGCCCCAGATGTTGGTGGAGCCAGGGATTTCAGGGGGCTCCCTGTGCGGGCTCTCAGCATTCCCAGCCCAGAGGTGACACCTGCAGCCTGGGGACTCGGCATGACAGGGAGGTCACTTGCTGCTTCCCAGCTGGGAGAGCTGGGGCTCAGTGTGGGCTGGGGCACAGCTGAGGGTGTGAGCTGCTCTCTGCTTCCTCCTCCTCCTCCCCAGTGCTCCCAGCAAGGGGGTTTGCTGAGGGGCCAGCAGAGCTGGGCTCCCCTGCCACACCACCCTCGGTTGTGGCCTCACCAACGGGGCCACCAGACTCCTCCTGGCCTGGAGGGCTCAGCGTGGTCACAGCTGTGGTCAGCATGGCCCTGAGGGCTTCATCCTCACCCAGCTGAGGCTCAGTGGGAGCCAGCTCCTCCTCATGGCCAGCAGGCAGTGCCCCAGCAGAGGGGGGAGCCCCCAGGCCCTGGCTGCTGGGCACAGCATGGCTCGGGCTGGCAGGGACGGCTTCTCCTTCTGCAGTGAAAGCTTCATCCCAGGGTGTCCCAGATGGCTGTGCTGACACCACACAGGGCTCTTCAGAAGCTGTCTGCTCAGAAGGGCCCAGATTGTTTTTCAAGTCCACCACGGCTGTCCTTTCATCTTCCAGCCCATTCCCTGCCCAGGGGCCACGCTGGACCTTGGTGACATCCTCCTCCTCCTCCAGAGGCTGAGCCAGGCATGGCAGGCTGGAGGACAAGAGCAGGATGCTGCAGGTGAGCACAGAGAGATTAAATCCTCTTGATCTCCTCATGGCTGAGAGGAGATGTGTCCAGAAGCCTGCAAGGCTGACAAATCCAGAGACCTAGAAAGGGGAAAAAGGAACCAAGATTACACAACCCATGACCAACCACAGACCCAGGGCCTTAAATCATGGGAGACCAAAACTATGGCCAGTTGTGAGCAGACCCCCACTACACATTCCAAGCAATGAATTCCCCCATCTGTTTTACTCTTCTCAGCCTACCCCGAAGATGCCAAACAAAACCCAAATGTTGATCTGAAGCCCAGGACCTGGAAGCTCCAAGGATCTGAAGCCCCAAGACCCTGCCCAGCCCAGCTCCTCCCTAGTAAGAGTGCTGTGCTCTACCCAGCAGGCATCAGACCTGCAGGCAATGGTGTGGATCAACCTGTTGGTCCCAAACCAAGCCCAAAAATGATGCTTGTCAGGGCCATGAAGTCTCAGGTTTGTCCTGGCCAGCCCTGTTCTGTGCATTGGCACAGGAGGAGACCAAGGAACCTGCCCAGAGAACAAGATGGGTCTGTGGGACACAACACAGCACCAGAGCCACAGCAGGAGGCTTTAGGGCTGCATCATGTCCTGGCTGAGCTCCTTGGCCCCCCAGAGGAAGCTCCAGCCCAGAGAGCAGCACTGCAGCACTAGCACAGTGCCCACGCTGCACTGCACCACGGAGGCACTTCCAGAAAGTCTCACATCCAGAACCACCGAGGGTTTCCAAGAGAGCACTGAGCCTGGAGGCCAGCAGGGATGCAGCCAGCTGACAGCCTGCCCTTGGCAAGCCCTGCTGCCTCCAGGCACACAGCTCCAGCTCCCAGCCACCTCCCTGGGCACGTGCCTCAGCCCTGGGCTGGCTGCTCCACCTCCACCATCCCATGCAAGGCCCACTCAGCGCTCACAGCAGTGCCGTGACACAACAAACATCCCTCGGTCACAGCAGACCTGGTGGCTGCTCAGGGACACAGACAAGCCCTATGCAAGGGCCTCCAGCAGCTTCAAGTTCTTTTTCTCACATGTTCCTCCAGTTCTGGGACACCCCAACGTGAGAAAGAGTTTGACCTGTTAGGATAAGTCCAAAGAGCCACCAAGTAGATCACAGGGCTGAAGCACCTCCGTTACAGGCTGAGAGAGTTGGAAGATGAAGAGAAGGCTCCAGGGACACACTGGAGCATCCTCCAGTGCCTAAAGTATTTCCAGGAGAGCTGGAGAGGGACTTTGGACAAGGGCATGGAGGGACAGAGCAAGAGCAATGGCTTTTCATCTAGGTTTAGATGAGATATTAGAAATAAATTACTGAGTGAGGGTGATGGAGGCCCTGGCACAGGGTGCCCACAGAACCTGTGGCTGCCCCTGGATCCCTGGAAGTGGCCAAGGCCAGGCTGGATGGGGCTTGGAGCAGCCTGGGATAGTGGAAGCTGTCCCTGCCCATGGCAGGGGGTGGAAGGAGATGAGATTTTATCATTCCAAAGTGAACTGCCCTTCCCTTTGGGCTGCAGGAATAGCAAATATCAATAAGGAAAGAGGTTGGGGTTGTCAGAACAACCCCCCCAGTCTTCCAAAAAACAGAAATGGTCACCCTGTGCAGTCTCACTGCTGATGGGCACCAGGATAAATCCCTAAATTTATCCACACTCCTCATTTCCCCACCCAGACTGCACATCCAGAAGTATCGCTCACATTTGTACCCAGAGAGAGCAGCAACACAGCTCAGAATTAACCACTGCAGGCTCCAGCATCTGGCTGAGCCTTCAGGGCACACTGAGTCACTTTTTCCATGCTCCCTGAAGCCTCATCCCAGCAGCTTGAGCTGCTGGAATAATTCCCCATCACAGGCCACACACATGCACCAGGTGCTCAGGGACAGGCAGAAGCCACCAAAAACTCTTCACCAGCCTAGACACCTTCTACTTTATTTTTAGCAGCTTCTATCTCTGAAGGATGGGTGGCTACCCATCTATTTTCTCTATCCCCTCCCTAAGAAAAAATAGCTGAAAATTGACAATATTTAGCTTTTTTCCCCAGGCTAATTCTTGATGCACTTTTGTAATTAAAAAGCACTAAGAATGTATTATGCAAGTTAAATTGTGAGTGCCTAACTACATGCATCTGCCTCACCATGCAGATGAATATAAATCATGTCCACCTCAACAGGCACTTGCTGAAGGGGTGTTAAGAGCAGGCATATTAAAACATCAAGAAGTTGGGTTTTCTCTATTTAAAGTATAGTTTGGCTTTAAATACAGCTTCTGAAGAAGTCAGGAGCATTTAGGTGGCACAAATGCTTTCAGCAGTGCTTAAACATAAACAGAACTCCAGCTGCACTTGAAAAGCACTTCTCTTGCAGTCATATACGTTATACATATGTATATACACATCTGTACAGATAGTTTGTAGCTCTCTAGCTCTAGGCTCTCCAATAGCCCACCATATTCAGGACATGGTTAGCAGAAGCAGCAAAATGCTCATCTCCCAACAAGCTTACTCCACATTTACTAGAACCTTTCCTCCTTCTGGAGGGTAGATAACACGGGTACTCAATACCAGCCTGATAAAAGAGTTCCTGAGGTCCTTCAGGGAAGCTTCATATTGTTTCTACCAATCTGAAAAGCCCTGCTGGTCACAATCCTACATTTCTATAGGGCAAAAAACTATATTGGAGAGTTATTTGCTCAGGAAATCCACGACAGGCAGATGTAAGCTAACCTAGACCTCCACACTCAGTGAAAGCAGGAGATAGCGGCCCAGAGCTTGCTGCAGGATAATGGCACAGGTTCACACTTCAAAGGAGATTAGTCAGGGCTTAAGAGCTACTTAGCTTTAGGAAGAGGCTGGATTAGAGAGTGTATGAACAGCAGTGACCTGGCTATCTCCTTAAGCAGAGCTTGACACCTTGCTGAAGCGCTTCCCCTGAATGCAGAAGCTGCAGGTACCTGGCTGCAGAGCAAAGCTGCACCGAGTCACATTTACCCTCACATCTGGCTATTTTTATAGCCAGCCTGCTCTCCAGCCCCAGCCAGGCTGCAGCACCCTGCCCTGACCAAGGCTGAGGTTCCCTGTGAGCAGCTCGAAGGCAGCAACTCAGTATTTCATACCGCAGGAACTCCTCGTCCCCACATCTCACCTGGCAGGCATCCTCGGAGCCGAAGCCCTGGGGGCAGCTGCCAAGCACCGGCCAAGCTCTCAGCGGAAAAACTAATCCTTGCTTCCAATAGGAAGCACACAGTGAGGGCAAGAGGCAGCGCCAGCTACTTCCCCTGCACTCAATAACAACAAATCCCAGGAGATGCAGTTCCTCCAGCCGCAAAGGCAGCACGACTGCAGGCAGCCAGGGAGCTTTATCTTCAGCATGGAAAATAATAACTTTTCTTTTAACACCTGGGAGGCTGGGGGGGAAAAAAACCCCCCCCACACACAAAGAACTGCTGGGCTGAAAACAGGCCAAAACTGGACATCTCCAGGAGCTACCCACAAGAATAAGAACCGTCTACCACAGTGGGGAAGTCAGGAAGCCGAGGGACAATAAATATAAATTGGTCACCAGCTGAGGCAGTCTCAGACTCGGTTGGATCTTTCTGAGCCAGGCTGCTTGCCTGCTCCATACAATTAGCACTTGCAGTGGTTATTAAACCATTAACCCCTCTGAATTCTGGGGGCTTCTTTGAGATCAGCTCTTGGGGGGCCCAACAAAAGCCAGCTCAGAAGGAGCCCCAGCCTGTTAGGGTCACTCCAGCAGGGCAGGCTTGCAGGGGAGCAGCACAGAGCAGAGCAGATGTCTCTCCTTCAATAGCTGCTCCTTGCATGGACCAGTGGTTTGTGGAGACGTGCTGCAAAGGATTAAGCTCCCCCTCTGTCCCAGCTGTGTGCAGCTACTCCCTCTGAGAGCTTTTTAAGAGCTTCACCCAACCAGCTCACTTAGAGAAAACAACTCCCTTCCCGCCTCCCACCCCCCCCAAAAAAACCAAAATAGCTGTTATTTTCTGTCTTTGACAGGTTATGCCTATGTTTCTACCCAAATTGTTGAAACAGTATGATAAAACAAGTTTTAAACTCCCTTGAATTAATAAACTCTGCTCTAACAACCCCTCTGACACAGGGAGGACACTCTGCACGCATCATAAAGCGGAGAGCAGGAGACGAACAGGTCAGCCCCAGGCAAATCTGCCTCGCCTTTGAAAAGGGCTCCTCACACCTCCAAGCACAAGCGTGGTGCCAGCCCGGGCTGCCTGAACAGTCCTGGGTGTGCTCTGCTCCGAAATTCACCGAGAATTGAAATTCACTGACAATCCGTAAGGGAACCGGACAAAAAAAAAGCAGCAAATCTTTTAATGTGAAGATTTAGCCAAAACATACAAGTCAAACAATTGCCAGCCGTCAAGTGCTCTGTTACAGGGTGCTAATGTATGCCATCCAAGCCTCATTACTTGCGCTGAATACAAAAGGCAGCAGATAACACACTGCGGAGCTCCAACTCCTACTTTTGTGAACAAGCCGAGAAAAATGCCATCATCGCGTCTCGCTTTATGCCCTTGCCCGGTTCAACCGAGTGAATTGATGCCCTTCCAGCACACACTTTAGGTAAGCAGACCTCAGCCAGCTCGACCACCTCCAACAGCCCAGTGAAATCCCAGCAGCGACACAACTCTACACCAGCCAGCAGCAACACAAAGTCAGGTGAGGAAAATTACGTCGAGACAAGCACACGCCAGAGGGGCACATCCTCGCCTACCCTTGGGGATGCATCCTTAAAAGCAAACAAATGAGGTATTAATATTCTGTGTGGCCAGCTTCCCACCAGTCCCAGTGAGGCACCTTAATACATAATACATCACCTCCGCTTCCAGCCTCGGCATTCCAGCTGGAGTTCTTTGAGGAGCCAGAGACATGGCATGTTTTAGGCATTATTCCCCCAGCCACCAAGCTTTGTTCGGAACGGCACGCGGACCACCTATGGAAATCCCTGCTTGGATTTGCCACTAAAAGCTGCATAGTTCTCCGTGGCTTCTGACCCGTGCCAGGTCCCCGGCACCACAAAAGTCTAAGGTCTACCGAATTCCGGAGGGATTAAGGCAGGGAGGAGGGGGTGCTGAAGAACGAGGCCAAAGGGTGCAGCAGTTTCCAGGCAGCAGAAGGACAGAAACGCCGCTCCCCAGCCTGCCTGGGAGCACAGGGACAGCGCTCGGATTGCAACCAGCGAGAAACGCTCCGCAGTTTCAGCGCCGCACCTAACGCTGGCAGAAACACCGCACAGGAGAGCTGGAGGATCCCGGGTCCCCGCAGGTGAAGGTTTAAGAGCAGGTTAAACGCACCTTGTCCGGCCCTTCTGGCTCGGGGTCCAGAGAAGGGGATTAGGGCTGGCTCAAGGCTTGATTTCACCCAGCACAGCTCCATCTCTCCCCTTATGCCCTCCTTAGTCATATTCACAGGTGACTTTACACCCCAGAGCTGCATTCTCCCCCCGCCGGGCAGGGGATCAAGTGCGAGCACCCGCCCGGGGGTTCCCCCTGCCCAGGCCCGCAGCAGGACACAGGGACAGCGGCGGTCACCCCCAAACCACCCCCGCCACAAACACACCCCGGCCCCCAAAGACTTCCCGAGGGACCCCAGCGGGACCCCGATGCCGGCAGGACGGCACCGCCCGCTCTCCCCGCTGCCCCTTCCCCATCCCCGGGGGCTGCAGGCACCGGCCGGGAACAAAGAGCCGCGCCGAGGATGCGCTGCCCCGCGGGCAGCCGAGCATCGCTGGAAAAAGCCACGAATCGATGGAAAACGCGAAAGCCCGGGGTAAACGCGGCTCGGGGGGGCGATGCCGGCCGTGTGCGTGTGCGTGTCCCGGCCTCACCTGGCTCCCGCCGCCGCCCGGTGCTCGGCGCCGCGCTCCCCAGCCCGGAGCGGGCGGGCCGCCCACCGGCGGGCGGTGCGGGGCCGGCGGGCCCGCCCGACCGCCGGGCGGTGTCGGTGGGCCGGCCCAGCCCCGGGAGGCCCGCCCGCCGGCCCCCGCCTGCCTCCGGTGGGCTCCGAGCTCCCGCAGCCCCCGGGAGGCGCCGCCCGCCGCCGCCTCTGGCGTTCGCTGCTTCTGCAAGGGGAAGTTGGAGCATCCGAAGCGCTCGGTCCCCGCACCCAACTCCGCCTCAGCGCCTGACCCGAGGAGGTGCCGCTCTTTGCTCACAAGGAGCTGTAAAAACAAGGCCTAAGGCACCCTTGAGTAGTTTAGCGTCTATTACAGATTGTCGTCCAGTGTTTTCCGCTGCAGAGGTCACCTTCCTCTAACACACCCTCTGCAGAGGGGAACAGCTTCTTAAATAACAACATCCGAATTAGAAGAGCTTTAGCCAATTTCCCTTCTTTTTGTGCTTTGTTTTAAGCATCTATTTGGCCAGTACAGAAAAGAATAAACAGCTTTACTTGTGCTTTCCTCCTCCCACCTATTTTTTTTCCAATAAAACCCCCATAACTAACAAGAGAAGAAAACCTTTAGCCCATCAGGTCCTGGCTCACACATCAAATCACCAAAAAGCCACTCAGAAGCCCATACCTTGACTCCAAACCCCAAAGATGTGAGCAGTTCAGTTTCCCCTCGCTCCCCTAAGGCCAGTGCCAGGGGCAGCACAGGCTCCCTGCTGCACACAGAGGGTTTTATACACCCCGTCAGGCAGGGCTGCAGCAGCTGCAAGGAGTTGGAGCTGGGCAGGGACAGGTGAGGAGAGACCAAAAATAATGTTCTCTCACAGGAGGCAGTGACTGGGGTGGGGGATTTTGGGGGTGGAATTGCTGGGGAGGACTAGAGGGAAGGTGTGGGACAGGTGAGTTAAAATATTGATTTCCCAATCAACATGATGTACCACATGAAGGAAATCAGGGAATCTTCCTGTTATGATAACAAACTACAAAATAAACTTTTTTTTCTGCACAAAGGGAGAGTAACCTGGTGTCACAGGTCACTCAGCTCTTAACAGAACTGGTGGAAGAAAATGAGATGTTCCTTATCAACAAATTGTTCATTATTTTTTCTGTTCCCTGTGCTACTGGTAATAACATTTATATTAGTGATTTGCTCTCTTTGTGTCTCTAAACACATCCCAAAGTGTTACCTGTTTAATTTTAGAGAAACAGTGTGTTTTCTACTGGATTCCAACCAAACTGGATCCAGCCCAATTCATTTGGTTGTAGCACCGTGCATCCAATATTAAAACTTTCAAAAGACAGATTTGTTGCAAGTTAGGGCAGTTTTTTTCAGGGAAATATTGCTAACCCCTGCATGAGTTGAAAATAAAGTGTCAAAGTGCCTGTGTCAGCAATAAAGACAGCCAGTGACAAAAGGCATCAGAAAAAACTTCAGAGTTAGGCTTGGGAGAGGAAACGGTCACTTAAAACAATGGGGAAAGTCCCTTTTGGCTTTGCCTCTCTGAACTATAAAATCTGGGGAAATTATTAATTAATCAATATTTCTAGTGCTGTGGCATCTTCATAAATAAAATACAAATATGTGGAAAGAAAGGATGTTTCCTCTTTCCTCTAGGGGAGATGGGGTGTGAGGGAAAGAAGAGGTAAGAGCTGTATTTTTCACGTGTTTTAAACACCATTAACTCCCAGATTAGGGACTCAAAACTCTTCACAGGTTCAACTTCTGTCCTGGCCAATTCATTTTGGCCAAGGGCTCTGGCTGAGAGGAGGGGGTGGCTCAGCCATGCAGGAGGTGCCACCTCCCAAGATAAAGGTACAGCCAGATTTTCTAGGAGACCAAAATCCATTGTCAAGAGCAGCACTGCACCTTGTGGTGGCTCTGGGATTGATTCCCAAGCTGTTCAGTCACTCCTGTGTGGGGAAAGGGGCAGGAAAACAGGGACCACTCCAGCAGAAATCAGAGCCCAGGGATGAGTCCAGGGGCTGGGCTTCAGCAGCTGCACAATTCCCCCTAAGAGCTCAGCTGGGATTCAGAACAAGAGATCTTCCAGTGGAAGGTGTCCCTGCCCATGGCAGGGGCTGGAATGAGGTGATTTTTAAGGTTCCTTCCAACACAAACCACTCTGTGATTCTATGACTGTTTTCAGCCCCATTTCCATCTAACCTTTACAATTATTGGGAAAGTCACTTAAAATGTAAAGCATGTGGAAGGGATGATTTAGTGTTCTCCAAGGATGCAGAGCACTTAATAGACTGGAGAGGTTTTCACTTCCCCCTTTGCCATCGACTCCCAACCCAGACTGGCACTGTGTCCTCTCAAGGTTAAATATTTCACTCCTAAGCACTGGAACCAAAATAGCTGGTTATCTGTGGTTTTTTCCCTGCCTAAAATTGCACATTCCCTGTACGCTGCAAGTTTCTCTTCCCCGCATAACCTGCCAAAATCAGAGGCTTCTGCGTTATCAACAAAAATATCTGCAGACTGTAAGAAAGAGGCATGATGAAAGAGGCAGAAATGAGAAATCATCAGAGAGCACTCTTTTGTTATTCCTTTCTATGGTTTGTTAGTTGAAAATACTGATTTTTAACTCAGATCAGTATGCCATGGAGCATTTTCTTTGTAACCAAGCAAAACAGGCCCCACTTCCACAGCAAGTTAAGAAACATCCACTCCTCTCCCCTCTCACCCTTGCTCTGGGTTGAGACGTTTCAGTACAATCCCCTGTTGGTCCTGTCCTTCAGAACTTCTCACCTGAGATGAAGTCAGAGACTAAATTTGGATGTAAGCAGGCTCATTCTTCCATGCAGGTAGCGTAGCTGGGAAAGAGTGGGACTCATGTCCCACTCCCAGCTCTGCCTTTTTAGAGGATTTTCAAACTGAATTTCACTGCTCTCAGCCTCCACTTCTTCTGTGAAATAACAATACCTAATTTTTGTAAGAGCCTCTTGTAAAATCTGTGTATTATTATAGCAGCTGGCTCTGTTGTACAAAGTAATGCTACATCAGATTTCTTTCACAGGTGATATTCCTGTCACTGCCTTATTGCAGAACCCAAAAAGTACCAACAGCACGTCCTGATTAAGAGACTAGGTCACATAAAAATTTATATGAAGATATATTTTGCCTGTATAAAATGAACTAAAAAATCATTGTCCTGACAGCAGAATGCTGCACCTCATGCTGCTACTCCTGGCACCTGTGAGGAGATGCATCAGCTCTCCTAAGTATGTCAGGACATGCCACAGAAGGTAAAGGCAATTTTAAAATAGTTGCCGTTAATTTTGCTGCTGAATGACTTTCCCAAATTGAATATTGGGGACATCCAGCACACAAATCAGTGCACATCTCCATCACAAGACTCACCTTTGCACCAGCTGGTAGCATCTGTTTTAAGGGGGCCCTCTCTTCCTAATAAACAGCAATCACTGGAAGGGAGTAGCCATGAGTAATTCAGGGAGAGTGAGAACAGCATCTCCTGCCACAGAGAGCGAAGTTTATTTAAAAGAACTCCACTTTGAAAAAGTTTTGTGACCAATGAGTTATTTTGAATGTAACCATGTTATGGATGAACAGATTTCTTCTTCTTCCAACTGCAAACCTGATAAATGTCAACTGCAATTGAAACTCAGGAGAATCTACTTGGATTCCTTTCTTCCATGCATGTCACTGCTGGCACTAACAGGAAAGCTGGGCAAGGCCAAGTGGTGCCAGTGCAGCCCCACTGCTGGCTGGGATTTACAGTAATCAATCCTACAAGGAGGCACGGGATCCAGCTTCTGCTTCCCAGCCCTCGTGTTCCTGAAGTGCTCACAGAGCAGGAAAGCCATAAGAACTTATTTTTGTCACCAAAGCCAGCAGATGTGACTTGGAGAGCACACAGAGCCCAGATCTGCTGAGTAGGAAATGCCATTTTTACACAGTCACTCTTCAGAGTAGAACCAGGCTCCTGCTGACTGGCCCAAGGTCGCTGGAATCCGCTGCAGTTGCTCTGGGAATGCAGCCCAGGAGGACCAGGGATGGATTCCATAACGGAATCACAGCACAGCCCTCGCTCTTCTTCATATCCTTCAACAAAATTGATGTTGTAATGCCAAGGTGCACCACATATTACAATTTCCCCAGAGGTAAAGTGCTGAGGAAGCCCTCCATGTGCATATTGGAGTCTCAGCTAAAACATGAGCCATCTGTCAGTTCCCTTGGATATTTCCTCCCCCCCCATCCTACAAATTCCACTACAAAATTAGGCTGACAATAAAAAAAAAGCACCACCCCAGCACCCCAAAGCAGGCTGCCCCTAAGCCCTGCTCTGACATTAAACCCTCAGCTTCACAGATTCCCAGAAAGAGGAAATCAAACACAGATCTCCAAGATCATTGAGTCCATCCTCCATCACCTGAAATATGGTTGTTCACACACATAATATACCAGAGGGACTTTAGAAACTGCAGCTTTCTTTTGCTTTTCAAAACTCGAGGTTAAACTAAACCCCCAAATCCACAGGTTTTAAAGAAGTTCAGTGTCAGTACTGCCAGTCCATCCCTACCCATTCTAAAATAGCAAAGAGGGGTTGAAAACTCCCACCACAGAGACTTTTGGGGTCTTTCCCATGGATTACATATGGAATTGGGATGCCACTGTGTTTTAGAGTGAAACAGCAATGCACCAGAAACCACCAGTGTTTTCACTTTTCCCCTTGAGGATGGTTAAGAGCAGAGAAATACACATTTTTGTTTTGGAAACATTCAAATTAATTAAGCCAAAATCCTACAGCAGGAACCAGATCCAGCTGTTAGCAGAACCCCAAGCAGGGGGACTTTAATCCTTTTTCTTCCTTCAGATAGCTGATACGTGGATCCCCTTGAATCCCCGAGCTGGGAAGGGGTGGGAAGCATTCTGTGACTTCCAGAAGGTCTAAAGCTGGCTCTAAGTATGCAATTCCCTGATTTTGTGAGGAGGGGATGGGTCCGTGCCTCAGTTAGCCTGTAGAGATTAAGGAGACCTAAAAGCAAGTACACTGACTAAGCCAGCCATGCAGGGACACAAAAGAGCGCTTATTTTATGACCAATTAAAAATAATAATGCTCTGCTGCTGAGATCTGCCTGGGTCCAGCTGAAATCCGAGTCCCTGCAGGGGTCCGGGCAGGCATTTTGTCTTTCAGGGAGCAGAGTATTAGCTGGGCGTGCTGCTCCGTGCCGGAGCCACGCAGCGTTTGTGCTGCAGGACACATTCCTTTATGTTTGCAATGTTCCCAAGCGCTCCGCGGGGATTAATTCAGCGGAGGGCTGCCCGTTTCGGGGCGAGCACAGAGAAGTGATTTTCTTGATGAGAAATATTCCCTTTTAACCCTCCGGGCGGGTTGTGCAGCTGCCACCTCGAGGCGGCAGCGCGGAGGAGAGCGCAGCGCTGCGCTCGCTGTGACAATGCCGAGTCCGCAGGACATCCGAACGGGGCTTTTCTTCTGCCAGCGGCTTCAATACCAACAGAATCCCCAAAAAGGGGAGAGAAAAAGGACCGCGTTAGGCAAAAGGAACTGTCCTACAAATTTGGTTTTGTTGGGGCGAGTCTAGAGGAGGACAGCGAGGTGAGCAGAGGGATGGAGCAGCTCTGCTGCGAGGAAGGGCTGAGATAATTGGGATTGCTCGGGCAGAAAAAAAAGGAGAAAGCATTGGGGTGACCTAATTGTGGCCTTCCACTGCTTCAAGGTAGCTGAGAGAAAGTTGGAGAGGGACTTTTTACAAGGGTATGGACTGATGGGACAAGAGGGAATGGCTGTAGGCTGAAAGAGAGTAAGTTTAGGTTGGTTATTAGGAAGAAATTCCTGGCTGTGAGGGTGGGAGGCCCTGGCACAGGTTGCCCACAGGAGCTGTGGCTGCCCCTGCATCCCTGGAAGTGTTCCAGGCCAGGCTGGATGGAGCTTGGAGCAACCTGGGATCATGGAGGTGTCCCTGCCCATGGCAGGGAGTGGAACTAAATGAGTTTTAAACTCCCTTCCAACCCAGAGCAGTCTATGATTTTATGATAGAAGAGTTTTCACTGATTTCAATGGGCTACTGTTAATTTCTTGTATTTTCATGTCCTTATGCAACCTCCTCCTTGCCTGTCAGAGGTAGCACCGCTCCCAAGAGTTGCATGAACTGGCTGCACTCAGGGAATAATTTCTTATTATATTATGGAAATCCTGCTTTTCACTCCGCTGGACATTCTGCTTACGAGCTGGCTTAATTGTCCCACTGTCTCCTTAGACTGTGAATAATTATCTCCATTTATATTGTTATCCTGAATGTATTTATAGCCTGATTCTTTTGGGTTAGCATCACCATCTGTTTCCTCAACAGTCACATATTCGGGGGAGAGCGAGTGCTCTTCACATTATGCAAGCAGCTTTCTTGATTAAACCAGCCCGGCATGGATGGATTTTGTTATGAAACCCTGGCACATCTCTAACTCTCAGGCTCCTATTATCAATAACTCTGAAAAGCCCATCCATTAAATTAAGCCACTTTTAAGCTGCAGCTTGCATTTCAGAACTCGTGTTAACTGTGATTGATTAACGTAATTTAAGAGGAGATTTCCAATGGACTATAAAGACGGCGATGTGATTAGCAGGAAACTCTGATCATTCCTAACCCGGGGATAATATGTTCAGGAAGAAGCCATGGGCTGTGGATTCAACTAGGGCCCCTGATTTTTGCAAAACATATCTAAGCAGTCATTTTACATAAAACATTATATTTAAAACATAAGCATAGTGCCGTAAATATGTAATTGTAGCACAGAAAGATGTAAATGGGTGAGATCTGGGGATGAAAACAGATCATGTAAACATCACGCTTAGATTTTAGTCATATATTATCTAAATTACTCAAATTTTTACACCTAAAGTATTTCAAGAGCAACAAACTTAAGTATAGTATATTATGTCTTTATAGGACCCCTACCACAGAGATACTCAGGAGGTTTTTACAGAATTTGAGAGGAAGAATATTCACAGTCCAGCGAGAGCACATTTTCACCAGGCAGTGACTGCAAAGCTTCCCTGTGCTGTCCTTGAACAGAGAGGGCAGACAGCACTCCAGGTAGCAACTTATCCCACAATAATGGAATACCAGGTTGGAAAGGATCTCAAGGATTATCTGACACAACTTTTCTTGGCAAAATCACGGTTGAAATAAGATGGTCCAGCACCCTGTGCAGCTGAATCCTAAAGTGTCCAGTGTTGAGGGATCCACCACTTCCCTGTGGAGATTATTCCAATGGTTGATTGTTCTCATTGTGAAAAATTTACCTTGTGTCTGAACATAATTTCTCCAGGAGCACTTGGGAAATTCTGGGATTGTTTCCCTGACAGAAAAACCAAATACAGAAAAGTTTCTTGAATATAATTCAGTCAGGTGTAATTACCACTGTGTGCATGTTCTTGGCACACTGGGGAATTGTTCAAACATGGCAGAATTAAGGTTCTGTTGTGGAAATGACATTTGAACATATTTTCATGCCTTGTTGTTTGCATATCCTTTAAAGTTCAGCTGCATTTCCATGTTCTGGAAGGCCATAAAATACTAACCATAAAAATAATTTTAAAAGCCATTAAAAACATAAAACTACATGAAATCATAAGGCAAGTTGAAGTCGGTGTCACAATGTTTAATCACTGCAGGATTTTGTTTGTTTATTTTTTCATGTGTCAGCATCCTCCACTGCTGCCTTGGCAATGATCCCTCCTCCTCCAGAATCCACTGGCTGTATGCTGGTCCCATCACTGTTTCTGTGTCTCACATCACCACTACAGCCTTGTCCTTGCCCCTCAGTTTTCCTCTCCTAGGAGAGGATGGGAAGCTGCTGATGGGTTGTTTGAGAGTGCCTGGGCTCCTATGGAGCTGTGGGATGGTGCCTGAAGGAGAGATAGCAGGGATTTCTGAGGGATTGTGATTTATTATGATCTCTTTGCTTTGAGAGGAGTCTCCCTGAGTTTGTCACTGCAAAGTTCCCCTTCTTCACACCCTTCCTGCATTCCCTCTGCACTGCCTGGATTCCTCCTGTGTCCTCCCAGATCCCTTCCAGGATGCCCCATCTGCTTCAGCTCCCCCAGTCTGCACTTCTGCTCCATGCACACCAGGACCTTCTCTTCTCAGTGCTGCCTCTTGACCCTGCTTTGTCACCTTGGTGACTTTAGGGTGAGCAGAAAGGGGGGAACACAACAAGGCTGTGACAGGAGCAGCAGAGAAAGCGTTTGTGCAGAGCTGCTAGCCCATGGGCTAGTGAGGGGGCTGGCCCAGGCAACACAGCAGATGGTGGCAGTGACAGCTTTCGGTGTCTCACATCACTCCCACTCATCACCCGACTCCCACACACCTCCACCTTCAGGGGCTGCAAATGGGAAGTGTGGATGTGGGACACAGCAAAAAGCACAGCTCCACAAGCTGCTGCAGCAGCTCACAGGTCAGGGGGTTGGGTTCGGTGACAACAGAGCACAGCAGTGTCACCTCAGCCTTCCCTGAAATCCTCTGCCTTCATTAGCACCCTTCTCCTCCTCTGCACCAACCCTCAGGCTCCCAGCCTGGCCTGGCTGGCAATGAGCAAATGTCTACACCCAACTCCCCAGTTAATTGCTTTTTCAATGCTTATTTTGCTTCCCTGAAGAAGAAATGGGTCTTGTGCACTTGGCTGAAATAAATACTCAGGATTCCTCCTTAGAGGGTGTGAGCAGGGCCACAGTCACACTCCTGGACATCACAACTGCCTGAAGAGCAGCAGGTTTTACAGGTGTGGTTGTTGTGGGGAAGGGGAGGATTGGCAGGGGAGAGATGGTTGTTGGGAGTGGGGCAAGCATTACCTTTGGAATCTCTTCCACAAATGATCCCAAATTTGCTTTACACTGACCAAAATCTGTTAATTTCCCTTTTCCCAGCCAGGGGATCCAGTCACAGAGAGACACATACCACAAACAGTATTAATCAGAACACCTTTTATTGCTTAGGTTCTTTCTACTAAGCACAGCTGATCTTCTGCCTCTCTGAGCCCCTGTCTCAGGCGACCCAGTCTTGAAAGCATTAGGACCTAGAAGATCCCGAGCTGAAAGTGTGAAAAATGCCAATCACTTGTTTTTAAAATTTTAAAAGTTTAATAGTAATGAAATGGTTAGAAAAATAGTAATATCATTAGAGTAATAATAATTTGGATAATTAGGGTTAGGACAATATGAGACAATAGAAACAAAGAGTTACGGACAGTCCAGGTACCTCTTTCTGGGCAAAATAAGCCCGAAAAAGGACCGACGATAACAGAGGATTAACCCTTAAAAGCAACAGCCTGTTGCATATTCATACACCTCATACATGATGCATAAATTCCATTCAAATACAGGATTCTGTCTGGGCAGTGTCAACTTCTTCCTCTGAATCCTAACAGCGTCTTCAGGGCTGAGTGAGGCAGGAAGAAGTTAATTTCTTCTGATAATGGAGCAATGAATTCTCTTTCTCTGAAAGATTTAGGTGTCCTGTGGCTGCTATCTCAGTGCGAGTCCTCTCTTTATTTAAAGTATCTTACATAGCATAGTTACTATTTTAACATTATGTAATAACCTAAAACTATATTTAACACACTACTTAAGAAAATTATTACAGCATAATTTTTTAACATAACACATATAATATTCATTTTAATATTTGCACAAAGCCAATCATAAAATACACATTTTTTCACAGAAAGGGATCCACAAGGATCACTGTGTCCAACCCCTGGCCCTGCACAGGTTGTGACCACCATGGGGTTTATCATTTCTATCTTCACTGTATTTTGAGCTCCCATCTTCACTCCCAACCTCCACACTCCTGGAGCAGCAGAGTGATGTGGCTTTTTCAGTCCCTGAGTTGTTTTATTTCTGCTCAAGAGGGAGGATGCTGTACCCTGAGGGTACCTTTAACCTGATAGAAATGGCTTTTCGCATTAAATGTGGCTGTTTCTGGACAGGGCCAGGGCAGTGCCCGTCCCTCTGTGCTGGCATTGCTGAGGGACCTCCAGCCCTGAGGCAGTTTTGGGACACTCAGGACAAGGACACTGAGGGGCTGGAGCGTGTCTGGAGAAGGGAACAGAGCAAGGGAAGGGTCTGGAGCACCAGGACAGGCTGAGGGAGCTGGGAAGGGGCTCAGCCTGGAGCAGAGGAGGCTCAGGGGGGACCTTGTGGCTCTGCACAGCTCCTGACAGGAGGGGACAGCCGGTGGGATTGGGCTGTGCTCCCAGGAACAGGGACAGGACAAGGGGAAATGGCCTCAAGCTGTCCCACGGGCAGTTCAGGTTGAAAAATTGGGAAAAATTTCTTCACAGAAAGGACTGTGCAGTCCCCTTGTCCTATCCCCAGGGAACAGGGACAGGACAAAGAGAAATAGCCTCACACTGTCCCACGGGCAGCTTAGGTTGAAAAACTGGGAAAAATTTCTTCACAGAAAAACCTGTACAGGCTGCCCAGGGAATTGATGGAGTCCCCATCCCTGGACAAATTTAAAAGCCATGTGGATGTGGCACTTGAGGACACGGTTTAATGGTGCAATGGCTGCACTCAATAACCTTGGTGTGCTTTTCCAGCCTAAATGATTGTGGAAAATGCATGTATTTTATAATTGGCTTTTCGCAAATATTAAAATGAATATTAGATGTGTTGTGTTAGAAAGTAATGCTGTATTAATTCTCTTAAATAGTGTGTTAAATATAGTTTTAGGTTATAAAAATTGTTAAAATAGAAACTATGCTATGTAGGATACTTTTTTTTAAAGAAAGGACTCGCACTGAGATAGCAGTCACAGGACACCTAAATCTTTCAGAGAAAAAGAATTGATTGCCCTCTTATCAGAAGAAACGAACTTCTTCCTGCCTCGAAGGCGCTGTTAGGATTCGAAGGAAGAAGTTGACACTGACCAGACAGAATCCTGTATTTGAATGGAATTTATGCATCATGTATGAGATGCATGAATATGCAACAGGCTGTTGCTTTTAAGGGTTAATCCTCTGTTAAAGTGTGTCATTTTTCGGGCTCGTGCTGCCCAGAAAAGGTACCCGGACGTCCATAACTCTTTGTATTTATTGCCTCATATTGTCCTAATCCAAATTGTCCAGATTGTTATTACTCTAATTGTATTACTATTTTTAAACCATTTTATTACTATTAAACTTTTAAAATTTTAAAAACAAGTGATTGGCGTTTTCCACGATGATTCTGTGATTTTCACGATTTTGCCACAGCGGGAGCAGCCCCCGCCGCGCTTCCCGTGCCGCCCTCACGCAGGGCCCGCCCCTCCGGCCCCTCATGGCGGCGCCCGCGGCTGCCCAGGCTGCTGCCGGAGCGGAGCTGAGGGGAGGCCGCCCCGCACCGCGCCCGCCGCCGGCACCGCGGCGCTCCCGGCCACGCTGGAACCCTGCAGGATGGGGCGGGAGCGGCGGTGCTGGCCCGAGGGAGGCGGGGGCGGCGGAGGGGCGGACAGGCGCCGCGGGCAGCCCGGCGCGCCGGGAGCAGGAAGGGCCCGGTAGCGGCGGCTGAGGGAGGGGAACGGGAGGGAAGCGGGGAAGGGAACGGGAGGAAGGAGGAGGAGGGAGAAAGGGAGGCCGGGCCGCGATGCCGCTGTACGAGGGGCTCGGCAGCGGCGGGGAGAAAACCGCCGTGGTGATCGACCTGGGCCAGGCCTTCACCAAGTGAGTGCCCCGCACTGAGGCCGGGATTTGGGGGTGTCCGGTCTGGGGAAGGGAAACATTTAGGGAGACCTCGGAGCCCTTTGCAGTGCTTAAAGGGGCTCCAGAGAGCTGGAGAGGGATTTTGGGCAGGGGGCTGGAGTGACAGGACATGGGGGATGGCTTCACACTGCCAGAGGACAGGCTGAGATGGGATATTGGAAAAGGTAATTCCCCGTGAGGATGCGAGGCCCTGGCACAGGGTGCGCAGAGAAGCTGTGGCTGCTTCATCCCTGGAAGCGTCCAGGACCAGGTTGGAGAGGGCTTGGAGCAAGCTGGGATAGTGGAAGATGTCCCTGCTTGTGTCAGGTTTTGGAGTGAGATGGTTTTAGAGTCCCCTTCCCATCCCAACCATTATTCCAAGAATAAATATGTGATGTTTTTCCTGTTAGGATTTGTGTGGTGTGGAGCTGGTAGTGAACAGCCTACGTTTTTAATGTTGTGTTTTAGATGAAACCAAGATTTAGCTCGAGTGCTGAAGCAGGAATTCTCGCTATTTTTTTAGTATTTCACCTCATGGGCCAAAAACTTTGTTACCTGGGAATGGGAGGATTTAACAGAGCCTTCATGGATGGGGACAGGTGATTCCCATGGGTGGCTTTTTGTGGATTCACATTGATAGCTCTTCCCAAGTTTGTGGTGCTTCTGGACTTTTATTCCTTGGGTGTTGTTTATCCAATAAAACCCTCTTTTGAAAATACCTTTTCCCTGAATAGTGTGTTTTTGGGATCTGTTTCCAGCCTTCATTCTGAGAGAAATAATAGCAGCTGAATTGTATGAGAAATATCTGTTCTTTTCCAAATAAGGCGGAAATTAGCTGAAAGTTCAAGGAAAACTGCCTGTACACACTGGGACTGCACAAGCATCTGTTTGAGACCAAAGAAGAAAATTAAATTCTGAATTCAAGAAATTCAAAATTGTGTTGCAAGGTTTTTTTTTCCTGAAATGATCCAACATGTTGACAGTTGCTAAATACCAGAATCAAGCATTAATTGACTTTTTGCATTAAAAGTGCTCCAAGTCCAGCAGCTTTACAGAAAACTGTCATTTTCTTCAGAGATTTGTAGTTACTGGGAGTGACAGGGATGAAACAAATATCAGGCACTGAGACTAAAATAAACCTTTAATTCATTTTGCTTTTAATTTCCTTTCTTCAGTTCATGGTTCTTGTGTGTTTGAGGAAGACAAGGTGGGTTTCTGAAAAGTGGTTTGGGGTTGCTGCTGTTTTTATCCTTTTGTTGAGAGAGTCAATAAAAAAGATACAAAACCTTTATCTTTTAGTCCATCTTTAAATTTATCTCCAAGTGGCTGGATAGGAAAGCTGTGTGCAAAAGCCCCCTCTGCAGTAAGAGAATTCCCTAATTCATTACTCTGTGGTGGTCCCCAGGCCCAGGGGGTCAAGTGGTGACTTCAAATAATTTAATAAAATGAACATTTTCTTTCAGGTGTGGGTTTGCAGGAGAAACAGGACCCAGATGCATCATCCCCAGTGAAATCAAGAAACCTGGTGCCTCAAAGGTGAACTGGTTTTGTGCTGTTTGGTGTGTTGTGGCGTAGTAAGAATTTGCAGATGCTTTTTCTGTCCATCACAAGCCATTTTTCACTGCCTGAATAAAATATTCTGAAACATTATTATTATATTTTTCATTATTTTAACTGCTGCTATTAAAAACTGTGAGTAGGTGCAGATAAGTGTGATGCCAGTGCTCAGCCCCCATGGAGCTTGTGTTTTAGACCATTTATTGAGAAATATAACAACAACAATTATTATTATTATTATTATTATTATTATTATTATTATTATTATTATTATTTATTATTATTATTATATAATTAGAATAATAATTCTTTTCGTTTAGTAGAGGTTGGAAAACTAATTCTAAGTTGCCTGTATGAAAAATTAGCATTAATTAACTGTGGAATTCAGTTATAGGGTGGGTTTATGTGGTGTTTTAAGGACAAAGAGCAAATCAAGCAGGAGTGAATATTTATATATAATGTCACATTAAATATATATTATGTATGTATCTTACATCTATCTTTATATATCACGTGTGATTATGTATATTGTATAGAATATGTAGAATATATATATTCATATATACATATATTTTATATAAAATATAAATATATGTATATAAATATATAAAATATATAAAATACATTAAAAAAAATATAAATAATCACTGCCCAGCATTTGAGCTGACTGTGGATGTTTTCCCTTCCCAGCCTGTCAAGGTGGTTCAGTACAACATCAATACAGAGGAGCTGTATTCCTACCTGAAGGAATTTATCCACATGCTGTATTTCAGGTAAGAGACCTTCCAGGCATTCCCTGAGCACTTCCAGGGCTGTGAGCAGGGGATGGGCACTGCCTGGTTAGATAAGAAAACTGAGATAAGGCTTTGCAAGGGGCTGCCTGGTGGTGCTGAGATGCAGCTTCTCTCACAAAGAGTTCCTGTCCTGCAGCAGCAGTTGCTCTGTAAAAGCAGAAAGTGTTTGATAAATTACCTTTGAGGTGAGGGATTTATAAAGGGCCAGAGAAGGGGAAGGCATTCCCTCAGGAGTTGCATTGATTTTGGGAGGGCTGAAGCTCCTGTCAGTGCAGAACTCTCTCCACAGTGGTTTGGAAGGAGGAATCTTTAGTTGTGGAATGTTTTTGCCTCAGCAATACATCCCTTTATTCTGTTTTTAGTACCCTTAGTGAATAATGAAACTGGCCTTGGTCTTTTCTCTTTGCTTCCAAATCCATATTTTTCCACAGTGAAAGCCATCACAGGGAAAGCAGGATTTAATTTCTGTGTCTCAGAGCTGCTGTGGGCTGGGTTGTTTTCTTCTCCTGTCCTGGACCACCACTTTGCAATTGAAATCAGGACAATTTCATCCTCTTCCACTGAAATCAGAGCATCTGAGTATCAGAATATCATCATTTTTATGTGCTTTATGACACTGGACAAGCCATTGATGGCTTATTTTTGTATTATTTTATATTGATTTAGAAATGTATAATGAATTCCCTGACTTTGCTTTATGAAAGCATTGGGGTTTTTAGATTTGTGAAAATCTTTGGGGTCTGCTGTAGCACATGCTATCTAAATGCAAATCTTTAGGATTTTTGGGGAAAATGGAATATGACTGTAGGATAGATCTCTAATATCTGCTTAAACTTCCCAGTTTTATTTTGCACATCTTGTCTTTTTTTAGGCATCTGCTGGTGAATCCCAGGGACCGGCGTGTTGTGATCATAGAGTCAGTCCTGTGCCCCTCACACTTCAGGGACACCCTCACCAGGGTCCTTTTCAAGCATTTTGAGGTAAGTGTTTGACAGAAATGTGTAAATTTGCTCCACTTGCCAGGAAGAATTTTGCTGACAGTCAGTACCAGATGTGGGAAATAAAAATGGAAATAGTGACAAAAGAGTGAGAGGAATAAAGAAGAAAATTTAGATGATGGTGTGAGGAAGTAGGGCATGGAAGTTGGATTAAAGACCATTTTGTTCCATTCTGACTCTTCATGAGGCCACAAAGCAGCAGCAGCAGCAATTAACAAGGCTCTGCAAGGTTTCCCTGGCTTGTAGATAATACAGCTCACAGTGAACTGTCCCAGACAGATCCAATAATCCCCATTGAGCCCTGCCTGGAGCCAGGATTTATATTTAAACACTTCTTAGTGCCCTGTCAGCAAGTCTCCTGATTTCTGCCACAGTCAATATCTGCCTAGCACATGGCTGAGCTCATTTACAGAGGAACTTACCTGAAATCAAATACCTGCTCTGCCTAATCAGTCTTTTGGAAGAAAAGTTGTGGGGAAAAAACAAATCTGTGGCTACTCCATCCCTGGAGGTGTCCAAGGCCAGGCTTGGAGCAACCTGGGACAGTGGAAGGTGTCCCTGCCATGGCAGGGATGGAACTGGATGGTCTCTAAGGTTCCATCCCACCCAACCAGTCAAGGATTCTGTGAAAACTCTGAACCTAATTCTTGTTTAGTTGTAACATGAAATGTTTTAGAAGGTGACTCCATGCTTCTTCAGTTCAGACAGAAGAAAGTTCAAGGTTTTTCTCTAAAAAGTAATGAACCCAGTTTGACTGCAGTACTTCTTCACTGTCCTTCCACAGCACAGTTTACCAACTAAGCTCAAACTCCTGCATAATTCTTTCTTACTATTGGTAAAATTTTTTGATGACTTCACCTTGCTGAAAGATTTGAGTTGATTATTTGAGTTTTTTCCCCCTAATCCTTTTGCAGCAATAAAATGTCTCAGCTAAAGCACATCCCATGCAAAATGTTTTGTTGAAAGTGGCTCATGTGTTCAGTCATATTTTGATGGAGAGACTTTTTAACTTGTTAAGAAGCCAGTTAATACTGATGGAAATTTAATTCTCTCTGGTTTCTATTTTTCTACTTGGTGCAAAGAGTGGTTTATTAATACAGGGTCAATATTTTACCTTCTGGCTTTGGGTTAAGGGTCAGTATGGTTCCTGTAAGTGCAGGATTTATTGAAATTTTTCATTTAATTCACACTTCAAAGTGTTCTTTTAATGGAACTGTTGCTTTCTAGAGAACTTGATTTATGGAATTCTGGGAGAAGGAGGTAATTCTCATATAATTTCAACTTGAGTTTCCATATTGTTTTGTGAGAGTGTTTCAAACAGCCTCTTTTGTTTGGGTGCAGCAGTGTTTGTCACAAGGCACACTTTTATGGATTTTCTAGCTCTTTTATTCACATCTTCAAGTTTTTACAGCTTTTGAAGTAGCTGTATTTCAACTTCTTCAGTTTTTTCAATAACAATAAGAAACTGGACCTGAGTTTTATAGCCAACACTTGCTTTTCTTGCAATCCATCATTACTGAAGTGCCTGGTGTGCACCACAAAGAAGATAGACACAGAATTTGGAATCCTGTTGTATTTTTTCATTAGATTACTACTGAAATAATTCAAGATACAGTTGTTTGGGTTTTGCTTTTAAAATGCCATTCAGGGAAGGCATCAGTGCTTTGTTTCTTTTTTGTTTTTTTTTTTTCTCCCTTCTGCCAACTTTGCTTTTGGTTTCTGTGTAGGTACCTTCTGTTTTGTTTGCTCCAAGCCACCTGATGTCTCTCCTGACACTGGGGATCAACTCTGCCATGGTGCTGGACTGTGGATATGCAGAAAGCTTGGTGCTGCCTGTATCCTTTCCTTTTCAGTGGGGCTGTCATGAAACATGAGATTTTTTTTTTACTAGAAATTAATTTTGGACAAAAGCAGTTAGAAGGTGGCTGATGCAAGGGGTTGTAGAAGGGAAAAGGCATTTAGTTCCAGCAGACTGAGCACTAATGAAAAAGAGGAGAATTTCCTGATCTTCCTGTAGATCTATGAGGGAATTCCAATCCTGAGTTGCTGGGGTTCCCTTCCCTTGGGAGGAAAGGCCATCCACAAGTAAGTTCATAGTTACCCATTCCAGGTTGCAAATGATTTATTTGTGAAAGTTCCTCTTTGACCATGAGCAAAAATTCCTCTTCTAAATCTTAACTTGCTGTAACATCACCCAATTTTTAGAGTTAAAACTCTGCAGCCATTGCTGATGTGGTAAAAACTGTGGGAATGGGGTGTCCTTAGGTTTATATTTAGAAGGATGTAACTGCAGGAATGAATCCTGTCCCTGGGGTGTAGTCCAGAGAGCCAGGCTGGCTTCATGGATGTCTCCCCCACCCTCCTGTGTTCTGTTTTAGGGAGCTGGAGTATCAGCTGCTGGAGCAGTGCACGGTGGACACAGGACTGGCCAAGGGACAAAGCCTTCCCTCCGTGATGGGTAAGGACTGGGCTGGGGAATCTGTGCTGGGAACTGCTCTGGGAACAGAAAACAGAATGGGTTTAGGATTCAGTGTGTCTGCTGTGGCCTGCCTGCCTGAATTCTGTCTTGGCATCCTGGATGAGGAGCAGTGTGGCCAGCAGGAGCAGGAGGTCATTGTTCCCCTGTACTGAGCACTGCTGAGGCCACACCTGGAGTGATGTTTCCAGCTCTGGGCCCTCACTTTGGGAAGGACATTGGGACTATGGAGCACGTCCAGAGGAGGCAGCAAGGCTGGGGAGGGGCTGGGAACACAAACCCTGTGAGGAATGACTGAGGGAGCTGGGGGTGCTCAGCCTGGAGAAAAGGAGACTCAGGGGTGTCCCCATCCCTCTGCACAGCTCCTGAAAGGTGCCTGTGCTCAGCTGGGGCTGGGCTCTGTCTCCAGCAGCACTGACACAACCAGAGCACACAGCCTCAAGCTGCACCAAGGGAAATACAGGTTGGATATCAGGGAAAAGTTTTTCACAGAAAGAGTGATAAAGTTCTGGAATGGCTGCCCAGGGAGGTGGTGCAGTCCCCATCCCTGGGTGTGTTTAACAAAGCCTGGATGTGGCACTGGGGGCCAGGGTTGAGTTGAGGTGTTGGGGCTGGATTTGACTTGATGACCCTGAAGGTCTCTTCCAACCCAGTGATTCTGTAATTTCACAAGTATATTATTTTTATGACAAGCCTCTTCTCAGAGCAGTTTTGAATAAAGGCTGAGATAAAGATTCTGTAGTAATTGTTCAGTCTCTTTTGAGCAAAGACAAACTTATTTCTGTTCTTAATATCTTTTCTGCTTTGGAAATCTTTAAAAGCTGCTGTCAGAGTGAAAGTTTAATATATTAAATGTAATTCAAACATAGAACAAAAGGTTTTTTTAAGTAGGAAGAGAATTTAAGAATGAAACTAAGTTGTTTTTTTTTATTTCAGGTTCAGTCCCAGAAGACATAGTAGAGGATATAAAAGGTAAATTTGTTTGCTTTGTGTAACTCCAGTGTATGAAGTTGTCCATTGGAGTGTGATAATAACAAGTGTGCAATATTTTACATTTAGGAATTTATTTCTCATCTCTGCTGTATTTATTACCTCTTGGATGAACTTGTGCTGTTCTTCCTCTTTGAAAGAAAAAACCAAAACCAGGTTTTGCATTCCTCTTTCACTTTAACCTCTGTATTGTTGAGTTGCAACTTTTAGATATATTTGATGGGGCACAGAAAGAGGATTGCACTGTTGTGTAGTCTTGTTTATAGATTAACTAGAAAGGCTCAGTTTGCTTTAAAGTCAATTTTTAAAAAAAAAAAGTATTTATAAGAGCTGTTTTGGTGTGCTCAGGGAGGCAAGAGGAGACAAGAGCTACATTTACTACACCAGAAAAAGTAGAGTCTTTCTTTGGGAGAACTTGGATGAATTCCTATGTGATTGTTACCTGTGCAACAGAGAGAAAAAGATGTGTTTTCCTAGAAAACAGTAACTAGTATGTATCCCTTGGGTCAAATTAGGAAGAAATCCTTCAGTCAAATGCGAAATAAGTGCAGCTGGTGCTTTGTGAAATGGAAGTTGCTTTTCTGATTCCTGGACTTGCACACTTTTTCTGATGAGTTGTGTTTTCTGTGCAGTCTTTTGGAACCAGAGACCCCGGGCTGGGGATGAAATTGTTGCTGTCTGTGTTGAAGGGTTGTTTCTTTGTGACAGCAGTTTATGGGGAAGATGCTCACCTGTGCCAAATCAATAATTAAGTGTATAATAACAGTAGCAGCTGGGATACAAACGAGGCTGGGCTCTGTCAGTGTTGTCTGGAAGCAGAAAACCCCTCTGGAATTCTCAGGGTGTTGAAGAGTTGCAGTAAGGAGAATGTTGCATGGTAAGAGTTTGTTTAGAAAATGAGCAGCCTCATTTGGAGCTGTGGTGCAAAGCCTGCAGTGAAGGCAGGATACAGCCCCTGGCACCTTGAGGCACCATTGGGAGCATCCCTCTGGCTTTAAATCTTGTGTGGTTTGTGTGAGAAATGTTGAAAATCCTGCCTGTCCTAATTTTAGTGTCAGCTTTGTTTAACTCATGATCTAGAGAGCACCTCAACTGTGCTGGAGAGTAGAGACTGCTTCTCTTTGCATTTATTTGATAATATCTTGGACCATCAAGGTGTTCTTCTCTAAATTAAGAAAATTATTGTTTTTGCTGGTGATGGAAGGAGCCGGCAGGGCCTCACTCTGCCCCTCTGTTCCTTCCCCTCTGCACAGTCCGCACTTGCTTTGTCAGTGATCTCCAGCGGGGGCTGAAAATCCAGGCAGCCAAGTTCAACATTGATGGCAGTGCTCAGGTGAGTGGAGAATGAAGCTCTTCCTGCTCTCTTGAGGTGGCTGCAGCCTTTTTGCGCTCTAAAATAATAAATACAAGTTTGGTTTTGTTTCCAGCGTCCCTCGCCGCCTCCAGACGTGGACTATCCTTTGGATGGAGAAAAGATTCTCCATGTAGTTGGCCCCATCAGGTGAGAAATGCCATGTCAGAGTATTTGTCATTACAAGGATATATTTCAACTCTAAAAGCACATAGATTTTCATAAAATTGGATTTTAATAAGACACTTGCATATGCTTTAATGCCTCTAAAATGAAAGCTGTGTGCTGGGCACAGTGCAAACCCACCAGGGGCAGGGGTGGCTTCTCCAGCGCCCCAAGAGGAGGGTGAGAGCAGAGAGGTTGGAGGGATGAAGGAAGAGAAATGTGTATTAAAGCCTGATAGTAGGACAGGTTTAGTGATGTTAACAGGGCATTTGAACCTGGACAAAAGGAGGCTCAGAGGAAACCTCACTCTGCAACTCCTGCCAGGAGGATGCAGCCAGGGAACAAGGGACAGGACAAGAGGAAAGGGCCTCAAGTTGAGTAGGGGAGGTTTAGATGGGGTATTAGGGAGAATGTCTTCACTGCAAGGTTGTAAAGCACTGAAACTGCCCAGGGCAGGGGTGGAGTCACCATCCCTGGAAGTGTTCAAAACACACAAAGTGGATGTGGCACCTGGGGACGTGGTTTAGGGGTGAACAAGGTGCTGATGCTGGGTTGAGGGCTGAATGGGATGACCTTAAAGGTCTTTTCCAAGGATTCCATGACTGTCCCAAGGAGCCCATGATTGTCCCCTCCCTGTTGGCACTGCTGGGTGCATGGGCTGTGTGACAGGAGTGACAAAGTGTTGGCGGCAGAGGGCTGGAGTTATCTGCAGCTCTGCTGTGCCCGAGTTCAGCCCAGTGTGGTTCTGCTGCTCATTAACACTCAATCCCTTCCTGTCTGTGCCACAGAGACTCCGTGGTGGAAATCCTCTTTGAACAGGATAATGAAGAGACATCTGTTGCCACTTTGATCTTGGATTCACTGGTTCAGGTATTTTTATATTTGAAACAGTTTAAGGAATCCCTCCCGCCTTAGACAACCTGCAGTTAAAAATGACTCAAGATTTTGAGTCCTGCAGGCTGCTGGTTTACCTGTGCTAGAAGAAAATTAATTTGGACATCTTTATTGCAGGCAGTACATTCAATTTAGTGCAGAATTTTTTCTTGGTGTATACAAATGCTTCACTTCTTATTATATTTAGGAAAAAAATGCATTAGAAAACCACTATAAATGGAAATTTTCATTATGTGGTGGTGTATATACGTTAATTAAAGTTGGCTCCCTGTAGCTATTGATGCCATTTAAATAAGTTTGCTGAGATGCAATTTATTGGAGAGCCATGGACTTGGCTGATATGACAAACATTTCAATTAGAATTCTTTATGAAAACAAATTGTTTAAGAAGTTCTGTGCCTGGAGCCTTCACCTCTGCACCTCCAGGCATTTCCCTTGCATTTCTCTCATTGTGTTGGTTATTTTCCAGCTAAATATGAGAAAACAGCAATTGGAGGGCATAGAAATGGACTGACTTTCTGAGAGACCTCTAAATGGCTTCAAGCTCAGGCAGTTTGATTTATTTTGGGTTTTTTTGTGTCCCTGTGTGCATTAGTGCCCCATAGACACCAGGAAGCAGCTGGCAGAGAACCTGGTGGTGATCGGGGGCACTGCAATGCTGCCGGGCTTCCTGCACAGGCTCATGGCTGAGATCAGACACCTGGTGGAGAAACCCAAGTACAAGGAAGCTCTTGCCACTAAAACCTTCAGGATTCACACTCCCCCTGCCAAATCCAACTGCGTGGCCTGGCTGGGAGGTAAGAATGGGAACAACTGGGAAGCAGGGGTGAAAAAAACCTTTCCAAGTGGGATTTGCTAACCTTATATTCTTAGGGTTAGCAAACCAGAACAATTTCTGTGCACCAAATTCTGTGATGCTTTTGTTCCCTGGCTGGCTGCTGTGGGCTGAATCTTCTCACAGCTGGTGTGAATTTGTGGTGCAAATTGGGGATAAAAATCGCCCTGAACACAATGGGGTTTGGTTGAAGTGCTTCAAATAAAAACTTTGTTGTAAGAAGTGGGTCAACCAGGCCAGGTTTGCTGTCAGCAGAGAGCAGGTGATTCCTTGTTTTCAGTTACTTTCCAGGGATATAAATGGGAGTAATAGCTGGGCTACTGAGAAGAAAAGCAGCAATATCCATTCATCCCTTTAAATTTAGGGGCAGAGCTGAAATATCCCAGTTGAGATTCTTGATGGGAAGAAATAGAAAAATAAATTCTCCATGGAATTAATGCAGTTTTTTTTTTTGGCAGGAGCAATTTTTGGAGCTCTCCAGGACATCCTTGGGAGCCGCTCTGTGTCCAAGGAATATTACAGCCAGACCGGCCGGATTCCTGACTGGTGCTGCCTCAACAACCCCCCTCTGGAAATGATGTTTGATGTTGGGAAAGCACCCCCACCACTGATGAAAAGAGCTTTTTCCACAGAAAAATAAGCACTTAAATTCCACACAAGGATCCTCCCTCATTTCAGCTGCATCCATGTGCATTAGGTTTTGGTTTATGTTCATTAATTTGTGTGTAACACTATTAAATATCAACAGTGTGGGTGTTGTCAGGGTGTAGGCACTAACACTATTTAAAACCCTGTCCAGTTATAGTTTACAAACTTCACTCTGGCAGCTCCTCTGCTCTTTTGTCTTGTTTTGGAGAAATTCTGTCCCCTCACGAGCTGTTCCCTACTGAGTCGTTTATTATTTATCTGTATAGTAAATGGCATTGCTGAGAGAATTTGGTTTAAGATATTTTATTTTAAGCATGTTGAGAAGAATGAACAGCACTAGGGAAACATCTATGGGAATTTTTAGTGCCAACTTCTGTATTAAAATATTCCACCCTTGAGTCACATGTGAAGAAATGGTTTGGGGCTGTTTAGCAAAGGTAGTGGAATGTTATTTCCCTTGTTTTAAGAGTTTTAGTAGAGAACTCTTCTGCCTGTAATCCTCTCATCATGCTGAGCTAAAGCCTCTCCCTATGTCTCCTCCAAGAAAAATTTCAGCAGTGTAAGATTATAAATTATTATAAATTAATTATAAACAGGTGTGAGGTCAAACTTGACTCACGGTGACTGAGGTGTAAATCCTACCCTGAGGAGCAATTTTTGTCTCAAATTTGGGATGATAAATAAAACATTTTTAGGGGTGGTGAAGCCTTTTATTGGCACAAATGTGCTTTTTCTGACACATCTCCCCCTGCTGCCTGCTGCCCACCTGCTGTGTGCCTGAAGCACGACTCTGCAAGTCAAACAGATATTTAAAGAAATCCTCTTCTGGTGAACCCTGGCACAGGGAGTGTGCTACAGCACTCCAGTAACTCCTGCATGGCTTTGTCAGTGTTACCTTAACAGGTGCTGTTAGTTTTTATAGCTCTGGGGTGAGGTTGGTGTTTCAGGGATCAGCTCCAGGCTGGATAAACAGGCACAGTCTTGTTGCCAGGCACAGAGAGGTGTACAGAGCATGCAGCCTGAGCTGTGCTGCTCATTTTCAGTCACAATCTGGGAAATTTGGGGTGCAGGTTTTATTTTACCTCAGTAAGAGCTGAAGCAGAGCTTCCTGAGAGAGGAATTTGCCATCAGCACGAGTCCCATGGAGCTGGGAGCTCCTTCCCTTCTCAGTGGGAAGGAGTCAGGAGCTGAAACTCCTACAGAGCCTGTGGTGGTGGTGGTGCAATGATGTCATTTTCCTGAACTGCAGCAGACTGCAGCTGAGGAAATGCAGGATATTCTTAGCCCTTCCTCTTCAGGGGTATTTCTGTGCTGCTCTGCGCACGTACCCTGGGACCTCTCCCGGCGTGTTCTGCCACCTCACCCTCCTGCCCACCCAGATCTCCTCCTGTGGCGTTTCTGCATCACTGAACAGCCTCAGCTGCTTCTGTTTCACATGGCAGGGACAGAATTCCTAACTCCCATTTACTGCTGGGTCAAGTGCAGAGTCCCAGGATCTGCTAAAGCAGATTTTTATTTCATTGAAGGAGTGAGAAACACTCTTAATGGTGTGCCCTGGAAAGCCCTCAGAGATCACACCCTGAATGTGTAATGGTGTAGAAATAATGAGATTTTTCACCCTGACTGTTGTAGTTCTGTCCCTGGCACAGCTGTGGGATCTATGGATCCTCCCCTCAGTGGGAAGGAGTCAGGAGCAAACCGACTGTGGTGGTCTGCCAAGATGTTTACTGGAGGAAGGACAGTGACAGACACTGGGAAACCCTGCAGTCCTGGGAGGATTTCCTGTGAGGTTTTCTTCATTCTGGACTGGATGCCATTCCTAACTCCCAGCTGGGTGTGCAGAGCCAGGATCTGCAGACAGATTTTTATTTAATTCCAGGTGAGAAACCTTAACTGGCTGGAGGAATGGATTTTTGAATATTTTTCACCCTGACTGTTGTAACCCATTGTGGTCTGGCATCAGCAGACAAACCGACAGTGTCTGCCAGGTTTAGGAGGAAGGACAGTGACAGACACAAACCCCTGCAGTAACAGGAGGATTTCCCTCTGAGGTTCCTCATTCTGGACTGGATGCCATTCCAGCAGCTTGGTGTTGGCCAATTGCAGACAGCTCCAGGTGAGTCCTGCTGGCTGGAGGAGGATTTTGGAATATTCACAAGCCCATTGTGGTCTGCATCAGCAGGAGCTGCTCCCTGGGGGAAGTGGCTTTATCTCATTCCTTCATCTCCCTTTTCATGGAATCAGATTGTCTCAAGTCAGAAGGCTCCTGGAGTGCAACTCCCTGCATTGTCCAGATGCTCCTTGAGCTCTGGCTGGCTGTCAGCACTTCCCTGGAGAGCCTGTTCAGTGGTGGACCAATGCAAACCACAGAATCCCAGAATGGTTTGGGTTGGAAGGGACCTTAAACCTTACCCAGCTCCACCCCCTGCCATGGCAGGGACAGCTTCCACCATCCCAGGCTGCTCCAAGCCCTGTCCAGCCTGGCCTGGAGCGCTGCCAGGGATGCAGGGGCAGCCACAGCTGCTCTGGGCACCCTGTGCCAGGGCCCCACACCCTCACAGGGGTGAATTTCCTGCTGTCCTAAACCCCTCAGCTCCGCTCCCATGGGGCTGCTCCAGCTGCTCTCCTGTAGTTCCTGCGTTTAACCAGGGCTGCTCCATCCTGGATGGAGAATCCCACCCTGGCTCCTGTTGCATTTCCTGTGGCAGGTGTTTGCCCAGCTCTCTGCTTTATCCAGGTATCTCTGTAATTCCTCGCTACCTGTGAGGGAGCCCAGAGCTCCTACTTGATTAGCATCTGTTTCGTGCATTGTTTATTTAAAAAAAGATAAAATGTCATGGGATCCGGTGTTTAGTGGTCACTGCCCAGCTTCTCAGTCCTCCAACTTTGTTATGCACATGTTATTCCTGCAGGCAGCTCACTTACAAAAATGGTTTTCTCACTGATTTACCGCGGGGTTTTCCCCTCAGGAGTCGGCGTTTCCCGCCTGGAGCGTTTTAAGAAGTCCAAAATTAACTCGCCCAACGTGGGGCTCGAACCCACGACCCTGGGATTAAGAGTCCCATGCTCTACCGACTGAGCTAGCCGGGCGCTGTAGGTTCGGGCTCCATTACACACAATTTATCATAGCGCATAGTGACGTCACCCGGCAAGCGCGGCGCGGCGGCCAATGGGAGCGCGCGTTGCTGGGCGGTGGGCGCGGGACGGGCTGGCAGCGGCGCCGCCATGAGCTCCATCGGCACCGGGGTGAGTGCGGCGTGAGGGGCGGCGGTGCCGGGGCCGCCATGGGCACAGCGCGCCCTCCCCGCCGGCCCCACCGGCCCCGCCCTCACCCGCGGCCGCCCCGGGCCCGCGGCGAGCGCGGCGCGGCGGCTCCGGGGCGCTGCGGGCGGCTGAGTCACTGCGGCCCGGCAGGCCCGGGGAACCGGCGGCGGGGCGGGGCGGGCGCGGGGATAATGCACTGCTTATACCCCTCTATCTAATATACATTGTGCATTTCAAATATATTCCTGTGATCCGTACGTTTAAATTAACTGGGGGCCTGCAGGGAAGCAGGGCAGGGACTGTGGATCGGGAGCTGCAGTGATGTGGCAGAGAGCAGTGCGGGTACAGAGGGACAGAGGGGAGACTGAGGGTGGATATTGGCAAATAATTCACCCCGTGAGGGTGTGGGGCCCTGGCACAGGGTGCCCAGAGCAGCTGTGGCTGCCCCTGGAGCCCTGGCAGTGCCCAAGGCCAGGCTGGATGGGGCTCGGAGCCACCTGGGATCATGGAAGGTGTCCCTGCCATGGCAGGGGGTGGAACTGGGTGATCCTGAGGGTTCCTTCCAACCCAAACCACGCCGGGATTCTATGAAATGTAAAGGCAGACAAGAGCTCCCGTGGGTTTGGAGTGTTGTGTAATGCTCAGTGATTTCACATCCAGCACTGTGAAATAGCCTCTCCTGTTTTAGTTCCTGTTTTCTTGTTTGTACGTCTTATGTGAGAGGTCAGCCTTCTTTGGGGACTTCACACCATCTCTAGCAGTGACAGTTTGAATTTTTTTAATGAATATTAATTTTTTTAATAGAATCAGTGACTTGATCTGAAAATGCTCTGTTATTATGTGGGTTTTTCTTCCTGAGAATTTTGTCTTCTTCTCCAGTATGACCTGTCAGCTTCCACGTTTTCTCCAGATGGCAGAGTGTTCCAAGTGGAATATGCTATGAAAGCAGTGGAGAATAGCAGGTAAAATACAAATGTCTGCATCAAATATTTGCTCTTTTGGCTGTTTTACAGCAGTGCTGTTGGGCCAGAGAAACATGAGGGTAAAATCGTGGTGGTAAAATGAGTTGTGATCTAAAAGCCCATTTTAGGGATGTGGATTGAGGCATGCTCAGAACCTTCCTTGTAAATGTGTATCAGCTTCCTGGGGATTCCTCCTGACATGGAGACATCCAGGTGCTGCTGAAGCTGCTCTGGGAGTGTCTCTGCTCCCTGGAGTGTGTGGGAAGGAATGCTGGGAACTGGAAATCTCAGCTGTGCTTTAGGAGCAGCAGGATGGATTGGCTGGGTCACCCAGGGGTCTGTCTGTTCTAGATCAGGATTGGAATCACAGGATGATCCTGGATGATTAGAATCATCCCAGGATGATTTTTGGGTTGAAAGGGACCTTAAAGACCATTTTGCACCCCCTTGTTGTCTTCAGTGCTGGAGTTGTGACCAACCTACCTTGGGAGAAATCTTCTGTCTTGGTAATTGTCTGTGAAGTATTTTACATTGTGAGAAACTGACATTTTTTTGTCTTCCAGTACAGCAATTGGGATAAGATGCAAAGATGGTGTTGTGTTTGGAGTAGAAAAATTAGTCCTGTCCAAGCTTTATGAGGAGGGCTCCAATAAACGCCTCTTCAATGTCGACAGACACGTTGGGATGGTAAGGCACTGCAGAAATTGTAAGGTGACCCCCCTCAAAAGGATAAATTTATCAATCAGAGAATCAAAAATAAGTAGATTAAGAAAGTAGTGTTAATGTGTCTTGTGCATAAAGTCAGAAATGCCAGTGGTTTTTACTGGTTTTTGTAATTTATTCTTTAAAACATACATAAGTAAAATCCAAACTTAAAGTAGAAGATTGAGGCTGTTTTAACTTTTTAGGAATGCTTTTCCAGTTGTTCAGACTTTTATGTAAATATAAAGACAAGTGTTAAAATGGTGCTTTTTTACACAGTTACCAGATAAGGTGTGTTTAGGGAAAACATGCTGCATGTGAGGTTTTCTTCTCAGCAGTGTGGAAATCACCCAAATTTCTTAGAGATTGGTGTATGGAGGACAGGCCTGTCCACAATAGGTGTGAGAATGGTGTCAGGGAGTGCTTGCAGTGTGAGAGGAGCCTGTGCATGCAGGGGTGTGCAGCATTGTTTGGGTTGGTGCAGCCGTGGTCAATCAGGAGATGATAATCAATGAAGATGACTTTGGTTATTGATGTTCCTAGAGGAGAACTCTGTTAATACACGATGACATTGGCACCTTCAGAGGCTGGTGGCAGTTGGGCAGTGTGGATTGATGCATGGCAGGGGATGGCTGAGCTGCTGCCAGGTGTGCTGTGTGTGTGTGAGCAGCTGTGTGTGTGTGCTGGGTGTGAGCAGCTGTGTGTGTGTGCTGGGTGTTTGTGTGTGTGCTGGGTGTGTGAGCAGCTGTGTGTGTGTATTCTGGGTGTGTGATGAGCTGTGTGTGTGCTCTCTATGTGTGTGTGTGCTGGGTGTCTGCTGAGCTCTGTGTGTGTGTGTGTGCTGTGTGTATTCTGTATGTATTCTGTGTCTGTATTCTGGGTGTGTGCTGAGCTGTGCTCTCTCCCTGCAGGCCGTGTGTCTGTCTGTCTGTCTGTGTGTATTCTGTGTGTGTGTGCTGAGCTGTGCTCTCTCCCTGCAGGCCGTGTGTCTGTCTGTCTGTCTGTCTGTGTGTGCTGAGCTGTGCTCTCTCCCTGCAGGCTGTGTGTCTGTCTGTCTGTCTGTCTGTGTGTATTCTGTGTGTGCTGAGCTGTGCTCTCTCCCTGCAGGCTGTCTGTCTGTCTGTCTGTCTGTGTGTATTCTGTGTGTGCTGAGCTGTGCTCTCTCCCTGCAGGCCGTGTGTCTGTCTGTCTGTCTGTGTGTATTCTGTGTGTGCTGAGCTGTGCTCTCTCCCTGCAGGCCGTGTGTCTGTCTGTCTGTCTGTGTGTATTCTGTGTGTGCTGAGCTGTGCTCTCTCCCTGCAGGCCGTGTGTCTGTCTGTCTGTCTGTCTGTGTGTGCTGAGCTGTGCTCTCTCCCTGCAGGCCGTGTGTCTGTCTGTCTGTGTGTGCTGAGCTGTGCTCTCTCCCTGCAGGCTGTGTGTCTGTCTGTCTGTCTGTGTGTATTCTGTCTGTGTGTGCTGAGCTGTGCTCTCTCCCTGCAGGCTGTCTGTCTGTCTGTCTGTCTGTGTGTGCTGAGCTGTGCTCTCTCCCTGCAGGCCGTGGCCGGGCTCCTGGCTGACGCGCGCTCCTTGGCAGACATTGCTCGTGAAGAGGCTTCCAACTTCAGGTCTAACTATGGCTATGACATCCCCCTCAAGGTAAGAGAGCAGCTCTCAGGCCTTTTGCCTTTTATTCTTGACATGAGAATGAAATTTTATTCCTTGTTTTATTTTTCCTTTTGTCACGCAGCATCTTGCAGACAGAGTGGCCATGTACGTGCATGCCTACACCCTGTACAGTGCTGTCAGGCCTTTTGGCTGCAGGTGAGACTTGCAGACACACTCTATTTGTAAATATCTTTTGGTTCACAGTTGCTGGAACTGCTTCAGTTGTCTGAGTTCTTTTTTGGAACTTGGAATTAGTAACCCACAGTTCATGTCCTAAAGAATCCCTTCCCCTTTCTTCTTGTGTATGTCTGACACCTCAGGTGAGGAATTTGTATTCCCATGAGGCTCTGCCAGCCCTCTACAGAGCTGGTTATTTGCCCCAGGTTTTCAAAGTTTGAGGGTTTGTGCCAGTCAGTCTGTGCTGGTGGTGAAAGCAGAACCCTGCTCGCCCTGACCCCCAAAGAGCAGGTTACAGCTCCTGTGTGACTCTGGTGCAGAGGGGCTGATAAACAGATCTGCTGCCAGGTCACTGATCAGTAAAAGGCTTCTGGCAAGGTGCAGGTGCTGTTGTGAGGCAAATTGCTCAACAGAGTGTAGCAGGACAGGAGGAGTTCTGCTCCAGGAAGGATGTAGGTAACCCAAGCTGGTGTAGTCTCTCTAGTTCTGTGTGTGTTGTACAAGGAAAGGTTTTAATTTCTCTTTTCTCCTCCAGTTTCATGTTGGGGTCCTATGATAGTGATGATGGTGCACAACTGTACATGATTGATCCATCAGGAGTTTCATACGTGAGTGTGCCAAAAATATTTCTATCTTAGTTTAAGTTCCTCTTTTAGAAGTTTCTAGTTGGTAAAATAGTAAGTGTTGGTCCAGAAGAGCTGCTGTTGTTTTCTCCTTTTGCCTGAGATCTCTGCTGAATCACTGCTGCTCCTTTGCACATCCTTGTTAAACAAACATTGTGGATTTCTTAGAAGTGCAGTCTGAGAAATGAGTTTAAAGCTTGTCTGTCAGAAATTGGGAGTTCATCCACATGGCTGTGTCCAGTGAAAACTCCCATGTACTGCTCCAAAAAGGCAGGAATTGTAGTGATACCCCCTTGTCTAAATACTGCACTTAAGAGAGGGCTGCTCCTCTGGCACTGCCTGCCAGCAGCAAACAAAGCAAAATAGAATTGCCATTAATTGTTGTTAGTGCTGCATTTTCAGCTGTGTGTTACACACAGGTCAATGCACGCTCATACTGCTGGATTTCTTAAAATTTTCTTGCAGTATATCCAGTACCATGGCTGTTGAGAGAAACAGAAATGCTTAATTTTTATGTGTTTACACTTCAAATACATTTGCACAGTAGGTGGGTTTAGCTTGGGATTTGCTTGGATCCTGTAGAACTTCTGTAGTTCATGCAGAACTTCTCTCTTCAAACTAATTCTAGTTTATTCCTCCATTTTTTGTAATAGCAGTTTAAAAAGTCTATTACAACATTTTGAGCTGATGAATTTCTGTCCAGGAATTACTGGACAATTTCCATCAATAGTGGTGATACTGATGTAGTAATTGGGCTCAATTCAACAATTTGGGGATGTGCCCCAAGACAGAACAATACCAAGGGTTTTTTGGCCTCTCATTATGAGCAAGGTGGGGTTGTCATGTGCTAAGTGACATTAAGAGGTGTAGAGGGTCTGGTATTTAATTACATTTGCATATTGTTTTTTCTTTTTTTTTTTAGGGTTATTGGGGTTGTGCCATTGGTAAAGCCAGGCAGGCTGCAAAAACAGAGATAGAAAAACTCCAGGTATGGTGTAACAGTGTTGTGCTGTCTCAAGACAAATATTCCTGGCTTATCATGTTACCTTTTGGGTGCCTGAAATACATAAAATGCAGGAGAAACAGGTGAAATATTTCCTTGTACATTTGCCAGTGAGCCAAGTGGGTGAATATAAAAGTATAAATGTGTTTTTAATTCTGAATGAAAACCGTAGGGCAGCACTGTGCAGGGTGCTGTATCTATTTTTTCCCCAAAGGTTTTAGATGATTCTTTTGTTTAACAAGCTCACAAAGGCTGCTCTTGCTAAGGACAAACTGGTCTGTGGAGAGAAGACCAAAACCAAAAAGTATTGAAGTGTCCCTTTAGCTGATTGAAGTTATGTTAGAATCTTGAAAGATTTCTATTTTCCTCATGTGTTTTAATATCTGACACCCTTGGAGACAACATGGAACCAAATCCTTCTCCTGGTCTGTCTCATGTACTTCTGTGATAGTCTGTTATAAATATATCGCATTTTGGTCTGCAGAGGGATGTCACAGCTGTTCATGGAAAGGTTCAGAGTTTATATTATTGTTATATTTTTAAGAATAGCTTATTTATGGTGCTGTAGCACCATGACTGAAAAATTACAGGAAAAATGAGAATGTTCTAGACTTGATTCACTCAGTTTTGAATACCAAATTAAAGGTAAGAAGCCTGCATGATCATTTGATCTTTATACTGGAATTATGGCACCTGGGAAATCATCATTTCAGTTCTTGTGTGTGCACATTGGCAAAAGACAGTGCTGTGGTGGGTAACACACAAATTACTCCAAATAGTTTATTTTCTCTTTGTGCAGTGCTGGGATTTTCTAAAACTTCTGCAGTTACTGATGTGAATTCCTGGAACTTGACAGCAGAGCTGTAAATGCACAGCTGGAACAGAGGTGTGGCACAGGCCCAGCTGAGCTGTTCATTCAGGGGGGTCCCCAGTACTGAAGTGTGGGATCCTGTCCCAGCCCCACGTGCCCATAACTTCTGTTCTCTGTGGACTGGGCAGGTTTCCAGGTCACAGCTGATTTTGACAAGGTGAATTTGTCAAAGCTATGATGGAAAAACCAGAAGTACAGAAGTTTTGTGGGGTGATCCAGCTGATGGGCAGCTAAAAAATTGTTTGTTGGAAGAGAAGAATGCAGGTGGAAAGGGAGAGGCAAGCAGGGAGTCAGGACTTTATCCCTGCCTTGGGGGACTGCAGAGCAGCTCCTGGCTGAATAAACTGAAACTCTGAGGGGGCAAGAAGAAAATCCTGCATTGATCACATCCTTTGCATTTTATGTCTGTAAACTCAGCTGTGGGCAAACTTGTAGTTGTGTGGAGACTGCTTTAATCTCTTCATCTCCTGCAGCTCTGATACTAATACAGCTTTTGGATACGTGGACATGATCCTGATTAACTCCTGGGATAAAACTGTTCACATTGTTTACTTTCATTGTCTGCAGAATTAACATACCTGGAATGGGAAAAGGATAATGGCAGAAATTAAATTGACTTCAGTTTTCTTTTTTGTAAATAAGCATGACAGTAGTAGAGCTTTGGGTTTCCTGTTTGACTGCTCACTTTATATGCATGAATACACATCATCATTTAAATGTTTGTGTGACACGAGTTACATTTCTGTTCTGGACTGAGTGTCACAAAGGCAGGGGATCTCTGTTTAGGGAACTTTTCCAGATGGGATTGTGATGGCACATTTGTCTAACCAGGCATGGGCATTTCTTCTGTGCCTGTTGCTTCACCCCAGAAAGGGCTGTGACATTCCACATGAACTCCTGTTATCTTAATCCCTTCACCAGTGCCTTACAAGTACCTGCCATCTGAAGAGTTTGAAAATGTTTTGGGAATTGGAAGAGATGGAAAATTGCATTAATGAAATATAGGAAAATCTATTACTGCTTCGTACTGCTTCATACTTGAGAAAAGTTGAGCTATAAAACACAAGTTTATTATGTCCTGGAAATTTGCACCAGCCTTTGTTCTGATGAACTGTGAAGCTGCCAAAAGACTGTGATATAACAGAAAACGTGAAATGAGATGCTGATGCCTTGCTCAGGCAGGCAGTTGGTTGTAAAACAATATTCTTCTCTTGGGGCATTACTTAAAACCCAAAATTACTTGCATAAAGTGTTGGTAAGACCAAAAGTATCTCTATGCTGCCTAGAAGGAATACCAGTATTCCATGTGAATATATGGTGCCTCTCCCTTGTGGTTATTTTATATCAGTTGAGCATAAAGCATCTAGGAACAAGTTAAGCTTTTAGGATGCCAGCATCACCAGTGTAGCTGCTAAGATTTCAGCTGATGAGTGCTTTAAACTGGGGAATTTCCAAGTAGTATTTTTCTCCTAGAATCTTTCAGTTGTAAGATTCTTTCCTGGAAGAATGACTGGCATAGAGCAGGCTGGGAGATGCATTGCAGAGAAGAAATTTGGTTCTGGCCTTTTCTGTTCCTTTGACTACTGAACATGAAAAAAAGCTCATCAGGCACATGCACAGCCTCTCCTGTTCTGGCCCTGTGGAAGATTTATATTCTCTTACTAAAAATCTTCTATCTGTGTCTCTTTTGCCTACAGATGAAGGAAATGACCTGTCGTGATGTTGTTAAAGAAGTTGCAAAAATGTAAGTCTGCAACCTGTTTTTCCAACTTGACAAAAATCCAGCCTGGTGAGCTTGCTTTGGTTTCAAACTGAGGCCGTTCCTTTTAAATGGGTGTTGTGTGTTAAATTGTCTGACTCTAATCCCTGGTTTTAAAATATTTAAACCGAGTGACAGATGAAGGGAAACTTCTTGGTGTGCTGCTTCTGAAGTAGGAGTTGTTTCAGCAATGACCTGGTGCTTCAGAGAGAAGCTGCCCACAAATGATGCTGAGGTCTTTGACCCAGCATAAAAAAAAGACTTAAATGCTTGGGAAAGCAGCAAAGTAGAACTTCTTTAAAGGAATATATTCTGTATAGCTGTATTATTATTAGACATTTAATTATAATTTCTGATAATGAAAATACTTCTATTCTAGTTCTGCTTCAGCTCAAACTCAGCACCAGCTCTAGACAGGGCTCTGTTTTTCAGCTCACATTCAGCTCCTTAGTAGCACTGAACAAGGTAGCAAAGATTTTAATAACTTTTAAACCTAAAATAGTAGGCACAGTTCTGAGCAGTGATTTCTTCAGGAGCTTGTGAAGGTGTGTACACTTTGTTGCAAAAGGTTTGTAACCAGCTGAAACATAAGAAAGGCCTGGAGATCACCTCAGCCAGCAGACAGGAGGGTCTGTAAGCACAGAGAGAGGAGCATTTTCCTGCACACCAATGTTCGCTTCAGTCTTTACATTTGTTTTGTACTCCACTGAAGTGTGCTGCTGAAGGTGTCCTGCCTTCCTCCACTATCTCCAAAGTTTCACATTGGGTAGGAATTGCTGGTATTTTTCAACTTTTGACTTACCAGTGCTTTCTGAAGCAAACTAAGAAATACAAAATATGGGCTTCTTAAACAGTGAAGCCACAGGTTATTGTGAGTTCTGCTGTTTGGAGTGTCTCAGCCCACAATTGTTCCAGTTTGTTTGCATGTTCTGCCCCAGGATGAATCAAATCAGTTTTGTTATTGCAGTGTTGCCATTTCTATCCCACAGGCTAAGCAGTGATTTCAGTGGTCTGGGTGGCACCGTGTATGCTGTGATACCATTTGGAGTTTAAATTCCCATTTCCATGTTTGCCACATTGGAAATCTTCTGTACAGACTTCTGATTAGACACAAGATACTGTGCCTGATTTGGGATTTAATGTCAAGTGCAGAGTGCAGTGAGGTTTACAGGGGAAATGCAGGACACTCCAAGCTGCATTTTAAGTGGTCTAACAGAAGCAGGCAGTGATGATGCAGCCTTGGTCCTGCAGTATGTAAGTCTTAATGTTTGTTCCAGTTAGGGCAATTTGAACATCTCATCTTGCTATAATGATTTAAGGTGTTGTTAGATTAGCAGTTAAGCTTGGAAAATTCTCTGATGGTGTTTGGTGGGGGAGGAGGCACAGGGAGAGCTTCTATTAATCATGAGAATACTTGCACAGAAGAAATCTGTGACAGCAACAAAGTATATTTAGCCTTTTGGTCAGTCTGTTCTAATCTGTTCTTTGTCTGTTCCTTTCAGAATCTACATAGTTCACGATGAAGTAAAGGATAAAGCTTTTGAGCTGGAACTCAGCTGGGTTGGAGAAAGTAATGCATTTCTGTAATTTCTATAAACACTCCAGAAAATTTGTAACTTTTTGTAACTAAAGCACAACATTGCTTTGTAAATTCACTCTGTATGTCAGGTCTTTGTGTGAATTGTAATTAAGACGTACTCTTTTTATTGGCAGTAACCAATGGAAAACATGAAATTGTTCCCAAAGACATCAGAGAAGAAGCAGAAAAATATGCCAAGGTAAGTTATGACTTCGGTGTTGTTGCAGTGCTTCACTTGACAAACGGCTGAGCTGCCTGGAAAATGTATCATCGCAGCACACATCCCCTCTGTGTGAGCTGGGGTTACTGGGAAGGGACGGGAGGGAAGGCTACAGTGTAACCCAGGATGGTTCTGCTCTCAGAAACTGTTAATTCACTGCCTGCCACAAGTGGGGCCTTTCCCTTCGAAAGTCAATGAACTGATGGGAACTGTCCTGCTGCCTACAAGGGTTGGGGCACTGTGAGAGGGGTGTGAAGCTGCAGCAAACCTCATTTTGTTTATTGCAGGCTGAATTATAAAACAACTGTTAGACTATAATTATACTTTCTTTTTTTAAACAGGAATCTTTGAAAGAGGAAGATGAGTCAGATGATGACAATATGTAACACATTGTTACTCCAAAACAAGTCCAACTTTTCTTATCTTAGACCAGGTTTGTTTATAATGCATTATGCATGGGATGCTGTTGTGTTCTTGTTGGAAGAAACCAACTGACCAACTTGCACTAATAAATTTTCCATTTTACTGTCTGTTAGCTTTTATTCCAAAATTTATAAACCAGCAACCGTATCTAAGGAGACATTAAAAAGGAAAGACATTATCAGGCTGCTGTTGCTTCCTAAAGCACTCCATTTGAGCCAGGCTATGCACAGAAAAACAATCTATTTATGCACTGGACAAGTCTCTTGCTATGCTACATAGTTTAATATTAAAAATTAGCACTCTGCTCTTCCTTGATTAACCAGTAGCACAATCTGCAGTTTGTTCACAGCCAGTCTGTGACTGCTCTTGGCAGAAGAGATGAGAACATGGCCAGCTCCAGCAGCAGGTTACAGTTTAAGGTGATGTGCACAGCTGACAACTCCTAACAGCCTGTGCAACAACCAGGAGTGCAGCTAAAGGAATGTTAATCTGAAGTACTCAGCCTAGGCTTAGAGGAGGAGTAGGAGGAATTAAAAACTAATTCAATTTAAAACAGTGCTTGTGTTAAGTTCTAAAGCTGTGAGATCTATTAAGCAATGTAATTGGAATTAATGCTTGAAGAGCCAAACTATTTTTAAACTCTTTTATTCAGCTGTAGTTAATCTTAACACGCTTCTGAATCAGCTTCATCAATTGTTGACCTTTCCAGAAGAGAAAAACAAGCTTTGCTGCTGTCATTCCCCACTTCCTAGGAAAACAGACTGCCTGTTCTAGTCACTTCAAACTTTTGAAACAGCAGATGGGGCTGGGAACAGCCTGGTCTGGTGGAAGGTGACCCTGCCCAAGGCGAGGGAGAGCAGTGAGATGATCTCTCAGGTCCATTCTAAACCATATGATTCTATAAGGTAATAAACTGTTCTGTTCACCACCTTAAAACTCAGTTAAGATTTGAAGTCTTGTTTGTACATGCAGTTAAAATTCTAATGGCCCTGCTAATCTACAATGCATACTTTGTGTAATGAGTCAAACTCCTCAGCTTTAGGACTACACACTCATATTCACCAGCCCTTAAAACAGAAGCTTTCCCTTACAGGTTGGATTTTTAAAGAGGTGGTTTGGAAAATACCTGGCCTTCTCCAGTCTCCTTTGTACCAGGATGACAAAGCACAGCTTCTACTTCCTTTCTGTGGCATGGGAAGGGCAGCAGAGGGAGGTGGTTCTGACTGTGTCAGTTCAGGCTACCTGAGCTCCTGCTGGGACAGATGGGGCCAGGACAGGCAGCCTCCTTCAGTGCCTCCTCCTGAGGCAGCAGAACAGCTGCTGCACTGAGTCAGCCTGGAATTCCAGGGCTCCAGACTGAATTTACTACTGCAGCTTCCTGCTGACTCAGCTCTTGGAGTCACAGGCCAGGGCCAGTCAGGAAACTCCTCATCAGCACCTGAAAGCATCAGCTGAGGCTGATCTGCACTCCTGGCAATGGCAGCAGGGAAGAACCTGATTCTGAACCTAAAATCACAGAATATTCTAAGTTGGAAGGGACCCAAAAGGATCATCAGTCCAGGATCAGACCCATGAGTTTGGTGTTTTGTAGCACACACTGTGAGCTGCTACAGGAAACTGATAGCTGTCCTTGTGTGTTACACCCACCCATCCCTCTGATCCTTTCAGTGACAGCCACTCACAGCTGGGGACAGGAGCTGGAACCACTCACAGCCACATTTCAGGGCACAGTGAGAAGAGCAGGATCAGCTGTGCATATTTAAAATACAAAATTGAAGGAATATGAAGAGATAAGATGTGCACAGCCAGCTACTTGCTTATCCAAAATTTCCAAATAACTACTTCATGGGAACATGGCAATCTAAAAAGCTCCTTTGAGGATCAACACTTAACATTTCTGTACCTTTTCACAACAAGCAAGAAGTCCCATGAAAAGCAATTTCAAGAGGCTGTAGATAACAGGACATCCAAAGTGCTGCCCAGTGTCTTGCCTGTCATGGCAAAATTTAGTTAATACGAAGATGATTATTACTGTCAGATTTTTTTCCAAATTTAATCATTCATTTATCAGAGCATAGACTCAGCCTGTTAATGAAAATTTTATGGTAAGGGAAAAAACCTACTTTAATTTCCACTGACTACAGATGGGGAAAGAAAAAAAAATTGAGCATTAGAAGGCAAGAAAAGAAATTTGCTTTTTTGTTTGGGAGGGGAAGGAGGGTCAAAGAGGAAAAAGGCAGGAGAATTCTAAACAAGCTACAATAATACTGACATTGCCCTTTACTTTAGAAACAGAAAACCAGCAGAATTGTTTTTGATCATAGGTTCAGCATTGCTTCCTCTTGTCAGCAGGGACCAGGAACATTAGAATGGATTTCTAGCCCAGAGACTCATTCCAGCAGAAAAACTACTGCAACTCCCCTGTGACAGCTATTTTTGTAACCCTGCAGTTCCATGAGGCAATCACACTGTATTTAACAAGTAACTTACTCATTTTAGTTATTTAAAAATTAACTAATTATACAGTAGTGCATTAGTCATCATAATGTTTCACTAATTTAGTCCACAGTTGATAGGCTAAACAGAAACTTCAATGAGTTTTGCTGCTGAGAAGTATTTACTTGTTGCTATGTCAAACAATGGAGTTGAGAAAGGGAAGAAATGTTTAAAAAAGAAGGAAGTGGCTGCTTATGGCCACACTGACCAAATGAACTAAAAATGCAGTGGGATAGCAAAACATGAATAAACTTTAATTTATGTTGAGACCATTTTATTCTAAATATATGGAGCTGTCTGATGGAAATCACTTTGAACAAGCTCCAGAAGGGCTCAAGCTGGATCTGATATTATTTAGGTGACAACTAGATCTGTTCCAGAACAAGACAAAATAACATTAAATTGCAAACAACCAAAAAGCTTATATTTAGCAGAGACTCTCTTTTAATTACAGGACTAGGGGGGAATCTGGTTCTGTTATAGATACTCCCATATCCTGCAGGCTTAAACAACATCAAGTACAGGAGTTTGATTTAAGCTCAGAGAACACCTGATGCCAACATGAAGGTCTGAAAGGCAGCATGCATTCCTACAGAAAGTAAGGCTTGGATCCCCTTTCCTAAAATTAAAATTAACTTATCCAGCTGCCTTGAAAATGGTCAATTATAACTTCAGTGCAACTAAAATGTGGAAATACTTTGCAAGGCAAACAAATGGCAGGGTAAAATCTTCTGAATTAGAGATTTGAACAAGAGGTGAGTCTAAGAGTCTTGCTTGGGTTATTTCTGCCCAAAGCACTGGGAAGTTTCAGATCTAAAGATAGCAGAGAAGCAGCACTGCTTCCTCCAGGCTCCACAAGTAACCTACTTTGTCCTACTCTGGCCATTTATGGGAACACATCACACAGCAGAAAGTTAAATACCCACTTGGAATGCAGAACTCCAGTCCCTGCCATGCTCAAACACTGCAGGGTTTCAATGGGGTGTTCTTGCTCAAGACCCAAAGCACAGGGCTGACACAGAACAGCAGGAAGGAAGAGTCTACAGACCAAGTCATCTCTCAGCTCAAAGTCATCCCTCCACCCAAGGAGTGTTTAAGAAGAACAGATCCAAGGATGACACAAGAGGAGCCTGTTCAGTGAGATGCTTCCTCCTCCTTAAGTCTCTCACATCCACTGGCTGTTACTCAGCACCTGATGAATCACTACTCTGCTGTTCATTGAGGCTGGATATGTCACATTCCTTGTTACAATTATTTAGTCAGCAAGTCCACATACAGCAGCTTTGCTCAAGGAAATTAAGAAGGGGACTAGGTGAGCTGCAGGTGACAAATTACAAAACTATAGGCTCCAGTATCTGGTTTACTTCATCCATCTCCGTGACTGCACCAGGGCAGATTTCAGAATATGAAAGTGCACTTGCAGAGTTCAAAAAACAACTTTAGGCTATTGCATCAAGATAATTAATTTTATGCTACTCTAATAAGACCGTAAAAGTTATTGGCTTGGATAATAGCCTCTTTACAACTGCTAGTACTGCTGATGAAATGATGGCAAGATTGTCAGAAGTAACCCATATATGAAATTTCCTGTGTGGCAGACATCCACGAGGCCATCTCCAAAAGAAATACTACTCATCTGTATTTGGTGCTGACTCTCAGAAAGGAAACATTCCAAGCAGAACGTGCCTCATGCAGATCTGAAGTATGGCAAGCATTGGGTCATTCATTTGTAACTTCTCATCACCAAAAATAGCTCGATGGCCTGAGGTTAAAGCCCCACATGCTGAGAGTGTGATGTCCATGTGGATGCAGCACTGCTTGGATGCTCCTGCCTGTGCAGTCCCAGGCTCCCTTAAGGAAGGAGATTTGGAACAACTCCAGGGCTGTTTTGCAAGTCTCTTCCTGAAGATAAAACCACAGCCATAGAAGGGAACACAAAACAGCAAATTCAGTAATGCATCTTAGCATGACCTTAAAATGAAGTACACAGTTGAAAGATTACAAAGAGAAAAATAGTTTGGATTGTCATGACAATTCTGATGCTGTAATTGCACCAAAAATACAGCACAGAGTCTGTTCTCTCCCCCTCATTTTCTTCTTTCAGTTGCATGTCTGTAAGACAAGGACCAGCTTTTCCTCTGCCCACCAGATTTTCAAGTTGCATGCAGCAAGGAAGTTACTTCTACTTAAGAACTGAGAGCTATTTTGAGATACCAACTGCTTGTAACTTTCCTTTCTAGAGCATCTTGCTGCCTATTATGTCTAATTACCCACAGTTGCAGAAAACAAGTGGTAGCAGAGTTAAGCCTTGCCTTACTGTAAATACATTCTAGTATTTTAGAACACAGGATCTACAACCAAGCTCAAACCAAGTTTCCTTTCCAGATGGATGCAGCCACCCCCACACAGTGCTCTTTCATCTTCAGTACATTGCTATTAAAGGACTCTGAAACAGTTGTTTAAAAATGGTTCTTACGAGTTGCTGTGCCAACCAAAAATGGACAACTAGAATGAAGCAGGCAGCAGCATCACACAGTTTGTAGTCCAAACACATGCATATCTTCAGATACAGGAAAAAACTGAAATCCCCTCAAGTCTCCCCTAAAAACACTGTAGGAACTGCCCACTGCAAATACCATTTTAGGCAATGGGATAAAACAAGCCAATCAAGGGTTTAGAAAGAACATGGTGTGCTTTATTGCTGCATAAAATTAGATATCATTTGGTATACATACTGTCTGCATATCCAAAATCAGTCATTAGGATTCCAATTTCATCAGATTAAGAGTAGGTTCAATTATACTGAATTCACCCAAAAACTGATCCATTCCAAACACACCCACACACCCCCAAAACCCACCCAAGTGATGCCTAAATATTTGTAAGTTAAATTTTATCTTGTTTGTTGGGATTTTAGAGAAGCAGGAAATCTGCTCCTTTCATTACATTCAGAAAGAACAGAGAGCTCTTACATGAGACTGCATTAACAGGTGACAGGAGCAGCACAGGAAGCACCAGCTACTTCAGCAGAATGTTCAAAGCTCCCTTTCAATTCTAACCCCAGGTGCTCCCACAGCCAACAAAGCCCACCAAGGGAGAGCCTAATTTCCCCCAAACACTTCTATGTACATCAGGAACAGAAACAAATCTGAAATGCTGTTTGAGGCTCAACCAAAATGTAGCTAAATGTGTTTTCCATCAGTTGGTTTAACACGAGCTGCTTCCCCCAGCTTGTGTCTACCCTCACACCAGTGTATCCTGTTGTGCTGCTTGCAAGGACAAGACAGATCACTCCCACAAATACATCTTCCATTGATCCAGAATAACAAAACCCTCTAAAAAGCCATGTATTTTGCTCTGTCAGAGTTCTGAATGTCACACAACACAGCTCTGTTTAGAGCTGTAGCTAATGAGGTGACACTACACAGGAGCACTGCAGGGGAAGGCACATCCCTGAAGGTACCAACTCCAGCAAACAGCACAGTCTGGCAATTAATTAACAGCTTAAGTGTTGATGGGGCAGCCAACTCCCTGGCCACCTGGAAATGAGCTACCTGGAATAACAGCCTCCAAAAACACAGACAAATGAAAAATAGCTTTGGAAAAGATGGCTGAGCAGGGGAAAAAAATCAGAATTTAATCACTAGCTGAACTGCAGATTCTTACTAACAGCAGCTACTTACAGCTCAAAACATTTAATTCACAAGACTGAAGGCATTAATACTTTTAAGTAAGAATCAATACTGACCAACTGCAGTCTTATTAGCTGAGGCTGAAAAGTAAATTAACTGCAGTGACTGAAATCATTTGGACAAGCAAAAGCCCTGGAAGAAAGGCCGTGCAACCATTGCCCTCACCAGCTTTCTTTTGCTGAGCAGCCATGCTGAACAGCAGGGCTGCTGCTTCCCTCTTTGTGCCAGGCTGCAGGCTGGCAGTGCCACACAGACTGCAGTGTCACACACACACTTCAGGGACACACACAGTGCTCTGGAGGGTCAAAGGAAGGACTGGGAATCCACAGTCCTGATCCTGCTGGATCACGTTGCTCTACACTCTGCATTTGTAACAATAAAGTATTTTAATCACCAGCTTATCAGTGCTGGCAGGCCTGAGACACCCCTGTTCTGGCAGGTGCACCGTGTCCAAGGACTCACCAGCAGTGTTAGAACCCTGTTCTTTATCTCCACAAGTATGGAAAGATGCATTTTAGTTAAAGTCTGAACTCTGCAAGCCACTTGCACAAGCTTTTTCAGACACTGGTGTATGAGAACATGACTCATAAGACCTTTATTTCCTTCTTGTACTTTTTTTACATGGCTACTGCTGCAGCAAAAAGTCTTCACAGGAAGCAATGAAGGAAAAAAAATCAGTCTAAAATATAAACTAGCAACAGGCAAGATAAAAGGATAAGCAGGGAAGATTCTTACTTCAGATTGCCCATGACACATCACTCAAACTACTGAAAAAGAAGACCCTGAATCTAACACAGGTAAAGAAATGAATCCAGCCAGAGTTAGTTCTGTACACCCAAGTGAAACAGCCATTTCAGCTCTCCAGTGTCAGCAGCAAGTCCCATCTGAGCTATGGGCAGCACAGACACCTCTCCAGTAAACATTTCCTCCCAGTGTGGTATCACAGAAGGCTGAAAAAAAGTGACCACACTGTTGCTACAAAGTAGATCTTAGAAGTTAAATATTTATGGAGGAGTAGCTCCTATTTCAGCATCTTAATTTACTCAGAAGACTGCAGTAAGGTTCTTCAAATATAACATGCAGAACTTCAAAGACTTTCTCCTGCTGGTTTTCATAGGAATGAAATAAGTAATTGCCACTCCCAAACCCACACGGGTTTTGCTTTCAAGTTTTTACCCTGTACATTTGATTTAGATGGGAGTTTACTAAAGCAGCAGTAATTATAAACTAGAGATTTGACTTTGTTAGGAAGAATACAGACTATTTAGAGATTCAGGTATAAGTTTAAATGTTTTCCATTTAAGTTTATTTCAAGAACATAAAATATATTCAACCTGTAGATGGGTGACTGTATTTACCAATAAAACTATTCCTTCAATCCTGTAAAAAATGTATTTTCTCCCCTTGAAAGATCAAAACTTTCACAGATAAAGAATTTACATCAGGAATAAGGTTTCCACTTCAGAAGCCAAGAAAAAAGGCTGCATGCTGCAGACATAATTTGGAAGCCAGTTAAAAAGCACAGAGAATTTAAATAATTAAGTTTACAACACTGGAATGGTTGATGCACTGATGCAGCCTGAACATGTACAAAATACAGTTCTGGTACTAATCACTGTCTTGTGCCTGCCATGAAAAATGTTACTCAGAAAGCGTGAAAGGGAACTAATGACAGGTAGATATAAATATCTGGATGCCAGCAGTAAAGGTGAAGGATCAAAGTGTTCTTTTGAAAAATACGTAACAACATTCTCCTGTGAGCAGTGCTACCCAGAACAGTAACTAAATTCTCATTTGACTTCAAGCACCTACTTCAAGTTTTGAAAGACAGGCTGATCACTTGATTGCAGGTGATGACAGAATCCTTTGCCACATCTAAATTAAAGCTGCTGCACAAATCTTCAGCTTCCCTGCAGTGCTGTGTAGTTGTTTTGCAACACTGCATGACTTCCCCAGGATAGCTGTAACTATCCTCACCAACGTGAACTTGCAGTCCTGAGAAATAACACAAGAAATTCAGTGTATTTGTAATCAAATTCCATATCCTGCATCCCTTTATTAGACAACAAAACAGAAATTAAACATCTATATTCAGATAATACCACTTGCCAAAACATGCAGACACTGGCTTTAGAATCCATGCTGAAGTAAACCCTGGCAATAAGCATGTAGTTCCTAAATTAGCCAACATTAACATTTGATACAAATATGTCAGCTATCATAAAATTCCATACCAGAAAGAATAAAAATAACCTCTTACAACACAGCTCTTGTTCTGTCCAAACACAAGATTACCAAATCAGTCTTAAAACAAGGAACATTTTCTGTGTGGCATTCAAAGATTGCCTGACAGATGTCAGAGCTGGGGGAAGGAGCAGCTCCATCAGCTGAGAGGGCTCTGATTCCTGCACACACTGCTCACACCTGAGGCCACAAAGCACAACAAAGTCTGCACACGGTTTATTCAGAAAATGGGGCTGCTGCTCCCTGGACATCACTGAGGCTGCTGCCAGAGCTTGGCCAGCTGAGCATGGATCACTTTACTGGTGTTACTGGGAAAAGCAACTACAAAGTGAGAACTATTTTTGCAGAGCTGATAGAAATGCCAATTCTGAGATTTTTCTCACACAAATATTTCTGACAGTGCTCTACATCACAAATATTTTCATCATTACTCATGTCCAGAAGATACTGCACCGCTGCAAAACACCCAAGAAATCAGCACTGAACTTCAGTGAGAGAATGCATCAATTCAGGCTTCCTGAGGGCTGCCAGGCTTTGTGTCTTCTCCAATGGGAACCCTCCCAAGGCAATGATTAAAATCAGCATGAAGTTATGTTTGAATAATTAAATGTCTATTTTATGAACTTGAGGACAGGAATGCCCCAGAGCTGGGGAAAAAGTAAGTAAGCATTTAACAGGTTTCATTCAAGTTGGTTTTTTTTCCCTTCTCTCACACATGATTATAAAAATGAAGGAAGTTAATACTGACAGTTTAATTTTCCTCTGTAACCAGGAAAGGTTTGATCTTCCATTTTTATAATCCAGCTATTACTGGCTGAAGTTTTTTGCTGTCAACTTCAAATTTATTGGCATTTTTTTCTCTTTATCCATGGACTTCACAACTTCTTACCATGCTCCTCTGAGCAGTCTGCAAACATTTAGATAACAAAGCTTTGTGGGACGCATGTGACCTTCGTTTGTACAGAAATACTGCAGCTCCACATAGACAGAGGATCTGCAGATGTGACTACAGAAGATCTGCAGAAGAACTACAGAAACACCAAAGGAAAGAGCATTAAAAAAGAACAATAGAAACAGAAATAAAAGCTAAAAGTCTCCTGAACTGTAAAGTCTGTACTTCACTGCACAGAAAGCTCAGTGTTAAAATAAGATCTTAATATTTTTAATATTTCTACAGTATTTTGGCTGCAATTGTACATGTATTCTGAGTTCTTTCAGCTACAAAAAAATCCAGTGTGTCAAGAGCAGGATGTGATTACTGAACAGAATAAAAGCATCTCACTTATCCCAGAAATCTTCTTACTTTATCTGTGATCTGAAGGAAGCCACGTGATATGTTCAACAGTGACTTCTTCTGCTGTTCTTACAAAGAGAGCTGTAAGATACAGACATTTTACTGTAAATTTGCTTTTTCTTACCCACTGCCACATGTGTGGAAGACTTTGGGCAAGATTTCTGGGATAAGTATATTCTGCAACACCAAACACATTTTCAAGTGCTTAAGTGTATTATTTTTCCTAATTTACTTACAGCCATCACTTAGAATTCCATATGACCAATGATCAGCGCCATGCTTAGAGTGCCTTAATGCTTTTAATTGTTTTTAAATGAAGAAGCCTTTCATTTGTCCAAGCTAAACTCAAATGCATTTCCCCAGGCAAACCTCCCATGATGCATGTACAAGACCTTTGGTACTAACAAAGTCCAGATAACCAAGCACTGCAGCTTTGAACAATGATCTAAAAAATGAAATGTTTCTACCTCACAGCGTCTGTTTACAGAGATTAAATCTAAAAGGACTTACTGTGACTGTGCCACTCTAGAGCTTCTCAGCTGTTAACTGTGCAGTGAACACACCAGGCCACGATAAAAAGGCTCAAAGTCACCTCCTCTGCTCATTTCTTCCACTCATTCCCACAGCTTCCCTGTAAGGATTTGCACAGGGGGATGGGACACAAAAATCCAGCACAGCCAGGATGGCTTCAAGTTTCAGAGCTGTTTAACAATGACATTTAGGATGAAAAATTTCAGTACCACGGAGTAACTCTTGAGTCCTGAAGTTCCTATTCCAATGAAAAGCTATTTAAATAAAAATTAGACTTTTTCCCTGCCTTGCCAAAAGCACAGTGTTCTCATTCCATGACACCAGACATCATCCCTAAGCTGTGTGAGAACATTTGTGCTGTGCTGAGCTTCCCATTGGGCATTCTTAGGTGCTTAAAATACCATAAAAGAACAAGTCACCTCTCCTGCTCACTGGCTATACAGAAATAAAGTCCTTTTGCTCACAGCAGCTTGGTGGGTGATGTGCCATGAGCCTCCTAATTGTGCTGGCTGTAACTGCTACATCCACAGGGACAGGGTTTTTGTGCTAGAAATCAGAAACAAGACTGATTAGTTCAATCACAAACTGTTATTTATTGAATGGTTCTACACTCAGTACAGAGATACAAACCATGCCTCTGGAACAGCTCACAATCCAAGCCAGGATTTCCCCAATACATTCCACAGAGAGATCACAAGTTCACATTCAAATGGAATTTCAGAAGTTTTGTTAACATTTGGGTTAGACATAATATATTCTAAGTCACAGAATCAGAGAATGGTTTGGGTTGGAAGGAACATTAAAAACATCATCCTATTCCATCCCCCCTGCCATGGCAGGGACACCTTCCACTATCCCAGGGTGCCCCAAGCCCCATCCAGCCTGGCCTTGGACACTTCCAGGGACCCAGGGGCAGCCACAGCTCCTGTGGGCACCCTGTGCCAGGGCCTGCCAACCCTCACGGGCAGGAACTCCTTCCTCATATGGAAGCTCTCAGTCAGTGCAAAGCCATTCCCCCCATCCTGTCACTCCATGCCCTTGGCCAAAGTCCCTCTCCAGGTCTCCTCTAGGTTCCCCTCTGATACTCTCCAGTTTATCCCCTGCATAAAACAGAATGACAGCACAGAATCAAAGCTCCCTCAACACTAAATGCCTCAACTTTTACACGTTTTGTACAGATCTTCAGCCATCGTTATAATAACAACCCAGATCCAAAATTCCAGACCTTTCCTCCATGTCAGGCCTTGCCTGCAGTCAATTCCAAACAAGTCTTGTGTGCTTTGTGCGTTATTAAACCTTCAGAGCTTACCTGCACCACACATGTCTGCTCACTGAACTCTCTGGAGAACTCTCCCATTACTTGCCCCTTTCCAAAGCATCAGGTTTAATAATAAAAAAAAAAAATACAAAAGACACCTTCAAAGCAGAACTTACAAGGGAACCATACCCAAATTAACCATATATTTTTGTCAAATTAACACAATGGTAATTTGTTAATCTGCTGTTGCTTTAGGTAACTCTTAGAGATGCCTTTTAGCTCACAGTGAGCACTGTCAAACAGATGCTCATTATTCTGGAATAAAAATTATGGATCTGTTACTGCAGAATAAAAACGATGCAAAACTATAAAGAAAAAAAAAACTGTGTTACCATAAGCCACAGAAAAAATTCTGCATAATACGTCAAAATGTGAAATTAAATTTAAAACGTTTGGTTTTATCATAGGCTTCCGCCAGTAACTCCCACTTAGTAAAGTCAAAGCTCGTCTCTAAGACCAAATTCTCTCAAAGAACTCTGACAGGTGCGGGTGTCCGCCTCGTAAGGCCGCACTCCAGGCCCAGGCACCACAACACCCCCACATCTCCCAGAAGAATCCCTCAGCCTCCCCCGCACTGCTCATGGCTGTCCCTGCACAGGGAACCGCGGGGAAGCGGTGGAGCAGCAGGAGCCGGGCGCGTTCCCTCCCCACACGCGTCACGAGGCCGCTGAAGGGCGGCGGAGCTGCGCCCTCCCCCGCGGGAAGGCGGCGCGGGCCGGCAGCCCCTACCTGCACCCCGGGCGTGTCTCTGTGGGGCGCTCGGGCCGCCCCGGCGGCTCCGCACCCTCACGGCGGGCGGTCCCGGCGCCTCCATGGCGGCCGCTCCACTTCCGGCTCAGGCCGGGCCCGCTCCTGCGCCATCGCCGTCGCAAGCGGGGCCGCCAGCGAGACCCAGCGAGTGGGTCGTACCGCCGGGAAGAGACGCGGTGCGACCTCAGCGGACCTCAGGATGAGCCTGCTGGCCGTTCCCTCCGCCGATCCTGCGGGCGCTCCCGCTCCTCCCTCTCCCCGCGGCCTAAAATGGGAAAGAGCCGCGCACAAAATGGCGCCTGCGACGCCGCGGACGCCGCGCCTGCGCGCCGCTCTCGCAAGCTCCGCCCCTACCGCCGCCGTCCCGCCCCCTCCCCGTCCTTCCCCCTCCCTCCCGCCCGTCCCGCCCCGAGCCAATCGCATCGCGCCGTTCCTCTTCCGGTCCCCGCCGCTGGCCAATCCCGTGCACCCGGGACCGCGCCGCCACCCAATGGGGGTGCTGTCCGCGGCGGCCCAATGCGCGCGGGGCGCCGGGGCGGCGGCCAATGGGAGAGGCCCCGCTCCCGCCGCTTGTTTATTGGGGCTCTCGCTGCGGCGCGGGGCGGGTCCGCGCGCGCGGGGGGGGGGAGGGGGGCGGGAGAGAGAGGGGGGGCGGAGCGGGGGCCGCGCTCAGCCGGGGCCGCCGCCGTCTGCGGAGGGGCCCGGGCGGCGCGGGGGCTGCGGAACGAGGAGTTCGCAGGTAGGAAGGGACGGGCGACGAGGAGGAGGGAGAAGAGGAGGAGGAGGAAGGAGAGAAGGAGGAAGAGGAGGCGGCGGTGGCGGCGGAGTTGCAGCTGCCGCGCCGCCGTCCCGGGGGAGGGGACGCGAAGCGGCTCCGGGAGCTGCGCTTTAAACCCCCCGCCCCCTCCCCGCCCTGTGGGAGCGCACGGGCGCGCGCGCCGCCCCCCTCACAGAGCGGGACCCCCGGGACCGGGACCCCCCAACTCTGTCCCGGTATCCCCGGGATCGGCCCCCGCGCTCCTTGGGCCGGGGGGCTGCGGCGCTGCCCCGGGGGGCGGCAGGCACAAGTCCCGGGAGGAGGAGGGGGCCCAGCGGGGCCGCGGAAAGTTGAGAGGGGGCCGGGGCGGGTGGGGGGCGGCGGCCCCTGAGCCCCGCGGAGCAAATGGCGACGTGACACACACCGAGCGCGGGGCCGCCCGGCGGGAAGCGGCGGCCGCGCTCCCTCGGCGCGGCCGGGACGGGCGGCGGCTCCTTCCCTCCGTCCCTCCCTCCCTCCCTCCGCCGAGCCTTGCCCGGGCTCCCCCCGCCGCCCCTCGCGGGGAGCCCCGCGCTCAGCCCTCAGCCTCCCCCGCTCTTGTTTTGCAGTGTTGCCCGTGCGAGGAGAAGTCCCGGAGCTGGAATCGCTCGCATAACCCTGAAAGATGAAGGTAGGCGGCTCCGGCGGGAGCGGGGATCGCCGCCCTGTTCGCCCGCCGCTCCGGAGATTTCATTTTTAATCGGGTTCCGTCTGGGCACGGCAGCAGCGGGGGAACGCGGGGTTCGCTGCGTGCTGTGGGTGCTGCTCTTGCACCCCGGCGAGGTGCAGGTGATTTAAAGCTCTCACCGCCGTGCAGGAGCGCTCGGAACATCCTCATCGCCTCTGAGTTGTTGTTGTCCTTCGGGCTCCCGTCTTTAAACGCTTCCTGTATCAGCAGCTGCTATGGCAAGTTTGCAAAACCACAGCTTTTGTCCCGCCTTTGCTGTTGCCGGTTTGCTCAGTACAAAGGCTCAACAATTGCAGTATAATTTACAAAACTTTTCCTTTTCCCTTCAGAGTTGAATGAAATAATCAAGTTATTACAAAAACCTTGTGCGTATCCCAGTTTATTTTAGATTCTGCACCCATTTCCTGTGTTTTCAATGTGGTTATTTTGTCCTTGTGTATTGGCTTGCAATGAGCACAGTAAAGTGAAATGTTGAGTATTAAAGTCCAGGTTAGGGAAAATGTGGTGAATATTTCTCTTTAAAAATGTACTGTCAATTAAGTTTTAATAAAGGCATTCCAGGAAAGAAAAATAATTGTTAATAGCTGTTTGAAAGCTTGCAACAGATTTCTCTAGAGGTCTCCTTTTAGTCACCAGGAAAGAAATCCTATATATAGAATGTTATAGACTGAATTGTAAGCATTGGGATGACACCAGTCTCAAACATTTTAAATAATCCGTGCCATTGGATTGCTGATAGCTGGAAAAATACAGCTGTCTGTTGCCTTTTTGTATGGAACCTACTTGAGTTAATAGTTGCTCCTTTACTTTGTTGCCCTTTTTGTAAGTAGATGTCTTCAGTATCAATGTGATATCCTCAAAAACATTTCTGGGAGAGGCTGGCAATGAATTGACAGGAGGTGTGTGTCAACATCAGTGGCAAACCAAAACTTCCTGTAACTTGTTTGTTGGGGTTTTTTTTTTTCCCTTTTGAAGAACTCTGCGATGGCAATCTCAAGGGCAGACAATTTATCAATTAAAAAGTCAACAGGTCTAAAACCCTAGGTGTAAAATGAAACCCATAATGATGCAGCTGTAAGTTTAAGTAAGAGCTGAAGTTTGTTTTTGTGTTTTTGTTCCCCTGCAGGCAGCAGATGAGCCTGCCTACCTGACAGTGGGGACTGATGTCAGTGCCAAGTACCGAGGTGCCTTCTGTGAGGCAAAGATCAAGACGGTGAAGAGGCTTGTGAAAGTCAAGGTGAGTGTCTGGGCTTTTGGTAAAGCATTGTGCTGAAAGGGCTGTCACAGGAGATCCTGCTCCTGAAGGTTAGAAAATGTTCCTCACTTCACTGTATGAATTTTAAACAACACTTAAATATTTGTTTTTTCATATTTTGTTTTTTGGTTTAGAATGAGTTTTGGGTTTTTTTTTTTGCTTTATTTTGTTTTTTTTATTTGTTGTTTTTTATTTTATTTTTTAGTGGCATGCTGGAACAAAAATGAACTTTCTTGCTTCTTTTTTCCTGACTGCATTTGTCTTCTGTTTTTGAATGCATCAGTTTCCCAGCAATAAGTTTTGATGTCAAATACAGGATTATGGCTTTACATGAATAATAAGGAATAAGAGCAGCCTCTTCAGAAGCAAAAGTTCCATTTCATACCAACTAGCACTCTCACTTTTACAGTTTGGAACTGAAAAGGCAATGCAAAAATGAGTTAACAGCAAGAGAGATGGTAATAATTTGTTTCTTAGGCCAGGTTTTAGCATGCTTAGGGTAATATTTAAGTTTTGAGCATCTTGATTCAGCTTCTAAAGCAGCATGCCCTGGCTGTAGCTGAATTTTTGTGCATGGATAGTATTGGCACATAGCATTCATTCACATTTACAGGGCTTTTGGAAAAACAACCAAAAGACAAAGTTGTCATTTTGGTGTTGTAATACTGTTGTAAATGTCACTATGTGAGAATAAGAATAAAACATTGTTAAATGCAAGTTAAAACTGAAAGTAAATACAGAAGTTGTTGTTCTTCTTTGTCTTGTTAAAGTCTTCCTACTTCCTACTTCAGTGCCTGCTGTCCAAGATATGTAAATAAGTCCTTAGTGACCCAAAATCCCCAAGAAATTGAGGTGAAAGCTGCTTTTTGTAACTATACATCCAAGCTTTTGTGTGCCTTAGTGCCTAAATCAAGTAGAACAATCCTCACCCTCTTCAGTTACATATATAGATCATATCACTTTATCTGAGTGCTTTTCATCAATAGAAAAAAATGTAATTCAGATACTGGAGTCTTTTGCTTGTTCTTAATAAGTACTTAGGGGAACTTGTGGTGTTCTTTGAAATGTGTGTTAATGAGAAGCTCTGTAGGAAGCAGCCTGCAGGTCTGACAAGCTTGATTTTGTCTGCATCTTTGGTCTGGTAGAGTATTTAGCCTGTTAATAGGTAGGAGTTGCTTTTTCTCATTAGAATCAGATGCTTTATTACTCCATGATAAGATTTGGAATTACACCAGGCTGCTGGGACTTGGTGGAAATTCCTGTCGCTGCCTCTCAATTCTGTTACAACAATAGAAGTTTTAACAAGCTAAGCCTGATACTGTCATTAAGATGTGTAGGCACACCCTGGCACGCTTGCCAAGAGTGCAAAAAGTCCAAAACGTCCCCTAGCCTTTTCCTGAGCAGCAGCACAACCTGTATTCATCCCTCTGCAATTTTTATTTTAGATTTTGTATCAGCATCAAGTGCATTTTGAACCTGAATGTGTGTTAATGCTGCTGCTGTTTTGGCATGCCATTGGTGTTGTGTTTATAAATACAGTACAGTGGAGTCTGTGCTTGCAGGATAATTGGGGGAGCCAGAAAACTGGACATCACTATCAAAGCAAGCTTCTGGAACTTTTGGTTCCTGAAAACAAATAGAAATTTTGGATTTTTTAAAAATTAAACTGCATAGGCTGATGTTCACACAGTTTCCTCACTGTTTTCTTCTAGAATGTAGGATTTTAAAGGCAGAAGCAAAGTTTACTTACATTGTAACTAATCCTTATTTTCATCAGGTGGGTGGTGTTCCACATCTTTGCCATAAAAACTTGCTTAAGGTGGCAGAAATGCTGTTATCATGGCCAGTTTGGTGATTTTTGATACATTTTTAATAAAGAGAGGTTTTTATTTTGGTTGTAGTTTAGTATTGAAAGTGTTGTCAGTGAAATGCTACAGTTGAATCAAAGAGAAAAAAAGCCCCACTGCTTAATCTTCTCATCTGGAAGCCCAATTCCAGGTTTGCCCTGAATTGTGTCAAATTCTTAACTCACTTAAAAATGTATTTTCTTTGCTTTGGAATGACTAGTGTTTGATTTACCCTGTCCTTTAATTATGATGTTTCAGATTAAAAATTAAATGTGATACTTGGGGCTTCCTGTCAGTAAAATTGGCTATGCCAAGTGTTTTCTGTTGAGTAATGTTTGAGTCTAATTGATAATCTTAATGTGGATAATATGATTTTTTAAATATATATACACATTTTCTTGTGGGTTTTTTTTTGTGTGCTGTTAAGAAATCAGATGCAAATTAAAAAGTTCATGAATGTTTTTCAGGTGGTCTTGAAGGGGGATAACTCAACTCAGTTAGTGCAAGATGACCAAGTTAAAGGACCTCTAAGAGTATGTATATTGCATGCCTTCTTTTGGTAATCACATAAATCTCCTAAAACTCTTAAATATTGAAGTTGTTTAGGTGGATACCGGTTCTTCAGGATTGAAATCAACAGAAGGAGGCCCATCACTTAAATTAGCTGAGTTCTGAGGAATTAGTCTTAATTTTTGTAGCTGTTTATGCTTCTCTGTGTTGTGTACTTGATACACAGTTTTGTCTGCATAGGAATTTTTGTATCTTCTCATAAAATACAAAACTTCTTATAAATAATGAAATGTTGAAACTTCTCAGAAGTAATTAACAACTTGACTGCTAAGCCCATTAGACAAGAGTAAATACAATTACTCAGTGTTTTAGAATAATTGATGTATTTTATATAAAAAGGTGTGTGTTTGTATTTTCATTTTGTGTAACAGTTGTGTGCTAAAATGCAGAGCTGTGTTATAAGCACTGAATGCAAATGGAGTTCTCCAGAGAAGGTCATCTTGTATTTGTCTTTTCTGTGTTGCTCCTGCAGGAGCACCAAGGCTGCTACTAAAATTCTGATCTAGCTGACACTAGAACTGTGTTTAAAGTATAAGAGATATTAGTAATTGAATGATTATCACAAATGAATTAATGACTTTGGATATTTGTTTTCTCTTGGCTTTTTATTTCTTGAGATGCTGAATTAGATGTTCTGAGTTTCTCAGTGCTTTGGTGTCTGCTTGTAGTTCAGCCTTCCTGCTGAAGGACCTTTGTTCTTACCTGTAACTAAACAGGGTCTTACAATAACTAAACTTTCAAAGCAGCATTTAGCTAAATAGAGTCTTAAAAAGCAAATCTGGTTTGCTGGGAGGATCAATGTGTTTTTATCAATTTTCTGAGTGTGGGCTTCCAGGTAACCTTGAGCTGCTCCTTGTTGCAGGTTGGAGCAATGGTTGAAACCAAAATGCCCGATGGATCTTTTCAGGAAGCAGTTATCAGCAAGCTGACAGATGCCAGTTGGTACACTGTAGGTGAGTGGCCATGTTTCATTTATGGGCTGTAATCTTTGAACAATATATTTCTAATTATAGGTAACAATGTCAGTAATTACATCTTGTTTTTGCATAATCTGAGATAGTTTTTGGAGGGACTTTTTTTAAACTTGTCCACATCTTGATTCCATTTCAAGCAGGATAATAATTAATTGCTGTTCAGGGAGGCTTTTGCACTGGTAATTACAGGGCTGAATATTCAAGTTTTGTTTGATACAGTGTACCTGTAGTCATAGTGGTTGCACTCAGTGAAATTCAGAATAATTTTTGCAGATTTTAAGACATAAACATTGTAAAATCATTCTTCCAGCTGAAAATCTGTGGCATGAAAGAAATGACTAAAATATATGAGCCTCCTTGGACTGTGTGCAAGCTTGTACACAAGGAAAACATGGATAGAAGACAGAATCTATTTCTTTTTAAGAGAAGAATCACATGCCACACAATAAAAGAGGAGGCATTCATTTATAATGTGAATAGCTGTTTCCTTTAATAACATTTTTGAATAATGATCTAAAGTAAAATAGAAAACTACTTTTCTCCTCATGTTGGAGGCTCATGTGGTGTTAAGTGGTTGAAATAGAAAGTTCAGAATGCAGGGTCAGCGAAATGTCAGTGTTGAACAAGAATTCATTGTAAAACAAGTTTCCTTATTTTCAATAATTCTGATCTCCAGGTTTTTCTGAAACAACTTTAAGAACAGAATGACAAAACTCAGGGACATTCAAGTATTAGTACAGAAGCAAATATAAAAGGACAGTATTTGAATCAGAGGGCTTTGCAAGCGCCCATCCTTTTTTTGTACATCTTTCTTCCAGCAGTGGAGCCTTCTATTCCCTGATAGTTGCCTAGAAGGAGCTTGCTCCTGTTAATTGTCCTGTACATGCTACTCTTGGGCATTGCTGTGGAGATTAGGACTTGTAAATTTAAACTCTGTGTTTCTCATTAGCTGCCTTGGGTACCAAATCTATTCAGCTTTACTTCATATTCTTCCATCCTCGCTTGAGGAGTCCTCTGTCCCATGAACTCTTAATCATTTTGGTTCATTAACCCCTTTTTAAGATTTAAATAAGCTGTTGTCAGTAATTCAGCATTTCCTTTGCAGTAGGTGAGGTTCTGTTGTCTTTGGTGGGATCAGGATAAAGCTCTGCAGATCATTTGGAAGGATTTATTGCTTTATGATTATTATTGTTAGTGAGTGCTTTAACTCTAAGCTGGTTGACAAAGCTCACTGTTCTTTGCCTTTTTCTTCAGGATTATAACATTGCTGTAAAATTGTAGTGGATGTCAGGTCAGGGAGGAAAGGCAGGATTATTTTGGAGTGCAGAAGATTTAAAATCTGCTTAGTTTAGTACTGTGATGTGACATATTCAAGGTACAACACTGGACCTTTAACTTCTCTTTATAGATTTTCAGGGGTTCACCATTCTGTTACAGAAGTGATAAGAAACAGAGTCTTGCACAATATCATGGTTTATGAGTTAACATTCTAATTGTAGAACTCCCAGCTGATTTCAATTTTCAAGTAGCACTTTCAGCTAATTCTGTTTGAATTTGGGCCAGAAGACATTTGTCTTCTTACATTTGACATGTGAACTTTAAATCCCTTGTTTGGGGCATGAGTTTTGTCTGTGTTTTCTTTTTTTTTCTTTTTTACTACTTTTCCCCCCTCTTTTCTTTTGAGCAATGCATTTCTGCCAAAAAAGCTTTACTTGATGAGCAGGAAATGTGAACAGTGAATAAATGCTCTGCCCTGTATTAATGGATTGTTGTTTATATTTAACAACTTGTTGAACTCTCCCCAATTATGTAACAAAGAACTCATGCATGCCATGATTTTTACTTCACACACTTAAATGCTGTTCCTCAGAAACTTGAACCAATGGATTAATTAACTACTGTGATTTTCCTTCCCCAAATAATATTTTTTGACAGTCAGAATGGAGAAAATAAAATATTTTTCCATATGCAAATATATTATGACAGCTAGAATTTTGTAAAAGTTTGGAGCTCGGGGGGATTTAAGTAATTTTATGGTAAATGAATATGCAGAGCTGTTACATGGTGCTTTAACTATGAGAATACAATTGTAGTTGTTGGGTTTAGGTCTTAGGAACATTTTTGTTAGTTCTGTGTGGAGGGTTGCTTGTTGGAGTTGAAAGCACAGGTAACACTGACCAGGGTAAGCAGATCATCAATTTTGCATCGTGGTTCTTCTGCAGTTAAAACTGGGAAAGTGTTCTAGGTTGAGTACAGGAACATTGACATGTGAAAAATAAGCTTTATCTTCAGCCTGCTGCTTCCATTGTGTCTTTGCAGAAAGTTTTGGATACACATGAGGTGTATATTTATGGTGCTGGTAAAGCAAACAGTTGAACTGGTTGCTTTTTAGTAGCTGGTGGCTGTGCTGCTCCACAGCCTCCCTGACTGATGCAGTCACAGCTGAGGGAAGTGGATTACCCAGGCTCCAGGTTTACAGGGTGCCTCCCTGAACATTTTGAGATGGAAAGCACAAGGGAAAGCTTGTATTTCAGTAGTTTGTGCATTTCCCTTACTATTTATTCTCTGTTATCTAACATCTCTTTCTCAGTGGTGTAAAAGCAAACTGATCTCTGGCTAGTGAAACCAGGAATATTTTCAGAATATTAAGTAGAGATGTGTAAAAAATGCCAAAACGAACTGCCTGTGTGCCTGGCAAGAACTGATGACGTTCACTTTTGCATATCAGTTTCATGTAGGGATGTAAAGGAGAAAAGTCACCTGAAACAACTTTGCTTTGGTCAATAAATGGAACCAGTGGAAGTGCTGAGCTTGCTATAATAGGCTACTTTGCCACCACTGTAATGCAGGAGGCACAGTGATGATCAGTTTGTGTATTTCAATATTATCTCCTGGTTAATGGTGTTCATGTACCCAGAATAAACAAGGCTTTCTTTTTATTGTAGCTTCAACAGAATCACTTTTTGACCTCTTTTTATATGACAGTGATGTTAATCTAGCCATGTAGTCCTATTGAACATTTCAGCTGTGATTTGGAAATACTTCTGAAGTTACCTTTGAAATTCAGCTTTTCGGTATAAGCAGGTAAAGAGGCAAAAGCTGCTTGGAGTGGAAGTGTAGAAGTGTCTGGGAAATGTCACTGCACAAGGCACTCCTCAAATCCAAAGTGATGTGACACTAATACGGGTTCAAGTTCTTTGGTTAACAAATGGTTCCATTGGACCTGGTGATTTTACTAAGTGCTTCAATGATGTTTTTCTTTAGAGTGCAGTTATCTAAAATGAACTTCTTTAATTTACAAATTACAAAGTGGTGCATTGATGCTTTTGAAGTGCTGAATATATTGTTAGGTGATAATTGCATAGAACTAGAATGGTCTGTCAGATCTGCTTTAGCTGAACAAGGTTTGAATTACAGTTTACTGAGTGTACCATCTACCTGATTCTCTATTACCTTGTAAAATGCTTCAGGTAAATACTGAAATAATGTCTGAAATGACAAACAAAGAAACCACAACCTGGACCACACCTTACAAAGTGCATTGTTGTATTTTCCTTCTCTCACACCCTGCCTGGAGTCTTACAAGCATTACCAGAATTTCAGAAAACATAAATCCTTATGTAGATGTTCTTTGAGGAAACACTTTTGAATCACTTCTGCACAGACCTAGAAGTGATGTAAATATATATATTAGTGAGACACAGGATTTCATTTGAGCAGGCATCCAGGAGTTGCTGTTAGAATGGCCTGGTTTGCCCCATGTCATCTCTCCTTTGAAAAAGCTCAGGTCAGTGATCTGTGTGTGCTTAGGTCTCTGTTTATTATGTAATATAATTTCTACAACTTTAAACAAGTTAAAACAAAACCAGATCAAATACAGTGAGCTTTGTATCTTGCTAGGTAGACTAATGGAAAAGTGTTTCTAAAGGAAGAAATAAAAAACATTTATTAACTTCCAGTAATGTTTCCTGTGAAATGAGTAGGAAATACGAGAGGGAAACAGGGAGAGGTCTTGGCAGTTTCTGGCAGACCTTGCTGTCAGTTTTTAGGATTTTATGTACTGCTTAGAGTGAAAGGGAATGTGATGCCTTACTTTTTGAGACTTTAGCCTTTCAGACACCTCTGAGGCACCTCAGTGAGCCCACAGCTCTGTTGGTGGCTTCTTCCTCTCATGTAATCTTGGTGGCAGTTTCCAGGAAATGCTGAGTTGAGTGTGTGTGAGCAGAATTAGAGACCTGGGTGCTTGTTCTGGGTATGAAGTGGAGTCTCAGCCCCAACTGCATCACTTCACGTTACTGTGGTGGTGACATCATGGAAATTAAAGATACTGAGGCTTTGGTTTTAGTCATCTTGCATGTTCCATGGATTTTGAAAATTCCACTTCATAATGCTGATGATATTTATCAGCAAATGAACCAACACTGATGTCCCAGGACTTGAGGAACAGGGTTGCTAGCAGGAGCTATTTATAGTCACATTTTCCTATTTTTAAAAGAAGTTTTCTTCTGATGCTTTGTGGAGCTATTTATGCTAAGAAGAAGAATAGGCTTGGTCCTGTGTCACTCCAGCTGTAAGCTCTTACTCCAAGGATGCTGGGAGCTCTCGGTGCCCCCACAGCCAGCTGGGTCCATCCATGGCAGAGAGCTGCTGGTTTGTCCCATCCTGTGCTGTGTGCCAGGCACTGGCCATGGCTGCAGGGCTGGTCTGACCAGTTCCCAGCGTCCTGCTGAGGTCCACGTGGCACCAGCATCACCTCTGGGCTGTGCATGTGTCATCCAGGAATCCAGAACCACAGGTGTTTGCCTCCACTTGGCTGGTGTTCTCCACCACCATGACCCATCATAAGTTTGTTCTTTTAAAAATTTGCTTGTGTGGGTTTTGAGGAAACCCTGTATTGTCCAGAGCCCTTCCATGGGATGTGTTGTTCAAGTGCACCTGTGGCACATAAAAATGCTGCAGTAGCTCTCTGGAGAATCTAGAAAAAAATCTATGTGTTGTATTTACACATGTTTAGGGAACAGGTGTGTAGAGAAGCAAGATTTTGTAGTGAAAAAATAGTATTTTAACAGTAGAACCTTGTTGAAAATCAACTGGATCTGATCTTTGCTTTTAAAACCACCTTTGTTACTATGTGAACTGAGGGTTAAAAATATCTTAAAATTGTGTACAAACAATACTCTAGGGAAAGAAAGGAGGTAGATTTTTTCTCTAATCTCTTTTATGTGTAACAATAGTAAGATTAACATTTCAGAAAAAGCAATTTCAGGCACCAAGATTTTGTCTGGGAGGTGATAGTTTTCTATGAGTAGCCTCAAAGGTCACTCAAACTTCCCTGTCTTCTGGGATATTTCAAATATATTTTTGTAAGAGGAACTTGGGCTCACTTAAAATAATTTTAAAATATTAAATTTGAGTTGTGTGGTGTCTCAGTAGCACAGTACAGTGCAGTACTTGCTCTTAAGTCCTTTTACAGTGATGAATTAGTAGTACAGCCCTTGTCTACAAGGCCATTCAACAAGCACTGCACAGCTCCTGGTGCTTTCTATATTGTTTCCATAGCTGAACCCCAAATATCTGCAAAATCTGCACACATTAGTCAAGACATTCCTAGACAGCATCTCTTGCAGTTCATAAATTGCTGCTTTGCCAGGCAGCCAGTGAGAATAATTCAATGTGCACAGTGACACTGAACAGTTTAATTTGTGGTATGTACTTTCATTTCATTGTCTTGGTGACTTAAAAGTTTCTCAGTGGGTTGGGAAATGAGACCAAATTGTTTCCTTGCAGTGTAGAATCTAATCTCTCTTGGTTTGGGCAGCAGCAGTAATACAACTTGTTGGATTTGAAGTTTGCAAGATGCAGCCTTGAGGGTTGTTTTCCATGTGCACTTGTGTGTCACAGAACTGTCACAGACACTGCCTTGTCCTGGTGACACTGGTGGCTCTGTGGAAGTCATCTCAAAACTGCCATGAGGATGTTCTCTCTAGAGTTCAGCTCTCTTCTCCTTTTTCTGTCTTGGTTTTTTTTTCCTTAAATCTGTTTATAATGTAGCTATATATATTTTCTAAACAAGATGTAGTCAAACTGATCTGTAGTATTTTGTGACAAGCTTCTTCACAGTTCCTAAAAATGATTTTGATTAGTTGACTGGTTAACATTATATATTTAAATACAGGAAAACCAAACTTGAGACAGCCTTTTTGTAAAGACAGGGTTAGTGGATTTTTGCTGATGGTGTATATAAGTCTGTGTCGTGGGTTGACAGCCTTTATCCCAATATCGTGTGTTGTGTCTGGCAGCTGCACCTTCCCCCCCCCCCCCGGCCGTTTTGCTGCGGCGGGACGGGGAGGAGGGGTGAATGTGACTGGGGCACCCTTGGCTTTTGGCTTTTGCTGCTTGGCTTGGCTTGCTGCTGCTTGCTTGCTTGCTCGCTCCTGCCTCAGCTCTTAGCCGATAGCTGCTTTTTTGCTGCTTTTTTTTTTCTGCTTTCTGTGCTGTTTGGTTTTTCCTTTCCCTTTTCTTTCATTCCCTCTTCCTTACCCCCCCCCCCCCCGAAGATACTGGACCGGCTCCGGACCTGACCTGGGACGTCCAGGACCCCCGGAGTCTGCGAGAGAAGCTCAGCGCCCTCCACAGCACTGCCTGGTTTTCTTTTCTTTTCTTGTGTTGGGGAGTGTTCTTGTGTTCTTTGTCATTTGTCAATAAATAGGTTTTGTTTTCCACTGTGCTCCTCCGAGGAATTCCTTCCCGAACCCGGTATTGGGGGAGGGGTGGTTGGAGGTTTGTTTTTTAGGGGACTCCCTTTTGGAGATTTCCCCTAATTTGTCCTAAACCAGGACATTCTTTTTGGTGCATTGGCCGGGAAATAGGAGGCCAAAGACAGTGGAAAAAACCTATAACAATAATATTTTGGTTTTGGTTGTTTTGTGGGCATATTGGTAATTCATAATGTCATTTGGGGTGGAAGCCTGCCGGTATTTCTGGTCCCTCGGGGTTTTTGAAGTTTTAATACCTTTGTGGTCCCTAGGGTTATTTCCTTACCCGGAAATAGCTCTGGCGTTGTCCCTAATAAGTAGCTCTTGTGGGCGGAGGGCACTAACCAGAATAGTCATTGGGCTGGTCTTATGTGTGATGATTTGTCGGAGGTTTATAAAAATGCTGGACTTTGTTTCAGGAATGTATGGATTGTTGTCATGGCTGTGTACTCGGTTTGTTTGGAGAGAAGAAGGGGAAGGGGCTTTTCAGCTTTCATTTTCCTTCTTCTCCTCCGAATTGTTGACATCTCTATTAGGAAATATTGAATTTCCCCTGAGTTTAAAAGAAACCATCTTTCTGGCATTTAATTTATTAAGCCTTTTCTATACTGTCTGGAGTGTATATAAAATGAAAGCTGAGATTTCTAGAGTGGTTAGAGAGACTCCTGATTCAGGAGTAAAACAAAACAGGAAAAATCTTGACTGGAGTGGGAAATGGCAGGATATGGGCCAGACTTTAAAGGAATTTTCTGATCCTATAGACTGGGACTTCCCATCTGATCAAATCCATAACCCAGTCGAAGTGGCAAAGTATTTGAGGGAGAAATGCCATGGTGATACTAAGGAGGAAAGGATTACTGCAGTGAGCTGGGCCTTGGCATTTGTTTACCGTACTCTGCTAGATACTGTGGAGCAGCAGATAGCAGAAAGGGAACAGGGAGATAAGGTAGTTACTATCCCAGTGACCCAGGCTGCAGCTAACATCCCAGGCTCCAGGCTAGCAGCTGAATCAGACAATAGGCCTCAACCCATGGCTGTTGCAGCTAATACAAGAGGTGGAAAGTGTAAAGACAAGACCGATCGAAAGGTGGAGGATGATGATGATGATGCAGGAGAAGGACCCTCACCAAAATCAGAGGCCACATCAAGGGGCACAGATTCTGGAGCCAATATTGACTCCTTTTTCTCTGAAGGACCTCAGAGGCCTAAGAAAGGATTACAGACGACAACCTGATGAATCTATAATTAGTTGGTTAGTCCGCCTTTGGGATGCTGCAGGGGAGGTTACGATTTTGGATGGTACTGAAGCGAGGCATTTGGGATCCCTGTCACATGATCCTGTCATCGATCAAGGTATGATGAGCAGGGCTAGACCTCACAGTCTCTGGGAACGGGTCCTGGATGGTGTAGCACAAAGATACTTATGTGCAGATGATCTCTATATACAGCAGACACGGTGGAAGACCATAGAACAGGGGATCCAACGTCTGAGAGAGATGGCGGTGGCAGAGCTCATTTTCTCAGATGATATAACAACTAGGAATCCGGACCTGGTACCATGCACACCTGTAATGTGGAGGAAGCTTGTGCGACTTGGGCCACCTGAATACGCTTCTGCCCTAGCAATAATGAAGCGGGATGATCCATATGAGACTGTGCTCGATATGGCGAAGAAGCTTGAGCGTATGCAGATGCTGTGCATGGTCCAACTCATGCCAGAATTGCAGCAGTGGAAACCCGACTGCAGAAACTAGAGGACAAAATAGAGGAGAATCATAAGAAACTGCGGGGAAGAGATTAAGGAGGACCTTATTCAAATCTCAGCTGTACAAATTAGAGGCCCTGGTATCCAACGCTGGCGCTCCTTTGATGGGGAGAGAAGGTACATCCCACGGGCTGAGTTATGGGACTTTCTGCGTGAGTCTGGAGAAGACATGAGGAGATGGGACAGAAAACCCACCGCTGCTTTGGCACAACGGGTGCGTGTTTTGAAGGAAAGAGGAAGTATCACCAAAGAGAGCAGCTCCGGTTGCTCGTAGCCGAGATGTTAAGTATGATGATGGCGATGACATGTCTGATCCCTTGAAGGAACTTCTAAGGCATACGCCCAAGGAAAGAAGGACAATCTGGCTTAGAGGGCCCTGCCTCTAGCCAGGGAGAGGCATGGGAAAACCGGGTCTTTTGGAAGGTGTGGATCAGATGGCCTGGCACATCAGAGCCACAAAACTATGAAGCATTGGTTGACACTGGATCACAGTGTACCTTAATGCCATCGGAACACGTGGGGACAGAACCTGTTTCCATTGCTGGAGTGACGGGGGATCACAACAGTTGACTTTGGTGGAAGCTGAGGTGAGCTTGACTGGGAAGGAGTGGCAGGAACATCCGATTGTGACTGGTCCAGAGGCTCCGTGTATTTTGGGCATAGACTTCCTCCGAAATGGCTATTACAAAGATCCTAAAGGGACTCAGGTGGGCTTTTGGAATAGCTGCAGTGGAGATAGAGGGTATTAAACAATTGAATACCTTGTCTGGACTATCAGAGAATCCATCTGCAGTAGGACTCTTGAAGGTAGAGGAGCAACGAGTGCCAATTGCCACCTCAACAGTGCACCGCAGAGGCAGTACCGGACGAATCGAGATGCCGTGATCCCCATCCACAAGATGATCCGAGAGCTGGAGAGCCAAGGGGTGGTCAGTAAAACCCACTCACCCTTTAACAGCCCTATCTGGCCTGTGCGAAAATCTGACGGTGAATGGAGATTGACTGTGGATTATCGTGCCTTGAATGAAGTGACTCCACCACTGAGTGCGGCTGTACCGGACATACTGGAACTGCAGTACGAGCTGGAGTCAAGGCAGCAAAGTGGTGCGCGACCATCGATATTGCTAACGCATTTTTCTCCATTCCTCTGGCAGTAGAATGCAGGCCTCAGTTTGCTTTCACATGGAGGGAGTGCAGTATACCTGGAACCGATTGCCCCAGGGGTGGAAACACAGTCCTACCATCTGTCATGGACTGATCCAGGCTGCACTAGAAGAGGGTGAGGCTCCAGAACATCTACAATATATTGATGATATCATTGTTTGGGGGAACACGGCAATAGAAGTGTTCAAGAAAGGAGAGAGGATCATTCATATTCTCCTGGAAGCCGGATTTGCCATTAAGAAGAGCAAAGTCAAGGGACCTGCCGAGAAATCCAGTTCTTGGGGTGAAGTGGCAAGACGGACGGCGTCAGATTCCTGCGGATGTTATTAACAAAATCACTGCTATGTCCCCACCAACTGATAAGAAGGAAACCCAAGCTTTCTTAGGTGCTATAGGTTTCTGGAGGATGCACATCCCTGAGTATAGTCAGATTGTGAGACCCCTTTATCTGGTTACCCCATAAGAAGAACGACTTCCATTGGGGCCCTGAGCAGCAGCAAGCTTTTGTCCAGATCAAGCAGGAGATCGCTCATGCTGTAGCCCTTGGTCCGGTCAGGGACGGGACCAGATGTGAAGAACGTGCTCTACTCTGCAGCCGGGAGCCATGGTCTGTCCTGGAGCCTTTGGCAAAAGCTGCCTGGTGAGACCCGAGGCCGACCATTGGGATTTTGGAGTCGGAGCTACAGGGGGTCTGAAGATAACTATACTCCGACAGAAAAGGAAATCTTGGCCGCCTATGAAGGAGTCCAAGCCGCTTTCGGAGGTGATTGGTACAGAGGCTCAACTCCTTCTGGCACCCCGACTACGGTGCTGGGATGGATGTTCAGAGGAAAGGTTCCCTCTACCCACCATGCCACCAGTGCTACTTGGAGTAAGTGGATTGCCCTCATTACACAGCGCTTCCGAATTGGGAAGTTAAATCGCCCTGGGATTTTGGAAATAATTACAAATTGGCCCGAGGGTGAGAGCTTTAGTGTCGCGGATGAGGAACAAGAGCCAGTGACCCGGGTTGAGGAAGCTCCGCCATACAATCAGTTGCCAGCAGAAGAAACACGTTATGCTCTATTCACCGATGGTTCTTGTCGGCGTCATAGGGATGAAACGGAGGTGGAAGGCAGCTGTATGGAGTCCCACTCGACGGGTTGCAGAGGCTACTGAAGGAGAGGGTGAATCCAGTCAATTTGCTGAAATCAAAGCTATTCAACTGGCCCTAGGTATTGCAGAGAGAGAGAAGTGGCCAAGGCTCTATTTGTATACCGATTCTTGGATGGTAGCCAACGCTCTATGGGGATGGCTGAAGAGATGGAAAGAGGCGAACTGGCAGCGCAGAGGAAAACCAATTTGGGCTGCGGAAGAGTGGAAAGATATCGCCACTCGGTTAGAGAAGTTACCTGTGAAGGTTCGCCATGTAGATGCCCATGTCCCCAGAAGCAGAGCTAATGAAGAGCAGCAAAACAACCAACAAGTACATCAGGCTGCACAGATAGGGGAGTTGAAGATAGATCTTGACTGGGAGCATAAGGAGAGTTATTCTTAGCACGATGGGCCCATGATGCCTCAGGCCACCAGGGTAGAGACGCCACCTATAAGTGGGCACGAGACCGAGGGGTGGATCTGACCATGGACAGTATCTCTCAGGTTATTCGTGACTGTGAGACATGCGCTGCCATTAAGCAGGCCAAGCGGGTGAAGCCCCTCTGGTATGGGGGGCGGTGGTCTAAGTACAAGTATGGGGAGGCCTGGCAGATTGATTACATCACACTGCCTCAAACCCGCCAAGGCAAGCGCTATGTACTAACCATGGTAGAAGCCACCACGGGATGGTTGGAAACCTACCCTGTGTCTCATGCTACAGCCCATAACACTATCTTTGGCCTTGAAAAGCAGGTCCTTTGGTGGCACGGTACTCCCGAGAGAATTGAGTTGGATAATGGAACTCATTTTAAAAACAATCTTATTAATACTTGGGCTAGGGAACATGGCATCAAGTGGGTGTACCATATCCCCTATCATGCACCAGCTGCAGGAAGGTGGAAAGGTATAATGGATTGTTAAAACCACCTTGAAAGCATTGGGTGGGGGTCTTTAAGAAACTGGGAGCAGCATTTGGCAAAGGCTACCTGGTTAGTTAACACTGAGGTTCCACCAACCGAGCGGGTCCTGCTCAGTCGGAGCTCCTTAATATAGTAGATGGGGATAAAGCCCCAGTGGCCCATGTCAGAGGTTTGTTGGGAAAGACAGTATGGATCAACCCTGCCTCGAGTACAGACAAACCCATCCGTGGGATTGTCTTTGCTCAGGACCAGGTTATACATGGTGGATAATGCAGAAAGATGGAACAACACGGTGTGTACCTCAGGGAGACCTAATTGTAGGATGAGAGTCATATATGAATGTCATTGTTTGTTGAATGTAAGACAGAAGGAAACTGTAAGTGTCAAAGGTCTGAGCAAGTAAGATGAGAGGAATGCGTAAGTGTAAAAGGTGTGAGTAAGTGAAATGAAAGTTTTTTTTATTGTATGTTCACGATATGGGATAAGGGTGGAGTGTCGTGGGTTGACAGCCTTTATCCCAATATGTGTTGTGTCTGGCAGTTGCATTCTCCCCCCCGGCCGTTTTGCTGCGGCGGGACGGGGAGGAGGGTGAATGTGACTGGGGCACCTTGGCTTTTGCTTTTGCTGCTTGGCTTGGCTTGCTGCTGCTTGCTTGCTTGCTCGCTCCTGCCTCAGCTCTTAGCCGATAGCTGCTTTTTTGCTGCTTTTTTTTTTCTGCTTTCTGTGCTGTTTGGTTTTTCCTTTCCCTTTTCTTTCATTCCCTCTTCCTTACCCCCTGAAGATACTGGACCGGCTCCGGACCTGACCTGGGACGTCCAGGACCCCCGGAGTCTGCGAGAGAAGCTCAGCGCCCTCCACAGCACTGCCTGGTTTTCTTTTCTTTTCTTGTGTTGGGGAGTGTTCTTGTGTTCTTTGTCATTTGTCAATAAATAGGTTTTGTTTTCCACTGTGCTCCTCCGAGGAATTCCTTCCCGAACCCGGTATTGGGGGAGGGGTGGTTGGAGGTTTGTTTTTTAGGGGACTCCCTTTTGGAGATTTCCCCTAATTTGTCCTAAACCAGGACAGTCTGCTATAGACAGGAAATGGAAGATACCAGCTCATCAATAATGAGTTTAAAGTTGCATTTTTGAGGTACTGAACTTTCAGTAAATTTTTTTTTTAGTTCTTGCAAAGTGTTGTATTGATCACCAGTTGGAAGTTTTGTTTTTATTTTTCTGCCCTAGATTAGCATTGTGTAGATTTCCACAAACAGAAAAAACCCAATTCTGTTTCTTTCCTATTATCCTAGACAAGGTCGAGATGCAGCAAAATTCTGAAAATTTCCATTTTATTGTTGCTGTGTCAATATGCTCTGTATGGAACATATTGGACTCAGTTCTTGGGATTAGACCAAGCATTATGGCAGAGACTGTTCCTCCAGGTTGTGCTGCTTACTCATCTCTTTTCCCCTTCTGTCAGTGTTCCTCATTAAGGAACGTGTTTGGAGGAAAGGGCTCTGCCTTGCAGAAATGTGGCTTTCCTCCCTCCCTTCCCGGGATGCTCCCTTGGCTGTTCAGCAGCAGGGAGCAGTTCCTGGCTAGTTTGTATCCTTCTCTTCCCAGAAATCTGCTCCTGCGCCCTGTTGCCCCAGCAAGCCCCTGCCCACTGTGAGGTGAGGCAATGGGAGGAGCTCAAGGGCTTCTGCTTTTTCACCCTTAATTTTGGAAGGACAGGACAGTAATTTCCTCTTTAGAGATGAGAATGGTGACACTGTAAACACATCCTTTGATGACTTCATTGTGTCTGTGTGGATGGGGAGATGTCTCCTTGTCTTCTGTTCCTGTTTCCTGCCCTCTCCCTGCCCAGTGAATCTTCCTTATAAAACACAACCTTTAGGATTTTTGCTTTTGAAGAATTTGGACTTGGAGCAATAACCTGTTGAAGGAAGGAAGAACATTAATTTAAAAGTTTTTGGTTTGATTGTTTGTTGTAGGCATTTCAGCTACAGTTAAACAACCTTGCTTCTGGATGAGATTAAAAAGAGGAATGAATTTGCAGCTTAGAGTGTATTAAGTTCTTCTGACACGACTGTTATCACAGCTTCAGAATATCTCATAGCCAAAAACTGTGCCATCTGCCTTACTGCTTATATTTACAGAATCCTTAATGTTTGATACTGAGCCTTGGACAGACATTCCCTTAAATCCTCTAGGACTGGCATTAAAGAGTCACTCACAGGGTGACATGTATATGAGCAGTACTTTGGTGTAGCAGATTTTTCTGAAGAGTGAGATGGAAACCACAAGGCCTATTTAGTTTAAGAAATGCTTGTATTTTTAAAGGTGCTGAGTTTATCAGGGTGAGTTTCTGGCTGCCCTTTCAGTAAGGCACAGTCAAGTGTTTTCCCTAGAGGAGAAGCAAGTTTGAAGTAGCTACAGTTACAAAATACTTCAAGCATCATGATTAATTGGAGAGACTCCTTACTTGGCTCCACCTTAGTAACTCAAATAATTGATATTTTTGTATGACAAATGGTGCTCTCCTTTCTCTGTTGAAACTTAGTAAAGTGATCACTTATGTAGATAAGGAAATCTTTCTGTTTATGCTGTTCTTTTATACTTTGTTGTTCTACAAGGATGTTTTGCTCCATGTTCTGCAGCCACACTGGCAGTTGCAGGTACTTTGTCCATGTCCACAACATAAATTGTTACTCTTGATTGTCATAATTTCCTTTGTGTCTGAATTTGAATGTATTTTACTGAGGGTATTTTACTTAACCTTCAGTATTTATAACATTTAATATTTTAAGGATGAAAAACTGATTGTCATCTGCTTTATGAACAGTTTATTTGCTTTATCCCTCTACTGGACTAGCTTTAAATAAAGAGATACAGCTTCTAATTTTGGAGATAATAAATATAAAAAAAGAAGCCGTTTAGTTCTTCTATTGTCAAGTATTAGGTTCTGTTTGCTTTTTTCCAATCAAGTTACTTGTTGCAAGTCACCAGCCATTTGTCCCCTAAAATGATTATTCTTGAAAATTTAGTAGTTTGAGATTTTTGGAGGGGGAAAAGTTAATTGTTTTGTGTGTACAAGCATTCTAAGCCATTAAGAGAATTCACTAGTGGAGCATATGGAGCATACCACAGCAGTATTTACTCTGAAGATGGAGGAACCTTAAAGCTTATCTTATCCAGCTTAATTAATTTTATAAGTATGCCAAAATTACCATACTGCTATGCACAGCACTTGAAACTTTCTTTCACTAGTGCACAAAGCCTGTTTCAAGTAGTTTAAATGTAGAGAAGTGTTCTGTTCTGCACTATGACCCCATACAAATAAACGTGGACCTTGCTGGGATTCCAGCCTGCAGCCACCTGGGCTCTGCTCTTTGCAGTCAGGGGGAATTGGGAACTTTGCTTTTCTTCTCTTCAAGGAAATTTTGCTGAAGGAGTTTTATATAAACTGAAGAGTAAATCTTTCTCAGGCAAAGCTTGCAGTAGCCTCATAGTGTTCTATCCTCCTTCTGCTGTGTATTGATGGAAATTGATGGAACTTTCTATTCATACAACAGGATGTGTACTAAATATTCCTTATCAAATGTCAGACCTGGAATTGCAGGTTTCCAGTATCTTGATCTGTTTTGTAAGATGGCATTGATAGTGTAGCAGAAACTTGTTTTTCTTTCCATTGATCTTCTTGTGGGATTGCTCATAGCAAGAGGAGAAGTAAAGGGTACCCTATTTATTAAATGGTGATAAGTAATGAAGAAATGTATAGTGTGGAAAAAAATCCACCAAACCAAACAAACCCCAGAGATTTAGATGATAGTAACTGGTGTGCTGCCAGGCCTGTGGTTTGAAATGTGCAGTTGTATTGATAAGAAGAATGTCTAAATTACACTGAGACTTGCATCCCAAGCCTTACTTTGTCCTGCCTTGAATCTCTGTGTGAAAATCTATTGCAAGACTGAATCCTGAATACTGGCTTTCCTTTTGCTTGTAGACTAAAGAGTGAGTAAATAGGCTTGAAAGTGATGTTTTAGAGAATGTTCTTGATTGTGGGATAAGCATTAGACTTGGGATTGAGATCTGATCAGTTTGTGCTGATGGTTTTCTTGGCTTCCCCCTAGTTTTTGATGACGGTGATGAAAGGACCTTGAGACGAACTTCATTATGTTTGAAGGGAGAAAGGCACTTTGCAGAAAGTGAGGTAAGACAGTGGTGAACATGGAATTAAAAATAAATAGTTAATTCTTTTTTTTTTTATAACAAGATATTGCAAACCATTGTTGTTTCCCCTTTTTCCGTGTAGACACTTGATCAACTGCCACTAACCAATCCAGAGCACTTTGGAACTCCAGTTATTGGGAAGAAATCAAATAGAGGGAGAAGATCTTCTCTTCCTGTGTGAGTTTTGAGAGTGTTCTGCTTTTCCTTTGGTGTTCTTTGCTAAAACTGAAGCAGTCCCAGTGAGTGAATGCTCTGTCACCTGAATTTTGTGCGCAGCTGATAGACATGGTCATATGCTGGCAATACTGTGAAATTGAAGGGTTTTTTCCTGTAGTATCCTTAAGAACATTTATGCTTCTTTCATCTACAAGGAAATGTAGGAAATTTCTTTGTAATAGGAAATGTTTTTTAAACCTTTTTGATATTGAACATAGTAAAAAAAAGGTGCTTTTTAATTTTTGGGGTGGAGAGCATTTTTCTTTCTTTTTGTCTGTGCAAAATCAAAACCTGAGTCATGTCTCCATTTCTAACATGATGCTGTTGTAAAATACTGCTACTTGGAAAAAATTTCTATAAAATTCCTCTTACTAAGTAAGCACTTAATATTTAAGTGTATTTCAGGCAATTTCAGCTCTTAAAATTACAACTGTTTTTGAAGCTTTGCAAAATAGGAAGAAAAATCTTGTTGTAAGCTCTTCTTGGTTTTCAAGTAATAACTTCAGACAAACTTTAAAATATTATACATTTTGATAATTCAGTACTGAAGATGAAAAGGAAGAAGAAAGTAGTGAAGAAGAGGATGAAGATAAGAGGCGCCTCAACGATGAATTGCTTGGCAAGGTTGTGAGTGTGACTTGTAATTCAGAGAAGGCAGACTGGTACCCAGCTTTGGTGAGTTCCTTTTCAGCAAAGCTGTGAATGCAGTCAGGCTAAGCTCTACTCCCGTGTTGGCTAAAAATACAACTGTTTTGCACTATCTCTGAAGAGTAGGAAAGCAGAGATTAACATTTATGTGTGAGTTAGTTTCATGGCATTCAAGTGTTTTAGAACTGCATACAAAATGATCAGTGTGTAATGATACTTTCCTTCTAAAAATAAAATATGTTAGGACTTGCACTCCCAGGCAGTTTAAGAGGATCTAGATTTATGAATTTTAATTGCAGTGGGATTTGAAATTTTTTAAAATTTAATTGTCTTTTTCCCTAGACTTTCAGTTTTATGAAATACTGATTTCTTTGATGTTTGCATTTGTACCAGTGGTCAGTTACTCTAGGAGCAGATGTTGGTGCTTATTTTTATTTGACTGGCAATAAATGATACAGCTGCTCATTGCCACTGCTGATAATAAATTTACATTAAAAAAATCCAAGTTCAAGTAGACCTGTATTGTTAAGGAAGGCATTTGCATCTTATTGATGCACAAAAAGTTTACATGTTCATAGTAAAAGTTGCTTTCTGTAGAAAACTTTTTGCTATTTTCAGAAATGGTGTAATGTAGGGTGAATAGTTGACACTGCCTTATCCACCTGTATGTACCTCAATTTAAAATGTGGTATTGTTACATGTTCTGGTTGTAGCTCCTTTTAGTAATGACAGATTTTTATTTAACATGGTTCTGAACCGGTGGGTTAAGTACTTGGAGGTCATATATTTGCATCCAACATTTTCTGCTTGTATATGTTCTAAAGCAAAATATAAACTTGTTCTGTTTGTGGTAATACAAATACTGCAAATGTATTTTTATCACTTGCTTTAGGCTTAAAGATGAAATTGCTGTGGAAGGATGTGGTGGATTCACAGTGGTTTATATTATCCACATCTCAATAAACAAAACAAACCAAAAAGCCCACTTCAGTCTCAGTTTAAATGCCAAAAATCAGAAGCTAGTATAAAATAAGTGGGTTTGTGACTTTTTTAATAGATGCTTTTAAAAAATTTTGTGTGAACAAGAAATAAAAAAGCAGAGTGACTGAACAGGATCCTGTGATGTGACCTCAGCAGATTAGTTTTCAAATGAAATTTTAGACTTTTTTGGCTTGTACATAACCAGTCAATAGTTTGGGGTAAATTGCTTCTTGAAATGTGTTGTTGTTGGCCTTAGTAGTATAAATGGAAGTAGGTTTGTTTACCTGATACTGGAAATATAATAGAAGAAACAGCAAACAGCAGTTTTCCTGCAGTCTATGTTTCTTTCCTTTCAAGATCAGCTGTTTGTTTGTTTGTTTGTTTTTTGTGTGTAGTTTGGGTTTTTTTGGATAAAGGAATGTTTTATTTGCCTCCTCAGGTTGTGTCACCGAGCTGCAATGACGATGTCACTGTGAAGAAGGACCAGTGTTTAGTTCGATCCTTTGCAGATTCCAAATTGTAAGTGACTTTGGTTAGGTATCTGTGGGGGGAAACTGGGAAACTCAGCACATATTGCTGCTGGAGTTGTTATTTCTTCCAAAAGGAGAGGGTACAGTTTTCTGTAATCCTGGATGGACACATTTGGCATTCACAGTCTATTTCCAGCTTACTCCTTCAGTGCTTCCTCACCCTTCTTTCCATTGTGTGTAACAACAAGAATTCATTGAATCACAAAAGTTTCTGGTGCATCTTCATGTAAAAATATCAACAACTTAAAAGTGTAAACACCTGGATGTTTTTCTTTTTTTTTTTAAATGTAATTTCTATCCTTTGAAGTGAGTTTTGGTTTTAATTATTTCCCTTACTGCTTTAAATTAACTTCCTTATGGGTGTCAGTTGTAGTAGTTTGGGTATCTGCCTCATTACCTCCGGGGCCCAGATGTCCATAGCTGGATGCTTCACAAGGGTTTAATGTTTTTTTTTAAATAGGAAAGAGAATTTTAAAAGAATTGCTAATCAAAATGTTTACAGAACCTGAATCATATTCCTTCAAAAAGAAAGAAAAGTTCTGTTAGTCCATCCTCCACTCTAAAAGGGAGAAGGAGGAGAGAGAGACAGAGATGTGTCTTACATAATGAATAACATATTAATAAGAGTATGAAGACTGCTTTTGGGTTTTTTTAAAGGCTGCTCCCCTTTATTTCTCTTCATTGTTTTTGCATTGCATCTGTGGTAACACATTGTAACTTAAAACTTCCTTGCCAAAGGCCACCTGTCACCCTCTTTCTTTCAAAATGAGCATTTTTGATTTTTGATAGCCATGATTTTGAGTAGGTTATTTCAGTTGATTATTGAAATGCATTTCAAATACCTCAAGACTTGGTTCATTTTGGCCTCTCCATGTGGATATATCATCAGCCTTCTGGATAAGCCTGGCTCTGTACTGAAGGTTGAGTGCTACTGGTAAAACATCTAGATCTGCTCTGTCTGATTTATTTTTTCTCCCCTTAGCCTAATAGCTTTAACTTCAGAAAATGGCAGCCTCTGATTTGTGAAGTTTTACTCCAGATTTTCTGAAATAATGAAAGAAGGAAAAAAAAATGTGTTAGACTAACTCACTTGTAAGGCTCTCCCTGCATTTTGGTTAGGATTTCTCTTGTAACTCAGTGACTGGATATCCAGTATGACTTTGGAACAGAGCAACCTCCATATGTTTTGCTGTGAGAACACTTTTGTAATTTAAAAATTAAAATCAACTGTCTATCAATGCAAATCTGTGAATTGGCTTCACTGTTGTTCTGTGCTAGTAAAAAGGCATTTTGAAAATAGAGGACTTTTCTGTCCTTGTCCTTGCTAGATCCTTGTTTTGGAGAGCAGCTGTTGATTCTTATGCATATTTTCAGTTCAGAAATATTTTTTTTGCCTGCATGTTTAACCTTTGCAAATTTGAGTAGATTAAGCAATTAAAATAAAGGACATTTACAAAATCTTTTTTTTAATTAAGGATGCTTTTAATGCCTGGATTTCAAAGATTGGAAACTTACCCTGGGTAACTTACTCTTGTATTTGGACCATACAATAACAAGTGCCTTAGGCAGTTAGTTGTTAGCAAGGACCTTGCAAGTGAATGATAACTCTTGAAAATTTTAGAAATTTTTTAGAAAGTATTTCTAAATCAAATACTTGCTTTTCTGTGATGTAATCACAAAACCTTATTATTTTACAGTTACTCGATAGCAAGAAAAGACATTAAGGAACTAGATCTTCAAAACTTACCAAAATCAGAGTCCTCTCCTAAAAAAGGTAATTTAGAATAAATTCTAGGTGTTTTAAAAAAGTAATTTCATACAAAGGTTCTTTTTACATTTGCTGATAAATGATGACCTGTTGATTTCTGATAATTACTCTTGGATATTTTGTAAACAGTTTTAAATGGGAGAAGTTAGAGAAACTTTGGATATAGCTTCATCTAGTAGAAATCTTCTTTCTTTATTTTCATTTCATTATTTTGATCCAGTCCAAATTTGTGGAAAATGAATACAATATTTTCAGTGTAGTCTATTTGAAGTGTCAGTGCTTTTGCTTTTTGCCAAATTTTGTGCTATTGGTCAAAACACTCTGTTTGCTTTAAAGATACCTAGACAGCAGGGTGTAAACATCATAACAGTCTGTGATTAATTTAAAAATATAATTACATAATTGGATGAATGGATAGATGACATGGATACCAGAATCTGTCAAAACATTAAATGTGTTAAGGAGAAATGTTTTGATTGTATTTATTAAAAATTATGATTAAAAATGCCATCCAGCAACAAAAAAATCCCCACTCAGCAACAGGATCTGGTTTGAGTAAAGGTGTGCAGCAGCTCCTTAACAAGTCAAGATTTAAACACTTCAAATGAAAGGTTGAGGTGGTTTTGATTGATTTGTCTAATACTATATGATTTCTCTTCTACTTTGTTCTTAATAGCTGTTTCACAGTACAAGAACTTTAGAACAGCCAAAAAAAAGAACAAATGCCAGGTTTGAGATAAATTGAAGAAAGGGACTTTTTTTTCCTGTGCAGAACATAACTGGGTTGTGACATTCCTTGCTACAAGGGAATATTTTGGAACCAAAGGTACTAATGGTTTATGGTTTCAAAAAAAAAAAAGAGAAGGAGTTGAGACCAATGTTTGGAGGTTTTTCTGTCAGCAGTGTTAAAAACTGGTGCCTTTTCTTCTCTGCTAACACTGAACAGTTCATTCCAGTATGTTCTTCCTTTGGGTGTTTTTCTGGCTCCTTTATTAAAGTCTTTTATTGTGACTGAGGGGCAGATTTTGGGGTTATCTGGGTTTGTTTTGCTTTGTTGTTTTCCAGCCTTAGAGCACCTTTTAAAGGAAAATAATTTGAGGTATTTCCATTTTACAAATGTAACTTGTGCCTGTCCCATCACTCCTTTTCTCACCAATATGTTTTCCTCTGTTCCAAACATTAATGTCAAATCTCTTTGGGCAGTGCACTTTTTTTTTTTTTTTTTTTTAATGTAAACCATTTTGGAAAGAGCAAAGTAAGCCATGGTGCTTGATCTGTGATGGATTCATTGCATTTAAGTTGGTGTTGTGATTTACAAGAAGGTGAAAAGGAAATAAAAAATGTTTTGTGGCTGTGAATGCTGCAGATGAGGTGAAGCCAGGGTCCTTTCCTCTCTAGGGCTACAGGAGGCAAGCACGTTTCTCAGCACCAAGGCTGTGCCTCGCAACTGGAAAATGGACATCAGTGAGATCCTGGAGTCCTCCAGCAGTGATGAGGAGGATGGAGCTGCTGCAGAAACTGATGAAGAAGAGCCAAAAAGAGAAGAGAAAACAGAAGAAGTAGCGGTGAGTCTGCTCAATCTCAGTCATTTTTGGACAATCTCAGTCATCTTTCAGGGATAATTTAATGACTTGCTCGCCTGAAAGTTCTGCACTTTCCGACATACTATTCTCAGACTCAGCTCACTTCAGTGTCTTTTCACTCCTGCTCAATTTCTCTCTGCCACAGTTGTCTCTATTGGGATTTGTGAGCAGTGGCAAGTTGTCTCCTGCTACCCATCTCAGAAACTAAATTCAAGGCAGAGAAGAGTGAAAGGTTCTGGGTCAAAAGAAAATGCAAAACCTAAGAACTTAGGTTTTGTAATAATCCACCTTAAATACAGTATCTTTGTATTTCTCTTCTGTAATTTCCTTTTGGATTTTACTTTGTATGTGCTAGAACTCTAGATACTAAAAATTTTTAAATTTCTATACTAAAAAACACAAACCCTCATGAGAACACTACATTTGACCTGAAGTCATAGAGAAAGCTTCCAAAATTAATTAATAATACTAAAATTACAGGTATATAATTTAAATAAAAACTTGTAATATCACAAAATAAAAACCTTAGCATTTAAAGTTTCAAAATATAGTAATATATATAAAACAAAAACTAATCCTTCATCTTTACCTTATTCTTCATAAATTAAATAATATTTTATAATTAAACAAAAAAATCTGCATTGCAGACTTCAAATAACTAATTATTAAACTAAAAAAAAATAATTTTAAAATAATTTTAATAATATTAAAAATAATTTAAAAATAAAAATAATTCAAATTATATTTAAATATAATTTCTTAATTAAATAATTTAACTTTGAAAAAACCTTATAAAAATAATTAACTATTTTACAACTTATTACTAAAAACTGTAGAACTCATGTATGTAGGTTATATAAAAGTAACTTGTTTCAGAAAATAGTAGTGTGGTTTTAAAAATAGAAAAATTTCAAACAAAAGTAGGGTGTTGACTGAAACTATGAGCTGATTGACAGGGCAGTAAATGCTATTTAGGAGCAGTAGAGGACAGGCCTTCGTGCCTGTTAGGTTGGGAATCACAGAATGATGTGGTGGATGGACTTTCTGTCTGACGTGCTGTGGCTTGTCCAGACTGGGAGAGGAATTCATGGAGAGCAGCCTGTGCAGAAGGGCTTGGGGGTTCTCATGGATAAAAGGCTGGATATGAGCCAGCAGTGAGCACTCATGGCTCAGAAAGCTGAACATTCCCTGAAGGGGATTCTCCCCTTTCCTCTGCCCCGTGAGACCCCACTGGAGCTCTTTGTCCTCAGCACACAGGGAGCTCTGGGGGCTGCTCCAGAGGAGGCCATGGAGCTGCTCCAGCCTGAGAGCTGGGGTGTTCACCTGGAGGAGGCTCTGGGAGAAACCTCAGAGCCCCTTTCCCAGCATAAAGGGACTCCAGGAGAGCTGGAGAGGCACTTTGTACCAAGGACAAGGGGAATGGCTTTAAACTGACTGATTTAGGTTAGACATCAGGAAGGAATGCTTGGCTGTGAGGGTGCTGAGGCCTGGCACAGGCTGCCCACAGAAGCTGGGGCTGCTCCATCCCTGGAATTGTTCCAGGCCAGGTTGGACAGGGCTTGAAGGACCCTGATCTGGTGGAAGGTGTCCCCATGCAGGGAGTTAGACCTGGATGATCTTTAAGGTCCCTTCCAGCCCCGATCATGGAATGTGATTCATGATTCTCGTAACAACAGTTTTTTCTGCATTCGAGTATTTAAAGTGGCTCCTTTTCCATGAAGTTAGCCAGTCTCCTCATGCCATCAGAACTGCTTTTACAGAATTCTCTTCTATTTCTGCTCCCTGCTTGTAACCTGGATGTTGGATTTAGAAGCATGGGCGGAGGTGGGGGGGATGGGGGCGGGGAGAGGAGGCACTGCGGGATTTATTTGTTCTCACAATACCCCCCAAAACCACGACCCGCGGAGCCCCGGTGCGGCCTGTGCGTGTGGGCAGGAAGGTCAAAGGCCGCTTCCCTTTCCCTTCCCTTCCCTTCCCTCACGGAATGGCCGATGGCGCTTGGCGGCGGCCTCGGCGTTCCCAGGGCAACCGGGAGCGGGCGCGGCGCAGGCGCGGGGAGCGGCCGCGGGAGCCGGGGCTGGCCGGGGGCTCGGAGATGGGCTGGCCCTTCCTCTGCCTTTCATCTAATGCCTCGCGTTCTCCTTAGTCTCCCTAGTTCGTTTTATTAGTGGTTTTTTTTAATTTTTCCCCCCCCCCTCGTGCGGAAGAGAATGTAAGTAATGCCGGTTAACCGCGGCCGCCGCGCGGGGAGAGAGAGCGAACGCGAGCGAATATTTGGAAGTCAGGCTGAAAATATGTCCAGGCAGTGGGCAGATTAGATAGAAAGGAAGTAAAACCATTTTACGTTTGAAAGAATGCAGCTGCTAGGTAAGGATCGGGTGCTTGGATCTGTGATGTGAACGTGGTGCTTGGGGATGGGGGTTTGACTTGGGTTTGTGAGCTGGGACCTGTCTGGTGGGGCTTGCAGCAAGGGGAGATCTTTCCAGGTAAAAATAGAAAAAAATAGACAAAAAAAAATCTATTTTTAGATGGCAATTTTATGCTCGGGTATCAGTGTTTTGGAAAATGGAGGAGATGTCTGTGTAAGAATAATGGTATGATAAGATAAATCTGAGATGAATGTGTGCAGAAATGTAAAATCCTCTGGGTTTTTTCCCCTCTGTTTGCAGTGAAAAAGACTGAATAGGCCACATTTTGCAGGGTGTGAACTGTTGCAGGCTGTATTGCTCTGTCTGTATTAACATTAGTTAAAATTTCAGAGTATCAGTCACTGAAAATCAAGGATTGCTGTACTAGTTTTCCAGTATCCATTTTTATTATCATTTTTCATGCCTCTTGCATAAAATGCTGTGTGTTTCAAACAAAGAAGGGGGAGGGGGAAGCTTGGTGATTTACAAAAAAAAAAAGGGCATTCCTGTAAAAGAAATAGAGATTATTTTAAAAGAAGGATGCTAATGTAAAATAGTGAAGCAAAGGATTCCAGACAGGTGGATGTGCTGATAGGAGAAGCTGTGGAATCCATTATTTCCAGGTGACAAGTAGCAATGTAAGGTGGGTATCTTCATGCTGAAGCAGTGTAGCAGAGGGTAGATATGAATCTTTTTAGATAATGTCAGAGCAGAACTGACATGATGGCCTACTAAGTCACATTCATGGTTCAAGTGTTAAAATACATATTTTTAATTGTGGGCTGTGCTAGATATTGCAACAGACAACATTGAGGGAATTTAAGGAATTTCTGTTTTTTCCTAGAAAGGCAGTAATACTGGCTGCAGAGAAATTCGACAAGTGAGTGATTTGGGATTTTTTTGCCTGTATTTGAATACAGATGTTGAATTACTGAAATTTTACATTTTATAGAGTGCTTCCTTTTAATAATCAAGGTCAAAAATTGCTTCTGTCCATCTCTCCCAGAATATTCTCAGTGGACTTTTTGTTTTAGCACTGTAATTGGTTATATTATTAGAGATGGGAGTGAGATTATTAAAAATACCTTTTTATTTCCCCCCATTCCCATCTTTTGGCCTGCACAGCAGCTTTGCTGACAAGGCTGTCCAGCTGCTGTCCAGCCATGATAGGCCATCATTAAATAATCAAATGGACACAGACCTACTTAATATATAATCACAGGATAAAGTCAGTCAGAAAAGTCTAATTTTGGAATGGAAAGGATCCTATTTTTCTGAAGTAGGATCTTTTATAATGATGATGGAGCAGAGAGATCTGCTGTAGCTGTTGACATTAGATCCTGCCATTTTTCCAGTAGCTAGCTTAAAAATCTGCAACTTCATTTTGACAGAAACTATCTTTCTAAGTATGTTGCCTTTTGTGACATCTTTAAGAGGTGGTGGAATTGGTACCACCAGGTTTCCAGGCTTTACAGAGCTTTTTTAAGCTAGGGAGGAAGAACAAACATGGAGTTGGTTTGGTGCTCCTCCTCCTCACCCCTGGTGAGTGACTTGTGTGGTCCAGAGTTGACTGGGAAGGAGGACAATGTGGAAATTGCTTGTCATGGACTCTAACAGGGATTGCATTACACAGAGCTACTCAGCATGTTCAAATTGCTGGAATTTTGATGATACATGGTGCAACTCAGGATTATTTTCCATTAGCAGTTAAGATTTTAATAACGCATTTCATAAAAATTGTAAAAAATCCAGAGATATTATAAAAATTAATTCTTTATTGAATGAAAATTAAAAGAATAATTCAATTAATTTGAATCCAGATAAAAATCTGAATATTGCTTTTGCTTCTTACCCATTTTTCAACATGTCAGAGGAAGATAGTCAACTGTGTTTGGAAGGTACATTTGGCAGTCTATGCACTGCAGCTAAAAGGAAAGAGAATATCTTAACTCCAGTATCTCCACATAGAAATAAAAGCTTTTGGAATATTGAACATTACCTGATTTTTATTCAAAACAAGTTGTATCTGCTGCTGTATTTGCTTGTCTTGAAGTTGTTCTGTCAGGGAAGAAGAATCTAATCTAAACATAAATCAGTGAAGCAAAGGATTCCAGACGGGTAAATGTACTGGTAGGAGAAGCTGTGGAATTCACTGTGATCCATCCCATTTGATTCTCAAGCTTAAATATTGAAATGCTCCCTGTTTTACAAGGGGATGTGTAAGCAATATTTGGGTTTGGCTCTGACTCTCTGGGACCCATTCTGATTCCATTAGAATGAAGATTTTAACGTGCAGTTATTTCAGATATCTTCTCAGTACACGTTCTCCACAGATACGTTCACTGAAGACCAGAGTAAAGGCAAGGAATTTCTTCAGAAAAAAATTCCAGGTCTCCGTGGCTCATTGAGGGAAGAGTTGCGGCACCTCCAGGTGTTTGCTAAGAGGGATTTTCTTCAAGGCTTGTTTCTGACAGTCATCTGGAGGATGTATGTGTGGTGTGTTTAATGGGGTGCATTCATTTAACCTTTTTTAAGGTTCTTGCATCACAACAGCATCAAAAAAATCAGTCACAGTTGCTTTACATTGTTGAAAAGGGAAGATGCCAGAGGCATTTTCCAATGTTCGTATTCTGCAAATAAGCAAGGATTTCAGTTCTCATGATAGGTTATTTCCATATATTTTATTAGCATTATGTCCATAAAGACAGGATGAGAAATCCATGATGTGTTTTAGGAGGCTTGAAATTCCTACAAATAATCAGTAGTTGACTATTAAAATATTTACATTTTGCTTCAAAATAATTCTTGTTCCCTGTGTAGGCTTTGCTCTCAGTAACTGTGGGAGATCACATAAAATCATACCCAAATTGCCATGTCTGTTGCAGCCTATTTGTATTTTAAAATAACATTGAAATAGCTGACTCTGGAAGTTCAATACAGGAAAAGAGTCATTTCAAAGTTAATGAGGGGTGATATCCAGAAAGAAGTGGATTATTAAATACTAAGAAAAAATTATTTCCTATGAGGATGGTGAGGCCCTGGCACAGGGTGCCCAGGGAAGCTGTGGCTGCCCCATCTCTGAGACTGTCCAAGGCCAGGTTGGAGCAGCCTGGTCTAGTGGAAGGTGGAACAAGATGGTCTTTTAGGTCCCTTCTAATCCAAACCAATCTAAGATTCTGTGATTTATATATATAACCCCCCTCAAGCAGCTGTGATGTGTAATGCACAGAATAGCCTTTAAAAATAGCTAAACATTGATTAGCTAATCCTCCTTCTCATGCATGTGTGCATTTGTAGGAGTTCTGGCTACTGTGAAGCACAGCCTGCATCATGCCATGCACAAATGTTCTTTAAAGCCTTCCTTGCTCACAGTTTTATGCAAAGAGGCATTCTCAGAATGTCACTCCAAGGGAAGTTGCAAACTGAGGCACAGCTCTGGAGTGAGTCATTGTTGGGTTGTGGAATTTCTGGTTTCTTGTTGGTATAAATTAACATTTTAAGACCATGCTCATCTCCACGTGGTTTAAAGCTGTTAACTTGTTGCAATCAGTTTAATTCTTGTCATTTCCTTAATTAGTTTTCAAGCTCGACGTTAGAAAGCAAATGTGCAAGTGATGAAACCTCATTGAAGTACTGTGAAGCAACAAAATTACATTTACTGTAATTCTGGCAGCTTGTCTTGATCATCTCTTCCTCTGAACTCCAAATCCTGTGGATGCTGCTCTTCCTCTTCACCTGCATTTCCTTTCACAGAAGCATTTATGGTCCTGTCAGTCTATTTATAACATAAAAGAAAGATCTGTCCCTGGTAGCTCCACCTTGGATTGCCTGAGTTCAGGGTGTACGTGCTTGGAGGTAGAGATTCATTCTTTTTTTTATAGAAGAAACTATTTCATCCTTTGTGCTCCCACTCAGCTCTAAAGGTTGGCACCCACAGAAGCTTTAACATCTTTCTGTAGAGTAAATGATGAGTCAGGATAACAGAGCCACATTCTTGTTAAAAATCATGCTAAGGACAGAGGCAAAGCTCATGGTGAATTAGGTGACTCAAAACCAAATGAAGCAAAACCAGTTACAAGGGTTGTACACATTTCTGTGTGCTTCATGTTGGTGGTGCTTACCAGATAGTTTTACAAAATAAATAAATGCTGTTAATGTTGTTTTGAAGACCATAAGAAATGGAGTTGGGAAGGGAACATGTCCATTGTACAAAGATAAAAAGATAATGTTCATGGTCAATTTTATTGTTTTACTGGTTTCCAGTGTTCCCTAACAGATGTGGCCTGCTTGTCAGAAAGGAGGAAAATAATCTCAAACCCATAAAATTTCACTCTTTAAATGAGAAAATAGGCATCTTAGAGATTTTTATTTAGTTTCATTTAAATGAAATTCAGCCTGAAACTAAAAAGTTTTTCTCATGTTGCATTTAGCTGTGGGTATTGGATGAGCAGCAGAAAGGTCTCAGTTTTGAACTCTTCCAGCTTAAAGTTTTCATGTTTTTTGCCTCTCACTTGGACTTACCTTTGGCTATAGTCTCCCCCTTTTTGCAACATTGGTATAGAAAAAAATGAAATGGAGAGACAGAACTCTCTTGAGTAACTGGTTTTAAACAATTATCACTGTGAACTTATTTATGCCCAGTCTAAAATGGGCACAAATGCCTGGAGAGTAGCAGTGAGTTTTGGAGAGCAGCACTGTCATCCTGGTTCCTGCTGGAAAGCAGTGCTGGGAATTTCAGCTCTCCATTTTCTCTCTGATGGTGATCACAGGTTCTGGCATCAACATTTCTCAGATGTTTCCTTGATTTGGGTGCACATTTACAGCAGCTTAAATGAACTCCCATGGCAGGGGAGTTGAGACTTGGTCTTTAAGGTCCATTCCACCAAACCCATTCTATAATTTTATGATGGCTGATATATTTAAAGTAAAACTCTCTCAGAACAGCAAACACTCTTTGGAATTCTTTACTGTCCAGTTCCAAACAGATAACCCTGGTGAAAGAATGCCATCTTGTCCTCTTGTTGCAGTAAGCATATCCAGGAAGGGTTGGTCATTCTCATTTTGGCCAGAAGCGAAAGGGCAGCTGATCCAAGCTGTGTTCTGTGGTGACAGTCACTCAGGGCTTACTCAGGGGACTTCTCAGAAGGATCTGGTCCTGTTCTGCCTCAGTACCAGGCGCAGTTCAGCCTCCCTCTGTCCGGGGGCTCATACACCATCAGCAGAGAGAAGCAGCTGCAGACTTTGGGGTGTCTCACACAGGTGGATGCTTATTGCACCCAGGTTTTATGCCCCCACCCTATAACACTTTTCATCTTCCCTTTTTGCTCTTCTTCATCTGCATTTCTTCCACTCAGTCTCAGTGGAAGGGCTAAATTCTGGCTGCAAGATTGCTGTTTTAATGTGCATTTCTGCTGTTTTGACCCACAGTTTTGGTTTGGCTTTGTGCCCACACAGAAGAAGTGGCTTTAATTCAACTATTCAGAAGTATTTCTGGATGTTTACTGTTATTAGATGCATTTAGTTTGCACAGTTTGAGCTGTATTGCCTTCAGCCAGTAAACATTACAGTAGATGGTAGAAATTTCTCGATCTTGAAGTTATTTTGCAGTCTGGATGGAGAGAAAAAAGCTGTGGTTTCTATAGCAATACTTCACTTGATAACCTGGAAGAGCATGCTAATTCTATAGATAACTGTTTCTCCTTATATAATCCCCGTGATGTGCTGAGCAAATGGTAACTGATGCTGTACAGCATTGTGATTACACATTTAATTTCCTCCAATTATTCCAGAAGAAAAATTAGTGAAGTAAGACACAGATATTGTCTCTGCCTGATTGTAGCTGAGCCCTGTTGGGTTTAGAAGCTCAGAATTCAGTGAAGCAGGCAGGGCTGGGATTCATTCTGATGCTGGGCAGATTGCTTGCTGGTTAGTAAGGCATTAGCATGTACATCCCCATTTCCCTGCCTATCTCCTTGCCTTGAAGCTTAAAGTTTACAGGATGCAGAGATGACTGAAATCTAAATTGTTGTTCTGGTTTCCTTCTGGAACTGCTTGTCACTTTCCTGTTATTTTTAATAATGTAATGATAAGATTTTTTGACACGTACTGTACGTCTTTCCTTCAAGACAGCTGCAGCCTGCCTTGTGCAAACTGCCAGGCTGGCAGGAAGAAAGTGGCATGCAGAAAGCATTGCAGGGAAAAGGGTTTGGGGGGTTTTTTTGGGGTTTTTTTTAATTTGGTCTCTGCTAGAATCTCAAAATTCCATGAAGATATATAGACATTATTTCCTCTCCCTGCCCCTTCCACCCCCTCCAATAAATTTACTGTGTTTTAAATAATTTTCACTGGAATAAAAGGAATATCTTTGTTTCACACTGTGGATTACTTGCCATAAATTTATCTCATATTGTTTATCTCTTTGAGGCTTTAAATTGTAAAGGTGAAACTAAGGAATTTATAATAATAATAAATTATAGAAGTGACTTTAAAGGTGTTTCAAAATATAAGCTGAAATCAAGCATTGGAACTTAATTACAAAACAATTACTGTGTGGAGCATCTCCAACAGGTACTGTTGGAGAAAGAATTGATCTGCAACCTGAGATAAAACTGGGATAAGGAAAATGATTTAAACAAAAAAGCCCCAAACAAACAGAAAGAACCTAACAAAAAAAAAAAAAAAAAAACCTGGAATTCCTGTGAATTCTTTCAGTCTTGTAAATACCAGACCTCTTCTGTGCTAGGCAGGTATGCTGTGTGTATTAGTGTTTTCATTTGGAGGGTCACTCATTCATTCTGTCATGGACTGATGCTTTCCCTGACCTGCATTTTCTTCTTTTCCTCCTGAGGTCCCACTTCAGTCTTCTTGAGTAAATTTTGTTTTCTGCATATTTCACCATTACATGGGTTCAGGGCCAAATGGGAAGTGGTTTGGGTTTAGTTCTTGCTCTTAGGCTTTTGTACAAATAAATGGTTACTTTGCATATTTGCTGTTTCCATTTATGGCTGCATTTATTTTCACAGCCTGAGGAAGAGCTTGATCCTGAAGAGAGGGACAACTTCCTCCAACAGCTTTACAAGTTTATGGAAGACAGAGGTAGGAAACTGAATTTTCTTCTTTTTTTTTATCTCCAGTCCACTTCTTTAATGGCACAGCACTCAAAGGGAACTCAAATCCTCCCTGAGGTGTTTTGGTTTGCTTTCACAAAGCCTTTTTTATGTGCCCAACGCCTGTTAAATAAGCCCTTGGTTAATTTCTGGTTGTGACAGCCATGGCTGAGAGCTCTGCTGCTGTTAATCCCAGGCTGGAAGCTGAGAAGCCCGTCCATGGATGGTGAAATCCAACCAGCACAGAATGGAGACGTGCCATCCTCTAGTCTTGTGCACAAATGGAGCAGTGATACCCAAAGAGACAACTTTAAAAATCCTATTTTATCCTGTAGCTACAACAGGAAAATAGTGTATTTTAAACATCTGTCTTCACAGAATTAAGTGAGACTTAATAAAGTAGAATAGTTGAACTCCTGGTTTCAGAGCAGTATCAGAAGTGCATGTGCTCTGCATAGGGAGCAGGATGTACCTGCTGGCTTGGGAGAGCTGTTGTTGCATAAGGCATGTGCAGTTGTGATGAGACTGACATGAAAATGGAAGCTTTTATACTTCTTTTTGAAAATCTATATTCAAGCCTGCAGAATTTTGTCTTTTAGAGTATATTGGTTTGACAAATTTTACACATGAAGTCACCATTTCAATCCTGTATTTCAACTACCATTTTCATCCTGCAATGGCCTTGGTGTGGAGGTAGATTATAGGTGTAACTCCTGCCCTTTTCAGCTTTCTTTTCTCTTGACAGCAGCTACCTGAATGGTATTTCCATAGCAGCACAGAGTGCAGCAAATGTTGATGTATTTGAATTTGAAATGACCAGAGCTAAGGGTGAAACATGAAGTACTTGCAGAGTCTGAATATTTCCCCCTTTCTTCTTTTGAGGGTGGGAGGTTGTTAAAATTAATGGGGAAATCAAGCTGCCTTTGTGAAGGAGGGTCTGTTCTAAGGAGGTGTGTTCTAGAGCACAGAATCGTAAAAGAAAATCCAAAAGCTGTTCAATATTACCAGTTCTTATCATAGGTTTAGAAATTGAGCATGTATTATAGCAAAGTGTTCTGGAGCTCATCCAATATAATTTTGAAGGCCTCCTGTGTATAAAACCAGTGTTTCTGGAGAATAAGCTGCCTTAGGGGAATAAAAGGCTAAGTTGGGGGGAAAAAAAGAAATCATTCTGCTGCTGGGCTAATCCAGACTGTTCCTTTCATGTAGCCTGATGCTTCCCACTTTCCTCTTTTCTTGGTTTCTCATTCTCTTTCCTAAACACTCACAGACTACAAAACCAGTAGGGATGTCCGGACCTTGTGAAGGCAGAAGAAGAAAGCATTTGTATGCTGAAATTGAAGATTTAGTCCATGAAATATTTTTCAAGCCAGTATGTGGATTGAGCAATGTGCAGGACTTCTTCAGGACTGGGACTTTCCCCTTGCCTGTTTGTTTTTTATTTTCCTTCTCCATCCTTATAGCAAGATTTCTGTTCCCAGCAGATTTGTTCTACATTCTGTTCTCTCAGTATAAATGTTTTGATTCATGGAATCATGACAGTATTCCCAAAGTCCTATAAAATTATTTTAATGATTCCAAATATAATTGCATGAAGATGAGGGAAGATACAAAGCAGCAGGGAGGAGGTTTGGCATTCTTCCTTGCTGGGAGGATTATTGTGTACGTATGCAGCCACTTGCCCTAAGTCACTTTTGGTTTCTCCTTCTGCAGATAATTACTGCTCTGTGTGTCACTGCCACTCAGCTGATCTGAGTTCTTTCTTTTCCCTGGAACTGCCCCAAATATTCATGTCCTGTCAGGTCCTTGTGCTTTTCCACATTCTGACAATTTGCCTGAGTGTCTCTTCCTAATCCAACATTCTCTGCTTCTTCCTCGTTCCTTTCAGCCCACGGTGCTTTTAGTTAATCTCTTCACACACTGCTCTATTCCAGCATTCCTCAGGTGTTCTCTGCAGCTTCCTGCAGTTCTGGCTGTCCTCCCTGCTCCTAAGAGGAGCAGTGGGATGCAGCCAGCTGGATGGGGGTTGTTAATAAACCTGGGAGGCTGATAAACCACCCAGGGATAATGATGCATTCAAAGCAGGGTGAAGCTTTAACTGGTCATTGGAGTTTACTGACTTGGGAGCATACCTTAATCCATTAAATACAGATTTTAAAATGCAGAAGAATACTTGTAATCAAACGTGTGTTAAAGGAATGGAAGAGGCATCTTGCTGTTCTTTGGGATAACTTATTTCTGTTTTATTTTATTCAGGTACTCCTATCAATAAACCACCAGTTCTGGGCTACAAGGACCTTAACCTCTTCAAACTTTTTAGGCTGGTTTATCAGCAGGGTGGGTGTGACAATGTAAGTGCTGAATGGTCCCTGAATTAAATGTCTGTTCATTCATATCTATAAATGGTTGTCCAGGGAAGCTGTGGCTGTCCCATCCCTGGCAGTGTTCAGGCCAGCATGGACAGGGCTTGGAACAACTGGGATAGTGGCAGGTGTCCCTGCCCATGGCAAGGGGTTGGAGCTGGATGATTTTTAAGGTCCCTTCCAACCCAAACTGTTCAATGGTTATAAAGGACTTGGCTTTTAGCTCTGTTAGATATTATTCCTTAATGTTCTAATTTAACAAAACCTGTAAACTTCCTAAACTTCCTTTTTTTTTTTTTTTTCCCTCAAAGATTGAAAGTGGTGCTGTATGGAAGCAAATTTATATGGACCTTGGCATTCCTATTTTGAACTCAGCTGCTTCCTACAACGTAAAAACTGCTTATAGAAAGTAAGTTCTTGTATTGGATAGTGGTGAAAACCACTTTTCCTTTCTTTTTCCTAGCTGTAGCTTTTACAATATTCAAGAGGCTTTTGGTAGTTAGAGACAGCACTTGATATTCTTCAGTTAATGAACAATTCTGAGTATTTTCCAGGCTTGATGTGGAGGAAAGGAGGGAGGAGTCAGGGCTGGAAGTTCCTGTTGCTCCAATACATCCGAATTCTGCTCATTTTTTTACCAAGAAACTTTCACTTTCCTCCTGTGCTGATGGTGTTTCAGAGTACACCACTGAAATTTATAAAATAAGCTTTGGCAGATTCAGTTTTGCAAGTTAAGGCAATTTACAGTAATAGACTCCTTAATCTTTAGATCTTACATGTTTTGAGGAGAATTTTATACCAGTTGCTTTAACTTTGTGAAGGGTTTTTACTAAAAAAGACATATTTTAGATTGTATATTTACATATAATCTTTGCAGAATTTGTAGAATAATGGCATTAAGGGCTTAACTGTGTGCATTGCTGTGGTGAATGTGAGACTTACTGAATAGTAAAATCATTGCTTACATTGACCAAATGCATAAATGTTTTTCTTCTCACCCTCACTTTTCAGCTGTGTTGTAACTTTTGCATTGTAAACCTTTCAGGGATGACATTTTCCAAGCTCGTTTTCTAAATAAAAATTGTTTTTATTGTTTATCCTCCTGGAAGTTTGACAAGAAACAATTGGGCTTTTTGAGTAAAAGGGAAGAATGAGATTCTCTTGACTCAAACCTAAGGAAATTTGGAAATAGGGATGAGTAATGACTCAACTGATGTTAATGTCAATGAAGATGACAATGTTGAGACTCTCCTTCAGTGGGATTTGAACTGGGCACATGTTTAAGGTCTGTATTTTACAGAGAAGAGTGTTTATCCTGGAAAGAGTAATTGGTAAATGTGTACTGGGTTGCTGTTACAGTGGAAGTAATGATGATGTTTGGACACATGAAAATGTGTTGTGACAGTGATAGTGTGTTGTAACTTGCATATTAATTCTTTGAGGAATAAGCTAATTCATACCTCTGTCACCTATAACTGGATTAGAATGTGCACAGGCAGTTTCCAGAGAACAAGCTCATGCATGGCATTACTGTCATGAATTCTTAACTGGATGGGAATGAAGTTAAATATAAGAGAACCTCTGTGTATTCTTTTTCAGCATTTGACTTGAAATTGTTTAACTTCAAAATCTTCTCTAGCTTTTATATTTTTATTTTGTTTTATTTGGTTGTTGTGGGGTTTTTTAATTATTATTTTCCTGAAGTTACTGAGCAAGAAAATAGGCTTTATACACTTCAATAAATGGAAAATAAACTATGGAATATAAATGGGACCTTCCTTGTCTGTAGGTATCTTTATGGTTTTGAAGAGTACTGCCGTTCTGCAAACATTCAGTTTAGGACCATCCATCACAATGAACCAAAAGTGGTAGAAGAGACACAGAAACACGTGGAACCAATGGAGGAAAGTGTGAAAGAGGAACAAAAAATGCCCCCAACAGAAGTTAAAAAAGAAGCAGAAGAAAATTATTCCAGCAGTGAAAGTGAGAAAGAAGAAATTGAACTAAGATCCCCAAGGGTGAGTGGTCTGAAGTGATTTGTGTTTAGTCCCTAACAAAGCCCCTTTGTGTAGTGAACAGTTTCCATAGTGAGTTTTCCCTGTGCAGCAGCTGCACGTTGGAATTGTTGCACTGGTACAAGTGTGGAGTTCTGTGAGTGTTAATTGTTAATTATATTCTACCTGGACACAGGGTTTGATTTTTTTCCTTCATATTCCACACCATGCCTGGGATTTGCTCAGGCTCAGCTGGATGTGCTGTGGTTCAGGGATGCCTTGGAGCTGTTCTCATCAGAACAGTGAAACACAGCAGGACAGTCTTGGTTGTGGGTGAGGGTTTCCACAGGCACATGGAACCTGGAGCCTTCTGGCAAGAAACAGGAATATCAAAAACCTGCTATGGATCTTAGATCAAAGGAAGACCCATTTCTCTGAGCTGGTTTTTGCCACAGTTTCTCTTCTAATAGAAGAAACACTTAAACCTTAGACTATATAAACAAAAGTAGAGGGAGAAACAGTTAAGTTTAGCCTTCATTTGTCTTTAAATGCTGTAGAGGTGAGGGTTGTGTTAGTAGCTACATAGATCAGATCAGTGCCCCAACAGCTGGAGGATACTGAACACCATGAGGAATACAGACAGTGCTTTAAAGGTGTTGGAATATGACTGTAGCACTCATTTAATTATGTTAAAAGAACATTTTGTGTTCTTCAATGGAGTATGACTACTGAAGGACAACAATTGCTGCTTTTAAATTGTTCAAGTTCTAAAGATTCTGTTTGACTAAAATGTCATTCTGTTGAAGTCTTTCTTGCAAAGCAGCTTTTCAAGCAAATGTATGGCCTTATAGATTAATAGATGAAAGGACATGGTGTAAACACAGGTTGAGACTTCTGTTATGTATTATATTTCTGTTTAAATGAAAATCGTTGTTCCAAGCTGCATCAGCCTCAGTGAACTTCCTGACATGACATTAGCTTTGTTCTTAGTTTGTTCATTTATTTTTGAGTTTTTCTTTTTGAGAAAGCTCAAAAGAAGGATAAAGAAATGTTAGAATTGTTTGTCTTTTTAATAATTGGCTCTTTGTTCTGACTAAAAAGCAATGATCCTATCAAGAGCCTTCTAATAAATCAAATGATAATCCTGTGCTAATCTCTAAGAATCAGTTGCAGATAGTCCCAGACAGCAACTGCCTTGAGTACTCAAGGTGCCTTTTAAAAATGGGACATTTAGGGTTTTTTGAAAGCTGACAAATTTCTGCCCTTGATGTCCACAGGTGACTGTCAGGATTGAAGATGCCTTCCCTCAATATTCCTATACAAGCACTCAAATAATGATATTGCTGTAGGTGAACAAGACATTTTGGCCCTTTCTGTCAGAGTAACAAACATTGCAAGTCCAAACAAATGTCCTGAAATCCTCCATCAATTAATCAGAAACTCATCCTTATTATTCCAAATGAAGCAGATATGAAAACTTAAAGTTTTAATTTTACTATTTTAAAATATTTTGCACTTTTTTTGTTATCTCCAGCCTTTCTTCTCTACGGGAGTGGCATGTCTCATTTTTTTGCTGGGATTTGGGAGAGGTTATGAAGAAAGCAGGGGACAGGAGTCATTAAACTGATTCTATTTCTGTTCCAGGGACGAAGAAGACTTGCCCGTGATGCAGCCCCTGCCAAAAAAGATGGTGAAGAGGATAAAACCCAAGATAAATTAAAAGACAGTAACAAGGAAAACAAAGATGTAGAGGAAACACCTGAGAATGCAGAAAAGAAAGAAAATGAAACTCCTCTAGGGAAGAAAAGCACACCAAAGCAAAAAGAGAAGAAAATTAAAAAACAGGAGGATTCTGATAAAGAGTCAGATGAAGAGGAAGAGAGGCAGAGGGACAGGTAAGCACTAACTTGTATCACCTTCTTTGAGTTTCTCTGTGCCATGATTGAGCTGTTCTCCAGGCAGGAGGACACAGACTTGATCTTACTGAAGTGTGAAAATCAGAAGCTTTATTCACTCAGACAGGCAGGGAAGGGAACATTTTATTTCAAGCTTGTGGAGCCTGCTGTACTTTCTGGAAGCATCTTTTTGTGCTCGATGCCAGGCTGTATTTTTCACTGTCACTTCACTTGCCAAGGCTGTGTTGGTGTTTTATCACACCAATACCTCCAGACACCAAGCTGACCAGGCTGTGAGAGGGTGGGAACAGCTTGGGGACTCTTCCCTGGGCAGTTGAAACAGAAATGGCAAATTCCTCTTCTGTGCTTTGAAGGGTTTGCTGATAGCTGGTGAAGCTGCAGGCTCCTTGTTTTTACTGTCAGATGATCAAGGCAGCAAAGTTTTCTTTAAGCCGTGGGTGTTACTTGTCCTCTGAGTAGCTTTCCACAAGATAATTGATCTTTCACTGAAGGCCAACAAATCTATTTCATTAAAAGCAAACCCATAGTCCTTTTTTGTACTTTACCTCTTGCTGACTTTTTTGTAGAGTAACTTCTAAATTATGCTAAATTGTCCCTTAAGTAGGGAAGGAATTATAGCTAAAAATAGGTTTCATTGTAGTTCTTCAAAATATGTTTGAGTGTAATATTTAAACAGTACGTAAAGGTGTAATGAGAGGTGGATGTATCTAATAAAGAGCTGTGCAGACACTTTTAAGCTTGGCTGAACACTTTTGTGATCAAGTTTTTTTTCCACTGGAATGGTGTTTGTGTCATGAGAGGATCACTGTGATGGCAATTCAAACTCAGGTGCAGATAATAAACTGTAGCATGTTAAGCCAGTTATAAAAGTACCTTTTTTTATAAAAAATGTGTCAAAATCAAATATTTCAGAAACTGAAGTTATTTTTTCCTATGCTGTTTAGGAGACACACACTGAGTTAACTTTTATTCCTCTTTGTGTTATCAAAATATCAATTTGAAAAATAATTTAAGCTTTGAGGTAGTTGTATGCTTTATAAATTGTGTTTAAATTTTAATAAAACTTCCTGGATATTTTTTGGCATTTAGCCCTATTCTCCCTAAGTTCTGTTCTTGATTTAAAAAAATCTGTTTCTGAGCAAGCTTCAGAGACGGGATAGGGTACATAAAGTTAATTTTTCTTTTCAGCCTTTTTCTACCTTTACTGTTCTCTAAATTTTAAAATATGATTGTTACTAATTAGTGGGCATTTAAATACATTTTTTACTGTAGGGAAGAAATTGAGAACAAAGGAGAATCAGAAGGTGAAGAGGATGAGGAGGACACAGAACCCTGCCTGACTGGAACCAAAGTGAAAGTAAAATATGGACGTGGAAAGACTCAAAAAATTTATGAAGCCAGTATTAAAAGCACAGAAATTGATGATGGAGAGGTTTTATATTTGGTTCATTATTACGGTTGGAATGTAAGGTGAGGATAACAAATTGCCTTTCATTTCTTTGTTCAAAGGCTTATTTGCAAAAGAAATTTTTGTTTTTAAGGAAATAAAGTGAGAGATGGTCAGTGATGTGGCTCCATGTTGAATTATCAACATAACAGGCTCTGACTTCTTCACTTTTCAGTGTTGGCAATTTTGTTCATAGTGTTATATTGAAATGTCAAAATATACTTGTATTTTTCCAAGTGTCCATCTGCCTTAGTGATCCTCAGCCCTTCCTGATATTTATTGTGTCTTTCAGTGTTAGCACTAGCAAACTTTCCTCTAAGGCAGCCATTGATAATGGTGAAGATATTTACAATTAAGTGTATTGAACACTGGAATTTTGGCAATAAAATATATTCTTGTATTCTTTATAAATTGTGTTTAAATTTTAATAAAACTTCCTGGATATTTTTGGCATTTAGCCCTATTCTCCCTAAGTCTGTTCTTGATTTAAAAAATCTGTTTCTGAGCAAGCTTCAGAGACAGGATAGGGTACATAAAGTTAATTTTCTTTTTCAGCCTTTTTCTACCTTTACTGTTCTCTAAATTTTAAAATATGATTGTTACTAATTAGTGGGCATTTAAATACATTTTACTGTAGGGAAGAAATTGAGAACAAAGGAGAATCAGAAGGTGAAGAGGATGAGGAGGACACAGAACCCTGCCTGACTGGAACCAAAGTGAAAGTAAAATATGGACGTGGAAAGACTCAAAAAATTTATGAAGCCAGTATTAAAAGCACAGAAATTGATGATGGAGAGGTTTTATATTTGGTTCATTACTACGGTTGGAATGTAAGGTGAGGATAACAAATTGCCTTTCATTTCTTTGTTCAAAGGCTTATTTGCAAAAGAAATTTTTGTTTTTAAGGAAATAAAGTGAGAGATGGTCAGTGATGTGGCTCCATGTTGAATTATCAACATCACAGGCTCTGACTTCTTCACTTTTCAGTGTTGGCAATTTTGTTCATAGTGTTATATTGAAATGTCAAAATATACTTGTATTTTTCCAAGTGTCCATCTGCCTTAGTGATCCTCAGCCCTTCCCTGATATTTATTGTGTCTTTCAGTGTTAGCACTAGCAAACTTTCCTCTAAGGCAGCCATTGATAATGGTGAAGATATTTACAATTAAGTGTATTGAACACTGGAATTTTGGCAATAAAATATATTCTTGTATTGAATGTTAACTGGGATTGTAAAAATGCTTCTCCTGGCAGCCAGTCTTTATAGCACTTTTGATACTTCTGGTACAGAACATGTGGTATTCCAAATCCATAAGCAAATTGCTTCATGTGGCAGCATGAAATTTGAGTGTGGCAGTATTCCCCAAATATTTTCAGTTTCCATTTACCTTATCAATACCTTTAGGAGATTTTGAGGAGCATCAGTGTGTTTGTGCTTTTCAGAATCTCATCCAGTTTGTTGCTACAATTTAAAACTACACCTTTTTAAAAAGTACATTTTCCTGCTGAGGTATGGTGTGGTGAAAACTTGTCTTATATGTATGATGTGGAACAACTGACACTTTAGAGCTGACTCAGCCCCCCGAGTGTTCCAGTGAGAGACAGGAAAGTTTGTACCTTAATTCTCTCATCCCTTAAGGTTTTTTTATGGACTGGAAATGTCATTCACCTTTCTAAGGCCAGAATACTGCATGAGTTGTAAATACAGGTTCTGCTATCATGGAATGGATTGGATTGGATTGGAAAGGAAATCCTATCTCATTCCACCCTCCTGCCATAAGCAGGGACACTTTCCCCTACCCCAGGGTGCTCTGAGCCCCATCCAACCTGATGTTGGCCTTTTCCTACCTCATTAATGAATAGTTTGTGTAATTCAAGTCTTTTACTCCTCATATTCAAATATTTTTATGTGCAGTGATAACGGCATGATTTCATTCCCTTTTAGGTATGATGAATGGGTGAAAGCTGATCGGATTATCTGGCCAGTGGAAAAAGGAGGACCAAAGAGAAAACAGAAGAAAAAAACAAAAGTAATGATTTCAATAAGTTTGTTGTAGTACTATATTAAAACAAAAGTTTAGGCCACAGTCTAGTTTTTAATAGAGCAAAAGGTTTGATAATCAGCAGTGAAACATTTAATAAAAATCCACTGTTTCACCTGCAGAATAAAGAAGATGGTGAAAAGGAGGAGAAGAAGGACGAGGAGAAACAAAAATCCAAGCGTGGGCGGCCCCCTCTGAAGTCCACTCTCCCATCCAACACGTCCTGCAGCCTCCCCAAGACGCCCAACAGCGAAGGTAAATGTGGCTCCGGAGGTGCGGGGAGCAGCCGGGCCCGGCGCCCTCGCCTGGAGCCCGGAGCTCCTGCTCCGCCCCTCGGGCGCTCCTGCCGATCGATACAAATTAATTCTTTCGATTTTAATTTTAGCAACGCCTCGCAGGCAGACCAGACGTAGCTCAGGAATGTTTGATTCTGATAGAGGATCAAACGGTGAGTGATCTCAGCCCTGTGTATGCTTTGGAGGCCTTTGCAGTACCTTTTTGAAAAGAAGTTTGGGGGTTTTCTTTGGTTTTTTTTAACCTTCTTTTTTTGGTTGGTTTTTTTTTTCCTTTCTCCTTGTAAATTTTGTTGAGTAAGCAGTTGAGCTGACACTGCTGAGGAGCACAGCTTGCTCACACAAGAGCAGTCAGTGACTGTACAAGTCATCCCATGTTCTTCAGCCAGAGCCTTTCAGTCCTGAGCAGACCAAATCCAGTGCTATAATGATAGTCTTTATTGTGCTAATTAAGTCCTCAACCTCAATACTCCGTCATCCAGCAGAGCTGTTAATTATACACAAATGGCAGCACATCTTTGGTGTTTCTAAGCCTCTGTGAGCAAGAACTGAAGTGAAATCACTGTCTCCTTTTAGTACAGGTCCCTGAGTAATCTCTTGGTAATGTACTAATGCTTGCTCTCTGTGTGGTGCAGCATTTGTACAATAGTTCTGCAATGAAATGTCCATACTGGGGTTTAAAAGGTTTTTATTTTTGCGTTTGGGTTGGGTTTTTTTCTCTGCATGGAGGGAAGAAGTGTTTTTTGGCTTTGTTCTGTCACATGGGAACAGCAATATCCATGGGATCAGGGGGATCTTGCTTTTACTGCAGTAAAATGTAATTTATTTGTATTGGCATATTTGGGAAATAGTTGGAGAATCACAGACTTCAGCTAAATCACCTGATTTGAGAGCATCATCCAGATGCTTCCTGAACCCTGACAGCACCACCATTACTGCAGGTTCATAGAAATTTTAGGCAAAAATAAGAAGTGTAACAAGTGTGTTGAGTAATGCAAGATTTTTAAAGTGTAAAATTATTACTGTAAGCTGATGTCGACCTCTTAGATTACTGAAAGCAGGGGTTTTGTGAGGTTCAAATAAAAAGTCATGCTGCAATTAATTATTTAGGGTGCTGTTTGCTTCTTTTTAAATTTTTTTTAGACTCTGGCACATCTGACAGTGAAGCAGATGAGTCATCTGAAAAGAATTTGAATGAAGAATTTTCTCCAGAAACTTCAGAACTGGAAAAAAGTGAAAAACTCCGTGATGAGAAGCTGGATGAGGAAAACCCAAAGATTTCTCATGTGCTGAAGGAAAACGACAGGACTCAAGTACAGCAGCTAGAAACACTGAAACTGGAAGTTGAGGAAAGTGAACAAATTGTTCAAATTTTTGGAAATAAAGCGGATCAAATGGAAGAAATCAAAAGAGAGGTTGAAAAATCACCTAAGGGAAAAGGGAGAAGAAGCAAGACAAAAGATCCCTCATTGGAAAATGCAAAGATTGCACCAGGAAGCCAGGAAGAGGTGGCAAATGAATCTCTTACAGAACCTGAAAGGTTAGATGTGTCTTCCTTGGACTGTAAAGACATTTCCAGCACTACTGAAAGTGAAACAGAGCCCTCCACAAAAGATAAGAAACTATTGAAAAGGAAAACTTTGGAACAGGCGTCACCTGAGAAGAGAAACCGGCGAGAGAGTGAGATGGAAGTGCCAAATATTGTATCTGAAGAGAGGACCAATGAATGTAGTGGAGCAGAGGAATGTAGAGGGCTGAATGCTGAGGAGTCCCTCAGAACTGAAAACGAGGAGATGCCGTCCCTGGTGGCGAGAACGGCTCCGCACGGGGCGGAGCTGAGCAATGACAACTTCCAACGGCCGGCCGAAGCCAACGAGAGCCTTCCCTTGAAAGATGAGGATGACACAATGCCTCAGATTGGTCCTGAAACCTTGCTGTGCCATGAAGTAGACCTGGATGACTTGGATGAGAAGGAGAAGAGCAGCACTGAAGACACAACAGCAGAAAAGCCAGACCCCAATGCTTCCAACTCTGCCCCGTCTGCCTTAACCCCCAGTGTCCCCTCGAGCTTCCCGGTGGCCTCTCCTGTGGCCCTCAGCCAGGACGAGTCCCGCAGCATCAAGAGCGAGAGTGACATGACCATTGAGGTGGACAGTGTGGCAGAAGAGTCTCAGGAAGGGCTCTGTGAGAGTGAGTCTGCCAATGGATTCGAGGCCAGCACCACGTCGAGCAATTGCAGCATGGCGGGGCAGGAGAGGGAGGCGGGAGAGAAAGGTGAGCGTTTCCTGCAGGAGCCACTCCTGCTCTGATCCTCCTGAAGCTGGCTTCAGGCTGGTGTCACTTGGCTGAAAATTGCTGCTCTGTTTTGTCTGCTGGTTATAAATTCACAGAATGTTTTGGGTTTGAAGGGAACCTCAAAGCCAATCTTGTTCTGGTCCCTTTCCATGGGCAGGGACACTTCTACTATCCCAGGTTGCTCCAAGCTCCATCCAGCCTGTCCTTGAGCACTTGTGGAGGTGGGGCTGGGCACCCTGTGCCAGGGCCTCAGCACCTTCACAGGGAAGAATTCTATCCCAATATCCCACCTAACCCAGCCCTCTGGCAGAGGGAAGCCATTCCCCCTTGTCCTGTCGCTCCAGGCCCTTGTGCCAAGTCCCCCTCCAGCTCTCTGGAACCCATTTAGACCCCAGAAGGGACTCTTAAGTTCTCCCAAGAGCTTCCTCTTCTCCAGGCTGTCTGGTTTTAAATTTCTTTGTTGCTTATAAAAAGAGCTTTTTAGTAACAGAAGTATTTCAAGTGTCATATATTTTATTTTTGATTTTTTTTTCCTCCTCTCATAGGTCAAAAAAGACCCAGTGACAGCAATAGTGGAACGCTGGCAAAAAAGCAAAAGCGAACTCCAAAGCGAACCAGTGCTGCAGCCAAAAATGAAAAGAATGGAACAGGTATATTCCTGCAGGGAGGGGAGGGAGAAGGTTGTCCTGGCCCGTAAATATGTGTAAGAACATACTGTTCTCATGTTACAAACAATTTTCAGTGGATGAGGCTTCCCTCTGAAGGTTTTTCATTTTTATTCATTGTGATTATTGGTGATAAACTGGAGAACAGTTTTGAGCTCTCCCAGTGTAACTGGGAAATCTCTTGTCTGTTTTATATTGCTTAGGAAAAGTGTCTAAATTATTATTTATATTAGCAGCTAGTACATATTTACCATTATGCTGATTTTTAAATATTGGGTTGGTTATGAATTTGGCACAGGGCACATTTAAAGTCTTAAAACAGGTGTTTCTCCTGGGGAAAAAAATAAATGCTTTTGAAATACAGAAAAATGTTGGATGCTAAGGAAAAGCTTTTCATCCAAAGGGATCTTGTCTAGTTTTTCTCTCAAGCATCTGACTATTTTATAACTTGCTATGGAAATCTGAATTTTTGTGTTTCTGTAGCTCATTTTTCAGAGAATCACAGAATGGTTTGGGTTGGAAAGGACCTTAAAAAATCATCTCGTTCCAACCCCCTGCCAAGGGCAGGGACACCTTCCACTATCCCAGGCTGCTCCAAGCCCCATCCAAGCTGGCCTGGAACACGGCCAGGGATGGGGCAGCCACAGCTCCTGTGGGCACCCTGTGCCAGGGCCTCAGCATTTTATAATAAAGAATTTCTGTCTAATATCCCGTCTATCCCTGCCCTCCCTCAGCTTAAGGACATTCCCTCTTGTCCTGTCACAAAATTTTTGACAATCATTGCATGACTGAATCAGTGGTTTTGGCTTTGTGGCAACACTGTTATATTTTTGCATATCAAACTAAAGTACTAATTATCTGACATACCCTATTCAGATATATTTAATATGCCTGTGGAAAACTCGGCAGTTATTGTAGGAATCTAAAATATTTGAATACATGAGCTAAAAATCTTCTGTTACATGTTGAACTTCTGTTGTTTTAGTCATGTTTGAGAATTGTTCCTTTAGATGTATAAAGCAGTTTGATAACTAAATACAATCATGTGCTACCTACCCATAGTAATACAGATTTAATCTTTAAGATTAAAGAAGAAAGGGGTTTTAGTGTCTGCTTTATATTAGAAAGCTAAAATAGGTGATGTAAGACAGTTTATCAGTGCTCTAATATTCTAATTTTGGTAAGTTTATTTATTATTTCTGTACAGAAGTTTGACTATTACTTTTTAACTAGGCCTAGTTGGCCCTGCATCAGTTATGATTATTACACTTGAGAGTTCAGTGCATGTTGTGTCTGATCAGGTTATCCATGGAATCTGAGATCATTATTCCTTGGGTTTGTTCTGTGATCTCATAAGCAAGAAGCAGCAGGGTTTTTTTTAAATCATTGTTTTCTTTACTATAACCACAATTTTTAAAATGTCAAGGTGGAGGTTTTAAGTCCAAATTAATTCTTTTTCCTGCAGGACAAAGCAGTGACAGTGAGGATCTCCCTGTCCTGGACAGTTCCAGTAAATGTACTCCTGTCAAACACATCAATGCATCCAAACCCCAGAAGATTTCCCGCTCCCCTGCCAGGGTGATTTCTCCTCACATCAAGGATGGAGAGAAGGACAAGCACAGGGACAAGCACCACCACCAGAATGCTTCACCCAGAGTCTACAAATGGAGCTTCCAGCTCAGTAAGGATTCTAGAAGTGACTTGACCACAGGGAATTTGTGAGAAAATTTGTTCTGAAAGAAAAACATGGAAATTTTGGGATACTAAATAGAGTGTGGGTCTTTTCTGTCATAGTTACAGAAATGTGTTGTTCTTCCATGTTGTGTCTTACATTCCTCTTAAGAACTGCATTCATTTGCTTAAAATCACCTTGACAAAGTTATTTTTTCATTTCTTTCCACTTGCAGATGAACTGGACAATATGAGCAGCACTGAAAGGATCTCCTTCCTCCAAGAAAAGCTCCAGGAGATCCGAAAATACTACATGTCCTTGAAGTCAGAAGTAGCAACCATAGACAGGAGAAGGAAACGATTGAAAAAGAAAGACAGAGAAGGTGAGGTTGAGATTTGTTTTATGATTCCCATGAGGAGTTAATTTGTTTGGAAATGTGTAACTCACAGCAATTTGAGTTGAAGTGATGATATTCTAGAAGAAAGTGTTGCCATCTGTGTATGTATTTAGAAGGAATATTTGTGGTGTTTTGGAACTTGAACCTGACAGAAATGCTTGCTGACTCTTATATAACTGTGTAGTAGAAATTTGCATTTCCTAGTTCAAGTGTTTCCATTAGACTCATCTGAGTTACCTTTTCAATAACTGCGTAAGGCTAATCCTGTGTCTGTGAATACAGCAGGGGAAGCAATTGGCAGAACATCTGTATCAGTTTTTTGTGCCTGTGCTGCTTTTTGATGTCTTTTAGATAACCTAAGAAGCAAGGAAACCTTCCTTGTGAGCTGTACTTTGATAACCTGATGCTGACCTGTTGTTCTGTGTGTTCAGTGTCCCACACAGGAGCATCCATGTCATCTGCTTCCTCAGACACTGGAATGAGCCCCTCATCATCCTCTCCTCCCCAGAACGTGCTGGCTGTGGAGTGCAGGTGATAAACATTTCTCTGCCTTGCCAGCAGCTCTCTGCCATGGACATAAACCCTGAAATTCTGCCACAGAAAGCACTCGACTGGTTGGACATTGCCAAGTATATCCTGTACACACTTCCACTGCTGGACTGTACCTGTTCCCCCCTCGTACCCTCTTCTTTTGTTTAATTTACTGTTCAGAGAACTTAAGCTCATTGGTAACTGAAGGTTTGTAGGCACAACGTGGCATCCTTGTAATTGTGTTTGTTTTTGTTTCTTGTTTGTTTCTTTTTGTTTTGTTCTGGTTTTTTTTCCTAACACAGAGGAAGGGCACTTATCAAATTTGCAAAGTTAATGTCCAATGAAGCATTCAGGTGTTCTAGGGTGATCTTTAAAAAAAAAAAAAAAAAAAAAGCAAGTGCACCAAGCAGACATCAGAGTATTACCCAAAAGAACTGAGCAACTGCTGCACTTTCACCAAGCTGTGGGTAACTCTTGGTGAGTAGTTCCTCTTTGTGGAAGCACTTGCTATACAGAACTGCCAAAGTATGTGTTCAGCAATGTGCCCAGTTTTAAAGCTGTAAATGGGACAAAATAAATTGTGAAAGGAAGTGTAGTTGACTGAAAACTACAGTTGTAATAAGTCTTCCACTTTTTATAGGATTTTTGAGCACACAATTATGCAAATGTTTTAATGTTTATTAATGTTTACAGTGGAATTGTGAATAGGTTTTCAGTGGACTATCTTATCCCTTGACAAAAATATTTTGTCTTTTTTCTATGTAATTTCAGAGTTTTTATTTTGTTACAAAAAGACGAAAAATGAAATATATAACAACAATGAAGTTATTTAACAAGATTTCTAAAGCTGAAATTTTTGTGTAAAATAAGGTATCTTGCAACTTGTTAAATATATTTATTCAGACATTGGATGTTGTATTTTTATGTATTTTTTAAAATATTAATAAAATTGGAAAAAAAAATTCTAGGTTAGTTCACTCTTTGGACAAAACATCCTTCTCAGTTCTGGCTCTTCAGGAGGAGTTATCCAGTAGCCAAACCTGTGCTTCCAATGGGTCTGTCTACATATCCTCCACCACACAGATCTGCCAGCAGGCATCTGGGTTAAAATAAAACTTGATTTGGAAACTTTGGCAGTCCTAGTACTTAACCTTGTTTGGAGGAACAGAATTTATTGGGTTGCCCTTAAGATGCTTTGTCACAAGTTCTTGTGTTTGCTGTACTGCCGAATAAATTTATATCTCCCAAAGTTGAGATGCACCAATAAAGTAAAAGCAACTGTGTGTGCTCTGCCTGTGGATTGTCCCACGGGCTGATGCAGCTTGTAAATAACTCTTCCAAACCCATGTATTTAAAGCAGTTTGCATATACATTATGTATAAAAAGTGATTTTTTTAAACAATTTTTTTATTCATGTTTGTACATTGAAAGGGGACCTGAGCCCCTTTTTCTGTGTTTAATATGCTGTAGAGTAATAACATAGATGCTCTAGACTGTATATCAGGATATTCTGGTTCCACACAGCAGAAGGTCAGGAGGAAACACTAGTGATGGCGTAGCATTACTAAAATCGATGTTTCTTGAAATTTCATTTTACAGCATTTGTCAACTTGTGATTCCAATTCCTTCCATTTTCGCAGAAAATTAAAGAAAAAGTACTCTTGTAAATGCACTTTTTCTGTCTTTTCTTAAGCAAAGCAGAACTATTTCAATGTAAGATAAATATGGAGCTCACTAGACAGCGCTAATAAAGGCCATGTTTTAAACATAGGCTTTATATTCTATTTTTATTTAAGTGATTGTTCTTGTAAATGTCTGGACTTTACCCTAAATAGGAAAGTTAATCTCCATAAATTACTGTAAAGACTTTTTTCAGAGCTAACTTTTACTTGTTAATCTTCCAATAGCTATGAATAAAAAGCAATACTCATTTAAAAGGAAGTAACATGGGTCAAATGTTTAATATTTACAGAAGCAATCTAAAATCCAGGGAAATAACAGGATTAATGACATCTTGTGCAGATCTCTGATCTCTAACCTGTGTGCACACTGTGAGATCTTGAACAGGCACAGAGGATGGAGGAGCTGCTGCCCTGGCCTGGATGTTCCCCACGTGTGTTCTCAGCTGGCTGCTGCTCCTGTCTCTTAGGAATGTTTAAAACCCTGCTGGAAGGCTCCAGGTATGCTCCCATGGATCATGGAAACCCATTCCAGCCCGCTGACAGGGAGAACTTCCTCCCTTGCTTCCTCTCCCACCTGCTTCCCTCGCTGTGCTCGCCCCAAAAACAACTGGTGTTCTCTGGCAGAGCACTGAACCTGCTGGAAAAGATGCACTTTGTGCCAAGGCACTGGCAAAGCCTCCAGCATGTCACTGATGCCCTGGTTTTTATCTTTCTGGGAAGGAGCACATCAGATTATTCAGTAGAAGTTTGCAGTAGTTTCCTGTGATGTTTAAAAATTGCACAGGGAAAAGAAAACTAGCTGGAATCATTGAGCTGTCCTGGGTTAAAGGTGAAATCAAGAAACCCTAATAAAATCTAGGATTTCTAACTCTACAATAGTTCCTGTATTGAAGCCTTGTTGATATAAATTCCAAAGTGCCTTTCACTGGCTGGAAGTCTATCCTGTTGAAGACACAGTAGTTATGCTTATACAGAATTGGGATTTTTTAAATGAGAGATTAGGTATTGTGTTTCTGAGACCAAGCAGAAATAAAGCACCCTTCTGGCAGTCTTTTTGCTGTTCTCTTGCCTTCTGATCTCCTACAGGTTTTCCTCAAAATTATATTTGCTATTTCAAGTTTCCTTAGGAGGTAAAAAAAAAAAAAAAGGTATGGAATGAACACTGTTGAAAGGAGCAAGGTTGTAAGAGAATCAGACTCTTCCTTCATTTTCTGCAGTTGATACAAAGAACTGCCAGATAACTTATTTTTGTATTAGCAAAAATCTGAAAGATGGGAGACCTCAGAATGTTTCCATGCAAGGACATAAGGTAAGATTCATTTCTTTCTTGTTTTATTCACTTTGCATCAAGTGTATCAGCTATATTTGTACTGGTGACTTTTTATTTTCTAATCTGAAAGTTCAGAATACCCAGTTAAATCCCTGCTTGGTTTTGGCTCCTCCCTCAGGTTGCTGGTGGCTGGGAAAGTTTCTCCTGTTTAATCAGCCTGAACAGATCAGGCAAGAGAAGCAGAGTTGTCAGAACAATAATAACAAATCATTGTTTTGACAGAGGTTAAACAGATTTTCAGTAGTAATTATCAGTGAATGAAAAGCATAACAAGGGCAAAGAAACGTTTGTGTTCCTGAAGGATGATGTATCTGACCTTCACAGGGAGCAGCAGAAAAGGTGATTAAATCCCTGTTTGTGCTTTTGTGCATGCTTCCATCTAATTTTTTAGAAGGTGCAGTATTAGAACAGACAGAAATGTTTTAAATGGTTACATATTCTCATTTTTTTGTAGGGGAGCCATGCAGAAATGGCTACCAGAACTACTCATTATGGCTTTGATGTGGAGCTGGGAAGAGAATCTGAATCTAAGGATTGTCAGCTCCTGTGCCTCAGTCAGAAAATCCACTGCAGAGAGAGCCTTCTCTCTGCAGACAGGTTTGTCAACCAGATGGAATATTACATTAAAAAATTATTACTTTTGTAACATGTTCTTTTTTCCCCATTGAAAAAATCTTCTTGGATAGCTGAGGCAGCCAAATGGATTTTCTGGGCAGCATTTACTGGAATTCTTTAACAGCAGTAAGTCTAAGAAATGCTGTAGTCTTCTTTTTAAGAAAAAAGCAGGTTTGGTTTGATGGCTTGAAAGAAATCTGACATGAGCCAGATTTACCAGCTGAAATAAAAGATTAATGTGTTCACAAAAGTATGTTGAGCTGTTTACTCCACTGCAAAAAAACTTCACTGCCCTTTGCAAAAATTATGCACTGGAATCTTGTTTGTTTTCCTTCTCTGGTCTTGGGATTTTATTATTTGCTACAGTGTGAGGCTCTGGAGATGTGGAGGCCATAATAAAACAGTGGAACCAAAGGGGATATTGCCAGAGGCTGACTCACTGTAATTCCAGGGCTAAGGAAAATGACATTTTGTAATTAGCTCACACTCTTACGTTGTTGCTCTCAGATTTTGAGAAAATCTGTCATTTTCCCATATTACCTCGCACCAAATAAGATGGGATTTTAAGAGGTCTCAGTGTTTAAAATCATTCACCTTTATCAGTTACCACTGAGTAGCTGGGATTTAGTTGGGGTCTTTTGTTTGCTCTGGAGATCTGTGAGTTCCCCAGATTCCACAAGTATTTATTTATTAGTCCCATCCATTGCTTTGGATGGATATGTAAATTTATTTTTTGTGTTCCAGTGGTTTTGGTCTGATGGTGTGTTTGTTTTAATGCCAGTGAGTGGTGGATTTTATGATTAGCCCCAGCTCAATGACAAATACTCACCATGCTGTCATTTAAAGAAAACTGGAAGGATACAACTGTTGATTGTGAAAGGAGTTTTTCTAAGAATAGGACTTGTCTGGTGTCTTCTTTGTTTTGAATTATCTTTGCTGTTTATGGTGTTATTCCTGCTCCTTCCCATTGGAGAGGAACCCTGGATCCTGGCTCAGAGCAGGTTGGTTCTGCTTCAGCTCTGCAGCTGTTTGCATTGGTTAACACCCTTGTGCTGCTGTTCATCCCTCACCAAGAGTTTTCAGACATGAGAATTGGCTTTGTTTGATGCCCCTTGACCTCAGTGCACCAACACAGCTCACTCACTGCACTAGCCACTGAAGCTTTGCTTCACTTTCCTTCTGGCAGTGTTTGCCAGCCAAGAAAAGCTGCCCTGGAGCTGTGCTGGAGCTGTGACAGCCTGCAGGGGATTGTCACTGTGTTTAACCCTGAGCCTGCTGCTGGGGGACACTGCCCTGCCTTGGTGCTGGGGGTTTGGTGTTTCTTTTCCTGCTGTTCAGAGTAACCCAACAGCATTTCCATTCCAGCACTGTCGGTGTCTTCAGCTGTTCCTAAACTCCTCCTCTAATCCCTCATCTGGGTACAGCTTGACCTAATTCATCCTGCTCCTGCCAGCTATGCCAGTTTCATAAGGAGGGGTAAGATGTGGAATTTGTATTAAATGCTTTGCTATATTGCACAAGAGTGTGTTTTCTTTCTGCATTAACAAGGAACTTGTTTATCTGTAACTTAAAACCATCTGTCTTGATGCTCCTTTATTTCCCTTATGAATAAATAAAGCTATTTTAAAAGGAAAAATAAGGAAAGTCCCAATCCTTGATTCCTTCTGCACATGTTCTGCTTTCCATCCTGCAGGTGACCCCTGTGTGCCATCCCAGTGGCATGGATGGGGGCAGTGGTTCCCTCAGGTGGGCAGGACAATCCCTCTCTGATGAGGAAATGTTTTGGCACTGGAACCAGTGAGAGGTAAAATTTTATGTTGGTCTGTGCAGGTATTTGAATGTGATTGACTCAGAATGTGAGAACAGCCCCACATAATGCTGTGGGGATAATTATGGAATAATGTTATCCACAAGCAGTGCAGGAGGGAGCTGATCTCGGTGCCTGAGGTTTGGCTGCTGCTGTTCTTGTTTCCTGCTTTTCCTTTGGAGAGCCCTGAACAATTGATGAGAATGTGATTTCTCTGTGGCTCGGAGGCACTGGGCAGCATCCCCATGCAGGGTAACACCTCTCTGTGCCTTTGAATGATAACTGATGTCACATTCAGCCCAGAGCTGGTTTTTTTATTAAACCTTTCCTGTTGGGCTGTCCCAGTGCCCAGGGATGCCACTGCTCCCTGCATCCCCTGCAGTGAAATGTGTTGTCTCTTCTTCCAGATCTTCCATAAGACATTTCCTTATGTCTCTGGAGAATAAAAAACAGTTTGGATTGGAAAGGATGCTCACAGATCATCTACTTCCAACCCCCCCCAGCAGCAGTATCTGCTTGTGCCCCAGCAGTCTCTGAGTGCTCCAAGGGTGACCCTGCCCCTCTCCTGGTGCCCCAGGATCCATCCTCCAAGTGCCTTCTGGTGTGACCCAGCCACCTCCCTGTGCCTTTTGGTGCAATATGGCCAGAAATACAACAACAGTTTAATCTGCAGAAACAGTCACTAATGTACTTCTCCTGATCTAATTCCAGTTGTTGCTGTAAAAAACTGTAAACATGGGCATTTGACCTGACATTTATTGTGAAGAACCTTCTGTTCCCTGACACCAAAACACAAAGAAGTGTGAAGTTAAGGTAAAACATAATTTTAAAAACCCTCCAACATGAAGCAGAATTGTAACTTTTTGAGTTCTTTTAATGCTGTCCTCTGGAAATCCAAGGTGCAGGCATGATGCAGGTTCAGGTGTCAGAGGCTTTAATTGCTTTTACAGCTTTTAGAGTTTGGGCCAGACTCATTCAAGGAATTTTGGAGCTGAGCTTAATGGAGTTCCTAAGGTTTGAACTGGATTCCTCAAATGCCATGTGCTGACTTCCCAACTAGCTGAGAGAAGATGCTGAACCAAGAGCTGTTGCTAAGCTCCAGTTCCCAGAGTGGGGAATGCCAGAGCACACAGGATTTGCCTCCCTGCTCTGCAGCCACAGCCACACTCAGTGTTTCACCCACACTCCTGACAGCTCTGCAGTCACTCCTTTTCTTGCCTTCCAACAGAGCTCAGCAGTTGAAGCTCTCAGCAGGGGATTACATAAATTGGAGCTTTGCTTTTATCCTGGAGAGAATTCAAGGAGCCTCCATTATAATCTTCCAGCTGATTGATCTGATGGCTGTACCAGCACTGTGCTGTCCAGGGCACTCTGGAGCATGGCTCTCATTTGACCCTTGCTGCTGAAATTGTTCTGGTGTCTGTGGGCTGAGGAGGAACTGTGTGTGTGCAGCAGGAAGGATCTGTGTCCCCCACTGCTGCTGCAGTGAGCATCTCCCCCTAATGAGTGTCTGTTTACCAGCTCAGTTTCCTTGAGCTGCTTTTTGGCAGGCTGCCCTCCCCTCCCACCTCCACTTTGGCTCATTTTTTCCACAGCTTTCTCAGTACTCCTCCCTCAGCAGCTTCCCATTTTTCACCCTTTGCTCCTTCTTCCATCAGAGTGGGATCCCTTCCTGTCCCTACTGTGCCTCAGCAAGGTGATTCACCTCCTCTTGACACCCCTTAATGGCATTTAAGAAAATGCTGTTGTCTTTATTAGGATCCAGAGTAAAACCATTTTTATCCTATTTTATATTGTTTATTTTTATCACCTGGATGCTTTAGTTACATGGCTGCATTTTATTTCTAAGCTCAAATATATTTGTATTGTCTGTATGCAACCTGTCACCTGGATGTGAAAGACCACAAGATTCTTGTAGAGAAACAGAGCTTTGACAAAACTGGCTATCCAAAGCTGAAAGTGGGTAATTTATTAACTAAGTCCCTCTAAAACTTGCTTAACCTTTTTTAAAGGAAGTCTGTCCTAATATTTAAATATTTCCTAGCTCCAAATACAGAAATGAGAGAAAACCATTATTTTTTTAATGCCCCTCACTTCAGCCCCAAGGTGCTTTGTTCAGAAGACATGAAAATCCTCCACTTCCCTCAGTTAAACTCTTCAGGCACTTTTCTGAGCACCTCTTTGCAGATGAAGATCCAGTGGAAAATCTCAATCATGGATTACTTTCAAATGTTTAACAGAAAGAGAGCTGCTTCAAGGAAAGTCCTGAAAGCCTTTACATGTATTGATTCAATTTAGCTGCAGCATTTGTGGCCTGATTGTAGCAAACAATCTGGACAGTTTTAGCCTGATATTCCTTTGAAAAAACAGGACATTGCAGACTTGCTGCCTTATTTGGGCTGGTTTTTAGCCTTCACTGTTTCAGTGAGCTCTCATCCATCTCCAGGGTAACGAGGCACAGGCAAAGGAGGAAGGGGCTGTGATACAAACACAGAGATGTGGGGCTGGAGGCTCCCACTGGCTCCTTCCACCTTAGCAAGCACAGGAGCAGGGCTCCGGGGAGAGCTGCAGCACACAGCAGTGTCTGGCTGCTGCAGGTGCCAGGAGCACTGTGCTGCCCTCAGGAGCCAGGAATCCACAGCTGAGTTACTCACTCAAGCTCTGCTGGAAATAGAAAGGTAGAGAAGGTAACCACAAAAAACCTTCTTGCTCTTTCTGTTCCTTGCTGTTGCCTCTCTATCAGTAACAGAACCTGGCAGCTGACATGAAATAGCTCTGGTTCACTCCTCATCACCTGGAGTCTCAGAATTGGTGCTCCTGATGTTCCCTTCCTGTAATTCCTGTATTTTATGAGAGACCTGAAGCACAGGGTGCCTGTTGACTGTCATTCCACTGCACTAATGCCCTGACTGCAGGATTGCAGCTGTCAGGATCCTTCCAAAGCGCTGCTGTGTTTGTAACCCAATCCAGCTGCCTTCCAAACCTCTCTGAGGGCTCATGCAGCAGCAGGACAGACCCTGTGTTGTGTATTTCCTGCTGGCATCCACAGGAGAAAGGTGTTTAACAAAAGCCTGGATGTGGCACTGGGTGCCGGGGTTTAGTTGAGGTGCTGGGGCTGGGTTGGACTCGATGATCTTTAAGGTCTCCTCCAACCCAGTGATTCTGTGAATTCTGTGCAAACTGCAGCAAGCTCAGTGCTTGGAGTGTGTCAGGCCAGGAGGCCGGGCTGGCAGGACCCTGTGGGGCTCCCTGAGGGCATCAGGGGTGCACAGGAGCTGCCTCAGGCACAAGTGCTGCTCATGTCCCCCTGTCCCCTGTCAGTGACCCAAGGATAACCTGGGGCACCCCTGCCTGAGCTCCCTCTGTCAGCTCCTACAGCAGCAGTGAATGAACAGAACTCTGGAGCAGCTGAGCAAAGAGCCCCCAGCAAACAAAATGCAGCTTTCAAATGTCCCAAAAATGGCTCTTTGGAAAGAACACACAGGTTTATATGGCTCCAGTTGATTTTATTTGAATTAAATAAAAAAGTGTATTCCCCACATTACATTGATTCATCTCAACCGGTCTCAGCAAAAGGCAGGTGAGCCCTCCCACCACCCCTGAAATTCAGACACAGTCTGTGGGCCCTGGGAAAAGTTGGATGTGCGTCATTCTCTTGTGGAAACAAACTCCACTGCCAGGCCACCAGGACTGAGCTCCTGTTTAACCCTTCTACTCCCACTGCCTGAGCAGCACCCACAGCTCTGCTGTGAGCTGCTGGACAGTAGGAATTCCCCAGTGTGTTCTTGGCACAGCTTAAGTCTGAGCACAGTGCTCTGCTCTAGCGAGGTTGGCTGAGCAGTCCTGCCTTGGCTGCCAGAGCCTCGTTCTGCTGGATGTGGTACTCCTGGAATCTCATGGAGATCCTCTGTGTCATCTTCAGATACTTCTGCAGGCAGTTTTCTGAGCACGTTATCTGCAGCAAGATGGAAACACAGGGCTTCAGACAGTCAAACAAGTCCCCAGCCAGGACCCAAAATATCAGCACAGACAGGGATAAACAATTAATTGCGTGAGTACATCTCACACTGTCAAGATGAGGGCAGTAGAAAATGCAATGTTGAGTTTTTCTGAATGTTTTTCTGAAACATTCAGTAATATTCATTCTCATATTAAAGTCTCCATGGAAAACAGCCTGGACCCAGGGATATCATCCTTTTGTCCTTGGGCTCTTCTTGTGGAATTGAACTACATATTTTGAAATTAATAATAAATATATTAAATTAGTAATATTTTTAAATTCTGTGTTCAAACACATACTGGCTTTGACAGCCAAATATGATCTGCTGTTTGCTACCTCAGTTTAACCCTTTTTTACCCTTGTTCCCATGGGCTCTAGCAGCCTTCTGGTACCTGTGTTGCCACCAGAGTACCTCAGTCAGCTGGACTGGGAAATAAATACCAGAACCTATTCCATCCACAGTATTTTTCAAATTTAAAGTGGTTTCTTTATTTAAGTGCAGAGAAAGAGTTGTGAGATTATTTCTGAGCTACAGTCCTACTAACTGGATATTCTGTGCCACGGCTCAAAGTCTCGCTATCACTGCAAAGGTAACAGATTTGGGTAGAAAGAAACCCCTTTGCCTGGGAACACAGACATTGCTTTGGTTCTGCTCAGTCCAGAGGATGTGAAAAGCAGAAGGGATGAAATGAACTGGACAAAACCCCAGCAAGCTGCACACAGCACCCAGCCCCTCAGCCTGGCAGCAGCTACAGCCAAACCTGCTGAGCAGGAGTGGAGTCTCCCTAGGAAACAACTCCTGGAGCTGCCCCAGGCCTCTGTGTGTGACATGCTCTGGGGAGTCCAGACTTGCACTGGCACCTGGGGGAGGAAAGAGCTCAGAAGTTGGGTTTTTTCAAGTGTAGGATCCCAAAGGGGATGTGTGGAAATACTGATCTCAATTATTTAATAAGGAACTACAACTCTCAAGAGAAACATGGGAATTTCCACAGCAGTGTCCATCTACACAAGTGTCCTGTTTCCAGACAGGTGCTCTGCAGGAAATCCCACAATGGACAATCTGGGCAGAGCTTCCCATAAGAAAGTTTTTTCCTAGTTCCTCTGTTAACAGATGGCTCCTGTGCTGCCAGACATGAACCCTCTGCAATCCACAGAAGCAAAAAAAAGGCAGCTCACAATCAGAAAATGGTCTGGGTTGGGATGGACCTTAAATATCATCTCATTCCAACCCCCTGCCATGGCAGGGACACCTCCCACTAGTCCAGGTTGCTCCAAGAATCTTAAGAATATTTTTTGGACCTAAGTAATCTATAATCCAGAATAATTATGACCTGTAATAGAATTCCACTAAAGCAGATGCAGAGAAGATTAGGGAAAGAAGAAACCTGTCTTGGGAAGCTAAGAGAGCTCTGTTCAGGGCAGCAGAACCAAAGCTGGAAGGACACATGAGTTTTGCCTGCAGTGAGGAGTTGAATTCCAAGGAAGCAGAAAAGGCTCTACAACAATGGTTAGTTTAAAATTTTAGTTGTTTCTTTTTTTTCCTGCCAGCAGAGTCAAGCAAAGGTTATTAGATTTTTAACCAACAAAATGATTAGGCTCTGAAACAGCCTCTCAACAGGCAAGGAGAAGCAAAATCATGCAACTAATCTTACGGAGAGCTTAATCTTTCTGCAGATGGCAGCGTGAAGGAGCTCCCTGCAGTGCAGGGAAGTGGACTGAACAGCCAGAGCTGTGTTCCCATGACTCACTACAAGGCAGGAACGTGGGCAGGTAAACAAATATTTCAGCAGGATTCCTCAAAGAATGAGATGCAGGCTGTAGGTGGGCAGCTTCCATGTCCATGGAGTCACCATCCATGAGAAGTTACAGCACAAGAACCTCCACTGACAGCTCAGGGAATGAAACCCACAGAACTGCAGTGAGCAGCCAATATTCAGTGGGGACTGGGCAGATTCTGTGTGTGACAACCACTTCTAGAATGGTTTTGGTGGAAGGAACCTTAAAGAGCATCCAGTTCCACCACCTGCCAGGGGCAGGGACACATTCCACTGTCCCAGGCTGCTCCAAGCCCCATCCAAGCTGGTCTGGGATGGGACACTCACTTGGAAGCAACATGCCAGACACCCACGCTCCACTGCCTGGCTTTGTATCTTGGTTTAAAGATCAAAACTCTCTAAGTTGCTTCTGAAATCAGAATGCTGCACAGCAATTCTACCAAAGGGCCATTAGAAGCCATCGCTTACCTCTTCTGGTTTCACATCTCTGCTAGTGAAATCCTTTATGCAATCCACAAAGCAATTTTCTGTAAGTTTATTGTATGTGCCAAGAAACTCCTTGAACTGTAAATAAAAATTGGACAATGAATATTAAAAAAAAATATTAAAAATCAGTGTTTATTTTTCTTACATACAGCTGCATGGTATAAGAAAATCTAAAGGGCAAGTCCTTAGAAAAATTTACTCTCAGTCAGAGGATTTCAGCACCAAAAGCTGCTCATACACAAAACATGCTGTTTGTCAATGGTCACCTGTTGAAATTTTGGTTAACTCAGATGATAACTCAGAGTTTCTGTCCTGCCCTATGCACTACACCTTCCACTCCCTGTGACAGAGCAGCACAGGACTTTTCAAAGCCACCCCTCCCAAATGTAGCCTCTCACCTGCTTGATCTGATCAGCCTCTGATATTTGTCCAGCCATGTTCCACCTCCTGTGGCTCAGTCACCTAAAGGTGAGGATAAAAATCAAGATTTAAATAAAAAATATAAGTATGAACTGCAACATTTTACATCAGAATGGACTTTTGTGCATCCTTGAAGTGTGTTTAAATGCAACTTTGCTAACAAACTCCCAAGCCATCCACTCAAAGGGAAGTTACCTGTTAGGAATGTATTCAGTTAAAAAAACATCCAAGATAATTCCAGGTATGAAACCTTACCAGAGCCACCTGCTAACTGCTGTCCTTTAAAGACTTTTTGGGCATTTCACACTGCTGAAGTGACTTACAGAATATCTTATTTATTTTTATAAGTGCTGTCAAACTTACTGAATAAGCTAGAGCAGGAGCTGGGGAAGAAGCAAAGTCATAACACTTTTTAGTTTTGGAGTTTCAGTGACATTAGATGTGAGCTGTAAAAAGTAAGGAAAAAAGGCCAATATAAACTGGCAGTCACTGAACAGATGCAGCACAAGGTGCAGGGCCTGGTTTCTGTGCAGCTGCACCAAACACCTGAACTACAGCAAATGTGGTTATTGCATTGAATTAAATGCAAGAAAACAGAACAATGAAAATGGAATGAAACAGACAAAGAAAAAGGGAAGAAGTAAACAGCCATGGATCTAAAAATTTAAACAAGCATCCTCAAGGAAGACTCACATTCCTAATCCAGCACAATGAACAAGTTAAGGCTTGAAAGCATCCCTGCAGGTTTCCTAGAAGACTGAAGCCTTGTCTCATTTTCCCTTCATTTCCATGTTATCTAGGAGCTGTTATCACAGATGATAATGCAAACTAATATCATGTGTCAGCAAGAACAAGCTCCTTAGTTTTATTCAACTTGTGGAAGAAAAATGAGCACTGAAGTGCAATCACTTGGGGGAAAAAAAAAGTTCTTTTAGTCCTTTAGCAAGGGCTACTGACAATTCACCTTGTATTATGCTTTGCCAATTTCTGGGCAAGACATTGATGTTTTAGAGGGCTTTAGATATTGCAGTCTGCCAGCTGGGGGACGGGAAGGGCTACACAAGCTGCCTGAACATCAACACAGAGACAGCAACAATTATTTCTACAACAGAAAGAAAATGAAGCAACTAAAAACAGCATCAGGGAACTCTCACAAGAGTGAAGTGTCCCTACAGCCCCTGCCAGCAGCACAGGGATGGTGACATCTGCCACTGACACCACACTTGATCCCTGCACAGGGAGCCAGCTCAGAGACTGCAGGCCAAGGGCACAGATGATTCTGGGATGTAAATCCAAGAACTCTGCATGGGCAGGCAGGTCACACAGGTTATTCAAAGAACCTGCAGGATATGGTGGGAACAAGGAGCCAGGTTTTATTCAGGTGGTCACTGAATCACAGACTGGTTTGGGATGGGAGGGACCCTCAAGATCATCTCCTTCCATCCTGCTGCCATGGCAGGGACACCTTCCACTGCCCCAGGCTGTTCCAAAGCCCCCTCCAGTCCTGGAATACTTCCAAGGATGGGGTCTCACAGCATCTCTGGCACCCTGTGCCAGGGCCTCACCACTCTCAGTCAAGAACTTCTTTCCAGTATCTAACCCTGCCCTGTGGCAGTGCAGAGCCACCACCCCTTGTCCTTGTCCAAAGTCCCCCTCCAGCCTCTCCCCTCTCCCCCTCATTTGTTTCAGGAGAATGGACCTGCCCATCACTGGAGTAACCACTGAGAAGTGATGGCAACTGCACTCTCCTTTTTCAGCCTGTGAGAAAACGAGAGCAGTGACAACTCTCCAGGGCAGGGTATGTGGATAATTAAACAGAAACTGCAGGGAGCACTTTTGTCCCCTGCCCAAGGCAGGAAGCTCAAAGTTTCACCTGTTGGTGCCATTTTCCCACACTCGGGTTGCCTCACGATCTGTGTTTATGGCAAACCTGATCCCTGTCCTCCTGTGACTGATCTGGCAAGATTGGAAATGGCAGATTGAGACTGGAGTCTCACAGAGCTTTGGCACCTGGGAAAGGCTCTGATTCACATCAGCACAGCCTGATCTGAAGTGCCTGAAGCTCTTGTCCCTGTACAGGCATTTCACACATTCCACAGGGGAATTACACAGCTCTGCTGCACCTTCAGCCATAAATCAGCCTTACATCTAAAAAGGAGCTACTGAACATTCCCAGGAATGTGCAAACCTGTTTTGTTCCAAAGTATGCTAAATGTATTCTTTCAAGATTTCAATATTTCCTGCTGCTTCTCCCCTTTCCCTCCAACTCTGAAAAAAGCTTTTAAAGGGTGATGAAAGAGCGCTCAGCACCTCAGCCAGCCCAGCCCAGACACCACTCCTGCAGGCTCAGGTTTAATCCCGTGGGCTAAACACGATTTAAAAATTCAGCACTGCCCCTCTCAGCAAAGATACTCACACTGCAGGAAGCAGAATAAACTTCTGCTGCAAGAGACACACAGCCTGGGTGTGCTGGGTCACCAGAAAGGAGCCAAAACTGGGAAATCTCCCTTCTTGAAAGGCCCTGAGGCTCTTCCAAATACAGAAGTTTCATTAAGAGAAGCCCCTCTGATCAAAATAAACAAGTCCCGTGTTTGGGATTTTTCCTCATCTTTTTGAGAAGACTTTTCTACATTCTTCTGGGAAGAAGAGTGATGAAGAGACACTAAATCACTCACACTTGTAATCCCCACTAACCATCTGAATCAGCTGTAATACAACCTACTCCATAAAAAGAAAGCTGGAATGCCTCTTTAAACCTTTGCTTCCAGCTGCACACAGAGAACACCATGGAAGCGTTTCTGAAAAGGAAAAAAGAAGGGTAAAGTCAAAGAATAAAAATCTCGAGTCAAAGAATTGCATCAAGGTAAACTCCCCACAGCTTGTAGAGAAAGTTCTTTTCTCATGGGGGATTACTAGGCTACAACTGCCATCAGATTTAAAAGAAGCCCAAGCAATTTGATTTTAAGAGGCCAGGGGAATTTAATGAAGTGAGAAGGACAGGGTGAGATGAGAGGGGCCAGTCAGGAGCTGCATAACCAGGTGTAGCTGGTGCTCAGCTTGCTATCATTCACTGCCTCCTGCATTTGGCCTGGGCCCTGCTCTGAAGGAGAAGGGATCGGAGGTGGAAATCCAACACCAAAGGTGAGTTACCAGGGTCAGCCTGACCTCAGGCACCGGGAGAGCCTCACGTGTACGGGCATCAGGCCTGAGGGAAAATACACATTTTCCCCCAGCACTTTCCTCTTTAAGTGAGATCACACCTGGCTGACGCTTGATAAAACAAAAAACTGAGACTAACAGCTCGAGCTTTTTAAAATTTTTTTCTTTTCCTTCTACTCCATCCTCCAGTTCTCCCTTCCGAGCGCACATTGAGGTCCTCTCCCTCGGGAATCACCCGCTCAGCCAAGCCCTGGCCCAACACCGGGCACAGAGCGGGGATTTCCCCATTGGGGGCCCTCGGGAGCGCTCCCGGACCCTCATGGGCCACAGGGAGACTCCCGGTGTCTCCTGGGCCCTCACGGGGAGGCTCCCGGGCCCTCACGAGGGGGCTCCCGGTGTCTCCCGGGCCCTCACGGGGGAGCTCCCGGGGAGGCTCCCGGGCCCTCTCGGGGTGGCTCCCGGTGTTTCCTGGGCCCTCATGGGGACGCTCCCGGGCTCTCCTGGGCCCTCATGGGGACGCTCCCGGTGTCTCCCAGGTTCTCCCGGGCCACGGGAACGCTTCCAGTCCCTCTCGGTCCCTCCCGAGCCACGGGATCGCTCCCGGTCCCTCAGGGCGGCTCCCGGTCCCTCGCGAGCGCGCGCCCGTTCCCCCCACGCGCTCCGGGCCCGCGCGCACTCACCGCCCCCGCGCCGGCCCCGCAGATTCGCCACCCGCGCGCGCGCGCACGCACGCACGAGCAGGGCCCCGGGCCGGGCCCCGCAGATTCGCCACGGAACGGGGCGAATCGGCCGCGCGCGGAGCCGCCGCCCGATTTACCCTCCCGGGCCCGCGCGTTTCCCGCCGGACGCCGTTGAAGGGAGGACCCCGCGCGTTTCCCGCCGGACGCCGGGTAAGGGGACGCCGTGGCCATGGCACCGCGCGCTTCCGGTGCCGCCGGCCGGGCCGGGACAGCGGGAACAGGGCTAGGACAGCGGGATCGGGGCCGGGACAGCGAGATCGGGGCCGGGACAATGGGAACAGAGCTGGGATAGTGGGAACGCGGCCGGGACAGCGGGATCGGGGCTGGGATAGGGAAAACGGGGCCGGGACTGTGGGAACGGGACCGGTATAGCGGGAACGGGGCTGGGACAGCGGGAACGGGACCACGATAGCGGGAGTGGGGCTGAGATAGCGGGAACGGGGCCGGGATAGTGGGAACGGTACTGGGATATCGAGATCGGGGCCGGGATAGCGGGAACGGGACCGGGACAGCGGGATCCGGACCGGTGCAAGAGATCGGGGCTGGGATTACGGCCGGCACAGCGGGAGCGAGCGGTGCTCTCTCAGGGACGGCAGCCGCGGGAGAGAAGCGGAGCCCCGGGGTTGTTGCCGCTGTCCCGGCTCCGTTCCCGTTCCCGGCCCTGCCGTGAGCCCTGAGGCTGCCCCATGGAGGCGGAGAGCAGCTCGGGCGACAGCCGGGACTCGCTGGGCAGCCTGACGGCGGCCGAGGTGCTGGTGCGCTCCACGGCGGCCTGCAGGGAGCAGCCCCCGCCCGGCGGCCGCGCACGGAAGGCGCCGGGGCCGGTGCCGGTGGCCGTGCAGAAGCTTCGGGCCGGGGGCTCGCCCTGTCCCGCGGACCCGGCTGCGGACGGAGCTCCCCGCGTTTCCCCGGGCCGGGCTCCGGGTGGCACCGGCGCCACCCGCGACTCCCCCGGCGCCGCCTCAGGTGCGTCCGAGAGCGGCGGATTCAGTACAAACGCTGAGAAGCGATTTCAGCCACAGGGGGGTTGTGTCACTAAGGAATCTCTGCATTCTCAGCTGTCAGCAGGGTTTGCTTTCCCGAGCTGTTCTGCACACGGGGTGTGAGTTGTGAGGGCTGCGAGGCCCTGGCACAGGTGCCCACAGGAGCTGTGGGTGCCCCTGGATCCTTGGGAGTGTTCCAGGCCAGCTTGGACGGGGCTTGGAGCAGCCTGGGGCAGTGGGAGGTGTCCCTCTCCATGGGGGCAGGGATGCTTAATCACTGTTAAACATCCCTGGTTAAAGGATGTGATGGCTCAGGGTTTAGTTTCTATATGTTTCAGATTCTGTTCTCCTTTAGTGTGTAGTTCTGAGCTTCATATTAGGGGATGGTGATCTCTCTTCACAAAGCAGGGAGACAAAACAATTCCTGCTCTAACTGGGGACCAAGGACAAAATGATCCAAATCTCAGCCCAAGAGCAAAAACAACATGAGCTGAAGAGAGAAAAACAAGGATGGGATTTCATAAGCTAAAGCTATAATTGGACAATTAACTCCAATATGCAAATGGAGCAGAACTTATAAAAATGAAAGACCCATGACCTGTGGTCCATTTTTGTGACCATTTTGGTTCATCTTGGCTGTAGCCCTGGCTGAACTCTTGTGCTGCCCAAGGTGGATCTATTTGAGGCCTCTTAAAAAACCCTGCTTTATTCTTTAGCTCCATCAGTCTGTTCTAGGTCAGCCTTCACAGGGCATCAGTTGTTTAGTAATATTCTGTTTTTCAGAGGTTTCCCTATGCTGTTAATCGAATTTCTCATTCAGACTCACAGAATTCATTGATGTTTTTAAGCTTCAGCTCAATTTCTGTGTTCATTTGTGTTATGAAGGTCGTGATGTTTAGGCATTCAGAGATAAGGGAAATGTGGAGCTGTACAGAAAATGCACCACAAGTGATTCTGACCACAGTAAAACTGCTTTTATTTTAGGAGTCCTAAGCACCAAAGCATATCCAGAACGCCTGCTTCCAGTTGAAAATTCCGAGCCCATGTTTTTATCCCAAAAGGTAAGAAAAGCCGCTGCTCCTTCATCCAGTCCTGAGCTAAGAGAGCACTGCTTTCCTCAAAAAGCTGTAGCTCCTCTAAAAGCAGCACAAGATTTTGGCTCAGCCTCTGCACCACAGCTGTGCAGCTGCTTTTTCTCTTTGAGTTGCTGCTGCTGTGGTGTTATTGCTGGTGCTTTTGGAGGGGCTTTATTTAACACTGAATTCTCTGTGGGCTTAATTCTCTGTGTGTGAACAATCCTGAACTGTCCAAGATTAGCAACTTCTCTAAACTTCAGCAGGTACAGTTTCACTACTGCTTATTTGGCCATAAATGAGGAGAATAAACTTACGTAGCATGTAGAATATATGGTTTTGATTTGAATTGTGTTTGTGGAGTTTCAGTCCCTAAAATGCCTTGGGAATTCTTGCCAGCAATGTCCAGACTCTCCTGTGGCAGAGGTTTTGTCATGTTTTGTGCCGAGACCTTTGTGTTGCTGTGTGCAAATAATTCCATTTGTGTGCTCAGCAATTCCATCTGCCTCTAAAATTTTGGCTACAGAGGCTTTGATCTCTGCTTTTTCTGCTCTTGTTCTGAAGGATCCTCCTAAAGAAGCTGCAGCACAAAATGGTCCTTTGGTGCTTCTGGAAAATAGCAGAGGACCTGAAGGTAAAACACACCAAGCACCTTTTCTTTTTTTGTAGGGAGGCTGATTAATTAAAGGAAAATCGAGCTTTTAAGTTTTTTTGGGTTTTTTTTTCATTATAAAAACTACTGAATGAAAATATTCAAAGGTTGCTTTGATAAAAAGATGATAATTGTAAGAAACATTCTTTAATTTTATCTCATGCTTCCTGGCATTAAATTTTTTTCATTAACTGAGTGGGACTTCTGCCAGTGTGCCAGGGTTAAGATTCCTTTTGTTAACCAAATATTCATGTCTCTGAATAGACAGTTTGGGGAAGGGGCTTGTTTTGATTAATTTTCCTCTTGTGAATTACTGTACCACAAAGGCACATTTTTCTTCAAGCAGCCTGTACCAAAAAAGTCTATTTGTAATCCTTAAGAATCCCAGGAAATCACAATGTCAGTGTCTTTTCCTATAATTTCTGAATCTGCCAATTTCAATCAGATTTAGGGAAGTGAAGGCTTTTTAAAGAAAACACACTTATGTGGGTTTCTTGGATATCTGGAGCTGTGTAAAGGAGAAAAAATACAAACCAATACCCTAATTAAGACCAAAAATCAGAACTTTTGCACTCACAGGCTGCAGCTACCTGACTTACCAGCATTTGCCTCCTCTGCCCAGCAAACAATGGGTGAGGGAGGGCCTGCAATGCTTTTAGCATGATTTGCACCTATTTAGAAAATTTATTGTAATATATGATGATGCTAGGGAAATACTCTTTCTGGGGTTTTCTTAATTAAATTTTTTTCAAGTCAGAATTTGCAGCATTTTATTGACTGGGTTGTCTGAGCTTCAGTTACCATTGAGACTTTACTCACTATTATTGGACTTTATTGATACCAGCATAAAATTGTGGGTTTTGTATTGATACCACAATGAAAATTGTGTTAAATGTAGCCTGCTCTTATTCTTACCATTATTTAAATTTTCTACTTACTGGAAGGAAACAATTTGTTGTTGCAATAGATGATGTGGTTCCTGCAGGCAACAGATTCTTCACAGCAAAATTAAATGTATTGTACTTTGTCTCTACCTGTGAAATAGACATTTTGTGCCAATTATCTCAACAAAGGATGTTTGTCCTTCCCCACAGATGATGTTTTTATTTCTCAGTATGCTACTGGCCAGAAGGAGGCTCTGAGAGCAGTATTAATGCAAAAGTGAGTGTGAATTGTTGTTGGTGTCTGGGCTGTTCTATTTCTGTACAACTACACCACTTCAGTTTTTTGCCAAAATAAATTTACAGTTCTCTGTCAGTGTTCTTTTTCTGTGTATGAAAGGGTTTTCAGTTGATTTTATTCCTTGGAGTATCTTGTGCCAAAACTTCCAGGAGAAATGCTTATACAGTGATATCAATGCTGTATGTGGGAAATATTTGCTTGGAGGAGATATGGAGAAAATGCTGTTTACAGGCAGTTTTTTATTTTTCTAGAACTCAGGTCATTCCTGTTCATAAGGAGGTGAAGGTGCAGCTCTTGGGAAGTGCCCCCACAGAAAAAAGGGAAGGTGCTGGGAGTGACACCAGGTCAGCAGCCAGGGAAGTTGAGTCTGCAACAACCATTGCAGCAGCCACTGCTGCTGCCATTGCCAGCACAGCTCCACTCCTCAAGGTCAGTGGGAGCAGCAGTTCTTTGTCCTCTTAAAATGGTAAATGTTCCAAACAAACCTGAAATTGTTGGTGGTAGCTCCAGAGAGCCTGAATGTGTCTGCTCACTGCTTTGTGTGTTTGCCATCTCACACTTGCTGACCAATATGCTAATTTGGTTTCAACTAAATGGGCAGAAGACAGAGAACATCTGATTTATCTATTTTATTTAGAAATTCACAATATTGCTAAACCACCAAAAGTTTAAGGCTAAATAGAATTTTGTTTCTTTTTGGGATGCAAATCCAGGATTCTGTGAAGGATGTTTTGTTCTTTTGATGCTCACACATCTTCTGTAATAATGGATTTTCCCCCCTCCCTTTCCTTTTTTTCTTTTTTATTATTTCTTGAAGGTTCAAAATGATTTGGAAGCAAAAGTGAACTCAGTTTCAGAACTGCTTCAGAAACTGCAGGAGACAGACAGGCAGCTGCAACGAGCGTCTGAACAGCAAAAAAATACCAAGGCTCAACATGAGGAGCCCCACTACCAGCAGAGAGTCAGTGAGCTTGAAAAACAAATGAATTCTTTCATGGTGCAAAGGATTCAGCACCTGGAAAAGCTACAGGAGCAACAAATGAATATTCAGGTTAATAATTTCTTCTGTATCTCAGTGTTAATGTTATAATAATTTGGATTGTTTCTTAGTATTAGAAAGAAAGAAAGTTCAGTGGAAGTGGATCAAAGTGAAAGCACTCAACAATGAGAAAGACTCTGAGGGGGTGGAGCATGTCCAGAGAAGGGCAGTGGAGCTGGGGAAGGGTCTGGAGCCCCAGGAATGATTGAGGGAGCTGGGGAGGCTCAGCCTGGAGAAAAGGAGGCTCAGGAGGGACCTTGTGGCTCTGCACAACTCCTGCCAGGAGGGTGGGGCTGGTGCAGGTCGGGCTCTGCTCCCAGGAAGCAGGGCCAGGACAAGGGGAAATGGCCTCAAGCTGCACCAGGGTAGGTTTTGGTTGGGTATCAGGGAAAATTCTTCACTGAAGGGTGGTCAGACATTGGAACATGCACAGGGCAGTGGTGGAGTCACCATCCCTGGGAGTGTTCTGAAATCATGGATGTGGCCCTGGAGGACTTGGTTTGGTGGGGAACATGGTGGTACTGGGAGAAGAGTTTGACTTGGTAATCTGAAAGATCTTTTCAGCCTTAACAATTCTGTGATTGAATGACCAGAATCACTCTGTACTTTTCTCTGCCAGTCCCATCTCATCAGCTCTGCAGTGAATGCTCGTGGCCTGCAGCAGAGTCCTGTGCCTGCCCCTGGGCCCCTGGCAGGGCACTGGGAGAAGCCAGAGCAGAGATCACTCACTAATGAAGCACCTTCATCTCTCAGGGGTTTATTCCCTGCCAGTGCTGCTCCTGCCCAAGGTGGAGACAAATTCTTATTTTCACTGTTAGTTTTGCATTAATTTTGTGTCCGTTAATACTGGATTGTGCATCACATCAGTAATGAGTAGTAAATATTTCTTCTGTGTAATTTGTTTTATTACCCAATGCTCTTTATAATTTTTGTGGCATTCTGAAGATGTTCCAGCATCTTCCAGTTTAAATTAAAGTGAGACTTTTGATTTACTGGAGTCTGCACCAGGAGGTGCCTGGACTTAAAATAATCTTATTGAGACATAATCTGTGTGGAAGCCTGTGATGAACTATAGTGGGATTTGGTTTTTTTTTACTCTCCTTATGATAGCAGTCAGAAGTATGAAATTTTCTTCCTGTTTACTTAACTAGTGCAGTAATGCTTTGCATTTTTGTGCAGAATTTATGGACCTGGCATGGGGAGAATGGCTCCAATCTGAAGGAATGTAGGTTTAGTTTAGATGCCAGGAAGAAATTCTAGTGAGGGTGGTGAGGCCCTGGCACAGGGTGCCCACAGAAGCTGTGGCTGCCTCATCCCTGGCAGTGTCCAAGGCCAGGTTGGACAGGGCTTGGAGCATCCTGGGATAGTGGAAGGTGTCCCTGCCATGGCAGAAGGTTGGAACTGAATGATCTTTAAAGTCCCTTCCAACCCAAACCACTCTGTGATTCTATGATATAATTTCCTTTAAAGAAAATTGTCAACATATTTAAATAACTTTATTTTTTTAGTGTTCCCTGAAGCATATTCAAGCAGTTTTCCAAGTCATGCACAAAAATCTCCTCTAAAGACACCAGTTCCTCGAAGATACGCTCCAGAACCTGTACCCAAAAATGGGAAAATCTCAGAGAAAGAAAACCCTGCAGTAGAAAAAGAAAATATTCCCAAACCTACAAGAGAAGGTATTGTCCTGCACTGGCCTAACCAGTATGTCCTGGTGGTTTCTTTGTATATTCTTCACCTTTTCTGACCTTTTCCCTTGGGTTGCTGTCACTTAAATGGAGAATATTTGGAATCTACATTTGGGAAGGGTTCGTTTTGTGCGTAAGTCACTCATAAGTAACTAAAGACTTAAAGACAGTACTGATTTAATCAGTCCTGTTTAGGAAGGACTGCTCACTGAAATATTTTTCAAAGTCAAGTTTCAGGAAGGTTAGACAGAATAATGTAAAACTTGGGAGCTAGTCAATAACTTTGTCTTTATCATTGGTAAAATTGAATTTTAATTTTATTTTTTCATGGGTCTACAAGGTCTCTGGATTATTATATTGAAAGCAGCAGATGTAAAGCAAATGGAAAGTAATTTTCTTTTCCTGCTTTTGATCAAGTTCTGTCTCAAGCTGTCAGGCGTTCCTATTGTTCAGTGGGTCCAGGAATAAATGAAACAAGACAAAAGAAGCAGCATGCTGTCCATAATGTCACAGATTTGTTCTCAATGACTCAGTTCATTGCCATCTCAGCTCCATCTAGCTTTGCTAATTTAAAGTAATCTCAGAAAGACAGATTAGTGTGAGTGCTTTTAAGTGACTTGCCTTATCTGAAATAGATCTGTATATTTAAATCTAAAAATATTTTACTCTCCTTGGTGAGTATAGTGAAATACCTGGAAAGGAAAATATTAAATATATTGAACTAACTTAACTTTCTTTTTTTTCTGTTTCATTTCACGTCATTGTAGGTGAAGGGAAAGGTCTGGAACACATTTTGAATTCTCAGGAAACACCACTAAAGCAAACTGAATATTCCAAGAAGACAGCATTAAACAGCAATGAAAAGAGCAGGCCTGCTGAGAGAGACAGGTGGATAAACACAACAATCCAAAACAGGGGGAGTTTCTGTTTCAGTGAAATTGAGAGAGGTGCATTAGACACTGATGGTGTAACAGTCCCTGGTGTGGTCCTGCAGGCTGGCACAGCTGTGCAGGAATATTTCTGGTTTTGCTTTACTTTTGCAGGACCTGAGGGAATGGCTGGAGCTGTGTCAAGGTGGGTTTAGGTTGGATGTCAGGGAAAGGCTCTTCCCCCAGAGGGTGCTGGCACTGCCCAGGCTCCCCAGGGAATGGGCACAGCCCCAGGCTTGGCAGAATTCAGAGTTTGGACAATGCCCCCAGGACAGGGTGGCATTGTTGGGGTGTCTGTGCAGGGCCTGGCATGGATTCTGGTCCTGGTGGGTCCCTTCCAGCTGTGATACTCCAGGATTCTGTGGTTCCTGTTGAACTGCAGGCAGATGAAGGCTTGTTGCTAAGGACAGCTCACAACACCTTCCTCAGAGGTCAGCAGGTTGCACTTGGAGTGTTTTTCAGGAGCAGCATCCACCTAACAGTTCCTAAGCTTTAAAATGGGTGAAGAAATGTTCTTAGCCATGCAGTCTGAGGCATATTTTCCTCAGGCAATAATGTAAAGTTCTAATTTCACTAATACAGTGAGAAACTTCTCAAATATGCTGTCTAATTTAGAACAGTGTGTGCAAAAATGTTAATTGCTTCAAATGGAAAGATATCCAAAGTTGAAGTGTTGCTCTATTAGATGTAATTTCACTATTGAAAATAAAAGGATTGGGCTGAAGGTGTTAAGTGGTAAACAGAGAAAACCCAATAACCTCTCTGTAACTTCAGATGCCAAAGCCAGTTCCAGCTGATCTGAAAGTTTTGTACTTGCACTGTAAATTCCTGCTTGGTTTCACAGTTGAGTATTTTCTTGGGCCACCTCAGGAGCAATGAGAGCTGTAACCAGGAGTGTTTCTCCCCTCAGACCCAAAGCTTTGCCTGCATTGTTGATTCCCGCTTTTGAAAAGTACAATTCAATTGAGAAAACAGTGCAAAAAGCAGATGATCTACTTCAAGATCTCGGCAAGTTGAGAAGAGAAATGCACAACATTCTCCAGGTAAAGTCAATCTAATCACAATGAGCAGGGGTTTGAAGAAGGGGAATAAAAATGTGGAGAAAACCATAGAGGTCTGATATAAGTGAAAGTGTTGCTTTTCTACACCCGTAAAAAGTTTTACATCTGTTTACAATTAATTGAAATATTGGAGTCTCTCTGTGGGGAAGAGCTTTGAGCCTGAAAAATGTTCTGGGTGTGCAATGGACTTTGCCTGCCATTGTCCCAGACATCAAATAGGTGAGAGAGAGAGGGAAGGGCAGAAAGAGGAAAAAAATAAGTTTGTTTATTTGTTTATTTAAAGGTTTTGGATATTTTCAGTGCCTGTTCTCTGCAGAGCTACAGAGCTGATGTAATTTTCCCATTTGGGAAAGAACAGCATTCCATTTATCTCCAGTCAGTTTAGGGCTGATTTAAGCATTTCCGTTCCCATTTTGCCACTTTTTTTTTGTTTTGAGTGCTGTTTCCAAGGTAATTGCCTGGCATAGAATCCTTGTGCTGTTTCTTGTGCTAATGATTTTGTACATTTGGGGGTGTAAGGTCTGCTTCTGTGCTGGCAACATGGAGCTTTTCACAACTGAGGCTTTTATCTCTTAACCTGGTGCCATTCCTGGCTCCACCTGTCATTTTGTGGTCCTTTCTGTTCTTGTCAATATACACAGTGAGAAAGGAAAAAAGAGTGAAAATTCACCTCTGTGAATTGGCTTGAAATGTAATAACTGCGATTCTGCTGGTTCATTTCTATGGTTGGAAGTTTCAACTTGCATGTTTCCCTAAAAAATATTTTGTATTGCCTGTCTCGTTTTTGTTACTATATTTGTAGAAAATGCAGCTTCATCTGTCATATCCTGTAGCATAGCTGATGTGTTTTTTATAGATTTTGTAACACTTTGTGGATTTTACATTTAATTATTCTTACTAGGAATGGAAATAGGTACCACTGAGGTTGCAAATATTTTCTTACCACTGTTGCTAAAAACTTAAACAAGTAACATACTTTAATACAGGCAACAGAACAAGATGGGGTGGGATAAAGAATGAGAGAAGGACACAGTTATAGAAATTATTTGAAATCTTTCTTATAAAAAAGATCAATAGAAAGACAGGGATGTAATGACTTAGCAAATGGAGAGTTGGGTCAATTAAACACTTAGCTACTGATTCCTCATCACTGAGTGATAAAATGATACATTTTTGGGTAAATGAGAACCCAGCTCTGTCATAAAGCAGAGATGTGAATTAGCTGAGGACAGAAGGTGGTGCTCTAACCCAAGGAATTCATTGTGGCCAGAGAAACTGATCCAATGTCTCTTACAGATTTTACCTTGAAGTTTCAACAGCTCTTCTGTCTTTTTAGGAAGCAAGTTCATGGAAAAGTGACGTGACTGATCTTATTAAGGTATGAAATTGAAATTTTTATGTGTGTTTCTTTTGTGGGTTTTTGGGTTTTCTATAAAATGCTGTAAGGCTGAAGCAGTTTTGAGTGTGTTTGCAATGGAATATCACTGCCTGCCTGTGGCACACCTGGGTGTTTATTAAAGGATTGCTCTTGTACAGATCACATTCCTCCTGTCTGGCTCAGTCCTAGCAAATCCCTTGAGGGGATAATGCCAGGCAGGAAGCTGCTGTGTCAGACTGGCACAGTGGGGGCTGCTGCTACCAGCATTTTTTACAGATTTAACAGATCCAGTTACCATTTCATGATCTGGGTCTCATTACGTCATTTTACAGTCTATCATGTATCTGTATTTCTTATCTTTTCTCACAGATTTTACCTTACTGAGTTAGTATTTGTCCAAAAGTTTCATTTAAAAATGAAAGCCTATATAAAATTGATAAATAATTTGCTATATTGTCTTTTCCTCACCAGGCCAAAACCAAGGTCATGGGATCAGTGTTGATTCCTGTTTTGTTATGGCATTGTGGCAGTATATCTGCTTGAACATAAACTTTTGTGTAATTCTGATTTGACAAAAAAGTAGCCTTAAAGCCAAAACTGAGTTGTGATCTGTGAGATTTTCTTTTTTTCTCTGCATTCAGTTGATGTTTTCACAGTCTGGGCATTTTGGTTTTGGTTGGAGGTGTTTTTTTAATGTACATTTATCACTTTGAAATATTTTTACTGTTTGATGAAGTTTTCATTGGCCCCTGGGTTTTTCCTGAGGAGTGTGAGAATGAATGTGAGAACTTGTTTCCTGTGTTTGTGTCCCTTTCTTTTGTACTTAGCAGCTAATTTATGCTCGATTTTTATCTCTGTAAAAGGGTTCTGCAAAGTGAGAGGCTTCATTGTTCCTTCTGAAAAGTGAAAATGAGTGAAAGAGGATCAAGGGGCTGCTGTGGGATTTATCTTGTTAAAACTTACAAGTATTGCCCTGTGTTTCTTGGGGGTAGATTGATGCCAAACAAGTGCATATATTTAGAGGACTTGGGCTTTTATTAGGCTCTTAATTATATTTAATTACTGTTACATGGAGAGATTTGCTTGTGATACTTCATGTATCTAATTGCCATCTTTTCACATGCTTATTAGCCTCATTAGCATTGCTTCTCATACTTCCCATCATTTTCCATTTGAGATCTTTTGGATGTCTTTCACTTCTCTAAATATATTTGCAACATAATGAAGGTCCTTGAGTAATTGAAGTTGCTGATAGTGCACATGGGCAGGATTTCATATGATGCCATTGATGTGATAACAGATTAATAGGAAATTACAATCTTTGATTAAAAGCTAGAGATTCTGTTTCAATTTTAGACAAATCTTCTTCCTATTGCACCTGATCCTCCTGAACATCATCCAGTCAGCAAACCATCCATCCTTCAAAATGTCCAAGTGCCAAGGTCTATCCTGACAGATGCTGAAAGGATTTTTAGAGGAGTGCAGAACAATAAAAAAGTCCTTGAGGAGAATCTGGAAGCTGTTACTCAAGCAAAAGATGGAGATGCCATGTATGCTTTCAGTGACTGCTTGACTGCAAACAGGTCAGACCCTGCAATTCAGTGCTTTGGGAGATTGATGTTTGCAAATCTGGGCATTGAAGAACTTGTGTTCTTCCCTGCAAAAAGGATTTATTGACTCTTGCTAGCAATCACTGTCTGATTCTTGAAATTCAGATGTTTTTCAGCCCTTGTGGTGTGAACTGATTTTTGTCAGGTGCCTAAATCTGATTTCTGAGGCTTTATCAGCTGGGCAAACTGCTCTGCTGCCAGGGCATTTAACTGTTTCCATACCAACCTGCATTAAAAAGAAAATTGAAGCTTAATTTAATTATTCAGAGCAGAAGAGACTTCATAAGCCTGTAAATTTACAGAATTTAATCACCTCACAACAGATCTTTGGCTTTTGAACTTTTTCTTTGTTAGTTATGTTAAATAATTCCTGCTTGAATCCTAATGGAAATTTTCTATTAAAATAAACTTGCATTTTCCTGAGGAAGGTAGCTATTTTCTATGTATAAGGGGTTTTTTGAGGCATGTTACCTGCCCTCATTATCTTTTAGAGGATGTAGTAATTTGTCATTGCTTTTTTGTTAAGTTGGAATATTTTTTTTTCTTGTTTTTTTCAATTGTGATCAAAGTAGAAAGTGACACATGGCTGTCTCTTATTCCTAAAATATTTGTAATAATTTCACTATTTACCAGCAGGAAGTGGGGTTTGCAGGTGGCACCATGCAAGAAGAGATTTGGGATTGCGACTGGTGCCTTTTGGGGGGTGTAGAGGTGCAGAATCTCACTATCTGTGTTCTCAACTTTTGTTTTTAGAGCATTTAAAGGTGACTACTTTCCCAGGAACAAATCTGTGCAATTTGAGAAGCTCTAACCTAAAATGGTTCTTTCTTTTGTTTCAGAGATATCCTGGAAGAGATTCGTATCCGAAGGACTGTGGATGAGTGGATCAAGGCAATCAGTGAGGAAATCCAGGTAGGCCTGGGAAAATGAGTTCAGATTTTTGTGAGTTCAAATTTTTGGGTTTTTCTACCTTGCCTTGTTCTTTCATGTCTACAGTAAAGTGATTTACTCACCTCTTGAAAACAGGAGAAAGCTGCCTATTATTGCTAGCATGCAAAATATATAGTAAAATAAACATAACAAATTAATAATAATAATGATGATGATAATAATAATAATAATAATAATAATAACAACCTCTGTTTTAAAACTGTAGTTGTGTATTAAAAATCCCTGGTCTCACTTGCTGACTACCATGAAAAACAGGCCCTTTCTCAGAGGTTCAAAGTTATCCACACACTCTGCTGATAGCCTTGAAGACAAAAATCTCCATTTATTACATTTATGTTTTCTGTTTAGGCTGAAATGGCAAGAAGTGATTCAGAACAAGAGAAATGTGATCAAAAAGCCCCGCATAACAAGAGAGCCCAAAATCTCAGGGCTGTGAAGTCCAAGAAAGAAACTAAAGAGAAAACTGAAAACATCCAAGGAGGCTTGACAAAAAAGCCTTCACCTCCAGCTCAGCCATTGCAGAAGCAGGTGGAAGATAACACAAAGAAACAGAAGTTTAGAACTTACTTTTCTGAAAATGTGCAAAGCAAAGAAAGAAAGGCAGATGTGAGTTGCCAAGTAGTTGGTTTCTTTTCTGGGAAAAACCTGTTCAGCATTGACATGAAAAATGGTGTGTGCAGGTGTACTAATTCAAAATGAAAGTGATAGCTTTGTTCTGCTCCAATTTACATTAATGTAGAATTGTAAAGGACTTTTTTTTTCCTTTTTGGTGTCCATCAGGGAGCTGTAGGTAGAACTGCAGTGGTGCAAAATGAAGATTATCTGTCTCAAGTTTATGGCAAATCCATTTACCATGGCCGCCGGAGCACGCTTAAAAAAGGACCCTACCTGAGATTCAACTCTCCCTCTCCCAAATCTAAACTTGCCAGACCCAAACTGATAGAGACTGTTAGAGGTAAGTGATTCTTTGATGGGAACAAGGTGTTCCTTCCCTGTTTTTCTACCAGGAATTCCTTGTGGAAATGAATTTGTTAATTTTACTTCATCTGCCCTTCAATATAAAACTTACGCAGTGGCTTTTCAGAGAGGTGGTCACTGCCACAGGTTGGTCAGGGCTTAAGAGGCATTTGGAAAATCCCTTTAATTTTATTTTTGGTCAGCCTTGAAGTAGTCAGGCAGTTGGACTAGATGGTTGTTGTAAGTCCTGTCCATTTGAAATAGTTTATTTCTGTTTAAGATCCTCTTTTCAAAACTAAAAAGTATCAGAAGTTTTTCAACTTTGCTTAATGTGTTTCTCACTTATTTTAGATTGTCAAAGAAATACTTATTTCTAAATATGATAAAAGTATTAGTGTGTATTTACTGTTGTACAAGATTTAATGAGCTGAATTGTTAAAATTAATCACAAGTAAGTGTGTTGAAAATGAACTTAATTTTTGTTAAAGGTCACTGGGAGATGTATTTTTTGTGTCAGGTTTATCCAGTGATTCTTCATTTACATATTTAATTCATTCAGAGTTCAGAAATGTACTGAGACTTGAAAACTGAAGAAAGTCTGATATTTAATATACTGTTTCTAATGCATCAATTGAAATATGAAGAATTAAGTATATGGGTGTGAAGATAAAAATAGTGAAAGATGTAATTAGAATCATTGGTTAAGTTCATTATGTGCAAGTAACTAATTTTTCTTCATTCAGTTAGAGTTATAAGCAGAGTAGAAATCCTTTCTGTGATAGCTTGTTAAGGTAATTTAATTGATAAAGGTTATTAGTTGATTAATAATGAATTCTATTTGTTAGTTTTGATGGCAAAGTATTAGGATAAGGGGGTCCTAATTTTCTAACCTATTAAAAATGTGTAAGAATCATTGCAAAGGGAGACTATATGATATCTGACATAGATTAGTGTAGATAAACTTCATCTAGAGTTAGTATTGTTTTAAGTGGATCTGTTTTATTTCTTAATTACCTTTTCAAAACTTACCTGATTTTTAATGCAAAAACTAAGAATAATCTTTTAACTGGTATTTAAAAAAAAACCAGTGTGGATCATTTTACTGGGGAGAAATGACATGAAAAAAAGATAATAATGAAGGGAAAGTGTGGAGATGGGAGAGAGGCTTAAGAGGAAGAGGGGGTTAAGGTGGTGGTGGGCACAAAGGAGTTAATGAGATGTGCATCCATGGAAAAATATTAACTGGCTCCCTCCATGCTTCTTGCACTTAGGCTGTTGCTACCCATGCAGGGAAAATACACTTGATGGAGTCTTAAATGCCATGTTTAAAAATGCTGCCTGGGTTTTTATAACAGCTGTCAAAACATTACATTCTGTGTGAAATATGAGGGATTAACATCAGAAGGCAGCCAGTCACTTGATGAAATCATGGTTTTAGGCCATTGCAATGGATGGTATAAAACATATCTGTGTTTCTGAAGACAGGCAGTGCTGGGGTTTGAGGCTGGGGATTATTATTATTATTACTATTATTGTTATCATTATTATTTTTAGTAATTTTAGTATTAGTGTTATTATTTTAGTATTATTATATTTGGGGGGGGGGGGGTTTTTTTTTAATATTATTGAGTAACCTGGTCTATTGGGAGATGTCCTTGCCCATGGCAGGGGCTTGGAACTGGTTGATCCTGAAGGTTCCTTCCAACACAAACCCTTCTGTGATTCTGTGGTTATGATGTACATCCACAGTGGCAAGTCCTCAAATTGTACAAGGATCTCTTGTTTGGCCTGACCTGGTCTTTATGGCACTTTCCTTACCTGTGCTCTGGAGCCCTCTTGTGATCTGTGAAGAGAAAGTGTTACTGGTAGGAAATATTCACAATTCTCAGCACTCTCCTGGAAAATGTGGGTTATAGTCCTGGCAAAAACCTAGAAAACATTTCAAAGCTCACCATTTTTAAAAGGTCACATGAAAACTGCCAGCCTTGTGACTTAGATATTTTGTTTGCCCTCTCTTGAATGTCTTTTCTTTGATGATAAATAGTGTATCCTCTGCTATACTCACTTGAAGCATGATATAACACTGGTTTTGACTATTGGCTCTGCTGTACACCTATAATTTAATTTATTCTGTATAGATCTTTTGGGTGAAATGTGTGCTAGTAAGCACTTAGGGTAGTAATAGCAGTGACACAGTGACCACTAAGATTTGGATTGAGAACAGGCACTTCTTTAAAAATATTTAATCAGCAGTTCTGCTTTTGCTGAGTCCTAAATGAATTTTCTTCTCTATTTATTGAGCTCTTGTCTTTTACAGAAAGTCATAACCTTTCCAGGAAGGCCCATTTCATCATTCCAGAAAAAATATCTTATAAAGTGGCAGAAAAGAGTGTCCCCCTCCCCAATCTAATTATAACAAAAATAGATCATTTGAAACCACCAGTTGAAATTCAGTGGTGTCAGTGAAATGAAAGGTTCTGTGCAGTTGGAATGAGCTGCTCCTGTGCTTCAGCTTTTTTTCTGTTGGGTGCAAATAGAAATGAAAGGGAAAACTGGATCAATGCTGCCTTCAATCTTGCAGAACTCCTGTGTGTGACAAACAGCTTCAAAGCTCTTTGCTGGAAAACACAGAGTGAACTTTGGATAGCCTTTTCCCAGAGTGCTTCCCTTCCAAGCCATGAAGTCATGCTGCAGAGAAAAACGTGTGTTTGCAACAGTAAAGCCACCAAAAAATTGGTTTCTCTGTTTAACATCAGGCTGGAGTTATGATTTTGTCTCTATCCTGACAGTCTTATCTGAGGAAAAATGGAATTTTTTGCACATTCTGTAAAGGAGCATCACTCCAATGAGTGTATCCTGTTCCCAATCTTTCTGATTTTAGCTGAGACTGAGGTTTGTTTGATACTGGCATTATTTATCTTTGCCTCTTGGTAAGACTATTGATCAAACTGGTGCATTTTTGTCCTTTCCTTACCTTGCCAATAAAATGGAAAAATAATCCCTGGTGTTTCTTGTGGGTCTCACAAAGACCAAACAATTCAGTCATTTTGGGGGCTGCTGTTCTGGAAGAAGCTGTTATGGCAAAGCAAATTATAAATAACAAAATCAGAACCAGTTCTGTGCTCCTCTATAGGAGGAGTGTAAATAAAATGCACCAAGGTTGAATGAGCACTTCAAAGCACCAGGTTCTTAAAAAAAAAAACAAAGAAGGAAATAAACAAATCTCTTTGACATTAGGCATGGTGAGTTCTTCCCTTCACAGATCTGCACCCACAGATTCCCTTCCTGGCCTTGATGTACCAGGTGATAAAGGCTTCAAAAATTTGGAAATCTTTGGCCTTGGGTTTGATTGGCTGAAAAGTCCAGACTCATTACATGACTCTATTTTGTAGAGCAGTCCACTGAGCTTGTTTTAAATTAGTGTTAGAATAAGGATGTTTATTTAAAACTGAAATGGCCATCTGGAGAGTCTCTTTTCAGTCATTTTATAACTCTCAACCATTTTCTTTGCAAATAAACTATGGTGACTAATGCTTAGTTTCTTATGGGAAGTTAGAAAAAAAAATCAACTAGCACTTTTATGAGTAAGAGATCATTTCTAAAAAAAAAAGCTGGAATTATTTTCTTGCATAATATGAACTGATAAATACATGTAAAACACTGTTTTTTTTAAAGCTAACTTTAATTAAATGTCTAGTTTCTGCCCAGTGCAAATAAACTTTGCAGGGAAAAATGAAAAGTTGCAAGCAATTAAAATGAGGTGCTGTGTGTATACAGTACTTAATCATTCTCACTGAGAAAACCTTGTTTTTACAAGTTGGCAGCATTACAGATACGCTGCCAATTTCTGCTTTTACTCAAAAGTTCAAGGCCAAGGGGGACTGTTAGATCATGTAGTATGACCTCCTCTAAATCACAAGCCTCTGAACTGTATCTATTTATGTTACAGAGTCCAGCCATTTGTCTGACTGCAGAACAGTTTTTTTGCCTAACCTGGGCTTTGCAGAAAGGCACAAGCTCATTATTTAAAACCAGAAGAAATTCTACTTCTTCCCATAGCAAAATACTTTGTGCTTCAAAAGCAAATAGGACACTTCAGATTTATTATCTGATTTGTAGTGAGGTTTTGGCTTCAGTTTCCAGCTACTTCACTTTCCAGGTGACTTTTCCTTACAAAGTGAAGAGTGCCTGTTAATGTCTAATCTAATTTAATATTTGCAGAGATACAGAATTGGTGCTGAATGCAGTGTTATCATCTATGGATGTTATCATCTATCATCTTCTCCTGCTCCATCTCAGACCCTCTGCTGAGACATCTGGGGCTCACATTTATCCTGTTGACCAGAGCATTGTCTTGTGATTTCTCATTCCATTGCTTACCCACCATGACCACAAACCCTTTTCTAGAGATGTTTCTCTCTGGCCTGTGTTTTCTCACTCAGGAATTATGACTTCTTCTTGTTTCCAGGCTTACAACCCATAATTTGTACAGAAATATCACTTTGTAAGTGAACTGCCTTATCTGCCTGTCTGTATCTAACAAAAGTCACATTATCAATCTTTATTATCCCTATATTTTATAATCGTTGACTTTCATTCTTCAATTAATTAAGAGGCTCTTAAATGTGAACAGAGCTAAGAAGTGCTTGTTGCCATGTGTTAACTGGCTGCAGGTACAGGGAGGTGGTTATTAGAAACAACAGAGGAGTAAAATGACATTTTTTTGGCTGTAATAAAGGCATGGAGTTGGTTATCAGCATGTTTCTTTCCAAATTCATTATCCTAACACCTACAAAGTAACATTGGAAGCACTTCTGCCTGATTGACAATTGTTGACACCTTTTGAGGGGAATTTTCAGGCAGTTTTATCCATTTATATTAAAGTTAATAATTTCCCTAATAATATCCATTGTTTGCTGTAAGTTAAGACCTTGCATGACTGTATGGTGAGAAATGCACTTTGCAATAAATGCTCTCCTCTGCTCTTTGCTCAAGACATTTTTACATATAAATTACTTCTGGCTGGCTATTTACAGCACACTTAAAAAGTTGGGACAAAAAATCAGCATTTCCTTGATGACAGAAGTCAAGACTTTTGGGTTTTAACTATGGCTTGATTTTGCAGTAGCACTGAGTTGTTAAAGCAGGAATTTACAGATTATACCTGTTCCTCTGAGTACCTGTCAGTTTTGTGGCTGCATTTCAAACTTAAATCATGGATTTCTTCTTAGTTGCTAAATCACACATTTCATTCCAGCTTACTGTTCTTTGGTCCTTTTTGTGTTTCTGTGGCCTTATCTGCTAGATTCAACTTAAAAATTGCAATTTTAACTCCTTCATTGCTGCCAATACCAGACATCTATCTATCATCTACCTATAGCACTTTAATGTTCTGCCCTTTGGGACTCCCTCCCTCATTCCCTCCATCCCACAGCAGAAATTTGCAGTGGATTCAGTAGGAAGGCTTGGCTCAGTGAAAAAGTCTATTTATTCATAGAGTGTTGAATAGAATAAATAATTATATATATATAATATATATATTTATTCAGAGTGGTGTCACTGGGTTTGTGCATGCTTTGTGACCTTTCCAGTTTGTGTGCTCTTGTTTCAGGCACAAAGGTGAAGTCAGCAAGGACCCAGACCTACTTTCACACAAAGAAGGTCATCAGCAGCCCCAAGAAGAAGAATCCTGTGTGTGCCCCTGCCCAGCAGAGCCAGTTCCTCTTCAGCCCCAGCCAGGATGTCCCTGCTGCCCCTGGTCCCCTGGAAGGCCACCTCATCCCCATGGCTATTCCTCTAGGTAGGAGAAAATAACCTGGAGCAGGTTCTGTGCAGGTTTTTCTCTGCTATTTCAAGGAAATATGACTTTTCTCTTCTTAAGTCAGTGGTTTGGGGGTTGGCATTAGATGATCTTTAAGGTCTCTTCCAACCCAAATCATTCCATGAGATTTGTACCTGCCCTTCTCATAGGAAATCTGAGGGATCAGTTGAAAATGTTCTGGTTTTCCTCATCCTTCCTGCTGGACATCTGGTGACCCCTTGACAGAGCAATTACTTGTTTAGCTGCACCTGATTTGATTTATTTTGGTTTTAGGCTTCATGTTCTTGCTTTCAGTTTGGTGTCCAAAGCAGGAACTGAATCACTCCCCCTTGGATTCAACATTTGCAATGACTTCAGCTCAACAATTTCAGTAGGACTGTGCCAAGCACAGTTAAATCCTTCTCATGACTTCTGGATTTTTAAACTTTCAATAGAACCTTTATACAGGGCTTGTTTTGAGAAGGGTTAGTATTATATAGGCATTGAAATAAGGTGATTATTTTTATAAAAGACTGTCTCAGACAAAAAATTGTGGGTTGTTATAATAAGTATATTTTGGGTGTGATGGTCTGTAGTTTTTGAATGGCAAACACAATTCTTGTTTTCAGCAGTAGATGTCACCAGAGTCAAGAAAATGGAATAATTTTAAAAACAGGTAGTGCTAAGTTGATAGTTTCTGCTGGGAAAGCTTAAAATTAGCTGGTGAATTATTGTAGTTTAGTTAATGTTAATAGGGGGCTTTTTAATTGGTCTGTAATCTCACACAGAATCTAGAAACACACAGAATATAATTTTAATTTATTTATTCATTTACTGCCTTTGGAGATGGATAGATAAAGTTTTAATTGTTTTTCAACTGTCTGTAGGTCAAACCCAAAGCAGCAACACAACAGTGCAGCCTGCTGGAGTAATCATAGATAAACCACACCCTGTCACAGTTACAACCTCCCTTCCTCCAGTGCCACCAAAGCCTCCAGTTGAGGTAAAAAAACCAAATATAGCTGTGATAGAGATGAAATCAGAGAAAAAGGAGCCACCTCAGCTCTCTGTGCAGGTATGTGTCAAGAGTGATGATGAATTGTTTGTTTATTCGAATGAGTGCTATCTGTAGGCAGCCTGATCCATCAGTAACACACTTGGACATCAGTAGATGATTTTCAATAAGAATTAGAAAAATAAGGAATTGAGGGACCAAGTTGTTCTCATGTTATAGTAATATATTTATTCATATTTTAACAATTACCTTTATTATTTGGCCAAAATAGAAAACTGTTTCTTCCCTAAGTCACCTATGCAAGGCATTTGTAAAATTTTTGTCACATTTTCTTTTTTTTTTTTTTAATGAGATTTTTGAGCCAGAACAAACTTGGAATAAAAGAAGTATAAATATAAAAGTCAGTTTTCTTGGATGATTGCTTTGGCCTTTAAGACTTCTGTTTCAAGCATGATTGTCAACCCAAGGGTTTCACTCCTGATTCATCAATCCTTGCAGTCTTTACCTCGTGGGTTGGGGTTTGTTTTCATTTTTCAAATGAGTCTGTTGTCAAGGAAGTGAATGTTTCTTCCATGTTCATTGTTTTGGATTCCAATTGTTGAGACTGCACCCACTCCCCCACACACCTTTCAGACACAAATGATTCATAGAATTCAGAGTTAAACACAGGTAGGGTGTTCTGTGCTTTGCTCCCTTGCTGTGTCACTTCATCCCACCCACCTGCATTTTGCTGTTATTTCACACAGTTCTTCAATTTTAAGGTGATTTTTCTTTTCCCAAAGGAATGAAGCATTGAAATCTTTGTTCTTAGCAGAAATAGAACACATTTTAATGCTGTAATGGGCATGCCTTGATTACAAACTATATTTTAATCTTTTAAAATAATTGCAGGTCCAAGACATCTCTGCTGTGACTATTTTAGGTAATTATTACAGATACCATGCAAGACAAAGTGTCAGGGAACTAGAGAACAGGAGAAATCAGGTACTACAAGAGGAGAGGTGACTATTTCTGGTGTTAGTTTGTGCCATTACAGTAATTTGATTTTCAGAACCAAGTTGATATCAGATACAGGCATGAGAAAAGGAGAGCACTGAATTTCAGTGGTTCAGAAGCAGGTGGAAGAAGAAAATCTAAAAAGTTCCATGATAATAGCCAAGCTAATACATAGATTTTTATATTGATGCTTTTTTTTTTCTGTTCTAGGTGTTACCAAATGTTGATATTGACAGTGTTTCAAGTACCAGGACTGTAAGTCCTGTTCCTCCAAGCCCTGAGCCTCTGCTCCCCCCTGTCAATGCTGTAATACAGGTACTGATTGTCTGGGAATTCAAACGTACTCAAAAGGAAAATATGTTAAATTGCTGCAAAGTTCTCTTTGTCTTTCTTTAGTTAGAGAAATGAGACAGTTCTAGGAAAAATGGAGTAATTACTGTAAAGAATTTATAGTACAAGGTATTTGTTTAAGAAAATGAAAAATTGTAGAAAGACACTCTTCTGCCAAGATTAAATGATCACCATGGTAAAACTCTAAGAAAAACAGTGTTCCTGTGTCCTGTAAAGAATTATAATCCCTGTTGGCCCATGCCTGTCTTGTTTTCACTGGCTTCAGTGCTCTGAGGATGTTCCTCATCCCTCCCTCTGCTGTGTGGCTCTTCTGGAGTGCTCAGTGGTGTGGGCACTGGGCCCAGGAGCCTGTGGTGTTGCAGTGGCCACTCTGTTCTCTTTCCCTACAACTTTTCAGAAGCATTTTTAATCTTCATCTGAACAGCAAGGAAGGTTTTGTGCAGCTCTAGGGGTAACTGCTGTGTGCTGAGTGATAAGGACAGAGTGTGTCAAGTGATTATTTTTGTGTGGTTATCATACATTCCATTTCCCTGACTTCAGGAGTCAGGTCCTCCAGAGTCCTGTGACCCAGGTATTCACTGAATCAGACAGAGATTGTGGACAGAAATAGTGATTTGTATTTATAATCCTATCACTCCATCCCAACATGTTGATGAGAGGGATGGAGCTCCTGTCCTATGAGGAAAGGCTGAGAGAATTGGGATTGTTCAGCCTGGAGAGGAAAAGGCTTTGGGGTGACCTCATTGCAGCCTTCCAGTACCTGAAGGGACCTACAAGAAAGAGAGAGACTATTTACAGGAGTAGGGACAAGGGGGAATAGTTTCAAACTGACAGAGAGTAGGTTTAGATGGGATATTGGGAAGAATCTTTGATTGTGAGGCTGCTGAGGCCCTGGCACAGAAGCTGTGGCTGCCCCTGGATCCCTGGAATTGTTCCAGGCTGGGCTGGACAGGGCTTGAAGCACCCTGGGATGGTGGAAGGTGTAAGTTAATTGATTTTTGTCATGAAGGTTTTCTGCTAATGCATTTCCACCCCCCCAAGATGAAATAGCTAACAACTGCAATCTGTCTTTGTAAGGCTCCAGAAGAAATACACAGTGAGGAGGAGGAGGAGGACACAAAGCTTCCAGGAGCTAACTTCATTGATGTTACTGATGTCACACAGGTAACCCCATTGCAAAGGTGTCTTTTCCTTTTATTGTTTTTATATTTGTTTTTTTATTCTGTCAAAACTGGAGACACAATGTAAAGGAACTATTCTGCTTTCCTAGCAGCTTTAAAAGTTCACTTTGTGAGCAATACTGAACTGTTTACAGTGTTATAGGGGATATTAGAAATTACTGTGTGCTGGTGAGTACAGAAGCTTTTGAAAAATTAGAGAAAAAAGCTAAAATTAGCTTTTATTTGGATATGTTAGAGTCCACTAGAAATACAAGTATTTCTCTAAAACCAGCAGTGATTATAGCACTTAGAGTTTATAGTTTAAAACTCTGCATGTAATGAATATAGTGACAGGCTGAGAGAGCTGGGGTTCTTCATCCTGGAGAGGAGAAGGTTCTGGGGAGACCTTGGAGCACCTAAAGGGGCTCCAGGAGAGCTGGAGAGGGACTTGGAACAAAGACCTGGAGTGACAGGACAAAGAGGAATGGCTTCCAACTGACAGAGGGCAGGGATAGAATTAGATTTTTAGAAGAAATTCTTGACAGTGTTGTTTATGCTAACAGAGGCTTATTTGAGATCCTCTTTCACAGTTTAATTTTTTCAAGTAGCAAATCCTTTCCTTAGTTAGCTGACCTCTTGTCAGGGGGGTCCAGAGAAACACAAGGTTGATGAACCAGCCTGTATTTCACTTTACTGAACAAAACTCACTGTGTGTAATCAAAATTTCCCCCAAAATTTATTCTTTTTACTTCTATGTGTTCCTGATCCCAGGATTAGAATATACATCAAATATTAACCCTAGTGCATGCAGATAGATTTATTTTTAAAATGAGTTAATAATTTAACATTATCAATTCATTAAAACAGCCCTAATTTGATGGTTTGTCTATCAAAAGTGTGTAAATGCTTTATTCATTTATAGTTTCAAAATTACCTTATGATACTGGAGGGGAGGAGTTAAATCTCTGTGGACATTGTTCTTCTGTTAGCACAAAAAAAAAGCTTTAAAAAAATCATTTTAGGAACTATCAAAAAATGCTGCAATGTTAAATTTTTATTATGTGAATAATAGTTACTCATCTTTTATTTTTTCATTTTTTTTCCCTGGATTGCTTTTATCTTTTAGTTTTGGCAATGGGATATATTTTAACCACAATACCAAAATTGTTCCAAGTGAAACATATGTTTGGCCTATGACCACACAGACAATGTTCTTAAAAATGTGCAAGGCAAACACAATGGGGGAGCATAAAATCAGTCTCTGGAGTGGCAGGGGTATTTAAGACATCAAAAGAAAACAAAGTTATTGTTATAAAAGAGTCTTCAGATTCATGAAAGTATGTCCATAAAATGCTATACAAAAAAATAGCTTTTATTATCTTCCCCCTACTCTCCTTTTATTATGAAAGCTTAATTCTGTTAGGACTGAGTAGGATAAGTATTGGTGTGAAATAGCTTTCTTTTTTGTTTGTTTCTGTTTCCTTTTTCTGTGTTTGTTTTCCCTGGCAGTGCACCAGGCCAGGTTGGGGGCAGCCTGGGCTGGTGGAAATGTCCCTGCCCATGGCAGCAGTTTGGGACAAAATGTCTTGGAGGTCCTTTCCCACCCAAACCATCCTGGGATTATTTCAGAATGAGAAACTTGCTCAGCTCTCAGATTTTTTGAGTGTGTTCTCAAATTCTTTCAAGCAGCCACATCCTGCAGTTCCTTCAGCAAACTCCCTGGGATTTCAGATTAAATGCACTTTTTGCTCTCTCTGAATATGCCCTAATTAGAAGGTAGGGGATTTTTTTCTCAGAGTTTTTGCTTCCAATTTGAATGCCACAGCAAAATATGAAACCTGCAGAACTCAGGTATTATAAATGTATTTTCCTCAACCCTCATTTCCCATTGATGCTCTTGGGCAGGACATTGATATTTTTACACTTCACTCTTCAGACAAAAGCTCACAGGTGACACCTGCAATGCAGCCTGACCTTGCTCCTGAGAATTCCTTTAGAAATCCATCAAGTAGAAATCCATGGCTTAAGTTTCAGAAGTCTTTAATAAGATTCTGCATGTACGTGTTTGGTAATGGAACAAAACTAATCTGTAGTTTTTTAAATTATCTGAATATAATTTAGGAAATAGAATTTTGGCTTGCTACTTTATAATAAAGTACAGTGATTAATATTCCTATCATATCTGAAAGACTTTCTAATTTATGCCATATTTTGATTGGGGGTTGTGATAGATATTTTCAACAGTCCCCAGGGAAGCAAAATTCAAAATTGAGTGCAGAGTATTCAAGATTGGTCTACAAGTTTTGATATATGTTCAAGTTCAATCTGTATAATTAAATACTGACTATTGCATTATTTTTTTATTTCAGCAGAGATAATATATCACCCCCAAATGAATATGATTTTGTGCATTATTATGGATTTGTGTGCTATAAAATATAAAATATTTTAGAAATGCAGTAGAGCTGCAAAAGTTTGTCAGAGTTACTAAATAGATGTAAGATGTATTGTATGTACTTGCTTTATTTAATCCAGATGTTTTTATTTTGCATACTTTCAGAGGTATTAAATAGGCAACATCAAAGAAAATTTATGGAGTAACGCAGGCAGAGGAAAATACATAATGAAATGCTGGACAAAGACATCTTTACATTTGCTGTCAGAGTGAATTACTGTTCTCAGCACACATACCCCAACAGCATGAGCTGCTGAGCAGCTTGCAAGGCACCCAGGGCCTTCTGACTTCACTTCTCTGCTCATTTCTATGCCCTAGAATGCTTTAAAAATCTTTGTTTATCACCCAAATACAAATATTCTGCTTTTCTCCCTGCTTTGAAGATTATCACTATTTAAAGATCCAGAAAGACCCAGCAGTTCTTTGTGTAATACCCATCAGGGACCTCTCTGACTCTGCAGTTTTAAAATGTGTTAAGGCAGGAGAAAGTGTTAATGCTGGGGTGGGGAAGGAGACAGGGAAATGTTACTTTTTTCCCCCCTTTCTCTGTTCTTTCTCTTTTCACTTTTTTCTTTTCATTTTTTCACTTTTTTTTTTTCATAGATAATATATAGCATGGGATCTTTTTATTTTATGGGTTGAAAGTAAGTTTAATTTAAATAAGGGAAAATGAGACTTTTTTTCGCCTTTCACTGTGTTGGAGATTAATCTTAGTAAATATAGATTTACAGTGAGTTTTTATGCACCATCACATATTTGTCACTGGTAAATCAGAGCTCAGCTCCTCATCTCTTTCATTTGGCATGCCAAATTTTCTTCTTAGAGAGTCATGTTACTATTAGAGACATTTGTTTTTAATATTAGAACTGGAGGTTGCAGGTTCTCATTCGTCAGGAGGCATTACTGTATGATGGCTTGGTGGCTGCTTTTGGGACTTGGTGCTGTGTTTGTGCTCCAGGGGAAAAGGAAGGAGGCATCTTTGGGAAAACCCAAATATTTTAACTCACTAAGTCATTTCTCTAACTTTTTAGGAATATTACTTTAACATTAAAATCAAGACATCTGTGAGGGTTGTCTGAATTATTGCCCAGAAATACCTTCTACCTGGAGTTAATGGAAGTGTAAACACACATGTGACTTATGTGTAAACTATTTTCTAGTTTTCAGTGCTGGGAAGTTCATTAGAGTTTTGATTGACTACATGCTTATTAACTTTTGTGAATTTGTCTTTTCAGACTGGAGACTTCAAAAGAACAAATTTGATTTATTTTAAGGAAAAACAACCAAAACACCAAAACCCAACCCAAACAAACAAAAAACCCTAACCAAACAAGTAACTGTAGAATGTTTCCTGAAGTTTTTGGTTTAGAGGAGGAACATTTCTGGTGGGACATTAAAGAAACCTGACATAGGTCACAAGTAAATTTTTCAAGTATTAGCATTGCCACTGGCTCCCTGCCCTGTGCAGCACAGGCAGGAAATATGAGCCAAATCATGTTTTACTGAGCAGTTCCTATGGCTTTATACCTCTACAGATTTATGATTTGCTAAGCTTTGAGTTGTATCAATTAACTACAACACACTGAGGAGAGAGAATGTGGTTTGTGTGCTGTCCTACATCCACAAATGTTTCTTAAAAAAAAAACCTGCCAGCTACCTCAATGACATTGCCTTCCAGAAATGTACCATAACTTAATTTACTGCTTATTTATTAGGATCAGGAAGAGGAGAAGGATGAAATTCCAGAATTCCTTGAGCCTGTTCTGGAGCTTAATGGCCAGTTTAAAGCTGCCTCACCACAGCACAATAGCCCTTTGTTTCCTCCTGTGGCTCCTGCTCCTCAGCAGCCTGCAGATGTTTTGGATGAACTGAATCAAAAGATAGAAGCTATAGAACACAAGTTGGTAAATTGGTGAGTTGCAACTTCACAAAGTGGCAAAGAATAAATATGGAAGAAGGACTGATTCCCTAATTAACCTTCCCCTTTTTCTCACCTCCATTCCCTTATCCATTTTGAGGTGCCTTGCATTTTATGTCAAGAATGCTCTTTTGTGTGCTTTTAGGTATCTTGGTGTTTGCTGATACTTAAATGGGTTTTATTCTGCCAGGGTGGAACAAGAAATAATGGCAAAAATTATCAGTGAGATGTGCCCAGCTCAGACAGAAGCAGAGCCCAGCATTAGCAGCTCCATAAAGAGTGAAGACAGTGAGGCTGTGACCCCTGGCATAGGTAAGTGGGAATTATTGTTCTCAGCAGATGGATTAGCTCAATTTTTGGCTAATTTTAACAAGCTGTGTAGGTGGCTGTTGCCTCAGCCTAAAGGTGGATAATCCTGAACCAGTGAAACTGTGAAAAGCTGCAGTGCACACCTGAATTTGTGGAGACACAGCCAGTGTTACAAGGCCATTGAAATAAATTATAGAAAATAAAAAGAACTTAAAATGACAGCACTGTACAAATCACCTTCTGTTATTGGCCACCTAAATCACATTTGGCATTTTGCTGAGCCTGTAATGTTTGTGTGCCTTTCTTTTTTTAATAGATATGTCAAAAATTCCTTCTCTTATGAATGTGTGAGAATGGAGAGAAAAGCATTTCTCCTGTGATGTCACTGCCTTTTGCTGTTGCCTTCTTTTATGCTCCTGATTTGTTTCTCTGCTGTTGTTTATCTGGAAGGTTTAAAAAAAATCACTTTTTGCAAAGGAATGTTTAAAATTCCATAGGGAGTGAGTGGCTGCAGTACAGTACATGGATTTTAGGAAGTGAGACCTGGCTGTGTGCTTCACATTCCTTCATTTTCAGCTGAAGTTGCAGGTGGTGGAGGATTTCAGCTCTTTGTCAATGCTGGTGTCCCTGTGGACTCAGAAATGATAAATAATTTTGTGAAGGAAGCTCTCAGTGAAACCATTGCAACCATGCTGGGTGACAGCCAGGCTCAGAGAGCAGTTCCTGATCCTCTTCCTCCCAGCACCACCTCAGTGATGGTAAGAGTCTGTTTTATTCAAGCTTTTCTGCTGAAGTTCTGATGGATTTGGTACTTAATTTCATGTTGTTCAATGGTAGCTCATGTTATTTTCAACCAAAAATAGTCATTCTGCTTTCTTGCAAACAAATGAGAGATGAAGAAATTAATTTCCTCATCTAATAAGGAATGGAAGCTGAGAGCAATATTATTTTTGGTCTTACGGGCTTGCAGCCATTCTTTAAGATCTGTTAAAATGACTATTAATTCTTTCTGAGTTTTGACTTCAGTAGTTTTGAATAAATGCTTAATTGATGAGTAGAGCTTCCTGTAATACAGGATAATTTCCTGTGTTCCCTTTGATAATCAAATGACAGCTGGCTCTTCCTTTGATAACAACATGACTGTGCTGCAATCTGCTGTTGTGTAATGACTTTGGGATGCTTGTGGAAATTGCTGTATTTAGAAACCCAGCTATGGAAGGCTTTGTTGAAAGTGGGATCAGTCATTCTGTTCTGCTGCAGTGCCGTTAGCCTGAAACATCTTCTCCTGCCTGCTACAGGGGCCAAAGAGGTGATTTTATAGGCAAAAGTAAAGGTTTCACTGCTGAGGGCTCAATCTCAGCCCCCCAGCATCTCTTCCACTCCATCACAGACTGAGGAGGGCCTGATGTTCCTCTCAGCTTGTTCTTCTGATGCTCAGAAACCTCTTCTGTTATCCATTCTGTGTTTACTGATCTCCTTTTGTTTCTCTGTCAGCTTAAACTGAAATATCCTTTACCTGAAGTGGTTGGGTTTTCCTTGTTATATATATTTGTGCACTTGAAGAGATTGAGTTTTCTCCTCTTTGGTCTTTTTTGATTAGTCTAAAGAGAGCAATCATCCATTTTTTGATTCTTGCTGTTGGGCAGCACTTTGATGTTTTCCAGTTTAGATTGGTTTCAAGCACAGGTAATACTAAAATGCTAATAAAGATTTTTAATAATAATGTGGTCTCCAAGATGGGGTTTCCTCAATGCCCTGAGCTGTAGTAGTGATTCTCTCCTGCCTTTATTGGTATCTCAGGTAGCTAATTATGTTTTTTAAAGTCTTTCCACATTTTTTAGCATGATAGCACAAGTTAAAGGATATCTAGCAAAGTTTTTGAATTCTTCTTTTTATTTGTACTCAGCTCATAGCAGAAGTTCTGGAATATGTAGTTTATGCACTCTTGTTTTCTCCCTTCTCACTGTGAATTTTCCTATCTAGAACTGAATTTCAGCTGTTACTGAGTTCTTTGGTGTTCAGGATGTCCCACAGTTGGGTGTGAGCTGCCAAATGTTCCTGCAGGTTCCACTTCCCATGAGAAATTTTAATAAAAATCATCAGCCTGAGGACATACTCTTCAGAAATTAGCCTGGAAGTCTCCCTATAGCCTGACTGCCTTGTTTTCTTTATGAAATGTGTGGAAACAAACCTGCAAAGGTCCAGCATATTCCTCCACAGCAGGCCAAACAACAGCCATCGTACTTGCTTGTCAGATTTATGTCCATTGCTGTCATCTTTTTGAGGAACATCCCAGTTCTGTTTGTGCTTCTTTTAGTGCTTTGCTGTCTTGGTTATTGCTTTGTTTGTAATCTTCTTTTAGCTGGTTCTTCTTACTATAAAATCATCATACTGACTCAATTTTATCCATGTAATGAAATATTTTTTTCCTGAACATTGTCTCAAATGCTTTGTTAAAATCCATATAATAATGGAATTCATATTTAGATTGGACATTAGGAAGCATTTCTTTACCAAGAGGATGGTTAAACATGGGATAAGCTTCCTGGAGAGGTGGTTGATACCATTAAATGTTGGTTTTGGGGTTTTTTGCCTCTGTTAAGGTTGGGATTGAAAGCACTTGAGATGATATTTTGTGTTCAGACTCAAACGTTTATTATTTCTTATCTGTATCAGTCTCACAAGTTGTGAATTTTACAGCATTCTACTAACAAGCTACAAAATGGCTCACTATCTTTTTTTACAAGGTGTTTTAAGGTTAAACTATCTAATTAAGAAATGACACCTAATTATTTTCACCTTTAACTCAATAACTAATCACCTGAAGTTTGCAATGCAGACTTTTCTAACTAATTACAAAATACCACCCAAACCCTTGAAGAAGAAGGTGAAGAAGAACAACTAGCCACTACCTTAAAACTTCTATGTTGCTTTATATATTTTGCTATATTCTAAAACTTTAAACTCTAAAGTTTTCTACCATGTGATATTACACACTTTTATTCAAACTACACACCCATAATCCCAGTGCTATCAATCAATTTTGGAAGCTTTTTCCATGGCTTCAGGTCAAATATAGTATTTTCTTGTGGGTCTGTGCCTTTTAGCACAGAAAGTTTAAAATTCTCAGCATCCAGGGTATCTCAAACCTGTCAGTATTTCAGAGGCATTTGGACAATGCCTTTAACAACAAATTCCAGCTTTTGGTCAGCCCTGAATTGGTCAGGCAGTAGGACTGAATGATGATTGTACTTCCAACTTAAATAGCCTGTTCTGTTCTATACATAATCATTTCCCAATTTAATAATTTTAATGCTTAATTCACTGCTTTTAATTAATTTTGGTGCAGCTTCCTGGAGGAGTTAGATCCATGGAAGCAGCAGCTGTTGCTGTTGTGTGATGAGCTGCCTTTCCCTCTCTTCCTCAGCTCTCTCTGGGGCTCCTGGGAAAGCAGGAATTCTGCACTGAGATCATAATTGTGGTTATGATTTTTCGTCCCCTCAGGAGGCTCCTGTGCCTACTCCAGTGCCAACACCCCAGGCCACACCACCACCAACACCACCTTCAGAAAAAGAATTGCCTCAGGTCACAACTCCAGATTCATCTCCATCTCCTCCAGAGATGAGTGAGGATGTTCATGGACAAGAAAAAATTAAAGAAACAGGTATTGAAAATAATAATTGAAGTTTAGAAGTAGCAAATATGCTTTAATCTACTGCCTTTAATTTTCTTCTTCAAAGAAGTGTTATCTCTCAAGATAAATATTCTTGAGGCTATAATTCAAGTGGAAACTCATGTTCTACAAAAATTTATGGGCTAATTTATATAGAAAGCAAACATCTTTTATTTGGTAACAGTTCTATTTTGAAAATTAATGCACATTTCTATGGTCTGTGTGATTTCCACCCCTCCCAACCCCTCCACAATTTCTCACATCAGAAAAATAGCTGTCTTTTGCTCCTTCCTGTGCTTGTGATGTTAATTTAATCAAATGTACACTCTTCAAGTAAAGCAACTTGATTTTTAAAATGCAGAGCAGTCTCCCTTGAGGAAGAAATTGAGGTTTTATTCTAACTTCTTCAGGTGCCAGCACTGTACTTAAAAGAAGCAATTCTTTATCTAGTCTTTGTAACTATCAAAAGGTATCACAAAAACTCTAAGTGCTTGGTAGAACTGTGTTGTAGTTAACATATTCCGTAAGTCCAATCTCATATTGTTATATCTATCATATTCCATTGTTGTATTTAACATATTCCATAAGTCCATATTAGATAAGTCCCAAGTTGTTATATTAAGCATATTTCATTAGTCCTGTACCTCTTATTGTTGTCTTGTGGGTGGCAGATCTTCACAGCACAGGAACAAGATCTTCCTTAGTCAGAGCTCCATCATGGTTCTGCCTGACTAAGTAGCCCACTCCCCTTTTATCCTAGTTACCTTGACAAACCACAGCTGCAGCCCAATGAAGAACATCGCAGCTGCAGCCCATCAAGGATAACTAGGACTAGTCAAGGGTAAAGATATTTAAGTACAGGTATATATAATATGTATTTAATACCTCCTCCATTCATAATACAAATATTCAGGGCCTCCTACAGAACTGACTCTCTCTGCCTGATATAGACTTCCTGCTTTCCTTTCAGATCTGAAATTTGGCTTCCCACGTGCAGGAGCTGGGGTTGCAGCTTCCATGGGCCGTGTTGTCACCCCTGTGGTCACTCCTGTGGGCACTCCTGTGGTCACCCCTGTCACCACACCTTCCCCAGTAGCCACACCAAGCCCTCCTGTCTCAGAATGGGGCTGCCAGGCTGAAAAAAGGCAAAGTCCAAAGCTTCCAAACCCGTGGGATGGTGCAGAACTTCCTCTGGAAGAAGAGAACCCCAGTCCTGTCCTTGAAGAACCATTCTGTCCTGAGACTGTGTGAGTTCAACAGGCTGCACAATTTTCTCATTTCTTAAAAACTGAAATACGTATATTCTTTCTACAGATATGCTCAAAAAGTCAGAAAGAAATGCATTTGATATAAGCCAGGATTGGTTTTTCATTTTTTTTAATTGCTTGAGGGGCAGTTTAGAGAAAAATATGAAATCAGGGCCTTTCTCAGGGTTCATCAGCTCTTATTCATTGCCCTGCTCAACACTGTGCTTGGTAAACTTGTATTGCTACATCTGCCAGTAACACATAGTGACAATGAAATATTGTGTTATTAGCATTTAAATTTTTGTGTTACCTCCTTGGGAATGCAAATGGTAATTTTTAGTTATAGTTGCCTATAACTTTTAGTTATATATGTATATATTTAGTTATTAAATATAAGAATCAGATAACATTTAACTATGTTAACTCTTGAAATATTCTGTAAAATTATTTGCTCTTGCATTAGAAAAAATAGTTCAAAATTACTTTCTTTTCAGAATTAGTTCTTTTCAGTAAAGAACTAGGATTGGTTTATTTTCAGTATTGAATTCAGATGTTGTTCTGCGCTGTTGGGTGTGTCCTGGTGTATTCACAATGCACATTCTGTCCTTGCAGGGAGATGTCAGTGGCCAATGATGAGGAACCAGAGGCCTTGGTTTTCCCATCCCAGCAGCTGCCAGGGAGGCCCTTGGAGCCCCTGCCCTGCCCTGCCCAGGTGCCATCCCCAGTGCCCACAGTGAGCTCTGGGGGGTCCAGCCAGGAGAGCAGCCCCACCCCCACGGGGACGGAGACCACAGACAGACCCCTCTCAGAAGGGGAGGTGCTCTTCCCCTATGGACAGCCCCTGCCTGCAGCAGGTAACCAACTGTGGAAATCAGAATTGGAATTATTGCTTATTCTTATAAAGCTGCAAGCATTAACTTGCGGTTAGTGAAGATTGACAAGGCCTTGTTGTTCTTTTTCCTGTCACTGAACAAAATGCTGCTGTTTATTAAAGAAAAAAAATACTCAATCTGCTCTTTTGTCATGAGATCAACTTGGAAAATAATTGGGACTTGTCTTGCTTAAGTACCATGTGGTGCTGAGTTGTTATTGTGTAAGTGTAAGGAATAGGAAAAGAAATATGAAAATATGTCTTCATAGTAGGCATCCAGCAGTAGGAATTTCCAAATTTACTAAAGCACAGTGTTGCTTTAAACAACAATACTTAAAGAATGTGGCTTGGGTTTCCTGTCATGTAACTTGAATGTTTTTAATAGTTGTAACATAAAATATTTTTCAGCCTTAGAAGGAGGATTATCTCTTCCAAACCTGGCTGAGAGCTTATCCAGTACTCTCCGAGATGCCAATGAAATGGTAAGGAACTCTTTCATAAAAATCCCAGATAATGTGGGTTCCACCTTGGGCATCCTGCTGAATTGGATGTGCTTTAAACATTTGCACTCACCAACTTTTTTAATTCATACTTTTAAACTGCATACTCACAAAGAGTGTTAGAATTTCAGAACACCAAAAAAAAAAAAAAACACATTATACAAGCTAATTTATGTTTCAAAAAAGTTGGATAATTCATAGACTTCTGTAGGTGAGAGATAGCTATTATGCACTTTCATTTCTTTATTGTTTCTAGTTTTAAGGCATCTTAAACAGAATAGAACATTGCTATGCTCTGAGCTGTTGCAGCTTTGAGCCATCTTTTAATTGCTTGCATGATTAAATTATTAAAGTGGGTTAGCTGAGAGGCTGGAGTTAGTTAAAACTGCTTAAAACATCAGAATAGTTTCTTATCCATTGTCTGCTGTAGCCCATGGTTCTGGAAGCCTCCCAAGTCAAGATATTTTCCATTCCCTTTCTCTTTTGGTATTCCTCAAATGCCTGGATTTTCCCTCTCTGACTTTGTGTAAAGCCTCTTGGTAAGATGTAGCTGTGACATAAATTATGGGAGACATGATGGAGAAGAGAAAGCTCTGGGGGGACCTTACCAATGGATAAATGTGTCATGGAAAGAAGTAACAAAGAAGGAGCCAGTGAAAGATGAGAGGGAGTGGACACAGGATGAAATTCAGGAAATTTGGTTTAAACACAGAAGATGTTTTACTGTGGAGTGGCCAAACACTGAAAGAAGGGCTGCCTTGGGCAAGTGGGTTGGGATAGACAATCCCCAGAGGTCCCTTCCAAGCTCCACAAGGCAAGTTTAATGTTCTGGAGCAGGAGTCCCCTTCTCCTGGCCTGTCCTTCCTACCCAGAGCCTCCCATGAAACATCCAGGATTCCGTTCATATCATCAGAGAACATCCTCAGCTGGAAGGGACCCACAAGAATGATCAAGTCCCAGCTCCTGGCTCTGCCCAGAATCCCCCCAAAACAACCCCCACAGTTGTGAGACTGCCCTGGACTGGCAGATCTTCAGGTGTCTCCTCTGTCAGCCACACCTCCCTAAAATCTGGGCTTAAAACTCTGATAACAGACGAACCTAAATTAAAGTTCTCTTCATCAGAGGAACATTGGCCTGCTGAGATGTTCTTCCTTCTCCTTGTCAGCTGGGTTGGAGCTACTTCTACTATTTCTCCTCCTTCTAGTATTTCTCCATCCTCAGTCCAGGCTCTTTGGTTGAAGAAGGTAATTCCTTGCTGGTGAGAGCAGCTCTGCAGCCAGATTGTTGCTTACAAAGGATGTGTGAGGATTTAACTGTTTCCCTGATCTTTGGAGGCCTTGTTCCTCTTTAAATATTACAGTTCTTTTGTATCAAATAAAGAATGTGCATGTCTGTGGGTAAAAGAAAACAGTGTGTCATCTGTTTGCTTATTTTTAAATGCTTGAATTTTCATGACATAATTTTTCAGTGTGGAAACTTACTGTTAAAAAAAGCTTAGTTGTGAACTAAAGTAAGAATGATTCAAATTCCTACCAAAAACCAGTTTTGGAGCATGTATAATGTGGATTTTTCTGTTTGTTTCTTTGTTCTAGGATTATGATCCTCCAAGTGAAGGACAGGTGGTGAGGAGAATGGGTAAAGGCTGTCACAGGGATCCTGTCCTGGCTCTTTTAACCAAATTAAATCAAGTGCCTGTTTTTGTACAAGAAAGAATAGAGCACTCAGAGGTAACTTACAGTCCTTGGCTTCCTAGTACAGTAGTTTTGAAGTGATTTTTTCCTACTCAAAAGTAGATAAAATATCCCAAATTTATGCTTTCTGTTGGTTGTAGAACAGCTTCATACACTTCATCCCCTGCTGCAAGTGATCCCACTTCTGTTGGCTTAATTCTTGTGTAAAACTCTTAAGAAACCCTGAAGTCTCAGGGTTATAAACAAACTGTACATCCTGTGTACCTCATTTTCCAGGTGTGGGACTGTCCCCATGTCCCAGGTTTGTCCTGTCACTTGGAGTGCCAGGGAATTTTCTGTCACTTCAGCAGTACAGGTGGAGTGTTTTAACAGTACAAACACACTGCATTTAACAGCCACAGGAGTGTTTTAGGGAGCTATGAAGAACAACTCAGCAAGTGTTTACATGTACTTTGCACATGCTGTTGATACTGATCTTGGAACAAAACCTCAAAAATTCCTATTTAGTTGGCAGAAAAAAAAGAGACTCACAGAAAAATGAAATTATCTGCAGCACAATTTTTTTGTCACACATCTGAGTTATTTCTGTGTTGGAGAATAGCAGTTTGGACTGGGTGTTCATTCTAACTGACATAGCTGGAGGAATGTTTGAAGGAAATAAACTTTGAATGCTGCAGCAATGGTTCATGAACACATTTATTTACAGCAGATCTTGCTTTTTTGTGATGCTACTGATGCATATGCAGTTTCTTCCTTCTGTCTTGGTCAGTTTAGTCTAAATAATTACCAGCTTGACTCACCTCCTTGGCTGTTCCTTTGTCTTTATTTTGCTAATGAGCTCTGGTGGCTGGACTTGGTGAAAAGCTTTCTCCAGTGTTAACTCCCAAGTCTGCCTGTAATTGCAGTGCCATTTTCTCATCAGCACTGCCAGTTACAAACGCAGCTCCACTTTGCTTTTATCCTTTCCCATAGTCACAGACCACTCAGTCTGTCCGTCCAAGGCATTCATAAACTCCCCCCAGATTCTGGCAAGGTGTTCCTTCTCCTTCAGAGGAGAACCAGCATTCTCCTGGATGTTCCCTGTATGACCTTAGAGCGATACTGTGCACATGTGTGTGTTTATTCCACCTATTTTCTGACATGGAAGCAAGCTGGGTTTAACCTACAGCTTTAAAAGTCAGGATTCAGGGAACCATCCCTATTTTTAGTGCCCTCCAAATCTACTTGAAAGTTGAAGCTTTTATCTGACATGCAGTGCAGAGAGTCAATAGCTTTTAGATGCTGCCAATGTTTCAAGGTCAGGCAGTCAACAGTGGCCAAATCTATAATATCAAAGGCTTCATGTGCTAGAAATGTAACTTAGGTTCTGATCATGTAGAGATATCACTAACAGAATAAATGATGTTTGGCTGCAAGTGTTTCTTTTCTGTCCTTCTGATAAATGTAGATCTTAATTTCAAACCCAGATGATATCTCCCTGGCTTGTTTTCTTCATCCAGTGCAAATAGAATAAACTTAAGTTTATAAAGGCTTTCAGGATTAATGTAATTAGAAAACAATACCTGGGTTTGGAAGACTTACACTGGGTTTTTACACGTGCTGTGATTTTGGTGTTCTCTGCAGGATTCTGATGGCAGCATTGGGGAGCTCAGTGAAGGTCAGAGGCCAAGGCTGTCCAGAGCACAGGAGAGAATCCTGATGGGAAATTCCATTTTCATGGAGCATCCAGCTGCCCAGAGCTTTGGGAACAGACCACGCCGGGGTCTCCGTTCTGCATCTCCAGGACAGGTTGCCCAAATTGGAGGTACAGTTACATTCTTATTTCTTCTCTATGATATTCATGTGGGGTCTGAGGAGTTTCCATAACAGAATCTGAAATCATTTCAGACCATACATTCAAAATCCAATATTTACAGGCAATTCCTACAATGAAATAATTAATGTTTCTCTTTCAAGAACTGGATTTAATTCAAGCTTTGTCTTTACCCTTCTTAGCAATTTCCTACAATTGGAATAAAAATCGTGGCAAATACCCATTTGCCTATACAAAAGTTAACTTGTAAAGTGTGTATCTTATTCTTTTAAATCAAATTCAGTTGTGAGTAACAGATGGGGACAGTTTCCATTGGACAGGGTTAGCACCAGCACTTCAGGCTGCTTCTCTCTGTCCCCTTGCTCATCCCTGCTCCTCTTTGCTGTTATCACTCCATCCTGGTGATACTGCAGTGCCTCATAAATGGCAATATATTTTAGCTTCATATATTCCTCTAATGATATGGAAATTGATTTTTTTTCCCAGATGGATAGCTGAGGCACACATATCTTGTACAGAGCAGGGAGTTGCTGTTGGTAAAGCAGGGAAATTTATTTTATTTCAGTTGAAAGCAGTGCTGAAAGCAGTGGTCCTTCCTTCCTCTTCCTTATTTTTTATCCGAGGTTCTCTCTTGTTATCTGAAAATGTGCTTCTAAAATTGTTTCATGTAGCTGCTGCAAGCATGTAGAAAGTCTTTGTTTTGTTGACTGTGGTTTTAAATATGTTTAAACTAAACTGAAATAATTACTAAGCTGTTGCAACACAAACATGGTTGCACTGATTCATCAAAAGTTGTGTAAATTAAAGTGATCAAACAGCTGCTTTTCTGTCCTTTTAATTTTCACATTTATGAATTTGACAAGAGAAGCTTATCTCACATTATTAACCCTTGACCAATAGGAAGTAGATTGAAATTAAATGTCTTTAACACATGGCAAAAACAATCTTGGAGAAAATAACATATTTGCTTGGTTTTGAAGTGATTAACATTTGAACTGGTCACTCAGAGAGTAACCTTTTAAACCAGCTGTGACCTAACATTTTGGACAACTACACCAATGTCAGCCTTGAAAATATATTCTGGTACTTTATATATTATCAAACTTTTCCTTTAAAGTAGTTTGTTGAAGGTTGTTTGAAAATTGGTTGCATGATGTTTCCTGAGATAAGGGATTTCTCTGAGTCTTGTTTGACTCTGTGTTGGTAGAGGTCAGTCAGCACTAAGGACACTGATGTAGCAATAAATCAGTGATCAGATCATCTGCAGATAGTGCAGGACAAGGGGGAATGGTTTTAACCAAAAGGAGACACGTGGATTAAATGTGGTGAAGAAATTCTTCCCTGTGAGGGTGTGGGGCCCTGGCACAGAGGAGCTGGGGCTGCCCCTGGCTCCCTGGCAGTGTTCAGGCCAGGCTGGATGGGGATTGGAGCACCCTGGGATGTGGAAGGAGTCCCTGCCCATGGCAGGGGGATGAACAGGCTGGGGTTTAAGGTCCCTTCCAGCTCAAACCATTCTGGCATTTCTGTGGTTCTGTAAGTCTGTAGTGGTGCTCAGGCCCATGGAGTTGGAAGATGTCTGTTAATGGCAGAACCTGTCCCTATGTCTGTCTGTCCTTCTGCCCTCCTTACCGTGTCCATGGCTGTATCTGGCACAACAGGATTGTATCTCCTTGTATCTTTAAAAATTCTTTTTAAAATTTATGTAATTCGATTTAGGATGCCCTTTGACTGTCCTATAAATATCTTAACACTTTTCAAACCAGCTCCTGCATGTGATGATAATCCATCAGCAGTTTGTTTCTCTACTGATTTTTATACTTATCTCTAGATCTTGTAGTGTTGTTTTTAGTCTTTATTGCAGCATATTTTTGAGAGGAGGCAAGTGTCCTGTACTAACTACCATAGGGCAATGCCCTGTGCTTTTACATAATGTTTATAATCCCAGACTGAGTTCTGTTGCATTCTGATTTTTAATTTTGCTTTCCTCCCTCCCCACCTCTGAACACAGCACAGTAATTTGTTGCATTGCTAAGGAAACAACATTGTATAAAAGCTTGGATCTGCTTTCCAGACAGGAGTTGTTTTCATGTCAAGGCAAAACAGAAATCCTTGTTTCTGAGTCCTTTTGTTACTGAAGTCAACACTGGACAGAAAACAATCTGGTTTTGGAGGGAGGGTCAGGTCAGGGGTGGAAGGAATGATCTGTGATTGTTTCCACTTTCCTTCCAAACCTTTTTTCTCTCTGCACTGGGATGTGATTGCCTGGCCTTCAGTGCAAGTCAAGTATTTCCTGACAGCCACAACAGCTACAATGCAGGGCCATCATTTTATTTGGTCATTATTTTCAGGGCTAAATACTAAATAATAGTTACACCATGGGTGTCAGACTTAGCATATTTCAGGGTGTGCATCTCTGCACGTGAAACCTTGCAGTGAATACTCAGTTCCTCTGGCAGAATGAGTCACCCACAGAGGTGTCCGTAGGAATTTTGGGGATTGTGTGTCTGTGGGTTGTTTTCAGGTTTGTGACCAGTTTTTATTTGTACTATGGGAACACAGTGTCCATTTGTAGGATGGAGAAGGTGTTGCTCGTGTAGGTACATAACAGCCTTGTTTTCAATGCTAAAAGTCAGGGATATAAAAACCAACATGCAAATGAAATGTGGCACATGCAGTCTTAAAGTGAACAATAATTACAGTTAATTAAGCAATGATTATAGTTAATTAGGCTTAAAATTCATTCTTTGGCTCTGTATGATAGCAGAAGGCTAAAGTTAGTTCATGAGCTGTCAGTACATTTTTCATAAAGATGTTTTACACACTTGCAGGGTGCAAAACCATGATAAATGTTGGATTAGAGAGCAAATTATCCCTTTAAAAGAGACTATATACAGGTTTCTTTTAGTTCATACAGGAGTGAAACATTTAATGAAGAAGCTTTTCCAATTTCTTTGCAGTAAGTGTGATAAAGCTCATTAAGCATATAATGGTATGATGAACTGTACAGCTCTGAAGCTTTCTCAGATGCAGCCACATTACAAATCTACAGATGATAAAGCTGATTTATTCTTTCAATTTCCACAGACATGTATTTCTTATTTCATTTTTATCCCCACAAGAGCAATTTAAAGGGTATACAATGAGCCATGTAAGGAGGAAATCATTCTCTTTAACATTGCATGTCCCCCTGTTGGAAATCTGAAAGGCTGCACATTCTGTCACATGAGTTGACCAGGAAATTATGGCTCCAGCTCTTGAAGGAAATTTTTTCTCTCAGCAGAAATTCTTGGAGATGCAGATACAAGTCCTAGTCCAGTGCTTTTGGCTGAACTGGAGCCACAGCCAGGTTCAAATCCTGCTCTGCCAGCAGCCCAGCCAAGCTGCAGAATGACACCACTCCCAGAGGATCTGTCCCAGGTGAGCTGAAAGGATTTCTCCTGTGCCTAGTCAGAAAGAGCAACTGAAACCTGGGAAAAGAAACTTTTCCTGTTTCACTGTCATGCCTGACATCACAGAACTGGTGCATTAAAGTGACACATTCAGCTGAGAAGGAGTCAAAGTGCACGTGACCACAGAAATACAGAAATTTGCCTCATGAGTTGTAACTCACTCAGCATTCCAGGAGCTTCATTTGTCCTACTAGGGGCATGGTTGGAAAGGCAGTGAGGATGATGAACCTTAGAGCACTTAAAGGCAGAGGAACATCCTATTGATCTCTGCTTCAAGCCTAGACAGTTAATTTTTGTTACTTTATTAGTATGTGCTGTTTCCTAGAGATGATGGTTTACTTGCTAACTAATTCAAATAACAAGTGGCAAAAGCTAAAAATGAGGTGGCAGACTGCTCTCTAATATGTGATGCTTCACAAGGTGTTTGAAAGCATTATATACTTGCTGTATTCATGGATAAATTCTGTCCTTCCCTGAAGTTTTTTTGTATTTGATATTTTATTAGTATTAAAAATAATCTAAAGTATCTTGCATTAGACTCCCTTTGGGTTTATGTTTTTGAGCCTTGATGTGTATTGTGCCATTGGTGTCTGAGCAGTTCTTAAATTTGTCACCTGAAATGATGTGCTGCATTTTCAGAGAAGATTTTTAATGTTACACCTCTTTTACTTTGAGCTCACCAGAACAGACTTTCTTGGAATTACTGTTCACAGGCAAAAGTGGATTCCAGCCAAAAGTAATAGGGACAGACAGGGTAACACATGTGCCTTTCACAGAAGATTTAGAGATAATTATATATTATCTTATCCTTTATCTCTAGGTAGTTATGCATTCTCTTATCTTTAGAAACTTTTTCTTGCATCTGAACCCTTAGTGTGGCTTTTTTTTTGCCTGCTGGCATGTAAAACTCACCCTCCCTTCAAACCACACAACCAAACCCCAGAACTTCGTGTGGTTTTGTTGGGTTGGGTTTGTTCCTGAGTGTGGTTATTCCTGATTTAACTCTACATCACTTTCTCACAGGATAACTTTTTATGAAGTGATCATACTTGTATGTGATTGCCCCATCCAGGAGAGATGTTCACTGTGGTTAAGCCATTCTGTAAGATCCTCTCCTAGATCTTTACATCCTGAAATTAAAAAACAACCCCTGCACCAGGTGATTTGAAAGCTTGTTGTGACAGCATTTATCTATCCTGTGACAAGGAGGAACCTTTCCCCTGCTTTAATTAAGGATGGCATCTGTGCTCAGCTCTGCCATTGGATCTGCCTTGTCACCTGCCTGCAGGAACAGATTTTCTGGTAACATTACACCAGCAAAGAGAGCAGGAGCTACTGAGGCTTTCAGGATGATTCATTCATTCTGTGCAATGTTTAAGGCAGCAATCACTTCAGACTTCTTGAAGGATTTCCTGACAAGTTAGTCACTGACTCTCACATCTTGTTCTTCATCTCCAGACAGTGTTTGCCTTCACTGAAATCAAACTGTATCACCTAGGTACAAAGGCAGAAGACAAATCTATTCAGGAGCAAAGCTTGCTGAGAAACCTGAGAAAATGCAGGATTTCAGGTGGTGTCCTGCTGTGCCTTGGCCTTGGGAGGTGATGGCACAGCCTGGGTGGTTCCTGCAGCCTGAGTGAGCAGGATCCTCGTGCCGGGGAGGTTTGGCAGGGATGTGGAGCTGCCAGATTTGTTTGCTCCCTGGCACTGGTGTCTAGGTCAGGTTTTCACCAGCAGAAAGAGCCCCGAGTTTTCACACAGGGCAGGAGCAAATGCCTTCTAGTCCTGAAGAGTGGAGTCCATGTGGTCACTCAGTCCAAAACAAATGGCTGAAGTCATACAGGAATTTTCTTATCTACCCAAATTCCTTGGCTGCTCCTCCATTCCTGGCATTAGATTTTTTTTTTTTTTGAGATTTATATATGTTTTTAGCCACTTTTAGACAGAAAGCCAGACTAAATACATCTTTACTTTGACCCCTCCTGTCCATTCTTGTGCAACAATACAGGAATTGACTGTTATTTGTGGCCATTTTGCCCCCATGGTCTTAGCTCTAAGAAGCAAGAGAATGACTTGGAGGAAGCTGAGCTCTTCCTATTCTAAATAAATCATTTTGATCATGGGAGGGACAGGAACATTGAAGTCATATTTGCGTGGCTACACATTCCAGAGATGGTAAATCTAAATAATTTCAAGTCCCAAATGCATTGTTAAAATCTTAGAAAATCACTTGGTTGCAAAATATTTTCATAATATTCCTTTGTAAGTATGGATGTTTTTATACAATCTGCATTTTTCAAATGGGATTGTCACTTTGGTATTCTCATTAGTTTTCATTTTTTAGTATTTCAAAAGACATGGTTTTTTAATCTTCAGGAATGCAGAATTGTAGGTTATGAATCTGTGTTATCTCTCAACTTCTGTTTGCAGCTTGGTTCAGTTTAAACTAAAATTTTCTGTATTACAAATCCAATAGAAAAAAAAACCCAAAACACTTCAGATGGACCCATGAGAACTCTTATGCTGCTGACATTTAATATTAATTTAATGTGTTGGTGTCCTTCAGTCATGTATCCATGAGTCCTTCTTGCTCTCAGAAAATAATTTCAACTCTTTCTCATCTTGTCTGCTTTACATTTGTCTGTCTTAAGAGAAAGTTTAAGTCTTCCAGATAGGCACCTAGTGATAGGACAAGGGGCAGTGATTTTAAACTGCCAGAGGGCAGGGTTAGATAAGAGATAAGGAAGGAATTCTTCCCTGTGAGGGTGGGGAGGCCCTGGCACAGGGTGTCCAGAAAAGCTGGGGCTGCCCCATCCCTGGAAGTGTCCAAGACCAGCCTGGATGGGGCTTGGAGCAACCTGTTCTAAGAACATGGCCAAAGAAATCAATTTTAGATTTGGCTTGGGTTTTCCAACCTGTGTGCTGAAATTTTCATATTTCTTTTCTCTTTCATCTTTCTCTTACTAGTCAGGAGGATAATACCCAGGGAGATATCCTGGTATTGAAGAAAACCAGGGAAATTTTATATTCTTTCCACTACATGCTTTGAGTAAAAATTGAAAGTCTCCTGTGTCTTGAGGTCTAAAAAGGCATTTTTCCATCCATTCCTGCTGCTCCCAGGATGTTTGTCTAGAGGGAATAGCTGTAATAGGCTAATTCAGAGCTGAATTCTCTTGAAGTCAGATGTAGGGAGAACAAGTGCACGTGTTTAATGAATCTTTTTAAACTTCTTTGGATGTTTCTTGAAGCTGAATGTAATCTTGCTGTGCTTTGACATCAAAAGTGAGATTTGTAATGTGATTTTAATGCATGATACCTAGGAGGAAAGCCAAGGAGCTGCACACATTCAGACTGTGAGACCCAGAGTAATCTTTGTGAGAAGGAAATCTGAGGAGATGCAACAAGAAGGTAAATCAGTGCCAATATGCAGAGTTCTCTCAGCTAAGCACATAACTTGTAAATATTGTTGTATACTGACATCATAGTGCTGATTTTTTAATATTTGGTTTTCATTGCTCTACAACATTTCCAGACATTTCTGTATGCAGAGTTTATACACGTCATGTGTATAAATGTGTATACAAAGTGATGGCTGTGTGTGTACACAGTTATGTTAGTGTTGGGGTGCCATGAAAGGATTGGAAATTCATCCTGCAGAAGAGAAGGCTCCAGGGAGACCTTAGGGGCCCTTCCAGTGCTTGAATGGGCTCCAAGAGATCTGGAGAGGGACTTTGGACAAGGCATGGAGTGGCAGGACAGTGGGCAGTGGCTTCACGCTGCCAGAGGGCAGGGTCAGATGGGATATTGGGAAGAAATTTTCCCCTGGGAGGGTGCTGAGGCCCTGGCACAGGGTGCCCAGAGCAGCTGTGGCTGCCCCTGGATCCCTGGAAGGGTCCAAGGCCAGGTTGGATGGGACTTGGAGCAACCTGGGATAATGGGAAGTGTCCCTACCCACGGCAGGGGATGGAACTGGGTGAGCTTTTAGTTCCCTTTCAACCCAGTTCGTTCTATGATTCTATGAAATGTATCTGTATGGAAGTGATGAGAATCATGGCAATTAAGTATTTATTTAAATTTGGATTTGCCAAGAGCATTGCAACGTGCATTTTCTCTAGTCAACTGAATCTTAATTGCTTTGTAGAGTGCTGTTCAGCAAAGGAGATGTTCATGATGTTGTGATAAAGGGAGTGGCTCATATGCTTGAGAGAACACAGGAGTGCTGCAGGAGAATTGAAAGATAATGTGAAGTTAAGATCATGAAAATGTGGAAACAAAAAGATATTTTCAGTGTTAAAATGACCTGGTTTGAGATGGACCTCAAGCTGGTGTGTAACAGATAAAGATTTTCTGTTCTGAAGGGCACCAAGTATTATCTCTGCTATTTTTGGAGGTTGCTTAACAGTGTTTGTAAAGGTGTTCAGGATGATGAAAGAGAGGGAGAGAATATCTTTTGTTTATTGTAGTTCAAGTCAGTGTGGGAATAGCATAAACTGTGCACATGACTGCCGTGGGTAATTGTTTTAGCAGATAAGAAGTTTGTGGAGGTGCTGCAGTGAGATGTGTAGCAGTTTTAATCTTACATTCTAAGAACAAGAATCTAAAAACCTGCCTGTCTACAATATATGCAATTATAATTGCTCCACCCTAGCACTGAGAAATTCTTCCTTCAAGCCCTTTTAAAAATAATTCTTTGAACTTCTTCCATTTAATTTTTTTAAAAACATTTCATCGAATTCTGAGGGAATTATTCTGCTTCAAATATTTATAAGTGGTAAGAAAAGCCCCAGGCCAATGTTATTGGTCGTGGGACTTGGAACCTGATTTCAAAACCGTGGTTTGCATATGAAGAAAATTATGAATAATGTAAAAATTATCTGTGGATAATTAGTGGAAAAGCTTCCAGAGCTGAAGTGGCACAACTTAGTGCAGGTCTGTGTTTATCTGTTTTTACCTCTGCATTTATCTGTACTGTAACACAAGGAATTTGGGCATGGTCCAGTTGTGTCTGAGCTGAAAATGTGTGACCAGGAGATGGCAGTAGTCAATTTTCTTTGAGAGGGGAAAAAAAAAAAAGGAAAAAAAAGGATGATTTATATACCAGGATAATTGAAATCTCATTCGAAGTATACATATTTAATAAGCCAATAAAAATCTCAAGGATTAGAGAATGGAAACAACTGTCTGTCACTTTTAACCAGAATGTCTCCTCTCTCAAAGCTTCACCACAGAGACCTTAATCAGGCCAAAAGTTGAGGGTAAAAATTAATAAGAAGCATTTGAAAGAAAAAGGAAAGCTTGCAACATGATAAGTGTACGTGGGTTTAAGTAAATACAACATTTTAAAATTAAGCACATCTGTTACTGTAAGTTCAAAGCACCTTGTTTATAAAAGCTTCATGTCAGATGGTTGCCTTCCCTGGGATAGAAGGGACAAGGAATGCCTGGAAATGGAGAAGCATTCTGGAGGCAGGAGCATTTAGGTGCTTTTTCAAAGTTTAAAGGGTAAGTGGTTGGGTTGGTATTAGAGTTTAGGAAATCCAAAGCCCTGAGATGAAGTGTGAATTCACAGTGTTGGGAGAAAAGGAAAATTGTTTTGGACTTCAAGCTGGATGTTGGAAAGCCATTTTGATATAATTGATAAGTACATGACAAGATTTGATTCATCTTTTGGTGGCCATAAACATATATACACACATTAGAGCTTTCTTTTGTTGTTTAAAAATTTCTGTGGTCTGCAGTGAACATGTGTTTTTACTGAAAGAAACTTGATTGATGGCTTCTAATGAAAGTAGAAGTTCAGGACTGCTACAATATCATTGCCTGAAAGGATAAAAGTCTCCTGAAAAGTTACAAACTGAAAATCAAGCCTGGATGTATTATTAATTGAAATGTGTGCCTTCTCTAGACACAGTGGAGACAGTGGTTTGAAAACATAGAGTTGTAGTACATAATATACATGCATATATATTTTTGGCTTTATAATACCCTTTAATCTTTGTACTATTCTTTCATATATCTTCATGAATTTAATAGGAGAGTAATTGTTGTGGTTGGTGAATGCTCATATTTCCAGGATTTAAGCATTTTCAGGCTTACATTAAAGGGATTCAGAATTTTTAAAATTAAAATGAAAGAACAGGTGGCAATGCTTGAGTGCAGAGCAATTTTAAACTTTAATATGAGCAGCTCAGAGGTAGATGTATCTTCACTTAATTATTTTCCTACAGCATAGACTCTCAAAATGTGACCTAGAGAGCACAACTTGATGCTGGTAATTCTTTTTTATCTCCAGCTAGTGGATTATGTTCAGGCAGTGTAAATACATGGGAAAGGAATATTGGGACACTGAGCAATTGGCTTTGTTGCCACGGAGAGATTGCACAACTGCTTGTGGGAGGAGATGATCTGTGCAATAAATGAATAAGATGACAAGAAGCCCTTAAAACAATCTGTATAAAAACAAAAATTCCATAGTCCTTACTGAGTATTGAAAATGGGCTGCTTCTGTGTTAACATTGACATTAGGCTGTATTGAAAGCTGTAATGCTGAAAATATGGCTATAACTAAATACTTCTTTGTCTTTCTTCTTCAGCCAGGAATTGCTCTGAGTTAGGTTTTGGGTTATTTTTTCTTAGAACTATTGTGGAGTGAGGCAAATGTGTAACAGATGCTTCAAGGAAGGAAGAAGATTAGGATAAGGCTAAAGGTCTTTTTTTTTTTTTCTTAGAACTGGAACTGTTTTGGTCAAACTCAATGACTATTCTACTGAAAGCTTACTTTTCCCTTAATATCCTGCTGTTTCTTTTTTTGGCCTGAATTTCACTGAAGGCTTTTGCTAAAGATTCTCCACAGCAGCCTGGATATAGCAGCCAGTGAAGCAAAGCAGAGCCCTCCTTCCACAGAGCAGGGAGAACCACCACGACCCGAGAGGCTGAAATAGTTTGTGCAGCCTGTGCTGCTCCTTGAATTTGCCTGATTTCTGAGAGAAGATCTTGGAAATTGGAGGAATGAAATCACTTGGTTGTAATTAAGGCATTTTTCAGGCAAGTGTTTAATGTAAGTTTTTTTCAGGGTTTCTTCAGAATTTTTGTCACAGACTCACAGGATGATGTGGGTTCTAAAGGACCTCGAGGATCATTTGGTTCCACCCTGTGCCATGAGCAGGGACACTTCCACTATCCCAGGTTGCTCCAAGCCCCATCCAGCCTGGCCTTGAACTCTTCCAGGGATGTTTCTGATCTATTTTTCCTCTGGTTTTCCTATCCAGTTACCTCTCTGTGCTATCAGGTGGCTCATTGGCATCACTCAGTTAATGTATTTTACATTCGGGCAACTCGGGAAAGGCAGGGCTGCATTTCTCACAGGCTTTTTCTGTAAGTAGTCATTACCTTTTAGGTGCTCCAAGTGGTTTAGAATGCCAGTTTTCAGGGAGGTTTTTTTCATTCTGCATGTATCCACAGGAGCTACACAATAGCCCATGCAGTAGAAAACATGTATGTTAGTGATAAAGTGTGCATTCTGAATAATATCCCAACATAAAATCCTCAGTAGCCACATTTGAAGAGTTTCTACTGTGAATTTCTCTAAGTAAATATTTAGCTGTGTTATAGTGCATTTGGAACAGGAGCTTTTAATTTCTTGGCTTTTGTAAATATTATTTATCTATTAACAAGTGTCATTTATATCTGTGGCTGCTTCTTTTCCCACTGAGTTCCTTCAGTTATTTTTCAGACAAAATGTTAAACCAGAAGTTGGACTTTTCATAGCTTAAGGCAAAGTCTTGTGTGAATTTGTCATTGTGGATGATGATGTTCTGCTGCTTCAGCTTTGAGTCATGAGGAACCAAACAGCAGCAATTGCTGGAATTTCATGGGACTGAGCACATCTTTGTAGCCATTCCCAAAAAATCTCTTCCAGGAAAATGCTCCTCTGGTCTCATACAGTTGTCATTTTTTCCCCTCACTTACTTGTCCTAAAGTTGTGAAGAATTGTAACTACAAGCAGGTGATGCACAACTCTAGTTTGTTTTTTGGATTCTTCAAATGTAATTTGATTTTTTGAGGCACCTAAATGAATTGAAATACAAGTGGTCAGATGGAGAATTTTAAAAACCAAGAGAACCCAGTTTATACTTGAAGAAAACTGCACCAGCAGTGCCATATGGCCCTGCAGTCTGAGGGTTTGCTGCTGAGGGCTGTGCTCAGGGAGGAGGATTCTCCTCTGGAGGCCAATTCCACACCATGCATTGCCCATCTTTCCCTTCTTGGCAATTTCCTTCAGCTTCTATAAAGGTGAGATTTGTTCTTCTCTTCCTGCAGCCTTCAGTGTCACAGCTCTCCCTGCTGCAGTGACATTGCTGTGACCTTGTGCTGAGGCTTTTGCCATGTGCAGAGGCAGAAAATTTCCCTTTTTCCCTTCCCTTGGTGCCTGTGTGATGGTGCTTTACACCCATCATGAAATCTGCACAGCTTTTCTGTATCCTCACACCTCCCTCCTCCATCCCACCCTGCTGGGTGTGTGTTTGGGGGATCTCTGGAGGGAACCATTTTACACTTTTTATACAGTAAAAAGAATAAACACTCCCTTTTGAGAAGATCTTTGTGTTCAAATACATTTATTTTGCTGAATTTCAGGGTGTGTTCCTGTACCAAGCCCCTGCTCTGGTCTGAACACAGCAGCAGGGATTTTCAGTGAAATTCCAGCACCAGATGGGTTTTTTTGTGCAGAAAGGGAAAGAAAAACTTCTTCAAAGCGATGTAATCACTACTGAAAGCATTACTTCCTATGGAGACTGTCAAATATTTAGATTTTTTTGCTTGTCTTTATTCAGATTTTCTGGGGCTCAAAAGTAAATATTGCAAAATCTCATCTGCTTTCCTCTTCAAGCCTAGATTTTAAAGGTGATCTAAAGATTAAAGATTCCAGAATCAAAGATTCCAGGTGATCTAATCCAATGACCTGTGGCATCCCTCTGTTTTATAGATCACAAGTTAAACTTCAGTTAAACTGCTATTTCAGTCATATATGAGGGCTGTAATGTGAAAATATTGAGGGTCCAGTTCCTTTTTCATGCAGATAAACTGAAAACCTGTGGCACTGCTGCACAAAGCACCCAATGGACATTTGGAGTTTGAACTTTTCATGGAATCACAGCCAGGTCTGGGTTGGAAAGGACCTTAAAGCCCATCCAGTTCCACCCCTGCCATGGCAGGGACACCTTCCACTGTCCCAGGCTGCTCCAAGCCCCATCCTTGGGCACTGCCAGGGATGGAGCAGCCACAGCTCCTCTGGGAAATCTGTACCAGGGCCTCCCCACCCATATAATAAAAAGAATTTCATCCCAATATCTGACTTAAATCTCCCTTCCTTCAGCTTAAGGCCATTCCCCCTTTTCCTATCACTTTTTTCATCCCCTTTTTGCCTCAAAATATCGTGTGGTGCCTAGTCCAGGTGCTTGCTGAACAGCTTACATCACATCAGCCAGACACCAGAAGGTTCAGAGGATCTTCTGTTCTGAAGTATATCATAAAAATGTAAAGGATTTCACATCCAAATTAATTGGAATTTATTTTTTTTAAAAAAAGATTTATAATTGCATTTACTTTTCAAACACTTCAATGACCTGGACCCAAAGCAGCATAGTTCTACCACTGCAATTCTCTGTATTTGCCCTTTTTTTCCCCATATTTTTGCCAGTTAGGGTGGGGTTTTGTACACTTGTTTAATTATTTGGGGGGTTTTGATATTTTATTTCATTTCAGAGGTTTTGGTAGCTTGTGTCTCTAGTGGCCAGGCATATCCTAGGTAGAATTCTCCTTAAAGAAAGGGTTCCTCTTGCTGCTGCATATCCACTCTTTAGGGCTGGAATGTACTAGCTGAAAGCTCTAAATTGCTATTTCCACTTTGGCAGCCTACCTTTGATCTCTCACCAGTTCCAGTTTTAGTTCTATAAATCCATCTCTTGTCAGCCTGTCTGGGGGTGAAGCTCCAATGTGAGGCTTTTCCTTTTGTCAAAGCCTCTCATGGTGGCGGTGAATCAGCTGGAGTTGCAAACAGAGGATGGAATTGATAACAACTATTAAATACAAGTCTCTGATCTCCTGGACACTACCACGCTCCTCCCCAGTCTGTGGAAATGGTTGTGCCAGGACAACTTTTCTCACAGCCTGTCTAGGATTTGTAAACATGCTGGGATCTGACTGAGGCAGCTTTGTATTGAGGATTATGATTTGTATGCACTTTTACAAACTTACAGTAATTGCTGTTGCCTTCATTGTAAAGAGCAAAAAATAAACACACACAATAAACCCCTTTAATGGGCACTGATCCCACTGGCACTGATCTTGAGCAACTCTGAATAAAAGCAGATGGTGGCAGGCTGACTGGGCTGACCTGCTTTCCCCTTTCATGCAAACATTGCTTATATAAATGGGGGACACACACAAAAAATTAATGGGCTTGGGCAAGCCACCTAAGGACAGAGACTCCCCATGTACTTAATGCTTACATCAGCCCCAGGGCTGTTTCCAGTTAGTTCTTCTCTGGAGGGAGAAGTTTCTCACAAATTAGTGGTTCCACAGCTCTGAGCCCATGGTTTAACAAGAAAGAGCTGATGTGCAACTAGAAAGTAAGCATGTTTAGCTGTTCTGTGGCCTGTGTGTTGTGGTGGGTCGTGCAAGAGAATCAGAACAGTCTCTCCTGGACCTGTTGCTCATTTGTGGACAAATAATTGAGTTTGAAGTCCCTTTGCAAATCATCTACTGTCATAATGTTGTGAACAGATTTTTGTGGTCTTGTACTAGTTTAATTCACGTGCCTGTTTGTTAGCAGTGATGGTAAAAGGCTGTAAATTGGGATTCCTGCTTGTTCTGAAGGACGTGCCTCAGCGTGTCACTGCAACAAGATGTGACCAGAGCACCTCTGCTGTGGTGACAGGCTGGGGGAGATGGGATTGTTCAGCCTGGAGAGGAGAACAACTCCAGGGACACCTCACTGTGGCCTTCCAGTACCTTAAGGGCTCATGAGATGGAGGGAGATGGACTTTTTATAGATAGAGAGTGTCAGGACATGGGGCAGTGGTTTAAAACTGAAAAGAGTCAGGTGTAGATTTGACATGAAGAATGAATTTTTTGCTGTGAGGGTGAGGAGGCCCTGGCACAGGGTGCCCAGAGCAGCTGTGGCTGCCCCATCCCTGGAACTGTTCCAGGCCAGCCTGGATGGGGCTTGGAGCAACCTGGGATGGTGGATGGTGCCCCTGCCCATGGAAGGGGCTTGGAACTGGCTGAACTTTAAAGATCCCTTCCAACCCAAAGCATTTTGTGATTCCATGATTCAGAGAAACAGCATTCCCTTTCCAGCAGGGCACTTGGTTGGAGTTACTGCATCCAGAATTCTGCTGCAGCTTCTCACCCAGATTCCAGCCTACAAAGGCAGATTTCCAAATAAGATACATTTCCACTTCTCAGTCACTCTCTGTGTACAGCCTGATGCATCCATACCAGCAGAGCTGAGTCAGGAACCATTCCAGGTCTCAGGCAGACCTGCTGCTGGCTGCCTTGGTTCAGCTGGCACACACACCACAGGATTTCCTAGGATGACCATCCTTACTTGGATTAACAGTCATTTAAGCAGGTCTCTTATCTCCCTTTTTTATTTTTATAAAAGGCATCAGTATCAGAGCAGGAAGTCTTGATGCTTTTGGGTGCTGGCAACACATTGCCTGGATACTGTTTGGTGACAGGTGAAGACAAGGAGTATTACAAACACATATTTCAGCTTGGAGAAACATATATAGCACTGTGATAGGAGAAATGCAGGCTTTATATCTTCAGCATGTGCTGAGTTGGTTACATTTTTCTGCTTGGTAGGGAAGGCAGATGTTGCCTTTTATAATTCAGTGGCTGGGGCAAGTCTGGGAGCAGCACAACAGAAGGAGCAGCTTCTGCTCTCCCCACTGTGCTGGCTTTGCTGAGCTCTGGGCAGGGGCAGCTGGACTCCCTTCAGCTTTACCTGTTCTTAAATTGCTCTCAATTCAGCTTTTTTAAGCACTACATAAAGGCTGGAAGGAGCCAGCTGTTAGTAGTGTGGGGGGTGGGTAGGAGAGAAATCCCTGGGACATGAGTGTGTATGAGGTGAGTGATGAATAACTCACAAATTCTGACTGTCTGCCCCCAGACCTTTTCCACAAAGCAGACAGAAGCTGTCATTCTCAGACAATAAACTTCTTTTTCTTTTGTTAATGCTTTGTAAATTTTTGGCACTGCTAAGGAGAAGCAAGGCACAGCTGTAAGGTTATGATGAGAACCAAAGTGGCAAATAAAGATGGATATTTAAACAATTTGTGTCCACAATCAAATTGTATTTTTAAAATTCTCCTACTTATTAGATTGTGAAAGGGTTTGATTACAGGCAGTTTTCATGCTGGTGACCAGTGTTGTTACTAGGTATTTTATTTCTTGTTTTTCTACATGCTTGGGAGTAAATAGACCTTCACCTTCATGCACCAAAGAGAAGCCACGTTTGTCCAGCTCCACCTTCTCAATACAGTGATACAAAGGCTGCTTAGAATTAAATATAAATATAGGGTTCCCAAGCCCACAGGATTAATTTCTTAAGAATAGGAGCCCATGAAATTTTCAAATAAGGCAGCAGCATGGAGTAAATGTTATCTAGGATATCTTCCAAATGAAGAACACTATGTAAATACTGGTAATGCTCCTCTTTGATAACATGCTGATTTTGAGAAATGCAGGCTGCCAAAGTAGCATTCTTGTTAAAAAATGGGGTAAGGACTGGTGAGTGAAGATTAAAGTTGTCATGCATGACCTGTTGCTCAGTGCTGAGGCTGCACATGGGGCTGTGTTTTGTAACTCTGGAATAACATTTCCTAACATAAAGCTGGAGCAAAACCCTCTTCATCTTCCATGCAACTGATTCTGTAAGTGAAGTGCAGCAAATCCTCATCTCTGAAATGCCTCTTACAAATGTGCTTTTTGTGACTGCCTTTGCAAGGAACAGTAGTAAATGATGGAGATGGGTTTAACTTTGCCTGTGGACTACTGTGCTCTGGTTTTTATCATAGTGCTGTCATTCAGAGGAGAAAAAAATCCCTACACCTAGAAAAACTTAATTTAAATTTAGAACCTTTGTATGTCCTGTTGTTCTGCTCTAATCTAAAACTTATGTTTAGCTTTTAAAGAAGGAGGAGCTGGTTTTAAGCACAGTTCTAAACAACCTGAGTGAAAGTTGTTGAGTGTGACACAAAATATGGAGCAGGTCTGTGAAATGCATTTTTTTCCCGGTGCTTTGGCTGCAGGGAAGTAACTGTTTCTCTTTGTGTAAAGCATGACTTTGCCTTCCAGTTAACTCTTTCTTTTTTTAATGTCATATAGGCATGTATTTTTAATACAAATTAATAAATCATCAGCCAGATGTGAACAATGAAAATGGATCTCACCTTTTCTAGGTCTGGTAGAATTATGTTTATATTTTGGCTCAAAATTAGCCAGTCAAGGTGGCTTAGATTTATTGGGTTATCTGCTGCTCTCCATCCTAACTCAGATTGTTAAAGTAATAATCTCAGGGTTGGATATCATGGCCTTGTTTTAGGCACTGTGCATATTGCAAGAGTTAGGCAGAGCTGTGTTTGTTTAAAGACAGTAAAACAACTGCAGAGTCTGTCCTTGTCAGGCCATTGTATCTTCAGGAGAAATAAAAAGCATGGAATTTGTTGCAAATTGCTTAATTTCTGATTTTTTTTCTTTTAGTGTGTTTTTATTATCCTGAAACCATAATTACAGATCTTGAGAAAATTGTTTAATTTACTTAACAGCTGCCACTGTGCCCTGTTACGTAAATCAGAGTTATAAATGGGAAATATTTACAAGTTTGAGTTACAGTGGAAATGCACGAGTGACTTCTCAGAAGCGCACATTGCTTTTTTCAGTAATTGGACCCGCTCCTAGACCCAGCCAGGCAGGGAGATTACACAGGGAATGCTTGTTGCTGAAGATGAAGCTTCCTTCCTGATTAAAAAGAACAGAAAAAAAGAGAAAGGGGGGAGCAGTTTCCTGTTGGAATCCTCACTTTGAGGGAGCCTCCCCCTGCTCCAGCTGCCCTTTATGTGCAGGAGCTCTCAGACACACCATGTCCAAAACCCTTTTTATAACAGCAATTGGGGTTTGCCTCTGCAGGCAGACCTGGGGTTTAAAGAGGTTTTTGCTCCTCTCTCATCTGCCTTTAATGCAGGACTACCAGTGCCAGTATCTCTGAGGTTTTAAGGCTTGATAAATAAAGGCTCTTCTGTTCCTGAGCTTCAGCATTTTCTGGTAACGACCTAACGCAGGGACTCAACCCAAAATTTCAGCTGCACGTAGAAAATGTGGTCTGACCTCGATATATATGATGTGAAAAATGAATAATAGCAGCACTGCAGGCAAAGTCTTCTCTTGCTATGATGTGACAGCCCAACCCTGCAGCAGAGGGTTCAAGAATTTGGCTGCTCTTTTGGAAATCAGCCCTGTGGTTCTGCTGGGGAGATGTTTTAGCTCAGAGAGAGCACAGCACACAATGGCTTTGTTGGCTCTGTGCTTATGGCAGGACATTGAAGTAAAACCTGTTTTTTCTACCTGCAGTATGTGGTGGTTTGGTTTTTTTGGCCTTTTTTGAAGTGAAGCCATGCTCAAAGGCTGGAGAGCCACAGCAGCTGGAGGCTAGAACCACTTAAGGGGATGATTAGGGCCTCTGAATCTCTGATTCATTAATTCAGAGAGGTTTTTTTTCACTTTCTTAAAACACAAACTCCCTCTGTCATTCCAGAGTCAGCCTGTTAAATGAGAGTGGGTTTAAATTCAGAGTGGGTTTAGATTAGAAATTAGTAAAAAAATCTTCACTCTGAGGGTGCTGAGGCCCTGGCACAGGGTGCCCAGAGAAGCTGTGGCTGCTCCATCCCTGGAAGTGTCCAAGGCCAGGTTGGACACTGGGGCTTGGAGCAACCTGTCATGGTTGGTGGAAGGTGTCCCTGCCCATGGCAGGGGGTTGAAACAAGATGGTTTTTTAGGTTCCTTCTACCCCAAACCATTCTGTGGTTTCATGATGTGTGGGACACTGATTTCACAAGGTATCCAGGACATCTCCAAGTGCAGGTCCTTGCTTGGGTTTCCAGGTGTGGTTTCCTTGGTGCCATCCAAGCTCTCAGACTCGTGTGGAGCTCCACAGTGCAGGGTCTGCCACGGGGAATAGTCTGAATTATATGAAAAGAAAGTTCAGATGGTTTCAGTCTGAGAGTGAAATTGCAGAAGGCCCTTAGAGGTCTGAGTTATTGTGCAATCTCTGTAAGTAATTTGTAATCAAAATACCTTTGCACATGTCACTTTCATATTTCCTGTAATAAAACAGCAAGAGCAATTAAGATTTTGGACCATAATCTTCTACAAGCTTCTAAAAATGAGTGGGCTGGGGATTTTTTTGAGTTATGGCTGAAACAGGCAGTTTTTAAATTTTTGATTGCTTCAAAAAAAGGTTTGGTAATAGCTATTTTAATAGATTTTTTAACTGTAGCCTGACAAAACTCTTATGTGGCAACATAATTGATCTGAAGTTTGCTTTAAAAAAAAGCTAAGTAAGAAACCAGAAGAACTCTTCACAAAACTGGAGGACATCTGTACTCTGGTAACCCAGCATGTAACCTATTGGGCTTTATGCATTTCAAATCAAAAAGAATCAGTAAATATATTGCTATATGCATGCAAATATGTCTAATAACCCTCTGTGTATCTGTAATGTTGTTCTGCCACGGTTCAGAAAGTTGTCTGTGGTCTTGGCATTCCTCAGGAAACATTAGATTAATATAGCTGCCTTTGTCATAGATTTTTTTTCTTGTTTAAGTAGGTGTGTGAAGGCTGGTGCTACATAAATGAATTACACGGAAGACTTTGGAGGAAGAAGGGGCTTGTAAACGAGACTGAAATTAATGAATATGAGAATTAGAAATCAAAACTTTATGTTTAGTCTGAGGAGAAACAATTCCTTAAACCCTAACCACATGGCTGTTTCTTGTTTGCATCAACTCTGGTTGACTGTTATTGTCTTCTGTTAATTCTCTGGGGCAGTGGCCTGACTTTGTTGAATGAGCCAATTGTTTTCCTTTGTGTTGCCCATGAAGTGAGTCCCCATCTGGTTTGTATCAGACTGTTTTCACAGCCAACAACTGCTGCCTTTTCTATATCCTGACACTTAAGGGCCCCATGCTATCAAAGCATTGCTGTGATAGCCTGTCTGGCTGGGCCCATACAGCTGTGCCTTGCAGCTTGAAGCCATTACCCAAGTAATGGTAACTTAGAACTTGAACTGGCTCTTATTCCCATTGGTGTCGTGTGTACAGTGAACAGAATACATTTTTGTTGAACTCAGTGTTCCAAAAAAAAAAAAAAAAAAAAAGAATTTTTTATTTTATTTTATTTTCCTCGTTTGAGTTTATGCAATCGGTTCCTTTTTATTTTCCAGCAGCTTCCTGTATCTACAGGCAGTTTTGTGTTCTTCTGAAATTAATGAACACAAGACAAGCAGTATTTAGTTAAGGCACTGTTGTTATTACTTTTATGGTACATTAAAGCTCAATAAGTGAAAATTAAACAAGCAAATGATTCTTAATGGGGATTTTTCTTATCAGATTTTAGAATAGGTTTCCAGGAAACTTTCTGTGCATGATGAATGTAGGTTGTGTGAATAAAGCTACACTTTGGATACTCCACCAGTCCCTTTCCAAGTAGCTCTCTAAAAATGCAGAGCAATGCACAGTGAGTCTGCATTAACCTGTTTCCTTCTCATCTAAAGGAATAGGGAATGACTGGAGAACACTGTAATAGTAGAGATAAAACTACATTGCAGTTTGCATTGCAGAATTAGTGAGAGAGGCCCCAGGCATGATCCAGACCCTTCCAGGCTTCCAACAATGTAGGAGACAGTCCTGTTGCAAGAGGTTTTGCAACACGTGTCTTCTCTGCCTCCAAGATAAAAAAAAAAACCCCCAATATTGCATTAAATAACAGTGACACTTAAATGTTGTGTTTAAAGAAAGATGATCTTTAAGCCTTTGTTCTCTCCTGCTCTTGTGTAGGCAGCATAATGCTCAGTGACAGAGTAATGACGAGGGAAAACATCTTCCCCAACTTGGAGATGTATTGAATTTTAAGTATATTCCAGACTCAGTTCTTCCCTGATATTTAAGAGGCAGAAAGAAAGAAAATAATGGATAATGTTTCTTAAAATTCTGGTCTTATTGTAGCATGTGAGGGAAATTGCCAGAAAACAGATTGCTTTATCTGATACTTGCAGAGAAAGTGTTCCTGATCTTGGGAGTGTGTTGTGTGTATAATGTGAATGAATTTGTTCAGGTGACATATTGGGAGCCATTAAATTCCATGAGGCACACAAGATAAGGCCTCCTTTGCCATTGTGCTTTTCCTGCTGGCACACACTGGGTGTCATCATGTCACATCAGGATTGTGCTGAATAATTGAGTCTGTGCCATTGTCAGGTGTGTGGAGGGTTTGCAGAAGCCACTTTGTTGAGGAGCTTTGTGTAATTGCTGTTCCTGTAACAGCTCCTGAATTCAGGTGTGGGCTCTGAATTGATGCACAGAGCCAGGTGTCTGTGCCCTTCACCTTAGAGGACTTTTCCAGCCTCAGTGGTCGGATAATTCCAAGTTGTGTCCATCATCAGGCAGAGCCCACACTCTGCTCCCACACCTGCAGGCTGCATTTCCATGCATGCTCCTTTGCAGTGCAGATCTCCCTGTATTTTGGCCAGGGATATTTAAACCCAGAGAACTGATAAATGATTTTCCCTCAGATGCCAACAAACTCAGTTAATCCAGCTCATGGCCTGTTGGTTTTTCTGGGTCTGGATTAAAGGCACTTGAGACAATAATTCATGTTTGGACTCAGGTGTTTACTATTTCTTATCAGTAGAACAGTCTCACTACTGTGAGTTCAGCAGCAAGGCACAAAATGGCCAACAGTCTCTTGTTACAAGGTCTTTGAAGACTAAACTATCCAATTAAGAACTGACACCTGGATTATTTTCCCTTTTAACCCAATAACTGATCCCAATGAGCCCCCAGTGCGGAATTTTCTGCCCAATTACAAAATGCCACCCAAACCCATGGAGAAGGAGGAAGAAGAAGCATGAAGAAGACACCCAGGATGACACCCTGTGCCCTCCATGTTGCTTCCATCCACAACATACTAAAAATCCCAAAACCTCAATTTCTCACCAAGTGATGCACCTACACTGCTCTCTATAATCTATTTCACACTTTTGTGGATTCCAGTCTATCTTGAAGTCTGGGAAACTTTCTCCATGAATGAGGGTCAGAGTCAGTGCTCCCCTGGGGGTCAGGGCACCCCAGAGCAGACAGGGAAATATTCCCAGGTTTCACAATGGCCCAAAGCACTGAGGGATGATCTGGGTGCTCACCAGCTTTGGCACCAGCACCTTGAGCTGGGAAGAGTCAAAGAGCTGTGGAACTTCCTGAAGGAAATTGGTGCCGCCAGCATCCCAAATTTCAATTTGTGAGTGTGTGGCTGCAGCTTCAGAGGCAAAGAGCATCTGCCCAAATGAGAACCTGATGGAAAAGGTTCTGTTCCAGGCCCTGCTTGACAGCAGCTCCAAGGGTTGGGCAGAGCAGCTCCTGACAAGAGTTGTTGGTTTCTCTGGTGCTGCTGGGAGCTGCCTGCAGTTCCCCTGGAGTTTTTTTGTTGTTTTCTGCCATTTAGCACAGATGGAGGGGGATGATATTAAAATCACTGATGTGTCTAAGAGAGAGTGGAGAAGGTGGTGCACTGTGCATAATGTGCAACATAAATGTAGAGGAATACATTTCTCCAGCTCATTTATTCTACTGGTTTAGAGCTCAGGTTCACCCAAGTATTGCAAAGGAATTTTGGTTTTACTCTTCCCATGTAACAAACCAAGGGGATTTTTTTGGGTTGGTTTGGGTTGGTTTGGGTTTTTTGGTTTGGTTGGTTTGTTGTTGTTATTGTTGTTGTTGTTGGTTTTGGGAGGGTTTTTTGGGTTTTTGGGGTAGTTTTGTTTTGTTGGTTTGGGGGTTTTGTGGTTTTGGTTGATTTTTTTTTTTGGGTTTTTGTTTTTTGGTTTTTGTTTGTTTTTTGTAAGGAGGAATGCTTATCTCTATTGCACAAAGTTTAATCATTGTAGATTTTAACAAACTTTAAAATAGCACAAGATAAAATCATATATTTACTCCCAGACCTTTCCAAGTTTCTGGTCACAGGATTGTGAAGGCAGAGTTAGTTGTCATCACACTGAGTGCTCATTTCAAGAGCAGGTCAAAACAGGGTCTGGTCACAGACAGGACCAGAGGAAATGGTCTCAAGTTGCACCAAGGGAGGTTTAGGTCGGATATTAAGAAAAATTTCTGCACTGAAAGGGTGGTCAGACATTGGAACAGGCTGCCCAGGGGAGGGTTGGTGTCACCATCCCTGAAAATGTTGGAAAAAAATGTGTTGGATGTGGTACTTGGGAACATGTTTTAGGGGTGAACATTATTGTGGTGGGGATTAATGGTTGGATTTGATGATATTAGAAGTGTTTTCTAACCTAAATTATTTTATGCTTCTATAACAGTGAGCTCCCAGATCTTCCAGTAAAGACATTTAATGTTTTCCTTGTTTGAGCAAGTGCTCAGTCCACTTTTTGAACTAACAGGAAAGTTGTTTGCCTCTCTGAGCTTCCTAGAACCCATTTTCAAAGGTCATTGATATCCACAAATGGTAATACCTCTAGTGGCCCATCTCTGCTACTAAACAAAAGGCTGGAAAAGATGTGTTTTTAATAAGTTTGTTTTGTTCATGTATTAGAAATGTGCATGGAAATGTTCTGGAATTTATTAGACTGACCATTGGAAAATGCAAACTCTATAGGGCTGGCTTTTGTTCTGTCTTGTTTTGTTTTGTTCCTGGGGAAAATGTTCATCATTTTCTTTTGAAAAGGTGTAATTACAAAAATTTTGGGTAATTGTGCTGTAGGTACAAGCATTTTTAATATGCCAGCTCCTGGTAATGGTAGTACAGTAAAGGGAGTCTTGGCAAACTGTTTCCAGATGGGGAATCCCATGACTTTGTTAGTGAAAATCATCAAAACAAATCACAGGATCATGTGAATAGTTAAGTATTCAGAGTAGAGAAATAAAGCTATTTTGCTTGTGGTCATCTAGAAAAACACTTTTTATTTGAAGTTCTTTATACTGAGTATACCTGATTTAATTTTTTATTATAAGAATGAATTTAGTGAATCCATTATATGTGAGGAGTGATTTGAAATGGGAAAATTCTGCCCTGCAGCACTTTCCTTTGGGCAGAAAGTTTTCTCTTTTCTTTCTGATACCCATTCCCTGACTTTCAGTCAAGTCTGGGTGCAGACTGCAGCCATGGGATAAAACTTCTTGTGTTTGAGGGAGAGCTCATTGAGGTCTCTCACTGAATTTCTTAGTGGTGAAAAGTAACTTGTGACTTCTTACAGGGGTTCACTGAAACTTGTCCTCTGAGATTCCCGAGGACTTTTTGGATGTTTGGTATCTGGGGATCTGGCAGGGCTGGAATTGTCCAGTTCCATCCCCTGTCATGAGCAGGGACACTTCCACTGTCCCCCCAAAATCCAGCCTGGCCTTGGGCACTTCAGAGGATGGAGCATCCACAGCCTCATAGGGACACCCCACCTGCATTTTAGCTGTGAACTGGAAAGATTTTAATTAATTTTCAGATCTTAATTGATGGTGAAACATCACTTGACTTTGGTCGCTCAACTTTAATTATTTGTGTTAAAATATTTTCAAATTATTTTTCAATGAAAGGAGGCCATGTAACTTCTAAGAATTAAAAAGATGCTTTGATTTTTATTTCTTTTCCTTGCCACTCCCCAAGCAGGCTGTGAATGCTGCTATGTCTGGCACTGTGGCATGATGCAGATAAGCTGGAGGCAGTATTGCTGCAATTAATATCATTAAGATACGAGGTCTCAGTGGAGCCAGTGCTACTGCTGGCTTTGCACTGACTGACTCTGCATCCTAAGGGAATCCAGCAGAACTTTATCTTAGAATTACGTGTGAATTCCCACAATTGATCATTCAAGTTCTTTTTTTTTTTTAGCTTCTTTATTTTGTTTCAGATACAGTCATTAAAATGTATGGACCCCCAAACATGAATAACAGAGCCCAATATATTCTAGAAATATGCTTTTGAAATTACCTTCCTGTCCACTTGCTGGTTAGATTTTGCATAGAATTAGAAAAAAAATGGTATGTAGGTGATACTTAGTTTTACTGAATAAGTAAAATATTAATTACATCATTAGATCTGCAGATTTTTAATTATCACTTGTCAGATTCTCCTGATTCCACCAGCTGTTTACCCAGGTTATCTCTTGTGGATTTAGGGATTACTCCTCCCCTGGCCCTTGCACAAGATACATGTTTTCCTGGTGGTTTTTCAAAGACTCTGGACCAGTAAGGAACCAACTCCTTCTCCTTTTTTTTTTTTGAAATAAAAGTTGCAGCTTCAGTATTTGCCACAGAGCCTCATCTGAGTTTTCCTCAGGAAAATGGTTGCAGCCTAGAGGGAGCAGTGCTTAAATGTTAAACTATTTGTTCTGAGCCAATTGCACATCCAAAAATCACAGCCATCTGTATGGAAAAATCAAATTCACTTTTAATATTTCTTCTTAGTACTAATAATTATTGTAGTTATTTGGAAAGATCATTACACATGTTTTGGAAGGGATTTGGTGGGAAACAGCAGCAAGAGATGTGGCCAGGGAACAAATCTGTTAAGCAGTGAGAGGTTCTACAGAGCAAAAGATGCTAGATCTAAAGGAGCAGAGTAGATTTTAGGCACTAAAAGGAAATATTTATTTAGTAAACTCTGCAATCTCATTTCTAGATGGTTTTGGAGCTGCTTTCTGTCTGCCCTTCCTGCTGGTCTCTGTGTTAAGATTTTGAAAAATCTGGTTCTAGTTTATTTAATGTATTTCTAGTTTTTGTTCTGTTTAGTGTTGCTGTTGGTGGGAATATAGAGTGTTTTGGAAAAACCACTGAACCTTGAACTCCAACTTGAGAGGAGGAGAAAACCATTTTCAAATATTCTGCTTTGAAATATTTGTTAGCTGCTGAGCCTGGCCCCACCCTCCTTTACTGGCTGGGGATCTGCATTTATTTTCTTTTTGGAAATATTTATAGCTGGGCTGTACATTGGGGGTTACACAAACAAACAGCAAAAGCACAGTGTGTGTGTATACACGTGTTTATTTTCTGTGTGCTTGTGTGCAGGGTTTTTGTAAGTACATGACACCGAGAGGAAGGTGGAATTTGCCAAGTTTAGGTCAGAACTTGAACTGAACTCACATTATATAGTTTTCTGTCTCCACTGGTGTCTGTGGCCCACTTAGGGAAGTTTATGAGTTGGCTGCAGCCTTTGAGAATGAAACCATGTTTTTTCAGCTCCAGCAGTAGACTCGTGCTTTTAAATCCAGACATTTTTGGCTCAATTCCCCCAGATGTCTGTCCATTTCTGTAAAACAGCTCAAGTGTTTTAATTGTAAATGTACCCCTTGCATGGAACTCAGCCTGAGAAATCTGGCCTTGTTTTGCCTCGAGTCTTTTCTGTTTGTCATGGAACAGCTAAGTTGGGGCAGTGTGGGTTGGGGTTAAAAAAGAACTGCAGGCATTTGCAGGACATTTTGTTCTTGTTTGCTGTGTGTCTGTCTCAGTGGAAGGCAGAGCTCTCACCTGCAGCCAGGTGAATGTTTGGCAAAGCATTCACACAACAGCAAGAGAGCCCCTGCCCCAAAAAGCACATTTTGGCAGAGCTGAGAAAGGCCAATAATAAACTCCACAATAACCTGAATAAACCCATGGATTCAAGGTGACAAAAGCAAGAAAGGCTCTGGAGGAGGAACTCTCATTTCTAATAAATGGAGAAAAAATTTCCCAAAAATTTAGATTATTTGAGTACCTGTTGATGGTCCTGCTTATTCCTGAAAAGATTGTGTTCATTAGTTCTATAACCTGCCCATTTTCAACATTATAAGCCATTGAGTCCAGAAACATTCAATAGTCAGTATGCACAATAGAGCTAAATGTGACTCTGAACTGGAAATGCTAAATACCATTATAATGAGTAGCATGACTGACATTGCAGTGCAATTTCTTTTTTCAGCTCAGCATTCACAATTACTTACATCAAAATATGGATGTTTCTTACTCAAGAATGTGTTAGCCCAGCAAGCCTGCAATAATTTTGATTTTGCCAGAAATGTCACTTCTTGGGTTGCTGTGCTTGGTAACTCACCTGTACAAACCAGGCATGAAAGTGAGTGAATTTCAGTGTGGTACCACACAAACCCATGGAGACGTGGCCAGGACACATACTGGTGCAAAATGGACCTCACAGGTTTGCTTACAGGTAAAAGGAGACCTTCAGGAGCATCCAGTTCCAACCCCTGCCATGGGGGAACTTCCACTATCCCAGGTTCCTCCAAGCCATCCTATCCTCCAGATGGGAGAGGCTGAGAGAGGAGACAAGAGAGGAACAGATAAGAGAATTGAGGTGCAGATAAGAGAGGCTGCCAGGCTGAGAGCTGGGGATGTTCAGCCTGGAGAACACTCCAGGGAGACCTTAAAGGCCCTGCCAGTGTCTAAAAGGGCTCCAGGAGAGCTGGAGAGGGACTTTGGACAAGGAATGGAGTGACAGGACAGGGGACAATGGGTTCAAACTACAGAGGGCAGGGTTAGGTGAGATCTTAGAAAAAAATTCTTCCCTGTGAAGCTGTGGCACAGGTTGCCCAGAGAAACTGTGGCTGCCTCCTCTGTGCAAATGTTCCAGGACAGGCTGGATGGAGCTTGGAGCACCCTGGGATAGTGGAAGGTTCCTGCCCATGGCAGGGAGTGGAACTGGATTATCTTGAAGGTCCCTTCCAGCCCAAACCATTCTGTGTCTCTATAAAATGTTCCTACTGCCAGTGGTTCTGTTACCCTTGAGCCTGTACACATTCATTCTTCTACTTTGCTTTAGCCATTAGTGTAAGGACTTTCTGACAGCTCTCTTTCCCTTCTAATGGTCTTTGTAACTGTATGCCAGATGCAAACCTTTTTATGTAGGGAGAAAGCAAAATGGGGGAATGACAGGGAAAAAAAAGGCGCCTTCAGTGAAGATTTTAAGATGCTGAGTTGGATCTGCAGGTGCTGTGCTATCCCAGTGCTCAGAGCACTTGAGCTAATGCCATCTGGAGGAAGTTATTTGTTGGGACAGGACAGTGTTTGAAACTTTGAAGTCAGGAATAAACAAAGAAAAAGCAGCTGGAATCTGGCAGAAGAAGAAACAAGTCATTCCTATCAGCCCCTGCTATTAAAGGAATGAGAGCACTGCACTGGAGTTGTTTTTACAGTCTTGGGAGTTTATTCTTGCTCTTGAAGAGAGCTGCTTCAGTTGGGGAATAGAGGGAGGATTGTTTTGAAATTTTAGGAAGCAATAGGTAGGTAATTACAGTAATTATGGTTCTGGCTTTATACTGAAAAATAACCTGGGTGCTGATCCTTCAAACCCTCCCTATTTATTGTCTTGGTGGGGAGAGGTGATTTACAAGAGCATGGACTGACAGGGCAAGGGAGAATGGCTTCAAAATTAAAGAGAGCAGGTTTAGATTAGATATTGCAAAAAAATTCTGGACTGGGAGGGTGGTGGGACCCTGGCACAGGGTGCCCAGAGCAGCTGTGGCTGCCCCATCCCTGGAACTGTTCCAGGCCAGGTTGGACAGGGCTTGGAGCAACCTGGGATGGTGGAAGGTGTCCCTGCCCTTGGCAGGGGTTGGAACTGGATGTTCTTTAAGGTCCCTTCCAACCCAAACCATTTTGTGATTCCATGATTACAATTTCACTTGCAAGATATGGCTTTATTTCATCCCCAGATAGATTTAAAATAGTTTTATTTCATGCATGGATACCCAGTCAGAGGAGTTAAAGCGCATGGTTTTCATTTGGATTAGAAGTCAGACTTGTTTAGTCTTTTTATTTTGCCAAATAGAAAAATTCAAAAGGAAAGATTTTAAACCTTTTTCTTTGTTCTTACTGTTGCTATATGGTGTGAGTAACCAAACCTCCCTTCAGTGTGGTTAATTCCTTTTTCCTTTGGCGCACATTCGTGACACCCTCTGTATATGGCATATTCTGAGTGTGACAGTACCTCTTAGAGAAAAACTCCCTTCACAGGTCACTGGATGGCTGACACACCATTAATTTTTATGCTTCTGTTAAACAAAGGTCTGGAAATTAAATACTGTACATGAATTTGTTACAGAGTGCCAAGAACAGGAAAAATCTCGGATCTGAAATGTGACCTTTTCCATCAGCAGGTCACCAAGATGTTTTCAGTCACTGATGAGTTTCTACCAGCCAAGGACTCTCTTACCAAGAGTGTCAGTTTTCACAGTTCATAGGAATTTATTCTATTAGAATAATGAATTTGGAAAACTGGAGGTCACCTAAGGTCACATGCTCCATTTATTGGATTTTAACAAGGAAAATTTTTATAAATACACCTAACTACATGATTACAAAATTGTACTGAGTACTCCCAGAGCCTCTAAAAAAGAAAGGGGGGAGCCATGAAGATTACCTGACTGCTTGCTCTTTTGTGCTTTGTAAAGGAAAAAAAAATTCATTTCCATTTTTATGGTGTATCAAAAGATTTTAACCATTCTGGTAAGGAACTCAGTGTTAAAGAGGAAACCATCTTAATATTGGTTATGAGCTGCTCTCTGATGAGGGGAAGACATAAAATGGAATATCACATTATTAAAGAAGGGGCAATACAAGAATTTAAACCAGTCTGCCTCTATTTGTGTCTTTATTCCCAAACCCCTCCCTGGATGTGTATATAAAGTGTTTTATGCACTGGGTGTGCAGGAGGTTACACTCAGCAAAAGGTAATAGTGATAAAACACATGTGAGAGTAACTTGGTAGTTGCATTTTTGGGGCCAATGTAGAGTTTCAGGACTAGCAGCTTTCTATCCTGGGAAGTTACAGGCATGGAGCAGAATCTCCCATTTAGCTGAAATATGAGATCCACAGTTTTTTCACAGTTAAAATGCTGAAAATCCACGTTCTGTATTTTCTCTGTGAATTTAACAAAGTCAGAGACTTCAGATTTTTGCCTTTAAAAAAGGGCAGTGCTGACTTTGGGTATTTTTAAGTTAAAGATATTTTGATAGCTCAGGAACTGGTAAATTTTCTGTTGAGCAAGTAGAATGGAATTACTATTTTTATTTTTTCTGTCTTTTAGCACTTTATAACTATTGTAAAATTGGGCTGTAGTATATCTGTAAAATATATTAGAGTGTGTGTTAGAGGAATGCAGACTAATATGATACTTTCTTTTAGCACTCCCAGAATCAAAGACTTGAGGAGTTCCGACAGAGCCTTGGGATAAGGGAATATTACTTTCTTTTTTCCTTTCATTTTTCCTTTTTTCCTTTTTTTTCCCTTTTTTTAACAAACCTGAAAACAGCTGTTGAAACAATGACATCATGGAATGTGACATGACTGTGGAAATTATTAAGAAAGTCAAGCTTTGAAAGCATCAAACTACATCTAGTGTTGGAGAGGGGCTTTAGTAGAGGATGATTTGCCAGGTTTCCTTGGGCATTGCACAGTCACATCTTCACTGTGTCATTTTCATGTCTGACCAAACAAACCCTTGGCTTTTCTTCTCAGCAGCCTTTTGTATCACACAAACACAGCTACAGACTGCGATCCCAAAATCCCAGAATGGTTTGGGTTGGAAGGGACTTTAAAGCTCATCTCATTCCACCCCTCTGCCAGGGGCAGGGACACCTTCCACTATCCCAGGCTGCTCCAAGCCCCATCCCACTGGCCTTGAACACTGCCAGGGATCCAGGGGCAGCCACAGCTGCTCTGGGCACCCTGTGCCAGGTCCTCACCACCCTCATAACCAAGACCTTCTTCCCAATATCCCATCTAACTCTGCTCTTTGTTGGTTTAAATCCACTCCTCCTTGTTCCATCACTCCATACCCTTGTGGAAAATCCCTTCTCCAGCTCTCTTCCACTTAGGTACTGGAAGGCTGCTCCGAGATGTCCCCAGTTCCTTTTCCTCTCCAGGTGATGTGCTGATTCCCTGAGGACACAAAAAATGCTCTTGTGCTCCTGCTGCCTTCCTGAATGGCAAGAGGCTGTGCTGGCACAGGTCACTGCCTGTCCTGCCTTTGCTGTCTCGGGCCTCACTCCTGTTTGATTTCCCAGGCTGTTGGCTGCTGTTGCAGCAGGAAAAGCAGCAGTGGAATTTTATTTTAGCAGTGGGGTTTTGTTTTAATTAGCCATTCGAAGCGTGCTTTGCTGCCAGTCAGATGAATGCAGATGACTGCTTCAGTGACACAGTAGATAATTAACTGGGCTGAAAGAAAGCCTAACTTTTTTTGTTTTATTGGGAAAACAGTGTTTTAATTACCTAGTCTATCACAGAGGAAGGGAGAATTGTTACAGCTTATTGGAATAAGAACAAGCTCCAAGACTTTCCTGCTGTACCTGGATTCAGATATGTTTGTTTTGCTTGTAGCTGCTGCACTTAAATGCCCCTCAGGACAACTGAAATCTTAAAATGCTCTTGCTGCACTTGAGTGCCAGTGCCATTTCTCCTGAGTTCCTTTATTCTTTGTTTCTGCCCTGATCCATGACTTCCTCTCCTTGCTCCATGAATTGATTCATCTGGTCTCCTTCCTTTGGCTAAATACATTAATTTTTGCCCATGGCTTTTCTGTGGATCCCATTCCAATGCTGTGGAAAACACCAGAAACACCAGTACACATATTTGGAATTATTCTGTGCTGAAGATTATAGATCCATATGTGTGTGTGTGGTGGGTGTATGTAAATACAACAAATTCAAGTCCTTCCAGTACTTAAAGGGCATCCAAAAATCTGGAAAGGCACTTTATACAAGGGCATGGACTGACAGGACAAAGGGGAATGGCTTGAAACTAACAGAGAGTAAGGTTAAATTGGAGATTAGGAAGAAATTCTTCCCTGTGAGGGTGGGAGGCCCTGGCACAGGGTGCCCAGAGCAGCTGTGGCTGCCCCATCCCTGCAGTGTCCAGGCCAGGTTGGACAGGGTTTGGAGCACCCTGGGATAGGGGAAGGTGTCCCTGCCCATGGCAGGGGGTTGGAATGAGATGGTCTTGAAGGTCCTTTAACCCAAACCCTTCTGTGATTCTGAATGTGCACAGAAATCCATCCCTTTGTTACCTGGTAAGGAGAGTTCTGCTGGCTAAAGCAGCACCCTCTGAAGTGCCTCAGAGCTGTGGGCAGCAGGGGTGTCTGTGTACCTGCATTTCCATGGAAAATGGAAAAATGGAGATGATTTCAGCAGAGTTCAGTCATTTGTCACAGACAGCAAATAATGACTTTAGTTTTCCTTTTTTTTTTTTTTTTTTTTAGGAGATGCTGCCCCTCATGTGAATCCACGTCTTCCTGCAGCAGGGGTGTCAGTGCAGCTGCCTGGCATGAGCACAGAGAATGAAACACAGAGTCTGAGCAGTGCACGTGGAGATTCAGATTCTTCAGGGACAGACACATTTTAAAGCTTAGGGCTGTTTATGGCAGTCTCTGTCTGAAGATGTTGTCACTGCTACGTTTGTCTGTCTAGTGTGATAGTCTGGCTGTTCCATCAGAATAACAGTCTTTCAGTACTGTTTATTTTCTACTATTTTTTTCTTACAACTTTTTTATTATTTTAAAGGATTCTGTCTGTGAATATATCAATTATTTTTAAGCAAATAAAATTCATAAATTCATTTTTTTCCAGAATTGTTGTGAGTTGAAGTCAATAAAGACCTTTTAAATATTTATTACTATATGAGAATGTGGAAGTGGTTGGTATTAAAATCCACTGCAAAAGTGTGTCTCACTTATGGAAAACCTCTTGGCTCACTATTACACCAGTACTGTCAAAGTGTTGAGCCAAAGGGAAATGCTTTTGGAGCCAAAGTCTGCATTTGGAAGCAAATTTCTCTTTCTAGGTATCATCAGAAGTTGTTCATCCTTAAAAGACCACTATCACAAGCCAGTAATTCAAAACTGTGTGTGAAAAAGACCTCTAGAATTTGTATTATTATGAAGAATTTATTTTTTTAGACTTAGAAGAATTTCTCAGCATTTCATGTTTGTTTCCCTAAAGATTTTTTCCCATCTTGAAGCCTGTGAATGAGAGATTGTGTAAGTATGGCTGTTTCTTTACACTTTTAATATATTTTTTTTTCCCTTCTCATGAGACAGAATTAATTCCTGCAGTCTCAGCCCTTCAGAATGATGACAATCTCAGCTGGGGATGCCACAGTAATGGTTAACAGCAAGAGTGTACAGACACAGTGCCACTCTCCCAGGGACTGCTCCACCTTTGTGGAGCCTCTATCAGGACAAGGTGGTTGATCCAGAGGGAAGGTGGGATCACCTGTCCCAAACAGCATCCAAGCAAAATGGAAAAACAGGAATTCAGATATGTTCCAGTACAAAAACTGGGAAAGAAGCTGATTCCTAAGCAAGGCAAACAAAGCTTTTGTTCTGTTCCTCATCACTTGGCTGTTGCAGATACTCATAACTGTGATCAGTTCCCATTACTCTTATTTTCTGGAGCCTGCACTGATTTCCTCTCTCCTTAACAGAGAAATATTAGAAGTTCCATTTGGCTTTATGTTGATCTCATTGACCACAAGGTTCAGTTAATTTGCTGCAGCATCTGCAAGGCTAAATGGAAAAAGAGAGAGAGCTTCAGCTTCCAAGGTCAGTAACATCCCCAGGATTCAGCTTCCAAGGGTGTCTCTTATGCACCTTGCAGAGTTGTGCCTGTCTGTTGTGAGAGACACCTAAATAGCAGATTTGGGTGGGGGTAAAAGAGTGTCACTTTAAAAAAAAGGAAAATGCAACATCCCTTTAAATGCAACATCACTTTTTAGAAAAGGAAAAGCACAAATGAGAATTAGAGAACCATGGAATGGTTTAGGTTGGAAGGAACCTTCAAAAACATCCAGTTCCAAGTCCCCTGCCAAGGGCAGGGACACCTCCCACTGTCCCAGGGTGCTCCAAGCCCCATCCAACCTGGCTTTGGATCCTTCTCAGGGATCCAGGGGCAGCCACAGCTTCTCTGGGCACTCTGTGCCAGGGCCTCAGCACTCTCACAGCAAGAATTTCTTCCTAAAATCCAGTCTATGGGATGGCATCTCTGGGAGCTGGCTTCCAGCATGTGATGCCACAGCCCCTGGCACCAGCAGGGAGCTGCTTCCCAAAGTTCTGCTGCTGTGATGAGGATCTGCACAGCTCTGTTCATTGCTGCTCTCTGTGGAGCTGCACTTTAAATCCCACTATTGACCCAATCAATGCTTTCTGTAAACAGCAGCTTCTCTGGGGAGGATGGAGAATGTTCTTTTACTCTGCAGTAAAAGTTGCTACAAGAAGTGATTGCACTAAAACAGGTGAGAGGATAAGGAAATGCAGTGCAGAGGGTGTCACAGACATGTTTTATGAAAAATCCTTTCCTTAGGAGTTTTTCCTCCTGAGAAGCTGAGAGGCCTCAGGAGCAGAATGTAAACAATGGTTATCTGCTGCTGTGGAATGCAACAGGTGCATCTGGGATTGGTCTCATGTGGTTGTTTCTAATTAATGGCCAATCACAGTCCAGCTGTCTGGACTGTCTTGGTCAGTCACAAGCCTTTGTTATCATTCTTTTTCTATTCTTAGCCAGCCTTCTGATAAAATCCTTTCTTCTTTTAGTATAGTTTTAATATAATATATATCCTAAAATAATAAATCAGCCTTCTGAAACATGGAGTCAATATTCTCATCTCTTCCCTCATCCTGGCACCCCTGTGAACGCCATCACAGAGAGGAGAAGAGCTTCTTAAACTTAAAGCTTTCCTGCAAGAGCAATCCTTGCTGGAGCTGTGTTCCAAGGGCTCTGTCAGTCCCCTGCATGGCTCAGGGTGCTGATGTATAATTCAGGTCCCCTTTGTTGCTGTGTAAAGAGCAGCTGAGCTGTTCCTGTGCCCAGGGCTGCAAGGCTGGCTCAGGACTGTGCTTTGCTAAACAAAGTGCAGTAATTGAATTGGGAACATCCAGAGAGAGATGTCAGATGAGGGATGGGGATGGGATGGGAGGCAGCAGATGGATACACAGGCAAGGAGACTGTTTAGGAAAGGATGAGGCAGCCCAACCAGTGGGAGAGGCCACCAGCTCATAATCCCAGGAAAATTACTGCATGGGGTTTTATTGTCTGCAATGCTGAGCATCTCACATTTTGTTCCAATTATCTTCTCTTGCAATTAATCAAAGGTGTTGTCATTGTCATTGACAGAACTGTGGAAAAACTTTGAGGAAAATATGTCAGGAAATGCCCAGTGAACACCATTTTCAGTCAGTTTTTAAAATTCCCCACAGGGCTGTGTTCTCTCCCAGCTTGTCGTGACTGACTGATCCTTTTGGAAGCTTCTGGGTTCCTGGCACTGAGCTTCAAAGATGTGCTGCTGGTGGGGATTACACCATGGATGGCACTGGGATCTGCTAATCCTTCATCCCCACTGCAACCTCTGCTGTTCCTATTCAAAGAGCATTTTGGAGAGGTGAAAAAAGTGCAAACTCCTGGCTTTTCCTTCCTCCGGGCTTCCCCAAAACAATGTGTCCTGCCACATAATCATAAGGGAACCTCTGTAAATCTGGCACTCCATGCATGGATCATATTACAATTCTTTATATTCCCAGGAAAAGCCAGGGGGAGAAGGGAGGTTGCTTTAGTTTTTTATCTGAGTCTCCATTTTGACTTTGAAATGGAAAAAAAACCCTAAATGTATCTTCTAGAAATTTATCTATTTCTTACTTTTGGACTCAGTCTTGTATTTCAGGTTCCTGTAAGTAGTTTTCCGGAGTTGGAAATGGTAAGCACATGTTCTGTGAGCACAGCCAAGCCTTGATAAGGAATTTTTCTGTCTGCATCTCCAAGTTCCATTTTGTTTCTACAGCTTTTATGATTGAAAATGCACATTTCTCATGGGCACTCACGGAACTGAAACAGCGTGATTTGCAAGCTTGCTAAATGGATTTCTTCCAAGCCACTCATTGGGGTATGTCATCAAAGCTTAACAGCATCAAATAGAATTCCATCCAGGAAAAGTATTAAAAAAACCACCTCTATACAGCTCTATTTTTCAGTTAAATCTCAGCAGCAGAGAGGTGAGGGGGTAGGAAGGGTGTTATTGGATTTCAGGGTTGGAGCGTGGAAACCAAAGCCCTGGCTTTATTTTTTGGTTTGATTGAATTCCTGGTGAAGTTTGCTCATGCCTTACATTGGGAAAGCTCTGGAACGAGGCTGTTTGCTCATGGATTGGACTGGCAGTGCTAGGAAAGCACGAAACTGAAATGTCAGAAGCTTTTATATTTGCAGAGAATCTTTTTCTGACTTTGATGAGGAAAATCTGACATTTTGGAAGTGAGGTGCTCAAGAATCCATGGCTTTTTTCCCCCTTTTCTCCTCCTCCTGGAGATAAAAGGGAGCTGCTGTGTGGTGAGAGTGGTAGGACATGAGATTCCTGGCACAGGGGGAGATCCCAGCTCCCAGGCCAGCCCTGGCTCTGGGACAGGACTCCAGCTGGTGTCACCCTTCCCTGCGCAGCTTATCTGGGTTTTCAATATCAGAAGCAGAAAATTTCATGTGCACACTTCCATCTTATCTGAATTGTGGGAAACTGGATAAAAGTGAGGTTTTTGTTATTCCTGTTCATAGCTCAGAGATGGAAGTTGTCAAAATTAGCTGCTAAAAACATGAGCTGACCTTCCCAGGTGCTTTCTGAATTGCTGCAGGATAACATTTCTGTCCTGATGTGTGTGCCAACCTCCTCCCAGTGGATTAAGCACTCAGATGTGTAAAATGACACATGTGCAAAAATTCTGTTGGGTTCCAGTCTGAAATGCAGCCACAGAAGAGCTGGAACCCTGCAACTGTTTAACAGCTCGCTGTGAGCACTTGGCACAAGCACTGGGGGCAGGATTGCATCCTGTGGGATTGTTACAACAGGGGAAATCCATCCTTCCCAGAGGTGTCCCAGTGCTGTTTTGTGTGTGGAAGTGAAAGCTTCTGCATAAGCATTGAGATATTTGCCTGCCTGGCAGGATTGTTCCTATGGAGATCTCTTTTTTATTCCCCTGTTTCTGCTGCACTCCTGATTTAGATGCATGTATTTCATAAGTTACCTCAAAATATTCACTATTTTTTGTGTTGCTGCCTCCCCCAACCCTCCAGGACTTGGATGGGATTTTGGTTCTTTGCTCTTGTGAATGTGGCCAGATCCCTTATCCAAATCTCAGTGTTGTGGCATCCTTGAGCCAGGTCAGGGAGCTGCAACAAAAGGTTTTTCCAGAAATCCCAAATAAAATTATGGAAATCTCAGTGTGGTGGTGTGGCCAGCTGAGCAGAGGCCAGAATAAGGGCTGGGCTTTGTTCCTGTGATGGCAATAACACAAACCCACAGTCCTGTAGCCATGTCTGCAGCTTTTGTTGTATTTTGGGTTGAAGGGGAGGCCTGGTTTTGTCTTTTGCTCTCATTCTCTGCCTTGAGAGGTGAGTGCAGAAAGGGGATTCTTATAATTCAGGGGTCATTTTGTTCTTTATACATTGCTTCACATTTAGGTTAAAATAGAGAAGGGAGAGAAAAGTCAAGTAAGAAGAGGAATCAGAAGCCTGTGAGGTGCCTTGATCATGGGGGAGGTAATTTTCATATATTTCCAATGCAAGAAAGGACCATTTTGGGAAGAGGTGCTTTTTCACCCCTCTGTAGGATTTACTTGGGGCAGAGAATCATTGTTCTTCTGGTCAGACTTCATCCCAAAGGCCCCAGGCTGGCAGATCCTGCACCAAAGCTGTGGAGGACCTTGAAGGAGGATGTGAAGCCCCTGAAATTTCTTGAACTAAAAGCTAAAAGAGTGGGGCTCTTGCCCATGGTCCAGGGCAGCTCCTTAAAAAACAGTAGGGAAGAAGAAATACAAAAATCATTCACATGAAGAGCTGAGCAGGTGCTGAGCAAAGAACTTTACTAAACCCAAAAACTAAAACCAGCTGGGAAGCAGCAATCCTACTACTCTGCTGATGAGCTGGAATCATCACCAGCTTCCAGGAGGGAGGTTTGGGAGGAAGCAGTGAACTCCCAGCAGTGCCAGCCTTCATCCTGCCTGCCAGGGCAGACAAGGCAGCAGCTTGGACTCTTCAGAACACTCTCAGCTCTGTTCTCTCCTGGCAGGGGTGCCCAGCCCTGCAAATTAGGGTTGCTAACACTTCCTATTGCCTTGACCTGGCTGCAGGCAGGGATGCTCTGGGGTCTTCTAGAGGTCTCAGCGCTCCAATTTGTTACTGTCAGATGAAAAAGTCTCCCCTGGTCGGTGCCTGTTCCTTAAAGCAGGTGCAGTTGTACTTCCCTGCAGCCTGTTATCACCTAGAGAGCTGAGTGTTTGATCACCATGGAAAAATCTTGCCACTGAAATGAGGACTTAGAGCTTATTTTTAATGGGTTCTGGGAGCTGCTTCTTGCAGTGATGGGGGATTTGGCTGGGTGAGTGGCATCCTGTCATTTTCTTTTTTTCCTCCCTTCCTTTTATCCTGACAGTCTGGGAAATCACTGCTCCAGTGTGATGTGCCCTTGGCCAAGGGCGTTCAGCATCCTGCATGTCACACAGACCCCAGAATCGCATCCTCCCTGTCTCCTTCCCTGCTGTGCTCCCTTCATCAGCACCTCTGGCACAGCAGCAGGCAGGGAGCCGCGGGGCTCAGTGACAGCCTGGCTGTGACACCCAGGCACTGCTGCAGGAGCACTCAGGGCTGCTCGTGCTGGGTGTTCAAAGCAGCTTTCCAGCAGCACCGTGCCAGGGGATGGACACTCAGGGACTCCTCTGGCCCTTAAGCTCTGCAGCTCAAGGCTGGGGGGGATTTCCTGTGCTGGGGCTGTTGAGCTGTTGCCTCTCTGTACAGCTGATTTTCAGTCACAGAATTGACCATCCAGGGACCATCCAGTCCCAATTTTGGGACACCTTGCAGTAGCTCAGGTTTCTGCAAGCCCCATCCAGCCTGGCCTTTTGCTTTGTTTTGTTTCCCCAGATCAATTAACTAAACTCATCTTTGCCATCAGTGTTTTCTTTTTAATAGCAGTTGCATTCTTGCCTCCTCTAACTGTGGTAAGGACGTTTTCCAGGGTGTGAAATGCCAGTGAAGGTTCTTTATACAGACAATAGTGGCTGATTTCTGCAAGTCCTGCTAAATCCAGGAGGCTCCAAAGGGTTGAGATGGGGACCATACCACAAAGAGGCATTCTTATGGAAAATAAAAAGAGCAGGAGTGTGAGTCAGAGGGTGACAGATTCTGCTTTCTGCATCTTCTCCTTGTACTGTTTGACAGGTAAAGCTCTTTGAGGGAGTAACTCCTTGTTTTTCTCTGCACTGGGCCAGTAAATAACAGCAAAGAACTGTTCATCCCTGCCTACCCTGAACTGCTTGTGTTCTTATCTTAATTGCTTCATTCTCACAACCCACACTCAATCTTCTCAGAAAATCAGAGCCTTGAACTTCATTCCAGGATCTTGAGGAAATCTCACATCTCCCTGCCACTTCCCAGCCCCTCTCATGTAGGAGAACAAACCCCATCTCTCCCTGCTTGATGTACTCCGAATTTCCTGGGGGATTATCTAAACAGAGCCCACGTGATCCATCTCTCTCAAGCCCTCTACAAATGGGAAGGCATAAATCACAGGGCCCTACAAATAAACACAACTGGCAAGATGTTATTTTCCCCTGTCTGAAGTACCAGCATTTCTTTCATCTGCTGCCTCCTGGAAACGTGTCTGTTCAGAGAAAGTACAACCCTCCCCGTGTACACACAGTGTTTTCCTGCCACTTCTCCTCACAAGCTGTAATGGGAGCCCTGCACCAGAAACACTCAAAGAAATGCAGCCAAGTGAATACCTCTTACTGTTTTCACTTCTCTTCAGCTTGGCTCTGAAAGCTGAAAGCATTCCTGTTTGTGAGGAAAGGAATGGTTGGCTAAGAAAGGGAAAATCCTGACCGTGAAATCCCGCTGCAGCTTAATTTTCAGACTTGTGACTTTTCGTGTTATAGTTGGGGGGTGTTGGGCATCATTAATTCTGAAAATATTCTTTGTAAGCTAAAGAAAGGGTAAGTTCTTGCTGTAATGAAAACAACTCTGAGCTGAACACTTAAAAATGCTACAAAAACTGGAGATGTTTTTACAGTTGAGCCTCGTCTGGAGTTCATTTAAAATAATCATGTTTACATGGAGGTGAATTAGTGAGCTGAGCTCTGCCAGTGCCTCACCAGGGTTAGAAGTACCCAGCCAAGAATTATAACCCTGGTAATTCAGTCCCTGCCTGCTGCACCCCCAGCCATGTGCAAGAACCCAGAAGCAGAAAGGCCAGTCTGGGGTGGTGGCACCCAAATTCACTTCAATCAGTGATGAATGTTGTAGAAATATTCCTTGGGGAGTAAGTGTTGGATCCATGCTTTGCCTTTCAGTGCAGAGCCACTATTTTTCTGTGTGTAACAGGTAAGGCCAGACAGGGGTCCTGTTGCTGTGACTCTGCTGAAAGTGGGATTCTGTTTGGTGGGCAGTGAAGGTGTCCACAGCTCTGCCATCCCTCTGCACCTCCTAATGGATTTTGGAACAATGTCTCTAGGATGTGAACCACCCCTGCTCTTGGAGACTCCTCCTTTGGGTAGGGTGGGTTTTTCTGTTCATTCCCCACATCCCTGGATGGTTGGGATCAGGGCTGGTAGAGATGAGCCCACCCTAATGATCATTCTCCACTAGGGCCATTGTTCTGAGAGCCTCTACGTGAGCAAACCTCATCTTCCAACCTTTCTTTGAGGAGTGCTGGCTGCTAAATCTGTTTTTGGAATTAGCAGTGCCCAGAGGGCTCCATGCAAAAATTACTGCTCCACTCTTGTCCTTAGTTCAGCTACCCTGGCTTGAGAGAAAACACACTTATGCAATGCGTTTTGCATCTGATACACATAAATAATACCAGGGAATGGCTCTGGCATGTCTGGGCTGTGAGATCCTTCCAGGAGCCTGAGAAAGCATTTCTCCCCCAAACCTGTGAGTGGCCTTCCCAGCCAAGGTCTGGGAGCAATCGCAGAGAGCAAAAGCTTTTTGGTTTTGCTTTGATGATCAAAAATGCAGTTGCCTTGAGTGTCAGCTGATATGAGAAAGAGCTTTTTTTCAGGCAGCCTCTGCTGTTTTCAGTTAATTGGAGCTGGTGGTTGTAGCAGTGCCTCTCCTGACCCTTGTCTGGTCTCCTATCTCTGTCTGCCGCTCGTGAGCTGTCACCGGAGATGCTCTTCCTGCCTGGGCTCTCAGCCTGCTCCTGGAGATGCTCTTCCTGCTCAGCCTGCTCCTGGCAGTCTGGACCTGTCCCTGCCAGGCTGTGTGTCAGCAGGGACACGTGGCCTGGCAGCTGCTCCATGCTGGAAGCTCGGTTGCTGTCGTTTTCCTTGTTACTGCACCCTGTGCTGGCCAGGAAATGTCAGCCATGGGCTGCCAGCTCGGGCTTGGCTCATCCCCCTCATCCCTCTGAAGGGAAAGGTGGGCATAGGGAATCATGGAATGGGTTGGGTTGGAAGGGACCTTAAAGGTCAGCTCATTCCAACCCCCTGCCATGGGCAGGGACACCTTCCACTAGACCAGGTTGCTCCAAGGGAAAAAAAGGAGTTGACCAGGAGCAGGTTACAGAGGTACACAAGGTTACAAATGGCACCAGAAGGTGCCAAGCAGGTAGGGACAAGCAGGGGGTGTGTTGGTGGCAGATGGGCTCTGTGCTGGGTGCTCACTCCTTTGGGTCTGGATCTGTATGACCATGAGATCTCTTCCTCCAAGAAGAAATAGGCTGGAGGAATCTCGATGAGATGAAAAGGAAATCATTTTATTACAGCAGCCTGCAAGTTCCTTTTTTGTGGGTATTACTGCTGCTTAATGCTGGGGGTCAAATTCTTCCCTGATATAAATCTGCCTGTGGCTCCTTTGGCTTTTATGGCACCAAAGCCATTTCCTGCACCTTGTTATTCACTGGGTCTGTGCCTGAATGGTTCCCAGGCCTGAGGATGGCTGGAATCCCAGCCATGGGTCCAAGGTGCTCTGCTGGGTGTTTGCAATCCAGAGCATCTGCCCAGGGAAGCTGTGGCTGCCCCTGGATCCCTGGCAGTGCCCAAGGCCAGGCTGGCCAGGCTTGGAGCACCCTGGGATAGTGGAAGGTGTCCCTGCCCATGGCAGGGGGTTGGAAGTGGATGGGCTTTAAGGTGTCTTCCAACCCAACCATGCCAGGATTCTATGATTCCGTTAAGGACTTATTAATTAGGCTGCCTTGTATTGCACAGTAAATTGGGTGTGTTGACAGCAGCCTGTGGTCCAAAAGCTGCAGATGCCACTGCTCTGAACACTCCTCACTAACCCATTAGCTTTTAATTTGCGTAAATAAAGATTCTCCTTACTTCTTATTTTTCTTTTCTTTTTTTTTTTTTTTTTTTTTTGGCACTTTTGGGGCTGGGAGAGCTCTCTGCCAGCTGCTCTGCCCACAGATATTTTTCTCCAGATAACAAATCTTGGGACCAGCAGCTGAACCACGACACGCTGCCATTTTAATGAGCTGTAAATTTAGAGCATCTTGGCATATTTGGGAAAAGTATAAATCATAGGTTACTCCTGATTTCTTTTTTTTTTTTTTTTTTTATTTCCAAAGTGAACAAGTAGCCAAGCATTAGGTTTCTTTCAGCAGTGACAGGCTAATTGTTTCAAAATGGGGCTGTGAAATACGTTGAGTGCTGCAATGTGGGATCAGCTGGAACATCTGTTCCTGAAAAACGCCATGTAGGAACATGGCTTCTAAACAGAGATAAGCCAGCTCAAACAGGATATGAGGGAACCTTGCAAAGCTGAGAAAATTGCTGTCATGACAGCTGTAAAACCAAAAACCTCTTGGAAATGCAGCCTGGGAATGCTGCTCCTAAACAGAAGCAGAGAAGAACCAATCTGGGTTTCCAGGGCTGGTCCTCTTGCAAAGCCTTTAGAGTTCCTTGCCCATTCCTCTCTGTGAGAGCATTTCAAGATGCTCTGAGATGGCTTGGAAAGGCAGTGCTCACATGAAGAAATTAGCTGGGAATTCATGTGGTTTTCAGGAAATGCAAGATGTCACAGGTTGGATTTTCTCTGTGCTGTGGCCACCAGCAGAAACATGGCACAAACTTGGATGGATGCAGGACAGTTGTTGTGCTGCTTCTGTTATTTTTACAGCTATTTCTGCATCCTGCTAGGTGTCTTTGTTAAGAGAAAGACCATCTTGGATTACATTTTTTTCCAAAAGGTGTTTGATGTAATGGGAATTGAACTGTGATAATTTTCACATGGCAAATGAAACATTTTGATAGTAGGATAAAGATTTTTGGATATTAGGAAAAGGTTTGATCTTGAATATGAGGAAAAAGTTTCTCACTCAGAGGGTGACTGGGCACTGAACAGGCTCCCCAGGGCAGTGGTCACAGCACCAAGGCTGACAGAGCTCAAGGAACACTTGGACAATGCTCTCAGGCACAGGGTGGGATTGTTGGGGTTGTTCTGTGCAGGGCCAGGAGCTGGACTGGATGATCCTTGTGGGTCCCCTCCAACTCAGGATATTCCATGATTCTATGAGCTGAAGAAAACAGTGCTTGGATATTGGATAGTTTAGGGTTAGGTAAAAGTAATACATGAATTTCTGATGCAACCCAAGCACCTGATCAAATACTGGTTTTCCATGTCCCTGGGAGTACTTGAATTGTTTGGGTGACTGCTGCTGCTGGTAAAACTGACACCAAATGGAAAATTTATCCACCCCAAATGGAAAATTTAAGTGTGCAAACATTTTTAGTAATGTGAAAGAAGCTCTGAAAGAAGCAGGGCTGGGGACAAGCTTAGAAACATGGAGGTATTTTGGGTTACTGTGCCCAAGCTTCAATTCCACAAGATATTTAAAACACATCCCTACATTTAAATATAAGAATACTTGTACCAGCTTCAATGAGCCCCTTCTCTTGGGTAAATTTAGGCACAGGCTCAGATATCTCAGTGGATGAGAAAGGAGAAGGAGTCAGCATGTTTCCTTCTCAGAGCCCAAATAGTGACATCTCCAAGTAAATCTTGTTTGAGTACATAAAGCAGATGAGTGCAAAAACCACTGTGATAAATGCTCTAGCAGTCCTTAAATCTTGCTGATCTTTAATCTGATAACTTTTCCTCCCTCAGACAAACTGGTGGGTGTAGGATTTCAGCCCTCAGACTGTGCTGGTGTGTGTGGATTTACATGCTGTGCCTCAGGGCAGCCAGAGCATGCAGAAATTAGGAATCTGGGTTTTTCAGTAAGATACAGACAGTTTTTAATCTGTCTTTTGTTAAGTTTATTCTTTAACAGAGAGCTTTCTCACTCATCCAGGAAATGCTGCTTTAGAGGTGCTGGTGCTGCAAAGCCTGCTTACACACAGGTTCCTGATGCTTGCAGTGAAGATTAAATAAAATAATTTCCCTTGCTGCTCCCTGTCCTCTGTTCCTGTCCCTGCTGAGGGATTTGTTGAGGGTGGTGGGTGAGGAGGGAGGTGTGCTCTGTCCCCTGTGCACCCCTCACAGGATGAATGTGCCAGACCCCACCACCCTCTGCTCCAGCTGAGCTGAGATGGGGCTGAGAAGGACCTCCTGCTCCTGTCTCCCTGCCAACATCATCCAGCCCTTCCCTGCATCCGTCAGGCATCACCATAGGTAGCAGGAAATGACTGGAAATCCCTGGGTTTGTGCTACAGGAGGGAGCAAGCCATCCATCTACAGCTCCCTGAAAGGAGGTTGGGGTGATGTGGGGTCAATCTCCTCTCCCAGGTAACAAGTGAAGGACCAGAGGAAACAACCTCAAATTGCACCTGGGGAAGTTTAGATTGGATATTAGGGAAAATTTCTTAATGGAATAGCTTGTCAAGCACTGGAACAGGCTGCCCAGGAATGTGGGGGAATCACCATCCCTGGAGGGAGGTTAAAGCCCCCCTAGATGTGGCACTTGGGGACATGGCTTGGTGGTGGGTTTGGCTCTTGTGAGGCCATGGTGAGGTGCAAGCTCAGCCTGTTCCACTGCTGCTTTCCACTGCCCCTGCCCTCCTGTGCTGGGGCTCCCTGGGTGATCCAGGCAGCCTTGGGGTGCTCAGACCCCACACTGCCTCAGGTCTGTGCTCCTGCATCCCCTCAGCTGGGCTGGGCTGGGCTGGGCTGGGCTTCTCTGTCCTCTGTAGACTGCAGTTCACATCCCACCTCCTCTAAATCCCAAATATCCCCATTTTTGAGGGTGATGAGCGTTCAAACAGCAGCATTTTGAGGAGTTTCAAAGCCTGCTCTTCAGCACTGAAGTCACCAGTGTTACATTTGCTCTTGCTGATGAGGACTGGCTGCAATGCCAAAATGTCTGTATGAACTAAAATAGCAGAGCCTGTTCCTGGTGCCTTCTGTTTGTAAAGAGAATTTCAGAAAGCCATGGTTCCTGCAGCCAAAAAGCAGTGACAGTGATACAGGAACTTTGTGGAAGAGCTCATTTAAACCTTTTATTTGGTTACAGGTTAATAAAGGCAAAACAGCTCTGCAGCTTGGGGCTTCAGTCATTGACTTTAAACCAGTAGGAGCTTAAGAACTGAATTTAAATCCCAGCTTGGAAAACATCTCTCCATCAGGGGTGAGAGCTACTGCCACAAATCACTCTGTCCCTGCTTTTTTGTGTGTCTTTTCCAGGATATTTTGGTGCTCCCTGTGCCCTCTGCCATTCAAGGACCTTCCAAGTACCACAGCAGTGTGGTTGCTGTAATTTTTGTGTGGGGTTACTCCTCACTCAGTGAGGAGATGAGATCAGCCTTGATTCCAGCCTTATTTCCCAGGTGCTGGTTGTGACCTGTGGGGACCCAGGACATTCCTCTGGCTGCCCTGGAAGGATTTGAGACCCTGGCAGGGGGCTCAGAGACCTTGGCATGGAGTCAGAAACACCTGTGCCTTCCATTTTAGCCCATGGAAACAATTACCAACTTTGTGTGAAGAGTTACAAGCCACAAGAGTTTGAGTAGAATGATGGTTAATTTGTCACTGGGTGAAAAAGTAGAATTTGGGGTTTTAGAATGGGGGTTCAAGAAGAAAGATGGAGGAATTTGGGCATGTCCTGTCCTCGTCCTCCTCCTCCTCCATCTTCTGCTGGGATGGTGACACTTTTTGATTGGTTTAGAGTAGAGACTGACTGTCTAATATAAGTGATAGGTATTGGAAAATTATTGTAAATAATGTGCACATAGTTTGTAGTATAAAAACCTAACACCTAATGCCACCCCAAGGGCAGGGACTGTGCCACAACCTGACCTGCCAGACAGATCTCAGCAGGTCAGAGAAAGAACATAATAGATAAAAAAATAAACAGCCTTGAAAAGCAAAACTGACAAATCTCAATTTCTTCTTCAGTCACGAAGCTGAGAAAAAAAAAGACTTTCTAATACCTCAAACAGAAACCTGAGTGTGACCCAGGCACCCCTTGGCTCTCATTAACTGGCCACTGCTCACGCAGCCCCACTGACCCTCTCACGTGTCCAGCTGAGCTCCTTTGGCTGCTCTGGCTGCTCCATTGATCCCCAAATTAATCTTTCCACTTTCTTTCAGCCACTTTGCAGCTCCTCAGCAGCTTTGCCTGGAGCAGGAGAGTATTTTTCATCTCTGCTGAGTTTACACGAGGTGAATTCTCAGAGCTGCCAGCACCAGTGAACTTCCCAGGCTGCAGCAGAGACATTCCTGCCTCTGAGTGAAAACCCAAGGCTGAATTGGATTTCTCTTGTTTCACTAATTGGCTCAGCACTGTGGTTGGTATTTATGGCTTTTGTGCTGCTCCTGGATTTCTTGCTCTGTCTGGTTTGTTATGCTGCTCCTACAGAACACGGGGATATCATGCTCTCTTTGGGATATGCCAACAACTCGAGGAGTGGCTGAGTGTAGCCAAACAGATTTTCCACCTTCAGGAGCAGGGAAACTGCTGAACTGCTGCCTGCCTTTTGTTTAGCATGGGAGCTGCTGGGCAGATTGTAGTTTTTGTGTGTATTTCTGTAAAGGGAGCCAGCAAGGAAAGACTTCTGCCTCCATCAGCTGTAGATCCAGGTATTTTCACAATGGGAATGGCCTTAAGATGAAACAAGGCAGATTTAGATTAGATTTAAAGCAGAAATCCTCCCCTGTGAGAGTGGTGAGGCCCTGGCACAGGTTGCCCAGAGAAGCTGTGGCTGCCCCATCCCTGGAAGTGTTCCAGGCCAGCTTGGATGGGGTTTGGAGCAACCTGGGATAATGAAAAGTGTCCCTGCCCTTGGCAAGGGGTGGAATTGGATGTTCTTGAAGGTCCCTTCCAACCCAAACCATTCTGTGATTCCATGAATCTCCTTCAGATTGTTTTCAGACACAGACCAGGCAGGAGCACAGCTGAGTCCTATCCTACTGTAGAATTATTTCCTTTCATAACTATTATCTTCTTCCCTGTTTTGGAGCCCCCCTGCTCCTCCAGAAGAAGTGTTGTCAAGTGGTAATGAGGCTATAAAAAGAGAAAATCAAAATGCTGGGAGAAATTTTGCAGACCCTTCAATGACACTTGTGTCATTGCAGCAATGCCAAAATGCACCTGGGCTGCTCTCCTGGAGCTTTTTTTGACTCCTCTCTTCAACCAGCCTGGTCTCAATGGCAGTGCTGCACCATCATGGAAGTTCCTGAACCCTTCCAGATCCCATGTAAAATGGAAACAAACCATTTCTGTCTTTTTTGTATTCCAATTCTTCAATTTACTCTTGGCCAACTTAGCTGGGAAGAGAGAGGAGCAGTGTTGGGGGTGTGACAGGAGGTGATGCCACCACTGATGGTGCTCCTGCATCTGTTTCTAAATTGAACCTTTTGAAACCATCCTTGAGTGGAATTCAACCTGCAGCAGGTCCTTTGCAGGGGGGATGGTGGGGATTTTGGGGTGGGTGAAGACAAGAGTGATGGACCTGAGCTGCCTGTTCGGCCATATCCCCCAAGATCAGCTTCCCTGAGTTCATCAGGAGAGCGCCAGAGCCCTCTGGGTTCCTTCTCATGGTTTAAAGTAAGGCCTTTTCCCCCAAGGAGCTGCTGTAAAAAGTAAGAAAAAAAAGCTCAGCGGCCTCTTTATAACTTTTCATGCAGCCACATTCTAATTAAGAAACAGAACTCATCATAAATTGCTTTCCAAGGGACCTACTCCAAGTGGGGATTGAGGGCATTTGCCATGTGCCAGCAGAAACATTTAAAAATGTGTTTTTAGAGTGCAGCAATTTCAGCCCAAGGGAACAGGCTATTCCAGCTCAGGGGATTTGACTATTCCCCATTTGGGGGCCCTGAGCAGTGCTTTGCTGAGGACAAAAATGTCTTAAGCAAGTACAAAAATCCCCTTTAGCTCAAGGATTTAGTGGATGGCCATGCTGGAAAACTAAAGCATGAGCAGGGAAAGTTGTTCCCTTGATGCTCTGGTCAGATGTTGACACTTCTGAAACCCAGAAATCCCAAGGGATTCTGGATTAGTTTAGAGCCATTCCCCTTGTCCTATCACTAAATGCCCTTCTATCATTTTTTTTTTTAAGTAAAGCAGAAATGCTTCCACAGTGAGCAAAACACAAGTTGTGAATAAAGAATTTTGTTTAAATTCCTGACAGCCAGGGTTGGGTGGGGGTGACTCCTCTCCCTGCCCCATGTCAGGAGTGAACAGCCCAGCAGCCTCACAGCCCCTCTGCCAGCTCTGAGCCCTCTCACCCCTCAAACCCCTCCTTGCCCAGCTCTGAGAGCAGCCACACCTCACCCCAGGGCAAGGCAAGGCAGGGAAACAGCCCCTGAGATAAAGGAAATTATTAAAAAATCCTGTTTCTAACCCATGCAGGGAGCAGGGGTTTGGAAGCCCTTTGGAGCCTTTGTCTCCAGGCTTTTTTTCAGGCTTTTTTCCCAGCTCTCCAGGCTTTTTTCAGTCAATTGCATCAAAATTTACCATCCAATATTCCATCCTGACAGAGGGATGAGCTCCATCCCATCTTGCTGGGCTGGTGGGGGAGTGAGGAGGGGGCAGCCAGAGGAGACAGGCACTCTCTGTGAGCCAGGAACTCCTGTGGGAGGGAGGAGAGAGGGGGCTTTGGGGCTTAAGAAAAATCTGCAAATGGTTTTGCTTCCATCCCTGGCTCCCTCCCTAGTGGTGCTGCTTTGTGGGCAGCAGCGTCCAACTCATCACCTCCTGCCCCAGCCATGCAGAGGCTTTCCAGGAACCTCTGCCAACTGCAAAGGAAAGCAAACTGGCAGCAGGAAGGGGCAAGAGCTCAGCCAGGCACAGAGGCAAGTGGGGAAAGAGGAGAAAAACAGAGAAAAGCAAACTGTGCCTTAAAACCTCAAGCTGCAGATCAGTCGATTTTTTTCACTTTAATTTTCTGAGATGACTTCTGCATCCTCCTCCCTTTTCTCAGCAGAGTCCAGCTGATTTTTCCCTCCTGGGGAAGGACTGGGCTGTCCCTGTCAGCAGCTGCAGCCAGACTGATTGCAGTGTGTCACACATGCATATTTATAGGTGTATTTATATACACATCTATATATAGGTGTAACTCTCTGAGACTATCCAAGGGCACAGTCCCACATCACCAACCCGCCCCAAACTTTTCCCCCCCTTACCCCAAACTGAAAGGTGTTTCAAAGTGGGCTTGAAAGTCCTCAATTTCTGCACTGCCTTGGAAAACTTCCCTGCTGCTGGAATCAGCATCTGCATGGATTATTATCTCCATGGATATTCCAGCACTGCGGTCCTGGCATTCACAAGCTCTGCTCACCCAGATCCTGGTACAAGAATTTTACAGTGAAAAATGTGACAGCCCCTGGATGGACAGGCAGGATTTGGGAAGAGCCCTGACCTGCAGCAGTGGAGTTTCAACATTACCTTTTGAACAGCAGGAAAACTGAAGCCCATCTCTGTCCTGGGAATGGGGAAGCTCTGCCATGGATGTGGATGGGTGATTTGAGATAAGAAAATGCTTTGAGGGCTGCATCCAACTCTGGGATCCCAAACATCAGAAGGACTTGATGGAGCAAAGATGTGACCAGAGAGCTGGGGAGCCTCTGCTTTGGAGACAGGCTGAGGGTTGGGGTTGTTCACCCTGGAGAAGAGAAGGTTCTAGGGATCAGAGCCTCTTGCAGTGCTTAAAGGGGCTCCAGGGGAGCTGGAGAGGGATTTTGGACAAGGGCATGGAGTGACTGGACAAGGAGAAATTACTTTAAACTCAAAGAGTGTAGGTTTAGATTGGATATTAGAAAGAAATCATTGATTGTGAGGGTGTGAGGCCCTGGCACAGGGTGCCCAGAGAAGCTGTGGCTGCCTCTGGATCTCTGGCAGTGTTCCAGACCCGTCTGGGCAAGGCTTGGAACAGCCTGGGATAGTGGAAAGTGTCCCTGACCATGGCAGGGGCTTGAAAACTTGATGGTCTTTAAGGTCCCTTCCAACCCCAACCATTCAGTGATTCTCTGATTCTCTTGCTGAGTTTGTTTTCAAACCAGAACCAGGAAGGATCACAGCCCAGTTACTGGAGGTCTCATCCTACCAGAGAATGAATTTTCTTTCCTTACTCTTACCTTGCCTTTTTCTCTCAGATGCTTTCTCCCTTGTGCTCTTGGCTCAGCCAATCCATAAAACCAATGCCACATTTTTCTTCAGGTCACCAAAATTTAATCTGGGGCTCAGAGGGACCATTAACACCAGTGCGTGGGGACACCTGTGCCTTTGATTTATCACAGTGTGGAGGGAAAGGCCTCATGTGCTGCCAGGTTCCAGGGTCCCCCCATCAGATCTATTATTAAAGATACTCCTGCCACTGAGCTCATTAAAAAATACTTTCCTCAGCTCCTTCTGGCCTGGCCCTGCCTCTTTCAAAATTGAACCTTTTAATTTGAATGAATCTTTAATTTGATTTTGTGCTCTCCCCGTAAAGAGCTATTCCCCAGGATCCTCAGGATGAGGAGTAATTTGATAAGGTTTAAAGAGGAAGTGAAGCCATGGAATTGATCTAATTTTGTTGATGTGGCTGCAGGATTTTATTGCCTGCTTGTAGTGGGGTCGGGTAATCATAAAAGAGAGAGGGAGTGGGAAGTCCTGGGGTTTCTGGGTCTGAGCTGCTCATCTCCAATGGATTTAGCAAAGGGAGCAGGGAAGGGTTCACTCCTGGGTTGGTTTCCTGGTTTTCTCAGGGGGTTGCTTCATTTTCAGCCGTGCATTTTTTTGTGCTCAAGCTCCCCATGCAACAGGATACCAGGAGAAAGGGGGAGCAGGGAGAGGATATTTAGCAACAAAAAGGGAATCATCCCCTTTTTGGAGGGGGTTTAATGGCTACTTTTAGGTCCTGATCCTATTTCTGGGAAGTAAATGGCCAAAGAGCTTGACCCTTTTGCCTCCAGAGAAGCAAATGGGTGGGAAGCAGAGCCAGGCTGGAGTGTGGCTCTGGGTTTGTGGGGTTTTGGTTTTGACCCCAGGTTTGATTTCCAGCTGGTGAGCTCTGGATAAATGCACACAGCTGCAAACCTGCTCGGGGGAGAGCACCTCTGATCCAGGGAAAGGATCACATGTGCCGTGGTGTGGGGTGATAGGGATGAAATCTCCTTCCTGCCCAGACCTCAGGGCCTTCCTGCAAAGCCTTTCTTGTCTGACAGCAGAGATGGAGGAGGTGGCTGTGGCTGATAAATGGGAAATCCTGTGGGTTCCCTTCCTTCCCCTCCTGGATGTCTCCTTAACCACAACACCGTGTTTGTCAAAGCAGCACACACAGAAAAGCACCTTCCCTGCTTCCCATCACCTCTGGGCAAACCCTGCCCTGCAGATGGAGGCTCTGGGTGCACTCCTGATTTACACCCCTGGAGGTGAGGGCTGGGCCCTCACCATGCTCACCCCAAGTTCTTTCACACCAAAATGACAAAAATCAGCTCAGCTCCAGCCATCCCAGATGAGCTGATGCCTCTGCAGCACCCCTGGCCTTTCCAGGTCCCAAAATGCTGAAAGCTTTCATTAAAACCCCCTCCAGAGGATGCTTTTCCCCAGAGGCCCTGCTCTGTGTGTGTGTCCCTGTGAGCAGCTCCTGGGCCAGCCTTCAATGCCCCACCACCATTGCTCCATCCCCTGAGGCCAAGCCCTGCTCAGTGTCCCTGTGAGCAGCTCCTGGGCCACCATTGCTCCATCCCCTGAGGCCAGGCCCTGCTCAGTGTCCCTGTGAGCAGCTCCTGGGCCACCATTGCTCCATCTCCTGAGGCCAGGCCCTGCTCAGTGTCCCTGTGAGCAGCTCCTGGGCCACCATTGCTCCATCCCCTGAGGCCAGGCCCTGCTCATTGTGTATGAGCAGCTCCAGGGCCACCATTGCTCCATCCCCTGAGGCCAGGCCCTGCTCAGTGTCCCTGTGAGCAGCTCCTGGGCCAGCCTTCAATGCCCCACCACCATTGCTCCATCCCCTGAGGCCAGGCCCTGCTCAGGGTGTGTGTGAGCAGCTCCTGGGCCACCATTGCTCCATCCCCTGAGGCCAGGCCCTGCTCTGTGTCCCTGTGAGCAGCTCCTGGGCCACCATTGCTCCCTTCCCTGGGGCCAGGCCCTGCTCTCTCCCTGCTCCCTCCCTGGCAGGTGCTGCACTTAGGTTTGGGGGTGCAGATGCTCCACTGGGAGCAGATCCTCCTCCAGCCCAGCTCAGCTGCAGGGCTCTGTGTCCCCAGCTGGGACCAGGCATGGCTGCAGCTTGCTGTGACCCCCTGGGCCACTCTGGGGGGCTCTGGTTTGTGACAGAGCTGCTGTCACCTGGTCCATGGTGCCTCTTGCTGCTGCTGCTGCTGCAAGGTCTGCCCCACAGAGGGCCTCCTGTGGGTGATGGCCCTGCTGGGCTCTGGGCTTTACTTTTCTCCCTGTTCAGGTGCTGAACCACCCTGAAAACTCTCTTTAACACCACAGAGTGCTGAGGGCAGGAAATCACCATAACCAACCTCAAGCTGGTGAGCTGGGCAAGGGGATTGGGCTTGCAGTGACCATTCCCATAGGGATGCACCCAGAACCAGCTCCAGTTGAAGCTCCCAGGCACTCCTCATGCTCCTCCAGGAGAGCTGTGACCAGGCTGAAGGGTTTTGCCTTCACTTTCCACAGCCAATTTCAGCTGCCCAGGCTCCCCTGCTTGCCAGGACCAGCAGCACTGGCACCCCACATGGATCATGGCACTTTTGAAGCCTTAAACCAGCCCTAAACCCCAGGCCTGGATTCCTGATCAATCTCATGCAAACCCTCCTCTGCTGAAGAGCTCATTTCCCATGCAGGATGAAGTGGATGGAACAGTGGAAAAAAAAAAAAAAATGCAGCTTTTGTGCTGCTGGATCCAAGTCTCCATCTGTGTTTAAGAGCTTGGCTACTAAAAGCAGGGATGGGGAAACCTGGTTAACCCATGCCTGGCAGCCAAAATCTGCATGTGGCTGTGCCTGTCCTGGCTCTGGGGGTGGGAAGACAGAGGTGCTCCAGACTTCTTTATTTTTAGGTGCCATCAGTACAGATAAAATCAGACTTTGCTGCTGATTTAGATGAAATTTGACCAGCAACACCATTCCCAGCCTAATTTTATACTTTTTGACTCTCCCCTGAATTCCTGCCCTTCAAATGTTTTATGGATTATGCAGCTCCTGCCAAAGGATTGAGTTTGAAACCTTACTGTATTTTGGCCTGTAAAGATGTTGAATGAACAGTTTAAAACTCTGAGTCATTAAAACTGTCTGGGAGAACCTAATGAATGTTATTTACTGGGCTTCCCAGCTCAGCAAAAATCCAGCTCTTTCTTCTCTTGCTTTCTGTACTTTACTTTAAAAAAAGCACCCAAAGTTGTCTGGAAACCATTCCTTGCTAGAGACAAACTGGATCAGTAAGTGGAAATGTCAGTTTTTTAAGAATCTTCACCACTGCTTTGAAGTAACTTGATTTTTTTTTTGTTTGATTGTTCTAAATCAAAAGCTTTATCTTCTAGGCTATCTCAAAAAAAAAAAAAAAAAAAGGAGGGGAAATTTAGGGGCTGCAGTGCAGTTACCTTTTAAAAGGAGAAAAAAGCAAAAAAAAAGCTGCCAAATCCTGATCTTTTGATGACAGTCTCTTCAGAAGGCTGCCTAGGTGGGCTGGGCAGCACTGCTGAGCTGAGCTCAGTTACTCTCCCTTCCTGTGATCCTGGAGAGGTCAGAATAGGACCCCCCATCCTCTTTAATTTCTGTTTGTGTTGCTGAGCTTAGCCTTGGAAATGGAAATCTGACTTGAAAAGAAACTACTTGCGATTAGAGGCTGTGAAAAAAAAAAAAATCTAATGAGCTGCTGCTTTTAATTCCACATCTGAAAGGCAATCTATTACTGTCTTTTATCACTCCTGTCTCCTATTAGGGAAGCAGTCTCATGCTGGGGCTCTTTCAACACCCAGGCAGTTAATATACATTATAATTATTGCCTAAAAAGCAGCCCTCAAGGTCTGGAAACCATTTAGAGACAAATGGATCAGTAAGTGGAAATGTCAGTTTTTAAGAATCTTCACCACTGCTAACTTGATTTTTTTTTTTGTTTGATTGTTCTAAATCAAAAGCTTTATCTTCTAGGCTATCTCAAAAAAAAAAAAAAAAAGGAGGGAAATTTAGGGGCTGCAGTGCAGTTAAAAGGAGAAAAAGCAAAAAAAAAGCTGCCAAATCCTGATCTTTTTTGATGACAGTCTCTTCAGAAGGCTGCCTAGGTGGGCTGGGCAGCACTGCTGAGCTGAGCTCAGTTACTCTCCCTTCCTGTGATCCTGGAGAGGTCAGAATAGGACCCCCATCCTCTTTAATTTCTGTTTGTGTTGCTGAGCTTAGCCTTGGAAATGGAAATCTGACTTGAAAAGAAACTACTTGCGATTAGAGGCTGTGAAAAAAAAAAAAATCTAATGAGCTGCTGCTTTTAATTCCACATCTGAAAGGCAATCTATTACTGTCTTTTATCACTCCTGTCTCCTATTAGGGAAGCAGTCTCATGCTGGGGCTCTTTCAACACCCAGGCAGTTAATATACATTATAATTATTGCCTAATGTATGAATAGCCTGGTGTGCTCAAGTTGCCTGTTCATTTTTACTCAGTTCCTGGAAAAGCCCATGCAGTACCTAAGCAGGGCTGGAGAAGGGATCTCATGAGATTGATCAAGGTTTGATTTTTAAATTATTTATTTTTGCATCATGCTGTTGCCCCGGGGGCTCTGTTTGAGAACAAATGCAGAGTACTCGTGTAGGAACAGACAATTCCTGTCCCAGAGGGGTTACAGAGTGATGGGTAGAGGAGGGAAAGGAAGGGGAGAAATCCCAAGAGATGAACAGTCCGCCAGCAGTGAGCTCAGGAGGTCTGAGTTTAGGGTGGATTTCCCAGTGCTGCTAAAAATCATAAGAAAAAAAAATTGATTAAATTTTAAAAGTAAGTAATTCCCAATGTTTCACTTAAACTAATTTTTGTCCCTGATTTGCAGGTCTCAATTTTCAGATTATTTAGCCAGTTTTAAAGCAAAAAACAGAAAAACAGAAGAAAAAAGGCCAGTATTTTTGAGGCAACATGCAACAGTGGATCCTCCCTGCCCACAGTCCCAGAGGGGCCTCAGTGTGCCCTGGGTCCCCAGCTGGGGATGCTGCTCAGTGCCCTGGCCCAGCAGTGAGGTGAGCACTGAGCCCCAACCCCTGGGTGACCCGGCACGGGGGTTTCAGACAAGCCAGAAGCTCACAGCAGGTTGTGAAAATCCTTTATTCCTCACCACATGTCAGGGACAGCTCCATGCAGTGATGGATTTTTGGTGCACTGGGCAGCCTGGCACAGCTTTGTGACCGAACCCTCATTTGAACCCACTCCTAAAGCTGTCTGCAACCTCTTCCCCATGGCAGATTCCCAAAGGTCCATCCATCCCCAAGGATGGTGTGAACCATCACTGAGGGACTGAGGTCTGGGTGGTTCCTCATAGCCCATGGTCCTTCCAGAACCCACACTGGTCACAACACCAGGGAGGGCTGGAGCAGCCCGAACCCCCAGGACAACTTATCCACCCTTCCCTAAAACTCTGGGAGTGCAGTTACTTATTTACAAGCCTTAACACTTAGGGCCACGTGGAGCCAAGGATAGAAGGGCATTAAAATGCCACTTGATGCTCACCAGGCCTGACTAATAAAATAATGTCCAACAAGGACATCAATTAGCTGCCAATTCGCCGACACTCAGAGAGGATAATGACAGCTGGAGCGAGGAATTTGAAACCCGAGCCGTCCCTGCAGCCTGCACCGGGGTGCCAGGGATAAAAGGTTAGTCATGTGTACCAAATGCAGCGTGAGCTCCTCCATTATTTATGTGTGTCAAACACACAAGGAGCGTTTCAATGCCTGCAGTCACTCTATGGTAATTTGTATGGTATAAACAGATATAATCTGGTCATTAATACACATAATTCTGAGCGAGCTGACAGTAATGAATCTGGAGTGGGTTATTCCATTGATTTGTTTCCTTGCTAAATGACAGTCTGGGGTAAAAAGGGCTGGTGCACCAGGGCCAGCAGGAGTGTGGTGGCTTCATGGTGGACTCTTTATGGTGGGTTCAGGGTGGACTCAGGCTGGTGAGGGGCTGGGAACACAAACCCTGTGAGGAATGACTGAGGGAGCTGGGGGTGCTCAGCCTGGAGAAAAGGAGGCTCAGGGGTGCCCCCATCGCTCTGCACAGCTCCTGAAAGGGGCCTGTGCTCAGCTGGGGCTGGGCTCTGTCTCCAGCAGCACTGACACACCCAGAGCACACAGCCTCGAGCTGCATCAAGGGAAATACAGGTTGGATATCAGGGAAAAGTTTTTTACAGAAAGAGTGATAAAGTTCTGGAATAGCTGCCCAGGGAGGTGGTGCAGTCCCCATCCCTGGGTGTGTTTAACAAAGCCTGGATGTGGCTCTGGGTGCCAGGGTTTAGTTGAGGTGCTGGGGCTGGGTTGGACTCGATCTTGAAGGTTCTTCCAACCTGGTCATTCTGTGATCCTGTGAATTCTGTGACTCAAGCTTTGCCCTTCTGTTTTTGTCCTAAATTTATTTTTCCAGGCCCTGGCTATGCACTCCAGGGATTTACACTCCTCTTTCCCCATCCCCTGAGTTTGCTGGCTCAGGGTTGCTCACATTGCATCAATCTCTGCTTGGCACTGCACACCCCACATCCCTGGCTCTGGTGAGCTGGGCTGGGCTCCTCAGCTTCCCTGCTCCTTCCCACCTCTTGGAAGAATGCTTTCATTAATAGTCAATAAATGAGGGTTTTTTGTAGTGGTGTAACAGGCGTTTTCTGGGAAAGTGGAGGTGGGTGTGTGTGGACATTGCTTAGGAACTTGTCTCACCCCAAATACAGCAGATCTGTGCCTCTCTCTGTAGATTTCCTTATTTCTTTAAGGCACTGGAAGGTGAAGATACCAGCTGGTGATGCCTCTCCACATGTGCCACGAGTGGGGCAGCTCAGCTACGGACAGCTGAGCCAGCAGTGCCCATGGGATGTGTTTAGATGAGCTGATTTCCATGCAGCTGCAGTGGAAATGGGAACAGCTTTGTGGGACAATAGCAGGATGGCCACTATCCTCCACAGCAGTGACATGAGACATCAGTCCCCACTGTGAGAAGACGTTCTGCCATTTTCTCTTGGCAAGGTGGCTCCAGGCAGGGAGACAGGGAGCAGAGTGGTGCTTTGTCCTGGCAGTGAGCCTGGCCATGAGCTCACTGAGCTGCCCTGGGCTCACCCGTGCTCTGGGTCTGTCTCCATCAGTGAAAGGTTTCATGACTAACTCTGCCTTTCTGATAACTCTGAGGATGTTTTGGGAGCTCCCTGAAGGGCTGCAGCTCTGCTAAAGAGCAGGGAAGGGGCTGAGCAGGATCTGTGTGGAGCTTCTAAACCGGACTGGCAATAAACAATCTGTTAACAAACCCAGATGAGGTGGGTTTGGGAGTGTCCTGCTGGAAAGGCAAACTCTTGATCCCACAGTGAGTCTCAAGCCCAGGAGCTGTAGGGGAGTGTCTCCAAGATCCTGTCCCACCCAATGCCCTGGTCCTTCTTGCTGCTCCAAGGGCAGTATCCAGCAACAACAGCACAGGCTCCTCCTGAGATTTAATCTCTGGGATCCAGGAGGCCAATCCCGCTGCTCTTTAAGAGTACAGGGAAGATCTGTTTGCCAATGGCACAGCTGGCTCATAACTACCAGTGGAGATGGGGGAGAGATTTACTGGAAGGCTACTCCCAGTGTTTTTGGTGTTGCACCCATGTTGTTGTTACCCAGTGTTACCTCACACACTTTCTGGCCTCTCCTCTGCATGGGAATTCCCAGAGCTCCTTCTGTTAGTAAAGCATCAAGAGGAAATTGGGAGGCAAAAGCCCAGCACAGACAGTTCTGCCTTGCTGCAGGTTGGACAAACCCCTTTATTTAAAAATATCTGATCTCTGCCTAATGATCACCCTACTGCCCACTGGGGGGAAAGCTGTCATCAGCCCCAGGTGAAGTCACTTCACCCTCTGGGTGTTTTCAAAGGACACACACAAAATTGGTGCTTTTCTGCTGCTGCCTTTTCTGCAGGGCTATTGGCCTCCACATGGAAAACAAGAAGTGTCCCTATACTTTTAAAAAAATTGCTGCAATTGCCCTAATTGTCTGGCTGTCTCCTGCCCTTTTGTTTCCCATATGGATGATCTATAGATCCTACCTTTGGATTTGTAGTCACTGCCTTCAGCATCTCAGTTCCCCATTTGTTTATGAAGGATATCTCTGTTCTCCTCTTAATGAAGAGGTATTATTTTAACCACTAGAACAGTCCCTCACTTGTCAGATTGTGGCTTTTTGACAGTATGGAGAAATCTTCTTCAATATTCTCTATTATCATTCTTGGGAATTTTTTTTTGTGTTGTTTTGGGATGGGTTTTTTTCTGTTTAAATTCTTATTCTGAACTCAGCCTATGATTGTTTTCAGGTTGGTAACAGCAGCCTGAGAGAGCAGCAAGGCAATGTCTCACTGGGTTTGATTTTATTCCATCTGCACATAACAAATGTTTTCGAGTGGCAATCACTTCCCACCTAAGCTACTGTGTGTTTTCAGTGCTGTGATCAAATTCTCTGTATCTGCCAAGAAAAAAGGTCTGATCCACAGTTCTCCCTGTTGGATGTGTGAGTTCTTTTGAGATAGCAAATAATCACCATCATCCCTCACAAGCACGGCGCCTGTCTCGGTGCTGGAGGCAGCTTTCCTGCAGATTTGCTCTATTTGAAGTTTCCCTGTGACAATCTGGCCTTTTTCCCTCCTTGCCTTTGGCAGCTGCTTGGGGGGATGTTCAGATGGTTCACAGGTTTGATTTTGTGCTCCACTGCAGACACTGACTGGTCTATTTTGTACTTTCTATTTTAGATGATTGAGCCATCAATTTTCAGATTCATTTACTACTGAGTCCAATGACCTGGATGCTCATGATCCCATTTCTAACAGGTCCCTATCTTATCCTCACTTCAGCCTCCCTAAAAGCCATGGTTTTAACACTTCAATGAGCTTCCCACCAGGTTTCCATCTTTCCAGCTAGGCCAAATTTTTGCTGTACAACAGAGATTCCTGTTTATTAGCCAGGACCTACCTTTGGTGAATAGGTGATGAAAGCATTTTTCTCCACTTCCTTCTTTGCTTTGATTAATTTTGTTCTCAGCACCTTCATTATGTGTTAAATGAGTTTCCATTTGTTCCCTCTTTGCACCTTTCCCTTTTGTTGTTAGTTTAACACCTCCCTGCCCAAGGCAGCCTGTCTTTGGCTCAGAAAATTGGTTTCTAATTCGGGAAGGAAGCAACCAAAATCCTCCAAATCCTCTCGTGGAGGGTTGAGGTAAGTGCTCTGTAAACAACATTCATCTTGCCATTTCCATGCTCAGTTTTCCCATCAAAAACCTTCTGTTTTTCTTCATCTACAAGGAGAGGAGAGATCTCTGAGAGCTCCTTTAGAAACCTTTTTAACATCCTTTCAAGTGATGCAGCCTAGAAAACATGAGAGAGGCTGAGATTTAGGGACACTGGTGCCGGTATTGAGCTGCAGCTGAGCTCCTGCCTCCCTGTCTCAGTGTCCTGCTGGAGCCAGCACGAGGGAGCTGTGCCTTTCTTTTGGAATGGATCCAACCTCTTGGAAAGATGGTTGTGCTTGGTAAATTAGCAGAAAACGAACCTGACTGGAAATGGACAGAGTTTCTCATTGTCTTTTTGTCTCTGGAGCATTTCTTCAGGACAGAAATGATAGCATGGATTGATCCCCACGGATCATCCCATTGATTCTGGCCGCAATTGGGAAAGATGCTTCCTCTTCCTGCCAGATTTAAGCATCTGTGCATGTCCTGCTCATCAGCAAACATTCCAGCAGATGCCAAGCATCCCTTGGACTCTCACCACGCTGAGAGCCACACACAAGCTCAGGTGCTCCACTGAGCCAGGGCCTCTCTAAACAAGAAGAGACCATTAGTTTTGGCTCATTAGCTTGACTGAGCTGACTATTAAATCCCACTCCTCCCGCCACTTTCTGTAAAATAAACTTAGAAATGAGCCATCTTTGCAGCTGTGAGAGTAATAAATCCAATTAATTTCCATGTCTTTAGTGTTAATATATGCATTAGACGTGTCAGCACTGCCTTTTTGTTTCCTTTGTGGAAAAGGTTGTCTCAGAGATTCCCTTCTAATTAGGATGGGACTTTAATCCTTTGTGGATATATTCCTCCAGGAAGCCACTTGCTGAGATGCAGAATCTTCAGTCCCAGGGAATTGTGTTACTGTTTGTTTGGGAGCTTTTTGTTTCTTTTTTTTTTTTTTTTTTTTTGGTTGTTTTTTGTGCATATGACAACTACCATCACAACAAATTCATACTTCCCCTGCTAATGTAAGAGTTAAGGGAAAAAACCCTCCACTTTGTCCTGTGAAGATGTCACCAAACAAAGCAGAAAGGCAGGCACAGATGCAGCTCTCTTTGAAATCTGCATAGTAATGAGTGTTTACCCTCCTTTCTCCATGGCTGCTGACTCCAACACCGAGGGTACAGTAAACAGCTGTGTGGCATTCATGGTCAGAGCCATCAGCAGGATGGAGCAGTGGCACGGTGCAAGTCTCATGCCAGTCGTTCAGGGCAGGCTGAGAGGAAAAGCACAGAGATCACAGAGTCTGTCAGAAATGCTGCTGGTAGAGCTCCTGGTTACAGGGAGATCAGAGCCCCAGCACAGATGGAAGGGCAAAGTGCACGGGCTCCAGAGAATCCTTTGAAAGTTTATCAGCCCTTCTGCTCCAAAAGATGCCTGTAGGTGCCTCATGGCTGTATGTCACAGAGTGCAGCCCACTCAAAACAGAAGCTGCTGGTGCAGGTCTCAAGGCACCCCAGGCTCTGTAGAAGAAGGAAATGGAACTTGGATCCTGTGCAAAAGTCACTTTTAATTGTGTCACAACCAAGAGAAAATCGGCACAGAAACCAAATTTACATGAGCAAACTGTGCTACCAACCTGCTCCTGCTGCCCCATGACTAACCTTTCCTCTCCACCCGTACAAATATTGCAAACTCCCAGCCTTGTTTTCTGAGATTTCCCAGAGCACTGTGGATTCTTTGCTTCCTGCCTGTCTCTCCTGCTTCATCCAGGAATGGCCATTTCTCCTCCCAAAGGTTATCTAGGTTTGAGCCTCCTCCCCATGGGCACAATCATAAGGTCTGTGATGAGGAACAGCAGGGCTCTGTTCACCCTCAGTGCACAGGGGCTGTAAATCCTCGGAGGGTGACCAGGGAAACCAAGAGCTGGCTGCCCCAATAAATCTGCCAGGGTGGCTGCTGCAGGGCTCCCTGAGAGCTGCAGGTTCCCAGTGAGCTGTGGCATAGAAAATAAGCCAGTTTGTGCACTAAGGAAAAGAAGGAAAGATGGTTTTGGTTGCTTTAGTTATAAGGTTGCCTGGATAAGCTGCTGGAAAGGCAGGAGAGGGTAACAGCCTTTGGAGCTTTCCCCTCCTTCTTGGTTAATCCAGCCTGGGTCACCAGGGCTTTGTGCACTAAGCTGGAAGTGCTGGCAGTACCCCTGCTGTGGTAAAGCCAGGGTTACACCCACACTGGGGCTTGGGACACTCCCTTGGACATCACCTGGGGGCTGGGGACAGCTGGGGAGTGTGACCGTGTTCACAGGGGTCTGAGGATGAGGGAAGAGATGAGGATCTGACTCCATGTTTCAGAAGGCTTGATTTATTATTTTATGATATATATTATATTAAAACTATACTAAAAGAATAGAAGAAAGGATTTCATCAGAAGGCTAGCTAAGAATAGGGAAAAAAAAAAAGAAAAACAAAGGCTTGTATCGCAGACAGTCTGAGCCAGCTGAATGTGATTGGGCATTAATTAGAAACAACCACATGAGACTGATCACAGATCCACCTGTTGCATTTTACAACAGCAAATAATCATTGTTCACATTTTGTTCTTGAAGCTTTTCAGCTTTCAAGAGGAAAAATCTTAAAGAAAGAATTTTTCAGAAAATAACATAGCTGCAGGGGAGGGGTGAGGGATCAGCACAGTCCAGCCAGCACCCTGCAGCCTGCATGTTGCTCTTGGGCTGGGTCCAGCCTCTCCTCACCTTTTCATAGAATATCCTAATTTGAAAGGGACCCACAAGCACCATGGAGTCCTGATCTTGCACAGGACATCCCCAAGATCCCACCCTGTGCCTGAGAGTGTTGTCCAAACACTTCTTGAACTCTGGCAGGCTTGCTGCTGTGACCACTTTCCTGGGGAGCCTGTTCCTTTTATCTTGCTCCAGCTTCAGGGAGGCTGAGAGAGGACAGGGAATGGCCTGTAGGGCACAGAGTGACACCCAGGAGCCAAACCCTTGTTATTGTACCAACACTTGCCACCCAGCCCTTGCCAGCACTGCAGCCCTCTGTGGTTGGTGCCTCCATGCAAGGTGAAGGTGTGTTCCTCACCACAGCAGTGCCTGGTGTCTCTTGCACTGCAGTGAGGTTATTTTGAGATCTTCTTGCTCCAGGATGTGGCCATTTGCAAAGCTGGGAAAACTTCTGTGGGACCAGCAGGCCTCAGCATCACCACCTCAAAGGCAGAGAGGCAGGATCTGGGAGCCCAGCCCAGCCTGACAGCTCTCACAGCTCTGCTGGGCTGCCAGGAGCTGCTGCTTGACTTATTTTAATTATTTATTACCTGCTCCTTCCCAGGAGTAATCCTTGTTCTGCATCCAGGGGTGTGAAGGAGCCTGATTCTGTGTCAGTAGTGCCAGATGGTGGCTGGTGAGATTTGTGTGCACACGCCAGCTCTGCTCTCATCTCAGTGCCTCAGCTCAGGCAGGTCTCCCCATCCCTGTCCCACTTGGTCACATGGGACATTCCTCTTCAGGAATGAAGGATTCCATGTCTCCAGGCCACATGCTGTGGTGCAGAGCAGACACAGTGGGAGCACATTCCCAGGGCAAGTTTGGGGCAGGTGTTGCCCAAGGCAGTTGTCATTCCTGCCTCTCCTCATCCCTGGTCTCCTGGTCACTCTCTGTGCCAGACTCCCTTTGGCTCTGGCTGCCTGGGAAGGACCAGAGCATGGATAGATGAGGAATATTGTGGCTTTTGTGGCAAAGCTATGTCACAGAAAGCAACAGCACGTGCCCTAAGGGATGTTCAAGGCAGTCACATCGGGGACACTCAATGAGTACCACCACCAGAAACCCCTTTAGAAAACCCTCCAAGACCATAAAAGGGCTTCCAGTAAGGGACAGATCCATGCAAATGAGTTCTAGGCAAGTTCTGTTTCTGGATTAGCTAGGGAGTGAGCTGTAGTGAGGATGTGGGATCATGGGGGAATAAATACCCTGCTGTAAATTTCACAACACACCTGATTAGAGGAAATATCCCTTGGATGTCCAGCATGCTGAGAATAAGCTTGCCAAGACTTCAAATTGTATTAGAAAGTTTGGTTCCTAGCCAATTTCAGTATCATGACCAGCAAGGAAAGACCTGCTGCTTCAAGGGCCTCATTTTGCTCCAAGTGACAGCTCCTCCTGGTCTCTGTAGCCCTTGGATGCTCTTTCCTCCTCTCATCTTCTGGCAACCACTTCATCAGCAAATCCTTCAGTGATGCTCTTACTGGCAGGCCCAAGATGCAGCCATTGGAATTCTGCCTTTTGTTTTTAACCAGGTTCATTTTCTTCCCCCTCCAGGCCATGGGTAATTCCCTCGGAGGGGCTCCTGCAGCCTCAGACATCTGACTGCCACTTGCCCTGCTCACCCAGACAACTGGCAGCCCATTTGTTTTCAGTCTCCCTGGAACAAGCCTGGCCTTTTATTTCCTAGCTCTCTCCTGCCCTGCCAGCAGCCCTGAAGCTCCCTTGTCAAAGGGAGAGAGGAGAAGAGTTATGCCCCACACACTGAGATGTGGCTGGCACTGCTGTGAGATGGGAAGCAGGCCTGGATTTGGCCATGTGGCCCAGATGTTTTGGGTTTGATTTATTTGTTTGCTGCCTTTCCTGATGCCTGCTGCTCTGCTCTGGAGGATCTCAGCTTTTGTTAGAAGCAAATTAAAATGAATAATAAAAGAAAAAAAAACCAACAGGGAAAAAAAAAGAAGAACAGAAAGTGTTGGAGGAAGCAGTGACATTTGGAAATGTACACGAGGCAACGTGGTGATGTTTGCTTCAGTCTGCTGAAAGCTGGAGACAACAGCTTGGAGGAAGATGGAGGATCTCCCTCTTGGCTGCCATCCCTTTCCTCTGCTGCATCCCCTGATGGGCTGAGCTCACTGCCTTTGCTCTTTCCCCCTGCAGCCACTAAGTGGGTGCTGGATGGCATTTGGATAATAACCAGACCTGAGGATTTCACTCAGTTCTGGGAGCTGTGCTGCAGAGGCTTGACATTTCTGGAGGAGCAGCCAAACTGGAGGAGCTTTGCAAGTCCTGCACAGCCCTGGGCTGAGCATCCACCCACCGAACACTGAGGTGGTGCCTCAGCTTTGCATCCCAGTGAGGTGGAGCTGGGGAAAGCATCATCAACTCCAGCCTTGCATAGGAAACAGGGTTTAACAGCTCCCTGCCTGCACTTCAACCTCTATAATCAACACAAGCATTGATCAGAGTGAGGTGCAAGCTGAAAAATTCAGGTCCCAGCCCAAAATATGAATGTGCCAGAACTTGTGTGTGTAGTTCTGGAGCTGGCATCTGACTCATTTGCAAATAGGGACCCTCTAAAATATGGATCAAGGTTAGAATTCCTGTCCCTCCAAAATTAAAGACTGAAGAAATTCTGAGAACTCAATGTTTTGGTTCTGGGCCATCTGAGAAGGGTGAAGTATGTGTTTTAAGTGTTTTGTTGAATAGGAAGAGACTTGAGCACATGCTTAATGTTATTAAGTGCTTAACTGTTTTTGTTGAATCAGGGCTCCCCTCCCCAGCTTTTAAAGTCAATTCTAAACCCTTAGGCTGCATCTGAAAGGATTTGGAAAAGAAGTGGCATCCAGATACTGCTGGGTGTTTGACTGCTGAGCTCTGCATTCCTGCTTTGAAGGCTGGTTCCTCTGAATCTGCTCTTGTTGCTGTTCCAAACCATCTCCACGGCTTGTCCCTGCCACCAGGTGACTAAGGAGAGAGCACAGAGGTTATGGACATTTAACGCAGGCCCTGGGACAGCTCCTGGAGAAGTTTGGATGTCCTGCAGTTTCCATCAGTGATCCCAAGGCAGTGTGGTAACACCAGGGTTGCTGCCTGAGGGGTTTGCTTGTCTCCAGGACCCTCTTCAATCCCAGCAGGGACTGTTAGGATTCACTTTTAACTTTCTCTGTAGCTCAGACCAAGAAAAAAACTCACCTAGGATTCCTTCATCAAACATCTACTTGCTGTGTGAGCCGTGTCTGTTTTTAAGGCATCACCTGAAGATAAAGGCTTAAATTTATAAACCAAAATGTTTAAATAAATAAATAAATATTTTAAAAACCCCAGAAAGCAAACAAAAGAAAAACCAAAAAACAAAACAAAACAGAACAAAACAAACAAACAAATAAAAAATAAAAAAAAAAGGAGAGAAAACAAAAATAAACCTAAAAGCAAAACAACTCTGTAGTTCACCTGGTCTAGTGGAAGGTGTCCCTGCCCATGGCTGAGGGTTTGGAACTGGATGATTTTTAAGGTCCCTTCCAACCCAAGCCATTCTGCTTCTGTGATTCTGTGATGCTGTTGTGCTGGCCCAGCTGAAGAGACCCTGCAGGCCTCCTGATGGCCTCTTTTGGTGCTTGTAACCAGCTTCCCCTTGCTGTGAGAGCCCCTGAAGTCAGGGTGGCTACAAGGAATGGGTGACATGAGCTAAGCTGGCTTGCTGTGATCCCAGGAATGCAATTGATCCCTGACCGACAGCAGGGAACTGAGAGTGGCTGCAGGCAGTGAGCTTTGCAGCCAGCAGACATGCTGCTGGAAACAAGGTGTCCCCAAAAATCTGCACCAAGAGGATGTGAACCTCACCCCCTGAAACAGTCTTTTGGTGGCAAAAAAGCTGGAGCTGTGCTTGAGAGGAATGAGGCTCCAGAAAAGAAGTGGAAAATAAAGAACTTTTCCTGCTTTACAGGTAGAAGAGTATCTGAGACCAGGATGGAAATAGATGGAAAACTTATGCACAGATGAAAGGCTTGAAATGAAATCCATTATGCATGAGACTAACAGTTGGAATCTGAGAAGCACTGGGAGGTAATCATCTGAAAAGTGGGAACAGTTCTGGGCAACAATACCAGCCCATTGCAGGGGCATCCAAAAGGTTCCCAGAATCTGCCTTTGGAAGGAGCTGAAATTGCAGGGGTGGAGTGGCCTCTGGACAAACCAAGCCCTCCTTCCCCATGTCTTCTCCCAGGTCTGGAGGGCTCCTGGCTCAGTCCAGGGCAGGGCTGTCCCATGACAAGCAGTGCCATATGAGAGAGGCTTTGATTGGCAATTTTGAAATGGAATAACATCCCCAGTGATGCCTTGCTGTGTTCCAGGCTGTTTTTCTATGAAGAAACAATCCTGTCTGCACATCTGATGGCAATGCAGCAAATGGTAATGTAAAGATGCAGCGTGCCCTGAATGAACAGTTCAGCTGTGAGAATCAGATCAAAGTTTTTGGGCCAATAATTTCTGGAAATTGAAATGCCATTCTTTCCTCTTGCAGGTTTGCAGGTGCCTGGGTTAATAGAAAATGCTTTCTTCCAGGACAAAAGCTTTCATTAGAGAAGATTAAAAAGTGTTATTCCCTCTTATGCCAAGATTGATAAGAGGGTCAACACTGGAAAAAAACCCCATAAGCCAGCAGAAATTCAGGTACCTCTGCAGGTCAGTTTGCACCTGACTTCAAACCCAGCCTTTCACAGAACCACAGAATCATTTAGGTTGGAAAAACTTTGAGGAGTCAGGCAAACATAAGGACGGAGTGACACAACATACAGGGAAGAACTGCAGGAATAAATGTTCTCATGGCTGGGGCCAGAGCTGCTCCCATCCTGCAAGGTGGGAAAAGAGTTGCACAGGTTTCTCAAAGGAGAATGGAGCTGACCTGTGGGTCATTCTGTAAAACCTGCAGCTCTTCAGCTCAGATTTTAAGGTGAGGCTCAGAAGCTGGCAGCAAGAACCTCCAGAGCCCTTTCAGACCCTGCTGGTTTTGTGCCCTGGGCTCTGTGGCTGCACATCTGACCTTCCCAGCTTTATGGGACTCACTGATGCAAAGCCTGGGGCCAGTGACACCTTCCTGCAAGAGCTCTGTGTTTGTTCTCCTCAGAGCAGTGGAAAAGGCAAAATGATTTATGGTTTTGGGTTTTTTCAGTGGTTCCCTGACCCTCTGTTGTTATACACTAAAGAGACTCACTCCTGTTATTTCCTCTGAGTATTTTGCCCAGCTCCAGGCTCCCACCATGTGCCAGCTTCAGCTGAGGGGTCCCAAGGCCATCCAAAGAGCACAACTGCAGCCACCTGTGCCTTCATCACAGGCAGTTTGAATGCACGTTGTACTGCAGGTTATGTCCTTTTTTTCCCTGGAAAATTCCTTCTGTTGGGAATTACTCCCAGGCTGTCTAAATCTCAAGTTGTAATTGAAGTCCCAGCGGCTGATTGCTGACAGTTTAATAGGTATTCTTTCACAAAGTCCAAGGTGCTGAGGGCTGTCCCCAGCTCAATGTGCTCAATGAACACTGGCAGCATGGGTGTATGAAGGCATTAAACTAAGCAGAAGTTCATGTCTCCAAATTTAAGCACTTTAAAAATACATTTAAAGGACAAGAAAAGGAGTCAAAACACAAGAACACCAGACATGATATTGTAAGGATGATTTGGAAGTAACTGGAACAGAACTCAACTGACATCATCTGCTTGGTGATGAGGGGGGAAAAGGTGGGAAAGGAAGTGTCACTTGGAATAGTCCAGCTCTGACTTATTTGAAGTGTCCATGAGCCTGAGGAGGGAATGCAGCCCCATCAGTTAGCATCAGGGCATGATGAATTAGGTGATTTGCTGAAATGCTGGTGAAGTTTCTTTATGGTGAACTACAAGTGTGGTAGCTTCAAGCTCTGGTTCTTGTCAGCTGTGAACATCATAAGTGACACTGGTTTGTTGAACTCCATTTTCTCCCTCCCTGTGCTGTCCTTATCAGACCTTCTCTTATCCTTAGAACACAGGTTAAAACAGAGCTCATCTTGCTTGGCTTTCCTTGAATCACAGAATGGCAAAGGTTGGAAAAGATCTGGAAGATCTCTGAGTCCAACCACATACACAGCACCACTGTGTTCACCACTAACCCATGTCCCCAAGTGCCACATCCACAACGCCTTTTGAACACTTCCAGCACCCCATGCTGCCCTGGGCACTCTGTTCCAATGCCTGACCACCCTGTCAGTGAAGAAATTTTTCCCAATATCCAATCTAAACCTACCCTGGTGCAACCTGAGGACATTTCCTATGGTCCTGCCTGGCTACAGCCTCTTTTAAGATGGTTGTAGAGAGTGAAAAGGTCACCCTTGAGTCTTTTCCACTTTTCCATCAAATTTTCTCACAGATCTTCCTTAGTCGAGGGACTAGAAGTAAGTTTTACATCCCCTTTGCTGGTGTGACACCTGGCAGGCACTGGGCATTGCTGAGCAGCAGTTACACCTTGCGGGGCTCAGGGCTCACTTCTCCACAGGTTCTGCATGAAGTGGGTCTCTCGTGGCCCTGGGGAGCACCACAGTGCTGGAGGCAGCAGTGGGTGATCCAAAACCAGCCCTTTTCCTGACACAGCAGATGGGCTGCTGCTGTGAAAAGGAAATGAATGTCATTGCATGGCTTGTAGTCTGACAGGAATGTCTGGAGAAGCTCTAATGTTGCTTCCCCACAAGCAGCTGTTGTCTGCATCCTCTTCCATGGCCTCCTGGGTGACTTCTTATTTTGAAAACAGTCCATCCTTCCTTCCACATTCCGTCTGGATGGAGGTTTTTGCTGGAGGGTTTCCTGCCCTTCTCCCCATTCCTGCACAGCTCTGCTGTCTCTGTTGTGCCAGCACAACTGCTCACCCTTAAAAGTGGATCACTGAAATATCAGCAAAAAAGGAAAGAAATTATTTTTTTTTTTTTAAACTCAGACCAGAATAGAGATCTATTTTCCAGCCACACTCCCAGCACAGCTGGTGGAACAATGCTCTGCAGCAGAGGAGCAGCAGAAAATGCCCAAATGAACAGTCTGGAGCAAGGAAGGGCAGCGCTGCCCTCGCTGGATCCATCACATCTCCTCCTCTCCTGCATCAGCTGAGGGGAGTTGGACCCTCACAGTGACCCCCTGGGAAATGTCTTTTGATGGGACACCACAGCCACAGCAGATGAGAGCCAGCCCTTGAGAAACTGGGCCCTAGAGGGACCTAATCAAGCTGCCAGGGGTTCCCAATGCAGCAGTTTTTGTCACAACAGTACAAACGTGGCAGTGTTTTGACAGGCTGGGGCAGTGCTTGTCATCTGAATACCGTGAGTTTGTGTTAAAGATTCTATTCCACTTTCCAAGAATCTGGCCTCTGCGCCTTGTTGACAGCAGGGAAATGTTTCAGCGCTGTACAAATGCAAGTAAATAAATGCAGAAGGTTGAAAATGCATCATAGGTATGCTGCCGTTACCTAGCACCCAGAGAAATTAGTTTTGTTTGACAAAAAATGGAAACACCGCCAGGATATTTTGCTCCAGTTTAGCTTGTTTGCTAGAATTGTTTGTGGTTAGTAATGAGCACAAGGTTCACTTGTAATAATAATGTAACCATGGTAATATGATAACACAGGCTGATGCCAGGCTGATTTGCTGATAAGATTTATGCCCTATTATATTCTCCAATGCAATTAAGAAATACTTGGACAATTAACATTAGAATAGATTAAAATAAAGGATCAGACAGCTGTGGGTCTCAGGCATAGTCCCCAAGTGTTTGTGTCACCCTGCTGTGTTTCAATGAGCAAGGAAAGCATTTGCTTTCATTTCACCAACAGGGAATTGTCATGTTCCTCATTTTTTCCAATTCCTACACTCATTTTAGTGTGACAGGTCAGAAATGAACCTAGGAGAGGCAACAAGTGTTAATTGGCCTCATTCAATCTAAATTGAATTTGATGATCAGCAGGGTGAAAGACAAATGTGTGGGTTGGGATGTAGGGGTTTGCTCGCAGTGGGAAGGAAATGACCAGGAGATGGGGGTCAGAATCTCTCACCCCTTGCCCGTGTGTTGGGAGTTCACTGTGCCAACCACTACTTTCCCAGGACTCCTTTTATATCACCAGGGGCAGCTCTTTCTTGTCTTGTAAGCTCTGTGGGGCAGAGATCATCTCTTCATTGCCCGTCTATGAATCCTGAAGGAACGCAGCATTTCTACCACTTAATAAAACAAGCACAGGAGATGAGGCAGGATAATCACGAGAGATGAGCCATTTCATAACCGCCTCTGTAGCAGACGGAGTTACATCTCTCACAACATCCTAGCAACAGAGCTCCTCAATCATCAGCTCTTCTCCTTACCTGCACACATTTCACTGCCTCACTCCTTGCTGTTTCCAGATTCAGTGGGGAATCTGGGATCATTTGTGGAGAATTTAATCCAAATACCCCAGTGAAGGGATAGCAGCTTTCCAAAGGAGTGTAAGAGCAAGTCCTTCAGCTGTTGCCATAAGCCAGGAGATGAATGGAAGACAATTTTGGGCTATTTTTTTTTTCATATGAGAGTCCTATTATTCAGCCCTTGCTAAGAGTTTTGAGATGTTTGATTTGCTGAGACAAACCAAACATCTCAAAACTCCAAAGGTCCAGGCAGAGCTAATATGGGGACTGGGGCCTCTCTCTTCTCTCAGATTGGTTTTTCTTTGGGATGATCTACTGCAGTGTAACTGGGAAGGGAGAAACCAATCTCAGTCTCTTGTTTCCTCATGTGCTTAAAACCCCCATTTTACTTAGGATGATACCTATCCCTTTCTCCATCTTCTCATTTTATTGTCCCCTCTTGCTGCTTATGGGCCCTTCATTTTGCTGTTTTCTGAGTGGCTTCCTGAGTAAATTAAAAGCCCTGTATTTTATGCTCATTCTCTTTGCTTTCTCCTGCCTTCATACCCTGCCTTTCCAGGCTCTCTCCTCCCTTGTCTCCATGACCTGCACTCTGCTGAGCTGTATCCTAGCTCTCAAATAGTCTGTGGCCCTCCCCTCCCTTGTTTTGTCCTAGGTGATGCCTTGTTTTCCTTCTGTTATTCACATAAATTGTCATTTCTTGCTGGCTGCTCAATTTCACATCTCCTCCTTCCGTGCTGTCCAGCCTCCCCAGTCCCACTGCTTCCCAGGCACCTCATTCCTTCCTCTAAGGGGAAAAAGCTCAGTTTCTCTCCATCAGATCCTCCTTCCCTTCCTCCTTGCTGATCCTATAACCACTTGGTGAGCCTGGTTCACTCCGAGCTGTGCTCTCCTCTCTCTGTGATGTAGGGAGTTGACTTCTGGCAGCTCCTGTGTTTCTTTTCCTTTCAGGAGCTAATGCACTGTGAAGGATGAACACAGAAATGTCAGCAGAGAGCCCAGCACCTTATACTCCTCAGAGTGGAAGAGGTGACTTGGGAGGGAGGAATCAGGCTGAAATCTACCAGATCATAAGCTGCAAAATAAAAAAAAATCATTAAGACAGATTTTATTCAGCTGTATTTTATTTTGGAAGCAACATACATATTGTACAGTGCACAACAGCTCAGAAGGAGCTGAAATAGCTTTGCATAAATATTGCATGAAGCTTTGTGTGCAAACACATACAAGGCACAGAGCTATATGCAAAACCTGGCTACAAAGGGTGAAGGAAAATGTGGAAGCTTTTGCTTCCATATCTGGAGAGCTTCTGATGCTCTTGGAAAAGTCACTCTGCATTGCAATACAAGTTTCAGCATCAACATGTTCAGGGATGCTGTGAGCCAAGATCCATGCAAGAGGGAAAGCCATGGAGTGTGTTTTTAAGTCAGGAGGGATGGCCTAAATGCTGTGGGGCAGGGGTTGAACCTACTTCTGGGGCTTTTATGGGCCCAGATACACAAAAGGAGTAGAGACACAGAGGTCCAGCATGTGGCTTCTTTTTATTTCCAGTTTTTCTTAGCAACCTCAGGTGGGCTGGGATGATGTGGAGAGACCCGTGGAAAAGTCACTCCCAGTTCAAACTAAAAGATGACCATAGATGCCCTGCATCACCACAGCTGTGGGCTAAAGCTGCAAAAAGAAACAGAGATGGCTTTAGCTTCAACCATCCTCTGAACATGTGCCCTCACCTGCATCTGAGCCAGAATTTGGGAGAGCTGGTTTTAAGCTGCAAGAGAAAGTGGATGTCTTTTTTTGAAAGCACTTTACAGTGGTTTAAGAAGACTGTGAAGTAAGGATTTTGCCAGCTGTGGCTCTCAGGACAAGGACCCACCAGGTAAAGCAGGGGTATGGCACAGCACTATGTGTTGTGTGCTGCAAACAGCCAGGGAGTGAGGAGACAAATTCCATCTGAGATCTTCCAGTACCACTATAACAATCTTTTCAGGGATAGTGAGAAAGAGCATTTCTTTATGCTCATAATGTCCATGAGAGCTGCTGTACAGTGAGCTCACATCTTCCCAAACCAACCCCATATTGTGGAGGACTCAATGCTTGTTTCTCCCTCTTCCATTTTCTCCCCTTAGTACAAGTCTGCAAGTCAATTTTCACTCTATTTTGAAACTAACATTTTCTTTTTTTTCCCTTCAGCATCTGCATTCCACTCTCCGCCCCTTTCCACCACATGCCCATTGAAAACCTAATTGCAGATCCTTTGCTGCAATTAGCCTGCGTGCTGCTGCAAAGTTCACTTCATTATGGCTTTTTTGGACTGGTTTACTCACACAGGCTTTGAATCAATGCTCACCAGTGCTTTGATCCCTCTGCCCATGCCATGGTCAGCACCCCAGTGCAAGGACTTCCATGTTCTCCTCTGCTTTCCACTTTTCCCTCTCCTTACACCCTCACCTCTTCATGCCTGGATTTTTTTTTTTTTCCCCAGATGCATTATTTTTGTTCCTGGTTTGGATGGGCTGGTCTGTATAAACAGTGTTGGCTTTAAACTGACAGAGGGCAGGTTTAGATTAGGAATCAGGAAGAAGTTCTTCCTTGTGAGGGTGTGAGGCACAGGTTGCCCAGAGAAGCTGTGCATGCTCCATCCCTGGCAGTGTTCCAGGCCAGTTTGGACGGAGCTTGGAGCGGCCAGGTCTAGTGGACGCGTCCGTGCCCATGGCACAGCGGGGTTGGAACGAGGTGGTTTTAATATCTCAACTCAAACCGTTCTGCGATTCTATAATAATAATAACTCCGTCATCGCTCTGTGATGGTCCGTGACTACGCCGTGCAGGGCTCCAGAGGTCACGGATGTAGTATTTGGGAAGGTCAGCGGTTTGCACTCCCGCATCCCCCACCTTCCCGCAGCCCGCGGCGGGCGGAGGTGAGAGGAGGAGGAGGAAGATGAGGAGCGAGGCGACCACGGGCGTGGAGCCGGGGCCGGGCGGGGAGGAAGGCGGGCGGGAAGGAGGGATGAAGGAGTGGTGGAGGAGGGATGGAGGAGGGATGGAGGAGGGATGGAGGCGGGCGGTGGGCGGGCGGGGGGCGGCGGCAGCCGGGGAAGCAGCCGGGCGCCCCGCGGACCATTCGCGACCGGCGGCGGCGGCAGCGGCGGCATCGGCGCGGGGCTCGGCGCGGTGCCCCCCCGCGGGCAGGGCTGGCAGCGGCGGCCGCCCCTCCCCGGCGATGAAGGCGAGCCCCGTGGCGAGCGCCGCGGCGGCGGCGGGGCCGGGGCAGGCGGCGGGGGCAGCCGCGGGGGCGCCGCGGGAGCCCGATGCGCGCTGGCGGGAGAAGGGCGAAGCGGAGGCGGAGCGGCAGCGCACCCGGGAGCGGCTGGAGGCCACGCTGGCCGGGCTGGGCGAGCTGGAGTACCTGCGGCAGCGGCAGGAGCTGCTGGTGAAGAGCCTCCTGCTGCGGCGGCCGGCGGGAGCGGGGCCCGGGGCGCAGGGCGGCCGCGGAGAGCCGCCGGGAGAGGGGCCGCCGCCGCGCAGCCTGGAGGAGAAGTTCCTGGAGGAGAACATCCTCCTCCTGCGGAGGCAGCTGGTGAGCGGGGGCGGGGGGCGCCGCGGGATGCGGGCGGGGAGCGCCGGGGATGCGGGCAGGGAGCGCCGGGCGATGCGGGCGGGGAGCGCCGGGCGATGCGGGCAGGGAGCGCCGGGGATGCGCGACCGCTCGGTGCCCGCGTGTCGGTGTGACCTGCGGGTGCTGCTCGTGTCGGTGTGACCCGCTCGGTGCCGCCCGTGTCGCTGTGACCCGCGGGTGTCCCCGTGTCGGTGTGAGCCGCTCGGTGCCCGCGTGTCGGTGTGACCCGCTCGGTGTCCCCGTGTCGGTGTGAGCCGCGGGTGTGCCCGTGTCGGTGTGACCCGCTGGTGTCCCCGTGTCGGTGTGACCCGCTCGGTGCCCCGTGTCGGTGTGACCCGCTCGGTGTGCCCGTGTCGGTGTGACCCGCTCGGTGTCCCCGTGTCGGTGTGACCCGCGGGTCCCCGTGTCGCTGTGACCCGCTCGCTGTTCCCGTGTCGCTGTGACCCGCTCGCTGTCCCTGTGTCGGTGTGACCCGCTGGTGTCCCGGTGTCGGTGTGACCCGCTCGCTGTCCCCGTGTCGCTGTGACCCGCTCGCTGTCCCTGTGTCGCTGTGACCCGCGGGTGTCCCCGTGTCGCTGTGACCCGCGGGTGCCGCCCGCGGAGAGGCGAGCAAGGAGCAGGGCAGCCCCGCGGGCGGCACCCCCGGCCCGCTGTCACCCGGCACGGCGCGCAGGTGCGGGCGGGCCGGTGACAGCTCGGAGGCGGCCGGGTCGGAGGTGCCGGCGTTGTGCCGGTGCCGCACGGCTCCCTTCGGGTCCCGGAGCCGGGCCGGCGGTGCCGCTTCCATTCATGGCAAGAGAGGCGCCGCCGTTGCCATGAATGGAAGTTGGGAGCCGGCTCCGGGTCCAGCCCCGAGAGGAGGCAGCGGGTGCTCGGGCAGCGCCGGGATCGGTCCCGTAAAGAAGGGATGCTTTTGTTGGAGGACGCGCTGTGGAGCTGGTGTGGGAAGAGATGGAGGGCGGCATGAAGCGGCAGATCATTTTTCAATGAAAATAGCGTACAGCTGTGCCTGGCGCTCTTTGTGCGCGGCTCAGCATTTGCTTTCACCCAGGGAGAAGTTGGATTGCGTGATTTATTTCCCTGATTTTTTTCTTTTCCCCACCCCCCGTTTTTCCTCCTTTCATTTTTTTTTTTCCTTCTTATTACCCTTTTGGTTTAGTTAGGTTAGGGTTATTTCCCTTTTAAAAAGATATTTTTTTTTTTCCTGCTGAGAAGAGGCTGGCTGGCGGCCGAGAGCCGTAGTGAAGGACCACGGAATCATTACTCAAAAAAAAAAAAAAAAAAGTCGGGGGTTTGTGGTAGCACTTTAATTTGTGCACTTGACATTGCAGATTGGAACCAGATGCGGTGCTGACTGGGGGAGGGGGCGCTGGTGGCAGTAGGTGGCGCAGCGAAGTCATCCCTTGAACCCATCACCTCCTCCGGCCTGGCTGCCAGCCAGCCCTGGCTCCCGCAGGAATGGGGGAGAAGGCTTGGGATCACCCCTTTGGTTCTCCAAAGGATGGCCTTGAACACCAGCGCATCTTCCACCAGTGCTTGCCAGCGCTTTTAGCATTTGCTCTCCCTTTGCCCAAGGCCAGGCTGGACAGGGATCTGAGCAACTGGTCTAGTGGAAGGTGTCCCTGCCCATGGCAAGGAGGTTGGAACAAGGTGATCTTTAGGGTTCCTTCCAACCCAAACCCCTCTATGAATCTATAGTTGTGTGACTGGTCCACTCTCTGGAAAAGATTATCCTGGATTTAATGGGTTCAGAACTAGTCCAGCTATGAGCATCAAAACTCAAAACTGCAATGAATGTGTCAGAGCACCCCTGGGTGCCAGTCAAATGATGCACTTGAAGCAACAAAAGTAGATGAAGCTTCCTCCTGCCTCCTCCCCTTTCCCCAAAGCCAGAGCAATTAAAGGGTATGAAGCTGAACAGATGATGGATAAGCAACATTATAATACACTGGGGGAAACTGATTGTGTTGACCGTGGGTTAATGAGTGCCTTGCAAAATAATTTCTTATTGCTTATTTTATGCCATCAAATTACCTTCATAAATAGCCTTAAAATTCATCTCACAGCAATTTCATACAATTATAATGGGAGAAGAGGAAGAATTACTCTTCCTTCCTGCTGCACTGCAAAACTAATAAAAGGGCTGTGATCCCAGCCCTGGGAATCTCCCTCTCTGGATGGTGGACTCTGAGCTCATAATGTGCAGCAGAACAAGGCGGTTCCCACACCACGGGCACTTGTTGGCAGAGCTGTTTGGTGCCATTGTGCGAGCAGATGTGATCTCTGAGTAACACCAGTGTGGTGGGGAACGTGCCCTGCTCGGCTGGCACGGCCGTCCTTGCCCGTTCCATGTGCACAGGTCTGCTTGGGCCCTATCACACAATCCAGCTTTGTTCTTCCAGCTGTGGTCAGCGCAGCCCGTTGGCCTTCCTGAGCTGTGGAGCATGCTCCTCATGCAGAACTGGCTGGAACAGGCTGGGATGAAGTGCCTGCATAATTTTTCACTGAAGTATTTATCCAGAGCATCCATCTAAAATGTCAGGGCTTTGTTTGGTTTTTTTATATAAAAGAATATAGAGGAGGTGTTTCACAAGGCTTAGATGGAGAAGTCTGTTTGTCCTTGGGACCCTTTCACATCTACCCCACTGAAGGAGCTGATGTTCTTTGTCCTCTTCTTTTGCAGAACTGCTTGAGGAGGAGGGATGCTGGGTTATTAAATCAGTTGCAAGAGCTGGATAAGCAAATAAGTGATCTCCGCCTGGACGTGGAGAAAACGACAGATGAACACCTGGAGACAGACAGTCGTCCAAGTTCAGGTAAGGGCAGTGCTCAGCAAAATCCAGCCTCCCTTGGGACCTGGAATTAAACTGGCTGTAGATTTTAGTGCTGGGGTTTTCGGTACTGCAGCAGTAAATGTCTACATCTCGTTCACACTCTGATAATTAATCCCTACTAACAGAGTTCACTGACCACTGGAAAGGCTGCTGTTTGCTTCTTTCAGAGGAGCATTTCAAGCTTAATTAGATTTTTAGTGTTTGGGGCATTTGTTTTTTCAAGGTCACCTTCACATTAGTTCGAAAAGTTCCAATTGTCCTGTATATTATGGAGGAGGCTGAAGGAAAAATGGTGAAAAGAAGCACCACCATCAGGAGGAAGATATCAAAAGTGATCATACAGCCAGAAAGGAGCACGGAATCAAACAATTTGATCCCCCATATATTTAATTTCATCTCATTCTAACTGTGTTGAAGCCAGTAAGGGCTATTTAACAATGGGGAACCTTTCCTAGAGGCCCCTAGACTTGTTCTGAACAAACCAACAAGTGGAGAATCCTCCAACAAGGAATTGTTAAAGCCATTGCTAATTTCTAGTCTGAATCTGACTTGTTCCAGCACTGATATTTTTATATCCTTTTTTCCCCTGAAGAAAGGTCTTTTCTAATACCCAGCTTTTCCTCCTCTTGGAGGTGCTATACATTACAATTCTGGCTTTTATTTGATGAGCTAAACAGGTCAAGTTCTTGAAGTCATTCATTTTAAGGCATTTTTCCAAGCTCCTAAATAGCTTGGTGGCCTCTTTCCAATTTTTTAGCTTTGTTTTATGCATGCTGGATTCAAGGACTGGGCTCACCGTTCCAGTGTTTCTTACCAGGGCCATGTAGACTGCTGAAGTCATTTCCCTGCTGCTATTCATTAGCCCCTTTGTACATCCAACAATCTCATTAGCTTTTTTTTTTTTTTTTTGCCATATCATTAAGCTTGATTGAGCTGCTTTTCCATGCTGACTAAGCCCTTTCCAAGATTATTGTTTTCCAGGATGCATCCCCATTCTGTAGGCATGCTCTGCATCCCTTACTCCTAAATGAACAATTTAAATTTTGGTGGTGGTATGTAATTTTTCCTTGAGTAGTCCCAGTTTACCAGGAAATTAAATTTGCTGCATCTGCACATTATTTACCATTTTTCTTCTTTCTTGTAATCCACAAATATTATGTTTACCTCCAGAACTTTGAGGAAAGTAATGGATAGCATTGGGCCCAACACTTTTATAGTTAAGTAATAGTTGGAGAGTCTGTCTTGGAAGTATAACAGTCTATTAAATGAGTGAGCTGCCAGACACAGCCTGGATCTTTGTTGCTAAAATCTGAAAATCCCTGAAAGGGTTAGAACCCCAACCCTTGTAAAATAAAAAAAATTCCATATGCTAAGATAAGTTCTGCTGTTTTAGGTGCTTTACTTTCAAACAAAGTAAATTCATGGCAATAAGGATATTACTAAATTGTTGGCTGTTTTTGGGGTGACTGAATGAAATCCCATAACTACTTATGTTAGAGTAAGCCAACTCAAACACCAGCTTGACTGCCTTTCTAGGGACACAAATAGTAACTTTGTGTAGACATAACTAATATAAATCCAAACTCTTATTTTTATAGGGTTTTATGAGCTGAGTGATGGAGCTTCTGGATCGCTTTCCAATTCATCTAACTCTGTCTTCAGTGAGTGTTTATCCAGTTGCCATTCTAGCACTTGCTTTTGCAGCCCTTTGGAGGCAACACTGAATATCTCAGATGGACGCCCTAAATCTGCAGGTATAGTAAAAGCAGGTGGAATACATCATACTCCAGGAGGTGGCTTTGGCTTTGGAAATACTGCCTCAGGAGTACCTGGGTTGGATTAACCCTTCTTCCTTTCATGTGCCATATTATGCTCTGAAAAGATCCCAGTGCCTCTCACGTACATGGGTCATGAGGCAGGACTGTTTGCCCTGCACTGCTCCAGCTTTGCACATGAATATGTAAACACATAAAAATGGCATGTGAAGATCTGGCAGCTGCTCTACCCAGCAGAGGGCAGTGGTACCTGTACACAGAAACACATCAGTCAGCTGATTTCTCTTTCTTTAGAAAAGCATTTTTAGTGAATAGCAATAATTAACGATAGCTCCTAGCCATGTCAGCATTAAATGTCAGCACAGAGCAGGGAGCTGGCTGCAGGTTTTAGGGGGTCAGGGCACACATTTTTAGCAGTCATTTTGTCAATTCTGATTGTCCTTGACCCCAGGTGAGCATGGTGAGGTGTATTCTGCATTTATAGACAGTATAGACACATAGACATCATGAACAGGCCAGGTACATTTTGTGTCTTTGGCAAAAAGCTGTGAACTTTCCTTGGACACCAGACTAAAGCTGCAAGCCTTGATTTGTGGGATGTTTCATTAGGAAGGCCTCCTCTCTTTTCCAGAAGAGACTCTTCAATAGGGCTGCTGTGATCCAGTGTTACTGCAGACATTTTCAAAAGCTTTAGCTCATTCTGGGCTGGGGAGAATGATTCCAACCACAGTATTTCCACTTTGCATTCTGCTCTTTAAGGTTAATTTATAGTGATTTGTTGTGAATCAAGGACAGAATAATTCATGCTCTTGTGTTTCTGAACTGAGAAAATGCAGCCTGGAATACATTCATTCTGAGATGCTGACAAGTCCTCTAAGTTTTCCTGTGAGCAGCTCGAGGTAATTTAATGCTCCCTGTTGTAAGGTATATGTGATCTTCATGTGCCATACATTAAAACAAGAACAAAAAAAAAAACCACGCAAAGAATTCCAGCTGATTGCATTGCTGTTTTTTCTGTATACATCACAAAAACATATACCTCTCATGATTCATACAGCCTCACTTTCAGGGATGAAATTTCACAAACTGACCGATTTCAAAAATATCTTTTTGTCAACATTCCTTGAAGCCAACATAGAATTTAGGAAATGCAGGAAAACTGAGAGGTGATCTGGAGGAAGTTTATACTCTTAACTTCCCTATTCTTCCTCTCCTGCTCACACAGGAACATCATCTCTATCAGCAAATTTCATCAATGCCCATGAGACCTCTTTGAAATAAGCCTTAGATAAGTGATGAGCACTGAGCATTCCAATCAGAAGTTGGATGGCTGAAGTTTCCAGCCCAAGGGCAGAAAACAGGACTGGCAGAGGATCATTCAGATTGTACCCCTACCCAAGAAGGGCAACTTAAGCTTAAAAAATAATAATAATCTTAGGTGCTTGGGTGGAAGCCCTGCTCTTAAGGTCACTTACCTCTCTAGTAAGCTCCTTAGCCATTAATTAGCCATTAAATCTGACTCATGCCTCGTGAAATGCACTGGATTTCTCTGGCAGAACTCTCTTTGCAGAGCCAAGACTAGGATGTCAGCTGGATTGACCTGCACTCCTTGTACTTGTGTGAAAACATGAGCCTGTTTCCCATTCTTTAACCCCTTATCACTCAAAAGGAGCATCTGTTATTACTATTAGCATTGCTATAAATATTATTATAATACTAGTAGTAACAATAATAAAAACAACAATAAAATTAAGTCTGGATTTTTTTTCCTGACCCAAGACATGCTTGAAAGAATCCAGAAGTGAAATTTGTCAATAAGCTACAAGAATTAATTGTTCTTTTGTCTGTATTTTTTATGTTTCTCTTTGGATTTAAAATTCATATATGCTGAGGCCTGCAGAGAGTTTCACAGGTGACTGTGTAACAAGTAAGAGACCATTGCAGACTTCTGGGTGGCTTGAAAGGAAGATAGGAAGTTCTTAACAACCTGGGCACAGGTTTGAAACCAATGTACACGTTCTCATTAGCGCTGTGATTCTTATTGTTTTAACCATGTTGTCCTAGTGAGGTAAATCCCACAGAGATGCAGTGACAGGGAGACCCACAGAAGGATAGTGCTGCTTTTTGTATTGCTTGAACAGCCCCCCTGGTTGCAAAATTGCTGCTGCTGTAGCTAAAGCTTTGCATTGTGTGCCTAGATGGACCAGCGTCCTTGGCAGCACATTAAAACGTAGCACAGCTGTCCCTGGCAGGCTCTCTAAACTCTCCTAAAATGCCTTTCAGATCTCATAGGCTGGATGGACTATAATAAGGAAGGCCAGCATGAGGACCAGACCGCAGGCTCTGTCTGTCGCTCTTTATCCACACCGCACTCAAATTCCCTCGATGTCGTTGCAGATGTTCATCCCAAGTACCAGTGCGATCTGGTGTCTAAAAAACGGAACGACATCTACCGCTACCCCAGCCCGCCCATACCGTGGCTGTGCAGAGCCCCATGTTCCTTCTCCCGTGACTGAGAACCCCCAGCGAGAAGAAGAGAGGCTCGCCAGATCTGAGCGACGCTTGCACCCCATCCGAAACGGACTCGGGACAATCCACCAGCGCCCTTCCCCGCGCAGAGCTCCTGGCCGGCTCCGTGCCCTTCCACCAGCAAGAGGATAGACAGCTACATCTTAAGCCTGGTTCAGAAAAAGACTCACGCAGTAAGGACTAACAAACCCCGGACGAGTCTCAACGCCGATGCCACCAAAGGGATCTTGAGGCATGGGAGCATGCGTCCGCAGCCGGCAGCAATGGTGGCCCACGGCAACGTGGTGAACCTGAAGAGCTCCAAGCCGGTGTGTTTGCCTCCCAGTGGGGCTCCCGCCCAGACCACACAGCCCCTCCCCATTAAAGCAGAGGCCAAGGGAGCCGGCTGGGGAGCAGCTGGAGAGCAGGAAGGCCCCTTGCCAGCAGCTTTCCCACCCGCCACAACAACGGAGCTCCAGAGCAAGCACCTGCCACGGGCGCCAAACCGCACCACCGGAGCTGGGCCGCAACACCACGGGCACGGCCGGGATGGCCCCAAGGAGAACGGCCAGCTCTTTGCTGCATCTCCCAAAGACACCCCAGGGAAGCCAGTGGTGCTGCAGCCAGAGAACAGGGTCAGCCAGCCTCCCAAAAAGATCCTGTTGAAGAGCAGCTTGCAGGCCGCTCACCTCGTCATCGCTGTGGAGGAGAGGCCCGCTGGATTTCAAAAGCGAGGGCTCTTCCTCGCAGAGCCTGGATGATGGGCTGCTGGTGAACGCCCAGTACATCCCGCCCAGCAGCAAAGCATGAAGCTTCACAAAGGCACCCGCAACGTCAAGATTTTGAAAAGCTCTGCGTTGAAACACAGGTCCCACCTTGCCAACGGGGTGGAAAACAACTCACAGAGCTTGAGGGAGAAAGCCAAACTGGTCGGCAAGAAGTGCCGCTTCCCTGAGGAGTTGGATACAAATAAGAAACTGAAAGCCCCTCGTCGCGGGGGAAGAGAGGCGGCGGCCTGCCGCTGGAGCCGAGCCTCCTGGCCGGCAGGCCGGCCTGCACAGATCCGCCCTCCGGGCCCCATGGGCACGGCCGAGGAGGTGGGTGGCCAAGCCCAAGCACAAGCGTGCTGACCATCTGGGCTGGAAGTCCTCGGCGGAGATTTCCTACGAGGAGGTTCCTCATGGAGGGCAAGGAGGAACCGGCGGAGGGCGGGGGTTCACCCCACAGGTGCCCCTGCCCCATGTCAGCCCCGCATTGTGTGCCTAGATGGACCAGCGTCCTTGGCAGCACATTAAAACGTAGCACAGCTGTCCCTGGCAGGCTCTCTAAACTCTCCTAAAATGCCTTTCAGATCTCATAGGCTGGATGGACTATAATAAGGAAGGCCAGCATGAGGACCAGACCGCAGGCTCTGTCTGTCGCTCTTTGTCCACACCGCACTCAAATTCCCTCGATGTCGTTGCAGATGTTCATCCCAAGTACCAGTGCGATCTGGTGTCTAAAAACGGGAACGACATCTACCGCTACCCCAGCCCGCTCCACGCCGTGGCTGTGCAGAGCCCCATGTTCCTTCTCCCCGTGACTGAGAACCCCCAGCGAGAAGAAGAGAGGCTCGCTTGTGATCTGAGCGACGTTTGCACCCCATCCGAAACGGACTCGGGACAATCCACCAGCGCCTTCCCCGCGCAGAGCTCCTGGCCGGCTCCGTGCCCTTCCACCAGCAAGAGGATAGACAGCTACATCTTAAGCCTGGTTCAGAAAAAGACTCACGCAGTAAGGACTAACAAACCCCGGACGAGTCTCAACGCCGATGCCACCAAAGGGATCTTGAGGCATGGGAGCATGTGCGTCCGGCAGCCGGCAGCAATGGTGGCCCACGGCAACGTGGTGAACCTGAAGAGCTCCAAGCCGGTGTGTTTGCCTCCCAGTGGGGCTCCCGCTCCAGACCACACAGCTCCCTCCCCATTAAAGCAGAGGCCAAGGGAGCCGGCTGGGGAGCAGCTGGAGAGCAGGAAGGCCCCTTTGCCAGCAGCTTTCCCACCCGCCACAACAACGGAGCTCCAGAGCAAGCACCTGCCACGGGGCGCCAAACCGGCACCACCGGAGCTGGGCCGCAACACCACGGGCACGGCCGGGGATGGCCCCAAGGAGAACGGCCAGCTCTTTGCTGCATCTCCCAAAGACACCCCAGGGAAGCCGGTGGTGCTGCAGCCAGAGAACAGGGTCAGCCAGCCTCCCAAAAAGATCCTGTTGAAGAGCAGCTTGCAGGCCGCTCGCTCCTCGTCACCGGCTGTGGAGGAGAGGCCCGCGCTGGATTTCAAAAGCGAGGGCTCTTCCTCGCAGAGCCTGGATGATGGGCTGCTGGTGAACGCCCAGTACATCCCGGCCCAGCAGCAAAGCATGAAGCTTCACAAAGGCACCCGCAACGTCAAGATTTTGAAAAGCTCTGCGTTGAAACACAGGTCCCACCTTGCCAACGGGGTGGAAAACAACTCACAGAGCTTGAGGGAGAAAGCCAAACTGGTCGGCAAGAAGTGCCGCTTCCCTGAGGAGTTGGATACAAATAAGAAACTGAAAAAGCCCTCGTCGCGGGGGAAGAGAGGCGGCGGCCTGCCGCTGGAGCCGAGCCTCCCGGGCCGGCAGGCCGGCCTGCACAGATCCGCCCTCCGCTCCCATGGGCACGGCCGGGAGGTCGTGGTGGCCAAGCCCAAGCACAAGCGTGCCGACTACCGCCGCTGGAAGTCCTCGGCGGAGATTTCCTACGAGGAGGCCCTGCGGAGGGCAAGGAGGAACCGGCGGGAGGGCGTGGGGGTCTACTCACAGGTGCCCCTGCCCTACGTCAGCCCCTACGCCTACGTGGCCAGCGACTCGGAGTACTCTGCCGAGTGCGAGTCCTTGTTCCACTCCACCGTGGTGGACACGAGCGAGGACGAGCAGAGCAACTACACCACGAACTGCTTTGGAGACAGCGAGTCAAGCCTGAGCGAGGTGGAGTTTGTAGGGGAGAGCACGACCACCAGTGACTCTGATGAGAGCGGGGGCCTGATTTGGTCCCAGTTTGTCCAGACGCTCCCCATCCAAACAGTCACGGCGCCAGAGCTGCATGAAAATGCGGCCAAGGCCTTTGTCAAAATCAAAGCCTCCCATAACCTCAAGAAGAAGATCCTCCGCTTTCGGTCAGGCTCCCTCAAGCTCATGACGACCGTCTAGTGAGGTGACTTGGTGGAATGTATCTGCTTCTGCTTTTGGAAGCAAGGTGCTTTTTTTTTGTACATATTTCCACAGATTTTTTTTTTTTTAATACAAATATTTAAAACTTAAGGTAAATTATGTCACTTGTCTTCAGAACTTGGGTGGATACTAGTGCCTTTTATGTGGAAATAAAAGACCATTACACTTGTTTAAAAAAAACCAACAACACAACACTGCCATTTCAGTGGTGAACAGCCTCCAGCGCATGGTGTCAGAAGGCTTTGAGAAAAGGCTAAAATGTTTCTGGGAATGGATCCTCCTTGCCTAGTTTTTCCAGTTCTGGGTCTTACACAGGATATCGACAGCTTAAGGTCATAAGTTTTTAGGGAATAAAGAGGAGGGAGTGAGGGTGTTTCTTATTGTTTTTGCTTGTCCCTTTCTGCTGCTGCTGTTGCCACATCTTGAACTTTTTCCTTCTGGTACTCTAGTCTGTTTTTTTTTCTTTTCTTGTTGATTCTCTTCTTGAAACTCACTCCTGTCCTCCCCCAGCCTTCCCCCACCAGGAAAGGGCTCCTGTTCAATCTGTCTCCGAGGTTAAGTCGCCTTCCCTGGAGTGCACTCTGCTCCGATCTCCTGGGAGTCCCACTGCGGATGGCGGTGGTGTCCAGAGTAAACTGCAGCTGGAGCAGCTGACCAAGGCTTAGTAACTTCATTATATTGTGTAAAACTGCTTTTGAAAAAAAAAAAAAAACCCATATGCATGTCACGTGCATGAGTATCAGTAGTTTTAATATTCTTGTTGATGTCCAATTTACTGTACATCATCAATGGCTGTTTTTATATATATATATATCATTGTGTAAATTAATATAACACATCATATGCTGTAATAAACAGTCTGTTTTAATACTTTTTAAAGTTTGTTACATTGGTGCAGACCCAGTCAGTGCTTTTATATTGGTGTTGTCACCACTTAGATGTCCCCTGATGTGACCTGATAACGTTCCTTGCATTTAGCCATGCAGGAAAAGGGGCAAGTTTAAAATGCTGCTGTGGACGTGAGTTGTGCTTTGAGGGAATTGACTTGTCATGGCTTCTCTTGTTCTTCTCATAGCTTGCATTTTTCCAAGGGCAAGGTGAGATTTAGGAGCTCAGAGGCATCCTCAGGTTGTTGCTGACAAGCAGCTCATGTTTCAGAGCAGATGGAAGTATAACATTAATCCTGCTCTCTGTCTGGGTGCTTGCAGACTTTGGTTGGTACAACACAGGGACAGATGGTTGGTTTCTGTAACCAAATCGATCTGTGGGACACAACAGGTGTCCCCATGGAATGTCCAGTAAGTGAATCCCCAAGAGCTGTGTGCTCTGGGAGCTGGGCTGGGTGGAGGAAAGCACAGGCTGCCTGTCCGTGGTGCCCTCTGTGGCTTTGGCTGTTGGCTCTGTTACAGCCCTAGCAGGGTCATGGAAGGTGACAATTGGCTCCCACACTGGTCTCTGTCTCAGGTTCTTTCCACAGGACTGGAGAGGAGTCTGGCAGCAAAGGAGAAAAGAGCCATCCATAGGCAGCACTGCTTCCATTCACAACAAGGCATTTGGAGCTGCCTGGTGGGGAGGTTGGAGGTTTTGGGCAGGTTGAGCTGGTTTCTACATGTTCATCTTCTGCTTTGGCATCCACAAAGCAATGGACAAACAACTGGAGTGGGTGCTGTGGCTGGTGTGGATTTCAGGGATATGTGTGCAGCCTGTCCATTCCATAGCAAGGTCTGAGCAGAGCTTTCCTTTGGGGCTCCTCTGTTTCCTTCCTGCTGTCACCCACCTGAAAGGCAGAGCAGGTTTGGTTTTTTTCCCCAGGTTTCCTTGCATCACAAATGTGGGAAGGAAGGAATCATTCAGAATTAAACATCTCAGGGAGCAGCTTCTGAGACAGTGGGAACACTTTTCCTAGGAGGCACATTTTATTTTTTAATCTGCAGTGTAGTAAATCCCTATTTATAATGTTGCATATTATTATTTTCTGATTTGTGGTTTGTTTGTTTGTTTTTATAAGGAGTGGAAAATCACTTTTGGTAAGGGTTTTGCAGTAGATCACCAGGCTGTGGATTCAGTGACCCAGAAATTCCTTGCACTTCCACCTCCCGTGAAACAGCAAAAGCTGTAACTCCCCTTATCTGCTCATAACTTTTCTCTTACTTTATACATGGAAAGGCAACCTGAATATAATATATATATATATATATATGTATGTATGTATTTAAAAAATTATATATAATTCACCCAGAAATTGCTGGAAAAAGGCTGCCACTACAGAGAGGGGAGAGAAATAATGTTTGTTGTTAAATATGGCATTACTAAGCTAAGCAACAGCTTAAAGCCATCCCATTAATAACTGATGGGTGTTATATCAAACAAAGGGAATTTCTTGTGGAAGCTGGTAGTCTCTTTCCTAGAATATCTCTTAATCATGCCACATAATCTCTCTTTGAGTGAGAAAAACATGAGCAAATCCCTGTAAATCTCAAAGGTGTGGAAGAGCAGCAGAGAGGATCCTCAGCCATGCACTCTCTCTGGCTGTAAAGGAGCTGCTGGTGGAAAGACAAACCAATGCCCAGTGGCATTGATATGATGAGTTTTTAATTGCAGTGCTATAGCAGAATGCCTTGTACCAGGTGAGGGAGGCTGGCTTTCCAAAGTAAGCTGCTGAATGGTTTCTTTTCAGATAATTGAGTAAAAAAAGAAAATAAAATAACTGCCTAAATATTGCTAAGGCTGTATCAGCTGCAGCCACTGTATTCTGCAGTTCTCCTGTTGAATAGCTTAATGCCAGACTTGGAAATGGGCTGATGGTATCTCCCTCTTAATTGCATCTGAGTCTTTTCAGTTTGGGAAAGGAATTTTCCTTTTCTTATGTGATTTAGGTAAGCATCCAGAATCCTTTATCCAGGCCTATTTTTTTCTATCAACACCCAACCCCCTCCTTTTCTTCTTTTTTTTTTAACAACCGGTCTTAACCGTGCTGGAAAAGTACTTGATATGGTCCCAATACACAATACACATTCTCATCTCTGGTTCTGATTTAGGAAACACATCTGAGTTAGTAAGTTTTTGCAATGTTAGGTTGAAAAACATCTGCTGGTCTTGGAGACCAGTTGAATATCTGGCACTTCTTTAAGCTACCTGGCTTTCCAGTGTATTTTTCATGATGTTCACTTTTTAATTATCCCCAGTGTTTATGGTTGGTTTTGGAAATCTGAAGCGGGAACATTTCATTGCACTGGGAGCTGTTTCAAGGTGGGGGTAGGTGGTAGAGGGGAGTTTTGGGATTATTGTGCTCCTTATGTGCACAGGAACATAAAGGAACATGAGCAGAGCCCTTTGAGCTGGATTCCTTGTGGTTCAGATAATGCAGTGTTTCTGCACACCTCTGGAACGCCATCACTCCCACTGAGGGAATCAGCACCACACTCTGAGGGGATGAGTGTGTCCCTGGGCTGTCTCCCTTCCAGCAGCCTTTCTGGGTCTATCCTCTGCTGCCTCACCCCAGCCACCAGCTGTGGGTCAGCAAATAAAGAACCAAGCTGTGTCTGGTGTGTGTGGGGTCAGGGAGAGGCTCTGGCCTGGTGCCCAGACGTCCCAACTGCGTGGGGCCCCTGCTGTGGCCCTCCTGCTTGCTGTGAGAAATCCAATGTGCCTGTGGAGCAGGGGCTCAGACAGCTGGCTCTGAGGGAAGGGAGGAGTGGAGAGTCCCATGAATAGAGTGGCCTGATGCTGGTTCATCTGCATTTCCAGAAGAAGTGGGAAGAGAAGGTGTTTCAGCCTAACACCTCACTCAGTAAGTTAGACTGGACTAAATGGAGTCCTCCCAGGGACTCTGCCTCATTTCTTCCAGAAAAACCTTCTGACCAAGTCCTGTAGGAACTGGGGACAAGAGATGAGCTTCCATTCCCCAGGTCTGGGTTTGGCCTTCCACAGCACAGGCCCTGCTTGCAGAGAGCCTGTAGGTCCCAGACCTCTGCAGCTTTCCCCTGGTCTTGGAGCTTCAGCAGGAATCTCTCCATCCCTCACAAGTTTTCTGCTTTTCTCATGGCTTGGGCTTCATGCTGGATAAGCACTGCAAACAGATTCTCCACTGCAGTCCTGTGCCTTCAGTAATCCCAGATCTGTTTGTTGGCTCAGAGGATGGTCAGGCACTCCTGAGGTGGCAGCCAGCAAAGCCATCCCTGAGGGACCTGCACCCCTTCCTGTCACAAAGGGCAGCAAAGGCTTGGATGAGCAGTGGTGGTCGCTCGGCAGGTGACTCACCACGCTGGGCATGGCTTTCCCCAGGCACGTGGCTCTTCTTACAAGAGGGAACAAGGACGTTTTGAAAAGCAAAAACACTAAATACATTGTTAATAGCTAACTTCAGAGTATGTACCTTTGGAGTAGCCAACAAAAATCATCATGACTGAGCTGCTAATGCAAAAAATTGAACCTTTCTCAGTTTAACATTACGGAAGGAAAACTGTGGCGAGGAACAATTGATGCTGGAGCATATCCAGAGAAGGGCAATGGAATGGATGAAAAGACTGGACTAGAGCAGAAGTATTGAGAGAAGTGGCTGAGGGGGCTGGGAGCCTCAGCCTGGAGAAAAGGAGGCTTAGGGGAGACCTTATCAACCCCTACCACTCCCTGAAAGCAGGGTGGAGCCAGGTAGGGTCAATTTCTTCTCCCAATTAGCATGCAATAGGACATGAGGAAATGGCCTCAAATTGCACCAGGGGAGGTTTGGATTGGATATTAGGAGAAAATTCTTCACTGAAAGGATGTTCAGGCAGTGGAACAAGCATCCCAGGGAAGTGGTGGAGTCACCACCCCTGGAAGTGTTCAAAAAGTGGCACTTGGGGACTTAATTTAGTGGTGAACAAGATGGTGCTTGTGTTAAGAGTTGGGTTTGATCTCAGACGTCTTTTTCAATCTTAACTGTTCTATGATTCTATGAGTTGCTTTGGGGTTTGAAAATTCTCACAGTTGTGGAATGAGGGGAGATACATAAAAACCAGGGGGATCTATTTAAAAGGGATACTAGAAAGTGCTTTTTTACACAGCAGGGAATTTCTTTCTGCTGGAAATAGTGAGATGGATGTAACATCAGCAAGTTCAGAGGGAAAGAGAAGGTAGGAATGGATGTGCTCTACCAAGATTGTGGATGCCAGGAAGAGTGTGAGGTGACTGGACTGTAAACAGTGGCCAGGCTTGTGTGCTCCTCCCCAAGACTGTCTTTTCCTGCAGCTGCTGAAGCACCATTAGCTGGGAAAATGCACCATCCTGCTGACCCAGCAGACCATTTTCTGTGTTCCTCTGATCTTGAAGTACCTAATGGGAACTGTCTATGCCGTTGAATTTTCCTCACTCTAATATTTATTAGTCTTTTGCCCTCCCAACTTCTGCTGAAGGCCAGTTTTGCATTGCTTTGCCAAGCAGTTCACTTTCCATGCTTGGCTGATGGTGACATGCATTTATCCAGGCTATGGACACATGGTTTTGGTCACTCTTGTCCTCTGGCACAATAAATTCATCCACCCTTTCAGGCAGGCACTCTAAATCCTCTGTTATGGTGAACAACATCCCCTGTACCACAAATACAGTTATGGACACAACCCGTGTGTGTTCCTCATGACTTCAGCCCATAAATGGATCTACCTTGGGAGTCACTGTTGGGCAGCAGTTTTACACCCTGCAGTTGCTTATAAACTGCAGGAAAAGCTGCTGACCTACAAACCAAATGAACCATCCTAGAGCTGAGTGCCTCCACTGCTCTTTGCCTTGGGAATTTGCTGTCCTTGGGGAGTTTTTCTCTTCATCTGACCGTGTCTCCACTTGTGCCTTGGTTTGGAGCAACAGAGCAGGCTGGAAGTGTTCACCATGGTCATCTCCACTTGACCAGTGTTGGCTGGGGCAGCAGAGCAGTTTTGGAGCACACTGGTAGAACATTGATCCAGAGGCAGTGCTTCCCCCTGAGCAGGGATCTGGGGATCTGACCCAGTGATGGCTGCCTGGAATAGCTTCCAGTCAAAAAATATGGACAGGTTTGGTCCAAATGACATTGGGGACCAGACTAAGTCTAGGCTGAAGTAAACACTTGAACTTTGTACATTGCTCTTGTGGGGCCCTCAGTTTGTGGGGACCTGAGTTTGGATCTGCTCCTTTCATTCCTTTCTTGCTGTGTGACTTTTTGTTGTAAACAGAGTCTCTCTCTCAGTTAATGGCCTTTGTTTCCATGCTGTATTCCTTTAAGATCAATAAAGTATATTAATATTAGCAACTTGATTTCACTGAGCTAAGCTCTGAAAATCTGGATTTTGTTTGTTTTAAATGAATTGTAAGTCCTGGGAACTAAGACTTCCTCGACAATACTGAAGGAAAACCCGTATGGCTTGGACTCTGACCTCATGATGGGGTTCATGCCATCAGGCTTTGGAAGTAAATTGTTTTATCCTCCCTTTAAAAGGTCAAGTCTTCTGTGGTCAAGGGGCAGGAAGCTGGAAAATTTGCAACCTGTTGAAAAATGTGTTCTCTGTGTCTCCTTATGAGCTTCATGCCCTCAGAAATGAGATTTTCACAAAGAGGGGAGGTATAAAGTACAGGTAGGAGAAGGACCTAATCAATCTTAATCTCTGAAGTGCTCATGCAGTAAGTGTTTAAGCATGTGATTAAGCCCATTCTTACTCAGCCAAGCATTTCAGCACACGCTTTGGGGTGAATTAAGCATGTGCTCAGGAATGCTGGATCAAGGTCACTAAGCTTTCCAAGAGTCCCATGCCTGTTTGTACAAACTGTCCCAATGACTTCTTTTGGCTCGTGGTGGTAGGAACTCCCTGCTCTTCCTTAAAATCCAGACTGAAAATCCAATTTCACCAACCGTGGTGAAGCTGGATTCAAACTGTTAATTTGAATTTGGGAGAAGCAGTACCTTGAGTCCTTGATTCAAGCAGTAATAGCAAGGAGAGCTTTTAAAGGAAGAAATTAATTTTGTTGTATTTGAGGACACAGAGACAAAACCATTTGAATTATATGAACAAATGTGCTTCTGTATCAGTAGCAGGACTTTGTGTAAACCCTGGGAATGGCACTTGGGAAGGGACAGAAAGACCCTTTCTGTATCCACTCCCTTCTCTTCCCTTGGATGCCCAGGCAGAGCTGGGAAAATGAGGCAAGCACAAACACCAAATGTGGAGGGTCTGGAGCCCCACTCATTCATCTGCCTGGCTAATCCAACTTTAATCCCAGTTTCAGGCAGTGAGATTAGCAAAACAGCAGGGTCTCTGGGCTGGAGAGCAGAATGAGAAAGCAGAGAGGGTAACTTTGCCTGGCTTCAAAGGAAAGATGCAGTGTAACTGAGCAAGCAGTGGAGGCAAGGGAATGCTCAGAGGTTTGCCTTCTCTTCCCAGACACATTATTTACAGTGGGTTGGTTTCCTTTTGGAAGGGCCCTCTGTAAAAGGAGACGTTCCCAGCCTTTCTGAGGGTTAGACCTGTATCACATTGCAGTTTTCTTTCCTGGCCTCTTGACTGACATGATTTCCTGGAGTTGCTCTCCTCTGGGGAAGGTGAACTCAGGAAAGAGTAGGTGTTTGCTAAAAATCCAGAGTCTTGGAAAGCAGAATCATGGTGATGGTCTCCTCGTTCTAGACCTAAGGTCAGTCCTCAGTGCTGCACCATTCTCTGTATCTCCCAGCACAGGTCAAGGGCTGGGAAAGGAGTGGGAGAGGAAATCCACCAGGTTTGATAAGAGACAGGTCTGCAAATCCTGTTGGAGCAGCTTGCAGAGCCACAGGAGCTGTGCCAGGTGAGCAGCCATCCCACCTGGTGGGCAGGGAGGTCAAGGGCAGTGCTGGCCACTGACCTGCATTTCCTGATCCCTGCCTTTGCTTAAGCCACCTTCCTGCCTCCAGGCCACAGCAGACAGCGTGTTCATCCTGCTAAGTGTTTCCTTTACTGCTTTTTTTTTCTTCCTTGTGAAATAAATTGTGGCTTGGCATTAAAGCCTGAGCGCTGAATGAAAGTGAAGTTCTGGCTTGTTTCTCCTGTCAAGCACCTCATGAGAATGTTTTCCTTGATGTTCAGTTGCTTGGAAGGAGGAGATGTGATCCTCTTCTCACCTGCAACATATCCATGCTTTTCTACAGGTGTCTTCTGAGTGGTTTGTATGGCACAACTAGCACATGGAGGAAACACATCACTGTCTTCAACACTGTGGGAGCAGCCCTGCAGCTGCACATCCCACAGCTACCCCAAAGTATTTTTCTCTGGCAGGAATATCAGGATTGATAGGTTTGGGTCTGACTGATCCCACCTGAAGCCCGTCAGGGTTTAGGGTGAAGATGCTCATGCAGGGAGAGGAGGAAGCACGCTCAGAAGTGTTTATTATTGCTGTTAAATGACAAGCTCCCTTTCCTTCCCCTCCCCTTCCCTGCCATGGAGATAGGGATCTCTGCTGTGGTTCCTGCTGCTTTCTTTTTCCTGGGTTGATCCATGGTGAGACTTGCTGCCTTTGAAGGATGGTCTGAGCCCTGAGAGAGGCTTTTATTGCTGAGCCACTGACATTTGATTCAGAGCATGTGCCTTCCCTTGGGCCCATCGCAGATGCCCACTGTGACCCTGGGTAGGTTGCTTGGGCTCATGAAGATGGTAATTGTTCATTACAGAAATATGAAACAAACAATTAATTTCATATTTAACAACAAATAAAAAGGCAAGTGGAGAGCTGTGTTTTCTTTCTGTTGTGTTCCCACCCTTTACTAGCTACTCAACGCAAGCATCATAATATGGACAGGAAAGACAGCCAAGTAAAAATAATAAATCACCCTCCCTAAATGTATATCAGAGTTAATGGGGTTGTGTGGGGCAAGGAAACAAAAGGCCTTTTGTCCTGCCAAAAGATCCTCACTGATATTGATCTAAAAACCCCAATAATTTACTGATCTACAGCAAGGAGAGATGGCAAAATGGGCAAAGTGTCCCTGTGCTAGAGACTGATTCCTCTGGCTGCTGGATCCATTCCTGTTCCTGTTGCCTGATTCTGAGCCTGTTTTCTTGGTGGTCAGGGCTGCTTTCAGAAGCTGCTTCTGGTGCGCTGATGAAAAGGCCAGTTTTGTGAGTAAACATCCTAATAAGCAGGTCCTGACAGATGGTTTGTTGCTCAAACCCTACATAACCCTTCAGCTGGTGTCAGTGTCTCCCACAGATGTTTCCCAGGAGAACTTCCCCATGGTGTGCTCGGGAGCTCTCGGCTTTCCCAGCACGTCCGGCTGCATCCCAAGGAGGAGCCTCGCTGCTTGTTCAACACATTGCAGGTATGTCCTGGGAACAACAGGCTCCCAGAAACATGTTTCTCACAGTATGGATAAATTTAGGCTCCCAGTGGAGCCTGTTGGTGGCTAACAGGGTGAGCAAAGGTGCCTGTGCACAGCGGTGCTGCTGCTGGTGTTTGGTCCATGAGCAGTGAGAAATGTTTGGCGTTACATGAAACAGAGCAAGACACTTTAAAGTATCTTTCAGTCCCTTTTGTTTTGGTATTGTTTCACATCAATCCTTCCAGAATCTGTCCCGATATTTTCTAGCAAATCAGTGAATAAATGTCATTTAGGCAGTGATTTGTCCAAGTGAATTTCTTCTTTTTGCCCCATTTCCTTTGTCTGAGTTTGCTGAACTGCTGTGATCCCCATGACACTGTAGTTACAATATCAGGTGTGCAGTCCCCAGGCAGATCAAATATTTCCATTAGATGGATAAATACAGAGATTTTACCTCATTCTCCTCCCACGGTGAGTTCATGGGACTGTAAGATTGTTCATATCATCTGTCTTCCAGAGCAGATAATTTAGATTTGGCTGATTTGTATATCCCTGCAATGTTCCTGGTGGGCTGTACAGGATGTAAAACTCTCTGCCCCTGACCTGAGAGCAGCTGGAACTGGACTGATGTGCAGAGGCTGCTCTTGAGAGCAAAATGAGCTGTCCTGAGAGGGTGTCTGCTAGGAAGGGGCTTAAATAGGAGATTATGGTTTGGGAAAAAGTTCAGTTTTTATGAAACTAGGCTGAATTCCTGCCAAAGTAGAGCAGAACACAACCAGGTAGAAATTCTGCAGAAGGGAACAGTGCAGCAGCTTGCACTGTGGGTTGTCTCAAGAGCTGATCCACAGATCTCTCAGCCTCTCCACTGGTTTTCATGGGCTCTCCATCTGTGGATGCTCTGGTGTTTCCTGCCTGAGATGGTCCAATGTGTGGGACACCCCAAGCTGAGAAGTGTGGGAGCAGTGAAATCCCCTCTTGCTAAGCAGCTCTATTTGGCAGCAGGCTGCCCCAGGGCCCTGGAAACCTGAACGCTGGAGGAACCAGATGGGTGACCAGGCAGGAAACTCAGCAGGTTTCTGATGTTTGGAGCCCTCTGCAAGTTTCATGGGAACCTGGGCAAAATTGACTCACCTTGCTGAGATTTTGCTGAATTGGTGAATTCCTCTGAAATGCTGTTTTGCCTGAAACCTTCTGAGCAGGTGCAGTATCTCCAGATATCTCTTGAAGACAGAGACAAGGCATTGCCCTGTGCTTCCAACATGGGGCTTTGGGAGTCAGAGGCACACTTGCCTTTGCTACTGATCCCTCTGCCAGCATTCACACTCTGGAGTGGTGTGGAGGAGGGAGGACACAGGAACTTGGCACCGATGAGTAAAGGATGCTGACAGGTTATTCTGATCCTTAGAAAATCGTTGTGTTTTCACTGCACTACACTCATCCACATACTCTGTCTTGTCCTGTAGACTGTAGATTCTCCATATGAAATTAATTCCCCAAGTTCTCCATTTGTTTTCACAGCCTCTAGCTGAGTTTCCTAGGTGCTACCCTCATACAAACAATAATAAAGACAGCTCTGTCCTGCTGCAAACCACTTCTGAGGATAGTCCCTCTAATTCTCTTCCTTGTTCAGCGTTGTATCATTAAAAGGCATGAGGTGGTTAATTGGAGGCTCACAGCTTTTGTGACTGATGCAAACCAGTGTGTGTGTGTGTGTGTGTGTAATTGCCTGCTGCAAATGCTCAGGTGAATGCTTGAAAAGAAAAAGGGGGAGGACACAGATGGCCAAGAGCAGAAGGTTCCCTGCAAAAGGTCAGTGGGAAATGTTAGTGATAGGGCTGCCCTGAAGCTGGAAAAAAGAACCTAATACCTGGACAACTGGTGAGGAGCCCAGCTAGAGCTGGGCTCTGTTCCCTAAAGGGGGCTGCCGCTGCGAGGAGATTGTACATCAAAGCTCTGGTAAGAAAACACAGCAGAGATCGGTATCACCCAGCCTGTGGCACTGGGGGAATGGATTGGTTGACAAGTCAGAGGCCCTCTCTGGGCAGATGGCCGGGCAGGAGTTACTGGCTGCTTGCAAAATCTCGGAAGGAGCCTTTAATTGCGTGTGATACTGTATGTTTTAGCGAGCATCTAGATGCTTATCTGGGCTGCATTAGTCACCAGGAGAGTCTGCTCTCAACCTTCCCTCTGCCATACCTCAGCTGCAGGCTTCTTCCCCCAGCTTTTGGAAGAGATGCGAGCTGAACGCTGCAGGATTTGTTGGGCTTTTTGTAGTTTTGACAAGGAAATATAACAGGGGCAGGTTTTCTTGGTAATGCTCTGCAGTGCATGTTCAGTGCTGTGGTTTCACATGTGCTGTGATAGACTTTCAGAGCCTTGCCCAGTGGTCTGAAAAGTCTTATCACGCTCCAAAACAAATAGTTCTGTCTTGAAGCCCATTAGAATAACAACTACAAAGCTTCTCCCAACCTGATGTTAAATGCCTTGCTGTGCCAAAGGTAAACAGGATCAATCACTCATCCTCCCAGGGACCCTCTGATGGCAGTCCATGAATCAAGCCTGGCTTTTGAGGTCATTTTTATCTGCTTTGGGAGCACAAGCTGACCAAACTGTGGTCTTGCTCTGCATGTGCAGGCTAAAGAGTGCAAGCTTGGCTCTGGCAGGGTGTGTTAATTGGGCGTATCCAGTGTAAATATATCTGTTGTGATGAGCTCTGCAAAGCGGCGAGACCTGGGCGTGCAGGCTCCGGCCACCTCTGCTCTCCTCCAAAGCCAATATTGCCACCATGCATCTGCTGGCTTGGCCAAACAACAGCTTGATGCTGCTTTTCCTCCTGTGCCTTTGTACCTGCAGTGTTTTGTTTGTCTTCCTTTGACTATGCCAAAAAAGAGCTTAGCTCAGTGGGGAAACCAAACCCCCAGCAATGCCTGAAGACTACAGACGGTGTAATAGTCTGGAGTTTTGCTAATCCAGACAGTAACATGAGCTCAGGGTGTTCAGCTGAGGTCCCACTATAACTTTCCCCATCACCCAGTGAGATTTAGAGCCTACCAGGTCATGGGCTGTATATGCAATTAAAAAGCTCCTTTCCCCAAGGAGTTCACAGTGCAGAGACAAAATATTAACCTCCCAATTAGTTTATTGTGGCAGACTGGGGCACAGAAGTCAGATTATCCAGGGGCAGGCTGAGACCATTCATGTGCCATTGAACTTGGAAAAGGCTTTTTTCACGACATCTGGTTTCAATCAATTTGTCGTCAATTCTGTGTGCTGGACTCATTTTCTGGGGCCATTAAAGTACACAGCACTGACACAGGGCTGCAGCTGGAATCCAAACATCAGCATCCAGAGCCCTGCTGCTTCTTGCTGGTGACTGTGTAGAGAATGAGAAGCTGGTGGCCAGGGTCTTCTGGATAAAGCCCCTTTGTTCATTTGAGAAAGCCTCAGGCTGGGCCATCCCCTTTCAGCTTGGTCCTACATGTGGTGCCAGGACTGACCTCAGCAGGGACCCAGCCTCCATGAGCTGAGGAGGAGATTCATGCCAAGCCTTCTGGAAGTCTTTGAAAAGGTTCCTCCTGACATGGACCAGGCTCTTTCCCCAGCCTACCTCTGCATTTTGCTCTTAGGGCTCCAAAACCACCTTCTTGTGCAAGCAGCCAGTCCTGCCTGTGCCTCTGCCAGTACTGGAACGTGCTGAGAGGAGCCTGGTTCATTTGAATGTGTGGAACCACAGCTCATGCTTTTACAGCATAAATTCAGTGAAGCAATGCCTTTATCTGCAATACTTAGCCTTTATCTAACATCTTTTCAGTCTAAAGCTTTTTTTGAAACACAGATTAAGTAATAACAACATAGGATAATTGAGCACATTTTTTCACGGTGACATAGTGATACTTATCTGTGGCTACTGAAAAGCAAGGATAATATACTTTGTCAGTGCTGTATTATCTTGCTTCTGAAACGGAGCAAGTTTGGCATTAGGGCTTAAGTAATTGAAATACGGCTCCTTGTAGCACAGCCTGTTTGTTTACAATAAAGCCTAATGCATCTTTCTAATGGACACTGCAGTGTCAGAGGCACTGACACGACCCCTGGCTCTGGGCAGCCTGCGAGGCTGGTGGTGTGTTGGGTCTGGAGGTCACACCGTGCAAGGGCTGCGTTGGATGTGCTGAGGAAAACCCACCTTGCTTCAGGAGGAGGTGACCTCCAGGATCAGGGTTTGGTTTGTTTTTTTGGATGTCAGGTGAGATGCAGTTCTGAGCATGCTCTGCTTAGCATCACCATGGCTCCTGTGGGGAGTGAGCTGTAACACTCTTGTGAGCAGACCTTGCAAACCCACTGGGTGATTTTATTTGCACAGGAGGCCAGGTGGAATAAAACGACAGGCTGGCATGGCAAAACGAGATGGACGCCCTTTGAATCCCACTGAGTGAGGAGGAAAACCTAAATTAACACCCCCTTCCAAGCCCTCAGACACACAGGTCTCTTCCACAGCAAAACAGCATGTGCATTTTCCAGGAAAAAAATGGAGGATCGATAGGAAAACGCTTAGATTTAAATTGACTTGCTGTCCAAAGTGGTATTTGAGTCCCTCTTGCATTTATTCAGGCAGAACACGATGGTGTGTCTCTGGATAATTTTCCACCTGCCTGTTTTGAATATCAAATGGAATCATTAAGCTGGTGAGCTGGAACGGTGCCAGATTTCACAGGAGCTTTTTCCCCCGACTTCTGCTGTTTTTGTAACTACTTAGACAGAATTATCTGAGCATGCTCCCGGCTGGCACAGGGTAAATGCTGAGCAACACAACACGAGTTGACTCTTCCACTCTTCGTGTGTCAACACAATCCCGTAGTTAATGTTAAGCAACAAGCTATTAGGACTCGTTTAACTGTAATTCACAGGTTTTCAAAGGGCCAGAAGGGTATTTTATGTCATCTGGGCCTGCAGAACGACACTCACCCATCAGCAAAGTGATTTCAGACGCTGAAAAAATAGTTCACACCGTTTTCTTGCTGGATTTTTTTTCCCTCGCAGTGCCTCCCAGTGTGCATGACAACCGAATTGCTGAAAGCTTCTTACTCTGTTAAGCATCCTCTAATAGGGTGGAAGTGGGGGTTAATTCAGCAGGTAAAGTGTTGCTTTGAAGTTGCTCAATCTATGAAATGTTTAGCTGTGTATATATATAAGTGCATTGGATACAGCTGGAATGCCGGTGTCAGGATCCTGCCAGGCTCATCTCTTCCTTCCCCGTGCACTTTGATTGGCATTAATCCTGGGGAAGGTGGGGCTGGTAACTGTTCTCCCGAGTGGAAAATGAGGATGGTCAGCCCCATCCTCGCATGTGGTTGGGATCTCCAGAGCGCAAGAATTTGTTAGCTTAAAGCTTTTCTCTAAATAGGTGACAACTCTTCTCTGATAAGCTGTGGCTGCCCTACATGTGAGACCTCAGACAGCAAATAAACAGCGCTGGCATCAGATAATTCTGTTTAGAATGCTGTGGCCTTAGAAGTGCCCTATCTTTTGAAATGCAATGTTTTTTTCATGGGTTGTTTACATCTCCCTGCAGTGACTTCATGTCACCTCGTAGCTCTTCAGTGTCCATGAAAGCTTCAACCACGGATCCTAGAAAGCATTTACAGGACTGGGTTTCTTTTTCTCGGGCTTTTGGGGGATGATTTATCTTTAATACTCCCTCATGTTCCTAACACATCCACTGCAGTGCTGATGGGCAACCCAGAGCCCGCAGTCATTAGAGATGTGACATTTCTAGAGAAGGCTTCGCTTGTGGTGTGCTCTGAGGGTGAATGTTGTGGTCAGTGAGATCCAACTGGGAAACGACACAGATGTCCTCATGCTCGAAGTGTAAAAAGTGTAAACCCCCGTGCCAGCAGGTGTCAAAGCACTGTGGAGTGGAGATTTCTGCTCATCCCCTTGAAAACACAGGCTGCAAACTGGGAAGATCACGACCTTTGGCAATTAGAGGGAAGGCCTGTGAGTTGGGATTTTGGAAACCTCTGGTGCTCAGGAAGCTGTTGAGCAAACAGGACTGAAGCTGGCTGTGTGAAATCACAGAGCATGCCGAGAGTGGAAGAGAAAGCACCAAAAAAAGCTGAGAGTTTTGAAACTGTTTATCTAAGTTTCTTGCATGGCCCCTCTTATCACAGCATCACAGCACCTCCCAGATGGTTAATATGTTTTATCTTCTTGCCAACACCCTCACAAGGTTCCTATCCCTATTTTACAGTTAGGAGACCCAAGTGGAGGTGCTGAGTGATATGCCCAGTGGCACTTGGGGTTTCTGTGGCAGATCAAGGAATGAAGCTCAACTTTCCCATGCCCCAGGCTAATTCCTAAACCCTGTGGGATCCTCCTGGAAATGAGCAGAAGGGCTTAGCAAAACACAGCAGCATGTGGAAATAATGCTCCAATGCACTATGGGAGACTCCATAAGTGCAGGCATTTCATTCTTGGCCTTTTGGAGCAAGATGCTGCACTGTGGGATGGTGACAATGGCCCTTGAATGAGCAGAGTAGGGCTGCCATCAAGAGAGGTTCATTACTCCCCACTAACAATGAATTACAGGAGGTGCTGACCAGGCTGTGCCACTCTGGGGGCTGAAATGAGCTGCTGGGTGTGTGGCTCTTGCTGCCCATGCAGAACTGGGACTTCAGGCTCTCTCATCACCTCGGGCCAGAGCTGCATCTCCTTGGCTGCTGGCAGGTCAGTGGATTCTCCAGTGATGTTTGCCCTTGAGAAGGCTCTATCCCAGGAATCCATTTTGCAAAAGTTCACTCCAGGATGGAGCAGGCAGACTTTGATCTGCCAGTTACTTGAGCCAGGCTGAGCTCTCACTCCTCCTTTACTATCCCACTCGCACCTCTTGGTCCCTGCTTTTCCCATTCCTTTATTCTAAAAAAAAATGTTTTAGAATCACAAGATATTGGTGCAGGGGAAGGAATAATGTAGAGAGAGTGATTATTTAGTGTGTCCAGAATATTACCTAATAACGACTCGGTTCATTAATTGATAATGTTTAAACTATTTAAAATTGCAGCACCTTATAAATGCTATTAAATAGTGCCATGCCCATAACTTGATTGCAATAATCCATCAGGGAGTGTATTTCAAAATATCAGCAATTACCTGGAAAACAAGTTCTTAGCAGGAGTGCTGGGATAATTCAGTGTACGAGATACTGCTGGGTGTGTTGGATGCTGATTCTAAATGGTGACTGCACTTTCCTACTCTGGGCTGTACCTGTGTGCAAAGGCCCGTTTAGGAGGTCAGAGAAATAATGATTAAACAGGCAGGCAGCCTCAGACTGAAGCCTATGGCTTTGTCCAGGAGGCTGCAGGATGAAAGGAAGGTGAAGTTGAGCACAGGAGGCAGCAATCCCTGCTGGCTGCCTGCCTGCTCCTCTCTGCTCCCCACAGAGGTTTCACTGAACAGGCAAGCTGCTGTGCTGTCAGCTGGGAATGCTGTCAGCTCCTCAAAACCTTGGTTTTTGCTCTCCCATGCACACTCAGCAAGTTTCCAGCATGAGCAAAAAAAAAAAAAAAAAAAAAGTCTTTCATTGTCACTTCGAGGCAGCAGCGCATCCCCAAGTCCTCATCTAAGAAGATCCCAGATGAGTGTCTCATTTGCATGTCTAACAAAGCCTTGGGTAATCACCAGGAGGACGCTGGACTCAGTTGAAAGGCTTGGACGATAGCAGCAGGTATTTGGAAAGAGGCATCTGTGCAGGGTGATCCCTTGATCTGCCTCACATCTGAGTTTGGGCGCTTGTCTTGCAAAAGGAGGTTGCGGCAGCTTCACTTCACAACGCATCTGGAAATTCCAGATTTTTGTGGAAGGCATGGGGCCGGGAGCTGGGAGGTCTGGGACACCCTACAGCTCGTTTTCTCGAGCACTCTTCTGTGGCAAAAGCAGAACCAGGAGTGCAGGGTCTTGCCCAAGGAGCGGCAGAGAAGAGGAACAACCAGGGGCTGCTCACACAGCAGAGATCACCAAGGGCCATCCCCAGTCCAGGTCTGGCTGCTTGCTGTAACTTTCCTGTGACATTAAACAGAGTCCTGTGAAGATTTCCTCTCAGCAGAGCCTGTCACATTCTCACCGAGGCAAAGTAGGAAATGATCTAAATCTTTCTAGGGGCTGTAAAGCAGTCAGAACTCTGGCTGCAGAGTCACCCTGTGGGTGAGTGTGGCAACAGAGGCTTGAACAGGCTGACTCTGACCTTGGGATCAGATAAAAATCAGGAAAAAAGATGAGTTAAGGCTTCTGGAATATGGGGAGATGAGCAGATTGCAGCCCTCATAAAGCAAGACCCCTTTTTCTGACACTCCACAAAGCATATTTCCACCTGAAGCACCATAATCTCTATTTCCTCCCAAACCTTTTATTTTTTTTTAAGTCTCACAAGTCTCAGGTATGCTTTTGCCTTTACCTGCCACTGTGTATCACTGGTAACTCATTACTTAGTCCCAAGGTGACTGCTCACATCTGGGTCAGGTCATTCTCTGAGTGTGGAGGCGACAGTGGCGTGGCCAGGAAACTCTCTGGACTTAATTTCCTGCCATTCCCCCTCACTTGGAAGTGTTACATCCTCCAGGCTGATCAGTGGACCCCAGCACAGATGTTCTTAGCTTCACAGACACGTTTTTCACACCTCAGACCATCTAATTCCCAGCCATATGCTGCTTGTGCTTACTTTTCCTGATAAAACATCTCCCAATTTCTCTGTCCATGTTTGTTCCCTCTCTTGACCATTCAGCTCTGAGGAAAGTCAAAGGGAGAAATCCCATGGGTGGCTGAAAATAGTTCTTCACCCTCCTTTTTATTTTGATTTGCATCTCAGCGGGACAGTAGCAATCCTTAGGAACAGCAAAACGCCTTCTGCAACATTCCAGCACTTTCAAAATAAAACTGAAGGACTGAAAAAATTTGGGCAGCTCTTCATTTGTGAGCACTGACATTTGCTTTCACTAAAATATGAACATTTTCTGTAAGAGAATCTTCCTTTGCAAGTTTTTCAGGCAATGCCATGATGTGCTGGGAGCAAGTATGGAACCACAAAATCCCAGAATGGTTTATGTCAGAAAGGACTTTAAAGATCATCTAGGTCCAACCCCACCGCTCCTTGTCATGCTGTTTGTGCTGAGCTGTTCCTCTCCTTGCAGACTGAAAAGCCTTCCATGGGGCAGAGAGATGCTGGGAATCCCCACCTTTTCTCAGAAAACTCCTGCTTTTCTCATCACCTCAAAGCCTGATTTCAGGAGGGATTACTCTGACTGGAGCTATGCCCTCCTGGCAGTGGGAATCCTCTATTTCCATTCGGAGTAAAAATGAGCATTTCTAGGGGGACTGATTTGAAGGAGGCATTGAATCCTCCTCCTTCCCTGAGCCAGCTTTAATAAATAACAGGGTATGAACACAAATTGCTGAGTGCTTGTTGAAGGACAACTGAAGAAATGCCTTTAAAAAGCCAAGCCAGTGCCATGGGTTTCACTTGGAGCTGCTGCTGGCCCCATGGTGAGGGACTGTGAGTTGAGCTGAGTGCGAGTATGGCCTCATTAAGAGGTAGTTTTCCTGGGGGACACTTCAAAATCCTGTGAGCTGACAATTTCCACAGCTGATTGTGCTCGCTGAGCTGCTGCCCTGTGTGTGCTCAGTGTCACCAGACCAAGGGAACGGCAGCTGTAAAGCACAGCACAGGCTCCTCTCCCTTTCCTGCACTCCCCAAGCAGGAGAGGAGTTCATTTTTTCTGATACAGTCTCTATTTGTCTATATTTTCCCTCTTCCTAAAGCCCCTCAGCGGGAAGCTGCCACAGCCCTGGGAACTCGTGACCATTATAATCATCATCTCCCAGCTGTGTGACATAATGTGCTTTTAGCAATCAAACCTTAGGCTGCCTTGGGCACTGGTGCCTGAGAATAATCATAGGTCGGTTTTTAAGTGGCACAAGCTTGGTTCTGGGCTGGTGCCTCATCCTGAGCTATTGCTGATTCCATGGATTTGCTGCACAGGCTCTGCAGGGTGTAATCGCCAGGCTGGCAGCACTCTGCTGTGCCAGGTGCCTGTTTCTAACAAGAGTAGGGGTTTTTCTTGTTTTGTTGTTGGGTTTTTTCCCCTTTTTTTTTTTTTTTTTTTTGTTCAGAATGACTAAATAACCTGTAATCAGTATTAATTCCTTTGAATGCTCCAGAGTGAGTTATTGCTGATTGCTGCTGTCTGACCCTAGTTAAGTCCATTTCTAGAAAACGCTTTGTGTGACTGTGTGTGTACAGCTGAAAGGAATGCAGCTTTCCCCTAATTACACACTGGTAATGCAAGAGGAGACATTTCTAGTTCTGCTTCTGAAAGTATTTCCTTTAAGCACTGATGAGCCAGTGATAGCAGTAGCCTCTGAAACCGTTTTGAAAAGGAGAGACAAGGCAGGAACTAAATAGAGTTTCATCACTCGAAGCCTTTGCATAGATTGTAGCAGCAATTGAGCCATCAGTAAGCCACGGGGGATAATATCTTTAAAATGCTCTGTATTTTAATAAGATTAAATTGATTTGGGTCTTTGCCAGCCTTTTCAAAGCCAGTGCTGTGTGATGGTCAGTATTTCAGGCAGCTGTGCATTGGGAAGCAAAGAATTGAAGATTTATGTGTTTAAACTGAAGAATAGAAACCCTCTTTTTTAAAAATGCATAATATACTGCCTTAGATATATACAAAAATCCCCCCTATAAGCAAGTCACATTCCCTTATCAGCTCTGCCTTTCTGATTTTTCTGCAGCCTTTGTTCTTAGCTCTTTAATTTTATTTAGATCTCCTGTCAGAACCGTGAAGGCATTTCTTACTGTGGGTGCTGCAAATACAATGAATTTCTTGCAGAAGCGAGTTTAATTGTCAATACCATTTGTTACAGTATTAGTTAAGGAGCTGTGCATAAATCAAAAGGATTAACATGATCTCTTGGGTAGAATAGAGGAACAGAACATTATATTGCTCATGTATCATTGATGAAGAATATTTTCCCAACCTTTGGTTTATAGAAATGAAAATGTATTTCCCTGAAGTGAGTGCTTTTCTGTATTTTCAAACTGGTAACACAATTTTTACCATGTAATCATTTAAAACTGTGTTTAAATCAGCACTGTGTTTTCTTATGGGTAAATATTACTTTATTTAAATATATTTGGGATACTGTCTCAATACATTTAACACTTCTCAAGTTGGGTGTTTCATTCATGAATTATTCTCTCCAAAGCAATTAGACGAAAGGAAAAGAATACAAATGAGTTTATCTCCATTCCTGAGCTGTGTTTTAGAGATAATCCTGCTCTGGGTGAAGGGCATTTGTGTGGACATTTCCTGAACCTCAGCTGACCTGTGGTAACTGCTACTCATTACAGGGCAGCCAGGAGTAAATATATTATTGTGGATCAACCCCCCCTGGTTTAGCTGGTCCAAGAGGTTAGGACACAACTTATTGTGGTCTTGGAGTACCTGTGAATGGAAGAAATTTCTAATGTGAGGTGATGCTTCATGTTAGCAGGAAAGGTTACAATGGAAATGAGAGTCAATTAGAGCTGGAGGACTTGGAGCAAGGAAGGTGGCTCACCTTGGAGCAGCAATTCAAGGACAAGTTGGATTTTCCATCTTCTAAACCTTTATGTTGAGTGTGCATATTTCCCTGGGGATGGGTCACAGCTCAGCCAGGAGTTACAGACTTGAGGCAGGAGCTGTGATACATCTTGTGCAGAAGGTCAGACACTTGTTAAGATCTTCCTGGGCCCTTGAAGTTTATAGATTCCAGTGAGAATTACTGCAGGTTCACCACAGCTGGGCTTGAACGTGGTGCAAACTTTAATTGCCAAATACTGCATGTCTAAAATACCTTATAAATGAAAAAGCACATAGTAGAGTTGCCCTATGGCTCATTTATAACATGACATATTATGCTGGAGTCTTGTTCTTTAGTCTGTTCCAGTTTATAGCATGGCTTTGGGGTTAAATCATGGTGGGACTCAAGATCCTGGTTCTGTCTCAGGGTTTCTATTTGTTCTGGGCTAAGATTTTCACCTTGGCTTCACCTGGGTGTTTATTTTCCCAGTATCCAACATGAACCACTTGTGCCTCCTCCAACAGATAACCAACTGCATATAGACCACATCTCAAGTAATTTCCAACTTTTACATCTCTAGAGCTTCTGCAAGGCATAAAAATTCCCAGAAATGTATTTTCAGTCCTTCTGCTTTTGAGCAGCACAGAGGCTGGGCATTCTTTCACTGAATCTGGCTTTAATTTGCATCATCTCTATAGTACAATTCAGTGATATTTCAGACCCTCAAAGTGACATGAATGGCACACAAAATGTGCCTATATTTTTAAAGTACCATTTAAAAATAACTTGTCATTAGGACTGTGTCCAAAAAAACACAGGATTTAAAAATAGCTCTCTTTTAATGAGAGCAGATTGGCAGTAGCAGTGTTATAGGTTAGATTTATGCCTGTGTGTCTCTGTGTGTGCCCTCCACGATAACCAGCCCTGGCTTTCTGAGACAACAGCAGGGACATGATGCCCTCAGTCCTGTGGTGTTTTTCTCTCTGTTTGGAAATCCAAAGGTCTCCAGAGACACCTTTGAAAGTTGCCTCAATAACAGCCTTGAAAATCTCCCAAGCAGGGGCTGTGGTGTACCCACCACATGTCACATCCATGGAGAAGGCTCCTGTCTCACTGAATCAGTCCTGCTGTGAGTGGAAATATGCCCTCAAAAATCAACCTTTCAGGTTACAGTACAGATGGAGAGAGGATGAAAATGAATTTCAGCTTTCAAGTGACTATATTCAGTCTCCTTGATTGACTTGCTGGGTTTAATACTGTAAATTGGGGGATTGTGTGTAATGCATTCATGCCCTCCTTGTCTGGAATGAAGCAGGAACATAATTTATGGGGATATTCTCATCTCAGCCTTTGAGGAATTAGCTTCAATTAACTCTGTTGGGAATTGCATGTGTCGGGTGTCAGAAAGCCATCAAGTTTTCTTTAGAAACGCCGGCTGCCGTACGCGCCTCATTCTTTGGCTGTCTGAGCAGCTTTAGCAATGGAGAAGGATTCAAAGCTTGGGAAATGCAGATCTGGGTGACCAAGTTTCAGGGGGTTAATGCCAGGCACAGATGATGGACAGGATCATAGCTGAATGCATTTAAGGCTGCTATAATTTATATCCCTCCAGCATGGGTGAGATGGGGTTTCGGGAAGAGGCAGCAGCTTCTGAACCCAGAGCACTGAAAGAGCAAACACACCAGAAGACACAGGCTGTAAAATAAGATCTCTCTGGATAAATCTTTCTGACATCCATGAGAATCAGAAAGGACATTGATTTCAGGCTGAGTTCAGACAGTGCTTCTGATCTGAGATCTTCAGGCTGCAGTCTGCATGTCTGTGTCTATACTGCTGCCAAATTCGAGGCAAGCCCTAGAGAATGTGGGGGGATAAGTGTGTGGGAGAGGGGTCCCAGCACCTCCTGGTGCTTGGGTGCTGTGGCAGAGTCCATTGTGGTGCTGTGTCACTCCTGGGTCCTTCTCAGCTTCATGAGGCCTTGCCATTATGCGATGGACAGCCAGAGGGAGGTGAATAAGACTTTTTAGGGAAAAGACTTTTATAGGAAAAATAATGGCTTTGGAGAAAGAAGCCTTCTGGAAGAATACCTGACTTTCTTGCTGTTTGCAAGAGAAGAGTGTGATGGGGAGCACTGCTCCTTGCAGACACTGGAAATTCAGAGGGGCAGAATCTCACCATTGGGTTAAACCTGACCCTGGTGTCTCTCACATGTGCAGTGCTGCTTCTCAGCCTCTCCAAAATGGGAAGGACACACATCCTGCCAGACTTCCCTGGGCAGCTGTATCAAAATACAGCACCAGAGAGCCATGGGGCTCAAACAGCCCAAGCAATGCCCCCTGTGCCTCCCTTGTCAGTGGTGACTCTGTAATTCCCCTATCAGGCATTATTTCAAATCTGAGATGAGTGGCGGGCGCTTATTTTCACTCTTAGCACACATTCCTCAGCACTCTCCTAGTTTCTGTGCTAGTAGAGAGAGAATCAGGCAAAGATGTCTGGGGCTTCTTGAAAGCCAAATATCTCCCTCTGCCCCCACACCTCAGGTTATCACTTTATTATCAAGCAGCACTTGCCAGATCTGACTCTGAAGTCATTTTGCATCGGGTGCAGCGAACCATTTCCCAGCGATGCGCTTATATCTAAATGGCTAATTCTCTATCCACAGCTTATCCCAAAGATTAAAAACCCAACCAGGCTAGATCTGAGCAAATCCAAAGCAGGCATCCTAATCAGTTCTGTCGCTAGAAGTGCATTAGTGCAGCACGAGAGAGAGGGTGGCTTTCTTCCAGACGATACAACAATCCCGGCTCATTTGGGCGGGGAATTTTTCTACCGCTGTGAATTGACACAAAGGAGCACTTAGCTTGATAATGCCTCCTGGCTGCTGCCACGATCTGAATAGTAAGAACAAATTAAGGTGTAAGATTAAACTCTGGAAGTTGCTACCTGCTCACAGCGAGGCAGCAGCCGCATCTCCAGCTTTTTCACACCAAAATATTGGCTGTCAGCACTTGAGAGTTTAAAAATAAAAATTAAGCTCCTGCCTTACGCAGGAAACAATTAGGATCTCGAGTGTCCTGTAATATTTCTGCTACGGAATTTTTAATCTGCATTTAAATCTGTCATGGACTGCAGACCTCAAGAACTCTGGCTCGTCAGAGTGGTTTACTCATGAAGGAGGTTCAAAGTTGCAATAAATCGAAAGCCAGCTCAAAGTTTGTCACAGCTAAAAAATCCCTGGAGGATGAGATGGAGGAGACCCAAAAGTCTCCACGCTGTGTGGAGACTGAGTAGGTTTGGAGCAAACTTTGCTCGCCTACTTGTACAATTAACAGAACTGCAGGGGGATGGACGTGGGGCTGGCTTGCAGGAGGTGTCTCTTGGGTTACAGATGGTAAATCTGGCCAAACGTGGCACTGCCATAAATGATCTCAGAGCTAAATTCTGTGTAGTCAGAGCTGCAGTCACTGTGGAACTGGGAGGAACCGGGAGGAATGTGCAGCAGAGGAGATCGAGGCTTGCTCAGGAAACACATAAACTAAACAACATGAGACGGGGAGGTTGGAAAAAGCATGGAGAAGTTTTTGTGTAAGATCGTGCATGAAGGATGAGCAGCAGGGACAGAGCAGCAAAACTGCAGGGAGATGGGCTGGGCTGGGCTGGGCTGGGCTGTGTGTGCCGGGCTGCCAGCCCCTCCAGCAGCTCCACTGCCACAGGGTGACGAGTGCCAGGAATTCAGAAATTCAGCTGGGCAGGCTGATGGACGTGGCAATGCTGACAGCCAGCTCTGTGCATAGCTTAGCTAAGCACCCGTCTCGACATCGGGGATGAGGAAGAGGGCAAAGATTAGGCAACAGCCCGCAGTCATTTGAAAGCCTGACCTGCTGGTGAGGAGGAAGAGGTATTTTAGGTTGTGAGAGACGCAGCGAATAAAACAATGGCGTGGTAGAAAAGAAAAAAGACAAAGGAAAAGGAAAAGGAAAAGAAAAAGAAAAAGAAGAAAAAGAAAAAGTAGAAAAAGAAAAAGGAAAAGAAAAAGAAAAAGAAAAAAAGAAAAAGAAAAAGTAGAAAAAGAAAAAGAAAAAAAAAAAAGAAAAAAAAAATAAAAATAAAATTAAAAAGAAAAAGAAAAAGAAAAAGAAAAAGAAAAAGAAAAAGAAAAAGAAAAAGAAAAAAGAAAAAAGAAAAAGAAAGTGCGATGAAGACACCTATTAAGGAGTTAAATGGCTTTCTAAGGCCGAGGAGTGCAGTTCCATGGTGTGAAATCATGGTATTACAGTACAACTCTATTGCTGGAATTGTCCCCCTTGATGAGGGTGGAAAGAAATTAAAACTCTTCTTTCCCCCTGCTTTGAAGGAGTGCCTGGCAGATTTTGTGTCTTTAACAGGTCTCTGATAATTGTAAGTGAAAAATTGTCCTTCCAAAAATACTGGGGTGACTTGGAAATACCTCTTATTTTGGTGAACAACACATGGATAATTCTTCAGTTATGCATTTCCAGGCTGAGCTGGAGCACTTCTGAATTCACCCTCCTCAGGGACAGTGTATTTAGATGAAATGAACTTTCTTCCCAAATTCCTCTAGGGAACTTGAACATTTTCCTCAATAATGGACATGAATGTGGCCAGCTACACAGTGAGCTCAGCATTTCTCCCAGCGATACAGACTTGCTGAGGCTACTGGAAATGTGCAGCTGGATTGGGAAATGCAGGAAGTGTGGCTAGGCAGCAGCAGCTTAGCAAATCTTGCCAAAATCTCTCTGGCTGCTTGGGTTTTTCCTCTGTATTTTCTTCCCTTTCATCTTCATTAACCTTTTATAACTCTGTCTGATTGCTGCAGCATTCCCACCATTTCCTACCGAAATGCCTCTCTAACAGCTTTGTTATGGGCAGCCAATATCGGTGCTGGCCATCGCAGGGTTGTTAACTTCTAAGAGAGTGATTGAGACGGGATGGAGCTGTCTGGAGAGATGCTGACTGTCAAACCACCCGAGGAATGCATGTTAGAGGGGAATAGAGGAGGAATGCATGTTGGAGGGGAATGGGAGGAGGAATGCATGGCAGAGGGGAATGGGAGGAGGAATGCATGGCAGAGGGGAATGGAGGAGGAATGCATGGCAGAGGGGAATGGAGGAGGAATGCATGGCAGAGGGGAATAGAGGAGGAATGCATCTTGGAGGGGAATGGGAAGAGGAGGAATACATATTGGAGGGGAATGGGAAGAGGAGGAATGCATCTTGGAGGGGAATGGGAAGAGGAGGAATACATATTGGAGGGGAATGGAGGAGGAATGCATGGCAGAGGGGAATGGGAAGAGGAGGAATGCGTGTTAGAGGGGAATAGAGGAGGAATGCATCTTGGAGGGGAATGGGAAGAGGAGGAATGGAGGGGAATAGAGGAGGAATGCATCTTGGAGGGGAATGGGAAGAGGAGGAATACATATTGGAGGGGAATGGAGGAGGAATGCATCTTGGAGGGGAATGGGAAGAGGAGGAATGCGTGTCAGAGGGGAGCAGAGCACGTTTACAGCAATCCCTGTGTGAAATTCACCTCCGTGGGTCTCCCGAGCTCGCTGATAACACCGTGAGAAATTCAACAGCTTCTGGAACTCATCGAATCAACTGCACAAGTTTGAGGCTTTGTTCTTCTGCAGCTGATATTTGGGGCCAAGTTTAAAGCAACAACAAAACCGAAAGAGCTCTCGAAAAATGTTCCTGCTGAATAGTTTGGAGAAGATGCTTGTCAGCTGCTGGAGCCTTTGTGAGCTGGGTGTGGCTTTTTTAGGGTATAACTCAGAAATTTCCATTGTCTAACAGCAGCTAGCTAGGGCATTAAATTGTCACGGATCACATCTTTTTTATCACACATGCACAAACCTGGAAGATTAATTATACTCCCCTTTGTAAAACTCAGTATCCCAAGTGATTAGGGAAGAAATGAATCAAGAATATGAATTTAAGTACCTAAAAGTGACACAGCCATAGCTTGACTTGAAAGAAAACAGCTGCCAAGGAAAACAGTAAAGCAAAAATGTGGATCAGCATCTCAAGGCTGGGGGAGGGATGAGGATTCAGGATGCTCCCAGAGAGTGTTTAGACTGACCTGAGGCCCTGACACTTTCGTCATGTCATTTTTTACTGAGCTGGGAGAAACTCAAGAGGAATTTCTGCAAGGGACAGGCTGGCTAACCTGTGCAGGAGGTGGTGTTTTCCCTCTCAGTTAGGAGTCAAAAAATTCTTGCCTGTCTGTGCTCGCAGCCTTACTGTTAAGGCTCGATGGTCTTTGCTGGTGTTAAAGGGGAGCAGCAGTGCCCAGGAATTTATGCAGCACGTTTTGTCTCCTGTTCTCCCTGCTACACAACCTCTTGCAAGATTGCTCTGCTGTGCTCTGTGAGGGGAGATGCAATGAGGAGATGTGAGAGAAGCAGGAACTCCCCGATCGAGGGCTCCCATGGGAGGTGTTGGTGCAAAGCACATGTGCTCAGTGGGTGCAGCAGCAGAGGGGTGGACGTGTGTCCTGTCCCCAACCACGACAGGGAGCTTCAGAGGAGGAGCTGCAGCTGTGTGGGTGGAAAATCTGCTTTCCTGGCTGGAGCTGAGTCATGCTCAAGGCGCTGTTGTGTGCAAAGGCCGCGCTCCATGCGGGAGGGGGAGCACTGAGTGAGGACCCCAACAAATCATGAAACATTCATGGAATCATGGAACCATGGAATGGTTTGGGTTGGAAGTGTGGCCAGACTGTAACAGAAGGGATGTTTAAGACCATATTGTTCCAACCCCCCTGTCATGGTAGGGACACCTTCCTCTATCCCAGGCTGCTCCAAGCCCTGTCCAACCTGACCTTGGACACATCCAGGGGTGGGGCAGCCACGGCTTCTCTGGGCACCCTGTGCTTCAGCCCCTCACAGGGGAGAATTTCTTCCTAAAATCCCATCTGGCCCTTCCCTCTGTCAGACCATGCATGTAGATTTTGGTCCAGTATGCACTCATTTGGGTTTTATAACTATTTTATAAATATGTTTCACTTTCTGACCTCTTGCAAAGAAAATCTTTAGAAGAGCATTAAAAATGGAAAAATACTGCAAAACACAGCCTTGCACATGTGTGCCAGCCCAGAGGTGGGAAAGGAATGCTGGCACAAACCATGCTGCAAAACATTTCTGGGGTCTCCTAGTGCCTGGCCCTGGTGCTCCTGCTGGGACCTGTTTTTGTTACCACAGCTCACCAACAAATGAGCCACAGCACCCTCTCCTTCCAGCACTGTCACCAGCTCTGCTTTGTGCGTTGTGACCAATTATTGACTCTTTGTTTTTCCCGAAAAAAATGCCACTGCTTGTCTAGAGGAGAGATGCAAATGCAGCAGAGCCTGAGTGGGAGCTGTAACCAGCTCCAGATGTGAGCTGTGAGCAGGAGGCAATGAACCATTCCCTGGGTCTGCCAGGGACAGGAAAGTGTCTGGGCTGAAACTGCTGTGAGGAACATCCCATTCCAGAAAAAGCTTTGAAGGGTCAAAAAGAGGGAGTGGAGGGAAGCAGTTGCTCAGGAAGACAGGAATTTTGGCCAGTGGATATTTTTAGCACCGGGTTGGGCAATAAAATGTAATTTTACCCTGCCTTTGGGGGATGAAGTAGGACACCAGTGGAGGTCCCTCATGACTCCATTTGATGTATTGTGTTGCATTTATCTGTGTTTATGTAGCATTTAAAGGCTCCCTTTTGGGGGCTGGTGGGTGTCTGTTCCTGTGCACTGGGATCGGAGCAAGGGGCAAGGAGTTCACAGCGTGACCGGACACATTTATCAGAGGGCTTATCAGTAACAGCACGCAGATAAGGTGGCAGTGAAGCTCCCATTTTAGAGAAGAGAAAGGTTTATAATATGTTTCCATGAAAAGCAGCAAGTGGGGGGAAGGACTGGAGGAAGTCCCACACTCCTCCTTTCCCTCCCCTCTCCCACCCCCCCATGTTCCCAGGGCTTATCTCTGCCTGGCTCCAGGGCTGGTGGGATCCCCCAGGAATTGATAGAAGCCCTGGGCTGGGAGAGCACTGACCCAACACGGGCACTGGTCCCCAGTTAATGAGTTGAGGTGGCTTGGGAGAGTCTGGTCACCACCAAACCCGGGTGAAGGGAGGAGTGGGGTGACCAGGTGGGAGGCTCCCTAAGGCTTTCCTTGGCAAAACTCAGTGGAAAGATGACTTGTCCAAGACCACAGAAACCTGTGATGTGACAGAGATTTTACCTATGCATTTTCTTCTCTGAGCTACATTTTAGGAGGAAGTAATGTCAGAAAACAGTGTTTTCTGTCATCTTTGGTAGTTCCTACAGCAGAAGGTCCCTTGCAGCTGTGCTGTGCAGTTATTTGGACAGGTTTTGTGAGTGGCTGGGGCGGGCTGTGCTGCTCTGTGAAGCTGCAGAGCTCATCCCAGCCGTGCCTGCTGCCAGCTCTGCGCAGAGGTGCCAGCCGAGCTCTTGCGAAGCACTTTGGGATGGAAATCACAATCTATATTTGTAACACATCAGCCTCCTCAAACACAAAGAACAAAAAAAAAAAAAAAAAAAAAAAAAAGAGAAGAAAGAAACCTTTTTTCTTCCTCCTGGGAGGAGCTCTTATCTGATTCCCAAAGATCGTTTCAGTGTCTGTGCTATTTTTGTAGCTGGAAGTGCAGTCTGCTACAGAGCAGGCAGTGCTGAGAACCTCCCAGAAATTCATTAGGAGAGTAGGAGGCCAAAAGTTGAGCAGGGACACGGGAAGCAAACAACTGCCTGCTTTGCTGCCCCTGAATTTGATCTCCCTCTCTGAAGTCCCACCAGCCGTATGGCTCCTGAGCTGGGAGACAGCTGGGCTGGGGCAAACAGCCTCCACACAGAGGGCTGGAGGCAGGATAAAGTTACCTGAGCATCTTCAGCCCATCACTGTCTAATGTGTCACACTTGGTGTCTGCTATCGACTTTCAGGGCTTGAGATCCTTATGACCATCCACCTATAGATCTGAATTAACTCCTGACCTTTTGAGAAGGGATGGTGCTGAGCTGCAGGGCTCAAACCTTTCACCAGTTGGTTGCTCCTGCTCTCCAGGTTGGCCATCTGTGTGCAGCTGCCCTCGTCTCCCATGAAATGGTTATTTCCAGAGAGAAATAACTCAGGGAAGTGGACTCCTCTTTGCTGCTTTTCCAAAAGGGTGGGGGGTGCTGGGATAAATATGAGATACCAGGCTGCTTCGCTCCTGTTCACTCAGGAAAAAAAGGGAAGACCTGCCAATTTTTTTTTCCACATAGCATCTGAAGACCACGTGATTAAAAAAATCCTACAGAAGGTGGCTTTTTTGTTCCATTTTCCTTTTTTTTATTTTTTTGGGAGGTTAATGCACAATCCAAAGCGCTGATCTCCTGACATATGGCTGCTGACAGGTGCCCATCTGCTCCCCCTGGAAGCCCATCTTTCCTGCCTCTTCCCCTGCCGTGCGTGTGAGATGGGGTGAAGCAGCAGCGCCAGGCTGGCGCGTGTGCTCCTGGCAGGGCTGAGCGGCTCTGCCGGGTGCCTGCAGCCTTGTGGGACGCAGGGACGGATGGGGATGCACGGGGATGGATGCAGGATTGCATCTCCCCACAGATGGTCCTCAGCCTGCCGGGTCTGCTGTCCTCACCCGCGTCGGGAACCGGCGGCGCCTGAGCGCACAGGGAAGGGGGAGAAGAGGAACTCGCTGCTGCAAAGGCCTGTGTGTGTTCATGACACACGGGAATCTTGGCTGGGAATGGGACATCTGTGGGGATGGATGCAGGATTGTATCTCCCCACAGATGGTCTTCAGGCAGCCGGGTCTGCTGTCCTCACCCTTGTTGGGAACGTCGCTGCCGGTGGCGACAGGGAAGGGGAGAAGAGAAACTCACTGCTGCAAAGGCCTGTGTGTGTTCGTCATTGGGTGGGAATGGGACATCTGTGAGCTGCCAGCAGGGAAGGGGTTAAAATTTTGATAGCGTTTCTATTAAGCCAGGAAAAGTTTGACCTCTGCCTGTTCTTCACTTCTGACTGAATTCGGGAGATTAAGACAACGGCTGTGTAGGCGTGTTCCCAGTGTTCAGTTTCCAAAAGATGGAAATATCATCTTCCTCAGCCTTCAGTGGTTTTAGCAGCAGGAGCTGGAATGCTGAGTTCTTGGCTCATGGTGCAGCCTGGAAACCCCCAGCTCCCGTACCCCAATTCCTTCTGTGCAGCCCCCTCACGCCACTGCTGATGGCAGGGCAGGGTTTGCCAAATTATTGGCAGTGTGGAAGATGTGGCAGGAGGCAGAACTTGCTGCACTGTGCTGTCCTGCTAAAAGTGATTTATGGCATTTTGGGGGTCATGGAGAAGCTAAAGGGTGTGCACGTACTTTCCTTCCCTTTTTTTCTGTGTATATATAAATATCTGTGAAAGCTGCTACTGCAGGTTTTTGAACGTATTAATATTTATTTAGCCCAGGATTCATCCCACCCTAAATCTGCCTGAGGTGCCTGGCTCTGGAGCACAGACATCCTCGGGCTCCCTCTGTTGTCGATGCAGTGAAGCACCCGCAAAGGTGACCCAGCTCCCAGGTGAGAGCTCAGTTCATTTATTTCTGCCTTATGCTGCCCCAGCAAAGCACCTGCAGGCAGCTGGGAAGGATCTGGACCCTCACATCATCCTGTGTATCTGGGACCTTCAACCAGGCTCTGTTGCACCAGGTGCTGCACAGACAATGGGACAGGAAGGTGGCCCTGACCATGGTGGGTTGAGATCTGGTGGTGTATCCACCTCTAGAGGTGCAAACCCAGGAGCATCAGGCATAGAATCCCAGAATGGTTTGGAAGGGACCTTCAGGATTTCATTCCAATGCCCTGCCATGGGCAGGACACCTTCCACTAGACCAGGTTGCTCAAAGTTCCATCCAACCTGGCCTGGGACACTTACAGGGATGGGGCAGCCACAGCTTCTGTGGAAATCTGGGCCAGGGCCTCACCACCCTCACAGGGAAGAATTTCTTCCCTTTATCTAATATAAACCAGTCTTTTGTAGGTTTGAAACCATTCCCCCTTGTCCAATTGCCGCATGCCCTCGTAAAAAGTCCCTCTCCAGCTCTCTTGTAGACCCTTCAGGTACTGGAAAGTTCCAGAAGGTCCCCTCAGAGCCTTTTCTTCCCCAGGCTGAACACCTCCAGCTCTCTCAGCTTGTCTTCACAGCAGAGGTTCTGCAGCCTTCAGAGCACCGTCATGGCCTCCTGTGGGCTTTCACAGCAGAGGTTCTGCAGCCTTCAGAGCACCGTCATGGCCTCCTGTGGGCTTTCACAGCAGAGGTTCTGCAGCCCTCAGAGCACCCTCATGGCCTCCTGTGGGCTTTCACAGCAGAGGTTCTGCAGCCCTCAGAGCATCCTCATGGCCTCCTCTGGGCTTTCACAGCAGAGGTTCTGCAGCCCTCAGAGCACCCTCATGGCCTCCTCTGGGCTTTCACAGCAGAGGTTCTGCAGCCCTCAGAGCACCCTCATGGCCTCCTCTGGGCTTTCACAGCAGAGGTTCTGCAGCCCTCAGAGCATCCTCATGGCCTCCTCTGGGCTTTCACAGCAGAGGTTCTGCAGCCCTCAGAGCACCCTCATGGCCTCCTGTGGGCTTGCTCCCACCGTTCCATGTCTTCCTGGTGCTGGGGGTCCCAGAGCTGGAGCAGCAGGGCAGGTGGGCTCTCAGCAGAGCAGAGTGCAGGGGCACAACTCCCCTCCCTCCCTCACCCTGCTCACCACGCTCTGGGCATGCAGCCCAGGACACAGATGACTTTCTGGGCTGCCAGCACCCATTCCCAGGTCATGTCCAGCCTCTCCTCCACCAGCATCCCTAAATCCTTCTCCTAGTGGCTGCTCTGAGTCCATTCTCCTCCCATCTCTTCCCTGTGCTTGGGATTGCCCTGACTGAGCTGCAGGATCTTCCCCTTGACCTTACTGAACTTCAGGGGGTTTACAGGGGCCCAGCCTGTCAAGGTCCCTCTGGAAGGCCAGCCTAGGGTGGAAGCAGAGGAGCTCATGGTTGTCTGGACCAGCTGGTCAGTCTAAGGTCCTGAGAGCATCTGCTCCATAATCCCAAGCCCTGTGTCCATTGCTTCATAGTGAAGGAGAGCTGGGAGAAGGGCAGTGAGGTGCCACTGCAGGAGTCCCTGGGTGACAGTGGGAAGCTGTCAGCCCAAGTCCAATGGTGGCCCCATCCTGCAGCTGCTCGGGGAGGAGAGCTGGCATCTCCAGGGTGAGGAGGAATGAAACAGCCAGGAGAGATGAGAGATAGGGCAGGGCACACCTTGAGATGAAAGACGTGTGGTTTGTGTTTGAGGAGCAGTGACGTTCAGTGGAGAGGAGTATTTATTTCTTCATTAGCTCAGTGCCTGAACAAGTTTATCTTGAAGCACTGAACAAGTGTCATTAATGTTTCCTTTGAGCAAACAAGGCCCTTTGATAATGCTTACCCTCTTCTGACCTTTATTTTAATTTTGAATGATACTAATTAACACCGATCATTCATTCAAACACTAAACTGGTTGTTCCTGCTAAATGCAAAGCAAATGCTTTGTGGTCAGGAGCAAAATGTGGGCAGGCTTCTGTAGGGAAACTCCAGGGCTGTGGGACACTGGCACTGGTGTGTTCAAACAAGGGAATTTCCTCTCTGCTCCTGGGGGAGTAGCTGGGAATAACACATCCCTTGGGAGAGGAGAGGGAGCTCTCAGCAGATGGATTGTGGGGGCAGTGCTGGGAACCAGAACCATGTACACACTTTTCTTTGAGCTTTTTTCTCAAGTGCCTGGTTTTCAGCTCCTTTGGTGAGTGCATTTGGTGATGGCTGAACAATTCTGCTCTGATACCAATTCCTTCCCCAGCACTGCCTGGAGTGCTGCCCAAGGATGGGCTTCCCCTGGTCATGGGGATGCTCCTTCACGCTCAGAAGTTCATTCACACTGTGCACCGACCTCAACCTGTTCTCCAGAGCAAACCTGCCCACCAACCTGCCCAAAATTCCCCACACCTGTGCTGGGATGTTATCTTCACCCAGTTTCTCCAAAACACAGGCAGACAGGGGGGGCCTCACTTTGTGCCAGAGGGTCTCTGTGGCCAGAAGACCTGGGATGGGCTTGGGGGAGGAGGAAGGAAGGGTTTTCTTTCTCTGCTCAAGCCACACCTGGGCATTTTACTTGAATAACTCATGGAGAGTGAGACAGCCAACACAAGCTTAAGGGACAAAACAGGATTTTGAGTTCCAATGTGAAACCCTCCCTGTGTCATATGAGTGTGAGTAACCACTGTGGTGAGACAGACTGCGGCCAGGACGTAGAGGCTGGGGATTTGGAGGTCAGATCCAACTGGAAGCAACTCCACCAGAGCTTTAGTTTCCTCTCTGAGGAATGGGGCTAAAATATTTCCCTGCAGAGAGTTCTGGATCTCCAAAGCAAAGTGCTTTTTATCTTGTTTGGATTAGATATTAAGCAAGACAGCAGCGCTGCTGAAAGACAGGACCCATCTATTTTGGGCTAATATTTTACACTGTCTAACACTCTGCCATCATTGTGGGCCCATGATATTTCTAGCACAAGCAAGGGAAGATAAAACATCCACTGGCAATGAATGTCAAGCCTGTAACAGCTTCCAGAGCAGGCCAGCAGATATAATTATGACTTTCTATGACCAGCAGCTTGGCACAGCTAAACAAAACCTCTTCCTAGACCCCATGAGAATTTTTATCACCCACAGAACAACCTGGTTTGCTCAACTCCATGCCTGTTATAAACTCAGCCTGCCTTTAGCCATGCTTCCTCGGCCTGGAAGTCCTGTGAGTCTGATTTTAAGCAGGATAGTTTAAACTTCCCATTCTAGAGCCCCACCACATCAGAGGGCAGCAAATGAATCACGTACCCGCTTTATCTGATGATGTGTTTTTGTAAAAGGAGCCACATGCAGTGAGGAACTTGCTGTTGCAGGGAATTTGTGTTTACATAAATCTCCAGCCCACAGATTTATTTCCCTCTGCCATTCCCTGTATGTAAAATGCTCATTGGGAGCTATTTAAAAACCATCACCATACAAATAGTTTACAAAGTGAAGCTGGGAAGGGGGAGGAAATGCATGATTGCAAAGGGCTGGAGTGTTCAGGGAGCTGGTCTTGTGGCTCTGGGGAGACCTTAGAGCACCTTCCAGCACCTAAAGGAGCTCCAAAAGAGCTGGAGAGGGACTTTGTACAAGGGCATGGAGTGACAGGACAAGGGGAAATGGCTTTAAGATGAAGGAGGGGGATTTAGATTAGATATTAAGCAAGAGATTTTCCCTAAGAGGGGTTTTTTTGTGTGTGTGTGTGTTTTTTTGTTTGGTTGGTTTTGGTTGTTGTTGTTGTTGTTTTTTTTTGTTTTTTTTTTTTTTTTTTTTAATGCAGAAAGGAAGAGTTATTTTAAATGTCCACAAAGACATCTATACCTAAGGACTTCAACAGCACATTATCTCTGCTCCTGGCAAGAATGAATCAATTTATTGCACATCAAAAAAATGCTTGCAGGCTTTGAATGTTGAAAGGACTCTGAAGCAGTGTCTCAGATCTGCAATGATGCTTAATTATCCTCAAAAGCCTTGAAATCAGGCCCTGAAATCCCACTGATTTATGTGATTTGGCTGACTCTTGATCCTCACCCTGCTGTCTTGATCCAAACATCCCCCAGCAAAACAGCTCCTGTACCCTCCCTTTGGAGGCTCTTGCACACAGGATCACATGCTTGCCAAGCCACACACTGCAAACTTATTCTGGACAATACCAGAAGTGATTTTCTCATGCCTAATTCTCTCTCCCTGTCCATACTTTTCCCCCAGGTCTGTTTGGGGCTACCTGCCTCCCACTCATGGCTTCCTTGTCTGGTCCTGCCACTGAATCCTACCCAAATCCAGGTTTCCCTTTCCTCCAGATGTTTCTGCTTTCCTGAGCAGAGTTTAAAAGCTCTTCCTCAGGAACACAACAGCAGCCCCCAGTCCTGAGGACTGGGTCCTTTGCAGATGAGGCTGAGAGTGTGGCTACAACAGATGGTCTGGAAAATCTCCTTTGGTCACAGAATCACAGAATGGTGCAGGTTGGAAGGGACCTTCAAGATCATCCAGTTCCACCCCAGGGAACCCTTCCACAATCCCAGGTTGTTCCATGGCCCATCCCGCCTGGCCTGGAGCGCTGCCAGGGATGGGGCAGCCACAGCTTCTGTGGGCAGCGTGTGCCAGGGCCTCAGCAGCCTCAGAGGGAAGAATTATTTCCTAACATCTAATCTAACCCCACCCCTTGCCAGTTTAAGGCCATTCTCCCTTGTCCCATCAATATGTGTCCCCCCACCAGAAGCTGCTCAGGTGTTTTTGCAGCCTCTGTTCTGTGTCACCAAAGGGGCTGGTCCCATGCCCCTTTCCTGGTGCTGTCCTGGGTTCCAACAGTGTCCCATGCACTCTCTTGGAGGACAGTCCTGCCCCAAGGAGCACTTTCCTTCCCAAGCCTCATGCCAGGCTCAGCCTAGTTCTGGGAAAACCCTTTGGCTCCCACGTCACTGGGAGCTGGCCCCGAGCCTTTTTTGCAGGATGCAGAACACATCTGGTGCTGCCTGCGTGGGCTTTGATTACGGTGCTGAGAGTTTATCATCACCTACTTAACCCTGCCTTAGAGCAGCTCGTTGTGCTGCCCCAGGTTACTCTGTTTGCTGGGGCTGCTGCAGGGAAGAACAGCTTGGGCACACAGACATCATCAAAGGCAGGCTCAGCTCGTGTGTGAGGCACCTGCAATAACTGGGCTGCACTAATGGGTTGTGCCTGTTGTTAACATCACTGAGGTGCCCAGGGCTCAGGCTGGGATCAGCACTGCTGGGCTGGTCCAGATCCCAGGGATCAGGCTGGGATCTGCACTGCTGGGCTGATCCAGATCCCAGGGCTCAGGCTGGGATCAGCACTGCTGGGCTTGTCCAGATCCCAGGGCTCAGGCTGGGATCAGCACTCCTGGTTTGATCCAGGTCCCAGGGCTCAGGCTGGGATCAGCACTCCTGGTTTGATCCAGATCCCAGGGGTCAGCACTGCTAGGATCAGCACTGCTGGGCTGATCCAGATCCCAGGGGTCAGCACTGCTGGGATCTGCACTGCTGGGCTGATCCAGATCCCAGGGCTCAGGCTGGGATCAGCACTCCTGGTTTGATCCAGATCCCAGGGCTCAGGCTGGGATCAGCACTCCTGGTTTGATCCAGATCCCAGGGCTCAGGCTGGGATCAGCACTCCTGGTTTGATCCAGATCCCAGGGCTCAGGCTGGGATCAGCACTGCTGGGCTGGTCCAGATCCCAGGGCTCAGGCTGGGATCTGCATGCTTGGTGCCCAAGGCTCAGGCTGGGATCAGCACTGCTGGTCTGATCCAGACCCCAGGGCTCAGGCTGGGATCTGCACTGCTGGGCTGATCCAGATCCCAGGGCTCAGGCTGGGATCAGCACTGCTGGTGCCCAAGGCTCAGGCTGGGATCAGCATGCTTGGTGCCATGCAGGTATTTGGGAGAGAAATTCGGATGTGATGTAGTTTCTAAGGAGGTTTTGTGAGGGGCTGAGCACTGCCCTGTGTAGGTTTGGAAGGACATTATTCAAAATCCAGTGAATGCTGGAGTTGGCAGAAGGATGGAGTCTCTGCTCCCATTGCAGGGATCCTGACTCTCCTTGATGGGAGAAAGCAGAGATGCAAGGGGATTTGCTCTGCTCTGAGGAGATGTTTTTGGTGTGGGCCACTGTGGTGACTTGCTGGGCAGAAGAGCTCAGTCACTGACTTGGGCTGCATGTCAGAGAGGAAACCAGAGAAGCTGTGGATGCCTCATTCCAAAAGTGTTCCAGGCCAGGTTGGATAGGGCTTGGAGAAACCTGGTCCAGTGAAAAGTGTTGAGGGGTTGGAAGTGGATGGTCTTGATGCCCTCTTCCCATCAAACTGTTCTGTAATTCCATGGTTCAATGAAATGTGGTATAAGGAGGCAGCAGGGAGCCCTCCCAGCAGCAGAGCAAAGTGAGAACAGGAGCCAGAGCAGAAAGGAGGAAAGAGGGATGCAGTGAAATTAAAAAACTTAAGTTTGGTTATTCCTGTGAATACTTTTGGGGCACTTTGGCATGAGGACCCATCAGGGATGTGTTCCTGCAGATGCTCTGTGCTCTCCAGCCTCTCTTCTCCCTGCAGCCCCCTCTGCAGTAACTCCAGCAAGCTGAGAAGAGAGAAGAGAGTTCATCCCAAGCCACAGGTGATTCATCTCCCAGGCAGCCTCCTTGTGAGTGTCCCAGACACCCCTCTGGAGTGTGGATTCAGCAAGAGCAGGGGTCAGCCCAGCCATCCTGCAGGGCCAAGTCACCCCTTTGGTCACCACATCCCGAGGGGGGCATGTGAAGTGTTGCAACAGCCTGAGGGCAGTCAGGGGTGAGGATGCCAAGGAATGTGCTCAGCACTGGATTGGTCTGTGCTAGGGAAAGGAAGGCATTTATATAAAAAAAAGACACAGCTTGGGCAAGAGAGGTCTTTGCTTGCAACAGGATGAGAGGGAAGCTTTGAAATATCCTTGAAGGATATCACAGATCTTCTATTTGCCTTGCAAAACAAAAAGCCATCCCTCTTCACTGTGTTTCCACAGATACAAACATACAAAATCCAAGGTTATTTTTGATGGGTTTCTTTAGTGCTCAGAGCAGCCTCTTTCCAGAGTGGAAGCATCCCAGCAGCAGTGCCCTCAACAATGCTATTTATCGAAGCAAAGCCTTTATTTTGTGATGAGATGTGCTGAGCTGGAAAACATGGGGGCTTGTGATCTCAGGGACTAATCTGCTTGTTCAGAGTGTGGCGGGGGAAGCAGTTATTCAGGGCAATTTTAATGGCTGGAGCAGCTGGGTTGTAAATAACCCATGCAGGGCTGAGTGTAATTTTTCCCTTAACAGGATGCTCCCACAGATGTGCCAATTAATCACAGCAATCAGTGTTTCTGTACCAGCATTTCCAGATAAACTGAACGAGGGGTTCTTGCTCTTTTAAGGGATCAAACTAAAAATTAGGTCTGGAGGCTTAACACCTAGTCAATACTTCCCCAGAAACACAGGATATTGAAAGAGAGAAATTACGACGTGGGAAATGTCTCCTGGACTTGCAGTCTGAAGGCCACAGCTGGGATTTATTGGAAATATCTTGGCAGTTGCCATGGCATTTATTTTGCCTTTTAAAGGTCTTCCAGGTGATGCTCTTTGACGTTAGAAAGGCTAAGTGCAAAAGGAAGCAGGTTAATTGGATTTCTCTGGAAGACAAAACACAAGAGGACCCAGGCTGATCAGCAGCTGGAGTGTTTCCCCACGAGGTTGCCAGCTGAGCCTCTGAAAAGCAACCCACACCAGGGATGCCCTTGAGCAATGAGCTCCCAGCTCACTGGCTGTTGGCAGGTACACAGAGAGCAGGAAAATCCTGCAGAAGTGGCTGCTTTTCCCTCCCCATCTCCATGAGAACTATCTCAGAGGGGCTGGTTGGCCCTCACAAGGAGGGGTTGACTCTCACAGCAGCCCTGGGGCTAAACATGAGCATGGAATCACGGAATCCTGGAATGGATTTGGGTTGAAAGGCACCCTTAAAGATCACCTTGTTCCAAACCCCTGCCACAGGCAGGGACAGCTTCCCCTAGACCAGGTTGCTCTCCACCCCATCCAACCCAGCCTTGAACAATTCCAGGGCTGGGGCATCCAGAGCTTCTCTGATCAACCCATTCCAGGGTCCAGTCTGAACCACTGCCCTCACAGTGAGGTATTTAATCCAAACATCTGAATTTCTCATCTTTTAGTTTGAAACCACTCCCTCTTCTCTTATCACTGTCTGCCCTGCCATGATCCTGCTGAACACGAGCTGGAATCACAGAATCCTGGAATGGTTTGGGTTGAAAGGCACCCTTAAAGATCACCTTGTTCCAAACCCCTGCCACAGGCAGGGACCGGTTCCTTCCCCTAGACCAGGTTGCTCTCCACCCCACCCAACCCAGCCCTGAACAATTCCAGGGCTGGGGCATCCAGAGCTTCTCTGATCAACCCATTCCAGGGTCCAGTCTGAACTGCCCTCACAGTGAGGTATTTATTCCAAACATCTAAATCTCATATTTTGGGTTGAAACCACTCCCTCTTGTCTCATCACTACCTGCCCTGCCATGATCAGGCAGGGGTGCCACGTGCTGTGTGTGAAGGCTTGGCTGTAGGGACAGATTTGGGATCAATCCTGAAGTCTGTTCTCAGATGGAGAAGAGGCTGCTTTGCTTTGGATGAGTCCTTCCACCCTTTTCTTCAGCCTCCTGCTCTGTCAAACCCTGGCCTGATCAGGGAGCCCCTCTTCCCATGAGAGGGCTGGGGGAAGGCTTGGACCATTCCTTGGGAGTTCCCTCATCCTGCCCAGCCTGTGTGAGCCATCAGGTTTGGTGTCAGGCAGGAATTCCTCCCTCTGGGACTGATTGTATCACACAGCCATGCGTCACCTTCAGGCACTTCAGGATTTACTGGGGTGCTGGTCTCTCCAAGAGGCTGTATTTTACAAGCCTGAGTCAGGGGAAGGTGAATAGACATTTCTCTTCTCCCCAGTTGTGCTCCCACCCCCAGGAGCCCACAGCAGGGCAGGGAGGGAGCCTGGATCCCATGAAGGCTCCTCATCAGCTGGGTTCCCAGACCCAGGGCTGAAATGGGAATGAAGGAAAGAGAACTTGTGCCTGCCTACAATGTCCTGAACATCTGTGTCACATCTGCACCCTCACCTGCTTTAAATTCTGCTCCTGAAGGGAATAGGTGCTGTGTCGCAAACAACTTTTATGAAAAATCCTTTCCTTAGGATTTTTCCTTCTGAGAAGTTGAGAGGCCTCAGGAAAGAAATGTAAACAATGGTTATCTGCTGCTGTGGAATGCAACAGGTGCATCTGGGATTGGTCCATGTGGGATGTTTGTAATTAATGGCCAATCACAGCTCATCTGGCTCGGACAGAGAGCTGAGCCACAAACCTTTGTTATCATTCTTTTCTATTCTATTCTTAGCTGGCCTTCTGATGAAACATTTTCTTCTATTCCTTTAGTATAGTTTTAATGTAATATATATCATAAAATAATAAATCAAGCCTTCTGAAACATGGAGTCAGATCCTCGTCTCTTCCCTCATCCTTGGACCCCTGTGAACACGGTCACAGTGCTCAATCTCTGCGAGCAGGGTGGGAGATGAGAGATTTTGGCTTTGTTGTCACCTTTGGAGAAAAAGAAGAGTTGTGGTTAATGGCAAAAGAGACAGTGAGCTCTTGTTACCATTTGCCCTGTGCTGTGTCCTTCTTGCTACCATGAGCAGCAGCAGATGAGGTAACCTGTGACTGGACATAAAACTGAACATTGTGGATAAAAAATAAACAAAAAAAAGAACAATAAATAATCCCTAGAAAAGATGTGTTGTTTGTTTTTTTCTCTTGACACTCCAGTTTTTCTTTAAAAGCCAAATAATCATGCCCGTGCTCAGGATTTTCCATCCTGCTGAGAACCATTGGGTTTGATTAGCACATTAAGTGCCTGTTGAAATTAAAATCATCAGCAGTTAAAAGATGACCTGAATGGTGAGACAAGAGACAAACTTTCTATGTAAAAGCTTTTTTGTGAATGAAACAAGATGAAGAAAGGTCCTCTTTTTCTCCCAGGAGTGCCTGCAGGACACTGCTCATATTTCTTGTTTCTTCTCTCTGCTGCTGCTTTTCTTTCCTCAGTGACTCCCAGATCACTTGGCCAACGCCAGACTCCTGATGAACATTTTCACAGCCATGAATTGAATGATTGACAAGTGAAAAAATGCTCCACTGTGAAGCCAACCTGCCTTGACCCCCTCCACCTGCCTTAAAGGAGAGAAGAGCAGCACATGAAATATCTCATTACCAGGGTGAAGATAATCCTCCGCTGAGAGGAGCCTTGTGAGCTATCTGCTGGGCTCCCATGTCAGGGCCAGGTCCTCTGCCACTGACAGAGATGTGGGAGGTTCTTTTGTGGTTCTCTGCAGGTGAGAATGTCAAGAAGGGCCAGTTACACCCAATTTCTCCAGCGCACATTGGTTGGGCTGGGCCTGCGGGTGATGCTGCTGAGCTGGCAGTGAGTGCTGGCTCACGTCACTGCTTGCTCTTTGCTGGCCTCAGTTTTGACTTGTTCAATCCCCATGGCCATGAGCAAAGTGAGAGGGTTTTGTGGGCACAGTGAGTGCCTGAGCTGTGCTGCCTCTGCCCCTGGCTGTGCTTCCTGTGAACGCTGCTGAGACCAATTCACTTCTTTGTGATTGCCTCCCTTCCATTTCTGTAGCTCCAGATTTACAGTTTGAACCTTTTCCAGCCCAATCCTGCAGCCATGTGACATCATTCTGTCCCTGCTGGCTGGGAGAGGCTCTGATGCTGGAAACTGGCTCTTCTTGCAATATTTATGGGCCTCAGCGTCGGCATCTTTGAACTCTCCCTTGCATTAGCAGAGCAGATTGACTTTCTAACCTCTCACTCAAAACCAGCTTTCCCCCTTTATTAGAGCTTTTCTCTGAACCATTTAGAGCTTTTCAACTTTCTTTTTGAAGTGAGAACCCCGGGCATGGATATGTTTTTCCAGCAGCAAATGGTGAATGTGCTGCTCTCCCTCTTGGCAACCCCCACACATCCACATCCCAGGACCCTGATTATTCTCAGGACTTCAGCAAGAGGAGCTCGAGGGACACCACCAACCACCAGCCACCAGCCAGGCCCTTGTCCAATGGTTCAGTGAAGATTAAACACTGTTTGTTAGGTCTGGAGGGGATGGAGTTAAGTCAACCTACCACAGCTATTTCATTTTGATGGGTCTGGGGCTTTGCTTCTTTTTGGCAAGGATGTTCAAACAAACACTTGTCCAATCTGCGGATATCACTTCTACTCCTGACTCTGAATTGAGCCAGATTAAAATAAAAACCTACTGGCTTCAGTGGAAGAGCCCAGCTGAGACCTTTGCATCTGACAATGCCAGGGTGGGTTTGGTGCTGCTGTGTCACTTTGCTGACCCCAAAGCTTCTCCCTTGGCTTATGGACAATGATATAGACTGAAACTTGATTAATGAGCACATACACTACAGGAAAATGGCTTCAGCATTTGCAAGAAGACAGACAGCCTCAGGCATTTTGTGGCTTTTGACAGCTGGGAGCCATGAATGTCTGTTGTCTTTTTTTTTTTTTTTTTAAAAAAAAAAAAAAAGAAAAGCCCTCCGTAGAATGAACACATTCAGCAAATGGAAAAAAAAGAAAGAAAACATTACTCCCAGCTGGGGTGAGAAAAATCTAGTCTATCAGTGAGATTGTCTGGTGGCTAAAAGGCAGCTTCCTGGGCTTTGATATTGGTGGGTTCATTCTCTGCATTCCTCCTTTCTCTGCTTAGATGGCTGGTTAGATTCTTCTAAATTTTTTTTTTTTTTTTTTTTTCCTGGGTTTTCATTCAGTAAAGACATTTGAGCTATGCAGAGAACTTGCAGTCAAATTCCCTTGGGAGCACAGTGCATGGACTTGGGTGTTTAAAATGAACTCTGGAGAGCCTGGAGAGGTTGGGAGGGGTGAGATTCCCCTTTGAAATGCGGAGGAACTGTGGGGGTACAAAGCAGGAAACTGGGAGTGCCGGCCCAGATTCACTGTGTGGGATGGGAGGGTTGACTCCTGACTTCCATCTGAAGGAAGGGATCCATGATATTTCTCCTTCAGCATCACTGCTGGTTGCTCACACTGCCAGACAGACCCTGCTGCTCTGGGTGCGCCAGGCTGCTGGTCAGGGATGCAAGAAAAATGATTTATGGAGGAGAATAAGGTTCTGGAGGATGTGATGTACTGTGAATGTGTTGTGCAGGTTGAAGGTGGCCAACAGATTGTGTGCTTGGCATGTCTGCTTTAAAATTAATAATTTGTTTAAGTGATATCCCGATTTGGGATGATTTCCTGAGTTTGGGACCTAAAATACAACTTCAGGGAAGAGTTCCTTAATCCAACAAATAAATCTGTTGCAGACATAGGAGTGTTTTCTGTTGTTTTTCATGGAGTTCTTTATGGCTTTCAGATGGGACACTCCCAGCTTCCTCCAGAAACTGCACTTGCAACAAGTTCAACTTCTGGTCAGCACCAAAATTCCACAGAGAATATCAAATTGTTCAGGGTCCCTGTTGCACAAGCCAAGAAGGACTAGCACTATTTAGTGATTACATTTGTTTCCTTTCCATAGGAAAGGATTGATTTCTGTGTTAAAAGGAGTGTGTTTCTTACAGAGCAGGCAGCATGATGTATTGGTAATTATTAATAATAAAGGATTTCTCCTCTAAGATGTGGCAATGGGCTTCAGACTCACCTCCTCCTCCTCTTCCCTTACAAAAGGGGGAAAGAGAGATTAATTTATAGAGATAGGCTGTGCTGTGTGATGGCTGGCAGAGCACATGGCTGATCTCTCCATGCTGGAATGTTACAAAAGGTCTCAATAATGGGTCCCAAAGCCCCCTTATGTCCCAGCCTGGGGACAGGTCCCTCCAGTGCTGGGATTTCCTGTACTTCCCACAGCCAAGCCTTCTTCTGGCAGCAGGACACCCCTCCTGAAGGGCTTTTAGTCCCCGTCCCTGACCTTCAAGCCTGTTTTCTCCAAGGTCTGTGGGATGTGTGTGGGTTTGAGGGCGGTGGTCCCTTGGCCCTGGGAGCACTTGTGGCAGTGAAGTCAGGTGTAGTGAGAGAAACGTGGGGCCTGAGGCTCTGCATGGCGTGGGGGAGGCAGAGGAGAGCTGGCAGGGATGGGAGTGGGAGGCTGAGGCTGTAATTTTCTCCCTCTGATCTGCCTCACTTGTAAATCGGCATTTCCAGCCCTCGGGAGTGGCCTGCACATGGGATCCATCCACTGTGTGCCAGCTCCCCCAGGAGTGGGTTCAAAGGGAAGGCAATGCTCCATCAGAGGGCTAATTGAGGAACTGAGCCTGGAGTCTGGTTGCAGAACAACCTGTTTCCTCCATCCTATTTGATTTCAATTCCACTTGCCTGGAAAACTCAGATCTGTACATCCACATGCCAGCTCTGTTCATTTCCCTATGGCACCACACATCTTGTTGTAAATTATCAAAACCATGCTCGTGCATTTCCTCTTCACCCTTTGGTTGCCTGTATTTAATATTTGCAATAACCTGTGTTGTGTTTCCTGCAGTTGTAGCTGTGTATTTTGCTGGCAAAGGCCAATGGTCCTTAAAGGCCATTTATTTTTCCATTCTGGGAGGGAGATTTTGCTGCTTATATATCAATATGATGGCTTGCAGTGTTCTGGCAAGCTGGGGAAAGAAGATAAGAATGAAAAAAATGCTGCATTTCATGACCCAGTGGCTTATGCTCTGTGTGCTTCACTGTGGACATTTAACAATCAGGAGAGAAGCTCTGCTATGCCCCTTAAAATATCCCCATCTTTAATGTAAATGAATCAGAACCATTTTTTCATGGTTGGGTCATGGGACTCTGGAGTCAGAGGGGATAACAGTGGGGATATTGTATAAATGGATGAAAAGAGCAAGCCCTGACACTGGAGCAGACACTTGGTGCAGAGAGATGTAATAAAGAGATGGCTAACTGGTCTCATGTGCTTAATTTCTGTGTTACATTTGGTTTCTCTTCTGAATGTCCCTGAAATGAGAGGTGGCATGTGCAGGTCAGCAGGGTGCTGAGCCCAGGGTTGGGAGCTCCATTCTTGGTACCACCACTACCTTGCAGGGTGACTTTAGGTACATCTTTCCCTCTTTGTTTCCATTGTAGTTTTGTCTCTCACCCAGCCATACCACAAGTGCTTTGGGGCAGAGATCATCTGTCCCTCTGTGGTTACTCAGTGTCTGGGACCATGGGGATTTGCTCTTCTCTCTTGTTATTTCTTTAGGATAATTTTTATGAGAAGTCTGACTCATTCAAACACTCGAATCAGGGATGGGGTTTAGGCTGGTGCATTCTGCCTAAGGAGAAATAGGATGTGATTTACAGCTGTCCTTCCTTACAGACCTGAGGCTGCCTCTCCACCCCAGGCCAGGTTCTGCTGACTGGTTGAGGCTGGGTTGGGGTTTGATGGTCTCTCCATGTGGGCTGGGCAGGCTGGGTTGGGGTTTGATGGTCTCTCCATGTGGTCAGGACCAACCCTCCTTCAGGATGTGTCAAACATCAGTTTGCTGTTTGCACCAGGGGTGCTCTGTCAGGGCTGGATGCTACAGAGCAAACCCAGAAATGCTGTGGGGGGAAGGACCTCCCTCAACCCCACTGCTCCTGACCATGGGGATTTGCTCTTCTCTCTTGTTATTTTTTTAGGATAATTTTTAGGAGAGGCCTAACTCATTCAAACACTTGAATCAGGGATGGGGTTTAGGCTGGTGCATTTCACCTAAGGAGAAATAGGATGTGATTTGCAGCTGTCCTTCCTTACAGACCCGAGGCTGCCTCTCCACCCCAGGCCAGGTTCTGCTGACTGGTTGAGGCTGGGTTGGGGTTTGATGGTCTCTCCATGTGGTCAGGACCAACCCCTCCTGCAGGATGTGTCAAACATCAGTTTGCTGTTTGCACCAGGGGTGCTTTGTCAGTGCTGGATGCTACAGAGCAAACCCAGAAATGCTGTGGGGGGAAGGACCCCCCTCAACCCCACTGCTCCTGACCATGGGGATTTGCTCTTCTCTCTTGTTATTTTTTTAGGATAATTTTTAGGAGAGGCCTAACTCATTCAAACACTTGAATCAGGGATGGGGTTTAGGCTGCTGCATCTGCCTAAGGAGAAATAGGATGTGATTTGCAGTTGTCCTTCCTTACAGACCCGAGGCTGCCTCTCCACCCCAGGCCAGGTTCTGCTGACTGGTTAAGGCTGGGTTGGGTTGGGGTTTGATGGTCTCTCCATGTGGTCAGGACCAACCCCTCCTTCAGGATGTGTCAAACATCAGTTTGCTGTTTGCACCAGGGGTGCTTTGTCAGTGCTGGATGCTACAGAGCAAACCCAGAAATGCTGTGGGGGGAAGGACCCCCCTCAACCCCACTGCTCCTTCATGGAGCTGACACTTGCCCCAAACACAGTTTGGCCCTTTTGTCTGGCCAGGGAGATATCATAAGGAATGGAAATAGAGCAATCAAAATACAAAATTCAGACAAATGTCACTCTTGGAGAAGCAAGTGGTGGACCCCAGTGGTTCAGAGCAGGTGGTTTGCCTTGCTTTGTATCCCAAAGCCCCTGCAGGGCTCTCTGTGCTTTCAGGAGCTTGCTGGGTCCCTTAAGAAGAGCAAAGCATTTTTGTTCAAGGTCATGCTTTCAGTGTGACAGCAGGAGAAGCTGTGTGTAAATGAAAGGTTTGCATAAAAAATGAGAAAGGTACAGCCAGACTGGAAAGGACTTTTTTTTTTTCCTGGGTGTGTCACTGGCATTTCACAAAGGTAACTTCATGTTTGTGGCAATGAGTGTGGCAGGGCCAAATTCAGGGGACATCTGGGGCCAGCTCCTTCTGCCGGTGATAGGTAAGAGGCTGTGAGGTGCCCTGCTGGTTTTATGGAGCTGTGTGAGAATTTTCTCTGTGCCCTCTATGGATTTCGTGCTCTCAGTGTGTGTGGCTGAGACGCACAGGCAGCCTCCAGCATACTGATGAGCCCCTGACATTAGTATTCAGTGCAAAAAGCCAGAGCTGTTAGACAGGAGTGATGGTGTGAAGGGGAGAACTGATAATTGATTAGGCTGTATTACAATATTGACAGCCCCGACCCAACTCCCTCACAAAGGACATTTAACAAGTACCAATTTAGAGCCTCAGCACCATAAATAAGTGCCCGTGGAGGACATGTGTGTTTTGGGTGCTGGGTTTGTCCCTGGGGAATTTGCAGAGAGGGAAACACATGACTGACAAGGGGTTAGGAGAGTCAGGTCCCAGGCTCCTCTGCACACACATGGTTTCCATCAGCAGGGCACCCACCCCTCCTTGGCACAGCACTTGGCACAAGGTTAACTTCAAATTAGGCTCAGGCTGAGGTGCTTTTGTTGAAGAGAGCCCCAAGTACGTGATCACATGCAGCTCTTTGGGCTAAGAGTGCAAGGGGACCGCTGGCAGTGTGATGCATTCCAGATGTTCCAGCTGAAGGTGAAATTTCCCCTTTGCCCTCAGGATTTGGGTTAAATTTTTGGGGTTGGGGTTGCACAAGGTGTTTGATATGGGGGCAGGTGCAGTGTGCAGACTGAAGGTTACTGTGCAGCAGTGCCCTGCAGCTGTGGGAGGCACAAACACATTTCATGGGTAAATTAATTCAAACAGGTAAATGACTTTGCTCTGGTTTGTTGTGTTTAACCTTCGCTGCAGTCGATGGTTTATCTAGACCTCTGGATAAACAACAGAAAAACCCAGAGGCTAAACCAATGTGATGGTTTTTTGTCTAGTTTTCAAACAGAGCTGATTTATAGTGGGCACAAAAATATGAGCAAGTGGTTAGGCTTTTTAAAAATAAATTAAAGACAACATCAGCAATGAATGGAGCACATGACTGAGCCAACTTTTTTTCCTGAGCACTTTTTTTTATGAGAACAATAGTGAGGAACAGCCTCTGATTTTATGATTAGCTGAGAATGGTTGTGAACACTTCCTTGACACCAAAGGCAAATGTGAAGCATCATGAATTAATATTTGCAAGGCAGCATTTTGAGGTCTCTGAGCTCAGCAGACCTGTAATAAAACAAGGAGCAGAGATCATTACTTTTGTTTGCAAAGCTCAGGGTAGGCAGTGGCTGGGGACCAATCTCTAAAACGATCTGGTTGCTGTGGATGTAACTGGGGGGCAGGCAGGGGGTTTCCAGCAGGGTGGATTCCCTCCCTCTTGGGGAAGCAGGAGATGGGGACAGAGGAGCTGGAGATATCCATCACGTGCAGCAGACACCTCTGACAGTGATCTGCACTGCAGCAATTTTCTCTTGGCCAGGCAATTATTACTTGTCAGTGGCAGCTGTTACCTGCAGGACCCCAGTTAACAATTACTGCAGGGAGTTATCCCCAGCATCGATTATTTTATTAGCTCCCTGACGGATCATCTGTGTCAGCCATCTGAGCCTTATATACCAACCTCTGGTGCAACTCAGGGAGCCTTGGCCGACACCAAGGTGGCTGCTGTGGCTTCCCAAAAGGCAGGGGGATCCTGTGGGGCACCTTCTGCACTGTTCTGGAAGGAGCCCTCGTCCCCCTACCCATCCCAGGATCTTGTGGCTGCCTCATCTGACTCCGTTTTTGGAGCCACCACACAAATGCCAGGTGAGAGGAGGAGAGTGTGGCTGTCCCACCACCCCAAACAGATGGCACAGCAGACACCAGGGCCCATTGTTCTCAGGGCTCTGAGAAAATAGATTGGTGACACACAGAAAATGTTCTCCAGACTGAGCTTGTGCAATGGATTAGAAAGAAAAAAATAAACTCCCCCCAAAAAAAACCAAGAAAATTTTAAAAGGACTAGATATTAATTTCTATTTAATGATGAGCAGTTCCTGTGGGGAGTGATGACACAGCAGAGGAGATGGTCTGGAAACAGTCAATGCACATTACAGTTCATGGTTTGCCTTATTTTTTAACCCAAGGTCTGCAGGATCTTTGGGCCTCCCTGTTCAGCACTGCTGCTCCTAATCAGTGCCCTCACACATAAAGGGAAAACGAAACAGAAATGCCACCAGGTGAAATCATTCCCAATTGGTCCTAGAAGAATAAAACTTGGTGATCTGCAAATGGGGGGCTACAAGAGATCTGGAGAGGGACTTTGGACAAAGGCATTGGGTGACAGGACAAGAGGGAATGGCTTCAAACTGACAGAGGTCAGGGTTAGATGAGATTTTGGGCAGAAATTCTTCCCTGTGAGGGTGGTGAGGCCCTGGCAGAGGTGCCCAGGGGAGCTGTGGCTGCCCCATCCCTGGCAGTGTTCCAGGCCAGGTTGGATGGGATTTGGAGCAACCTGGGATGGTGGAAGGTGTCCCTGCCCATGGCAGGGGGTTGGAATTGGATGATCTTTGAAGTTTCTTCCAACCCAAACCATTCTGTGATTCCATGATGTGTGAAACATGGGGACTTTTTGAGCAATGCCACCACCCACAGCCCTCGTGCAGCTTCAGCTGAAGCAGCTGGAGAGGGCACCAGGCTCTTGCTGAGCACATCCTGTTGGTGCCCACCTCCTTTGGCAAACACCAAACCTTCACAGGACTGAAACCACCCTGCCTTGTTGTGGCTGCTGTGGGTTTGGGAATGATGGCATAAACTGCTCTGGCCCTCCATGGATGCAGAACAAGCCAGTGCCTGGCACCAGGTCTAAGGAGTAGAAACCTGAAGGCAGCATCTAGATGGGAGGATTTCCAGCTTGATTCAGACACTGCAGTTGGTTTGTCCACATTTGGCTCAGTCTCAGTGTAACACAGCTCTTGAGAGCAGAGAGAAAAGATCCAACAGAGTGAAAATCTTTGAAACAGGGGAAAAAGAGCAAAAACATAGCCTAGGGAGCCTGTCTAAAGAAAACAAACAAAAGGCAGAGAGGAAATGGGAAGCAGTGGATGGTATGTTACACAGTGTACAAGCCAACAAGCAATATCTGCAGGTCATCCATTCCTCCAAGACTCAGAGAGGACAGAGGTCCCTGGGATAAATTACAGCCGTCCCTCTTCCCCCCCAGCCTCTATTATTTTGTCTCCAAATGCCCGGCAACGGCAGTGACAAAAATAGTTTGCAAAGTCTGACAAAAATCTCCATTCCCCAAAGTTTTGCCAAGCTTTATTTCATGTCTGAAGTGCTCTGGCTGCTCCCCCTCAGCTCAGCCCTGACCTTCTGGCTGCTCTGTCCCTGCCTGATCTGATGGAGAGGTAGAAACACTCTGCATTAACCAGCACCCTGCCAGCCCTTCAAAGCCCTCTTCCTAGCTGTGCCCCTCAATTTTTTATTTTTGTTTCTTTTCCTGGATGCCTTGCCTTTAAAATGAGATTTCCTTTGGTTTGTAGTACTTCGCACTTCATATTTCCTTCGTGGCTGGAGGGCTGTGGAAAGGGAGCAGCAGGGGAGTGTTGAAAGCAGCCTCTGAAGGGATGTCCTCAGCCTTTTTTGGGCAGCCCAGCAGCAGGGAGGGCTCACTCTTGGCATTTAGTGAGTGCCTCGGGCTCCCACCCTGGCACAGGGATGTGGCATGGAGCAGATTCAGCTCCTTCAGTCATTCTTCACGGTACAGACAACAGATTAAATTGTCTACAGCATAGCAATTACCTTAATAAAGACAATTTCAGCTTTGCTGGGGTTACTGAGAAGAGCCCACAGACAAAAAGAACATTTGGCAGCAGCGACTCATTATTGCAGATCATTTCTGGGAGTATTTATTTACTCACCCAGCACTGGGATGGGAATTGCAAAGCGGAAAACTCTGAGATGCAGTGGGTAAATCAGGGGAATAAACAGCCACCCCCCCTGCTTTCCACTGCAGCTGATTATGCAGCTTGTTGCTGTGCTTGCTCCCCCTGCAGCTTTTTTTCTTTAATTCTTTTTCTTTTTATTATTTTCTTCCCTTTCCTTGGGATTTTGCTGACAGAGGAAACTCCTGTCAGGCCACTTTGGGTTTCATTCCGCCACGCTGGCTCGTGCAGCAGTGACACAGATGGAGAGGGGACACTTGGCTGCTCCATCAGGTGGGCTGGGCTTGTCTGCCAGCTCTGGAGATCTAAGGAGATGCTCTCAGCACGATCCCAGAGCTAAGGACAGGCAGAGGATCTCCCCCAGAGCATGTGGTCTCTGCTGCTAACGAGGACAGGTCCTAGGAGCTGTTGCTTTGTTTGCTGCCTCCACTGCATTTTTGGCTCTTTTCTGCCAAGGACACCACTGTTCATCCTGAGGAGCAGGAGGAACTTAATGAAAGTTTTTTGTCAGCTTTCCCCATGATTTGCTTGGATTTAGACCATTTTCTTCTTCTTAGAAGGACACGAAGTGGGGAGAGGTGTATCTCCTGCACACCTGCTGGAGCAGACATGGAGAAGACAGATCAAGAGACAGAGTCCAGCCAAGCCTATGTACAGGGAAGGGAAGATGTGATTTAAAACAGAATAATGGAATCAGTAAGATTGGAAAAGACCTCTAAGATCATTGAGTCCAACCACTAACCTAACACTGCCAGGGCCACCACTAAACCATGTCCCAAAGAACCACATCCACATGCTTTTTGAGCACTTCCAGGGACAGTTATTCCACCACTCCCTGGACAGGCTGTGCCAGTGTTTCAACAACCTTTCAGTAAAGAAATTTTTCCTAATATCCAATTGAGCTCTTCATTTGCATCTGCTGGGCTTGCTCTTTCTCTCCTCTACTTGATATCATGGAAGTGTTCAGAATCCACAACTAGGGATGGTATGTCCTGAGTTGCTCAGACAAGTTAGACCAACACTCTGCCACAGGGGCTGTGTGCAGGCTGTGGGCTTTTTGAGACAATGGGGGAAGAAACTTCTTTGAAAGCAAGCAGGCAGTTATGTGACTAATGAGCCCAAAGTCTGCTGAACTGCCTGGCATCCCTTACTGTAACAGCCTGGCATCCCTTACTGTAACAGCCTGCAAATCATTATCGGTATTTTTAGGTCCCTGACAGCTCTAACAACCTGGCTAGGGCTGCTTAAGTCAATACAGAAAATGGGGATCAGGTCCTTTAGTCACACCAACACAATTCATCCTCCCTGATCTACCCAGGTACAGTCAAGCCTTTGGCTGCAGCAACTGCTCAGGGCTGACTGTGTGGCTGGGGCAGAAGGACACACAGCCAGAAGGTGATTTTCCTCTTCCCAGGATGTGTATCCAGCTCAGGATTGACACATGGCCTGATGGAGGGGCTTTTCTCTGTCCTTTGTGAAGCAGCCTTGAAGATTTCAGCTGTCTCTAAGCGGGGTGTGGGTTTAAGGCTCAGGCTCGCAGCTTGTAGGAGGATAAAATTAGATAAAGTGAACCTTCCCCATAGATACTGCTACAAGATTTCCCCTGTGTTTTTAAATAGTTCTGTATAAATAACGCTGGGGAATGACACAACCCAGGTCTGCAAGGCATTAGCACTCTTGGGCACGCTGCACATTTCACAAGGAATGCTGTTAGCAGCAGGGAAAAGGCCAAGCCAGACCTTCACATCTAGGCATGCTCAAGCTGCAGAAAAATCTGGATCTGGAGGAGGATCTGAAGTTTCCTTCTGACCTCTATCTTCACAAGGAGCCAAACCACTCTGTCTAGCATTGCTGAGCCCATAGTTCCCTAACTATTTCAATCCAGCTGCTTCAACCCTGGGCCCACCTCAGCTACAAATAGCTCCAGATGGGTAATTCTGATCTTTACGAACATGCAACTCACAGTGCTTGTGCAGGGCTCTCCGAGACCTCATCTTCTGTACCTTGGATCCAACAGAGAAAAACCTGGCTTCTAGTATACCCTGGGTTATGTTTATAAAAGAGATGTGGTGTAAAGTGTCCATACAAAGATATTATCTGGCAGAATGGCCCCAGCACCATCAACATCTGCTGGGGAGATGTTGCTGTATTGCTGTGCCTTCCTCAGCCACCACCCTTCCTCTGAGAAAGGTGAAAAGGCATGGTAATGGCATGTTTCACCCCTCACAAGTAAATCACATTTGTTAATAGTAATTAATAATTATAATAATAAAAAAATTCAGCAGCTGTCATGAACTCATTTCACTTTGCAGGCAGGGGACACCTGAGGGTGTGTGATTAGTACAAGTACTTGGACACAGGGTATATCTTCTAGCCATGCCCTTGGAGGATCCAGGTGCTGCCCACTTTATTCCCAACTGTTTGTACACACCATGGATCCCAGGGACAGCACATGGGAGTTTTCACCTGTAAACCCACAACACCAGACGTGGTGAGCAGTACCTCTCACCCAGGTTGTTCTTGTAGCTGTCTCTGCTCTTTCCATGGGCTCAGTTTTGCATCACCCTGAAAATATTTCTCTCCCCATTTTTTTTTTTCTGGCGTTTCAAGTGCTTTCAGGTTCTTTAGGTTTGCTTTGTGAGGGGTCTGGCCCCACAAACCATGAGAGATGGCGCTGCTGGTGGCTGAGCCATCCCATGTGGCAAAGCACTGATGCAGAAGGACACACGGGTTTGCATTTTGTATTGGTATCAGTAAATCCTTGCTGAGGATCTCATGTTTTTCCCAACTGCTACGGGCTGACAGGAGGTGGGAAAGACCTGGAGCAAAGGAAAAAAAATATGTGTCCCTCCTTGTGAAAGGTCTTCAGGGACTGAGGGGGAATACCTGGGAGGGTGAGTGGCTGTGGTGCAGCTGGAGTCTGCCCAGGGGAGGAGATGGGACAGGTTTGCTGATTTATTGGGGTCTGAGCACGAGGTTTGCAGCGCTGGTGCTGTGCCATAGGCAAGAAACCCCCCAGCCCTGGGCGGCTGCAGTGGCAGGTGTGTCAGGTAACACCCACACAAACACACACAAACACTTCCCAGCAAGGCTGTGCTCCTCCTTGGAGCTCTGCTGCAGCACCACAGAGGCTTTCCCTTTTTAGAGTCAGGGGGTAAAGGACTTTATGGCATAACAAGACTGTCCTGAGATGCAGAGGAGGTGACAGAAGAGTGAGTTTGCCACCTGTCCCTGGAGTAATTTAACACAAGTGTGTCTGTGAATGCAGAGAGCACAAACAGACTGAGGAAATTGCAGTGTGCTCCACGCTGTAAATCTGGAGCTGCTCCTCTGTTCCTCTGTGCACAACCAGGGTCAAATCCTTCTCCTTGCCGCTTTCCTTTAATTTGATATTCCCTGCAATAGGCTGTTCTCCTTAATGTGCCTAATGCAAAACATGCTTGTTTGCTGACTGTGGCAGGAGTCTCTGGCTCGGGCTGCCCTGCACGTCGCCGTGCAGTCTGATGCTGGGGAGGGTAATGACTCCGGCAAGTTTGACACTGAAATGACACATTGGGAGTATTTACTGGGCAGAGCAAGGGAGGGGAATTATTTTGTTGTCAATGATTAGATCTGGGCTGGCTCAAAACACTCGCTATTAGGCTGGAGGATGCTAATTTTTCGGAAACAAAAGTGGATCCTTTCCTAGATGGCTGCATTTACAGACATTTTTGTGTTCCCTTTTAACACAGTCAAAGCAAGTATGTCTGCCCCGTGCTGAAAGCCTGGGCCTTCTTCCCAAACACAGGCTCACAACCCCAAGCAGGGTTTGTAGAACATCCAAGGGAGCACAACAGGATCCCACTGGCAGGAGGGGGAGCTCCCCCTGGAAGTTTCAAGCTGGAATCCTGGTCCCCAGGGCAGAGGCTGGAAAGGGCAAGCAGTGTTTCCAGACGCAGTAGAATGAACTCATCTGTCATTGCCATTTTTTAATTGTTTTCTGGGGTTTACTGCTGATCTTTTAATAGGTGTGAGCCAAGCCTTGCTGCTGTGCTGTGGGTGGCATGTGTCCCTTGTCCCCTGCTGTCTCTGTACAGACTGACAGAGGGACAGGCTGGGGACAGGGCACTCAGAAATCTCCACCCTTGGCTAGCTCTGGGCAGGAGGTGTCCCTGCTCCTGATGGGCAATGAATCCCAATGCAGGGAGCTCCCCTTGGGCTGTGGTGTCACAACTCTATCAACGCTCCCTTAAAGACCATCTTTCCTCTTTCCATCTGCTCACTTCTGACCTTTTTTTTTTTTGCTCATTCTAGCGGATTGCTGAGATCATCTAGGTGATAAAACCTCTCTTTTTTTTTTTTTTTTCCTCCTAAATGAGGCTTTTCTCCTAAACCACATCCATTCCCAGGCACCCTGCAGTGGGCAGGGGATGGGGACCCAGCTGAAGCAGTTCTGCGTGTGAGACCTCAGCTTTAATCCCCTTCTCTCTTTACTACCTATAGAAGAACTGAGGGATTCTCAGACATCCTTGTAAAGAGTTCACACAACTGCAGGATTTGAATTTGCACTCAGTGGAGCTGGATGCAGCCACAGTGGGAATAATGAGAAGGGGACACCTGCAGTGCCAGTCCTGAGGTGGGATCACAGCCCTGCAGCATCCCAGAAAAGCAAAGGTGAGCTTAAGAGTCACTTCAGACTTGGTTAATATGGGACCCTTTTACTGCCCTTTCGTTTTAGGCTTCTGAGATAGATTTAGCTCAAATTTTCTGACTTTGTTTCTGAAAATGTGCTTCTCTTTACAATTGCTATAACTGCAGAATTCAGAGATTTAATATATGCACGGAATCCCTCTCCCTTCCCAAACTGGGTCTGATGAGGAATGACAGTGCCTGGCAAGGACGAGCAGAAATTCCCATTCCCAGTCTGATTCCCTTTGCAGCCAGGGCAGGGGACAGTAAGATGCCATTTGCTCAGCAGGTCCCCTTCTTTATATCCTATCAGAGTGGCTGCCATCGGCCAAAACACACACACAGGTTTTTTGTCCTTGTAAAGAGCTCACACGCCTGCAAGATTTGAATTTGCACTCAGTGGAGCTGGATGCAGCCACGGTGGGAATAATGAGAAGGGGACACCTGCAGTGCCAGTCCTGAGGTGGGATCACAGCCCTGCAGCACCCCAGAAAAGCAAAGGTGAGTTTAAGAGTCTCTTAAGGCTTGGTTAATACCGGACCCTTTTACTTAACCATTTTACTTTACCCTTCACCCCTTAATATGGGACCCTTTGGTTTTAGGCTTCTGAGACAGATTTAGTTCAATTTTTCTGTTTCTTTCCAACAATGCGCTTTTCTTTACAATTCCTGTAACTGCGGGATTCACAGGTTTAATATATGCACTGAATCCCACTCCCTCCCAAAGGAGAGGAGCGACAGCGCTTGGCAAGGACAAGCAGAAATTCCCATTCCCAGTCTGATTCTCTTTGCAGCCAGGGCAGGGGATGGATGATAAGATGCCATTTGCTCAGCAGGTCCCCTACTTTATATCCTATCAGAGTGGCTGCCATCAGCCAAAACACAGGCAGGGGTTTCCAGGGACTAATGACATCTCCTGGTGATCCCTGGCCCCGCGGCCGGCACAGCACGGTGGGTGCCTCTGTGCATGCCCCAGCCCCAGCAGGAGCCCACTTCAAAGAGCCCATGAAGCTTGTGCAGGTCAGCAGGAGCCAAGGTGCTGCTCTCCCAGCGCTCTCTTGTTCTGGGGAACTGCTACCCTGTCAATGACACCCTGGCCTTGCAGCCTGTCCCTGCTCCAGCAGCCTTCCGTGCTGCCTGCCAGCCACTTCCGACCCTTTTGCTTATTGTCCACCAACATTGTCACCCCCTTGTTAACTGCCTGACAGCTTGTCTCTTTGCTCTGCAGCTCCTGGTCCCTTCCCTGTCTGTCTGTCTGTCTGTCTGTCTGTCTCTGGTGGCCTCAGAGGTCGCCTCTCCTCTCTGGCAGGGCACTGTTGCCCCCAGAACTCATCACCCGGTGGGCAGCATGTGGCCTCTCCCCTCTGCTTAATCCCACTTTGTCCTGTTCCTGGAGCTTGTGATAAAAGAAAGGTTTGCCAGAAAAGTCTTCCTTCCTTCCTTCCTTCCTTCCTTCCTTCCTTCCTTCCTTCCTTCCTTCCTTCCTTCCTTCCTTCCTTCCTTCCTTCCTTCCTTCCTTCCTTCCTTCCTTCCTTCCTTCCTTCCTTCCTTCCTTCCTTCCTTCCTTCCTTCCTTCCTTCCTTCCTTCCTTCCTTCCTTCCTTCCTTCCTTCCTTCCTTCCTTCCTTCCTTCCTTCCTTCCTTCCTTCCTTCCTTCCTTCCTTCCTTCCTTCCTTCCTTCCTTCCTTCCTTCCTTCCTTCCTTCCTTCCTTCCTTCCTTCCTTCCTTCCTTCCTTCCTTCCTTCCTTCCTTCCTTCCTTCCTTCCTTCCTTCCTTCCTTCCTTCCTTCCTTCCCTTCCTTCCTTCCTTCCTTCCTTCCTTCCTTCCTTCCTTCCTTCCTTCCTTCCTTCCTTCCTTCCTTCCTTCCTTCCTTCCTTCCTTCCTTCCTTCCTTCCTTCCTTCCTTCCTTCCTTCCTTCCTTCCTTCCTTCCTTCCTTCCTTCCTTCCTTCCTTTCCCTTTCCTTTCCTTTCTTTTTCTTTCTTTCTTTCTTTCTTTCTTTCTTTCTTTTCTTTCTTTCTTTTCTTTCTTTCTTTCTTTCTTTCTTTCTTTCTTTCTTTCTTTCTTTTCTTTCTTTCTTTCTTTCTTTCTTTCTTTTTCTTTCTTTCTTTCTTTCTTTTCTTTCTTTTTTCTTTCTTTCTTTCTTTCTTTCTTTCTTTCTTTCTTTCTTTCTTTCTTTCTTTCTTTCTTTCTTTCTTTCTTTTTTCTTTTTCTTTCTTTCTTTCTTTCTTTCTTTTCTTTCTTTCTTTTCTTTCTTTCTTTTCTTTCTTTCTTTCTTTCTTTCTTTTTCTTTCTTTCTCTCTTTCTTTTTCTTTCTTTCTCTCTCTCTTTCTTTCTTTCTCTCTTTCTTTCTCTCCTTCTCTCTTTCTTTCTCTCTTTCTCTCTCTCTCTCTTTCTCTCTTTCTCTCTTTCTCTCTTTCTCTCTTTTCTTTCTTTTCTTTTCTTTCTTTTTCTCCTTTTCTTTTTTTAGATAATGCAACAGCATGGTGGGGGAGTGGGAGGGAAGTTTCTGAGCACGTGATCCTTTCCTTAGGTCTGAAGCAGGATCACTTCATGTCCAAGGTGTGCAGAAGGATGGGGAGGCTGCTGGATTTTATTTTATGTGAAAGGAGAAAAGACTGGGGCTGTGGGGGGAGCAGCTCCTTCCTTCACTGAAAGGGTGATCAGGCATTGCAAGAAGTGGAATAATAAGTTCCACCACCAGGGAAATGGTGGAACTTATTAAATTATAAATATTTTTAAAAATGGAAATATTAAAAAAACTGTGTGCCTGTGATGCTTGTGGACACGGGTTAGGGGTGATGCCAGGTAATGTTGCAGTCAATGATCTTAGGGGTGTTTTCCAACCTCAGTGGCTCTGTGGTTCTATGATTCCTGCAGCAATCACACCCCAACATGATCTCCATCTTCACTGGGAATGGCAGAACACGTTTCCCCACACCCCTTTTTATTTTTTTTTTCCTAGCAGTATCTGCAAGCCTGAACACAGCCAGCACCTGCTGAGTGATCACAAGAACTACCAACACAGATCCACCAGGACCAAGGTGCTCTGGTGGGAAAACCCTGCTGGCCTGAGGCATTTGAGGCTTGTCCTGGAGCCTGGAAGCGGTGCTGCTGGCTTTGGTGAGCTGATGGATGATGTTCCACCCCAGGGGTCTCAATGTCCCCAAAATGTGCCCTTATCTGGGGCAGCAGGAGTTAAGAGAAAGCAAGCTGCTATCTCACTGATCCCTGCTGGGACAGCTCTCCTCATTTTAGCTTTGATATTCTTGTGCTGGAACAACCCTGGCTTCTCTGGGCTCATTTTTTTTGCAAAGCCTGGCTGGGATTTTAACCAGAAAGGGTTGGGGAATCTTATCAATCTGCTATTATTATTTTCTTTTCCTTTCCCCTTTGAATTCCACTCAGCTGCTGACTGTGAAAACACAACAAGAGCCTCAAACCAGTCGGGCCCTGGCGCGTTCAAATTGGCACCAGTTTGTTTGTTTTGGGGCTAAAGCCAGAGTGAGAAAGCCGGGGCTTTGAGATGCTATTGGAATCACCTGGGAAAATACACCCTGCTTTCATCTGCCTCCATCCCCTGTGGCCAGGAGGGCTCTCTGCCCCCAGCTGGGCTCCCCCCAGCCCCCTGCTCCTCTTCATCAGGGCAGGACCCTGGCTGTGCCTGGGGATGGGCGCCGAGTGCTGCCCGCGTGACACCAGCCAAAGTCCCCGGGGAACAGAGGTTTCTCTTTCAAGGGGTGTGGGGGCAAGGTATCAAATACCTGCCAGGCTGTCAAAAATCAGTGCTGGGAGCTGCTTCTCTTGATCCTGCTGGTAACACCTAACCCCTGGCCCTGCTCCAAAAAAAGGACCTGAATACAACAACACAGGGTCTTTTTTATGTTTTATTTTTTTATTTTTTCTTGCAGAAATTCCATGTCCAGAGACATGCACAAAGCTCCTTGAACAATTATTTTTTTCAGGCTTGTGATAATTTTTTATGCATCTTTTTGAGCCCATAAAAACAATGATTCTCTCCCTCTCCTAAGAAGCAAGGGCCAAACTCCCTGCAATATAAAAAGCTCTGCACACCAGCACTGGTGTCACCACTCTCTGATTTTCTTCTCCATTCCCAGGTCCCTCACTAGAAGGAGGTGAAAACAGTTGCTTACATGAAGCTTTGGGGATGACATCAGCCATTTCTTTGCTCCATGCTGTCTGTTAGGAAGAATTCTTGACTTGAAGAAGAAGAATTCTTCTGTTAGGAAGAATTTCTTGTTAGGAGAAATTCTTGTGAGGGTGCTGAGGCCCTGGCACAGGGTGCCCACAGGAGCTGTGGCTGCCACATCCCTGGAATTGTTCCAGGCAAGGTTGGATGGGGCTTGTAGCAACCTGGGATAGTGGAAGGTTTCCCTGGCCATGGCAGGGATGATTTTTAAGGACCAACCCAAATAATTCAATGATTCTACGATTTTCTGCTTACAGGGACAAACATTTCTCTCTTGCTTACCTCAAGTCCTCAGCATTTTCAGATTCCTTCATCGTTCACCAAACCTTTTTCCTGCTTTTCCTTTTCTTTATCCAGGACTGTATGAGTTTTCAGGACACAGATCTGCTGCAGAGCAGGAATTTGCCCTTTCTGGATCCATGCAGCCTGCTCACACCACTGCTAGAGAATGATTGATACGAGCTCAGCCCAGCAGCCCTGGGTTTGGAAAAAGGTTTCATTTGGAGAGCAACATCCCACATTAATCAAACCCAGGGATGACATGGCCCCTCTGAAGAGGGCACTGAATGTTTACATGAACTTTGCTGTCCAGCTGTAAGCTCCGAAGGTGTGATCCCACAGGCTCACACCCCCAGCCCCACCTGAGCTGCCAGACAAGGAATGGACTCTGCCTGTGGGTCTGAACATCTTGGAAATGAGGGATTTGTCAGCATGTTCTGGTCTGCTTTTGCAGTGAAGGAAATTTGTCCCCAGGTTCTCTTTCTCCTGTTTAGCCAAAGCCTCATTACAGGCAGTTTGGTTTCTGGCCACATTCAAAAATAATTTCTGAGACTGTTCCCTACAGCCATTAACTAAGAATTTGACACTGACCAGTCAAGATGCCAGGTACAAGTGTTTCAGAAGTTTCATGTATGACTGGGGCCAAAATGGTTTTAATATCTGTTTGCCAGTATCTGGATGGGGGATTTCTTTGCTTTATTTTTTGTGTTCCTTCTCTGTTAGCTCCAGTGACGTGCCTGAAAAAAGCACTCACAGACACCAGGTTTTGCTGTGTGAGTCACTGCCAGAATAAGGATTGATATCCACCCCACAGTCTTGAATTTCCTCACCCATGCTTGGTGGTACTTTCCTTTTCCTCTCTGCCTTTAGCCCAAACTGATGCTTGAAGTGCTTGTTTTGGAAAAGCACAGAGCATGAAGGATGTGATTGGGTATTAGGAAAAATTTCTTCATGAAAAGGGTTGTCAAGCACTGGAATGGGCTGTCCAGGGCAGTGGTGGAGTCACCATCCTTGGGGGCATTTAAAAGATGTGTGGATGTGGCACTTGGCATATTTTAGTGGTGAGCTTGGCAGTGCTGGAGGAAAGGTTGGACTTGATGAACCTGAGGTACTTTTCCAACCCAAACAATTTTATACAGCATGGAAACAACTCTCTGCACCTGTAGGGAAGGGCATGAGTGCTGATCCGATCATTCTCTGTGTGTGAAAGGTCATGAATGGAGCCCCAATTAGCTCACAAAGTGCTCTAAAAGTTCAGGATGTAAAAAATACTGAGCCGTGCATTTTAGGTTCTGTTATTTTCCCTTCCTTGGGTTTTCAGGCTTTGGTTCCCAAATTCACAGGTACAGAGCAAGGTGAGGCACAGTGCAGAATGATTTTAAGGAAGAGAACTATCAAGTGATTAATTTTTGACACTGTTTCATTGGTCTTTTAAGCAATGTTTGCTTCCAGTTGCCACAATAAAAACCTGGCTCAGGGGGTGAAGACCAGTTTGGAGATGACCTGAGATCTTCACATCTTATGCACTATCATCACCACCATGAAATGCCTCCCAAAGAGTCCCCAGGGCATGGCAAGGCTGCTGTCCCCAGGGAAAGGTGAGAAATTGGGCACTGACCTGGGGACTTGCCCCTGAGCACTAAATAAGTGCATGAACAAATATGGCAGAGATTTTCACCTGGGGAGCAGAAACACCACATTTGCAACGTAATCCAGTGCCACCCAGTTGGGAAAACAGTCTGTCAAGAAAAAATGGCCCAACATTTCTGCTTGCATCCAGACTTTGCTGCTGGATTATTTTTTCTGTCACTGAGAGATGATTGACTGTGACCTTTTTGAGAGCAAGGAGTTGTCAGGAGCTCCAAATTCCAAGGTGGGAGTGTGGACTGCAACATGCACTCTGTGGCAAAGCCTAAAAATGCATTTTAAGCATCACCTGCAGCTTTTTCTTCACTCAGGTTTGTGTCCTGGTCCTTGAGACAGTCCCTGGATCACACCAAGGCACTGTGATGATGGGGAGTGGCAAAGACAAGATTGTGTTAAATCTGTGGCATTTGTGATGGTGTTTTTTCCTCCAGCAGCACATCCCTGAATTCAAGCCAGGCAAGGATTTCTCTGCACAATAACTGCACATGACTGGCAGCCTCTGCACTGCATCTGCTCTTGGTGGGGCAAGGGAGGATGTGCCTGGTATGAGCAGCCCTGCCTTTGGCCAGTACATTAGTGTAGAGCTTTAGGAAAGGTTTTACAGCAAAATCCCGATTTTGCAGTAAGCTGGCTGCATGTTTTCACTTTCCCTGGTGATTAGCAGCTTCCTGTGTCATCATATTTGTTTTGGTGGCTTTTGAAGCCACCACGCTGCCTTCTTCAGTTAATGGCAGAGGAGTGTTTTAGACATGGACCCTTCTGGAGAAACAGCTCCTAGGGAGCTGGAGAAACAACTCATTTTTTTCCCCAGGAGCTGTGCTTCCATGTGCACATCCCAAAGGCACTCAGTGTCTCCACAGCCCAGTGTTTCACAGGCATTACCACCTTTTGTGCCTCTGTGGGGCTTTGCAGGGGGCTTATCCCAGCCACTCTGCCTGGGGTGAGATTGACCCCACTAATGCAGGGCAAGCTTAAGGGTTTCAAAGCCTGCCTCAAGCCCTTGGGGAGCTCTCCATATTCCCATCCTGTCCCTGCTGGACACTGCTGGCTCCCTGTGCAATGCCCAGACCCAAGCACCCTTTTGTTGTCCCCCAGTTCCACTGACAACATCCTGACCATGCTCTGTGCAAAGGGAGTTTGCTGCTTCTGTTGCTGCTGAGCTTGTATAGAAGGTAAAACCCCTTCAGGTAAAACCCCTTCAGGTAAAACCCCCTTCAGGTAAAACCCACTTCAGGATAAGAGTTATGCTTCCCACCTGTGACAGTGTTCACAGGAGTCTCAGGTTGAGGGAACAGACGAGGATCTGACTCCATGTTTCAGAAGGCTTGATTTATTATTTTATGATATATTTTAAATTAAAACTATACTAAAAGAATAGAAGAAAAGGTTTCATCAGAAGGCTGGCTAAGCTAAGAATATAAAGGAATGATAACAAAGGTTTGTGGCCCGGACAGAGAGCCCGAGCCAGCTGGGCTGTGATTGGCCATTAATTCCAAAGATCCACATGAGACCAATCACAGATGCACCTGTTGCATCCCACAGCAGCAGATAACCATTGTTTACATTTTGTTCCTGAGGCCTCTCAGCTTCTCAGGAGGAAAAATCCTAAGGAAAGGATTTTTCATAAAAACATGTCTGCGACACCCACCAGCCTCTTCCAGAAATCAGTCCGAGGCAGAAAAAGACAGTGGGATGATCCAGCCAGTCTTTCATCCCTAACAAGAGGCTCCTAATGAGAGCCTCCTCCTCCTGCCATGGAGCTGTGCCATTGTCCCTCTCGACATTATTGTGGTAGAGCAAAGGAGGAGCAGGGAAAGGATCATTTAGCACGTGAAAGGCACCTCTTGTGTGGGGCTACATGCGTGGCACAGTTCAGCTGGGGTGAGCGACCAGCTCCTGCCAAACTGTGATGTATGAGGCAGAAAGGTCAAAAGTTCTCCTTTACAATCAGCAAGAAAAGAGAAGGCAGGCAATGGTCACTTAATTTGTGGGTTTTTCCTCTACTTGTCAGGAGGAGTTTGGGCAGCAGTGATGGATGAGCCATCAATTAAAGTCGGCCACTTTGTCTTTTGTCCTTTGGTTCCCAAAGGGCCCAATTCAAGCCCTGGCCAAATCCATGGGAGTCCCTCCACTGATGCCAGCAGCTCCTGGATTGGGATGATGGAGGCTGTGGAGCAACTGGGTTGAACAGCCTGCCCTTCTCCATGCTCAGGGCCGTGTCTCTTGGCTCCCCATTATCAGACAGGACTTTTTCCAGAGCTGAGTCCTTTAACATTTGCTAGCAAGCCTTGGATTTCTCTCCCTGTTCCCTCCCCATGTAGGTTCTTTGAGGTGCAGCTGGGGCGAGCAGTGGGCTGTGCAGTGCAGCAGCTCCTACTCACTCCTTCCTGCTTATCTGGCCACACATACTGTTAATATTTCCTCTAAGGCCCTCAGCTCCCATGATAACACTGCTTTATCCAAAAAAAAAAAGCCTTTAAACATTTTCCTGGCAGGAGGAACCTTTCCACAGTTTTATTGCAGCATGAATGGCCCTTAATGGTTTGATGCTGTAGGACCTGCTCTGCAATCAGCTCTCCCAGCCCTACACAAGCACAGGCCACCTGGGACCCCCTTCTTTGGGAAGTATTGTTCCACATTATTGTACACACTGGCCTGGGAAAACTAAGCCAGATTTACAGCCATAAAAACTCAGTTTGAAGGTGAAGTCAGTCCTGACTGTGAGGGATGGCTCAGCCTCCCTGTTCAGGCCCGGCAGGGAGCCTTTGATCTTAGATGTTTGTAAAAGTTTCCTTCCATGTTGGAAAGAGACCTCAGTGTGTGCACCAGACACGTCTTCCTCCCATGCCAGAGATGCTCCAATGTCCTCTCTTCCCTCTGACCAGATCTGTGGGATTTGGAACCACAAACGTGTGGAGGTCACCAGCTCAGAGGATTTACCTTCACTGGGGGCCTGGGCCTGCCACAAACTTCCTGAGTGTAGGAAAAAACAGGTACCATGAACTTTCTCCTTTGTGCACCCCTGTGTCAGCCCTAGCTGGGGTGAAGGAGCTTCCAGACTCATAATATGGGCATGGCCAAGTGGTTTCCTCCACAAAGGGGGATAATTAGGAAACTGGACACGTTTTCCTCCATCAGCGGTCTTGGTTGGCCTGAGTAATAACCTGTCCCTTTAAAACAGACCCACAGGCTGTTTGTTTTGTGTCACACAGGCTGTGTGAGGATTGCGTCCCCTCAGTCTGGAGGGAGAGGTTGGGGGCTGTGGGATTTTATGGCAGCACTGGCTGGAAAACCTCCATTGTCTGGTCAGAGCCTGCAGACACTGTCACATGCCTGAGTGCTCCCAGGATGGTTTGTGTTGGCCTGGGATGAACACACACTAATCTTGTCTCTGCCACATGTCTCCTTGGAGAGTTATCCCACTGTCTCTTTGCTGGTCCTCATCACAGGACCTGGCATAAAACACCATGAAAAAATTTCTTATGGGAGTGGAACAGAAGCCAGTTTAGTGTTTTTCAATCAGCCCCTTTTCTTACAGCAACACTCATGAGGAGGACACAGTTGTGATTTCCATTGGATGGATGGCTTGGCTTTTCCATTTGGAGTGAATGAAAGTATTTTGGAACCCAACAGTTAAAATGGGTCAGATAATAAGAAAATACATATAGTAAATACTCTAAAAAACTGGGGAACCCATGGAGACATGTTGCTCCAGTTGGCATTTTTAGTCCTGATGTCTATGCCATGGTTGTTTCTGGAATACTGCAGCTCCATGAGCATATTCCAATACCAGTAAATGCATATTCCTGCATATTTTATGTAAAGGACTGGATGGAGTCCCAGGGCCATGTTGTCCAAGGTCCTGTTCCTCACTGCCTGGGACCATGTTCAAGAGGTCAGAGGAGCCCAGATCTCCTGATCAGAACATGGCCAGAAGAATCCTGGAAGACTCTCTAGCCTTGGGGACTGTTCAAGTTGTGAGTGTTGTTTTTGGATGATGGCAAAGGTTTAATAAATGCTGCAGCTGTAGAGAGCACCCTCACTGGAGAGTTTAACTCCCCGAGTCAAGATGTGATTTACATTTCCAGGCTCCACGCATCCAGCCTGCAGGACTCCTCTGGCAATGGGGTGGGCAGGCCCACAGCTTACTTTGGCAGAAGAGTTCCTCAAGTCTTGTTTAATTAGAACTCAGACCAGCTTCCTGGAGACTGTGGGAACCTCATTAGCAGCACAAATAGAAACTTGAAGAGGCCAACTCAGTGGGAAAAGATTGCTTGCTAAGAACTTTACTTACCAAGAACTTAACCTCTTCAAGAGTCGTGTCTCTTAGGTACAGCAGAAGAATTTATGGCTGGGATACAAGGTCTCACAATCTTCCAAATGCTGGAGATTTTGTTTTTCAATGTGAATTAAAACCTCTCAGAGGAGTAGACAAAATCTGTTTGGCTTAACAGTGTCCACTTGCTCTTAGCTGTCCTCTCTTCAACTGGTTTTGATTATGGAATCATGGAATGATTTGGGTTGGAAGAGACCTTAAAGACCCCCTCCAGCCCCTTGCCATGGTAGGGACACAATTCCTGGTGTCTGTCTCAATGCTCTTCCACCATTTGGAGATTCTGATTGCTGATTTGCTGTCTTCATCCTTGCCTCAATTCAGTAATGTTACTTTATATTTTAATACGTGTCAGCCTATTAAAAATTTCAGTTATTTTAATATTTAAAATGTAATAACAAGATTTTGGACATCAAAATTCAGATTCACTTAATCTCAGATGACATCTTACCTCCTGTGTCTTCAAAAGGTTTTAAGAGGTCTACCTAGGCTAAATTAATAAGCACTGTCTGCTTGTCTGCTTCAGGACTGGCATGGGAAAGGTATAAAATACAATTAGAACTCCTGAACTGCAGCTCAGTAAATACACACACTTGCCTGTGTCTGTGAGAACTGGATGGAGACTCAGGGCTTTGATTTGCAATCTCTTCTCTTCTCTTCTCTTCTCTTCTCTTCTCTTCTCTTCTCTTCTCTTCTCTTCTCTTCTCTTCTCTTCTCTTCTCTTCTCTTCTCTTCTCTTCTCTTCTCTTCTCTTCTCTTCTCTTCTCTTCTCTTCTCTTCTCTTCTCTTCTCTTCTCTTCTCTTCTCTTCTCTTCTCTGGCTATGCTGAAGAGGCTAAAAGGACCCAGATCTGTTGATCAGAAGGACAGAAGTCTCCTGGAAGAGCAGATAATCAATCATTTCCTATCCCCATCCCAGCCTCGTGCTGCAATGTTGCCATATATTTCAGATGAGAAATATGTGTAGGTCTACAAAACAAATCCATATATTTTTCCTGCCCTAAAGACATCATTATCCTCCTGCTTCTTTGGCCTCAACAGACACATGGAGGGAAAAACTGGATGACTGTATGTGCCTACCACTAATGCATTGTTTACAAAATCATGAGGATGAATGATGCTGGTGAAGCTGTGTTTTCTTTTTTTTCTTAATTAAATGCATCCCACCCAACCAGGAAAGAAATCAAGCCCCCAGTTAAAATAAAGGAAGATTAAATAAACATGTGCATGTTTTTCAAAACAATGTTGTCAGTGGGAGGGGACAGATCAGGGAAGAAAGACCAAACAGTCTTTCTAGAGGAAAAATCTTTTCATGGGCAATTCTTGCAAGAAATGTAAAAGGATTTCTGCTGCAATTTTCACTTCTGGAATTATCCCAGGCTGAAAGACCTCTGGTCTCATGTTGATGAAAGATAAAGCACAGGGGCAAGATTTCTCAAATCCCTGTTATTACTGTGCTGGAGAAATAATTCTGTTTTGCTGAGTTTTGAATCTTTCCTACTGTTGCCAATAAAAGTAACTTATCGCCATGATTGCAAAAAAAGTTTCCCCAGACCAGATCTCCACTACAAAGAAAGTGGTTTGCAAAATATAAAAGAGAGAGTGACCTACTGCCTTGATTACAGCAAACCATGAAATGCTTAAAGATGGATCACATTGTACTTTGTGCTTCCCACAGTTCCCGTTTCCTTCAGGTTGGGACAGATCCTGCATTCTACCCAAACAAAACACCTCTGTTTCCCTGTGCTTTTACTATAGGGTTCCCCAAACCTACAGAATGCCCTTTGGGGTCTGCAGCAGTGGCAATGCATCATTTGCAGCCCAGAGTAGCTTGGATGCCTTATCCCTGGAAATGTTCCAGATGGGGCTCAGGCCAACCTGGCCTAGTGACAAGGGTCCCTGGCCATGGCAGGGGGTAGGAACCAGGTGGTCTTTAAGCTTTCTTTCCAAACCATCCCATGGTTCTGTATCCAATCCCTGTCCCAGCCTGCCCATGCAGCTGCTGTCCCAGTCCTTGGTTTGCTGCCCTGTTGCTGCTGTGCTCTTGCTCCAGCTCCTGCTGTCTCTAATTTTCCTGAAGCTTGGTCTGCAGAGTGCAACCAGTGGTGCAGCTTCACTCTCTGGGGAAGTTCCTACATCTCAGTGCTGCCAGGAGTGTTATGAGGATCCCTTACCCTGAGGATCCTGTGTGGGGTCCATTCCTGCTCGTGTGACACAGGTGTGACCCGCTTGTTCTCTACCCTGCCATTCTCTTCCTTACTAAGGCATCAGTTTCCTCCTCTCAGCTCCTTCAAAACCTTGTTCAAAGCTCTCCTTCAGATATAAACTAGGCCAGGCTTCAGTACTGTACCTAGACAACAGTTTTCCACCCAAAACCAGAGCTTCTCCTCAGGTGTAGGCACCATCTCAAGGTGCAGCCAGTGCCTCAGGAAAAAAAAAAAAAAGGAAAAGCCAGGAAGGTTTGAGAGAAGTGGCTCTGCTGCTGGGCACAGGGGATGCTGTGCAGATGTGAGCTGTGTGAGGTCACAGGTTAAAAGGCAGGAGTGTTGCCTGTGGAGACGTCAGACTGGCTGGAAACTCACCCTGGGGAGGTAAGGAGGAGCTGGGGAGCTGTAGTTGGCTTTTCTGATTTTTTTTTTTTTTGAGTGCAGGTCCTGACATTCACTTGGTAAGACTAAGAATTTTATCTGCATTATTGAACTAAAAAAACCCCCAAAACAGCATGCATTTGTGTACACACACCTCTATGCTTAGCTAGCCAGAGCTCCAGAGCTGAGTTTTCACACTTCATTTGATTTTTATCACTGTCTTCAGCACAGAAATTTCCACACAGTTAATTGAAGTGACATATGCTTGCCAGCAGCCAAGTCTTAATCCCATCCTTCCCTTTCACCACGTTTCTGATTATGCTGATGGCAAATCCTCCTCCTTTGACTCAGCCTTGCACATACAGTGGATGCAGCCAGAGCCCAAATCTTCTCTTAGAAGCACAGAGATATTTGCTGGATGTCCCACGACGTCTCAAGTTTTTTGCAGTAATAAACAAGTGCATTTTTGGCTTCTGAGACTGATGGGAGCAGTTATCAGAAACTGCATGCAGTAACCAGCTCCTAAATTATGCCTGGTAATCCAGAACCATTATTGGTGATAAACAGACTTTGGTCGGGTCCAGAATTCTTGAACGTTGCCCTCATTTTGCTACATGCTTCAGGCATTCCATAAAAGATGACATTTTACCTGACATAACTCAGGGGTTTTTTGGCCAGGGGCATTCCCCCCATTTTGAAGTTTATAACAAATTTTCATTCCCAGAAGGAGGTGAGGCTTTCTGTTCTGGATGGATGTAGATTGTTATTGGGATTAGGCTGATTAAGAAGGAAGTTTTGACCGTGTTTGTAATTGTGCTGGGAGTGTTCTTGAGGTATTCCCTATTATTCTGAGCTACAAATTGTGCAGGAGACCCAAATCCCAAACAGTGACGTGATTAACAGAGCAAATCCAAATCAGAACCTGCCCTGCATCTGCTGCAGAGAGCACAGGGATGTGAATTTCAAATCCCTGGGATGGGACTGCATGCAAATGCTACCAGTGCCCAGGATGTGCAGGCAGGTGTGCCCTGCTGTGAGCATCCTTTGTGAGCCAGGCAGAAAGTCATTTATGCTAAGCACAAAACACTTTGCTGATCTTCGCAAGCAAAGTCCCCAGAGCTCTAATCATTGCACTGATGGTGGAGGTGAAAAGACAAGCAATTTTTACTGTGTGAGAAGCTTTGATTTCCTGTTAATCACTTCCTACTATAAATCAGCTATAGGCAGCTGCATCCACTTGCTCCTCGGGGTAGAAAAATATACCCTGCTGCTAGACAGCAACACAGGCGCCAAAACCATCCCAGGATCAAAGGGCACTGCCATTTATCCCCAGCAGAATCTAAACAAGCCTGTCAGCCTGCCTGGACCATTTGTTTATTTTAGCTGAGGACACCCCTGTCTGTCCAGAGTCAGGGGATGGGTTTATCATCAGCATCTGGGCTCGCTCTGAATATCCCTTTCATTCAGCATCCTGATGCCCGGTACCAAATCCACACAGGGACCATTTTCCAAGGGCTCAGCACTGCAAGAGGAAATGCAGCTCTTGTCTGTGCTCAGGACTCTCTGTTCAGCTCCTTACAGAGGGAAGTGTTAATGTTTCAGCTGCTCTTCCTTCTTTTCCTGAAAAACCAACCAAGGGCGATGCCAGAAGAAGTTACTGCGCAGAAACACCCGTAGCTAGGTTTAATCTCAGTGTGGCAAAAGTGCTTTGTTTCTTTTCTCCCCATCCAGGCTGCTCTGGAGTGAGCTGGTTTGCAGACTGTCCTCCTGTTTCCTGGCTGGGAGAGCTCAGTGCCTGCTCTGAATCCCTCCCTGAATTTCCCAGAACTGCAGAAGCTTTCTCTGGAAGCTCAGGGTGGCTGCTGTGCTCGTCTGGAGAGGGTCAAACATCCTTCAGGGTTCCCAGAACAGACCTGCCAAGACAAGTGATGATGTTTTGGGTTTCTTCTCCCCTCGCCCCTATGTAAACTGCACAGAGGGCATGGGAGGTTTGGCCTTTCCTGTGAGATTGGAGCCACAGTTGTTTTTTTGATGCTATCTCTTTGGCACTCAGAGCAAGGATGTTTCAAAGGACAGAGGAATGGGGTTGGGCTGTGAGGGAAAAAATAGGTTTAACATCACAGTGTCTCCTTGTGTCCTGCAGCCATCACTGCCCTCATGCACAGAGTTGCTCTTTCTTCACCATGACTGTGAGAAGAAAACAGCCTGGAGCTTCTGGGCACAGATAATACAGAAAGCACCAGATTAGGTGACCTTAATTACACCAACCCCTCTTTCTTGCAGGGTGGTGGTGTATGCAGAGTAGAGGTAAATGAGTGTTTGTTGGTGCTCAGTGCTGCTGTGTGGGTCCAGGGGATCACAGAGCCCAGCTCTGTGATTGCAGGCAGCGTTTCAAAGCCCTCCAGTATCTGGGGCTTTCTGAAATACCACCAAAGGTGCCTGAGTTAATTGACCTCTGTATGAATGGGAAGCCTGTTTAAAAATCCCCGTGGCAGCCTTGCAGAAAAACATCCCTGCACTTTGAAGGCCAAGGGCTGAAAGGACACTCTCTCTTCACCCCCACAGAGCCTGCCTGTGAGCACAGAGAGGAGCTGCAGCAAGAGGTGGCCATGGTCACATCAGCCCACCAGCCCCTGGAACTGAATGGGACTTCAGGGTTGTCCCAGGTTCTGTCCCAGGATTTTCTGTGCTGCTGTGTGCACATGTCCTCCTCCATCACGGGCAGCTGTGGGGGGTGGCTGGATGGAGGAATGTGTCACAGACATCTTTCATGAAAAATCCTTTCCTTAGGATTTTTCCTCCTGAGAAGCTGAGAGGCCTCAGGAACAAAATGTAAACAATGGTTATCTGCTGCTGTGGGATGCAACAGGTGCCTCTGTGATTGGTCTCATGTGGTTGTTTCTAATTAATGGCCAATCACAGCCCAGCTGGCTCAGACAGAGAGTCCGAGCCACAAACCTTTGTTATCATTCCTTCGTTTTCTATTCTTAGCCAGCCTTCTGATGAAATCCTTTCTTCTATTCTTTTAGTATAGTTTTAATATAATATATATAATAAAATAATAAATCAGCCTTCTGAAACATGGAGCCAGATCCTCATCTCTTCCCTCATCCTCGGACCCCTGTGAACACCATCACAGGAATGGACATCCAAGGTGGATGGGTGAGAGGAGGACACCCATCAGGGAGGGCTGGACACCCAGAAGAGCTGATTCCAAAGGATTTGGATGATTCCAAAGGATTTATGACCAGCCATCACCTACCTCCTATCCTGCTACACGGATCCAAAGGAGTTAGGGGCTCTGAGACAACTTTTGCTTTTAAAGTTTTATGTCCAGCAGCAGCTGGGTGTCAGGAGATCCACCACACAGGTGGATGATGTGTACCCCAAGGGTTTCTCATCCAGCCTTCCTTCACTTCTCTTTTATTGTCTTCTTGCAGGAAACATCTGGGTCTGTGAGGGAAACAGAGCTGATGAATGTGGTGGCAAGGGGGGATGGAGGGGAGAAACAAATGGCATGGGAATCTCCTCTGGACACGATGTTAAAGCTGTAACCCCAATGCCTTAATCCACCTGGTTTGTGACATTCAAAGCAACTTTTTTAGCTTGAGAAAGGAATGTGGGACTAGACAAGAAGCAGTTAAGATAATAACAGTGCCCTGGGTTGCTTGTCAAGTCAGGCCTGCTCACACAGTGAGCACTGGAGCGCCTCATTCCCGATTCAGAGAGAAGCAGAGGCCACTCCTGCCAAATGGGCCATCACCTCCTGCAGATGCTGTGGTCCTGCTCAGGGATGTGGGGATGGTGACAGGCACCCCCCTGCAGCACAGAAGGGCAGGACCTGGCTGTAGGGTAAAAACCACAGCTCCTTCTTCACTGCCCTGCACAGTCAGCTTGGGCTGACTGAAGAAAGAAGTCACAGGAGTGGCTTAAACACTGGAGAAGATGCTTTGAATCATGAGGCTCAGAGAGCTCTGTTTTCTTCACAGAAGGAAAATAGTGAGGTGACCTTATTATCCCTACAGCATCTCCCTGGAGAGAAACCACTGAGTACCTCCCAGGAAGGACAGAACAAGGACCTGTAGCTGACAACAGAGAGACAGAAGCCAGAATTAAGGTGCACATTTATCACAGTTAGTGTGATCAGCCACTGGAACAGCTGAAGAAGGAAATGGTTGATTATTTTTGCCTTGAAGCCTGGCAAACACAGAGGACTGGGCTCACAGTGACAGCAGGAGAAAATGCAAGGGTCAGATGCTGCCAGGCATCCTGGCCTTAGGCTCTTGGAGTGGGTGATGTGGACAGGATTTCATCACCTTCATATGCTTGGAAGAACAGTGTGTGTGCTTTAAACCTGGTGTGCTCCAAATCTCAAAAAACAGTGCAGTAATTGTGGCTTTTCTCCATGTGACATTCACTTGGTTAGGCCTCCTCTTTGAAAATTCAGCAAACACACTCATTTCTAATAGGCATATGATATATAACACTGGCAAGTGTTCTCACAGCTGGGCCATCAAAGAAAACTCTCTGTAGTGTGCAAAGAATATTTTATCAACAGCTTCTATCTGAGCTGCTGGTGTGGGTGTGAAATAACCATTCGGGCCAGGGGTAAACAATTTCCAGTTCCTAGAGCACAGGCTTGGCAAAGCTCTGCTCACAGCCCCTGCAGGCTGCAAAGGTGCAAAATGCATCAGGGAAAAGGCTCTCTGGGCATGAGGGACATTTAGGGAAACAGAGGTGCAGGAATTGAATCTCACGCTTTTGAGGCAGAGCAATAACATTGAGAACTCCTGCTGTGTGATGGGCTCAGAGTCAGCCACCCCACACAAATGAAACCCTGTGTGCTGAGGCTGTGTGCCTGTGTTTCTCAGGGAGGTGGTGCTGAAGAGTGGTTACATCCAACAGCACCTAGCTGGTCCCCATCTGGAATCCCAGGAGATCTGATCTTTGCCCTGAGCACAGCAGGGCAGAAAACAGCAATGCTGGGACCCTTCTGGGGGCTGGCATCACTGGTTCCTGATGGAGCCCTGGATGCTGAGAATTTCAGACTTTCTGTGTTGACAGGCACTGACCCCCAAGAGAACACTGCATTGACCTGAGGCTGTGGAGAAGGATTCCAAAATGGAATGATAGAACTGGGATTATGGGTGTGGAGTTTGATTAGAAGTGTGTAATATCACAGGTGGAAAACTCAGAGTTTTAGGTTTTAGAATATAGCAATATATATAAAGCAAGATGGAGGTTTTAGGGTGGAGGCTGCTCCTTTTTCTTCACCTTCTTCTCCATGGGTTTGGGTGGTTTTGTGTAATTGGATAAAAAAGTCCACATTGTGGGGCAGGGATGGTTGGTTATTGGGTTAAAAGTAAAAATAATTCAGGTGTCATTTCTTAATTGGATAGTTTATCTTTAAAAGACCTTGTAGAGATAGATATGGGGCCATTTTTTACCTTGTTAAAATGCTGTAGAATTCAGGGTTTGTGAGACTGTAACATAGATAAGAGCTAACAAACATCTGAGTCCCAACAAGAAATTCCATCTCTGCACATTTAATCCTGACCCTGAGCAAGGCAGGAAAAGAAGATGAAGAATGGACAGGTTCCTGCTCTCCATCAGACATGGATGCACACCAGGGCTCAGAGAAGATCCCTCTGCCCTTAAGGACCCTTTTTGTTCTTCAGCTTGCATGGTGAGCTCTTTGGGGTGGTGATGAGGAGGCAATGACTGTGCTGAACCCAGTGCTTTGCAGGGGAGAGCCCTCCCTGGAGCAATTCCTCACCTGGGGCTGTCCCCATGGCAGAGCCATGGTCTCTGATTGCCACCCACAAATGTGTCTGAGGAGGGGAGCAGCCCTTCATTCTCAGGAAGGACAGTGGTTAGGCTTTGACTGAGGCTGTATTTTGTCTGCAAATCCCCATTAGTGCCTCTCCTTGCCCTTCAGGGCAGCAGGACCAGCCCTTGAGCTGAGGCCCTGGAGCAGTCAGTGAGCCAGGGCACAGGAATTGGGGTGCTTGCACCTCTGGGCACTGCATTTTCTCTCATCTGTCAGTCCCCTGCACATGTAGGCTGCTCTTTAGGTGTTTGCATGGCAGAGGGGTGGAAACTTTGCAGTGGAGAGTGTGTGAAATGAGATATGTGTGCTTATGGCATGGCACAGAGCCAGGAGACAGCACTTGAGGGGCCCTGAGAGCTCCCTGGGGCAGGAAAGGACAACAATTATCATTCTGTGGAAACCTGCCACATCTCTGTCAGCCTGAGGACCTCTGAAGGAACCTCACCCACATCACTTGCTGCTTTCCCAAGCTCTCTGTTTCACATCCCACAGAAGAGGTTCACAGATTCCTCCCCAAGCCTCAAAACCTTTTTATCCAGAGCCTGTTTCTTCCTCTTGCACATGTCTCCAGCACCTGATAAGTAACATGCTCCTGAGGCACCACTTCAACTCATGAAACTGGGGCTTCCTTCTCCTTCCTTTTGTCCTAGAGAATGGGATTTTAAAACTGGGAGAAAATACATTTAAAACAAAGAGACAGAATCAACTTCTACTGAAATTTTGCTGGAGTTTATGCTCGTTGACTACTTCCAATTTATTTTTTTTCAGATGGACTCTCAGGTCTTAGCCCTTTGTTTGTATGTAGAACACAAAAACAAACCAAGCCCAATTCCTACATGAGGAGGTCCCTGGTATGAGCAGGGACCTCTCCCCCATTTCTGGGAAAAGGAATGAGGTCCCGTGGGGTGGGCGTGGGGCTGTAATTACTTCTGCAGCTGCTGGCAGGATGTACTTGAGGGTTCATCAAGCAATGGGAGGCTGACCCCTCTCCCTGCAATAAAATGTTAAATATTTTTCGATGCGCAATAATTTGGGCTTGCACTGATGCTGACTCTGATAAGCCTTGTTGTGCATGGTGGCTCAGGCAGCTCTTTCAGGCGAGAGGGTCTGTTCTGCCTCCTCTTGTAAAGGCCACAGGGCAGGGAAAACAAATGGGAAGAGGAGCAGTTGATGTATCTTGATCTTTTTCTCTGCATCTGATTCTTTGAACCAACTTTCATTGCTCTATATCCATAAAAATTACTGCTGAATCCAAATTTTCCTTTGTAATAGCAACCTAGGGCTTCATAGCAGGCTGATGGATATTTGGAAGGCCACAAACAGCACTGCTGAGAAAGCAAATCCCACCAGCCTCTGGTGCTGAGATAACACAAAATAACCCATTTTTTTGAACTGCTGGTGATATTTACAGTCTGAATGCACCTTTATGTACCATGGGCTTGTTCATTAATTGTGTCCCTGCAGTGATCACAGGGTGAGGTGCATTGTGAGCTATTTATGCACAATTCTCCCCATGCTGAAGAGGCCCTGTCACGGGCTGCTCCAAATGAAAGGGTGTTTGTGTGCCAGCAAACAGCCCCAGCACAGCCCAAGACAAGAGCCCTCAGATGGTGACAGAGCGAGGAGTGCAAGGGAATAACGAGGGCTTAGCACATGAGTAGCCTTATTCATGGCTCCTTTGTGGGCATCTTCGTGAGGGGCAGTCTCAGAAGGGAGCTGGCACTGCTCACAGGACAGTCCTGGGGAGCACTGAGAAACTGGGGGGAGAAAAAAAAAGAGATAAAATTGTGAGGCCAAAGGGGAAAAGCTTGAGAATGAGGGGCACAGCTGGCTGTTCAAAGTGGTGGGGAAGATGCCATTAGAAAATTTGTCTGGGAGCTGGACTGGAGCAAATCTAGGGTGGAAGCTGAAGAACACTCTGGCTGAAGAACATGAGAGATGAGATACAACTGAAGAGGCAGGAAGAGATGCAGGATAAAGCACAAAGGGATGGAGATGAAGAGCCTAACACCCCCAGAGTCTGGTCCATGCTGAGACAGAAGTGAGTACAGAGGCAGAGTCAGAAATACACCAATTCCATAGGCCTTGATGCATTTGACCTTCTCTGACCTTGAAGCCACAGTCCCTAGCACAGGGAGGAGGATGCTTGGAAGTCTGGGTGCTGCAGGTGTGCAGGGCCCTGTGGGTCACCAGCAGCCCATAGAAACATGCTGAATTTCAAGGTCCCCTCTGTCCCTGTTGCCACTGATAGACCAGAGGGCAAAGAGGGTGGCACAGCTTTTGAGATGCCAGTGAGAGATGGTGCTGTGACTGTCCCTGATTCTGCCACACGGAAATCAGCTACAGCTCTATTCCCACTTTTACACCTGTACCAACAGAGAGGGGACAGAAAAGTGTCCCAGACAGTCCCTCCAGTGCACAGGGGACAGCAGAGCAGAAAGTGCTTGGCCCCATCAGCAGGACCTACCACGAGGAGTCCCCTGGCCTACAACTGCCTGGATCCTGCAGCTGTGTGTCTGTGTGTGTCCCCATGTCAGTGTGCAAATCTTTCTGGCACAGGCAATCTCCTCTCCTCTCCTCTCCTCTCCTCTCCTCTCCTCCTCTCCTCTCCTCTCCTCTCCTCTCCCTCTCCTCCTCTCCCTCCTCCTCTCCTCTCCTCTCCTCTCTCTCCTCTCCCTCCTCTCCTCTCTCTCCTCTCCCTCCTCTCCTCCTCCCTCCCTCTCCTCTCCTCTCCTCTCCTCTCCTCTCCTCTCCTCTCCTCTCCTCTGTCTGGGGGTTGGGAAGGGAATGAGGGGAGATTTATCTCACCAAAACCAAAGAAAAATAAATTCTAAGGGGAGAAAAAAAGCCCTAAGAAAACCAAACCACAAAACTTCCTTTCTCTTTTTAAATCCTCCACAAATTCTCATCTTCCCAGCCAATACAAAGAAAACAGCCTCTAAAGTCTCTCTCGGCCAGCAGAGGAACAAATCCCAATTAAACAAACAAGCACTGGACTGCTCTGCAGCAGTGGGTCCATGGGGTTATTTCTCCAAGGCCACCTTCTGGAATGCTTGGACAGCCCCACAGTGGCCCCTGCTCTGAGAATCTCTGTCCCAAGCCTGAGCTTGGCTGGGGTTGATGTCGCTGCCTTGCTGGGTCCATCGCGCTGACAGGAGCTGCTGCTGCCCTGGATGTGCTCCTGGGCCACCAGCCCTGTGCTCAGGGGGCTTGCAAGAGGGAGCAAAGAGGGTCTGGAGCAGGCTGTGCTGATATAAGCATGAGGCAATACCCAGAAATGCACCCTCCTCACTCTTCCTGTTTCTTGTGTGAGTGGTTTTGGCATTGCCCTGTGTTTTCTCTCTGTTGTCACATTGTGATGGTGTTCACAGAGGTTTTCAGGCGAGGGAAGAGACGAGAATGTTGACTCCATGTTCAGAAGGTTTGATTTGTTATTTTAAGATATACATTACATTAAAACTATACTAAAAGAATAGAAGGAAAAGTTTCATCTCAGAAGGCTAGCTAAGAATAGAAAGGAATGAATAACAAAGGTTTGTGTCTCGGACAGAGAGTTCAAGATAACTGGGCTGGGATTGGCCATTAATTAGAAACATCCAACATGAGCCAATCACAGATGCACCTTTTGCACTCCACAGCAGCAGATAACCATTGTTTACATTTTGTTCCTGAGGCCTCTCAGCTTCTCAGGAAGAAAAATCCTAAGAAAAGGATTTTCATAAAAAGATGTCTGCGACAATCACATCACCCTAGAGTCAGGCTTCCAATGCAGAAATGAACCCAGGGTTTGCCTGGCACCTTAAAGCCTGATCCAGCTGGCAATGAAATTTATTGGACAAATAGTGGTATGGAAATGGTGGAAGCTGAACTCCTCTAAAAAACAATTCCCAATCTAACCAGAAAACCCAGTTCCTCGACCCCTTTTAACTTCCAGAAATCCCTTTGTAGCAGGAGAAGCAACAGCTATTCCCTTCCTCAGTTATCCAGAGAATACATCAAAATGTGGCTCCCAAAAGTGCAGGTTCAGTGAGGTGGGTCTGGCAGAGTGGCTGTCACCTGGCTCTGTCCCCCAGGTGTGTGCAAAGCCAAGGGCCCCAGCTGCCCCCCAGACCCACAGAGGGGAGCCTGGGCATCGCCTTCTCGAGGCCACTGTGTCTTTCTCTGAGTCCCATTACACTTCTGTGTCTGTCTCATCCACCCTCTCATCTTTCCAAAGTTCTGGCATGGGCAGCAGTGGTGCTCAGGTAGAACCATGATTGTAATGCCCTTTCCTGGCATCTCTTCAAGCAGCAGGAACATCTTTTTTCCCCTCCTTTTTATTAATCTGGTTTCATCTCTTGAGATACAAATCCTGGTAATGCTCTGCCTCTTCTGAGCAGCCTCCCTTGCTCAGCAGTGATGGGAATTTCCTTGAGTCTTTTATGGACTTGTTCCTGTTACTCAGCTCTTCAGCTCTGAGATCTTGCAGCAATACACCAAGTGCTTGGAGAGAAATGGCTGATTTCATCACTTTTTCCATTATAAATACCTTTCCATCTTTCCCCCATCCTTCCCTTCTTCCCTGAGGATCCCAGCAAGTTGATCTGTAGTTGCAATGGGCTATTCAGAAGCCTTATCTCATCCCTGTTTGAGAGAAACCTGGCAGGTTATTTTTAACATTTATACACATCTAAAAAATGTGAATGTGGTCTGCTGTGCTGTGAGCCAGAAGCACCCCAGAGACCCTGGGCTGAAAAGAGAAACAACTTCTAAATATTAAGTGGGAGGCACTTGAGTGACCTCTTTTAGGTAGATATGTGTTCACTACATCATGTCTTCAGCTGGGACCAGGGCCAAGCTGGGGCCTCTGCCTCCTCCAGCATTGCTGGCTCTGGTCCTTGTGAGGAAGGGGAGATGAGAACATGCCCCAGCTCCAGGACACCTTCCCTGTGTGCCTTGGCCCCAGTTTGAAATGCCAGTGCTGGTGATGGAGGGGCTGTGGCTGGGACACAGCTCTGGAGTGAGGCAGTGCTGGGAGATTTGCAGGGCTGAGGGCATCAGTGGTTAAAGCAGATGTTGGTGGCTGGGGTAACCACTTGTGTCTGTGTTTCCAGAGGGGTGTGGGATTTGCAGAAGCAAACAGGTGATTGTTTGTTGGGGTTTTTTTGATTAGACTCACTTGTGATTGCAAACCAAAAAGAAAAACTCAGTGGCAGCAAACACAAAAGCTTTGGATCCAGCAGAGCTGGGTGGATTACCCTGCTCCTCCCTCTTCTCCCCTTGATGGAAACCCTAATCTGCAGCTCTGGGACAGTGTCTGGTCCATCCCTGTGAGGCGTTAGTGCTGCCCCACCCCTCACCCACAGCAGTGGGGGCTCCTTTCTCCTCCTGCCATTAGAACCAGATCCCTCAAGGAAAGGCCACTGGACCAGCCTGGCTCTGTTGCCCCAGGTGTGCAAAGCTCTCTTCTATGCAGAAATCCCACCAGGCTGGGGTCAAAAGCCCAGGTGAGCCCAAAGCCACCATGGCAGCATTAGGACTGCACTGAGATGTGGCTGTGCCACAGCCAAAGACTCTTGGCAAGCCAGGGGCTTGATGAATTGCTTACACCATTTGATATCTTGGCTCTTCTGGTGTTTAGTTACATGGACTGGAAAGGTGCTGCCACAAAACAAGGCTCTGCTTTTATCCCATGAGAGTCCTTTAGTGTCTGAGGCAGTGGTTTGTACAGCCAGAAAGGGACTGAGTAACCCAGCATCATTTCTCTGGTCTTGTGTGACATCCGAGGGTTTAAATAATGCCACTGATGGAAAATCCCCTGCAGCCCTGGGGAGGCAGCCTCACAGCTTAAAACAAAACCATGCCTCGTGCCTAATTGTAAATTGTTGTCAGCTGAACATGGCCTTGGCTGAGTTCCAGCCCTGATTGTATTTACAGCTATTGAGCAGGAGGGCTGTGGCATGGATGTACCTTATCTCACTGGGAGATGCTCATTACAGCCCAGATCCCTCCCTGCCCTGACTGCAACCAGGGTGGGCCTGGGGAAGGCTCAGTGCAGGGCTCCTGCTCACTTCCATCCTCTCCTGGTGCCAGAGAAAGAAAAGTTCACCATTACCCAACTTTGTGTGCCACCTCCTGCTTGGTGAGAAAACCTTTTGAGGGAAGGCACAACACTCAAATGAGAAGCAGCTTTTCTCCCAGGATGATGGTTGCTGCTCCCAAGGCAGGCAGATGGCTCAGAGGAGTGAAGAAGCTAAGATTTAGGGGGTCTCTGGCTTCTTGAGGTGTGTTTGTGCTGGTCCCAGTCCTTGGCAGTGCACAGGGCCTCAGTCTGCAACAAAGAGCCCAGGGTGTCACTTGGGCTTGGAATGGTGGCTTTATCTTACAGATCTGGGACTGTGGGGGGTCAGAAACACCAATGGAGAAGGTCACAGCTGGCAATGCCAGGGAAATGCCTGCTGTCTTGCTGGAGACTGAGGTTTTCTTGCTCCTGGAAAGTGGGAGAGAGCTCTGGCAGGGTCGGGAGAATGGTGGGAGAAACTCGTTGGGAGGAAGAGCTGTAGATTGCCCACAGTGACATTTCTGAGCGGTGTGCACCTCTCCTGGCCTCACACCGAGATCTGCCCTGCCTCAGTGACCCTCCTGCATCACTGCAGGTGCAAGGAAATGTCTGCCCACAGTGCCAGGCACCATCCCTGAGGCCAGTGCTGAGAGGGGTTAAAATAGAAACAATAAAATGTGAGAGAGAGGACTTATTTGACTTAGTGGTACACAAGCTATAAATCACCAAGCTTTTTGGGAGGTCAGATAACAGCTGCTAAGTGAAGAATAATCTTCTTTATTAGGTGAGCTATTTATTAATCATTCATTATCCAACTAATCTTAAATGTCTAAGCTGTTCTCTGCACCAGCTGTTTCAGTAGGAGGCAGGACACTGGTGACAGCACCTGCTGGATCATGGCTGGTTCCTTTGACTTTGTGCAGAAAAGTGAGTGAGTTTGAAAACTGTGCCTGTGAATGGCCCATGAGGGAAAAAAAAGGGATTTCCTGAGCCACAGCCAAGCTGTGGCAGCTGCCCATGCTCAGTCCCCTGGTGTGCAGCAAGCACAGGCTGCGAGGATCTGAGATTTAGGTCACAATGTAAAGGGATGCATCATTCCTGTTATTGCTTCCAGCTCAGGGGATGCTTCTGGGCTCTGCTCCACTGCTGTGAAGCTGAGGCTTAAGGCTGGGGATGAATAGAGCTGTGAAATGAAAATGTCCATCTTTCACTTGCTGCCTGCCTGGAGGAAATCTTCTGTGCGTAACAGGGGTCTGCTGCTATTGATTTGGGATGTCTGTGTTTCTGGAGACTTCACCTTTCCTTGATGTGAGTGTCAGGGTTTGATTTTCCTGCTGCATTGCTTGGCAGTGCAGTCAGTGCTGGGAGCTGCAGATACAAGGGCAGAGCTGGCTTTTGGAAGGCTGGAATGCCTAAATGGGCTTTCTGATACGAAAGCAAATTCCTGCAGAGGTCAGGTCTCCCATGTGGATAATTTAGGGGGAACTGAAATGGAGAAACACCCCTCTAAAACCTTCAACCTAGAGAAATGTCACTGTGTAAGGGCAATAGAACTCTGTGGTGGGACAAGTCTCTGGTCTCCTGAGCTATCACTGATTGACAGAGTGGTTTGGGGTGCAAAGGACCCCAAAGATCATCTGCTTCCAACCCTTTGCCATGGGCAGGGACATGTTCCACAAGACCAGGTTGCTCCAAGCCCTGTCCTGTCCTTGAACACTTCCATCCACAGCTTCTCTGTTATTTACAGCTGTGCCATGAGGAATGTGCAGACAGTGCAATAGCAATTGTGGCCTGTTGTTGCCCTGATTTTTTAAGATTTTCTAAGCCCTCTGATGTTGATATTCTTGTAGCGAACTTTCTCACACACTTTCTGTAAATAACTCAGTGTTTTGCATTCCTTTATAGAAGAGGAGAAAGCTGATGGACTGTTGGTTTGTCCAGTGTTGTTGGAGAGGTGGGGTGGCACTGTCACCCTCCAATCCACTGTCACTCTTAGAAAACTATAAATGTTGGAGTCAGAAAATAGACTTCCTTTTTTCTTCCACCTTGAGAGCAGCAGCGTGCGCTTGTGTTCTTTCGTGTCCTACAGTGACATCCTGGACCCAGGACAAAATACCACCTGGCATATTCTGGGTTGGAACTGTTTGTTATTGGGGGTTCCCCCTCTTTGGAAAGACTGTGTCAGTTCTCAACAACTGCACCTTTCCATGGCAAATGCTGCAGTCTCCAAGAAGGGATTGCATTAAGGGGTGGACACTTGCAGGTGTTTTCTCACTGCCTGTCCCACCCTCACATCAGGCTCTGAGTGAGGTCCCCTGTACAGATGAAGGCTCCCTTAAGTGGTGAGATGAAAGAGAATTGACTGACAGACTTGAAATATTTATAATGAATGCCTGCGTCAGCATATAACGTTTTTTTCCTCTCCACTGAAGGATGCTGCACACCAAAATAGAACACGTGGTAAATGGACTGGAAGAATTAACGTTTGTCCTTCTGACTCCTAAAGATCTGTGCTATTCTGGGGGCTTGACTTGCACTCAACCTGCCACAGACATGGGGGACATCTGTTTTGGTCTGGCAAAAACCAGTGGAGTTATGCTAATGCAAACCCCAAGCTTCTGCATGTGTGGCCTGATGTAGCCAAAGCTGCATGCAAAGCAAATTACTTTTGTCCTCATGCAGTAATGAAAAGCCCTCGTTCCCATCACAGGAAGTCCACATGACCAAGCTGACACATCTGGAAGTCTGGGCTGGGTGCATCTGTGGGGAAGAGGAGCTGTTCCAGGTGGGAGCAGTGTCTGTGCCCTCGTGCTGCTCCCAGGGAAGGCCTGGGCTGCAGCAGACCTTGGTTTCAGCACACAGAGCCTGTTTGGCAGGAGCTGGGATGGTTCTGATCCATGGCTGGCTTGTTTAGGATGGGATCAGTCTCTTGGATGTGAGCGCTGCTCCCTTGTCTCTTGGCTGTATCCAAGGTGACTTGTCTTCAGGATTCAACAGCAGCTGCCAGAAATCTGCCTTGTTGTGAGGCTGGTAGTGAGCTACTGCAGCAGCTGGATGCACATCTGTCTGCTTTGGGGAGGGAATGCTGAAAGGGCTCCAGTGGTACCCATTCCAAGAAAATATTTACTCACTTTGAAGATAGTGTGTTTTTTCAGCCCAGCTTTGGGACAAAACACAGCTCCAGAACAAGGATCTCCTGTGTCCCAGCTGATTTCCAAAGCAATGCAGGAGCAGGGCCTATTAGACTGGATTGGGGGCCTTTGTGGAACCAAGTGCTGTTAAAAATAAAAATATTTTTAATCTCACTTTAAGTGGTATGTCACTGGGACTGAACCCAGCTTGTACACCCTTATAACAAATATAAAAGCACAAAGACAGATGAAATTCAAAATTATTTTCCCTTCCCTCCCACTCCTCCACACATCTGCCAGTGGTTTCTGACATGCTGTGGTGTGAGGACAGACTTTGGAAAATGCAGGCGAGCTCCCCAAAGAACAGGGTGTTAGCACATGTCTGTGTATGTTACTGATGAAAATGGAAAGTACAACTGGGGAGGGCAGGAGGAGCCAGGCTGAAGCTTTAACTCCTCATTTCAGGGTGGAGTGGGACCGTATTCGCAGGGGTCTTAGGATGAGGGAAGAGATCAGGATCTGACTCCATGTTTCAGATTTATTGAAAGGCTTGATTTATTATTTTATGATATATATGACATTCAAACCACACTAAAAGAATAGAAGAAAGGATTTCATCAAAAGGCTAGCAAGGAATAGAAATAGAAAGAATGATAACAAAGGCTTGTGGCTCGGACAGAGGGTCCAAGCCAGCTCACTGTGATTGGCCATTAATTAGAAACAACCAACATGAGACCAATCCCAGATGCACCTGTTGCATTCCACAGCAGCAGATAACCATTGTTTACATTTTGTTCCTGAGGCCTCTCAGCTTCTCAGGAGGAAAAATCCTAAGGAAAGGATTTTTTCACAAAAAGATGTCTGTGACAGTGGAGGGGGCAGGCTGGTGAAGACTCTCCCTCAGGAGATTGTGAATAAAGCTGTAAGTCCCAAAAAAACCCATCTAAAAGAAGTCTGCCCTTCCTCTGCCCAACCCTTGAGCACATCCAGAGCTTTGCCAACCCTGTCACTGCCACTGTCACCTCATTAATGCCCACAGCCCATGCAAGCAGCCCCCCCACAGCTTTCAAACACTGCAGCCCAATTCCATGAAATGTTCTTTTTCAGACACTTTTTCTTCTTCTCAGGGTGAAGCTGGGAGTTGTACCAAGGAAAAAAGAGAACAGCAAACGTGCTCCAGGAGGTCTGGCCACAGGACAATGGCCAGCACGTTTCAGTGGCTCCACACAGTCCTGTGGCCACGCCGTGGATGAGCTGCACAGGGAGTATTTTAAATCCATGTGAAAGCTCAAGTTCCTGTTCACACTGGATAGTTAATTGGAGATCTGGCAAATATCTGGACTAATGTTTAACCCTTTAGTCTCTGTTACTGGCTGAATGGCACTGGAGACATGCAGCTGCTTTATAAAAAGTGAAAGCTGATGCCCAGGGTAGCTGGTGCTGTGTGCAGGAATGCTCTTCCCATCCCTCAGCTGGAGTGGTCCAAAGGATGGAGCATCTCAGCTGCTGGGAAATGTGAGATGAAGGGGAGGGAGTGCTCTCACTCCTTTGACAGTGTCCAGATTATTGGCTTGGCACACAAATAAACAGCTGGACTTGGGCTTCCCCAGTGCAGCAGAGAGCAAACCCACAGCTCTGAAAGCTCAGCCTCTGCCCTGTGTCTTCACTTACACCAAGTGGTTTGGCTAAGATCTCCTGAAGCATTTTGCGTGCTCAGCAGGAAAAGTGAGGGGGTGAACAAGGAGAATTTCAGCTCAAAATGAGAGTTGGTTGCTGCCTCTTGGCTTCTGTTGACTTCAGCTCCCACCACTTCCCTGTCTCCTCCTGAATTATAACTTGTCATGACACTGCATGGAATTAACTCAGTTGCTCGTGATGGTTTTTCCGTGATGTTAAAGCCAGGATCATATTCACTGAGTCTCACTTTTTCTGTAAAAGCCATGAGCAGGAGGGATATAAAATGGGATACAGGGTTCATCTGTGTGGGACAGGTAATGTGTGTCTTCTGGAAGGGCCACTCAGTGCCTTCCCCTAATTCTGCATGCAGGCAGCACCAAGGGAAGAGTAACTTGTTGAACTCCTTGCAGCTCTTGCTGCTCACACGTGATTCCTACCAGCTGTTGTTTTCCCAGTCTTACTGGCCTCTATTCTTTGATTTCAAAGCTCAGAAGGTGCTTCTCAGACGTTACCATATCTGTAATGGCGTATGTCAATACTGAGCCAACAGAGGACAGAGATTTATTTTCTTTTGTAACAAAATACTCCTTTAACAGTGAGCATTGTCTTCCTGAACACCAGTTCAAACCATGTATGAATGGTGTCCCAATTTAGACACAATTCCGCGTCTCCAAGGCCTTCTGGGATGATGTTGCTGGAAAAATATTCCTGCAGCCACTGTTGTGCCAATGTTTTAATCCATCTTTTAATAAACTGTAACTGAAGAACAGAGTGTGGAATTCATCAAATGGTGTGTTGTACCTCACTGGGGAGCTGGGTGTTGGAGCCAAAACTGAAGGCAGCTGTTGCAACTGCTGCCTGTAATTCAGCCTCACCAAAATATTGACTATTGTTACTTGTGCCCCAACATGGAAAGCATTTAGCTCAGTCTCGGTGCTGGCAGCGCTGCCATTGTTGGAATGAGGACTCTGGAGTCAGTGGAGCAGCTCAGCCCCCACAAATCTGGGGGGAGGTGGGGTTAGGTGGCTGGAAAGCTCCCTGGATGTACACAGCAGCCTTTGGAACGCCGTGCGATCCGTGTCGATCATCTGTTCTTCATAGACAGAGGGGAAGAGTTATTATGAGAGAATAATTAAACCAGCTGAAAAGAGCAAAGTGTTGGCAGACTGCAACCTCCCTGCACAGACCACACAACAGCTTGCTGGGATCAGCAGAAAGGGCCAGGGAGCCCCGGGGGAGGCACAGAGTCCTGCAGGACCCTTCTCTCGCCCACACCAGAGCTCAAACCTGACCATGCTGATGCTCCTCAGAGCTGAGCTGATCTCCAAGAGCAACGTGTAGCTCTGGATGGAAGATCCAGCACAGAAAAGTCTGATTTGGTCTTAGGGGAATTTTTTTGCACTGTGAGAGCGATCAAACAATGACACAGGTATGAATTTCAGGCCTTGGAAATGATAAAATTCTGCTAGGAAAAATGCCCTTAGCAGCCTGATCTAAGCTGGCTTTGTCCTGAGCAAGGAGTGACCTCCAGAAGTCCCCTACAACCTCAACTACTCTGTCATTCTGTGATTCCACCAGGTGGTCAGGGCACAAATTTGCCTTCCTGGACATATGTCACCTCTTTATTTTTTGTAGGAGACAAAGGGACCCTCTTGATTAAACATTGGCCTGGTGGGGACTGTGACCCACTGGTGGCTGGGGTCATGTTGGGAACCAGTGTTTGGCCATTGTCTACCACCAGAAAAAATCTCCACTTGAAGACTCTCAAGAGATTCACATCTTTTCTTGGTAGCTGGGTCAAATGGATAATTGCCTTCACTCTTTAAAATGCTTCTCTCCTTTCAATTAGAATTGTCCTTGAATTCTTAAGCTGCCATTTCAGGTTCGTCGCTTTAGCTGACAATTTATTCTAGGAGAGGCTACTGAAAACCCTCTTCTCCTCCTCAAGAAGGTGAACTCCAGTAAGTCTCAGTGTGATATCTTTAGCTTGTGACAGAAGAGTAATTCTCCTCACTGCTGTCAGCGGGGGACCAAGAGCAGGTAAACTGCTGTTGCGTGGTAACGTCTCACACTGCAGCTCCTCAATTTGCTCTTAGCTCCCCATCTCCACAATGAAATTGTGTGAAATCCATTTCTCTGTTTAGCTGATGTCTGCTTCCTTCTCTGTGCTGAGGCATTCCAAGGCTGTGATGGCAGAACTTCTGCCTGTGCCTCTGCTCCAGGCACCAGCATTTGAAAGGCTGAGATGGAGAAGAAAGATCATTGTTCCAGAGAGGGAAACCAGCCTTGTGGGATCTTCCAGGGTCAAGTTCTGCCTTGTCTCACCTGACTCCCCATGCCAGCTTGGGGACCAGCAGCCTGGCCAGGGCAGGGTTCACTGCCTGTCTCACTTCAGAGTTAAGGCTCAGCACATGCTGTGTGGTGGTGGTGGTATTGATACATGTCACAGACATCTTTTATGAAAAATCCTTTCCTTAGGATTTTTCCTCCTGAGAAGCTGAGAGGCCTCAGGAACAAAATGTAAACATTGATTATCTGCTGCTGTGGAATGCAACAGGTGCATCTGTGATTGGCCCATGTTGGATGTTTGTAATTAATGGCCAATCAAAGTGAGCTGGCTTGGACCCTCTGTCCGAGCCACAAGCTTTTGTTATCATTCTTTCTTTTTCTATTCTTAGCTAGCCTTCTGATGAAATCCTTTCTTCTATTCTTTTAGTAGAGTTTTAATATAATATATATCATAAAATAATAAATCAAGCCCTCTGAAACAGGGAGTCAGATCCTCATCTCTTCCCTCATCCTCGGACCCCTGTGAACACGGTCACAAATACACTCTGGATAAAATCCAGATCCCAGAAGTCCTGTTGGGAGCTGGTAGTCAAAAAATTGTTCAACTGTGGGGTTGCAAGTCAGTCTATGAAGCAGTTTCAAGGCCAGGCTGTAGGAAATGTCTGGTACCTCTGTTCTGGCTAAAATGCCCTCAGAGACTTCACCATCTCTACTTTAGAGCTAGAGAAACACAGGCTCAGCTTATCATAAGTTTAGTCAGTGTGACAAGGTGGATTTTTCTCTTCTTTCCACACCCTGTGGTCTGTATGGTCTGAGATGGAAGCACAGGTTGTTAGGGTGAAGAACCATAGTTGTTGGTTCATAATTGCCCCAGTGTCCCTTAGCCTGGTGGAAATCCCTGGTGTCAGGGCAGGTCTCCCTGCTGGGCAGCACCGTGTGGCCTCAGAGGACAGATTTCAGTTCCAGTGTGCCCCTGGAGATAACTGAAGATGCAAGTGATGACTGAAGAAGGTGAGGCTTGCAGGGCCTGCAGTCCCCCTTCCTTTCTGAGATAAAAGGAAATACTGAGCTCTGATGTTCACTGACATATTCAGTGTTTTACACGTGTCATGGCACAGCTGGAATTTGTTCCCACAGTGGTATTTCCTGTCCTGTATCCTCCTGGGTAGAAGGAATGTTCATCCCAGCATTCATGGTGCTGGGGTAACGGGGAGAAGGACCAGGCTGCAGCCCCGATCCCAGCGCTGCCTTTCCCTCCCCTCTGAGAAGTCCCTGCACTGATACAGCAGAGCTCAGAAATCAAATTCTGCTCCCATGTCAGCTGGGAAAACAGGGCACCAGGATGCAGTCAGGTCCTTTAAGAAGATTATTCAGCTTTTGAAGTGTTTGTATCCGCTAATAAAAAATAAATCTGTCTTCTATTTCTCTTGTTCCCCCAAATAACTTTTTAATAGTGTAGGAACCTCTTAACCTCGTTTTATAGTGAACTATACACTGAGGAAAGATTGAGTTTAGAACCATGAAATCAAAAGTAAATGTTTCCTGGAAAGCTGGCAAAACAAAAATGGACTCTAAGGTTTAATTCTTGCTGGATTTCAGCTACATTTCCAGGGTCTAGATAGACAATATGAGACAAAACACCCAACACATTGCTGTCATTCCCTGAACATTGCAACAGGGCTCTTGTGTCTGCGTTGGCCTGAGCTTCAAGTCTTGAAAAATTCAGCCTGTTTGGAAGTAACAGTGATACCCTGCTTTGGTGGAAATGCTTTTGCAGGCAGCACTAATTCCAGTCCACTAATTCCAATTACCAAGAGAAGGAACAGAGCAGTCTCTGCAGGAAAGCAAATAACCTATCACTTTCTCTTGATCATCTCTCACTTAGCTATTCCCAGCCATTAGTTTAAGGACTCTAATTAAATTCTTCTTGAAACTCCTGATTATACACCCCATGAGCAAATAGCTGTGCTGTGTTGCCAGAGGACCTCAGAGCTGACAATGCCTCCAGCAAACTCCGGTTTCTGGGAATTCTGGGAGCATCAGCTCGGTTCCCTTTCTCAGTTCTGATGATAAACAGCAAATTACCTATTTTGGCTTCTTAGGCTGCCATGAAATTGTGATCTTTGGAAGAAAATAACCTCAATACTTAGAGCTCACAGAGAAGAGCTGGGCAACAGGAAGGTGGCCAAGAGCATCTCTCTGAGGATCTGCAGCAAGGGAGAGTGCTGCCCAGAAAGCAGAAGATAGGACCAGGATATTGCAGAGATTTCTATTTCAGGTTGGATTTTCATGTGAATATGGATGGCAAGGAAGCTTGGGTCCCAAAAACTTTTCTGCCCATGGATCATGATGGTGAATGCTGGGACACTGCCCTTAAGCACTTGGCAAGGAGTTTCAAAATGAGAGCATGGGACTGACATTCCTACAGCTTGTGACCTGAAGAAAGGCTACCTGTGGCAGCAGAACCTGGACTGAGCACAATTTGGCATCAGAAGGAAGACACATTATTAGAGACTGGGTTTGGAGGAGACCAGGGGCAGAGCTGTGAGTTTGGAGAAGTTTCTGTGCACTCAAAAAGTGTAAAAAAGGAAAAACTTCTTTCACCTGGTGGAGTGGTTTTTGCATTCCCAAGGTCTCCCAGCTTTATAAAATTTTGGTCTTCAATGCCCTCTGGCTGTCAAACAAGACAGAAGACATTTGAGTCAACCAGTCTTTCCAAAGATCCTAAATCTCCTGGACTCAATGTTCTCCAGTGTGCTATGATGTTGGCTCAAAGCACTTTCCAGTCTCCCAGAAAATGTCACCTCACCTGCTGACTGAAATGTTAAAGCAGCACTTTCTACTCAAACTTAAACCATCTCACTTTTTCTCATTTGAATGAGTTTGCAGTAAACATATTTAACTTTCCTGCTCCTAAATGTCACTTCCAAATCCTCTCTGCTGTCATGTTTAAGCAGTTTGGTGATAATTTTGTGACTTCCCATGGAGGAAGGGAAGGGTGTCTGAATGCTGTGCAATGAAATCTCTCATTTTTTCTGGCAGGTACGAAACATGCTGTGGTTTTCATTTAACCCTGCAAGAGAATGACCTGTATGAATAATGGATTCAAGGGAAAGTTTAGAAAATGGAAAGAACAGAGGTTGCCATGCTCTGGCTTCACGTTGGGGCCATCTGGTTCCTGCCATTAATAGGAAAATGCTGCTGGTAACAGAAGCACAGAGTGTGTGTGGGGGTGGGACTGCAAAGCCTCTGGAGTGCCCAGTGTCAGGGATTTATTTGGCAGCCTGTGTTGGGCAGGTGGCAGAAGTGAGGGCTGTGTCTCACACACACAGGTAACCCCAATAAACTCCTTACCTGTCTCACACACACAGGTAACCCCAAACAAACTCCTTACCTGTCTCACACACACAGGTAACCCCAACAAACTCCTTACCTGTCTCACACACACAGGTAACCCCAAACAAACTCCTTGCCTGTCTCACACACACAGGTAACCCCAAACAAACTCCTTGCCTGTCTCACACACACAGGTAACCCCAAACAAACTCCTTGCCTGTCTCACACACACAGGTAACCCCAACAAACTCCTTACCTGTCTCACACACACAGGTAACCCCAATAAACTCCTTGCCTGTCTCACACACACAGGTAACCCCAATAAACTCCTTACCTGTCTCACACACACAGGTAACCCCAAACAAACTCCTTACCTGTCTCACACACACAGGTAACCCAAACAAACTCCTTGCCTGTCTCACACACACAGGTACCTGTCTCACACACACAGGTAACCCCAAACAAACTCCTTGCCTGTCTCACACACACAGGTAACCCCAACAAACTCCTTACCTGTCTCACACACAGGTAACCCCAAACAAACTCCTTACCTGTCTCACACACACAGGTAACCCAAACAAACTCCTTGCCTGTCTCACACACACAGGTAACCCCAAACAAACTCCTTACCTGTCTCACACACACAGGTAACCCCAACAAACTCCTTACCTCACACACACAGGTAACCCCAAACAAACTCCTTACCTGTCTCACACACACAGGTAACCCCAAACAAACTCCTTGCCTGTCTCACACACACAGGTAACCCCAACAAACTCCTTACCTCACACACACAGGTAACCCCAACAAACTCCTTACCTCACACACACAGGTAACCCCAACAAACTCCTTGCCTGTCTCACACACACAGGTTAACTCCAAACAAACTCCTTGCCTGTCTCACACACACACAGGTAACCCCCAAACAAACTCCTTGCCTGAAGGTAACCCCAAACAAACTCCTTGCCTGTCTCACACACACAGGGACCCCGTGTTGGCACCAGGCCAGCTTGCACTTGGATGAGGGTTCTTGGATGAGGGAAGAGACAAGGATCTGACTCCATGTTTCAGAAGACTTCATTTATTATTTTATGATATATATTACATTCAAACTATACTAAAAGAATAGAAGAAAATGTTTCATCAGAAGGCTGGCTAAGAATAGAATAGGAAAGAATGATAACAAATGTTTGTGGCTCGGCTCTCTGTCCGAGCCTGCTGACTGTGATTGGCCATTAATTACAAACATCCAACATGGGCCAATCCCAGATGCACCTGTTGCATTCCACAGCAGCAGATAACCATTGTTTACATTTTGTTCCCGAGGCTTCTCAGCTTCTCAGGAGAAAAATCCTAAGGAAAAGATTTTTCATGAAAGATGTCTGTGCCACACTTGCACCCTCACACTTGCACCCTCCTTTGGATGCTCTGGCAGCGTGAAAGAGCCACAAAAATCATGGATGTGACCATGGGATGTACCCATGTTGTGGGCTGCTTTTTCCTGGTGCTGTGGAGCTTGTGCAGAGCCAACATCAGGACCAGCCTCCCCTTCTGAGGCTGAAGCAGAGCTGGCACCTCAGACCTTGTACAGACCAAAAATCTTTGCTGGTTCTTGAGCCACAGCTGAGCTCAGGTGCCCACACCTGTGCCAAAACACATCCAGGTTTGCATCTTCTTGTCTTGTGCTATTTCATGCAGTGGTACTTGCTGCTCCTTGAATCAAGTCCAGCAGCTCTGGACACTCCCTCTTCCCTATGTTCAGGCAGTAACTGCTCTGGGCACTGTTGGCTGCCCATTCCCCACTGCAGAATTTTCTTGATGCTGAAAGGAAAGGAAGAACTTGGTCTCTTCTCATTGTTGCCTAGAAAAAGCTCATCCTAAAAAAAGAAAAGAAGAAAATGCGAGTGAAAAAATATAATAATGCCACTCTCATGACTATCTCTTTGCTTCTTAATTTTTTTTTTTTTTTTTTTTTTTTTTTTTTTTTTTTTTAAGATTTAGAAACAGGAGGTTCTTTCAATACATTTAGCTCTTAAGTGGTGCCTGCCAGTTACATCTCTCCTAAGCTGGCAGTCATTTTCCAAAACAAAAGCTTTTACCTTTCCCCCTATGGCTATTCCCTGTTATGGTCAATAAAAAATGCAACTGTAGAAAAGGTTTCTCACCTTCCACATTGTGTTTGTTTTACATTTCCATAGAGGTTCATGCAAATACATGCACTCAGAACCCCCTAATGAAGCTCTTACCTGCATCTCTGGATTTTAAATCTTACAGCTACCATGCAATTTGTAGCTGATTGTTATTTTATAAGCCCCAAATCCCAGGGTATTCACTCTAATGTCATAAACATACCTGCATTTTAGGTCATCGAGTGAAAAGCTACCAGCTTGTCACCCAACCACAACATTTTTAGTCTGCAGTGCTTCCCATCTGTTAATCTCTGCTGTGAGCTGGCTGTTATGATAAGCAAACTGTGCTTTTTCTTGGGCCTGGCTTTATCTGCACCTCCCAGGGGATTTGAAGGGAAGATCTCACAGAGGCACTCAGGGGTGATGGAGAGAAGAGGTTCCTCCTGGGCTGGGATCACTGAGGTGCCTAACAGCTATAAAATTCCTGAAGTTTCCACCAATTTCCAAAGGGGTGGCTGTTGCTCAGAGCTGACTACCACAGCTTGAAAACACTTCACCAGAAATCTTTGCCAACATCTGCTTCATTTTGGGGCTTTGTTGGATGCAAGCACGTCTCTGACTTATGTCTGGTGGAAAACACTTTACTGCCGGTGCCATGTGAGGGGATGAGCAACGTGGGACCCCATTTCTTGTGGGACAGGAGCACCCAGCACCCAGCCCAGCCCTTGCCCAGCGCAGTTTCTGCTGCCCAAATGGTGCTCATTGCACAGGGCCAGGCAGACAGCACGGCTCCAGACTGCAAATCTCCTCCAGGAGTCAGGATCCCAGCCTGGGCAACATGGAATCTGTCAATCCTGGAGGATGTGAGACCTCCAGGCCATTATTAGCTGATACAAAGCTTGTGAAAGACTCTATAAATCAGCCCCTGATAAAAAATTTCACGAGTAAGGCTGTGGTGGTGCAGAGTGTTTGGAAGCCCCTGTAATATCCTGCCAGGGGTATTAAATGCTATCACTGTGTGTCAGGTATTTTACAGTGTGCTGGGAGGGCTGTGTGTGGTTCTTGCTTGTTTGTTTGGTGAGGATTCAGTGAGGATTCAGTGAGAAATGGGGGAGCCAGGGAGATCCCACACATGCACATGGAAGGGGGAGCAGGTTCTGGGGGACAGGGGCTGATTGGTGCTGCAGGTCAAACCTGCAGAAAGTGAGCTGGGCATGTTCTAACTTCTATTTTGTACGTTCTCTTTTGTCCAATGCTTGCAGGCTTTGATCTCTGACACATGGATGCCTCAAAGTGTTCAAGGCCAGGTTGGATGGGGCTGGGAGTAACCTGGTCTGCTGGAAGGGTTGGGAAAATATAGTCTTGAAGGTCCTTTTCAATCCAAACAATTCTAATTCTAATTTGTACTCCTGCTCTGAACATCTCTCCTGACTCTCTGGCTGTGCTGTTTTGCTGTGCTGCCTCCAAGGCAGTAAGTTATTGCCTTCCAGAAAAGTCTTCAAAACAGAGTGAATCATTTTCATACGACACGTGTTTTGTTTCCATGGATATTAGAGCCAGGTTCACTTACATCCATCCTTCCTTGGCACAAAACATTGCTGTTGTCTTTTCAACTTGTGTATTTGTCTGGGCTCCTGCTATTGCTCCAAGATAAGAAATGTTTTCAAAGGAAAATATAAACAAGAGGTATGAAGTTCCCAGTTTAGAAACTAAGAGGGGTATAAAATCAACACGGTGTTCTTTCAAAAATGAGTTGGAAGGTTTGAGTCAGGCATAGTCCAGCTCATCATCTGAAGCTGTTGTCCCTGGCAAGGGATAAATCTCAGCCCCCATTGGAAATGCCACTTTGATTGGTTGGTCTGAAGCAAACACCCAGCTCCTTGGGAGAAAACTCAGTCTCCAAAGCAGAAGTGGCAGAATCTGTTCTATAGCTGGTGCAGAGGAGTGGGAGGGAATCAAGGTGAAGACTATTTCTCATTCAGTAAAACCATCGCTGATTATGCAGCCCTGCTTGGGCCTGTTCCAGGTCTGTTAAAGTAAATGGAAAATCTTCCCTTGACACAAACGGGAGCTGGCCCCAGCTCCAGGGATTAAATAGTGTTCAGGTGGATCCTCACAGGGGAGCAAATCCAGGGATTAAATATTGTACAGGTGGATCCTCACAGGGGAGCAAATCCAGGGATTAAATATTGTACAGGTGGATCCTCACAGGGGAGCAAATCCAGGGATTAAATAGTGTTCAGGTGGATCCTCACAGGGGAGCAAATCCAGGGATTAAATAGTGTACAGGTGGATCCTCACAGGGGAGCAAATCATGCTCCTGCTGAGCCAGTCCCTGATGAGTTTATTTTACATTCTTGTCATTTGCTGGCTTTGTGTGTTTCATGTGCTGCCTTGTGCTCCTTGGTTGGTGGTCACCTGCAGTGGTCACAGTGACCTTGTCCAGCTCAGGTTGGTGCTGAGCTCTGGGGCACCAGCTGCAGCACCCACGGGGACACGTGTGAGCCCTGCTCCAGAAATGGAGGGGGTAACCCCACAGCTCATCATAAGATGCCAGCTTCTGGACAAGGGGGTGCCTTTGTGTGTTACAGAAGGTCCTGGTTTGTCACTCTGTTCTTTTGCGTTCTTCTAAGCCTTCTGATGTTTGCATTCTTGTAATGAACTTTCTCACAGATTTCATGTAAATAATTAATTGGTTTGCATTTTTTCTGGAGGAGGAGAAATTTGATGGACTGTTAGTTGGTCCAGCATGATTAGAGAGGTGGCACTGTCATCCTCCAATCCATTGTCACTTTTGGAAATCTATAAATGTTGGAGTCAGAAATTAAACTGCCCTCTTTTTACCTTGGAGATTCCAGTGTCTATTTCATTTTATTTTGTGCCCTAGAGTGACACTGGTTGGTAACAACCACTTGTCTGTGAGCAGCTTTCTGTGAGACCCAGAGAGCTGGCACCAGAGAGGGATCTTAGCTGGGCCTGGCAGCTCACCTGGTGTAGCACCTGGGAGGCTCTGCATAAATAGTAAATATTGAAGGGAGATGACACAGATATAGAAGGAGATAGCTGGGAAATGGCTTCTGTGAATGGAGCTGTAAAAGCAGAAGATCCAATTAGAGAAAATAGCTTTAAGTGCTTCTTGCTTTTCCCAAGGGAAGGCTGTTCTGCAGGTTTTTCTTCCTTCCTGCTTCCCCCTGTTTTCTTGCCCTTTATAGTCTTCACTTTTGCTCCTTCAGTTCAGAAGCCTTCCTTTTCCTTGACCCACTGCAACCAGTGGAGCCAAGATGAATTTTTCATTGTTCATCTTTCACTTTCAGGTCTAAGGCTGATGGCCAAACACACTCCTGAGATCAGGAAAGGCATCCTGAGGGCTCTGCCTCAGAGCCTGTGGTGACTTCAGGAACACAGGAGGCATTTCCACAAGTTTCCAGCCTCCTAGGAGGAGCCCCAGATCATCTGTCTGTTCTCAGCAATCTGCATGACCTGCTATGCCACACACTGAGCAATCAGCAGCTCTGCACAGGCAGTTGGTGCACAGGAGGAATCTCCTTGGAGAGATGTTAGGAAACATCTGTGTGGCAGCTAAAGATGGTTACAGAGCTACCTCATGAAGCAAACCTCACTGTAGACATGGAAGAACATAATCAGAAGGTGTGAAGGACCTGCCACAAGTCATGGAAATCTCTGGTGGTTGGTGCTCCAGAAAGAATTCCTGGAGCATCTGGTGGCACGGGGAAAGGCATCTGGACAGCAAGGGGTCATGAGAAGAGAAAAAACCCCATCAGGATGTTATATTAAAAGCACATCTGTGCACAGTCTGGAATGGTAAATACATTTTCAGGCTCCCCTCATAAAGCTGCAGTGTTTAAAAGTGCTGATAAAGTGCATTCCAGCGTCCTTGAAGTGCTGCAGTGCACCACACACACCACGCAGTGTTTATCCGGGCTCGGCCGGAGATGAATGGGCTGTATGTGTGCAGGGCAGGGATTCATGGGGTGTCACCAGAAAACGGGGCTCAGCTGGCTTGTCCAGAGACCTGGGCACTGCATTTCACTGTGCCCAGAATAGGCTGGGAAGCTGCTGGCACAGCAGGAAGGGATCAAGCAGCTCTCAGCATCCCTCACCACTGCCCCGTTTGTGTGGGACATAATAGGTCTGTATGCAGCCCATAACAACTGCCCCACTTTTTAACAGAGGGGTTCACAAATTCTGGGGCTGGTGCTGTTCTCTCTCCTGTGCCAGGTTTTTCTTGTAGGTTTATTATCACTCATCACGCCACCAAATTCCTCTGAGGCTGCCCTTTCTATTCTGCCCTCTCCTTGTGCACTCAAGAGCCTTGGGTGGGGTGTTGCTGCTTTCAGAGGAGCTGTTTTCTCTCCCCTGGCTCACAGAGCAGCATCCATTCTTCCCACCATATAAGAAGACTATTTAGACTCCTTATTTAGTTCCTCAGAATAAGAGGGCCCTTTGAGAATGGTTTGGAACAGAAGTTTCAAAGCTCTGTTTGCAGCACAAAGCAGGAGGTGAAGATGGATGGTTTGGAAAGCAGCTGCAGAGTTGGGCCAACACCTTTCTGAGGCTTGGCTGTGCTCTGCCTTTAGTGGAAGCTGTGATCTATTACAAACCTCAACAATTTGCAATACAAGTTTTGAGCAAGGGCTGCTAAAGTGTTTATCATGTAAGACAATATTTTGGAATTGAAATGCCTTGGATCATGCAGTGTTGTGAAGCATTTCTTGCTCCTCTTTGGGCTCTGACTGCCTAATTAAGCATCTTTACAATAAATTGGTTAAAAATGACTGGATCTGAAGGGAAAGAAAGCAACAGGGCTTGGGAAGGAGCTGCATTCTAGAAGGTGATTGTGTAGGAGAGAGGAAGAGGAGAAAGTTCCAGACTAGAGGGGCAGCAGGAGGGATGGCTGAGGCTGGAGAGGGGGAGAGCTGCAGGGGAAATGCTGTAATGTCTTGGTCCTGCCTGAGCAGTGGTGAGGGAAGGAGTGACAGAGGTGGTGAAGGTGGAATTGGGAGACAGACAGAAGCCAAAAAGAGACATTTCAGACACAGAAGACAGCCGGGACACAGCAGTTTCTTGTGACATATGCTGCAAAAATGGCAGGCAAAACATTGAACGTCAGCATGCTTATGATGCCCATTTTCCCAAGTCTGATGTAAGTGGATACAACTCCCCAGGAACTCGTAACTCCTCATGTCTTGCACCTCTGGAGCACGCTTTCCTGGCTGCTGACATCTGTCATGCCACCTCACGCTCGCGGTGCCACCCCGCCACCTGCCCAAATTCACTCACACTTCTGCTCCCATGAAATGTATGAATCATAACTTCCACACCACGGCTCTCTCCCTGCAAGATGGTGCTTCCAGAAATAGCATCCTGCAAGCCAAGAGCCGTGAGATTGCCCGCGTGGTGGTGGGGGCCCAAAGAGAGGGAGAGCCGAGGGAGTGTAAGGAAAACAAACCACCCAACGGCACGGCAGGAGGGAGGGAAGCGCTGTGCAGGATCCAGTCCTTCACTGGGATTGCTCTTAGTTTTGGAAGTTTGAGGCTATCAGAGTCCCAGTGAGTGATGAGGTTTGGAAATGGGTCCTCTATTGGTGAAATATTACTTTGTGCTACAGAAATAGATTTGCTAACATGTTAAACAAAGCTCATGAAGGAGAAGTGTTCTAGCTGAAACACTGTGTGATATTTTAATGTCACTTCATGGAATCACAAAATGGTTTGGGCTGGAAGGGAACCTCAAGATCATCCACTTCCAGCTCCCCTGCCATGGGCAGGGACCTTCCACCAGATCAAGTTGCTCCAATCTGGCCTTGAGCATTTCAGGGAGGGGCATCCAGAGCTTCTCTGGGCAACCTGTGCCAGGGCCTCAGCACCTTCACAGTAAAACCTGCAGCATTTCCTAATACAAATCCCTTTTTTCCCGGCGTTGGTTTCACGTTAGACTTTCCAGTAAGTACAATATTCCTTTAACAAACTCTAACCCAATCAGATGTTTTATAAATGCATTTGTTATTGGAAATTCTGTGAGGAGCATCTTCTGAGGTGTGGAATAGCCATTACAACTGTGCAGCTCATAATTTATTTCTAATGCTTTGACTTCTTCCTCACCCACATGCTGTTGTTTATACTCCCTGGCCAAATCCTTTAACATGTGGTAAACTATTTCCATATGAATTCATCTAAGCACAGTCCTAATGCAAACTCTTATTTTTGGTAAATCAGTCTCACAGGTGCCCATTAGAAGCAGAACTATGTTTATATTAATATTATCATGCATTAAAAAGGCCAGGGCCTTAGAGTAAATTTTAAGCTGAGGCCAAATCACAGTAGATTACCCATCTAACCAGCTGCAATGAGTGTTTTGCTTAAAAATGGTTCCAGAGATACTGCTTTTGTGCTGCTTTGTCATGAAGACAAAAGATGCTTTTTCACTGCATAAAGGAAATGTTATTTTGAGAAGTCATTCTGCTTTTCATAGGGTAAATACTTTGTAGGCTCTCTCATTTCAGTGGTTATATCCATCTTTTCCAAGCAGGTCTTCACCTGATGCATTTCAGGAGCACAGATGTGCCCTATTTACTGACAAAATTTGCTCTTCTTTTGACATATAAATGCTGGTTTGGTATATACCACCAGGGATGGATTTAGCACATCAAATACACCTGCCAAAGCAGTGAGGGGGGAAAAAAAAGAAGTAGGAAAAATGGAAAAGAGGTATGAAAGGCAATATTTTTTTTCTTTTAATAGCTGCTATTTAATTCTGCTCACCCCCTCTACTTTCTGTTCTGTAGACTTAAAAGCTGTTTTGTATGAAATCAGCCAGTGAAAGTTCCACATTTGCCAGATGTTCAGCTGAGTAAAACCCTCAGTAAAGGCTTTTGGAAGGTCACTTCCTGGAGAACCAGCCTTTCCCCTGCCATCCAAATCGAGGTCTGGATTTGCTGGATCTTTTGATCAAACACTGTCTGCAGTTTCTCTAAGTCAGTATTTATTCCTGTGTGGGACAAGGATCTGGACTTCAAATGAACCTCGTGGACCCCTCCCAGCTCAGGTTATTCTGTGAGTGATGCACAGAGGAATGGAAGAACTGACCAGTCGGGGGGCAGCGCCATTAGAAGTTGCTCTCACTTAATTCCTGCCAGATTCACATTAATTTCATAAAATGGATTCATAAGAATATATTATTATTCATTATATCCATAATAAACTCTGTGAGAGTCTCTTTAGAGAAGGTTTGTGGTCAGACCGAAATGCCGGGAATTTCTGCAGGGTTTGCAAGTCTTTAGGAACAATGGGGAAGGAGGGGAAAAGCCGATAAAAACTCTCCTGGCTGTTGCAGTCCCTATCGGGGATGTTGCAGCTGGCAGGGAAGCCGGGTGGTCTGAAGAAACTGGGTAGGAAGCTCTGCTGGGAGTTCCTCTCCTGCATGAAGCATTTTGTGGGTTTTGGTGTGAAATTATTTTTTTTTTTTTCCAGTGAGGCTGACCAAAGCCAGAATCACAGGATCACAGCATCTTAGAATGGTTTGAACTGGAAAGAACCTTAAAGATGACCTCGTTCCATCCCCCCTGCCATGGCAGCTGGCATTTAGTGGGGGAGAGAGTGTCAGCTCCATCCCAGCACTCTGTCAGACACAGCTCTGGCCATCTGACTTAAAAGGACCTGGAAAACAGACTGGGAATGCCCGGGGGGAAAATAGCTGCCCTGCAGCACTGCAGATGCCAAAGCCAAGTGTTAGCCCTACATGTGACAAAACCTGCTGCTCCCATGCCCTAAACGAAGGTGGGGAGAACATGCGAATTGTGTCCTCATCAAACGTTTGGAAGTAAAAATACAACAACTTTGAAACTGCAGGAGACTTTTCCAGATTATTCATCCTGCGGCAGTTTTGTTCCCAAAAACTGAATGCCCCTGCTAGGCAGAGGGCCATCCTGCTAACTGGTATCAATCAGTAACAGCTCCATTCATTGGGATGGACCACATTTAGCCCATCTGGGCATTAATTTGTCTTTCTGACAAGACTTGAACGCTCACTTTGCCGTGCTCAGGAGCTGAGGCTGCCAGCAGTTGTTTCTTTCCTTGGCAAACCTCTCCGGTGCTAACACAAGCACTTTTTTCCCCTTACAGCATGCACAGGCACCACAGAAGGGCTCCGTTGCTGGTTGTAATGATCTCATGTGTTTTTGGAGCTCAGCCTTTTACGAGGGTGGTGCCTGGGGTGCAGACAGATGGGCTCTGCCCACCTCTGCTCTGGATGCTTGAGGGATCTCCCAGGTCTTTCCCTTCAGTGTAATTTTGAATCGTGTCTCTTTTATTTGTCTTTTTCACTCATTACCTGCTGTTCACCGTGGGGCTCCTCAGGGTTTTCTTGTTATAAATTTGATTTGGAAGTAGAAATTGGAAATAGAAATCAGTGGTTCTGCGATTACAAGGAGGGAATGTGTCCCAAAGGTTAGCTGGATGTGGTTTGACTCAGGCTCTTGATACAGAGCTGGAAATTGAAACCATTCTCTGTTGATGTCCCTTTGGATGTCTAGAAGAAAAAGACTACCTGGCTCTTTTCCTGGAGGTGAGGCTCATCAGGGAAGCAGCACATGTGCTGATGTCTGGAAAATTAAGCAGGCATTGCTAGCAAGGTGAGAGAGTATTTTTATTGAGAAAATTTAAAGAAATATGGTTCTGTTCAACGGCCATATCTTAAATTGAAGGGAGGAAAGTTTTCTGTGTAATGAGATTGAGGCTGATATTAAAGATAACCTTAAATGTGGCCTGAAAGCAAATCAAATCCCTTGCCTCAGTTGTGAGTCAGGCAGTGAAGTGAATATTTAAGGCAAAGCCAGGTAGGGGAGTGATAATGAGGCTGTGGGTGCCAAAATTACCACATTCATGAGAGGAGCCAATTTCAGACTTGAGTGCACTCGGGCTGGTGGCAAGGGGACAGAAACAAGGCAGAAAATCTCCAGCCCAGAGCATGGAAAATGCACATTCAGGAGCAATGGTGGCTCTTCAGTGCATCAAACCGGGGAAGTGGATGATGACTGAAGGTACAGGAAAGACAGGTCTGTACATAAGGAGAGATGGAAGCCCACTGCTGTGACCCCAATTACATGGACAGAAATGAAAAATAAAGCATGAAGTTAAATAGAAAATTGGAGAGAATGCAGCCCGAGTCCAGCAAAGACAGGTTGTGATGTATAAACCTGATATCTTTGATAAAATAATGGATTTTTCTAGATGTAGATCAGATCTGTGGCATTTCCTAGCTGGATTCAGTGAAGTGAATATAGCGCCTTGTGAAAAATGGTGAGGTGAACTGACAGCAGAATAATAATACAAGAACTGGAGGTGAGGGGATATAAAAGTGTCTAAAAGGAAGAACCAGAGGATTTTGCTAAAAGTTGAATTTTGGGGGGAGTGGGAAGAAATTGCTGGGGAAGTCCCTCAAGAGCTGGGCTTGAAATGAGGTGTAATTTGTTGTCAGTGAGCTTGTGACAGCTGGGACAGCATGAGTTGTCCTTGACACAAAGTCTTGGCGCATCTTCTGGGGAGCAGAGGGTGACTTTGTAGAGGGAAGGAAGAGTGCTGGGATGGGACAGCATGCAGAATCATGGAAGTTCCCAGTAAGAGGGCCCAGTTCCCTTGTTTGGATAGAAACAAGAAAAGAGATGCCTGTGGGCATTAATACAGTCCCGAAATATCAGGAAGTCTGGTGTGAGAAAGAGGTGGCTGGAGCTCATAAGGGCAGAGAACAATGAGCTGAGCTGGTTTGCTTGGCATGGAGCTGAGTTCAGATTGAGTGCATGGTGGGAAGCAAAGCCAGGGACAGAAAGGGATGATGGTGTTAATAAAGGACAAGTGTCCACCTGGTCCACAGTAACTTGTCCCTTACGAGTTCAGATGGGACAATCACACCCGGGCCAATGCAGGGGATCCTTTGGTCCAGGTGGTCTTCAGGTACCAAAAGCAGCTGCAAAAAGTAAGGAAAACTAAACCTGACCTGCAGCAAGCCTAAATGTCAGTCACAACTTTGAATGTAAGGACTGCAAACTGGTGTGGTAGAACATTGTGGAGGCTGTGGGATGTCCATCACTTGGGCTTCTTGGGTCCTGTTTTCACCATGTAAAAACCCTTGGAGAACTGAATCTGTTGTCTGACAGAGCAGAACACCTGGGCTGGGCTGAGGTGGATCTTTTCCATGGGGTTTTGTCATGGGACTTGCCCTAGCAATGGGGGCACATTTTTTGGGAGGAATGGGTGCATCCTTTTCAAGCCGTCGCTTTCAGCAGCTGTAGTGCCAGAGCTGGCTGTAGATGCCAATAAGTTTATCTGAATAGTTTCAATTTTGTGCACCTCTTGGAAGCCTTGGGCTATAGGAATTCATCTCTGCCCTCTATAAGAGCCTTCTGAGGGCTTTTTCCATCATCCAGGCGAGGAAGGCAACGGATTCATCTGCCAGCTCTGGGTTTTTCATAGAGGCTTTCTTACATCAAAGGTATTTCTTCCAGTAGTTCTTCCTTTCCTGAGATGAATAGAATAAATTAAAGGAGAATTTTTAAAGAGCCTTTAAAAATCCCTTTGTGGTTTTTTGTTTGTTGTTGTATTGTTTTCTAATTCTTTTTAAAATAAAAGTCCTTGATGTAGCAGAAAAATAATACATGATCTGGGCACACTGGGGAAAACTAATCCCATGGCTCTTGTTGCTTGTCAGGAAGCCTGGATTGGTGATTCCTGCCAGTGCAGCATGCTTTCAGGCTCTCTCTGAGTGCATATTTTCCTCCCTGATTTAACAGTATTACTTAACACATACGTGACACTTTTCATCTTAAAGGATGCTGGGGCACTTCACCACCTACATACAGCCCTGCCAAAGAGGCAGAAAATAGCAGGCACACTTGAGAGAACATCTTGTGGCCCCACAGATCCTGACTGGGATCCCTCTGGTGCAGTGCACTCTCTGGGTGGAGTGTCACCTATTAAGGACAGAAGGCTGATGCAGGAAATGCTCTGTTATAACAAAGTAGAAACATAGAAACCTTGCAGGTGGTCACTGTTGAGCATTATCATGACCAAATAAAGTTTTGAAAGGTATGACGATTATTATAGTTATTAAAGAAGATGTATGGTGATGATGTTCCCCTTAGCCTGTGAGAGGTGAGGTCTCAGCTCAATGCTTGTGGGCTCTGAGCTCATTGAGGTATCCTTCTTTCTTACAGCTCCTAATTAAATCCCCACCTGAGCACGCTCTGTAATTTACTGCAGTAGCCTCTTCTCTCCCCCTTGGATATTCCTGTGAAATACCTTTGCCACCAAAGGCAGAACTTCTTTAATCTTTCTCCTTTCTTCATTAAATTCACAGCTTTGGTAATTTGCAGATATTGTGGAAACTGGCCCTGTTTTCCACCCTGCAGACTTGCAAGGCAACAACATCATTTAAGCACCATATGGTTCTCAACAAAGTCAGGTTTCAGATCCAACCTAAACAGTTTAATATTATCAAAAGCCCGAGCTGGCTGCAGCAATAACAACCCCTGCTTCCTCTCCCTGCATTGTGTAACCAGAGGAAGAAAGCTCTCAAACCCAGCAAGCTGCTGTGATCTTGAACAGGGGCTGCAGGGCTGGGGAAAAGCCTTTGTAGCACCTTCATTATGATCACAGGACGAGTGCCCACCTGGACCACAAAGGAAGTGCAAACCCAGGTCTGGTTTCAATTAGGATGCCTTAAAAACACAGACCAGGTTTAGTTCCTATTGTTGCCATATACAATTAATTTATTTGATGTTTAGGTTTTAATGAGAGAATGTTACATGCCTCCAAGCTGCAGAACACACAGTTGTCTCTATTATAGTTTAATGTATATTTGGCTTTTTCTCTTTTAGGGGTTGGGATCCCAGTTCCCACCAAATTTAATGCAGGTAAATATTTTCTGTCAGAGTTAATGTATTTGGCATGAGGGGGAGGACAGGCTGGGTGGAGACAGGGGAGCTGGGCTGAGTGTTCATTCCTCAAGCTGCACTCGTGGTCCAGTGTTTGGAAAAAACTGAAGTCTTCCACTTCCTCACTTAATAGACTAAGAGGTCTCTGTAGATGATGAGTAATGCTGCGTGGAACAGATGCCAAAATGGAACAGGAGCCCTGAGACAGCTTTTGTTGCAGTACCTTGTAACAATCAGGAATGATTTCCCTCCCTGTGCTGCGATGCTATCAGCTGGCTGAGGACCCTGCACTGAGTCACAGCAACCCCAAATGGTCACAGACACCTGCACAGCATCAGCGGGGCAGCAGTCACTGTGCTGGGCTCACACCCTCCCGACCCACATGGAAGTAGGCACCCTGGGGGCTCTGGCTGCTCCTCAGCCTGCTGGGGCTGGTCTGGCCATGGAGCAGTGTCCACCCTCTGGGTATCCAATACAGCCTGGAAAAGGGATGGGAGACACATTTATGCCTGTTAGGTAACAAACCTAAGAAACCTTTTCGATTTACCTTTTGGGAGCTTCTACTATTTATAGGAGAATAATAAGAAAGTATAAGTGGTGGTTTGATGTAAAAGGAAAAAGCCATTTACAGATTAATTAGCATTTTAAAGGGCCACAGGGGCTTTTTAGGAGAAAGCTATATGGAGCTACCAAATGGAGAGATTTATGCAGAAGCAATGATCTACAAGTGTTTTCTTGGTAGCTTACAGGAGGGTGAACATGTTGTTAGAGATATCAGCAATGGGGTGTCTGTTTGTTATCTGGGACAAAATAAATCATCTCTGTAACACAATGCTTCTTGTGAAGTGACAAAAGCACCCAGATGTGGCCTTTCCTACCCAATTGCAATGTAGGATTTGCTGGAGAGAGGAAAGATTCATCTCCCTACAAAAAAAAGGATTATTCCAGCAGATTATAAGCAGGTCAATTAACAAAATAGTCCTTTCCTACAAGGTGCTGACCCCAGTGTAGCAGGACAGGTACTGTAGATGAGGATGCAGGGGATGCTTCTGTTCCGTATTGTCTTTACTGGAGTACGTGGATTGAATAAGGGGTTTGTGATCTCAGCATTTGCATATTGATATTGGGAAGAGCTCCCCGAGGAAATGGTGGAGAGCTTTTGCACAGGGAGCTTTCAGGGAAGATGTGAAATCAAAAAGGATTGCGAGTTGACAGTCTGGGAAAAGTCAACTCATTCATAACAAAAGGCAGAACTCAGCCTCTGGGACACAGAAGGCAATAAGGGGGAAAAAAAATCTCAATTCTTGCTTGGCATGCCTGTTTGTTTAGTTTCTGCTGTGGAAAAAGGAATATTGAATGTTACTTTACATGCAGTAAATTAGGTGTGGTCTTTTGATAAAATCATATTGTGCCTCACTGAAATCTTGGTTCTGCCAACAATAAGCCTGGTTGGATTATATCAGGAATAAGTTGCTAACACATGATTTACCAGCAGTGTTTTTGCTAGATGCAGCTATTTGGCTGGAAAGCAGAAGCACCCTTGTACCCTGAAAACAGCCACCTTCCTGTAACCCCAGATCTGTTGCTGATGTGGAACAGCACCACTGAAGCCTTCAGAAACGTAGTATTGGATGGTTAAAAAGAGTTGTTTTCCACTCTGGGTTTTTGCCTCCTCCTCTGACTTTGGCATCCTAGAAAGGCAAGCAGGGGGAATGATGTTTATACACTTGGGGTGTTTGTGGTGTTTTCACTGCAAAGTCCAGCTGAGCCCAAGGACAGCCCCACTAAGTGCTTTGATTCCAAACCAGCAGAGATGAATTCATGGCAGGCCAAATAGCACATCTCAGCTGGGTAAAGTGCCCATTAAAGTGAGCAGGAACAGGGCCAGCAGAGTGGCTGAAAGCTGAGCAAAGTGCTCCAGCCAAGGTGCCCCATGCCCATGGGAGCAGCAGCCAGAGGGGCAGAGGGGATGGTGTTTGTAGGATAGATCATGATATGAACAGTGCAATGGGGAAGAAGGTAAGGGAGTAGAAGTCTATTTTTAGGCTGATGGGGATTTTGAAGTTTGTAATGAATTTTCATTCTCAGAAGGAGGCGAGGCTTTCTGCTCCGGAGTAGATGTAAATTGTTATGGGGACTAAGATGATTAAGAAGGAGGCTTTGACTGTGTTTGTGATTGTGTTGGGGTGTTCTTGAGGCTGTTGGATAGAAATGGAAACAGGATGGAGCCAGATGCCCCACGCATGGCCTCAGTGGGAAAGGAATGAACATTTTGTGCTTCCCAGCTCTTGCAAGGAGACCTGTGGCCTTGCAGGAGGCTGTGAGCAGAAATACCTCAAGAACAATTACAAAGGTTCCACGACCATGGATCCATGTGACCAGGACACCCTTGTTCCTTCTAATTTCAGTCACGTTTGCATTTTGACACTGGCTATGTCATGGTGGGTTTGCCATCCCGTAAAACAAAAAGGTTCTCTGGCATTTTTACATTTCTTCACTGGAAGGGTGGCCAAGCATTGGGACAGGTTGCCTGGGGAAGTGGGGAAATTGCTGTCTCTGTCTCATACAAGCTGTAGATGTGGTGCTTATGTTGGTTTGGTGATGGTTTAGTGACAAATCTGGCAGTGTTGGTTAATGGTTGGACTCAATGGTCTGATCTTTTCCAACCTTAATGATTCTGTAATTTTAAAGGTGGTTGTTTTTCTTGTTTTTCAGTGGGTGTGAGTTATCTGAGTCTGGTTGGGAATTTGGGCTCCAGATATACAATCATCAATAAAAGTTGCTGCTCACTGATGATTTGTCTGGGGATCCTTTGCCTTTGGAGGATGTGTTCCTTTCTTTTTGGGGAGAAAGGGCTGGTTGGTTACTTGATGTCTGAGCTGCTCTTGCAGTCTCACCTCATCCATCTAAGCCCTGCACCTGCTGTGTTTGAGCAAGACAGGGGTTGCAGTTTCTCCAAATGCTTGGAAATTAGGAATGACAGATGAGGGTGTCATTTGAACCTTTCCATTCCTTTGTGGAAGTGTGTGATTTTATTAATTTTTTCCATGGCTAAATAAGCTGGTTTGGTCCCCAGCTCATTCACAGATTTGACTAAATCAGCTTCACTCAGATTTTCTCCCTAAAACCACCATGGCATAAAGCCAATGACCTTCATCAGGAATCGCAGGGCAAGAAGTTAAAACACAGAAAATCTGCCCCTCTGGAAAGACTCATTTATGGAGAATTGCAGGTCTCCCACCCCAATAAAAGCTTTTCAGCCACCTGGTGTGGAGGTAATGAGATTAGAGCTCATGAACACGGCGCCATCTCGCTGACCCTCCCGACGTTTCGCGTCTCCATCAGTGTTTGCAATGTGGTGAGCACTTTCTGGTTGACAGCAGCAGTGGCAGATGGTGTTTGTTTAATTCAGCTTGTTCCCAGCACGGTGTGGGCGGCTCTTTGCTGTCCAGGTGGGGCCAGGCACAGCAGGATCTGGGACATCCTGCAAGGCTGCGACCGCGGGACGCTTCCGGCACCATGGGGACATTGGTGGGGAGGGAGAGCTGCAGCCCCCTGTGCTTTAACCTCTCTTCTGCTGAGTCTTCTCTACTTTAAAAGTGTAATTCAAGCTTTGCTCTGATAAAACAGTTAGGCTCAGGCACACAAAGCTTTTTGGAAGGTGAAGTCTGGTCCAACAGAGGGATGGGATGAAGGGGGTGCAGCTGGGGCTTGTGAAAGGTGGTGAGGATGCTCAGGGGGTCAGTGGCTTGCAGAAGTGGCTGCCATGGTGAAGGACCTGTTCTCACCTGGATTTTAACTTTTAAATCTGTTATAAAATAGTCGGTTGTGGATCATTTGTAAACGCCCTGGAAGTCCCAAGGCAAGTGGACTGTTCTGTGTCATTGGCCCTGGCACAGCCGTGGTGTGGTTTGTCACCACTTGGAGAGAACATCCTCCTTATAAAAGCACAGGGAAGAGTGGCAGGAGGAGAAAGGCTGTGTGTTTGTGGATCTGTGAGGTGTGTAAAGGTGGGTGTGAGAGAGGGACAGTGCCAGAAGGGGAAATGTGACCCTGTTCTTCATCCTTCCTGATTGTAGCTATGATTTCCATTAATGGGAGTCCAGGATGTTTCATTGCATGGTTTGTTTAATCTAAATTTCACATTCAACTCCCCTGCAGACAGGTTGAATGAGTGGTTTGTTTTCCCTATTTCACCCCACATGGTGCTGGACTCTCTCAGAGATAAACAAGGGCTGCTCTCCTGCCTGAGTGGGTCTCCAGTAGAGGAGTCCCAGGAGATGTGGCTGGGAACAGCAGCTCTCTTTCATCTTCTGACATCCTTCAGTTCATGTTTCACCTCCTGCAGCATCCATCAGGGCCACCAGGGATGCCCCCTGTGCCCAGCTTGGCTGTCCCTTCCCTGGACACAGAGGAAAACCTGGAGGGTGTGGGGCCAGGTTCCTAAAGGATGAATAAGGACATGAAGGAATGTTCTGGAAGGGGATAAAATTCAACCTAAGCACACTAAAATGAATCCTGTAGGAGGCAAAGCTGAGCTGGGACTGGCTGTTCTGTGTGCTGGTGACAGAAAAAAAACAGTGTGGGGTGTGACTTTCCACGTAGCCCAAAAACTACGCAGAAAGTGATTCTGTCCCAGCAGAAAATCTGCTGGGGCCTGCAACATGGAGAAATCTCCTTTGGGTAAGCACAGCTTGATCGAAATCTCTGCCTCAGACACGCCAGCTACTCTCTAAACATGGAGTGTAATGGCTTTTGTACTTGTAGATTTCTGCTTCCCAGCTTGGATTAGGATCACATGTTGCAGTACCCAAAATTAGAGCTAGAATGGGGAGCCTTGCATATTCATTTCTTGCTGAAATCAGGCTCCACTGAGGCTCCTTAGCATTTTACTGATAATTCTCCTTTGCCAGCAGAACTAGGCATGGGGCCTAATCATGCCCTTATTAAACTCACTGGAAGTTTTGATGTGGATTTCAATGGCACCAGCACTTTTTCCCAAAGGGACACTGATGGTTTTTTCTTTTTTTTTTCCCTCTATAGCTCAGTCTTGCAACTGGTTTCTGCTGAGTTTTGCTGTTTTCCTTCACAAAACTAGCCCTTGCTAGTTTTTATAAACATAAATAGTTCCCAGAAATGGACCCAGATAAAGGGTCATTTCAGTTAGAAATTAGAAATTTAGTTAAAAATTTACTTGGAAATTCCCACATCTGGAATTCCTTTTACAGTAAAATGACTGGGATCAGGAAGTGTTAGATCCCAGCAAATTCCAGTTTGATTGCTAGCAGGTGCAAATGCAAATGAGGAAAGCATCATACCTGCACTTTGGATTTTGCCTTCCCAAATCTTCCAACAAAAACTCATTAGATTTTTTTTTACCCCATAGAAGAAAATTAGAAAATTACTGACTTTCAAGTTGGTTTCCTTGCTTCCTTTCAAAATGAAAGCATCACTTGGAAACATGTGTGCCTGCAAGTCTGCTTGGAAGCAGGGCTGCCCCCTCTAACCCAGCTCATTTTTTTTAATTCCTTGAAGGTGCCGAAAGACCCCCCAAGAGCTTTTGATCTTTGAAGCTGTTTTATTACTACCCAAAAAATTATAAGCACAAGAAAAAAATATTTATTTAAAGGCGGGAAAACAGTGAACTCTTGGGTGAGACAGATAAATTAAAAGTGGAAAACTAATCTCCAACCTGGCCTGTGAGTTTTGGCAAGCTGAATGTCCTTGTCCTGCTGGTCACTGTGTACATCCAGACAAACCCTCCCTGTCCCAAAGTGAGTTTTTTTGCCCAACCTTCCCTAGGTTTGAAGCTGGCCAAGCAAGGAGGCTCTGAATGCTTCTGATGAATCCAGTCCTACTGATTAAAAGGATAAGATCTGTCAGAAACTGGAACTCTTTGGAGAGGGGTGTAAAGGAGATCTGTGAATTCACACAGGGTGTGGAGTACAGCAAGGCAACAAAAGCCTCCTTAATGCCCATCAGTGTCCAGGAGGATGTTAGAAGAGTGCAAAACGTCAAGGAAGTATTTTTTACAGGGTGGATCAGAAAGGGATTGGGCTGCATCCTGCAACTGTAAAAGTCAAAGATTTTTTTAAAGGGTTTACAGTAAATAGACACATTTATGGGGGACAGAACCACCTGTGGCCATCAGGTGACAACAGGGATTTGGGAGACGGCCATCAGGTGCGAACAGGGATTTGGGAGAGGGCCACCTGCTCAGCAGCAGACAGATCTGCAGTGCAAGACCCTGGGAAAAGCCCTTTGTCCATCCCTCATTTCTTACACATGTCCTCCCTTCCCATGGGATCCCTTATCCTCCCTCCACGGGGACAAATAAGCATCTCTGTGAGTTTGTCCTCCTGCCCTAATTTGATGTCGCTCTTTGAAGTACAGCCAATGACAGAACTCCTCCTGAACCCTCTCTGTGTCAGTGCACAAAAAAGCCCCCTCTCTGCCAAGGGAGGCCCATGGTATTTCATCTTGCTCGAGGCAACAGATGAGAGAGTTTCCTCTTTTATGGGTTAGCTCAGATGTAGAGCCCACAGTGTTCCCTGGCAGATTATTAAAGCATTAACCATGCTCATTTAATAGCATTGAGATGCAGATAAGATGTAATGTATCATGTACTGTATTCCCCTCCCAGTGTGGCTGAGCATGTTTGTTAATGTCAAGGGCAGGTGTTTTTGTGTGATACCTACTTAGTGGCATTTATGGTGATATTTATTCCAGGGCTGCAGCTCGTATCGTGTCCTCTGTTTCGTTACACTCTGAGGTTAAAATGCATGTCTGGAACATCGTTTATTCAATTATTAAAAACATCTTAATGAAGGTTAACAGCCCAGAGCAGCACGGCGGGGCAGAGCTGACGTGTGTAAATCCTCCAGGAGGGAAAGGCGTTGGGAAGCGCGTTGGGAAAGGCATTGGGAAAGGTGGCTGAGCAGCACCTTCCAGTCAGAACCCAGGACATCCCTCTGTCTGTCCTGGATGGCTCAAACCCCTGCCAGGAGGCTCAAAGACCTTGGCATGGAGTCAGAAACACCTGTGCCTTCCATTTTAGCCCATGGAAACAATTGCCGACTTTGTGTGAAGATTTGCAAGCCACAAGAGTTTGAGTAGAATGATGGTTAATTTGCCACAGGGTGAAAAAGTAGAATTTTGTGGTTTCTAGAATGGGGGCTCAGGGTCCCAAAATGGAGGTATTGAGAATGGGGGTTCAAGGGGCAAGATGGAGGAATCTGGGCGTGTTTTGTCCTTCTTTCTCCTTCTTCTTGTCCTCCATCTTGTGGGTGATGGTGGTAGCACTTTTGGATTGGTTTAGGGTAGGAATACACTGTCTAACATAGGTGATAGGTATTGGAAAAATATTGTAAATAATGTACAAATATGTTTTTAGTACAAAAGACAACACCGCCTCTGAGGGCAGTCAGTGTGCCTCTGTCTGACCCGCTGAATGGACCTTCAGCAGGCCAGGGAAAGAATGTTATAGATAGGAGAAAAATAAACAACCTTGAAAACCACAGCTGGAGAATTCTGACTCCTTCTTTGACTGCATGGCTGGAAAAAGAGACTTTCTAACACATCTCAGTGTCATCCTGACCAGCAGAGATCCTGAGATCTCCCCAAGTGCAGATGGGGCAGATTAAAAGTGCATGCCAAACACTGCCAGAAACAGCTCTGAACACAATCCTGCTGGGAGCCAGAGTTGGAAAGGTGAAAAAAAGAGCTATGATGGGTGTCCCTGCTTTCAGCTGCCAGGAGCACTGAGGTAAATGGGACATTTTGGCTTTCTGAGTCTCTTGATCATCTTGGGTGAAACCTTCTGAGCTTTGAAAGAGCAGCTCCAGTGCAGTATGTCTCTGAACAGGTCTGGTTAGGTTCTCCAGGGCTTGGGGGGGATGCTGGGGCTCTGCTCTGCCAAGGGGAAGCATTTTGGTGACTTTGCAGGCAGAGAAATTGCCTCTGTGGAGCCCCTGAGTCTGGGCTGATCCCAGCACAGACTGTGTGATGGCACTGGGCTAGTGCTAACCACCAGCCCAGGTATACTGCTGTGCCCATGGAGCTGCTCAGGGCTGCAGAAATGATGTCCTAGTCTTTTATTCACCCTGGGAAAAGACTCCCTAAAACCCAGAAAAGCCCTGGGCTGCAGTCTTGCTCCAGCAGCTACTGGGATAGTGTTCAAATTTTTTTATTCCTTTAGCAAACATGAATTGAAGCCTAATAAAATGTCAGAGGACTTCGTTGTCATTTTACACAATATTGTTAAGGAATAAGTTAATTTTCCAAATAAGTCTGGGGTCAGGAAAAAGTTTGTAGCTATCTCTGAGTAATCTACAGTGATCTGCCACCTAAGCCTTTTCTCAGGCTAAAGGGCTGGATGGATTAGTTCTACTTCATGAAAGAAACAATGATACTTGTGATTCACACCAAATATCCATGGCCATCCCAAAATGCTTAAATGACAATTTACTCCCCCATTCTTGGTGAGAGCCACTGGATTCACATGCAGAAAGCAAAAAGATGTGCATTGAGCTCAACAATTTGTTGATGTGTTTACCAACTGCAGTGACATTTGTTGCCCAGTGGTACAAAGCTTAATTGAATTGTTGCCTTGTTAATTTTTTAATCAACTCATTATAATCTTCTAATGACTTTGGAGCAGTAGAGGTTTTCCAGACCAGGATATGACGGTAACCTGGGGCTTTGGGAGCCAGTTTGAATGATCTTCAGTAAATGAAGTCATTCTACTGTACACTGTAGTTTGCACAGAGATGGTTGTTTAAGATTTTACAGATGTCTTAGACATGAAAGCCAAAATCAGCAGCAAAGGTATTTCCTGTCTTCTTCCAGAGTTGTTCCTGTGCCCTCTGCTCATTCCCTTATATTTAATTATTTAATTAATTTCTCTTGAGATGCAATGATTTGTCCCAGAGTTCAAGTGCTCATAATGTGCTCATGCAGTTCAGTAACCATTCACTGATACCCTCCATGGCCCTGCAAGCATCACCTGCCAGTCCTCTGGTGGCCCTGCTGACATCACCACCCCCCTCCCCAGAGGTAATTCATCACTCACTGCCTCATTCTCCCCACTTCATTCACACCCAGCAGTGGCAAAGCCCAAGAAAATGGTCTCAAGAAGAGAAAACACTCCTGGGCATGATGTTGGCATGGCTGGGAGGACACTGTTGCGCTTATTCCTTCCCCGCACATCTGCAGGTCAGTGGCTTGCCAATGAATGTGTCACAGCTCAGACTGATGGAGAGGAAGACAGAGTTTCCCCCCAGAACTTGCTCATCTTTCACTCTGCTCAGTCAGGTTTGGGAAACCATAAAATAGACCTTTCAAGCATATAAAGATCACCGGGGTAGAACATTTACCAGGATTTAATGGGGAAGTAACGTGAGTGTCGTTGATGCAAAGGAAAGCTCTCCATCACCCCAGTTTAAGTCCCAAAGGCAATTCTCTGTGACACTTCCAACATATAAACAGTGTAGTGAGAATAAATATAATATATGGGCTTTGCCAATGCAAATGAAAAGCAATTATCCCAAATCGCAGTCTTAATTTATAAGCAGTCAGTATAATTTGAAAAACTGAAATCTGATGTTGCTAAATCAAATTCCTGTAATTCCACCGGGCATTAAGCACATAATAAGATTACACTGTGCACTGAGCATGTCCTTGTTAAATCTGCTGGCTACTGCATTTTTATTGCTCTCCTGGGGGTTTATTGAGTTTACACTTCCAGTAAAAGGTAATGTTTTCACAGTGTCTTTGGTGTGTTGGCCACACAAGTCTGTCTGCAGCAGGCAGAATTCTTAAGCCATATAATTTGCTTACATCCCTTAGTGGCTCAATTGGAAAAATAAAAAGGCTATTAAAAGACACCATGCAATTGTATATAACCAAATTAAAAATAATAATAATGAATCTGCTGTACTGTAATCAGTAAGGAAAGGAAGCCATGCATAATGGTGAAGGTCTAGCTGTGAGACAGCTGAATTGATGAGCTCTCCTGCTCAGGCTTGGTTCTGAATGCCTGAATAGAGGTGCTAATATGATATCTGCAATTTATATACAAAAGTGACCTTGAGACTAGCTGCTCTCCAAACAAGCAGGAAGAATAGGATTTCTTTGCAACAGGCTGGCTGTGGTCTTGGGAAACAGAGGAGAAGGCAGGGGATAAAGGAAGGACACCAGGTAATGTGGATATTGGCCAGTGAAAGTCCCTGTCAGAGCATGGCATTTCCTAAGACACAGAGATGAAATGTGCCATTTTAGAAGGAGGCAAAAAGCTAAGAAGAAACAAATTGCCTCCCAACAAACCAATGCAAGACACAATGAATGCAAGAGAGACACCAAAGAGATTTGCACACCTGTGAACACTTAGCATGGACATCCTTGCAGCACCATCTCAGTGTCCCCCTGCAGATGTGCTCTTCTGGTGCTTGATTCCCCCCTGTTGACTTAAAAGAGTTGGTTTAAACTTTTAGGTGTAAAAGTCTTCTTGAACATGCTTATCATTAATCAGGATAATGCTGGATAAGCTTGATAGATGCATTAATTTACATTTTAAATCTTTGCTGTTGTGTCTGGGACAATTCCAGTGTCAAACTGTGGGCTCAGATCTCTCCTAATAAGAAACACTGTTTTATTCACTGGGACCTTATAGGGTTGTGTAATCATCCTGTAATATTTAAACCTCAGTGCTTTTGAAGGGTCATCCTTTGTTCTCCTGGTTAGGTCACCTCTCGGAACACTTTCACAGTCAAGGTTCCAAGAACACCTTTCTTTTACAGATTAATTTTGTCAGAAAAGGACAGACCAAGTGTGAATTCCTCTCTGGGACTAAAGATAATTCTGCTAAGCAGGATTTGTGATAGCAGCATGAGAACAGTGCACCCTGTGACCACTTAGAGAGCCCCAAACTTCTGCTTAGGACCAGGTCTGTACTGGAAGATAGACTTTCATAGAATCACAGAATCATGGAATGGTTTGGGTGGAAGGGAATTTTCAGGACTGTCTCTTTCCAACCCCCCCTACCCTGGGCATGGACACCTTCCACTAGATCAGGTTGCTCCAAGCCCCATCCAACCTGGTCTGGAACACTTCCATGCCAGACATTTCTCTGGCATGATCTTGAACTTTCCAGCAGCTGACTCTTGGGAAGAAAAAAACAAAACAACAACAAAACAAAACAAAACAAAACCAAAACCAAACAAAAAACCAAAAAAAAAACAACAAAACCCCCAAACAAACACACAATCCCAAAAACAACAACAACAACAAAAACCTAAAAAAAAAAAAAAAAAAAAACCCCAACAAACAAAACAAAACAAAACGCAAAAAAACCCACCCCAAAACTGGTTATTTAGATAGGATTCCTGACCTGTATACAAAGTTTCCTGGACTGACTTTTTCCTTCATCAGTCCTTGTTTTCTGCAGATAGAGCATTAGAGAGCCAAGCACGTGAGAGGTCAGAGTCTCACCTCTGGGGTGTCCTGCTGCTTGTGTGGAAAAAGTGATGGATGATCACTCATCGTGCAGTGAGTGCTGCAGCTCTCTGCAGGAACTCATTTTGCTCTAGTTTTAATAATTTGGAACCTTGAGGGATTTCATATGTCTAAACCCTCACGTCCTCTAGGCAGTCACCAGTTATTCCTGAAATCTGAATGTCAAGGCCAAAGTTTGTATCAAACCTGCCTGGGTGATGTTGGAGGTTTCTGTTTGAAATGGTTTTCAGGGCTAGATACACCAAGACTTTGACTGAATTCTTCCATTATTTCAGATTTATTGCTGGCAGTGGACAAGTTCGTCTGGGAAAGCCTTAACATGATATGACAGTAATTCACCAGAAGTTTGGCATGGTTTTACCCGAGGGAACTCTAAACCAGCGAGCCTTCCCATGACATAAACATCACAGAGGTCACAGAGCAATTAGGATTAGGGTTACAAATGTGTTTATCAGTGTCAGGACAATTATGTCTTCTAGCTTTGTTAGATGGGCATCTTGAGACACCTACTTTGGAAAACTTACTGGGAAAAGGAAAAGCTTGAATCATAAACCTCACCAGTGCTGTGTGTGCCATGCAGGTTGCCCCTCAAATGTTGAAAATATACTGAAATGTTAAAATGTTGAAAATACACTGGCATTACTAGGAAGGACTGGAACAGGATTTCACTCTTTTTTATTCCCACCACAAAGACCAGGAGGAAGTGAGAAGAAATTCAACACACACAAAAGGAGGTGCACCTTCCCATGTAAGGCCAGTGCCTGTGGGACAACCACAGTGCCTTGATCAGCTTGGATACAGGTGCCAAAAAATTGATGGGGGCTCCAGCAAACACTAAAGAAGGTCAAGCAAGACAGATGCACAGAAACCACATCTGTCTTGGGAAACCCTTGTGCTAAAAAGGGCTGGAAGCTGGGGAAATATCAGCAACTGCTTCCCTGAGGTCAGACTCTTCCACAGCCATCTCCTCTTAAGTCAGGCTGATCTGTGTTCTGATGGCCATGTTGGTTTGTTGTGCTACAGCCTTCCACATTTGGACTTTGGGATAAAGTCCACAAAACAGAAAATAGCCCTTGCTGTGCCCTCCCTTCCTCCCCTTCCCTCTGAAATGCTGCATCCTCTGTGTGGGATTAGAACCATGCAAAGCTCTGACCCTGTGCATGGCACATCTCTCATCAGGAAAGCAGGAGGAAGGTGTGTGCTCAGAGACCACTGCCAGAAAACTACCCTGGAGGAAAGGCAGTTTTAATTTATGACCTCAGTTCATCACATGAGCAATAACTCACTTTATTCCTGCTCAGGGGCAGTGCTTTTCCTCTGGAAGGATGAGATGTAGCTTTTCATGAGGACCACACTTGTGTCTCTTTTCCAAAGAGGAAAGATGAGGATTTTGTATGTTTTTCATGCTGTAATCAATTTATTGCTTTATGGGATTCAGAGCTCCCCAGGAAAGTGTCTTGGATTGTGTCATGGTGCACACCAATTGCATGGAGACCTTTGATTCAGCTGGCAGACATTAAAAGAAGACAAATAAGTTTAGCCAAAATGCTCAGTAATGACTGCATGTGTGCAGCTGCAAGAAGAGCAGTGGTAATTGAGCCAATAGTGGGAATTATTGGCAGCAGGGTCTGCATTCATGTGTGATTTATATTTTTTTTTCCTGATTTATAATTTCTTTACCAGCTGTGCAAGGTCCCTGCTATGTCCCCACCTAACTGCTGCCCACCCTGCTGCCTTCCCAGGGCTCTTCAGATCCACAGCTGAGCATGACCTGCTCCTGACATTGGATTCCACTGCCTGAGAGTCAGGGAGGTGCTCTTGAGTTTCTTCCAGCCATAAACATTTGGGGTGATGTAGTGGAGTAAGAACTTCCCCTGTATACCTTACCCCAGGTCTGGAGGAGCTGGAAGCAGACTGGGAGCTCAGGAACTGGGGCTGGAGCCAGAGAAACCAGAACCATCAAGGAAAAGCTGTTTCAAGCTTCAATCCAGCTTGTACAACCCAGCCAGTAAATTCCCATCCCAAGGCTTGTCAAAATTGTCCTGACAAGACAGATTTTGTCCTCAATGTATGTTTTCTTCCTCCTCTCACCATCAGTGCGGCTGAGAGCTTATTGACAGCACTAGTGTCCATCACATGCTGGTTTAACACCTCCTTCACCTTCTCCTGCTGGGTGCAGTTTGTGCTCAGGGCAGCTGGCATGGAAAAGGTTAAGGCTGTTGAGGACACCATTCTTTGCAGCTTAAGTCATTTTTACAAAACCCTCAAGAGCCAACTGGTGGGCAGAGGGAGAGGAAATATTCATATAAATATGTCTCTGGGTTAATGGATGCTGCAGTCTCCTCTCCACTTGCTGAGGTAACTTGACATCATTCCAGGAGCAGACTGAGCTGGAGAAGCAGATCCTTGAGCATTCCTAGTATTAAAGTGCGCTTTTCCTGTGTTTCTATAAGCAACTTAATGACTGAGGTAATGTTCAGCTCCAGCCAGGACTTGCTTGGCCCCACATTTTGGGTGCCCAGTGGGTACAGCAGAAATATTGTCACAGGATGGAGACAGACCACGAGTCCCAGCAGTGCTGGTAGCTGCTCCCACTGACTTGCAGAGCCTTCATTTGTAGGATAAAAAGGAGAAAAAGAAGGATGCTTTCTCTGGCTTGTTAAAACACAGGGTTTCTGCTGGGCAAAGATGTCAGAACTGGCCTTAGAGCAGTGGGGAGGTCAATGCAGCACGGCAAACTGGAAGTTTGAGACAAAGTACCTGCTTGTAATGAGCTGTTTTTCCAAAGAGTTGTTCTGCAGACTGGCTGGAGTCTGCACACAAACCTCCCCCTTCCCAGCACAGGCCACAGGGCTCTGCTGGGGCTGCTTTAGCTCAGAGCTCTGAAGTTACACAGAATTATGTCCTTGGAGAGATAAAATCCTGGTCTTGTTGGCCCAGAAGCCAAAGCTCTTTTTTCACATTTCATAGAATTGTAGAACAATTGAGGTTGGAAATTACAGAGCCCAACCATTTCAAAATCATAGAGCCCAACCATTAACCCAAGCCCACCACAAAACCATGTCCCCAAGTGCCACATCTACATGTCTTTTGAGGATATCCAGGAATGGGAATTCCACCACTTTCCTGGGTAACCTGTTCCAATGCCTGATCCCCATTTCCATTAAGAAATTTTCCCAATATCCAATCTAAACATCCCTGTTGTATTTGTGGGGTTCCCAGACAAAGAAAGGAAATTATGAATCTGACTCCATATTCTTAGAAGGCTAATTTATTATTTTTATTATATGATACTACAATATATTAAAGAATACTAAACTAAATTATACTAAAGAATACAGAAAGGATACAGACAGAAGGCTAGAAAGATACTAAAAACAAAACAACTTTCCAGAGCCTTGACACAGCTGGACCCTGATTGGTCATTGAGTCAAAACAATTCACATGAAACCAATGAAACAATCACCTGTTGGATAAACAATCTCCAACCACATTCCAAAGCAGCAAAACACAGGGGAAGCAAATGAGATAATATTGTTTTCCTTTTTCTCTGAGGCTTCTCAGCTTCCCAGGAGAAGAATCCTGGGAGAGGGGATTTTTCCAGAAAATATGACAGTGACACCTCCCCTGGCACAACTTAAAGCTGTTTCCTCTTGTCCTGCCTCTTGTTACTTGGGAGAAGAGACCAACCTACACCTGGTTACCACCTCCTTTCAGAGGGTTACAGAGCTCTGTCCCATCCTCCCAGGGACAAGGACAAGGGATGGTGGCCAGGGTGGTGAAATTTGCTGCTCCTGCTAAGAAAGCAGGACTCACACTTCAGATGTGTGGTTTGGGGAGCCTGGGAACACCAAGGCCTCAGCCAGGTGCTGCCACAGGAAAGGATGGCTTTTCCCTCAAAGGCAGGACTTCAGCAGGGACTTAGAGGGCTCCCAGGAAGCCCTGGGGTAATTCCAAGTGCAGCTGGACTTGGGCTGTGCTTTGCTGGGAGATGGCACAGCAGAAGCCACATTGTGTTTTCAGCCTTTTCCACTTCCGTCTCTGCTCCTGCAAGCAGCAGAGCTGCCTCTCACACCAAGCTCTGGTGCTCAGGAAGGTGTGATTTCTGTGGAAGTTGTGAATTTTTCTTGTAAGACTTCCCTTTCTTCTCTCCCTTGTGATGGCAAATGGATTCTTGCAAATATAGCACAGGTTTATTTTAAAGGTTGAAACAGCAAAGTGCAAGAGACGGTTGTGCAAAAAAAATGAGAAACAGATCCCAGCTGTACTATTCATTTGCCTTATAGGACATGAGGCTTTTTACACTATTTTTAAAAATTCTTGTGGGTATGCTTATGCCTTACAGGTTATAAAATCTGGAGCCTGCTGTTGCCGGATTAAGTCTGAGTTAGAGGCAGAGAGGGGATGCTGCTTTTAGTCATCCCTGGAGTCCTGTGTAGCCCCACCTCAGTACCAGGAGCACATGGGGGTGCAACCCCCCCCCCCCCCAGATGGATGTGTCTCTTGAAAAACGCATGCATAACTCTGGATTTCTTCCTTTCCTTGCCCTCTTCAGAGGTGTTGGTTTCTTTTCCTCCCTCTGGGGAAGTTCTGCCCCAGCAGGAGCACAGCCTGTCACGCCATCGCCTTTAAACCCCCATGAATGGTTTTCAGGCCAATAAATCCTGTTTGAATTCAAGGTTTTGTCCTCCTGTATTGCACTGCCAGTAGGTGTGAGTGATGCCTCAGGTTTTAGTTTTTAGATTTTTTAGATTCTCTACTGCTTTAGTGTGTACTTCTGAGCTTAGGGGATGGTGAGCTCTCAGCACTGAGTAGGGAGACAAAACAATTTCTTCTCTAGCTGGGGACCAAGAACAAATGATGCAAATTTCAGGCCCAAGAGCACAAACAATGTGGACTGAAGAGAGAAAAACAAGAAGGATGGGACTTCATGGGCTAAAGCTGGAATGGGACAATGAACTGCAAGATGCAAATGCAGCAGAACTTCTAAAGGTGAGAGACCCTGTCACCAGTTGTCCATTTTGTGACCATTTTGGTTCACCTGGGGTGTAGCCCTGGCTGGGCTCTTGCACTGCCCAAGGTGGATCCATTGAGGCCTTTTAATCAATCCCTGCTTTATTCTTTAATCTGTCTAGCTTGTGTCCAAGGTCAGCTTTCACAAGGCATCAGTTTCTGGTGACCCAGATGGGACAGAAGCATCTGGAAAACCCCCTGGACCAGAGCCAGAGGCACATCCAGCTCCTCTGGATAGGAGGAGGATAAGGTCTGGTGTACCAATTCCCAGTGCTCTGAATCCCTCCTGGGGGAAGGCTGAGCCCTCACCATCAGGTGTTTATGGGCTCTGTCTCTCCTGCTTGGGCCCAGCTGCACCCCAGTGCTCCTGTTTGGTAATGAGGGAAGTTTTCCCCTTTGTTTGCAGAGCTCTTGAATTTGCACAGGAACCCTCCCAGGGCCAACACCTTCAGCTTTGGTTCCTGGCTTTGAGGTGGGACTTGGCAGAGAATCCTGAAGCTGCCCCACTTCTTTCCAGCCCTAAAACTCAGCGTGACATGTGCAATGATCTCCATACACAGCAGGCAGGGTACATAGAATCATTGAGGTTACAAAAGATTTCTAAGATCATCAATTCAAACAATTAGCACAGCCCATGCACAACCTCCTTTAGAGGGAAGGATGCAATTTAGGAACCATGATTTACCTTGACTATTAATAATCCTCTCTGTTATAGAGGAATTACTTGCATTCAGACATGATTTCATTCAATCTCAGGTCTTCTGTTCTTTCCTTTCTCCATTTTGCCCTAATTTCTCTATAGCAGGCTTTTGTCAGGGTCTGTGTCAGGGAGCTCCAAGTGTTCCTGTGACAGTGTAAAGGCCCATGGGGAGCAGTGCAGCTGGGGCTGGGGCACTCCCAGTCACCACACACCCCCTGCGTCTGTGTCCTCTTTGTGTCTCTTTCCCTGGTGCCTGCACACCTTTGGAGCCCTCCAGTCCATTTGCAGCATCACACAGAGGGAGCTGCCATCCCCTGGGGTGAGCTCTCCAGGTGAGAACATGGGCCACACCTGGCAGCCATCAGAAGTCACATTATTTCCACAGTGTTCCCAGAGAAACCCGAGGTGCTCAGCAATAAATGCCACTGACACAGGAGGTGCCAGGTTCCAGCAAGCTGCTCCCTGTCTGTGCTGGGCTGTGCTGGTTCCTGATGAAAATAAGGCTGGTGCCACGGGGAATGAGGCAAAACAGCACACAGGGAGGTGAAACTGCTGGGAAAGGGGAAAAGCATAGCTCAAAAGAGAACCTCTTGTGGTGTGGGCTTCTTTAGTAATCCCAGTGTCTCATTTGTGCTTTGCTGTGATTGATGTGATTGATGTATCCTCTTGCTTGGCATTGGCTGTGGCTCCTGAGTCATTTGGGGTCTCTTGGGGCTGATCACAGAATCCTATGACATTTTGGGCTGGAAGGGATCTTAAAGACCATCTCATTTCCATCCCCCCTTCTACTAAATGAGGTTGTTCAGAGCCCTTTCCAGCCCGGCCTTGAATACTTCCAGGAATCCACACTCACAGCCTCTCTGGACAATTTGTGCCTCACTACCCTTGTATTAAAAAAAACCTTCCTTATATCTAATCTAAATTGACCCTCTTTTAGTTTAAAGCCATTGTCCTACTGCAGCAGGATGCTGCTGACTGAGTTGGATACTGCATTGGAGAGGTACTGAGTACCTTCTCCAGTTTCTCTGCTAGGGATAGTAGTCAAATTTATCCTCTGCTCTTTTGCACTCATTGCAAGACATACACCTCCAGCTGAAATTGCTTTCAAAGATTTAGGATCATTCCTTCCAGGTGGAATATAATTTTTTTAACCTTGACAGCATAAATATTTCTGCAAAGTAGAACTGGAATTTCATGCAGGCTTAGCCATGTTCCTCAGGACCCAGCCTCCTGATGCCATAGGGGACTGATCCATAGGATCCAACTCTGGGTGAATGAAGGTGCTAGAGCTGAGGAAGAACTTGTGAGGGGGACAGTGAACCACCTGTATTTTGCCTGCAGAAATCCCTGTTGGTGGCAGATTGGAAAAACTGGTCTCTGCTGGGAAGGGATGAACCAGAAGTGCATCAGGGATAAGGGAAAGTCAGGACCAGCCAGATATGATGCTCCCTGCAAACTCCCAAGTGTATGACCAGCTCCCCATATCCCTAAATATCAATTTTCCCCCACTTCCCACACATCAAACCCCCAGAATGTCCTGGTCTGCAGAGGAATTGACACCATGCATGTACAAAATGATCCTGTTTTCTCAGCAGGATGACCCACTGCTTCCTGGCTGGGATCTAACACCAGAGCTGCTGCTGTGCTGTTCAACCAGCTGCTATTGATTTTTAGTTCATGCACATTGATAGAGATGGTGCAGGTGGGAGATTGTGAAAGGAGACATAAATAATAAACTAAGAAAAGCTGTAGCACAGGGCGAGGGAAAAGCAGTCTGGCATTTACTGGAAAGCAGAGTTTAGCAGGTAATTTTTCAACAAAAAGACAGTTTTCCTACAGAAATTGTTGGGCCTGCTTTGGCTGTTAGTTATGCAAGTGGAATTTGGAATCAGTCCTGGGCCAGTGCAGAGAGTGGGGACAGAGTCAGCCCCACTGCTTTCCTTGTGCCTTTCCCATGTGGCAGGAATGATCTGCTGCCACTGCCAGAACCTGGGCTAGCAGGGGCTCTGCTGATCAATTAGCAACTCCAATCAACTTGGCAAGCAGGGGTTTTTAACCACGATTTTTCTTTTGGGGAATGAACTAAATTAAACCAAATTGTCTTTCTTGCTCACTGTTCAGTTAGATTTACTGAGTGTGGGATACTTTGAAGGAAAAGGAGGCCCAAGTGAGGGTTTTCTTAATACAATATGAGTTTTTAATATAAGGTAAAAGTCTTGCCAGCTGTCATGGACTAAAATTATAAGCTCCTTCTCTCCTGTTCAGCACCTTTTATTCAAGAGGTACTGCATAATGCTGTGTAAGAATAAAGAAATGAGCCAGAGGATAGGCAGGAAAAGGGACATGTAATTTCTGAGATGGATGAATCCAACATGTCCCTCTGTGCACAGTCTGGGGCTTGTTTGTGGTGCTCACCAGAGCTGCAGGTCCTGTCCTGGGACACACAGAAGAGCAACAAGCAGCAGGTGAGAACTTTGGTTTCCTCAAGAGGATCCATTTGGGATCAAGAGAGTGCTCACAGTTGCATCCCACTGGGAACAAATAACCCACGATTTCCAGTTATCCACTGATTCACTTTGGTGGGGAACAGGAAAGGAAGAGGTATGTCCAGAGCTAAGCAAGCTGTGGAGACTGAGGAAAGGATCTGAAAACCACTTGGAAAAGAGTGTTGGAAAACTCAGCGTGAACAGGAGGAGAACTGGGACAGGAAAACCCAGATCCTCTCCCTTCAGGTGCCTTTGGAGCAGGTTGTTCCACACACCAGTGTCCTAGGGTGACGTTTGTATACCCATTCGTGCGCTCTGGTTATGCTGGATATCATGTTCTGTGCCTTCAAGACTGGCTCTGAAGAGTGAAAGTTTTGTTTTGGTTTTGTTATCAGCCACTCCCCCATGGCTGGTGGGACACACAGACAGGGCAGTACATGGTGCTGCTTTTGCTTTTTGCTTTTCACTTTGCTCTCGCTCTTGCTCCTGCTTTGCTTCTGCTTGCTTCTTGCTTCTGCTCATTAGCTAGTTTAGCTAAGCAGTCCAAATTTCTTCCTGGACTGTTTCTCCTTTCCTTTTTTTCCAACCATCTCGAGCCTGCTCCGGGCTGGGCCCTGGCAAACCCCGAGAGTTTGCACCTTGTGGCCTGGCGGGGCCTACTCTGGGCAGCAGCTGCCCCAGCGCCGGAGGGACTGAGAGCAGAGCGAGCACCCCCAGAGAGACTTTCTGAATTTGTCATCTTTGTCAGAGCGGTGACAGAGTGGTGTCACCCAGCATTGTTCATTTTGTGTGCTGGGGGTGCTGTGCCTGTTAAATAAACAGGTTCTTTCCACTTCTCTCTGAGGAATCCTTCCTGAACTGGCTGTGGGGAGGGGTCCTGTGGGTTTGCTTTCTGGAGGGGCCCCCTTTGGAGATTCTCTCCCAAATTTGCCCTAAACCAGGACAACCAGCTCAGTTTCACCCAATTCCCTGTGCACACCTCAGGGTCTCTCCCACTGGCACAGAGGATGCTGCTCTGGGAGAGGCTGCCCACTCTTCCTGCCCTCACAAATCTGGCCAGGAATCTCCTTTTCCTCCTGAATTGTTTTTCCAGCAAGAAGCATTTATCAGTCAATTTGCCCGTGGTGCAGATGTCTGTCTGGAACTGTAATGACATTTACTAAAGAGGACTAGAAATTATCACTGGGGGACTGCAAATAATGAAGCCAATGCCTTTTATTGACACACGTGGAAGCTGTTTAATTTGGGATGTTGGCTGTCAGAAAATAGAGCTCTTTTGTGGCAGCAAGGCAATATTGTGCTTAATTTCAAGGTTCGTGCTTGTGTTTAGAAGGGAGCTATTTTCAGCTTTTAGGTTTGGTGTTTCTTCACAGCAATAACCTATCAATTCAACACACATCTAAGTGGCCTTTGCCTGAAAACTGATGATTTCTACCAAGGACTTCTTGCTATGAAAGGACACAAGATTTTCCGTTTTTTCCCTTTCCAACTACAGCTGCAAGCCAAGTCCTCAAGCCTGGCTCCTTGGGTGCCTTTCAGCCCCCAACTTCTGATTTAGACATTCTACTTCCCATTTAGGAAGGAAATGTGATTTTCTTTGAATTTTTTATGTGTTTAAAAGAGGCAAACTCTTTGCCACCTTGTTGTAGGGTCAGCCAGGTGGACCAAAATCTCTCAAAGTGGTACCTAAAGCTGAGCATTGTATGCTTAAAGACCAGGAAAACATCTCCTGTTAGGAGAGGATCCAGGTGCAGACCTCCTAAACTAATCTGGTTTGGCTCATCTCATACAAGAAGTGGAATGCCCAGCACCTCAAAAACTGAGAGATGAACTTGGATGGTGTAACAACCAAAAGGTTTGCACAGGTCAACTTTGCTCCTGCCTGCAGCTCCCACCAGGGCTGAGATCTTGGTGCCACTTTGCATCCACATCTTCCCATTGGGAACTGAAAAAAAAAAAAAAAAAAAAGGCTATTTTTGCATATGTAATATAAAGAGCAGGGAGGACAGGGCATGCTGATTATTTTGGAAGGGGAATTATAATTTTGGAATTATTTTGCTGTCTGGGCTGCTCACAGCCATGGCAGAGTCACCTCTGGGATTAAAGCCCTCACAAATGGCCCCAATAGCAATCTCCTCTCCCAAAGACATGTATGCATTAGGGCTTATCTCACTGCTTCATTAAGGAATAGGAGCAGGGGCAACCTCAGGGGTCACCAAATCCTGTCTCCTGCCTCTGCAGGTAGACATGCTGCTAATCCCTTTATTATTGTACAAGGGCAGAGGGGAACATCAGCAGGGACCTGAGCTGGTGCAGCCTGGAAATGGCACTGGGAAAAGCTCATGGTCCCTTTCCAGGACATCTGCCAGGCTCACATCCATCCCCAGACACATCTCCTGGGATGGTGAAGCCCCAGAGGAGGCAGCCTGGCTTGTTAATTTTAAGTGTGCTTGAGATGCTGTAGTTTGCAAAGCTATCATCATGAAAGGGCTCAGCAGCATGTAATCACTGCTCAGCCTTACAAAGAGACCTCTGTTATGCTCAGCCTTCTCCAAAGGCCAGTTATAATCTACATTATTTATGTGGAAAAGTATTATTAGCTGAGTTTCCTTCTTTTTTTTTTTCTTTTTCATGGAAGGATTCTAAGGGAGTTCTTTGTAAGGAGTCCCAGAGGCTCTGGGACTTTCTCTCTGTTTCCTGGTGGGACTAGATTTTTTATTTATTTACCTTTTTTTTTAACTGAATATTTCAAATACCAGGAAGGGATATAATGTTAAAGCCCAGCCAGTCAATGTGTAATTGTGGCACCAGTCTAGCCAGTGTGAAAAATGGTATTTTCTGTGTTATTATGAGAGCCTGGGAAATTTAAGAGTTTACCTTTTAACAGCCTCCATAAGAACATGGGCACACATTAATGATTGGAATAGGCAATTAAATGCAAGAATGGCTGACACCCTTAATGGTACAGGGTGGGGTTTGTAGTGAATTAGACCTAGAAATAGATATTGGCAAAAAGCACCTCTGGAATTATTAAAAAAAAAAAAAAAGAAGAAAGCAAGACATAAGAGCTTGCAGCTTAATCAGGCACTGCAGAAATCTCAATCACTGTGACAGCTCTGCCTCTGCCTTGAGCTTCTGGAGCAGAGAGGTTTCAGTGAGAGCTCCCTGCTCACACCAGCCTGGGCAGGAGCTCTCCTGCCTGGTGGCCATTTGTCCTGGCGGCTGTTGCAGAAAAAAGATGGAAAATGGCCCAAACTCTCAGTTTTGGGGGTAATCTGGAGCAGATCCAGGGCTCATCTGCCTGGACGCAGCAACCCCTTCAAGTGTGTTTTTGCACAGACACCAAATTACCTGCAAATGCTGTTTCATGGAAGCAGGACCTCAAGGAACCACAGAAGCTGCACCAGAAATAAAATACCCACTTAGAGTTTGCTCTGAGAGCACTGCACTCAATGCATAAGTGCATTAACTCGTTAGTGCCTTGTTTCATCAGGCATCTGGAATAAATGCTGGTGAAGAATTGGGCACTGGATTTACCAGGGGTCCAAAGCAGGATGCGGTGCTTTGCACCTCGAGGTGCAGCCCACACCCTCCTGAAATGGGCCCTGAACCAAATCCAGGCTGGCTCTGGTCAGGGCTCGGACTGGAATATCCTCGTGGATCCCTTCCAACTCAGGATATCCCAGGATTCTATGAACCAGTGTGTCTCAGAGCCGTTCTTTTATCCCACCCTGGCATACAGCACCATTTCCTTCTGCTGTGATTTTTATCCTTCATTCCCAGCAAATATTTACAGCACTGATTCCAAATTAGCCTTTCTGCCTTTTGTAATGCATAAGAACGAACTGCTCGTTAAATATTCAGAATATTAACAACAAAAAAGAAAAAAAAAAAAAAAAGGCCTTGTCCAGCATGTGCTGTAAATATGTATAAATGCTTATTGGATCTTACCCAGTAGCACCTGTTTCTTCTGATGAGGCCTGAGATATGGAAGAAAAATGCAAACAGGAGCCTGGTAAATGAAAAGGCAAATTTAGCCGGTGTAACGCGGGGAATACTGATGAGCCCCTGCCTCGGGGTACCGCACAATGACCTTGCTCAGCCGCCGGGAAGGGACACTGGGTGACAAAGAGATGGCTCTGATTAAACTGCAGCCACCTCACCTCTCCGGGGAGCTGCAGATTAAAGAGCTCCCGGAGCACCTGAATTCAGCTCACGCTCCCTCCAGCCCCACTGCCCTCCTTACAGCGCCTGGGTGATGCCTGATTAATAAAGATTAATAAAAATACCAGATTGGCACCCTGCTCCCTCCTGCAGCCTCGAGCTGGTCAATTATCCTGCTTTAATTACCCCCCCAAACATGTTTGTTAGAGGTGTGGGCTTTGCTGTGTTTATGCCTGATGAAGTAATGAAGTGATGCAGTGATAAATTAACTTGAGGTGGGGATGGGACATGACAAGTGAAGGACTGTGCAAGTGTGTCACAGACATATTTTATGTATTTTATGAAAAATCCTTTTGTTAGGATCTTTTCTCCCGAGAAGCTGGGAATCTTCAGCTTCCCCATGTTTTGCTGCTTTGGAATGTGATCTGGAGAATTGTTTACCCAGCATGTGAAATTGTTTTTACTTGATGACCAGTGACAGCCACCTGTGTCCAGGCTGTGAGCAGCCACAAGATTTTATTATCATTCCTTTCTTTTCTTTGCAAGCTTTCTGATTAAATCCTTTCTTCTATTCTTTTGATACAGTTTTAATACATAATTTTTGTATAACATGATATGATATGATATAATATGGTATAATATAATATAATATAATTAATATAATATAATATCAGGCTTCTGAAACATGGAGTCAAGATTCTCATCTCTTCCCTCGTCCTGGGGCACCTGCCAACACTACCACACAGGTGGGGATTCAAGGGGTTTAGTGCATTGCTGCACTTTAGGGACACAGCTTTTTCCACCCTTTCCCTGTGGAATGCCTTTGTCTCTCCTTCAGTTTTGCAGCAATTTTGGTGTTTTAGCATAAGTTTGTCTTTTATTATGCGACTGAATATGAAAATGCTGGAAGTGTCTTTGTTCAGCAGGTTAATTTTCCTGCTGATGATTAAAAGGAGACAATCATTTAAGACAGCAGAATAAAAAAAATCACACTTGGGATTTTCACTAGACCAAGAAATAGAGTGGAGGGATTTTAATAAGGGGCTGTCTAATTTGGATTTCTTTCTTTCTAACCAGAACGTGGAAACTGCTTTCCATTATGTAAAATCAATAATACCATTTTTAAATCCCATTTTCATATTTAATAGTTTGCTTCACGTTGATGTTGGATCTTTCTGCCATTCCAGCACTGGCTCCAAAATCCAATGCAGGGATATTTTCTGCAGTGACCTTCTGTGTAACACCAGATATTGTCTTCCAGCAATGACATCTCTTGCTTTGTACTGGGGAGAGCAAAAAGTTGAAGAGCAGAGGAGATGCTGGCATGACAGAGGTGGGGTATGAGTGGAGCCTGAGCCTTACGTGGACTTTGAGGTTCTGCAAAAGGACTGGCCCAGGGAGGGGATTCCTCCCCATGGGCCATTAGCAGATCCCTCTGTGCAACATCCCCAGCCCAGGAGTTGACAGACTGTTGACTGGAGCTGACAGAGCTTGAGGGACTCCTGCTCACACCCTGAGGCCCATCCATGTTGCTGCATGTCACTTTTTCGTTCTAGCCAATATTCAGGCTAGGTATTTTGGTGTATATATAAAATAACTCCCCAAACCTGATTTTTGGGGGCCAAAAGATCAAAAGCTTAGTGAATTATATTACTTTTTAAAAAAAATTTCTGCTACCTTCTCTACGCTCTTGAGTGCAGCTGAATCCTGTTTCTATGGTAGTGAGTTTATAACTTTTGGGGTTTTTTTCCCCCAGAGTGTAGAGGGTGAAAAAGATTTCTACACTTTGCTTCAAGTGGCTGAGACTCCTGCACGTGAACAACTGCAAGAGGTGACATAAAACAGCTATGGAGTATCCTGGATGGTCCTATGAGTCAGACCAAGGAAATTTTGGGGCAGGACCTTGCAGAGCCTTTCTTCTCCAGGAGCATTCTCAGTTCCTCAGTCCCTGCTTGGCCTGGTGGTGTCCTCATCAGTCGTGCAGCTCCTTCCATCTTTTCCATGGTGAAAAAGATTTCTACACTATGCTTCAAGTGGCTGAGCCTCCTGCTCATGCTCGTGAACAACTGCAAGAGCTGACATAAAACAGCTATGGAGCATCCTGGATGGTCCTATGAGTCAGACCAAGGAAATTTTGGGGCAGGACCTTGCAGAGCCTTTCTTCTCCAGGAACATTCTCAGTTCCTCAGTCCCTGCTTAGCCTGGGGGTGTCCTCAGCTACTGATGACAGCCTGGAGCCCTCCAGCTCTGATGAGTCCTGCAGCTCCTTCCATGCACAGCTGGAAACCCTCTTAGAAAACTTGTTAAATTAAGTGAAAGCCAGGCTACCCTGGAGCAAAGAGAGCTCCCTCAGAAACAACATTTGATTTGCAGCCCCTCCCTGCCACGAGCGCTGCTCAAAGCAGCCCTGTGTTATAGAGGTAAGGATGTGGCTGAGCAGCTATTGAAAATATGCAAAGCTGCAGAAAATAAATGGGCTGGACCTGCAATAACTCTCAGTGCTGCCCCTGGCCTCTTGAAGCAGCCATTTCATCACCATCCTGATGGGTGTCTCCTCACCTTCACAGAACGCAGGGAGAGGGGCTGGGCTGGAAAAGGAGCCCTGGGCGGGCAGGATGTGAGAGGCAGACGGTCTGGGCTGAAAGTCAAGGGTGTGAAATGGGAGGAAAAATTGTTTCTGGAGCAAACCTCAACTTGAATGCACAGGCAGAGTGTTCAAACTGGTTGTGGTGGCTGGGACAGATTGTGCCATGCCCACCGCAGCTCTGTCCCATCCTGTGTTACTTGTGTTAACCAACTTTTGTTATTGTTGTTGTTGAAGTTGGTATTAAAGATATTTGAGATGATACTTTGTGTTGAGATTTAGGTGTTTATTAGTTTTTATTTATGTTATAGTTTTACAGGTAGTGAGTTTTGTACTTTTTCATTATTAAGGTATAAAATTTTGTTGTAAGGTTTTTCAAGGTTAAATTATTTAATCAAGAAATTATATTAAATTATTTTTAACTTAATAATTAATTATTTGGATTTAACATAATAATTATTTGAAGTTTGTAACATGGATTTTTTTGTTTAATTATAAAATATTTAAACTTATGAAGAAGAAGGTAAAGAAGAAGGATTAGTTTTTGTTTTAAAACTTTTATTTTGTTTTATATATATTACTATATTTTAAATTTTTAGATTTTAAGTTTTTTATTTTGCGATGTTATGTATTTTAAACTAATTATATATTTGTAATCTTACTGTTATTAATTACTATTATGTTTTATAATATATTAATTATTTTAATATATAATATATAATATATTATAATATATAATTGATTAATAATTATAATAAATTAATAATAATTATTATTATGTTATTATTTCTTTATGGTTTTAGGTCAAATGTAGTGTTCTCTTGGGTCCTGGTGACTTGTCTCTACCTGGTTTCACAGCATCACATCCTTACACTTTTGCTTTCCCCTCTAGGAGTTAGGAAAATCTTGTTTTTCCTTCCAGCTTCCCTCCTCCCCTTCCTTCTGCACTCTGCAGCATTTCCATAATTTCATCTCTGGGATCTCAGCTCAGCCTGGCCCTCAGGCAGAGGAGTTTCCCACCATGCCAGCTGCAGACACACATGGTGACCCTCAAACAATGATGTGTAGGGGAAAGAACCCTCCAGTTTCTGTCCTCCCTTGTGGAACCCAGGACATTCCTCTGGCTGCCCTGGAGGGACTCGAGACCCTGGTAGGGGCTCAGAGACCTTGGCATGGAGTCACAGACACCTGTGCCTGTCATTTTAGCCCATGGAAACAATTACCAACTTTGTGTGAAGATTTATAAGTCACAAGAGTTTGAGTAGAATGATGGTTAATTTGTCACAGGGTGAAAAAGTAGAATTTGGGGTTTTAGAATGGGGGTTCAAGAGGCAAGATGGAGGAATCTGGGCATGTCCTGTCCTTCTTCTTCTTCTTGTCCTCTATCTTCTGCTGAGATGGTGGCACTTCTGGATTGGTTTAGAGTAGAGACAGACTGTCTAACATGGGTGATAGGTATTGGAAAATTATTGTAAATAAAGTACATGTAGTTCTTAGTATAAAAAGCCAACACCACCCCAAGGGCAGGGACTGTGCCACAACCCGACCTGCTGGACGGATCTCAGCAGGTCAGAGAAAGAATGGAATGGATAAGAGAAAATAAACAACCTGCAAAAGCAGAACTGATGAATCTCAACTTCTTTGTCAGTCAGGGGGCTGGGAGAAAAAAGACTTTTTAATACCTCAGGGTCATCTCAACCACAGAAGTCCGAGACTCCCTGCTCAGGGGCTCTGGAGGGGGCAGAGGCTGAGCAGGCACCAGGCTGCTGGCCAGCCTGACCATGGAAAGCAAGGCAAATACCATGATAGATCATGAATCTGCCTTTGGGAAGGCACCTGTTTCTGCAGAATAACGCTGTCTCCTGCTGGATAGTGGAAAATAATCTTGTCTGACAGAAGGTGTCAGCCAGGTCCACCCCACTGGCCTGTGGTGGTTTTGTTCCCACTGAGCAAGGGAAGTCAAGGCAGGCTGCAGAGCAGAAGAGTTATTGCCTGGAGAACTGGAGAAGCCCCCATGGCAGGAATTGGTTAGGGGAACTGCGGAATAGCCATTTGCCTCCACTCTTCCACAGACACCCCAGCAAGGTCCTAAACTCATGGAGGATGAGTAGAGACAGTGGAATGGGGTGGGAAGATTGGCCTTGGTGGCTCTGTCTGGGTCAGGACGCAGGGTCCAGCTCTGGTAGCTCCTCAGTGGCCTTTCCTTGCAGGAGAAACACTCTTCCCCAAGGCCACACAGCTGCCTCATGACCTCAGAGGGACTTGTGGCACCTCCTGAGATGGCAGCACAAAGCCCATCACCCTTCCCTGCTGCTGCTGGGCTGTCATGTACATCACAGCCTCTGCTCAGTCCCCCAGCACACCCAAGGAGTTCCTCTCCTCCCAGTGACACCACCAGGCCTGTCTGCACACATCTGCATCAATTCAAACACTCACATCGTGTCAGTCATGCCTAAACCCTCTGAGACCTCCCCCTGCCTTTCTCAAACATCACAAATGTGCATTTTGTAAAACCACCTCCAGCTTCCTGCGCCGCTTCCTTGCAGAAAATCCCTGCACAGGCAAACCTGTGTGAAAAAGTCACTCCAGCTCCATGGTGATTTTCTGCAGGATAGGGAAAACTCCACCACCAGCTGAAGAAGTAAAAGTTATGGATCACAGTGGGTGCAGAAAGGATCTCCTACCTGGGGAGGGGTCAGGTCCTACTTGCAGGTGTAGCAGCTGTGCTGTGCTGGGTGAAAAACACACTGAGCTGTAAAAAAGCACACTTTGATTTACCTTCAGCCATAGCCAGCAGCACAAGCCTGGGGAAAAGCAGCAGGACAAAACTTGCTTATAGTGATAATTCTCTGATTGACTCCTCTGCTGTGCTGCACTGCAGGGAGTTCACAGGTCAAAGTGGGAATCTTTGTAAAACACCCAGAGGGGCTTTTTTCCATATAAATGTAGCTCAAAATTGCTTAAGCAAAGGAAATTTCTGGCTGTCACTGTGCCCCAGAGTGGGGAGCACCATATTAAACCCACAAAATGGGATGGAGCAACTCTTGGGGTTTTTTTTCTGGCTTTTTTTTTTTTTTTTAATTTGTATCCATTTGTTGCTGCTGTTTTTATCTGCCACTGATAATTTCCCAGGCTGACCCTCAGTTTTTTGTAATAAGTGTGGTATTGAGGGGTACCTCCTCATTCACATCCTTTGGGTCATTTATTATCTATGATTTCTCCCTTTTTTCTTTTTCTGGGGTGTCTCAATCTCCTGGTTCTGAGCAGCTCTGTACCCCTGGAACTGGCATTCAGTTCCCAGTTCTGTGCCATATCTGAAATGGTGAAAGGCAAAGAAACACAATATTCAAGGTGGAGGCCAATCATAGCTTTATATCTCTATCCAGCAAGGATTTCTGGCTAATTGTCCATTCCTGATGGAACATTTCACAGTTCCCTTGTCAAAGGTTACCAACCTCCATGCTGAAGTTTCACAGAACCATAAAATCAGAGAAATATTTGGGTTAGAAGGGACCTTTATGACCATCTCATTCCACCCCCTGCCATGGACAGGACACCTTCCACCATCCCAGGTTGCTCCAAGCCCATCCAACCTGGCCTTGGACACTTCCAGGCATGGGGAAGCCACAGCTTCCCTGGGAAAAATGTCACTGTGGAGTCCCTGGAGCGCTGTTAACTGCCTGAAATGCACTCAACTGAGTGCATTGTCCAAAGGCTTTGCAGAAAATTGGTTGAAGATGTAGACAAATGGACAATACTGTAGCTAATAGGAGGTTATGTTGGCTCCTGTAGAACTAACTGAAAATGTTGCCAGCTGGATGCAAGAAAGGAAAAGTAATACTGAATAATTTATTTTTAAATAAAACACACATATGTTGCAAAGTGACTGGATTAAAGCTTCTGGGACTTGGGGAATTTTGTGGAATGCGTGTGAAATTCAAAATGTGTACTGTGCTGAGTTGAAGATTAGGCTGCTTCCAACTTTGATATTTCCTAGCTTTCCCTCACCTGCCTTGCAATGGCCCTGGGCAGTTTGAGCTGCGTTATCAGATGAGTGCTGGACATGTCTGATGAATGCCAAGATCTCACAGTTTGAGCAGACAGCTACTGCTCTGATCTGAGTCGCTGCAGACTTTGAACAGGCTGTGTTTAAGCTGAAAGTGGGTGGTCTGGGTTGTCTGCAGACAGCCTAACTTGAGAGGGATCTTATTCCTGGAGCATATCTAACGCCATATATCAAAAGTTACTTTGATTCTTATCAATATTCTGGAGGCAAAACTTCAAAATATGCCATTAAAACAAAGAGGCATGACTGATCTTTTTAAGAACTCCTGTGAATTTATTGTTCTACTAAAGTCAAATAACCTAGGAACAGAAAATATATTTTCTGAGTAGATATGTAGGTTAAAGCAACTTCCTCTGTAAAAAAAAAAAAAAAAAACCTTTGGAAAACTATTTTTTCAGATCTTCCTGGCGTTTCTCTGGTTGCACTAAAGAGTCTCCTTAAAGCTGTTCTCACAGCACAGCTGAAAATGACCTCCAGCAAGAGACAATTTCTTCAGCAAACAGCCAGCAAACGCCCTCTTAAAGAAAGTATCCTCATTCCTCACATGACACACAACCTAAATAATGGGCTTGTGCTGTCCCTGTGTCTTGATGATGTACATTCTGAGCCCCAGGGAATTTTCCAGAGGAGAGGAGGGCATGGATGGTCAGAGGGTAGATATGCAGCCATGTAAATACACAAAGATTGCTGTTATTTTATGCTCATTTATATTTTATGCTCATTTATATGAACTGAAGATAATTTCCTGCCCCACCTACATCAGAGAGACAGGCTGTGTTTGTACTGCTCTGTAACTTGAAAATATCTGTGATTAAGAGGAGTTTTATTATACAAGAAAGGGCAAAGAAAGGGAAAATTATGTTGGGAGTTCTACACTTTCCTTAACTTTTACTTCTTTTGCTTGGGTCAAATGAATGTATTATTTAAACTTGGAAATGTCTTGATGAAAATTCAAGAGTCATTGGGTTAAAGACACTATTATCTAAAGTTTTTGCTTGTTTGATCTTGTTTTGGAAGGAGCAGTGTAATTGATGATGGTAGAGACAATCCCTACAACTTCTTCCAGAACTCTCCACCAGTGTCTCAGAAACCCAGGGCACAGACCAGACATCCACATTCCTCTTCTGAATCAGTCTTAAAATATTGGTGGACCAAAGTCTCCACAACTGCTTTGGAAAGCACCAACAGCTTCCTGGCTTCAGCTCTATCATTTGGTATTTCCATGTACATGGCAGAGGGCAAAATTTGATTTAATTCACTTTTCAACCCTGTGTATGCTTTTAAGACAAAATGCTTTAATGATTTTAAGCAGTCTTGTGTTGGAGACAGGCTTCTTATATTAAAAAAACCCCTCTCATTGTGTAATTACTCATAACAAAGCATAATGCAATTTTGCAAACAGCAAGAGCTTTGTTTTTTCCCAATTTCACATTAATTTTATTGGCCCCCAAATCCAGGGCTGTGTTTTTGTGTTTGGGCTTTAACCAGGAGTGGAGTATTTCCTGTAAAAGTGCTGTGAACTCCCTGGCACTGTAAGAGTTTCCTCCTCCATAGTTTTGCTGTTAGATTTATATAAGCTGAAAACACTTTCCTAGTGACACTTTTTTTTCTTTTTTTTTTTTTTTTTTTTCTGGTGATCATGTTTCCTAGAGGGTGCAGGCTTGTCTCTTTGGTTTACACTCTTTTCTGCCAGTGGGGAAGGCATATACATCTGTGTCAGTCAACTTATACAAAGAACAGCTGTTTTAGCCCCTGTAGAGATATTTTCCCCTCCAAGAGGATTGTTTGGTCTTGTCTTTACTGCTAAATTTTTTAAATCTTTTTTTTTTCCTCAACCCCAGGGGAACAAGTGCTCATCCAATATCCTAAGGTAAAAACACAAACAAGGCAGTAAAACTGAAGCACCCTGTGAGATAAATTTGCAGAGGTCAACTTCAAGTGAGATCACAGCATTGACCTTGGTGAGTTTATCCACAGTAAAACCCAAATCCTCTGTCTTGGCTGGTTTGTTTACCTGAAGAGAGCTGCTGGCCATTAGTCACCTTCCAGTGAAAATAGAAGTGTTTTTCACTAGTGAAGACAAGTCTTTGGAGAGCTGACAGAAAGTTTGGTTGTATTGTCAGTGTTTAAAATAAAGTGCAGATCCTGTTGCCTTTAACTCCTGAGAGCAGCTCCAGCAGGAAAGCATTTGGGACAAGCAGAGCAAGCTCTCCCTGGCCAGATTTGCTGTTTCCCTGCTCACCTTCACCACACTGCCTTGGGCAAATTCTCAGGTGGAGCTGGACCTGAATCTCACAGAATCACAGAACATCCTGAGTTGGAAGGGACCCACAAAGGTCATTGCACCTGACAGCAGCAAGAATCTCACCATGCGCTTGAGAGTGTTATCCAAATTCTTCTAGAACTCAGGCAGGCTGGAGGCTGTGACCACTAAAGCTGGAGGGCTTTAAGTCCACTGACCCACTTTTGAATTTTCCTGCATCCAGAAACACATATCTGATAATCACAGCATCACAGAATGATTGAGGTTGAGGTTGAAGGTGCCTTGAAGCCCATCCAGTCCCAATCCCCAGACATGGGCAGGGACATCCTCCACCAGACCAGCTTACCCCATCCAGCCTGGCCTGGAACCCTTCCAGGGCTAATCCTTCCAAAATGACTCAGTCTGGAGGTGCTGTCTTGGTAGCAGGGTGAAGGTTACAGGGGAGCTGGAATATGATATTTGGAGACCCAAAGGTGATGGTTCCTTTGGGCTTTGGGAAAGAGCAGCAAGGCTTGGCCAGGCTTCACCTGTGTCAAACTTACACAGCCTCCTCCACAAACAAAGGGGAGAACAGACACATCCAGTCCTTTTCCTGGCCTTGGAGCTGGTAAAAGTGGCACTGCCAATGGTTTGCATTATTCTAAGAGGTGACATTTTAAATCATGTGTGCATGGTGTTCCACTGCTGTGCTCTGAATCTGTCACAGACATCTTTTATGAAAAATCCTTTCCTCAAGGTTTTTCCTCCTGAGAAGCTGAGAGGCCTCAGGAACAAAATGTAAACGATGATTATCTGCTGCTGTGGAATGCAACAGGTGCATCTGTGATTGGCCCATGTTGGTTTTTTCTAATTAATGTCCAATCAGAGTGAGGTGGCTCAAACTGTCTATCCAAGCCACAAGCCTTTGTTATTCATTCATTCTTTCTTTTTCTATTCTTAGCCAGCCTTCTGATGAAATCCTTTCTTCCATTCTTTTAGTATAGTTTTAATATCATATATATCATAAAATAATAAATCAAGCCTTCTGAAACATGGAGTCAGATCCTCGTCTCTTCCCTCATCCTCGGACCCCTGTGAACACCGTCACACTGAATCCAGTGGGGTGAGATGGATGGGATGGGATGGGATGGGATGGGATGGGATGGGACAGGGCTGGGACACCATCACTGAGATGCTGAGGGGGCTCTACCACATCTGCTCGTGCTGGATGTGGTGCTTGGAGAGAGGATGGAAAGCCAGTGCCAAAGGACAGCACTTCAAACTAAAAAGCAGAGCAGAGACAGTCCAGAAACCACCCTGCAAAGGTCCTTGGAGACTGGTAATATTTCCTCTCACTGGCCAAAGAGGGCTTCCTGCTGGTCTGTGCAAACAACCCCACTGCATTCTTGGGGTCCTCAGGCATCTGGGGACAGGTGGGATCCAGAAAGGAGACATGTCCTCTGCAAATGGGGTCCAGAAAGGAGACCTGTCCTCTGCAAATGGGGTGAAACAAGCCCCAGCTGCATTTTCACATATCCTCAGTGAGGCTGCAGCTCTCTGCACCACACCCAGGAATTGGAAACTGGGCTGAACCCCAAGATTTCTGTCTCTGACAAAATGAAGACAAGTTCTTAGCCACAGAAGAGCTCTCTTCTTCCTGGCTCATCACCCTGCCAGTATAAAAATCAAGAAGTGCTTAGCTGTTGTGGTTTGTAAGGGTAATATTTCAAGCCTGAGGAAATGCTTGTTCCTGAAAAAAACCCAACATTTTCAAGAATGAACTTTAGAAATAATAAGCTTTTTCAAATTATATCATTTGTTTCGTATAAACCTGGCCTGGAAAGATTAAGTGTTCCCCGAGAGAGCAGAGTATTTGAGATGGTCCTGACCTCTCTCCATGTGTAATGTGCATTGTCAGAAGGGCTTTCACCAGGTGTTGTTTGTTTAAACAGATTTCTGGTGATGGCATGGCTACACATGACCTTTAGGGACTGGGCTGATAAGGATGGAGTAATTAAAACAAACCCCTGAAAGCAGATATAGAGAGCCATCAGGATGCCAGGGATGCAGATGAAAGTGCATTGGCCCCACAGCTCTGGAAAAAAATAACAAGGAAGAGTCCTGTGGGTTTTAAGATGTCTGGAAGAGGATAATATTTCTGGGCAAAGAGATTTTGAGTCAGTCTTGGGGTTACAGCAGCATGTTTTCAATAAAAGTACAACTGTATCAATGTACCTTCCTGCACTTACAGTATTGGTGTCTCAACAGAAACAAACCCAAAGACCTCAAATCTGATGAGATCAGAAAGGGTTGTAGTGATTTATTGATGATTTGGAGATGGACAGGTGGGAAACTGCCAGAGGGCAGGCAACATGCACATTTCCATTTGGGAAAGCTGTGTCAGGGAGCTGCTCTTGGATCTCTTAAACTCCAAGGGAACATCCTGATTGCCAGAACATCCTTTTGCTCTGCAAGAGGTCTCAAGTCCCTGTTCCTTCTGTACTAGGGCTGATGCAGGAGCCAAACAGTTCAGCTTCATCTGTTCCTTATCCCATTTCATTTATTTGCTGCACATGGTTTGCTATTTCAGAAGAGTGAATCATCCTCGAGGTCTCTCCAAGTGCTTGATTCAGAGCGTTCCCCTCCCAGGCACCATTCCTCACCTACTCAACTTGGCAACAAGCTATGGGTACTAACCCCCCCTGCCTTACCCCTGGTGTGAATTTAGTGTGTTTTGAGCCTGTGAAAAGATTTTGCATTAAAGCCTAGGGCATCAACTGATGAAAAATGACTCAGAAACCACCGAAGGTCATAATTCTTTCCCCCTCTGCGTCCTGGCTGGGTGGGAGATTAGGGCCAGGTGATCTGCCAGCCATCCAGGTGCTAATGGGAACAGATGGAGACATTCCTCCTCTTCCAGGGGTGCTTGGTTGGGTTTCCCTCCTTTTTGTGCAGGTGATGAGTTTCTCTTTGTCTGTTAACTGAGAAACAAATCAGTGGGAGCGTTATCTCAGAGGCATCTACCCCACTTTTGAATGTGGTTAAAACTGGCGAGCTGGTTCAAAAGTTTGAGGGTGGAGAAGAACCAACAGGCTGTATCCTCATATAAACCTTGTTTCCTGAGGTGAAAATGGCTCCTGCTCCTTCTGCACAAACTTCACCTCCTTTTGCTGTGTAGCAGGCAGCTAATTGCTTGTGGTTAATTACGAACTCATCTGTTCACAGCTTGCCCTGACTAAGTCAAAGGGAATCCTCCTTCATTCTCCAACTCTTTTGCCACCACCCACCACCCAAACCTGCTTTGCCTTCCAGGGTCTTGGAGGTTTGAGATCTGCTTTGATCCCAAGCTGAGCTCTGTGAAGAGCAGCTCTCTCCACCTGGGATGTGTCCAGCCATTGTTATCCTGGTGCCTTTGAAGCTGCCTATCTGCAGTGCACTTCCCTGCACTGCTGTTTTTACTTCTCCAAGTCCTTTTAACAGCTCCTTCACAGCTGCCTCTGCCTCCACCACAAGCATTTGGCAGTGCAAAACCAAACAGGGAAGTGGAATCACCCATAGAGTTAATTAAATATTCCCCCTCCACCCCATGGTGCTGGAGCTCAGGGATGCTTTCCTTTGCCCAGTGTCCCACTGGCTCCTTCCCACCAGGAGAACCTCTGGATTCTGCCGCATCTCCAGGGCTGAGAGCAGCACAGTGGGACAAAACCAGTACAGCCATCATGCTGGTTGGAAACCAGCCCAGGGGAAAATCCCTGCTTCAAACAGCCCTGAGCTTTGGAGGGAAGTTTTAGCTCAGCACCAAGACCTGATTAGTGAGTGGGGATTTTTTTAACTGAATGTATTTATCCTCTGCTCATTGCCAGGATCCCCAGGCCTCTGGCAGTGGTAAAACAAGCCAGATGTTGAGATATTCAAAAGCTAAGCAGGATCCCATCCTGATCAGCTTTTCTCCATCCAGCCTGCCCTTGAACCCCTCTAGGAATGGGGCATTCATAGCTTCTCTGGACAACCTCTGGCAGGTTGTAACCACCTTGCCACCCTCAGAATTGAGTCAAGAATTTCTTCCTAATATCAAACCTAAATCTACTCTTTCAGTAGAAGAACAATCATTATAGAGGATTACAGTGCATTTTGAGGGCTAGGTGAAATCTCAAAGCGCGTGCTGGTTAACGGGGAATGAGTAAATGAATTTTTCATACAATTTGGCCTTTGCTGGTTAACTGGGAATGAGTAAATGAATTTTTCATTCAATTTGGCCTTTGCTCAGGACAAGTGGTTGAGTCTCCTCTCCCTGATCTCACTTATCTTTGAAGCTGTGAGGAGTTCATTAGAGTTGTCTGTCTCTGAGCCACTAAAGATTAAGGTGTGCATACATTAGCCCAAGGAAAACACATCAGGCCAAGGAGACAAAATAACCCAGGCTCAGCACTACAGCTGAGCACAATTGTGCATATGGCCCTGGATGTCTCTCAAGTCTGATTGTGCACAGGAATAATTCAGGGATGAATATGGGATCTATTTGTAGGTCAGCCTGTCGAGCTCCGAGCGTGACTCCCAGCAGAGGTTACTTGGAACATAGCCCACGAGTCCCACTGAGATTCCCATTGAGATACATATAGACCATTGTGTATTGCACATTAATGCAGGGTAATTATGTCCTTCTGGAAACCTTTCAAGTCAGCATTCATCATTCAGAAATCGTCTTAAACCAGTTTGTGCTGCTCTTGTGCTGGAAAGTGAATTGTGCGAAGCTGGCAGCCATAAGCACCACTGCAGCAGGGCGTATAAAAGCCCTTTCATTGTGCACTTGGTGGTTTTACTGTAGCTTCCCTGTCTCATCAAGGAGCCCCATAATTCACTGCAAAAATCTGTGACTCCTGCAGCATCCAGAACCTCTGGCTTGCTGAGCACGAGTGACTCCAGCCTGAGCTGTGGTGGGATCATTGCTCCACATCCCCATGGGTGCCATCAGGAGAGAGACTGGGTGGGAACTCCCCTGGAGGTTGGTCCAGATTGCCCTTCCCAGGCGGCAGGGCTGTGCTGGCTGGATGGGAGTAGGGCAGGAGGAGGAACGTCATCCTCAGCAGCCATTCTCAAGTTGAGCTAATAAAGAGGCAAGCAGGCATTTGCAAATATCACGCTGGGCAAATTCTCCAGGGCCTCTGTGGCAGCTGCAACATGAAAGAGATGATAATGAATATCTCGTCTGTTCCGTGGCCTTTCGGGCTCTTCCTGAGTTTGCAGCAGGAGTGTGGTATGCAAAGAGCAAGCCTCCAGCCTCGTGCACCAAATTAGGTGGTAAAAATAATTGTGAAGCAATTTGCGGCTTGGTTTCATTATGTTGTTTTTTCCTTTCCTTTAGGAGCTGCAGACACATAGGAATAGCCTCAAGACTCCTTTGGTGAAGATCTTCCAGCTCAATTATTTTTCTGCATCATTTCAGTGTCCAGCATGTAAATGAAGAATGACCCATCCAGGGTGCTGGTGGAGGGAAGGAGTGAAACTGAGTTAAAAACCCCTTTGAAGAGTGCATACAAAACATTGTTGCCACTAAAATCAATGCTAAAACTTCCATGGATCTCATTACAGACAGATTTTCACCAGGCTCCAATTTAAGTAGAGCTGCTCACATCTTTACAACAAGCATCTTAATCAGCTTTTGCAAACTTGAAGCCTTAACTCATGGTCCCAGCTGCTGGATGTGGGGAAGATATATTAGTCCCGCTTTTTTGCCATGTGGAAGACTGCTCTCTACATGACATTAATTGCTCTCTGCCTCACTTAATAAGAGTCTGCTTTCAGCAGCCCAATATAACCATGTAATCAGAAGAATTTCTGTTTATTGTTAAAATGTTTTCATGCCTAGAAAATGAAGACTTCTGGAATGTGTCTGATGGCAGCACGACATGGGCGTCGGGAGCGAGCGTCTGGAGCGCTGAGCTGGGATTTGCTCCTCAGCCTCCCCATGCCCTGCTCAGCCAGCAGCCACAGCCCTGCTAGAATTTCATTTCAGATTAAGGATCCTAGGGTAGAAAGGGCATTTCATGAGAAGAGAGGGAATAGTGTGCCAGTTAATGCTGCCCATGTGCCTTGGGGGTGTGAGCACACACGAGCGATCCAGATCCACCGCAATCCAAAGGGATGAGCAGCTGGAAGGTGTCCTGAGCACAGGCACCATTCCTGGAGTGAGGGTGAGCTGTCACACGTGTTACAGCTTTGCCACAGCAGGGATGGCATGGAGACATCATTGGTAATGCCCTCCTTCCCAGGATAATCCCATGCCAGCTGGCCACACCACCCCTCACGGGATGCCGTGCAAGCGAGGAGGGGACAGTCTGTCCTTCGGGGTGCCAGCTTGCACTGTAGGATGCTGTCACCTTCAGCCACGTCCCTGGCAATCAGCATCCCCTCTGGTTCTCCCCATCCCAGGAGGTTGTCCCATGTGTTTTCCATGGAGGGAGAGGGCTCCAGGGTAGGTGGATGTGATTCTAGGGAGGCACTTTCTCCCAGGTGCTTTCATCTCTTGCCGGAGCTGTGCTGGAGAAAAGTCTGGGTCAACAGAAGACATCCTCCCTCCAAATCAAAATCTCATACCAGTGCTCATGGTTTTTAATTGGGCAGCACCCTCTCAGCTAAATTAACCGGTGCTCATCTGGTTCTTCCTGCTGCACACTGCCCCACACACATCCCAGACTAGCATCCACCTGGATCTAATTAGAGCTGGGAGAAAATGAAGATTTTGAGAAGCTGTGCCTGGAGTGGGTATTTTTCAGAGGTTCTTTTACCTACGGATGTACATTGAAGGCAGCCCCCATGCAAGAAGAGCAGGCTGCATGTCAGGGGACAGATCCCCAGTGTGTCCCCTCTCTGAGCATCACAGACAGGGGCTCCTACAGTGCTCAGCTGCTGTGGCAGCAAGGACACACGTGGCCCAGGCATCCCCTGCCCTGACTGGCCTTGGCTTTACCTATTTATTTCTTAGTAAGTGCATCTGAGCCAGGAAAATCACTGTTTTGGCTGCTTCTCCCTTCACCCGTGAGTGATTTTTTCATCTCCAGGCAGCCACCTGTGTGTTGAGCACAAGGGACTCAGTAAGGACTGAAAAACACAGATTTTTTTATTTTTTCCATTGCATCCTGCACGTTTCCAAGGGGAGCCCTTTCCCCTCTGCCGAGGTTCAATGCAGCTCTTATGCACTGGATCCACACACACACACAAAAAAGCAGTAAATACAGCACAGAAGCATGCTTTGTGTGCTCTCCTGCCTGAGAAAAGTGGTGTAGAGCAAACTTGGGTTTCAAAGCTTCCTTCGATAGGAACTTTCACTCCCTGTGGGATTTGGGGCACCATGGAGCCGAGCTAACTCAGCAAATGTGTTTACTTTTGTGAGCTGGAGAGCCACAAGGCAGGAATTCACAGCAACCCCAACTTCTTAGCACAGAACCAATAACATTATGAGCACCTCAGGGCAGCAATGAACAAGGGCTGCTTTTATAGGCAGGGAAGTGCAATACAAAGTGATTCTCGGCCACAGGAAAAGGGAAAATCGCCCAGGTAAACGTGCAGTGGGAACTGCAAACTGGATTCTTTCTGAAAAGTTTAATAATTCTGTGTTATTCCATGAAAGCTTTCCGGTATTATTAGCAAGAACCCCCTCCTCCATCCCTACACGTTAAAGTAATTAGATTGCAAAATGCAATGGCTGCATAATGTATCTATGGCTTTTGTTATTTAGCAAGGATTTTTTGGTTTGTTTCTCTACCCACATGATGAGTTTAACTGAAGTCCAAAAGAAATCAGAGGCTAAAATAAATGGTGACAAGCTGGGTGCTCCCTCTGGGTCTGCAGCCTCACTGACACACACATTTCTTCAACAATTTCTAGGAAATGTAAAGCCAAATTAGAAAAGTCTCAATATGCCAAGATGCTGCAAAAGATGCTTGGCTGTTCCTCAGGAACTGGTTCTCTGGATCAGCTCTTTAAGAGTGAGGATTTTGCCTTCCAGGCAGCCCAGCACACTGGTGTTGCTAAATGAAATTACACACAGATCACCAGGGCAAAGGAAAAGAAAAATAAAATGTGCCATTCCTCAAATAAAGGGCTGCAGTGTATCACCTTGTCAGGCTGGGAGGAAACTCCAGCTTATGAGGGAAATAGCAGTGTTGGCTCTTTTCTGAAGATGGAATTTAATTAAAGGTACACGTATTTGCTTTATATTCTCGCTTGCTGTTTGAGCAGAGAGGAGTTGGGATGTAAAGTCAGGTGCTTCCTAGAGAGCTGAGGGTAAAATCCAAGGTGACACATCCTGAAGGGACAGGGCTTGCCTGTCAGGAGAGGGAGCTCTGACCACAGCACCCAGCTGGGAGCCCTCTCTGCTGGCTCCCCTGATTTCTGCCCGCACCTTCAGCTCTGTGCTCCCTGCGCTCTGTGTTCCAGCCAGGGAAATGGGATCCTCCCCAGGGCACTTCTGGTGTCCCCAGGAGGCAGCTGGAGGCTGGGGTTGGTGCCTGCCACAGCCCAGACCATCATCCCCATGGTCCCCTCTGTGTTCATGGGGTTCTGGGGAAGCTTTCCATAAGCAGAGGTTCTTCTTGGGGGATTTTAACACTTGCAGCTGTAACACCAAGCAATAGGTGTTGTGCAGAATGCTTTCAGCTAAATAAATGGAATCCAGTTATTTAAATTTATGCAAAAAGGCTGCAATAAATGGAAGAGTATTTTTTAAATGCACGTCACACAACGATTCTACAGAAAATGCAGATACTGAGGAGTAGTTATCAGCTGCTGGGATCCAGCTGATCAATATCTATCAATCCAGAGGACAGCAGAAAATGATGAATAGGGATTTCCATCATCATATTAATTCCTGTGGTACCTGGTGTCTTCCCAGTCCCCTAATTAATTTAGCCTCATGACCTCTAGAGGTACCAGGTGCTCTGAAGGGGAAAAAATGCCCAAACCAACACACAACTTCAGTTCTAGACCTCAGCTCTTGGCTTGGGTCATGGAGTCACAGAATGGTTTGGGTTGGAAGTGAGGGTGCCAAGAGAGAATGGATCCAGCCCTGTCCCAGCCATCTCAGTCCCACTGGAGACCATCAAGCCTCCATGTCCCTCATTTCTTCTGCAAGCTGACATGAGATGGATCCATCTCATAAAACCCCTGAGCTTTGAAATGAAGCCCAGCAGGTTATGTGGTGAGCCAGCAGAGGTGGTTGTGCAAAGGCACAAAAATGTGCTGCCTGCCCCAGCTCTAAAATACACTTTCAGCTGTAAAGTGTTTGGTTTCCTTGATCCCCTTCTATACCACAACCTGGCTAGTGTTTCTCTGTGCTGGGATTTACCTTTCCAAGTGATTTGGTCATTGTTTCCACTCCAGAAGCTTCTCAGATGGGGAGAGCTTTTCCTCTCTGAAGCATTTTTGCTCTCTGTGGATAAAGTGCAGCCTCAGCCCCTTGTAAATCAGAGCTCTCACCTTGAACACGAACAGTCCTAACCATGATTTAATAAAAACCAAAGGAGCTCACAGTGGGAGCCAAAGCAGCTGGGACCAGGAGGCTTCCTTGCATCTCTAAACGTTGTCCTAATGCTGAGGAGTGTTGCAAAAAACAAATGTTCTTTTCTGGAAATCAACTCCAGCATTTCTCTGCTTCTGGCTGCTGCCAAGAATGTCCCCCTCAGCACAGGATGAGGCCAGTCCCAGCCCCTTTTTGCTGCTGGAAGTGCTGGGCTTGGTGTAACAGCCTGTGACCACTGCTGGGGCTTACCTGGCCATTCAGTAGCAGCTCACAGGGTTGCAACTTCTCCCTGGAAGAATTTAAAAATCCAGTGTAAAATATAATGAAAATACAAAGAGGCTTGCTTGGCACATAGCATCGATTTCTGTCCCCACAGCTGGCTTCATGTGATAGTCTGAAATATGACTTGTAATATTATGAGATCCAGAGTGATCTTCAAATTGATGATGTCCCTTTAAAATGACTTTCAAAAAAATCCTTTTAAAGTAGATGACAGATTTTTAATACCACCCGCAGAGTTCAGCATGTATCAGTGTCACTGTTCTCGCACAGCTGTAGCAAACCCTCTCCATCTGGACTTTAAAAGATTTGACTTTAAAAAGGAAAACCAGCAAACCCCCCAATCATTAAGCAGGACCTATTTGCCAGAGATCGATGAAATTAAAGAGCACTCATGTTAAATTACTTCCATCCAGCATGTATGACACATTGGATTTGTTACACTTGGGAAATCGTGATATTCCTTCTGCTATTACGAGGCAGAAATACAAAAATTTCTAATAAAAGAACACACACACTCACACATGAAAAATCAGCTTCTTATGGCATTTCTCTTTGAAGTTGCTGTGGCTCAGTGCCAGTGAGAAGTCCCAGACTCATCTGCAGCTGCCTTGCTGGACCCTTTGTGCTAACAGAGACACTGGACTTGCTGCCAAGATTTGAATCTGTGCCCTCCTTTCTCTCAGACTGCTATGGCCAGCATGGTGCTTTCCAGGCCCAAAAGAGATCCTCCTTTTATTTCTTTTTAAAATTCTGTTTCTTGATTCGCAGAAGATGCAAACTGTTGCTGTCTCAAGTGCAACAGGTGACCGCATGGAGAGATCTGTCACAGACATCTTCTATGAAAAATCCTTTCCTTAGGATTTTTCCTCCTGAGAAGCTGAGAGGCCTCAGGAACAAAATGTAAACAATGGTTATCTGCTGCTGTGGAATGCAACAGGTGCATCTGGGATTGGTCTCATAGAGTTGTCTCTAATTAATGGCCAATCACAGCCCAGCTGGCTCAGATTCTGTCTGAGCCACAAGCCTTTGTTATTCATTCTTTCTATTTCTATTCCTTGCTAGCCTTCTGATGAAATCCTTTCTTCTATTCTTTTAGTATAGTTTAAATATAATATATATCATAAAATAATAAATCAAGCCTTCTGGAACATGGAGTCAGATCCTCGTCTCTTCCCTCATCCTCAGACCCCTGTGAACACGGTCACAGAGATCTGCACTTGGGCACCCAGGGACGTTGTCTGTGAGGGGAATTCACCTTCAGGCAGCATCAAATTCACCTTCTACAGCAGCATCTTATCCTCAGAGTATGCCCTCCTTAGCTGATTGTTTGTCCTGGTTTTGATGGCCATCTGTCTCTTATTTTGTGCAGGTTATCCAAGGATACAGAGCTGGAGGACTCATCCAAAGTGCTGGTGGTACCCAGGCTGTGTGGGCTATCTGAGGTGTGAGCTGTGAGCATCAGAAAGGAACCATCTCAATCCAACATGCAGAACTGTTGAGAAGCAGGACAAGCCCCTGTGAAGCTTTCCCTCCTCCTCATCCTCCCACATCCCAGCATGGGCAGACCCCGCTTCCATTGAGAAATGTACAAATAACCAGGAATCCAGCTGGTGTGAGGGAGGGGAGAGGGTGAGGCTGCAAGAACATGGAGAAGAAAATGAGGAGGAGTTGATTTTTCTTGACATCTTCCACAGGCTGACCTTTGTCATTGTCTTCTGAGGAGAAATGTCTTTTTTTATCAGCTCTCTGCAAATTCCTCGTGAAATGTACACAAAGAGGATTGCCCATAATTCTGATGGATGGAGGGATGGACATGGATGGATGTAAGGACACAAGTGGAAACACAACTTCTCCTCTCCTGCTTCTCCACTTTTCCTACACAAATATGCCTGTCCCATCACTTATCACTTCCTTCAGTCTTGACAACTGATGGGGAAAGTGTTTAGGACTCAAGGTCTTTATTTAGTTTTCTAATCAAATCATTTAAATGTATGAGTTGACACAATAGGCAAAGAGCCATAAGTCCCACTGCTTGCTATTATGTGTGATTCTTCTTGGAGCAAATATATAATCACAGCCCTGAGTTATAATAATTATGTAATATTTCTTGATAGAAGCAATTGGAATCCATTGTGTAGGGAAGTAATTACAGCCTACTTTGGTTCCTTTGTTTCTGAGTGGGTGGCATTTATGGGCAAAAAAAAATTATGCATGCTCAAAAATCTTTATAAAATGTTGGGTTCTCAGAAAACCTTGGACCTCCTCAGATGCATGGGATTTTTAAGGGATAATAAAATCTTTTTATTTTCTGCAGAGCAAAAATGTATATTAAATTAACCAAGAAACATTTAGTTCTAAGGATGAAAGAACATCAAGGCAAATGTTTTCCTTACAAAAAAAAAGAGGAGAGTTTATAAATTTACACATTCAAATAAGCTTGATGGGTGTGTGCACATGTTCTCTCTCTCACACACACAGAGAAGGTATGAGCTGCTTTTAAGATGACACCTTAAATATGGATTTTTATCCTGTAGCAGTTTCATGTTGGAGGGTTCTTATTTGTAATTAAATTTCTGGGAAAACCTTCACAGTAGTGACAGAGCAAAAATTGGCTTAAAGGAATAAATTAACAGTAATAGCACAAAAGAAGAAATGTCAGGCAGACTGCTACAACACTCTCTAATTTGCTTTTTTGATCACATCAGTGGAGGTCTGGAAATAACCAGATGCATTAACATTTATCTAGGAATGATAAAAGTTGCCATCCTGCCAGATATTCAGTTGGTTTATTAATTACCAGCAGAAACCTGAGATGAGATGTGTGTTGGTTTAACTTCTTAACTGCTCACCAAAGAATGTTTTTAAAGGGATTTCCTGCAGAGAAATAAGAGATGTTTGGGAAATATTTTTGAAGCTTGAAAACAAAAATGTTAAGTTTCAGTTCCTGCCATGATCTTGGTAAGTCTTTCATCAAGTGCATGGGGAACTGGTAAAGGATGCAGGAAGTGGGCTGAAGAGGAGAAAAGATCATAGGAACACAAATATTTATCCTGGAGGTAGGAGGTGGCCTTTTCTCCATAGCAAATGAAGAGGCTCTTCCAACAACATCTCAGTGTTCCCAATCAGTCCTGCACCCATTGCTGTCATGCTGGGTGCCAAAGTTGCTGTTGAAGAAGCTGAAATTGGTGTTTTCCATGTCAGAGGCCTTTTGCAGTCCTGGCAGAGCCTTTTCTCACTAAATCTCATTGCTGACTGGAGAATAGATGGGACATCTCCCAGTCGGGGCATGTCTGGGGCACTAAGCATTTCTCCACTCGGATCTGCCTATTTTATCTGCCTGTTTCCCATGGAAAGCTGTGCAAGTGGCTTCCTAAGATGAAAAGAAAATGTGTTATTTTCCTCACTCTGCACAAAAGCCCAGATATTTTTGTTCCTTTTGACTGCTTCCTGATCAATGGGCCAATTTTAGCGAGTGCCCCTTTTCAGAATGTTCTCTTGGCCACTAGAGATTCTCTAATTTGCTGAAAAATTGCCCTGGAGGAGCAGAAATAGGCAGCATGACCCCAGTCCTGTGCAGTGCATATGCATGGGATGGATATTTATATATATATAAAATTCCCTGTTTCTTCTGGGTATAGATCTACATGCAGTCCCCCATTGGAAGCCTTTTCTCTGTGGCTGAGCAGCACTTAGGATGAATTGAATTTTTTTAATGTGCATTTTCAAGATACACTTTTTCACGTGTCAATTTTTATTCTGGATGCCTGCTGCCTAAAAAAGTGATGGCACGATAGCAAAGCCCACCCTCTTCCACATATTTTGACTAATTGCCTCAAAACATCCTGTGTTAGATCCAGGCTGTGTTCTACACCCACGTCACCACCATTTTTTCATACATTTTATTTTTTCCCCACTGGTTTTCTGAAGCAAGGCTGCCAAAGCTGCCCAAATCCTCGGAGATAAAGCAGAGGTCAGAGCTGGCTGCTCCTGAGTGGAGAAAGCCACAACTGTTCCCTGTCCTAAAGGGCAGCTCCTGTAGCTGTGAAAAACTTCATTTTTCAAGAGGATAAAGGAACTTCAGACTGAATTTGGTGGGAAACATAATTTATGGGTTTGGACAGGGTTTGAGGAGGTGGATTGTTGATGCCTTGCTCATCCCTGGCCATGGGCAGCTCCTATAGCTGTGAAAAACTTCATTTTTCAAGAGGATAAAGGATAAATTCATACTGAATTAGGTGGGAAGCATAATTTGGTGGGTTTGGACAGGGTTTGAAGAGATGAATTGCTGCTGCCTTGCTCATCCCTGGCCATGGAGCCTGGTTTTCCTCCACACCTGAAGGGAGACTTCCAGGAACGCACACCTCAGGGATGTGCCAGCTCCAGAGCTGCTGCTGCTGCTTACCTTATTGATGCTTGGCATTGAGATTCAAATTCTTTTTTGAAAGATTGCAATTTACACATCAGTGTTATTGTAGCAGCAGAGATTTCTTAATGACTTCCTGTCAAGTACAAAATGCAAGCTAATTTCTGATCCTAGAGCAGTGCTGTGACAAAGACATTTTCAATGACAGTGTTTGGCACAGCCAAGGCACTGTGCTTCTCCAGGTCAGTGTGGGCAGCTCATCCTCCTGATGTCCTTCACCCCCTAAAAGTAGCCCAGCTCGATTGGGAAAAGTCAAGCCAAATTTAAAAAATAATTTGTTTTCATATGAATCTTAGAGTGATTAATTTATCCTATTGGTTCCAGAACATGAAAATGTGACCCACCCCAGGTAAAAGCTTTTTGGAATATGCCTGATAACTCCATAGTATTACTTCCTTCAGCACCAAGCAGTAGTAAATATTAATATTAATAACATTAATATTTCTTAATATTATGGGATGTCTTTTTCTCTTATTAATAACCTATAACAAGAGAAAAAGACATCCCAGAAGCCAAACATCTCTTATAATTCATGAAAGAGTTAACAGGCAATCCTACACCTCGCAGGGAGACCTTTGCTACACATTTTTAATGGCCTGGGCTCTTGGTAGGTGAAAGGAAAGTTCCAAGCAATAATTCAGGTTTAAAATACTGTCTCGGTGCCAAGTAATCAAACCAGTTTTAAGTGAAGCAATTAGCAAGCATTAGAAAGGCAGCTATTTCCTGCTTGAAGGTGGTAAACTCTGTGTCTCTTATTATGATTTCTCTGGGGATGTGAGTAATGGGCTACAGAGCTTTTTTGGGGGGGTGGGGGTTTTTTTTTTGCATATGTGGAAATACTGGCAATGTCCTAAATCCCTGCCAATTTACTGGATACGGACGACGATGAGGGTGGAACAAAGTCCTTACTCTTTTCTGGTGGTTTGAGCAATATGTGTGCCAAAATCTGTAAGGTGGTTTTCTCATTAGGTCCTTAAAAACAGGTTTTTCTTCCTGGTTCTGCCTCACCAGATCCCCATTTCTGGGACCAGGCTGGTGCTGGAATGAGCAGATGAAGCAAAAACTGGTCATTCTGCTGCTTTTCCTAGATTTTGTTGAGGGGGTTGATGAAACACAGGTGGGGACCGCATCTCCCTGAAGGAGGGTTTTCTGCTTGAAACCACTTGGTTTTTTGCCAGGGGGAGCTCTCAGAGCTGCATTTCCAAGGCAAGGTGGCTCCTGATGGGTGCAGCTGCATTAACAGTCTGTTTTAACCTAAATGGGTGCTTTTGGAGCCCATCTGTCACCTGTCCTAATTTCCTACCCTTTACTTTGTGAGCACAATTTACCTAAACTTAACCCTGGAGTGCCAGGGCAGATCTCTCCCCCACCTCCCTCCGTGCCCCTCTCCTCCACCACAGCCTTATAAACTGGCATCCACACCTGGGGCTCCTTGGATTATTGAGAAATCCCTCAGTTGGCTCTGCTGGGCTTTGAAAAAGGCTGTAGGGGGCTCAAAGTGAACGGACATGCAGCCAAATGAAGGGGAGAAGCAAGGCTGACACCCTGCCAAAATTCAGGACAGGTCCCTGAAGTCTCAGCAGCACACAGGGCAAACCCCTGCCCAAAAGGGGAACCTCTATGTTAGGCCCAGAAGCAGAAATTTCATGAGTTTTTCACTGCATTTTATTCTTTTTCTTTTGAACACTGGGGGAAAAAACCCCACCATTATCTAAATGAAAAGGGTGAATCTTAGAGAATATTAAAACTAATTTGCTTTCTATAATTTCTATTCCTTATTTGGCAAATTCAGAAATAGGTTGGAAAGCACAAAACCCAAATTTTTCAACAGCATTTCACATTTTGGCCAGCACATGCCCTTATCTGGTTCTGAGCCTGATTAAACTAGTTTTGTGTTAAAAAACCTGGATCATAAATGTCATCAGGTGGAATTTTATGTAAACACCAGCTGAAACCTGTGCTGGTACAGTTATTGCTGTGCATAAGCAAAAAAGGAAAGCACACACAAAAAAACCCCACAGAATCTTACCTCAGGTTAAAGAAACAATGGGAAGTTTGGCAGAAAAAGGGGAACGCATACTTTTATTAAACAACTTGAATTTGTGTAACCACAGGAAGCAGAGGGATAAGGTCCCCCTCCCAATCCCTTGGATTTTCAATCCATTTGTTCTTTTTTTTCTGAACATGTAGGACAGCTTGGGTTTTTCTGACAGGGTGTCTAGATATTGAAGGTAACCACAATGGTGCTTAAACTATCAGATTTTATGGCTGTGCTGGGAAAAAAAAGCAAAGAGGAAGAGGCAGCATCCCCAACACGATGGATCTCAACCCAAACAGGTACTGGCACAAGAACCTCCTGTTCTGGAAAAAAGGAAATGCCTGTTTTCCAGCTGACAACTCAGCTGATGAGTCTACCAGCTCATTGAAAAGCCTCTTGCCTGCTCTTTATTTCATATTATCGTGGCATCTGTGCAAAATTTGGTAGTTTTCACAGCTTTCATTTTCACACCCAGGTTTTTCCAGTGGAGGCATGAATGCCTTCACTGCAATCCAAGCACCTTCCTGCCAGGCTTGAATTCACAGAGAAAGAAGCCACAAGTTGGAAACCATTCAGCCATAGCTGAGAGATGTGATATTTTCCATCAGAAGATGCAATGTTTGTTCTTTAAGAGCTTTGCCAGCCCAGCCTGCTTCAGATGGGAATTTTGCTGTGTGTCTCTGGTTGGGTCAGACCCCTCAGAGATGGGCACTAATTACAGGCTGCTGCTGATGGTGGCTTTGGTCCCCAGCTTGTGACCCCATCCTGCCAGACCCCAGGGTGAAGCTCTCACGATTGCAGACACAGTCAAAGGCCACCTGTGCTGTGACCAAGTAAAGTGCTGTGGAAAAAAAGCACTCTGAAAAATCCTGCCTTGTGCTTTCTCAAATTAGCAGATGCTTTTAATGCTGTTGACCTTCCTGTCTCTGCAGCTCTGCTCCCCATCTCCAAACCCAGGGATAATGGTATCATGTGGTGGCACAGGGCTCTGCTGAAGGTGCACCCATTAGTGCTGTGGGGTTTTCAGTCTCAGAGAGAGAGAGAGCTCTTCACAGGAATGCTGAGCCCAGGGTCAGAAGGGTGTGCAGAGGGAACGAGGACAGAGGCTGTGTGATGAACAGGGAGAGAGAAACCCAGCAGCCACCCAGTGTGGGGATCTGGATCATTATGGATGGAGCAAAGCAGGGGCTGATGGAGGGCAGACAGGGCTGTGGTCACATCTTTCAGGACTGTGCTCTAATAATGTATGCAGAGGAGACTAAACCAAAGTGTATGGCACTCTGTGTGTGTGTGTGTGCATATATAGGCACAGGATCTAATTTTAAATTAACAGCTAGGGTGAAGCAGTCATTTTGAATGGTGAGATTCACAGGCATGAGTGTGTGAGGTTGAGGGTGGCTGTGAAATGCATATTTTTCAAAATAAAATAAAAGAAAATAAAGTAAAAGAAAATAAAAGAAAATAAAGTAAAATAAAAAAAATAAAGTAAAATAAAATGAAATAAAATATAAAATAAAATAATAAAAATATAAAATAAAAATAAATTAATTAAATATAAATATAAATATAAATATAGTAAAATAAAATAAAAATATAAAATAATCAAATCAAATCAAATAATATAAAATAAAATATAAAATAATATAATAAAAAATAAAATAAAATAAAATAAAATAAAATAAAATAAAATAAAATAAAATAAAATAAAATAAAATAAAATAATACCAGAGACATTTCCAGTCTTGCTATGGTTTGATGTCTGCTGACATCAAAATCAACAGAACAGTAAACCTGTGGTAGCAAAGAAATCTCAGGGCATCCTCCCAGGAATTTCAGGCTGACAATAACCAGGGCTGCTGAGGCTGACCTCAAAGGCTCAGGACTTCAACAGAAACCAGGATCCTTCCAGGGTGTCCACACTCTCAGATATGGACCAGGAGACCCTCCAGCGCTGCTGTGAGCCCCTGTCTGGGCTCTCCGCTGCTTCCTGCCTCATCTGCCCCTGCCTGATCCATCTCCTCCTGGCTGCCTTTGGCTGAGACCTGCTCCATGTTAAGGAGATGTTTGCTGTTCCTGCAGCCCCATTTCTTCAGGGCTGGGATTGGAAAGGCAGAGAAATGGAGAAATGGCTGTGCTGCACACCTGGTGGGGTGGTAACCCCTGGTCAGCTGCATGGGGCAGCTGGGGCTGCCCGAGGGTTATAAACCCCTGATCCAGAGGGATGGTCCCTGCAGGCGTTGGGATGTTTGATGTGGCCACTCCTGAAATCTTTCATCGCTTCTGCATCAGCATTTGGAAGCAGAACAGCAAGATTTGCATCTTACAGCTTACGCTTGCTAGCAACATTCTCCAAACTCTCCTCACTACCTCTCCCCCACCCCAAATGTAAATGTCTTTTTTTAGGTATTTTATTTCCAATCTGAGTGTCTAAACTTCGTTTACTGGGCTGCTCAAGTCTGAAGATTGAATCCTCTGTATCCTCTATTCACTCCATTTTCTTTCAGGCAGGTCTGATCCCTGCTTGAAATATTCCCATTCCATGCAGCTGATGGAGATTTTTCACATAGAGCACAGAGCATCTCCACCTGAGCACAGCAGTGCTGCATTATTAGCTTGGGAAGCTATGACCTTGAAGGCTTTATATTTAATTTATTTCAGCATTCCAGCCATAGAGATGTTTGCTCTGATTAGACCCAGTAAATTACCCTCCACAGATGAATTATCAGGGGATTTTCTTCTATTTTTTTTTCCTGCCCGTTCTCAAACAACTCAGAATGAGCCTGGATACTCAGGTCTATGGGGCTGGAAATCTTAAATGACTTTTTTCCACAGCACAGGTCTCCAAGCAGTTTACAGTGAGTTCTGAACAATTTCCCATCATGTATGCGCCATTCTGTCACCCACTGGCCAATGTGATTATCAAAACTTTTCAACAATGAAATAAATCACAAATTATCTGCAGTTTTGACCAATGATTAGCAAATAGTGAATCCATGGGGGTCTCCATTTCTGCACCCCTAATAAGGCTTCATCCCTGGAGGTGTTCAAAGCCACCTTGGATAGGGTTCTAAGTAACCTGAACTAGTGGAAGGTTGGCAGGGGCTTGGAATGAAAAGATCTTTAAGGTCCCTTCCAACCCAAACCATGCCGTGATTCTGTGACTCCATGATAAGTCATTCTCTTGGCATTTTGGGAAGGAGGTGATATATCTTAACAATTTGGGATAGGAGACAGAAACAATGAAAAAAAAACCAAACATCAGAAGGTCTTAATGAAACTCAACAAATTGTCATTTTCTAGAGTTAAGTGTCTTGATTCATATAATCTGCTATGGCAGTGACCATGCCTTCTCTAGATGAATAATGTGCTTGCAGAAATATTTCTTATTCTGGTAATAGAAAAGTGAGAATTTCTCCTTGGTGTGTGAACTTCAGGCACACCGAGCAGAGAGGAGGAGAGCTGAACCAAATCTTTAACATTTTCTGGTTGCATATGAGGAAAAGGCATATTTTTTAATGCAACATTTTTTCCACCAGAGATATAGCAAATACTTGCAAAGCAGCTGAGTAATAGGAGCTTAATTCTTTATCACTTTTGCCCCAGCAAGAAGCCTCTGTGTGACTCTGAGCCAAATGCAAATGTAAAGCAAAGCACATTAGCTCCAGTCACCCTGCAGGGACATTTTGTTTTGCATTTGCAGGAGCTCTAAAATCTGCACATGGGCAGTCCCTGTGGCTTATTGTGCTAACAGGAACTTTTTCTGAGCTTCCCTAATTCAGTCACCTGCAGCTACACGAATATTTCCCGAGGGAAGAGAGGGTTATGTCAGCATTTAGAAAAGGGCTTTTCCCAGAATGACTCACGGAGTGAAAATAAAGATAGATGCACACTTCTGGAGGTGTTTTTCTCCTTGGGGGACACCTTTTCTCTGAGCAGGAGCTGTGGAGGTTTAAGCCAGTGTGCTCAAAAAGCCTGTCAGGACAAGAGTTCACCCTGTACGAGCCAGGGCTGTGCTACCTCCCCTCTCACCTGCTGGGTTTCCTGCAGGCTCCTCAGCTTCACCTCACTTGTGGAGCAGTGCTGAATTTTGCCTGCTCTCTCCTCTCTCTCTGTCCTGGCATGCTTCCAGCCCTGGGCTTGGGGACTCCATCAGGAATTTATTGCATTTGCAGAACAAGCTATCATTCCAAAAAGCATTATTTGCTAATTCCTCTGCAGCTCCATGAGAAAGTTTTCCCCCACGAAGTCATTTTCTAGCTTAGATGAGGATGGAAATGATGGAAGGTGGTGGCTCCAGGTACCCTGACATTTATTTCCTAGCAGTGATTTGGAGAATGTTTCCCAGCTCTGGGGGAAGGAAGGCTGGATTTATTTGTTTCTTTCTTTCTTTCTTTCTTTGTTCTTATACAAAATGCTGGAAATTGTGATTTAATCCTTGAACTGTGTAAATTAAATCCTAAATGCAAAATGACTGGAAAAGTCATGGGGGTTACTTCAGCCAAGAAATGGCCCAATCAAATGGGTTTTTTTGGATCAAAACTGCTCAAAGTGCACTTTGCAATTTTCATACCCAAAGAAGAAGTGTTGCAATAAATGAGGACACTGATTTAAAGTCTAGCATAAAATACTGACAGAAAATTCTCTTGCACATTAGCTGTGTTTCTTTGGGGTCTGCATAGCTACAGGCAAGCCAGAGCCTTGGCAGGTCGGGGGAACATGCTTAAGCCCGGGCTCCAGTGACCTCACTAACCAAACAGATGAAGCTAAAAATAAATGCAAGATGTTGTAGACATACAGGAGCCCCTGTTCCCTGAACTGTTTGCAAAAGGAAGAGACTGATTCTCCTGCTTTCAGTTTGTTGTTGGAGATAAGAGCTCACATCAGACAGTTTGGGTGGGGGGCTCCTTTGGGCTCGTTTTCCCAGACAGCAAATACTGCATAGAGATCTTCCAGAAATCCCTCCTGCTCTCTGCATTCCTATTCCCTAAATACTTCAGACCCTTACATTTTTATGGCTAGATAATGAGGCCAGACCAAATCTGTCATCTGATCTCTCTGCTAATGTAGCAGACACAGCTTTCCAATCCCAGCTTAAGCCGATTTTACTTAACTGTGACCTCTGTAGCTGATGGGAGCTGAAACAAAACTCCTTCAGTTTGGGTCCTGGGGTTTGGACAATGTGTGATTAAAGCTCTCCACAAGTCCATTTGAAAATCCATAAATGACTACCTAGCCAACATGCTGAGTTTAGAGTAACCATAAATTATCTTAAGCAAATAATTTGTCTTGATCACAGAAGTGGAATTTCATATTCACAAACAATTTGAGAATCAAAGGGGACTGGCAGAGAAAGATTACAATAGACAGCAGACCATTTTCAGCTTTCCCACGTAACATGGGCTCAAAATGATTTCAGCAAAGGTTGGATGTGCTGGGCTATGGGACATGAAGATGGACCTCCATGGGTTTTCAGTAATCTGATTTTTCAGAGGCTACAAAAGCAGAATTGAGTGATGGGAACTGGTCATGAAACTGAGAAATCATTGTGTTGGCATGGCTCTGATTGCCAGAGTGGACTCCATGTGTCTTCACCCCAAGGTGAGAGTGGGAAGCCCATTTCTGTAGGTGAGAGGAGCCCTGGGAGAATTTACACTGATTGGGGCAGGCAGACCCAGGCACCAGAGGTGCAGCTGGGACAACCCAACAGGCTGAATTTCCCCATGGAAAGTCTCACATCAAACAGCCCCACGGTGACAGCTGATGCTGGCAGGGTCTCCACAGATGTGGCAATCTCTGCACCGTGCCCTGTGGAGGGAATAGGATGTTCCCATTGTTCCTTCCCCTCCTAATTAGCCATGGTCTGTTAATAACAAAGCCGTCAGGTGCAAAGGGAACTCCCATGGGCTGGACAGGGAGATTTGCCATCCCCACCACAGCATCACTCCCCACACTGAGGCAATTTCCTCCTTTTTGTATTTGGAAGGGAGCACAGAGGAACAGGGCTCTTTAGGTGATATTTTAGAATATTTTTCCTGCTGGCAGAAGGAAAAAAGGCTTCAAGACGGAGACCTGACCTTTTGCATGCTGTGGTGCTGATTCCCAGAGAGGCCCATTGAATTCCTTCCCAATGAGAAAGGACTTTGTTTCTGCACCACAGAGGAGTTCTCTGAGAATAGCCCCATTTTCCTGCCCATCAGCTGGAAAACTCCTCTGTTAGGGCTGGGCTGATGGCTCGTCCTGTCCCCTCTGCATGGGGAGGCCACCACACACCCCCACAGAGGAACCTTCTGCCCAGGAGCAATATGGTCTTCAGCACTTCTTCCCCAGGTGACATCAAGGTGCTCCACGGGTGACCTTCAATCTGGGGAGGTCCAGGAGCTCTGATTAAACCCCAAAGGCCCTGGGTAAATCTGATCTGCCTCTGATCCTAAAAGAGCCTCACAATCCCTCTCCAGTGGAGGGAGAATTTGGGATGTGCAGACAGGTCCCTTCCTCCAGGAAAGGCAGAGATGTCCCCTCCAATGCTTGTTTCTGCCCTGTGCCCCAGTCTCTCCTTTATGCAGTCAATTCCCTTTGCTTTCCACTGTAACAAACCTCATCTCATCCCTCCATTTCTCCTTCCTTGCCCTGGGGCATGCTGCAGTGGAAGGGATAAACACATTTTCCTTCCTTGCTCTGGGCTGTAATGCAACTTTCCTTATTTTCCCTCTCTGGTCTCCCAGGATCATCTCTAATGGACTTTACAGGTTAACCCCAGTGCCAGCTCAGCTCTGTGCAAATTTGCAATACAGGTATGTAAAGAAAACCTCAGAACACATCCTTCTTCTTTTTTTTTTTTCTATCTTTTCTTTTTTTTCTTTTTGGTGAGAATAAAGAAGGAATGTGGTAGGAATGTGTCAGCTGTAACAGCTGAAGCACGGGAAGGGGAAGCAGTTGGACCTGGGGTGAGAGTGGATAAGAGTTTCCAGCAGGGGTAGCCTTGGGATGCAGGAGGTGAAAAAGGAGAGAAAAGGACTGAAAATACTTGACAAAAGGGAGATGAAGGAGGGGGGTTCAGTCTTCCATTCCTCCCTGCTGGTGGGGCTCAGCAAGGATGCACTTGACATTCACACTTTGTTTCCTTGGCCTCGAGTCCCATTTCTGCTTTTGGCCACATCCCTGGGCCTCACCTGCAAGGTATTCTCTGTGCAGATTACACACAAACTGCTGCATTCAGACCCCTCAAGAGCTTGAGCTGGAGCTGCAGTGACTTTGTGCAGAGCCAAGATGCACCACACACCTTTTCCTGGTGGATAACAAGGGCTGAGGCTCGTTTGCTGTGTCACAGCACCTCTGAAGGGGCTGACACGTTTCACCAAGCAGGTACAAATAATTGCTTTACACTGCACAAAGGCAGTCAAGGGCCAGGGACTGGCTGTTAAAATGTTTGCAGTGACACTGTGCCAGGCTCTGTGACGGGAATTCACCTTCTTGTAATTAATTCTGAGGCTCTGTCACTGGATCTAGTTCTCCTCAGATAAAGCTGGTGTTAAATAGGCTCAAAAACTTGCCGTGTCAGTCCACTTTGTACTTGAGAGGAGATGTACCTCGGGGTAGGGAGAAGGGAGGGAAATATGCTGATGGCTGAGAGACACTGAGATATGCTGGTAATGGGGCCAGCCAAGAGGCAGAGGGAGAATAAATAAACATAATTTGGAAGTGACAGTCTGTCTGGCATTGTACTGCGGTCTGCTAAGATTTCTGTTTTTAAAGGATGCAGTAATTTAGTGAAAGCAATATGGTGAAAGGGCTCTGGTATTATCGATTAGCTTTGATCCATAAATTTCTGCTGAGCTCCTTGAAAACACATGAGATAAGGATGCAGGACAGATGGAGGACAGATCCGGATTGATGTGCAGGTCTTGATGGTGCTAACACCACAAAATGTGACCTAAAGGACAGCTAGAGTGGGAATGAAGGGGCTTTCACTAGTCTGTGGCAGGTCTGATTGGGTGTGAAACTAGTGAAATCACAGTAACCATAGAGAGCACTGAATAGTCTGGGTTGGGAGGGACCTTACAGATCACCCTGCTCCATCCCCTGCCAGTTCCCTGGGCAGGGACACCTTCCATGACTCCAGGCTGCTCCAAGCCCCATCCGACCCTTCCAAGGATGGGGCAGCCACAGCTTTTTTCTGGGCAACCAATGACACTGATCTTACTCAAGCCCTTGAGGTCCCTTCTATACTTTATGGAAACTGTGTTGGGCTGCAGTGACAGGGCAGCCTGTTTGAAGGTGTCTCAGGATGTGTGTGGATCCCTCTGGAGATGTCTTGCTGAGCTGGCAGATGGAGGGGAAGCAGAAAAAACCCATTCCAGTGGCTGTCAGAGCTGATGGATCACTCATGAACCATCATGGATGCTGAGCTACTCCCAGTATCCCACTGCATCCTTTCTGTCATGCATTTGCTCTTGGGTTTTGGGTGAGTGGGTTGCAACTCCTTGGGGCATGGGAATTTTGTGAGACAAACCCTTATTCCTTTTGAGGGTCTCTCTACTTGAGGTTTCTGTGCAAGCTTAAGTTGGGCAGTGTTGTCAGAAATGCTTTTCCCCCTTTCAAATTCGAGCATCTGAGCCCTGTTTGGAGAAAATTTGACAGGTCAGGTTTCCACAGAGCCTGGAACTGGCAAATGCATTGCAAGGTGCCAGCAAGTCTTTGCTGATTTTTCTTGGTGACTCTCCAGACAATCACACTCTCAGATTCTGGTGATTCAACATTTTACTGCATCAGGGACCAGCTGTGGTCAGATCTGGCAAAGCCAGTGGCCCCATGCCAGCTGTCAGTTCTGTGCTCAAGGCTGGAGTTCCTTCAGAGAAGCTGTGTGAGGAACAGACCATCCCTGTCTCATGGCTCAGAGGTGGAAGGGAAACAGCTTATTTCAAGTGCTTGGTCTTGCAATGATCTCCAGAATGCTCCAAGGACAGCCAGGGAAATTGTGGGCTTTTCTTTGGACCATCACTGCTTCCTCGTGGGTTTTTACACTTGCTGAGCTCTCTCCCACAGCATCAGGTCCTTTTGCAGATGATGCCAGAGCTCTCTTGACTCATCCTCCCACGGAAGTCTGCACCCACCTGGCTCCAGCTCAGTGACACATTTCCCATCCAAACATTGACTGTTTTTATGGGATTAGGCCTCACATGCTGGTCTTCAGTGGCTTGGATCCAAACCCTAGAAATGTCCATGAAGAAATTCCTGTTTGTTTCAGCTTTGGACCTGGTGCCAAGTTCTCAGCACTGTGCTGAGCACAAGCCAGGATCCTGCTGAAGGCAATATCTGATGCAGTACTATGTCACCCCTTTGGATTCCCTGTCTTCAGCTTTTAAACCCCAGAAAACGTGTTTTACTCAGCTCCCTAATGGTTATTCAAGAACACAAGATTGGAAGATGATTCCTTGAATCATCAAGGCTAATCCCCTGTTTCTCTGGCAACCATGCCACTCAAATCTTTGCATAAATCTCAGTTTCGACTGTAATTAATCTGTTTGACCCTTTAAACCATGGCTAGCCTCTCATGCATGTTGCATCCTTTTTCTGCCCAGCATGCAAGTGTGTTGTAGAGTCTTTTCTAGCAGAACTTGGCTGCTGTCATTATCAGCTCACACCTTCTACTCCCACCCCATCTGTGCCTGGCACTATTTTCATGCATAATACATCGATCATCTGCAGCCTGGTAGGGGGGAAAATCATCACTTCAAGTCACTTGTCTGAATTCAAGCCACATCTGAGCTGTATCCTTTGCTGAATTCCATATCCATGGTTTGATAAAAGGGAGGGAAACCAGCGAGAAGATTTCAGGCTCCTCCTGTCTGCAAGGACTCCAAATCAAATATTGTGTTTACAAGCCTTTGAGAGCCTTGTGGGCTACAGTTAAAGCTGGTGGAAATCCATGCAGGTCTTGCAGCAATGCCAGCTGATACCAGGCAAAGGATAAAGGCTCTGTTGTGTTTGCTTATCTTGGTTTTCTGCAGTGCAAAGCCTCTCCTCTTTGGCAGGTTGGATGGGCCCTTGTGAATATTTGACTGATTTTCAACCCTGCTGCTCTTCATTTACACCAGCATGGCTGGGAAGAGCCCCGGTGTTTCATTCTGGAAGACAGATCTTCAAAGAGCAACGTACACGTAACAAAACTTGATTTTGAAGTCTCTCAGGAAGGCTTTGAAAACAAAGGCTCAAATTCCAGAGTAAGCAGAAAGACCTTGGTTCCTAGTGGTGAAAGCTCCCTACCAGAATTATTCCCAGAGGCAGTACAGACTTTACGTTTTGCCTCATCTAAATGCATTAGGAGGAGTATTAAATTTCACATGTGCTGCATATTGATGTAATTCTCCTGACATGTCTGTTTGCACCATTATGAAATAAGGGATTTCCTTTCCCTTTCTTTCCACATTTGCCTTGCTCCCTAGGGATCTCGAGGATATGATCCATTGGCATACAAGGATTATGCCTTTTACACAGAGGACTTAAAAAAAGCTTTGTCATTGGGCTAACAGAGGTCTCGGGACAGCATCCTGCATTAGCAGTGCTTGACTTAACTGACAACCCATGGCTGGGAGAGATCCATTAATCTTCCATGTCACCATCCCTCCAGGCCCTGCTCAAACTTTGCGGGGATGAAAACTTTGGTGCAGGAGAAGCCTGAGGGTCCTTTCATGTAAGAACAACACCCCTGTACCCTACAAGCACTCCCCAACCCAATCTGGCATTTCCTTTTGTGGTACTTTTTTAATGTCACGTTCAGGGGGAAGGGTGTGTGGTGTGCTTAAACAAATACCCCGAATATTCCCCAGTTTTCTGCAGGCAGGAGGGTGCTCTGCCACCCTGCACTCCCCTCTGCAGCCCCCCAAGGGTGACCAGCAGTGCCCCTTGGGCCCCACCCCTCTGCTGCCTCAATGCTTGGCTCTGCTTGTGACTTTATTCTGCATCACAGCTCCACGCTGTGACAGGGACAGGGTAAATGCCAGCCTCGAGCAGAGCTGAGGGCCTTTTCCTTCCCCATAAATGTTGAATGCACTTAATCTTGTGGGCAGTAAGGAGAGGGCAGGGTTCAAGGGAAGGAGAGGCAGAGTTGGGATTTTTTAAGCCTTTTTTTTTTTTCTTAGCAGGCAAATTTAGATTGCTGAAAGAGAGCCATAAAACGAACTTAACATCCCGAGGGAAACAGAGGAGACAACCAATTCCTTGAAAAGTCAACACTGACCTTACTACAGAGACTTGAGGGCATATTGTCTTCTTTCTCTGGGAACACCTGTGCCTATGCTCTCAGATCCTTTATCCAGGGCTGATCGCTCCATTTCTCAGCCCATCAGCTGGATGGGACACAGGAATGTGTACTGCAAGAGATGAATATGGATACGGTTAGAAAAGGCACTGGAGAACACACCTTGCTTTTACCTTCAGGTAAAGTTTTAGCAAAGAACCTTCAGATTCTTCAGACCAAAAATTATGAAGTTGTATAACTTTATAATACATATATATATATATATATACATAGGTGATTTTATATATATATGTAAAAATAAAGAGCACTTACACAGGGGAGAACCCATGTTGTCTACATCAGCATAATGTGCTCACAAAATACTTTCTATTTCACAGCTGTAAACCACATTCGTTGATTTTGTCTGTGATTCAAGCACTTTATCCAGGTGGGCTGGAAAGCCTCCTGCCTGTCTGTCCCAGGCAGGGGAGCAGGGACTGAAGGAGAAGTCTGTGAGTGGGGTTTTTCTGCTCGGTTTGTGCTGTGCCTCTTTCTTGCTTGGGTTGATGGTGACATCTGGAGGCTCTGTCGTGTGTGTGCACAGTGACTTTACAGAATCCTAGAAGCACGGAATGATTTGGATTGGGAAGGATCTAAAAGACCATCTCGTTCCAAACCCCTGCCCATGGACAGGGACACCCACTAGGCCAGGTTGCTCCAAGCCCCATCCATCCAGCGTGGCCTGGAAAAGGGCTGGGATGGGGCACTCACAGCTCCTCTGGGCAGCAGTGCCAGGACCTCAGCACCCTGTCAGGGAAGAATTTCTTTCTAATTTCTAACCTAACCCTGCCCTCTGACAGTTTGAAGCCCATTTCCCCTTGTCCTGTCCTTCCCTGTCCTTGTAAAAAGTCCCTCTTCATCCACAATGCACTTTTTGTCTCAGCTGATGGACACCTGTGCAAAAGAGGGTTTACCTACTGTGTGGGCTGATCCCAAAATTCAGCCACTATCCCTAATCCCAGAGGGGAGAGTGCTCTGCCTGTCCTTCTTTACTCCACCTCTCCTCATCCTGCTGTCACCACCTAAGACAGATGGCCTTGGTGGGGGAGTGAACACTTTTCTCATTTCTGTAACTCACTGCTCTGCTTTTTGGCATGTGTGAAGCAAGTGTGGGCTTTGCGGGTTTGAGCATGAGTTTGCCATTCTCTGGTTTTGTCCTTGAACCACACTCACTGAGAAAACCCTGTGCCAAAGCAGGGGTCTCTGTGGAAAGTTCCTGTCATGTTTTAACTTCCCAGAAGAGTAGCTGGAAGGCGCCCTGGCTGCCACACCAAACTCCAGTATGGGTGAGCACTGTTCACTACTACAAATGCCAGAATGCAAATTTCATGCACCAAAAATTGTGCTTCTCCCTCAACACCCCTAGAGGATGTTTTTCACCTTCGCTGGATGGTTTGCCAAGGCAGGCTCAGCCCCTACAGAGATAATGACTGTGAGATGATGACTGGGAAGTGTTGTTACCAAACCCCAGCCCAAAAATCACCCATGTTTGAGTAAAAAGTGTGGGCAGCCTGTGCACAGGCTTTGTTCAGAGAAAAAAAAAGCAAGGAATAGACTTTTACAACCACTGCTGGAAATTCCTCTTTTTTGCTTCCCCCTGGCAATTTTTGGCTATTTGGCATCACCCAGCTGTGCTAGCCCTGTTGCCATTACATTCAGCCTTTAAGCACTTTGGAGGCCTTGTTGCTGGGCCATGTTCTCCAGGAGCTGCCCATGCATTTCTGGGACTGTAGCGAGCTCTGCTGCACCCATCCTTCATCCCATCACCAACTTGAAGGCTGTAAGGAAGAAAGAAATCAGGAAAGAAAGGAAGAAAGGAAAAAAATACATTAAAAAAATTTATGTGTTGGACTTTCATACTTTCAATTGGGAAACTGGCTGAAGTTCTGCCGGGATTGGCATTGACCTCTAATTGATTTATATCTAATTTGGGGCAATGTACAGGTCCCAACCCCAGCACTGATTTGTGACAGACTTGCACAACAGAGTCACTGAAGAGCTCCTGCATGCTTTGTGAAGAGGCAGACTGCTTGGATAGGGAGAATTGGTTTCCAGCAACTGGAAGGTGCCCATACTGGGCCTCTTGCATCTTTCTAATTCTCAGGCAGTGCATATTTTATTTTGAGATTAATGACTGGACTTTTGAAGCTGAGAACAGACAGATGAAACCTGCTTAGGTTTCATCCTTGGTTTCCAGTAAATCTCCAAAACCATTTTAAATTTAAGACCTTGTCCTTGATCTTAAAGCATTCAATGAGTCATTTAAATGAAGGGAACAGTGATTACTGGGGGACTTTCAGCACAAATTCTGACTTATGCTCTTTTCTGGTCTTGATGCATGATTTTCTCCATGCCAAAAGATGAGCAGTCATCTTTTACTTTGAGAAGCTGGATTCACCTCAAACCACATTTGTTCTTTGAGAACATCAGCATCTTTCTGGCTAATCCCCCTCAAGGAAGCCATCAGCTTAAGTTGTAAATTTTACCTCCCTTCATTTTTCAATGACTCATGCTTGTTACTATTATTGTTCTGCTTATCAGGGTATCTCTCTTTCTGGGGATGTATTATTTCATGCTTCAGCATCTCACCACAAAGTACATATGTAGTTTCCAACCACAAATGTAAGAGTAATTGAAAGAGAAATTTGGAAAATGTTTATTCAAGAGACACATCTCCTAAATCATGTCTGGTAATCAAATGGATTCAATAATTGCCCTAATTTTAACCCAGCATAATGAGCCTTTCCAAACCCATGGCTGAGAATTACCCTAATTGAGTCCAGAACCACTCATGATAGTAAATGCTGAATTTTCTAAGCAGATTTGGGTTCCCATTCTGGGTTGGAGGTGGGACTGGCTGCAGGGATGCAGGAGCATGGACAAGGCTCTCTGGAGGCAGCATTTTTACTTCCACCCAACTTTTTAGCCCCAGAAGGGCTAAGTGTTGACTTCACCTGTGATGGAGTAAAGTCAGTGTTGCCCAGGTTGGTCCTCAGACATCCCATCAGACATTCCATGTGAGGGATCCCAAAGGATCCCCTTTCCTCTCACACTGTGAGATCTGGTGCCAAACCTATGCCCAACACCACTCTGAATCCTACTGGAATGGTATGAGGGACTTGGCTGGCACCAAAACCTGGGGTTTTGTTTCTTTGGGTGTGATCATGAGGGATGGATTACAAGCAAGCCTTTGCAGAGTGATTAGTTATGTTTGTTAAACCAGTTCTGAGCTGAATCCGTCCTTTTGGTCACGAGTCAGGCAAGAAAGCACAAGTCCAAGTGTGACAGAGTGGAAAACAGCATGTGTGTGGCCCATGCTTAGCAAAATTGCTGTAAAAAAAATAAAATCCCACTGGCTGTGTGATGTTACATTGGCCAAGGTGTTCCACTGCTTTCAGTAGTGCCTCTGCTCCCAGAAAAAAAAAAAACTCTCTCCAAATGAACTGGCGATTAATTGAGGGAGACCTCAAATGATCCCTAACAGCCCATCTACTAATTAAAGACAGATCAAAGTGTAGTTTCTCCTGTTCTCTCTGGAGGCAATTGAACTTCTGAGGGGAAAAATAATTCCTCATGGCTTTTCCTTGGTTTCAAGTGCAGAAGTGCACAGTGTTTCCTCGCTGGCAGCAAAGCTGTGGGTGATGTATGAGGAGCAGCAGAGACTGAATGCAGGAACATGCTGCTGCCATTTAATCCCAGATAATATATTTCACAATCCTACTCCTGGAGTTTTTCAGCAACTGGTTTAATGTATTGGAAAGTATTTGGCTTGCCTTGGAGATGTTTCCCGTTTGAAAACAAGCTGCAGTGGGAGAGCTGGCAGTGGCACAGGAGGCTGCTCTGTGAAAATTGGATTCCCCTGGGTGGCACAGTGGGAATGGGTCACAGGGACAGCTTTGAGCAACTCCCAGAAAAGGCTGCAGGCTGTACAGATCTGCCAGTGGAGAACCCTTCTGCTTGGTCTCCAGAGGATTTCTGTCACTCTGTCACTTGGCAGAACAGGGATTTTGGAAGGGATTTATTCCTGGTTTCTGTCCCTTGGGCAAGGAGAACGTGCAGAAAAACAGCAAAGCCTGGCTTATACCCATGAATTTAAAATCTTGGGATTATTTTAAATCTCCAGATGTGGAGTAGAATCTCTGCTCTAATTCTGCTCTCAATTCAAGTCTATTTTTTTAACCTCAACAAGTACAGAACCACTGTCTGGGTCTATTTATCAGTAAACAATTCCAGGACACCTGGTCCTGGCTGAGAGAGCCAGAGGTCTGACGCATGAGTTTGGGATACACTGAATTTTCTCTGGGGCCCTGTTACCTGCACAGGAATCAACAATTCCCCTTTCCAGGGGTGATGTGAGGACAATTTCTTCTCCTGTTGTGCAATGCTCTGAGGGTGATAATGCTGGAAAAGGCTGCTTGCTCCAGCCCTGGAGAGATTTGTCACTGTGCCTAAGCCCTTTTGGAGACAGATTTATCATTCAGCTTAAGAACGAGGAACAGCATCACATCCAAAAAAGTTCTTCTCCCACCCTGGCTTGCAGCTTTCCCAGGCTTTCCCCTTGCCTTTCCCAGCAGAGAGGACCACACACCCTTTGGTGTTGGTTCTTCCTTCCACATATCTGCAGCTCCTATCTCCACCCCTGGTGCTGCATGAGGCACTGCCTGCCCTCCAGGCTGCTGCAGAGAGAGCCAGCCCCTCCAGGCCCCAGATCCTGTACCCAAACATGACTTTTTGCACGTTTTTTTTTTTCCAGACCAATCCCTTTCCCTGTGGGACAGGGGGTGAGAATGTGTGCCTTGACCCCAAAACAGTTTTTGTGCATGGGGTGTGTGATGGGAGTGCTCCCCACCATCAGCACCCTGTGTGGTGCCAGTGAGGATCCTTCTTGTGATGGAAGATGTCACAACCTTCTCGTGATGGTTTGCTGGCAGAAAGCCACCACATCCCCAGCTGGCCTCCCCAGAGCTGTGTCAGTGTGGGCACAAGGCAGGGACCTTGGCTGCACCAGGCTGAGGTGCTCATCCCCATCTCTTCCTGGAGAATGGGGCATTTTTTAGCCTTTTGCAAGCTTGTGTGAACTGGATAAAAATACAAGGCAGTGTCCTCTGGTTCCCACTGACAAAACAGAGCTGAAACAGTGGGAGGTGGAGAGAGGCTCCCCAAACTGGGCAGGGATGTGAAGGGAAAGGGTCTGCAGCACACAGCCACTGGAGGGCACAAGGAGCAAAGCTAAGACCCTTCTCCAAAAGGCCTCTGCAGAAGTAAGGATTTATGAAATGGGCAGCCTCCTTTCTCAGAGCCACTGAGCTTCTCCTGAGAGGTTTTATTTTATATTTCTATATTTTAATTTTTTTTTAATGGATGTGTTTTCTGTGATCCCAGGCTGGCATCTCCAGTTGAAGGTGGACAGCCCCACCATGGCCATTCCTGGCTAATGTTTCCTGGATCCTCTGGCCTTGGGTGGCTTTTTCAGTCCCTCTGGGCCACATCCTTACCCTGGAGCATGGCAGGAGGGATGAGTTAAAATGCCTGCACCCTGTGGCAATGACTACAAAGGACAGATGTGTCACAGACATCTTTTATGAAAAATCCTTTCCTTAGGATTTTTCCTCCTGAGAAGCTGAGAGGCCTCAAGGACAAAATGTAAACAATGGTTATCTGCTGCTGTGGAATGCAACAGGTGGATCTGTGATTGGTCTCATGTTGGTTGTTTCTAATTAATGGCCAATCACAGTCAGCTGGCTCAGACAGAGAGTCTGAGCCACAAGCCTTTGTTGTCATTCTTTCTTATTCTATTCTTAGCCAGCCTTCTGATGAAATCCTTTCTTCTATTCTTTTAGTATAGTTTTAATATAATATATACCATAAAATAATAAATCAAGCCTTCTGAAACATGGAGTCAACATTCTCGTCTCTTCTCTCAACCTGAGACCCCTGTGAACACGGTCACACAGATGGACTCCTGGAAGTGGGAAATGCTTGGGTTTCAAGGCTCATTGTTAAACATCCACCAGGGCAAAGAAATGAGAATTTATCCTAATTTTGCTCCAAGAGGATCTGCCTGGCTCTGTGCTTGCTGTTTACAGTCAGAGGCCATGGGATGTCTCTCTTGCCCTTCCTGAAATGTCTAAAAAAAGCATCTTTGGTTACTCTGTGTTACAATGGGACATCTGCAGCCTGTCCCAGGGTTGAGTTGTGTTATTTGTCACAACAGGGAGTTGTGGGAAGAAGCTGAAGAAACCCTCCATTCCAGACCCCAGGAACTGGCATGGAAGGAACAATGAGAGGCTGTGCAAAATGACTATTGCACCCCAAGGCAGGACCATCACACCCCCTAAACCAGCCCTGACAGTCCCTACATTAGACTGGAAGTGGGGTTAATAATCCTTCTGGGAAGGGCTGGGGAAAAAAAAGGAAAAGAAAAAAAGAGAATAGAATGATGCCCGGAAAATAATAACGTGGGTTAATGTTCAGTGAGAGGGAAAAAGAGAGGTGAAGAGATCCCTGCCTGGGAGCATCCAGCTGCTTTCCCTGCCTGGCTCTGGTGCCTGCTGCACTTTGATTTCAGTCAGGTTTTGCTCCTCCTGCCTCAAAAACGTTTACTGACAGTGAGACATATGAGGTGAGAAGTCAGCCTTGAGAGTAACACTGGAAAATAATTTCTGGAGGGAAAGAAAGTACATGTTTGGCCAGGTCTACATGCCAGGTCTTGAACCAGCAGAATTGCTTTGGCAAGAAGCATGACTCTGTTTGACTGAGATAGTTATGAATCCAGCTTCAAGGCTGACTGCATCTTTATGACCTGAAATTGCTTTATAGCTGTAATTTATTTTCCCTTTCATACAGGAATAACTCTGGCATGGGCTGGTCATGCTGTAAGTAACACCCAGAGGGTGAGCAGAAAACAATTATTCAGTCTGACAAAACAGGAGCTTGAGGGGCTCACAGCAACCCGTCAAGTGACAGCTTCAGCACTGTCAGAGTGAGGACTTGGTGCACAAAGCCATGGGCTGGCTTGGGGGGTCCTGTGGGTGCTGATGTGAGCTCAGCACTGGGGCAAGTTCATGGATTCTGATGTACAGAGCCCACCTCCTGCATGGGCAGCCTTGTGCCAGGCTGGCAGAGGGCTTGGCCCCTGTGCTGGGGCATGGCACAGCTGCTGGTCCTGTCCCCCTGTCACTGCTGGGGGACCCATTAGGCATGGGCAGAGATGGTGTTGGGCTGGACTGACTTTTGGTGTGACCACAAACACACATGGGATGTTTCACCTCTATGGCTGCATCTACCCCAGCTGCTTTGCCAGCTCTTCAGGGTTGGGTTTCCATGCATTTTTGGCACACAGAAGGTCTGTGACACAGAGATCAACCCTTTGATGGTCAGAGTCTTCACCCAAAAGTGGCTAGCAGGCCAGAGAGCACGTCTGAAAAATCATGCCCAGATCTGACATCCTTTTTTTTCCACCTGGTTGAAGGTTTAGACGCCACTCACCCTTGGAAAGCAACAGCACCACAGAATCATTGCTAAATGGCTTCATAGTTCCTATGGAATCAAAACATAGCAGCAAGGACTCCTCCCTTCAAACTGGTCTCTGTTCTTACTGAAAAACTTGCAGTATAAAATTGTTATAAAAATTGAATTAAAGACATTTATGTGTTTTTTTTATAAACACCATCAGAAAGTTTTTTCAGAGGCACAGGGATAAAAGCTGAAATTGCCTTTATTCAACTTAGAATAAAAGAGGAAGAGGTAGAATCAATCATTTCTAACATGCTAACCTTTTCATAACCCTGTCCATTAGATGCTTCAAGTGTCTCTGAACTGAGCTCAGGTCTTGTCATTTAAACATGTATTTCAGACCATAACACCTTATCCAAAATGATGGCTCAAGTCAGGCACCTATGAAGTTATATACCCTTATTTCTTCTTCCAAAAGTGCTATGCAATGCCAGAAAAGCTTCTCCATGTCAGTTCCTGGAAGAGACATGATTTCTTGCAAGCTGCAAAATCCAAACAGAACCAGCAAGTTCTTCCATGCCCCTCCTCTGCATTTTTGTGAAAGCACCTTAAAAACACCTTGCAAAGCAAGTGCACTTCTCAGGCTGTTAGCACAACCTAGCTGCAAACTGAGGAGCAAATTTCTTACCATTAATATCCAGGCTTTGTGTAACTGCAGTTCTTGAGTTCTAAAAGGTCATATCTCAGCAAAAGGCAGGAGAAATTTTATTTCTATGGGAATTTTTTAGAATAATTAACTAGCAATTCTCCAATGAAGAATTCAATTCTCAACATGTTATGGCAATAGTTTTGCTATTAGAAAACACTTTTTTTCATTTTTTGTGTGTTCAGAATCTGCTGTTAATGACTCCATTTTCATTGCATCCCCTCCAGCACGTGGTGGTAGTGGTTCTTCTTCTGGAATAAATTGAACAGGCCAGCATCTTCTTTGCTGGTTTCCTACATTGTCCTTACTCACCTTTCCAATTTGCTGGAGATCCTTGACAATTATTTTTTCAGTATCTTCTAGTACTGTTGTCAATAAATTAAACAGTAGAGCAATCCAGGCAAGGCCAAAAATAATCCAAATGGCCACAAGCACTCGATAGTAGGAAAAGTATTTCCTGTCAGACTGCTTGCCTGAAGATAAGGGGGGGAGAGAGAAGGAGAAAATTAAAAAGTTAAAATTGCCTTGCCAGTGTAAAGTGGAACAGCCTAATGAATTCATCAGTATGTTTTATATTGAGTACTTTAAAGTGACTTTTTTGCTGTAATGGAGACTCTCAGTCCCAGAGCATTAGGTTAAGGCTGGGCAATTCTCTTATTGTTGCAATGAACAGATATATGAAATAAATATGATACAAATATGCTGGCCTGTCAAATGACACACTGGAATTGAAGTGAATCATGCTGTGATTCTATGATCCTGTGATTGAGGTGAATTACCATCAGAGCAGGTTATTTTTCCCCCCATTACTACACAGCAATCCCAGTTCAACTGCTGCACGTACAGGTAAATGAAATAACGTGGGAAGTAGTGTTAAATTGTATTGTATTATCTTGGAATTGCACCCAAACTCCCAAAGCACAAAAAGCAGAGCACAATGGGCCACTCTAACCACACAACCATTATTATCTGGGTAATTGTAATTCCCTGTATTTCTGTAGAGTGTGATTACAACCTAATAAATAGTTCCCTTAAATTACAGGTACCTGCCAGCCCACAAAGAGAGTAGCTGCAATTCCCACCTCACTTTTTAATGGCTTCAGGAGCTTCCCCCATTAAAAAAGCTACATGACTGATGAGAATTTACTGACACATGCCAAGAACAGAACTTTCTATGCTAGGAACCAGTGGACCAAAGCTTATTTCATGCAGTCTGATCCTCTTAGCATCAGCCAGGACCTCACACCTGCTGTTCTGCATGTGTCATTTTGTTTGACCCCAACACACAGAGAGCGTTTGCTTGGTTCCACACAATATTATCAGCATGGTACAGGTGATGTGGCCCTGGCATCTGCAGGAACAGCTGGTGATATTGTTTATGGAGTGCTCCAAGTGACTGCCAGAGGTGACTTGACATAGTGGATAACACAGCAATGTGCATGGACAGGGAGACCACCACAAACCTCGTGGTGAACCTGCCCAGAAGGAGCCCAGGAGCTGGCAACTCTTTTCAAGTCCTGCATAGTTTAATGGGCAAGATTTTGTTTTTGTTATCCAAGAGCTCTGGAAATGGGGCAGTAGTGGGCAGGTTTGTCCTCATGCATAGATATCCAACAGTTGCTTCTTTTTCTGCTGCTGGCATTGAGTTGGCAAAGGGATTCTCTGCCTTGGTACAAAGCATCTCCTCGTTGTGCTCTTATCTGGAGTTCATGATGTGGGGTTAGCAAAGCCACAAGTAGTATCTTTGTGTTTTAATCCAAAACTGGACTTGAGCACGGAATATTCAGTTAACAAACCCCAGGGAGTTTCACCCTAGAAGCATCACCTGTATGTACATGTATTCCCAACAGTTAAATCCAGGCTGAGCCACCTTCCCAGCATGTCTGCCTGCCCCAAAAAGGGTCAAACAAACCAGTTTTGAATTACTAAAATGCAAATCAACTCAAACCTGTTCTGTTCCACTTGGCCAGTGCAAAACCATTTATCATCTGTAAGCAATTCTCAGTGCGTAATTCTCAGAGCAGTCATTGATTCTGCTCGTTTCACTGTGAAGATGTGAAGCATTAAACTTATCAACATTTTATTACTGTTGTTAAAGCCAATTAAGATAAATACTGGCAGAGGAAAATATTTTAGATCGAGTTAAGTCATCCTAATGAAGATGAAGTCATAGAGCCAGGAGGCCTATCTAATTGTTATTTTTAAATAACAATTAGAAAGTTAAAATACAATTAATTGGTTTTGTAAAGCAATATGGCTGCAGAGGAGTGCTAGGAAAGTCATGGTTTTCAGGCTGTGACTTGCTGTCATTAAAGTAAAACACACCTGTGATTTGGACAAGGAAAGACAATGCAACACTTTGATGCTCAGTTTTTCTCCTGCATGGCACCAGCCCCTCCCCACCATTCTGTACAGCAGACTATTTCATGGAATAGAGTTAGAGAAATTACAGTCAGCACTGACACATCAGTGCCTGGAAAAGTCTGTGGGCTCCCTCTGCCAAAGTCATCAGCCTGATGTAAGAAATCCTTCCAACTCACAGAGAGGCTCCAAGGCCTGTCTAGCACTTCTGCAAGGCTTGAGAGCCTGGGGTTTGTTGTGTGGTGGATGTCTGTCCCTCAGAAAGGCGTGTGAGGCTTCCAGACCCTCTGTGGGGCCAGCACTGGTGCAAGTATTGGCTGCAGTTTTCTTTGCATATCCCTGCTGAGGAGAAGTTCAGGCTGGCAAGATGAAGGCAAGACAGGTTGTTGTAGAGAAATCTTGGATTCTTCATAGAGTTCAGTTTCCTGCTTCTTCTGTGGACACTGATTTTGCTCCTGGCAATTATTTTGCAGTTCCTGTGGAAATTTATTCCATGGAGAGTGTATTTTGTCCAGCAGATCCACGGAAATGTTTTGAGAAGCATTCCAGCATGCTTGAGTGCAGCTTAAATGGTGTTTCTTCAGGGGAAATCCTAAGCTCTGGCTTGTGAGGATAGAAAAACTCCAGAGATACTCAGGAGGCTAAAGAAGACCACTTCTGCACTTTTATATTGAAGCCCCACTTCTAATATTGTGAGTAGATTTCCCCAGTTTCCCATGACTGGGATTTCCACCTCTTAGTCTGTTGGGTGAAGTCATATATTCTGAAACATTTTCACTTATTTCTTCACTTTACACTTTGAAACCTAAATCTGAGATGGCTAAAGCAGTGATACACACCTTGTTTTGTACAGCTGTCATAAACTGTCCCTCTTGGTAATAAAAATCCACTTTCCCTTCTCTCACCCTTCCCTAATAAAAATACTTGTCTTCTTTGCACCCCAAAGCACCTCATTTCCTTATATTTTGATGATTTGGTGCTTTTATCAGCACATACAACCCCAGAGAAGTGAGTATTTTCCCCCAGAACTGTACAAGGCAAAGATCAGGCAAAAACTTTTGACAGATTTGTCTCCACAATTCAGTCAACATTCAGTCAACCCATGGGAATTACAGTCATTATCATTTCCTCTCTGGAATCAACCTTACCTACAACATAATCTCCAAATCCAATGGTGCTGAGGGTGATAAATGCAAAGTAAATTCCTTCACTGTAGGACCAGCCCTCTGTTATCTGGAAGAAGACTGATGGCAAGCACAGAAAAACCAGGATCCCCGTTGCCAGGAAGAACAAAAGGGTCAGAAATTTGATCTTCTTCTGAAAAATAAACCAGTTAAATTATAATCATGATTTGAGACACAAATAAGCTATATATAATGGTGGTTATTCAAAGTGGGGGCCTATCTGGGATCAGGAGGATCTGTAGGATTTCTGCTGAGTGCTTTTCCTCTGGAAATACCTTAGTCTTGCTTAGAAGCAGTGGGAAGTCAGGTGTTATGAGTGTTGCATGTCCACCGTGGCCCTGGAAGATGAAGTCTTTTACCTGATTGTATTAATGTGACTATTGAGAAATTCCTATCTAATGACATTTACCAGAATCAAACCATTTCCACTTTTCACCATACAGCTTCATTTTTATTTTTTAGGCATTTAGGGCTGGCACTTAAATTCAGATTTGTCTGGGAAAAGAGTATTTTTAAATAAAAATTAATTGCACCATTTCTGACAGTACTATCTTCAAGAGTCTTGATTACTGACTTGATTTCTCATTGCATCAATGCCACAACTTGGCTTCTAATCAGTGGCTATCTCACTACCCCCAAAAACTAATGAGCTCTTGATAAAGAAGAGCCTGGACAGTGACTTTTAAACCATTCTACTTCCCAGCAGTCACAAAGGAGCTTTGACTAGAGAAGAAGACTTGATATATGTAGAGATTTATCAGCCAGACACACATAGTTTCTATGTATAGAATTTTCCAAATCCAGATTGCCTGGAAATTAATGGCAACTGCTGGATAACTTCTCATGTCTTCATGTATTGTGTACATGCTTGAATCTGTATCTGATTGAGCCTTATCTTCTGTTTAAATTTGATGTATATGACAAGAAATTCAGCAATCTGAACAGGGTTATCTGTAGCAATCATATCTTGTCCTGAAAGAGAATTACAGTAGGAGACACAGAAAAGCTATTCTCACTTCCTCAGCAGTGCTGAGAGAAGGGGAGGAATTGAAAATAAATTGGGGCATAAACCAGACAAAAGCCATCCTGTCTGTAACTTGTTACAGGTGTGTCCTCATCTTTCAGCAACCAGGCTCAAATGGACAACTTCAGCCTGATGCTTCCTTTCTGTCACAGTTAAGGGTGGAGAGAGACTAAAGGACTGGGTAATCAGTTAGGAGGGGTAACCCACTATGCATTGAGTTAAAATCCATTGAAACCTCTACACCTCACCTAATTTTTACAGCTTTGCACAGCTCACCTGCTTTTTGCAGCCTCAAGGTGATGTTTAATCACCCTTACTGGTTTTAAAGGGATGCATGAACCTCCCTAGGGTGTTGGCAGCTGAGATAAGTGTCTGAAGAAATGAGGTGGGATGCCCCATCTCTCCACTGATTGCTGAAGGGGCTGGATTTCTGCCATCTAGATGGGAAGACAAAATGCATGCCTTTGTCTGAGTATCTCCTCTACAGCTGACATGTCTGCTTAGCTCTGCAAGTGAAGAATGCCTCTTTTCCTGCCCTAGAACAACACCTAACCCAGCACAAAAGCAAATACAATCGAGGATAAGGCAGCACAAAGTTTGAGAAAAGCACTAGAAATGAGAATAACTGTGCCTGAGCAAGTCAAACCAATTACCTTTCTCATTCCTTTCTCGTACAGGAACTTCCCCAGCTTTTTACAGAGCAGTGAGAGCATCTTACCAACACGGTGCAGAAACACAATGTTCAGAGGGATTCCAAAAACAGCAAAGAACACACAAAAGATCTGTCCCCCAGCAGTTTTAGGATGCAATGTGCCATAGCCTACAAAAAAAAAAAAGATGGGTCAGAGGAGATATTCCAAAGAACTGCAGCAATTCACAGTCATATTCACCTTTACTCCAGTCTAGCCTGCCTTTGGCCCTAAAAGATGTGGCTAGTGTTCCTCAGCCCAAATGCACTCTTTTTTCCTCTGAAAAAGGCAGTAAGCAGATGAAGAGGTTCACCATGCACGTCTGGGGGAAGGCAGAAGCACTCTGTGTTCCCAACACAGCCTTAGTGGGAACAAAAACACAATCAAGATGTAATTATGGGAAACATGCTCTGTCCTGTGACAAACACATGGAAAGTCAGAAAATAGAAGTCTGAGGATCTGGAAGACATCAGAGCTGGAGTCCCAGGCTGTCAGGATCACATCTCCAGCTTCTTGTTGATGTGCCTGTGTGTTAGTGACCTCCCTGGCTCCATCCCAGTGAGCTGCTGTGTCCAGATACTGACTCCAGTCCCAAGGCACTGAGCATTAGAATAGATGGTGCTAATTAGCCCAGACCTTACTGGTGGCTGATTTATTCATGCCAGAGAGACATTTGCCTTAAGGTCCTACTAAGAGAGGATTTATCTGAGTAGTGGAGCAACCCCAAACACATCCTTCAGTCTCAAAACTCTTGGACCCCATGAGGTACATGGCTGAATGCAAGGATACTGAACTTTGTGTTTGTCCTTATGCTATCAATGGCTCTAGAAAGCTGCATTTCCCATGCACAGTTCATGTCAAGGCATCCATTACTTGGAAAATGCAATGTTTTCTTTGGGGGAAAAGACAAAACAACTGAGTGATTTTTGGGCTACTGGATTTCCAGATGCATGAGCTGTCTTGTGCTCCTTGTTGCAGAAATATTCCATTTCAGTGATGGGTCAGAACCCTCCCCTTCTACAGCAGAAGATCTCCCTGTGGGCTCAGGCAGCACTTACACAGCTCCCATGGTGCTGGGACACTGCTGGGGCCCTTGGGACATGTCTCACTCACAGATCAGATGTGCTTAGGGTCTGGTGGCAGTGAGGCCTCAGCACCACTCTGTAAAAACACAGATTGAACTTCCACTGCATGACTGTGAAGCAGGTGCCAACATTATGGATTTTATCCTTAAGTTTGGCAGGCCTGCACTTTTTGGGATGCACATTTGAAAGAAAAGATGAAACAGGTAGGGGCAGGGAGGCCCTGTAAAGGTCAGAACAGCCTGAAGCAGCAGTGTAAAATTCTCAGCATTTGCCTTTCCCCCTTCCTACTTTTTTTCCTCCTGGCATGTTACTAACTGAATATGTGAATTAACAGCTCAAAACAGATTATGGACACAGTGCCCAGGCCCCAGCAGGATTCACTTATTTCCTTATATTTTTTCTTTTACAGCACTTTCTGATTTAAAACCTGGAATAAACACCAGGAAAGTCAAGTTTATCTCCCACCCACAAATATCAGCAGAGTGAACATTATAACAGATGATTTGAAAAGAAGAAGCAAGTGGGAAATAATAGGAAAGGCCACTGATATTTGACAAGCCAAAATAAAGCATGAAGAACTGTGCACTGGGAAGGTTTTAGGACTAGGTCCATGCCTGCTTGCCACCCATGACAACAAAGGGCTGGAGTTTTTATCCTGGAAAGTATTATTTTATCCTGGAAAGTATTATTCATGTCCTAATAACCAGATATAATAAGCATCACTCACACACAAGCACACATAAATGGATATCATTAGACCTACCTATTGTGGAGACAACTGTGCCTGCAAAGAAGAAGGAGTTGCTGAAATCCCAGTTGCTCTCTTCAAACTGTGACTCATTTCCAACAGGGTATACTCCATTTTGAATGGCTTCAATCAGGTTCTGGGAGAGAGAAAGCAAAGTTTGGTATCATCAATGACTGCTTTTCTCAGGAGCTTGCTGCAAAAATATTACAGGTTTATCCAACTGCTGCTCCTCTCCTGTGAGTACCACTCACCTCACTTCAGAGATTGTATTGACACTATTCACACCTTCACCTCCAAGGCTGGGAAGCCATTATCCAGTGGGTTTGGGTGTTCAACTTCTGCCATGTTTGTGCTGACTGCTCTAGTGGGTGTTTGGAGAGAAATTGTTTCTTTCAGTGTGACCAAGGACCTTGTCTCTTTCAGGCCAAGCAATTAGGAAAATCACGATCCTGTGAGTGACTGGGATGTGGCAGAGCACTGGTTTAAGAGATGGGGGTGGCTGATTGTTGGATTTGGACTTGCAGCTGAGATGGCAGTGGTGGATCCAAGATCTGATCACCCAACTGATCAGAGGGCTCAGATCCTTCCAAGTGGTGCATCAGTGAGCTGTGCCAGGGTACACATAAGATTTCAGGATACACTGAGCATTTCATTTCAAGTCTGTATTTGGTTAGTGTCACAGAATTAAATTCAGAGAAAGTCCATTGATTTTCAAAGCCTGACACACACATTCTTCTCCAAACTCTGTGCATGAATACTCATAGATAAATTTACACATTTGCACACATGTTTGCAAAGTTGCCTTTGAGAGGAGGTTAGAGGAACATCTATCAGAGATGGTTTGGATTGAGTTGAGACTGCCCTGCCACACAAGGCTTGACTAAATATTTCTTCCACACCTCTCCAGCGCTATATTTATCACTTTATGCATTTTCAGATTCTTCCTTGGTTTTAATTCTAAGTGCCGTTATTTTTTTAACTTTCTCTCTCTCTTTTTTTTTTTTTTTTTTAAGTTAAAAGGAAATTTTAAAATCAAAAAGAAAAGTATCCAGCTGTCCCTGTCTTTAGCAAACAGAGAACAGTGGACTGGACATCTGGAAGGCAGGCTGGTTTGTACAGAAACAACTGAGATAAAATCCAGGACAGAGCCCTGCCAGAAGCAGGACACGTGCTGGAATAAACTGCACCAGCAAAATCTTCCTCCCTGCTTCTCCCTTCACTATGTTTTTTGCTGGTGTCTCAGAAAATTGAGGCTAACAAAAATAATTTCCATAGCCCTTGCATAAAGATTTCTTTGTCTTAAAAGCTCTTTTTTTTTTTTTTTTTTACCTTCTTCCCTATCCATAAAAAAAACAAGGTGAAGAGGATGCATGCATGGGTGAAACAGGGGCTGAGTTGCTGGTTATGCTATTACAAACACCAGTTTTTCCCCACATTTCTTTATTCTGTGAAGTGGCCCATTTCTATGTGGAAATGCTTCCAGCAAGGCTTTAACTCCTCATTTTCTCTTGCATTATGGCAGACAGAACTCTAAAATACCCAGGTTGAAGAGACAGCCATAATTATCTTCATCTTCCTGTGCCATGAACAGAAATATTTTCCTCTGGCCAGGCTATCTGTTTCTCTTCTGCAGCATCCTCCAAAACTAAACTCTGATCATGCCATCCTCCTCAAAAATTAAACTCTGATCATGCCACTGTCCTTGTAGCTAGTTGGAGGTGGGGTTTTTTTTTTTTTTTTTCCCATCCAGACCTTTCCTTATTGTTTCTGTATTGCACTATCTGTGATGCTGTTCCAAGTGACAGGCACACCTATTCATTTCAGACAGCCTCATTTTTCTTGCCATGCCACCCACTGAGTAAGAGCACAGCCCCACAAAAAGCAGAATCAACAGGAGGCAAGACCCCCAAAAACCCAGGATATTGTGGGATGGGGATATTTAATAGCTAGCACACACAAGGTTTTGTCCAGCTACACGAGATGTATTTACCATCGGATTGAGCTGCCTGCTCACACCAGAGGGGTTTTCTGGAAGCATCCAAATGACCCCAATCAGAAGGAAAGCAGTGAGAGTTACCTGTGCAGCGAGGATGAGTAGGAAACAACATTTGATGGAGAAACAGGAGGGAGAAAGGCCTTCCACTCACCTTCATGAACTGCTCCATCTCTGCCACCGTGAGCTGCGTGAAGTTCTGCAGAAAAGCCTCCTTCATCTGGGCAGCTGCCATTTTCTCCTGCTTCTCAGCAGTCCTCTCCAGGGCCTGGAACACGGCAGCACCCACCAGCAGGTAGACAAAGTAGCCAGCCACCAGCAGAGCTGTCTGCAGCCTGCCACTGCACATGGCCTTCAGGGCGACTCTGCAGGGCATGGGGAGCGAGAGGAGGGGACTGTAAATCCCTCACACTCCTGGGAAGCCTCCCCCGGGCAGGAAGAGCCCTCCCAGCTCTGGTTTCCGCTGGGATCCCGCACTGGCAGGGACACTGTGCTGCCAGATGCATTCATTGGGAAGCTGGAAGCAGGGGGGAACCACAATAAACCCAACCCCCCCCCAAGAAAAAACTTTCCATTCTCTGAGTTGCACGCTGTTTAGGGATTTCCTCTTGTCTGTGAAACTCTCCCTTGCTGAGTTCTCAGGAAAAGTGGGTCAGGATTGGAGCAGCTGGCAGGTGGCCATCTCCTGCTCAGAAGGCTCTGGGGACAGGTGAGGATAGTCTGGAAGGGGTTCACAGAGGAGTTTGCTTGGAAAACCATTGTTTGTCCTGCTGTGTCCAAGAACAGGACTCCAGGGCAAGCCTCTGATCCCAGGAGCTCCATCGTGCCCTGTGTTCAGGGGCAGCCTGAGGGAAATGCAGCTGGACCGATCTTTTGGGCTTCACTTGTCTGCTTGCAGCACAAAGCAGGGTCATGAAGCCCTGCAGAGCCTCAACAGCTCAGAGCAAAACCTTGCACACACAGGCAAATGGCTGTGGTTGCATATGTGCCAAATCCAAACAGGTTCTTCTGCCAGCAATTCCTCTGCAGTGTATCCAAGGGAATACATCACACTGGTACTGGTGCACAGTTAGATGGATGAAAAAGTGGCTATGCCATCAGATCCATGGAGTCATAAAATCATAGAATTGTTTAGGTTGGAAAAGACCTCTAAGGTCATCAGACATGGTGCTCAGGGACACAGGTTAGTGCTGGGCTTGGCAGTGCTGGGTTAATGGTTGGACTCGATGACCTTAAGGGTCTTTTCCAACCAAAGTGCCTTTGATTTTTTTCTACCTACAGCAATGCAGCCTCTGCTGATTTCAGAAGAATGGTTCTCATGCATTGAGAAGCCATTTATATAATTGTCAGAGCTTGTTCTCATTAGCTTCAAGAAGAATTTGAGTGCCACTGAGAAGAATTTCTGAGAGAGGGAAGCCCTTGAATGAAGATGTTGATTTTGGAATGGACAGCAGACAGGTCTGAGCTTGGCTGCACCATGGACATTAATTGTTAACATTCATTAATTTTCTTGACTTTATATTTCCCAGGATTTTCATTTGCTTTGTGCACAATTTCTTTTTCATTTCAGCAGATGCCCTACTTTAATAATGAGAACACACTGAAGAAAATCACCCTTTGAAAAAGCATTTAAAATGTACCACCTATTCTGCTCTTCAAGTCTTTGTGGTTTTATTGAGTTTGAAAACATCAAGAAAAGGCAGAGACTCTGGAATTAGCTTTGCAGAACTGGTGTAAACAAGAAGCAGCACGTGGCTTCACTCTGTTAACTGCAGGTTGTCCTTTCACATATAAATCTGTTTGACCTTAGAGGAAAACAGGAAGACTATGAATGAAGGTAAGCAGCTTCTGAAACCCTTACATGTTTGAAGATCTTCCTTAGGGTTACTGGAAAAGGGTTTGTTGAAACAGGATGTGCCGTGTTTCCTTTAACTTCTTTTGAAGCTACACGTCAAAGGTGTGCTTCTTCCTCAGATTTAAATTATTGCTCTAAAATAAGGACAATTCTTTTGTGTCTCTCAGTCTCCCAGCCCCGTGAGAGAAGATAAAGCCCTTTACATGTACAAAAGCAACACGTGTTCATCATTCTCAACAGACGTGAAGATAATACAACTGGATTATTTCCTCAGTTCTTCTGAGGGGAAAATGCATGACAAAAACATGAAACTCATGGAAGATCACGAGAATTTCAATATTGATGACAGCTGCAGTGGTTTGATTATGTGGGTAAGATGCCAAGAAACTTCATCTTTCTTATACTGTCTCATCCAGCCTGTATGTGTGTATATATATATATATATATATATACTAAGTTGGGTTTCTCTCTAAGCCCCTCTCCAAAGGGGCTTTTTGTGTTTGCATCTCCAGAAACCTTTGATTGCAAGGAAGTTTGGTGACTTTGTTTTTTCTCTAGCTCTGGAACAGGGAATACACATCAACCTTTCTCAGTCTGTTTCTTCATACAAAGAATCTTTAATAGCCTGCCTGTGTATCTTTAATTACCACTACAGATTATTTGAATGTGAGAGGAATGTCCCATCACACACCATCTTGTTCATACTTGGGTTGACACCTCCACAGGGAACAAGGGGGAAAACACAGTTCACTGCTAGGATGTTTGCAGATAAGTTGCTTTGAGGAAGAAAGGAAGGGGGAATTCACTCAGTGGAATGCTTTATTGAAGCCATTCCTTGTAAAGGTAAGAGTATTTTCCATTAACATTGACTGTTCTCCTCTCCTTGTTTTGCCTAGATTAAAAACTGCAAAACATGCTCTCGGTGGAGGCTGCTAGAGCTGTACTGCTTGTGATAGCTCCTGAGTGTCAGGGGCTTGAGACAAAGAACCACCACTGACTCAGCTTACCCACAGGGGTCTGGGTACTGGGTTAGCTTGACTCCATTCACCCCAGTCAGGAAAACCAAACACTTCCCAAGTGCTGGGAGCTGCTGTAGGTACAACACTCTCATCCAAAGGTTGATGCTGGCATCTCACAACTGCTTCATAACCACACTGATAACCTGTCTAGATAGCTGGGAAGGTAAATGGGAACACTGTACCTGGTGAACTAGCCACCATTACCTTTGTCCATTGGGAGATCATGAATACATCCCACCTAGGTGCAAGTTATCATAGAAGTCATAGAATTGTTTGGGTTGGAAAGGACCTTAAAAATCATCTACTTCCAACCCCCCTGCTGTGGGCAAGGAAGACACCCACTATATCAGTAAGGGCCATGCTCAGGGCCTCATCCAACCTGGCCTTGAACACTGCCAGGGAAGTTAACAGAACTCTTTTTGTAAATAAAAACAAATTTCTGCTGGCAGCATCTCTTCTCTCAAGTCCCAACCCCTTATGGTGCCATAAGTTCTGACAGACCTATTCAATGGCATTTGTTTCTCAAGAGGGAGCTGAAGAAATGGAAGTGAGGCCTCATCTCTGTAGCTTTCAGATGTGGGAAACCAACAGATACAGCCACCAAGAACTTCTCCACAACCCATAAATTGACAGGACTTCTGCTGGTGCAGTTCCCTCAGGACTGCCCCACTGCCACCCAACCTGTGGCTTGTAGTTACAGCAACGAGATCCACTGGCCTGTCTGAGGCTGTGGTGGGTTGGGGTGCAGTTCCCTGGCAAGGGGTGGTGGCTATCATGGCACTGCCAACCTTGTGCTCAGGTGCTGTGAGGGCTGGCAGCTCCCTCAGGGCCCTGGAGCTGGGAGCTGAGTGTGCGAACACAATCATCTCTCTGTCCCACTGCTCCCGGCCAGGGAGCAGGGCAGACCTGGAGGTTCTCAGCAGGTTCAGCCAGCCCTGCTGAGTGTTCATAGAGCAAGTTCATGGTGATGAGATAGGACGAGTTCAAGTCACAGAATCACAGAATCACAGAATGATGAGGTTGGAAGAGACCTGTAAGATCATCGAGCCCAACCTATGCCCTAACACCTCAACCAGACTATAGCACCAAGTGCCATGTCCAGTCTTTTTTTAAACACATCCAGAGATGGTGATTCTACCACCTCCCTGGGAAGAGCATTCCAGTACTTTATTATTCTTTTGGTGAAAATTTTCTTCCTAATATCCAACCTATACCTTCCCAGTCAGACAAAATCTTTCTTTTCTGTCAGAAAAAAGTCAGGAAATCCTCCTGCAGCTCAGCCAAGCAGGGCTGTGGGGACCAGGCCAGGCAGAGTCTCATGCTGGGCTTGGCTTTTTAGGACCCATGGCTGGACTGGGCAAGCTGGAATGGGAAACCAGCAATGCCACTGCAACACAGACTGACAGCCCTGGTTTGGGCTGGAGGTGAATCCTGGGCCACAGAGGATGCAAAGGAAGCTTGGGTGGGCTGGTCATAGCCTTGGCAGACAGGGAAGCAGTGTATCTGGTAAGGCAGTTAATTAATTGGAGGCAGTGTGTCTGGTAAGGCAGTTAATTAATACTTTTTGTTCCTGAGCTAGGAGAGATCCGTGATGCAGTTAAGGAACCAGGGAAGGAGGAGCCATACTGATTTTTTCCACCTGCATTATTTACCCAGTCCACTGCAGGGAAACCCAGGCAGTGACATCCAGTGGTAACAGAGGGCAGGGAACATTTCCTGCCTGTAACATGATGTGCTGGGACAGGACTTTCTTACGCTGAGTCCACTGTCCTCAGTGTGTCCTTTCCTCCTCCACACCCCAGTCATGCCACAGTTTAGCCATTTTCTTTTTCTACATATGGCATCTTGCTGCAGCATTATGTATTCTATGTCCTTAAGCAGATTAAAGCCTAAAACAAATTCCAGTTTAATGGAAAATATTATCAGTCGCCATGGGAATTACTTACCATGTGATTGTGGTTGTACTTCCTGTTGTGCTTAGGGCTAAAACCATTAAATGATCAGTATTTTTTACACTTTCTTACAGTTCCCCTATAAATATCTATTCCTCATAATGGGTCAGAATATCCAGTCTTCAAACGTGGGTCATTTTGGTTTTTATGCTGTGATCTTATGCCAGATTATCAAATACTTAGGCTAAAGCTGGATTCCACAGAGATCCTCCTACTTCCTGGTTTGTTATTTCAGGTCTGCAAAGCCAAATTCCTGCAGATAGCTATCAGCTGTCAAGGAAATGGGCTAATATTCATAAGTGAAGAAAATCCTGAAGCTGGTCACTTGCCTTTGGTAGCTGGCTAAGACCTCTGGTGCTCAGGAGGTAAGGGATGCTGTGTCAGGCAACCCCTATGGAGAACTACCCAAGTGCTGTGTGAGCCCTGGCTCACAGCATTGGACACAGTGATCAGCTGGGCCCAGAAGAAGAGAGAAGTGTGGCAAAGATATGTTAAGAAAATTGGTTTTATTTTTCATTATCCCACTCTGATTCGATTGGTACCACATTAAATTTGCTTCCCCCAGATGAGCCTGAGCAATCTCTCTGTTCTTGTATCAGCCCACAAGTTTTTGGTCCTTATTGTCTCTCTCTGTCCAGCCAAGGTGAACTGAGCACAAGCAGTGAGTACTGGTGCCTACATTCCCCACCAAAGTGAGGCACAGTCAATCAACAGAGAAAGCATTTGCTCAAGATGCCATTTATTGGCATCTTTGCACAGGGTGAAACATCCAGAGGCGCTGGACTCTCTCACAAAGAGAAGAGCATTCAGTGTCCATGAGATAACAGGAGTCTCTAGTTCCAGGTTCCTTGCCACGGCCTCTTCATCTTTTGATCTGACTCCCAGAGTGAGCTTTTGCTGTTGGAGAGCAGTGCAGCAAAAATTACAGACGGTGACAAAGAAGTGTCTTCTCCATGTCCTGTGTGCTCAGAAACGTGGCACCTCCTCCCCAGGGAGTCAAGGAGGGGTGGACACACTCCTCCTAAACAATAGAGACGGTACAGAGGTCCTTTAGTGGTACCACGCACTTAAACCCACCACAGTCAGATCTTCCACTCCACTGTGAATTGTGTCAGCATGAGAGCTGCTCAAGCTGCAGCTATAACCCTCTAGAAGGTTCTCACAGAAGCCACACCTCTCGTTCTTCCACAACTTAACTTGCAAATTGACGTGCACTTTGTGTGTATCCAGCATTTGATTACTTCAGGCTACACTGAGTGCCTGAGTGGGGGTGGGGACGAAAGGCAGGGCTGGCTTGGCTGGGTTGTGACATGCTGTGACACGTGTGACATCACGGGGGACGTGTCACAAAGGGGCAGCTGTAAAAGGCCCCAGCAGGTAACGCTGGCCCTGCATTGCTTTGGCAAGCGGTGAGTGCACACGTGGTGGGGAGGCGGGGCTGGGAACAAGGGCTGGGGCAGAAACGCTGCCCCTGGGGCTGGGTTCTTGCTCTGCGTGCGGGGACAGCCCCTCATGGGAGAGCCTTGGGCAGGCCACAGGGCTGCTGCTGCTGCTGCTGGGGAGCAGAACAGCCCTTGCTGCCTGCCAGCTGTGTGGGGCCCTGTCCTTCCAGCCCTCAGATCTCTGTTATTCCCATCCCTGCTGCCCTCATTGTCATCTCCCTCCCTACTGACCCCATTCACACCTGCTCTTCATCCTCCTGCAGACCATGGACGCCATAACATTCTTTTTCATGCTCCTGGAAAGCCTCATCCAGTACGTGCAGCCTGTGGGTGATGTTTTGGATGAGGAGAACCATCTGCGCATGGAACTGCGTGGAAAGCGTTTGGAGAGGAAGAGAATTCGGCTGGAGCAGCAGGTGGAGCAGCTCACCCTGAAACAGAGTGGAGGGGTCTGGGGAGACCTGCTCTGCTTTGCTTTGCAGCGCTGGCAGACCTGGGTTCTTGCTGGGCTCCTCATCCTTCTCTTGGGACTGTATTTTTCCTGGAAAAAAAGGAGTGATGAGGCAGAGAACAGCAACGAGGGAGACCAAGACCATTTTTCTGACAATGATCTGAAATGCCATCTAGACGAACACATCCAGTGGCCTGTACAGGACTTGCAGAGAGGCTGTGAGCGGACAAAAGACCTGATGGATAATTACACAGTTTATTTTGGACACGTCTTGTCAAACAGTTTCTACCCAGTCCTGCACCAAGCCATCGGGGTGGGCAGTGCCTTTGAAGGCTGGAGTCCCCGTGAGCAGGATGTGGTGTACCGCGTGCTCATCCCCATGGCTCCTCCCCGAGGCCACAGCTTCCACCTGGAGCTGGACAGTGCAGGGCAGAGGCCCGTGAGGAACTTCCGTGTGCGTGTGCAGCTGGAGTGCACCTGCACCAGGGAGCAGCAGGCTGAGAACATGCTGTGCTTCCTGCACCACCCGAGGAGGAGCTGAGGAGGAATCAGGGTCCCAGCCTCCTGCACACCCTGTGCACTGGCTCCTACCTCGACGTGCAGAAAACTGCCCGCTGGTTCTATCAGCTGGTGAGAGCAATCTGGCCAGCTTTGCCTCAGTCACACAACTGGCACTTAGTGCTGCTGCCCTCCACACGCTCCTGCCAATTCAAGGTGACCAACGGCAGGGAAAGCTTCAGGATTGAGATGCTCTTTGGGGTGCGCAGAGGTGACTCTGACATCTTTGTCAGCAGCCAGCCAGGATATGCTGGAACCCCAAGCACTATGTGGCCGGAGACCTATGATGTGGCAGAGATGAAGTTCTTCAAGCACATTGCCAGGCAGGCTCCCCCTGACAGCTTGCACCTGAGATGCCTGCAGCTCTTCACACGTCTTCAGCTGGGTATAGGCTTTTCCACCTACACCATGAAGACCATTGTCATGCACCTCCTGAACACCGTTCCCGTGTCACAATGGCGAAGGAGGTATTTTTTGCGGCGCCTGGGAGATATCAATGTGAACCTGCGCCACTGCCTGGAGGAGAAATGCCTTAAGCACTTTATCATAGGCAACAAGAGATTGCCTCAGGAGATCAGCTTGCCTCTGGACATCGCATCAGCTGAGCCACCCAATCTCTTCCATCATCTTGCATGGTGTCCAGTTGCCCACTCCCAGGCGATGAGTGAGTACCAGGATCTTCAGCGTCGGCTCGCAAGTGTGCTGCTCAATGGCTGCTGAAAGAGGTGCTCATTAACAGAGCATTTGTGGGCCTCACAGGCAGTAGCAGAAAACCAGCTCACAGTGCCAAGAGAAAGAGAAGAGAATGTGGGATACAGAGAGGGAAGGTAAAATGCCGTGCAGCAGCCCTCTGCCATCAGCAGAGCTGTGTCATCTCGACAGTCTCCCACAGCATCCACAGTGATGACTACCATGTGGAGGCCCAGAGAAGCTGACTTCCATTGCAGGGTAGACTGTGGTGATGCACTCCCCCTGTCCCTGGCTGCACTACAGTCTGAGAAACACTCATTAGGCCTTGGCCTTGACAAACTCCATTTGTACTTAGCCCTGTTTGAATCTATCAGAAGCATTATTTGTTCCCAGGATCTAACAGGTGTCTAATTAGCACAATTTTTTTTAAGGAACAGTCTCGGAAACTTATTTTTCTTTCCTGACTTTTTCTGACTGCGAACCCAAGTGGAATAATATTTTTGTTGACAAACTTTCAAATAAAGTTACAGAGAAAAAAGACCTGAATGATGGAAAATTACCATGACTAAAGCCCACTCTGTTGCGAGTGTAAAGCAGTCCAAAGTGAGACCTTTTGAGCTCTTGGTTCCCAGAACATAAGGGACCAATCTGTGTGTCTCTAACACTGATAACTGGATGGCAGTGGAGCCAACCCAGGACTGTTGCTAATAGCCAAGGACTGCTGGTATTAACATGTTGTGAGAAAGACCAGTATTCGTCTGGAAAAGGGGAACAAGGAAGAAATAGGGCAGCACTTTTCTGTGAGAAAGAGCCACAGTACAGCCTAAGTACAATAAGGCCAAGAAGAGGGCATGGACTATAGGGTAGGATTAAGGCCCCCAAAAGCCATCAAAGCCATCTGACCCATGTCCAGGAAGGCCTGAAAGAAAGGACTGTACATGCTAATTAATTGACATAGCAAGTGGGAAACCTGTCTTTAGGGCAGAGAAACCTGTCAATAAAAAGGTAACCCCCAAGCCTGGGAAGTGCCCTCAGGACCCAGGACATCTCACAGACCAGACTGGCAGAGCTGGATTGATGCTGAACCCAGGATTATCCCCTGGATCAGCACTGCAGCCAAGATTGACATTCCATTAACAGGATCAACTCTGTAACCAGTCTCTTTTCTTTGTCTTTTTCTTTCTCTCTTTCGTTAATTCATCTCTCTCTCTTTAATTCCTCTCTTCCCTTTAGCACTACCCTTTTATCCAAAGGCCATTGCCATGTGCTTGTATAATAGGAAGGAGACTAACATATCGATTTCCAAGCCCAGTGTGTAGTTAGTTAATAAAATTTTCTGATTGTTTGTGGACCCCCTGACTTTTGTTGTTCCTTTCAATCACAAGCATTTACAAATCTTCAGTGCTTCCTTCCCCTTAAGGATGGGTCATCACACTACAGAGGCTACAAAGATGACTTTCATCCCCCTTTCCTCTCATACTGCCACAGCCAGGGTGAGCATTTTAGATGGATCCAGAAATTTTTGCTGGCAGCTCCAGCTGGTCAGGGACCATGCAAGAGGCACTGCTAATATTCCTCCTTGTGGAGGAGGAGAAGCTACCCACCCTTAGACACTCCCTGGGGAAAAGCTGACACAGATCTGAGAATGCAGGACATGGAGAAGGCACTGCTCAATTAGCAGGGGGAATTGCTGCCACACCTTTACTCTAGAGTAAAACAATACTCATGGAGTCAAACCTGATGTAGCTGAAGAGATCCTGGCCAGGGGCCTTGTGAGAGAGAGAGTGCCATTACAGCTTGGACACTGACTGCCATCCCTTTTCTGAGAGAATCCATTCCCTCTGTGAGCTTCACCCTGTCTCTAATGGATCACTGAGCCAGGATGATGACACTGGTGGATGATGCTATAAGGAAGGAAAGGAAATCTCTTGATCAGTCACACAAAGTCATATTCATGGTGCACCTCAGCTTCTTAGCTGCAAACAGAGACATCATAGAGAAGAGCTGAACATGCCCAAAACATTCCTGAAGTCCACATTGAAAATAGCTTTTTGACATGGGTACTGTGGGAGCCAACTAGGAAAAGTGCCCTTCTAGACTTATTGTTTGTCCATAGAAATGCTCTTGTGGATGAAGTGGTGATTAGTGTTGTCTTGGCCACAGTAATCAAGAAACGCTTGAGTAAAAAATCTTAGGCATTATGGAAAAAACTGGTCCATGGAGCTACTCCCAAGGGTTGTGGGAGAGCAAGCTCAAGGAACTAATTAATAAGGGCTCGGGCCCCATAAAATGTGGTTTCAAGGGTATTGATATCCACAAATGCTAGTCCTTTTTGTTAGAAATGTTTCTGTAAGAGCACAAGTCTGATGAAGAGGGGCTGAGGGAGGTGGGGTGCAGAAGCTGGTGGGCCAACAAGGAAAGAATCCACTGTGCTCCCCTGGAGGGAAAACCCCTCAAGCCATAACCACCTGCTAGGGTGAGGAAAAAGGCTTCTCCCAGCATGCCTGGTTGAGACATGCAGATCCAATGTATCCCATTGGCCCTTCCCCTCGCTCCACCCCTGTTCCCTCATCCCATTGGCCCTAGTGTTCTGTCCCACCTCTCAAGATCCCTGTGAAAATCCCTGCCTTCCCTGCTTTCCCCACCTGAGTGGCTCTTGGAGTGTTTCAGGGAAGGAGCTCAATAAAGGCTCTCCTTGTAACTCCACACAAAGACTTCATCTCTTCTTCTGCCTCACTCAGATCATAAAAGAGCTGAAATCACCCGGTGTGAGCACAGATGGCGAGGTGTCTTTTTTAAGAGTCTTCTTTGGGAAGGTCACAGCACGCTGAGCACCGCCTGCTGCAATACTGGGGGTGTTTAGCAGAGAGGAAAAGTGCCTCAAAGGGGGCCTTATGGTTCTCTCCAGCTCCCTGAAGGGGAGCCAGGTGAGGGTTGATTTATTCTCCCAGGTGTGGCAGGGCATCTCATTCTTCTCAAGAGCTGATCTGTGGTTTGTTGACTGCGCTGGTAATTCAAACAGGACCAACAGTGTTGCAGTGAGTTCTTGTGGCTCCGTGGGGCTAACAGTGGGCTGGCATCTCCCACCTGCCAATAAACATCTTACTGTTGAAGTGAGATCTGGAAAGAGAAGCTGGATTTCTGACTGACAGATACCTCACTTTATAACTATAAAAGCCATACCCAACTTTCATGAAGCAGAAATTTTCTATACTTTTCTCTGGAAATGTGTGGTGTTTCTCTTGTGGACAAGGACGCTTGTGTTGCAATTACTGCCATGGAGGTTAAGTGAAAGAAATATGCAATATTATCATCACTGTGGTGTGTAACATTTGACTCCTGATCAATGCTGTTCTTTGACAAACTTTAATATAGATACCTTCATGCTGTACAGTGTTATGCTGTAATCTGCTTTTAGTTCCTTTTAGTTTTATATTGAGTAGTAAGTAACTCTGACTGCAATAGTTTATCTAGTATCTCCTGTCTGTTTAATAAATAATTCATTTTATAAATAGATTTGATCTTTAGAATTTGCGGGCCAGAGAGATTTCTTAAATATGAGCTGTTGACAAAATTTTAGGCTAAGGAGGGGCTTGTCTGAAGATTCCACTTGTCCAGTGACACAAGGAAACAAGCAATAAGACCAGGGAAAATGACCTCAAGTTGCATCACATGTAGATATTTAGATTGGATCTTAGAAAAAATGCTTTCATGAAAATTAATATCAAGCGTGGAAACAGGCTGCCTAGGGAAATAGCTGTCACCCCCCTTGGAGGGATTGAAAAGCCATGGAATATTTGGGGCCTCGATTTATTAATGGAGTAGGAGTGTTGAGTTTGCATTTGCACTTTGTGATCTTCGGGGACTTTGCAACCTCGCTGACTCTGAGATATAAGTGTAGCTCAACCAGTGAGGAGTCAAAGCTTAGACTCAATGATCCTCAAGGGTGCCTTCCAACAGGGATATCTGAGATTGCCAGTGAAGGGCAGATGAAAATAAATCCAAAAGAAAGCACAATTGGAATTCTTTGCAGAAGCTTCACTCAAGGGCAGCCCTAGGTAGTGCACCAGGGCCCCTCTAAGTGTCTGAGCAAGGGTGGGGATATAGGGTGGGGTTGGCTGGGTTGTGACATGCTGTGGTGTGACATCACGGGGGACGTGTCACAAAGGGGGCAGCTGTAAAAGGCCCCAGCAGGTAACGCTGGCCCTGCATTGCTTTGGCAAGCGGTGAGTGCACACGTGGCGGGGAGGCGGGGCTGGGAACAAGGGCTGGGGCAGAAACGCTGCCCCTGGGGCTGGGTTCTCCCTCTGCGTGCGGGGACAGCTCCTCATGGGAGAGCCTTGGGCAGGCCACAGGGCTGCTGCTGCTGCCGCCTGCCAGCTGTGTGGGGCCCTGTCCTTCCAGCCCTCAGATCCCTGAGGATTCCCATCCCTGCTTCACCCACTGCTAGCTGCCTCCCTCACAGCACCACTCAAGACTTTCTCTCTATCCTCCTGCAGACTATGAATTCCATAGTGTTCCTTTTTTTGCTCTTGCAAAGCCTCACCCAGTACCCACAGCCCGTGGGTGATGTTTGGGATGAGGAGACATCTCTGCACATGAAGGTGCAAGCAGAGCAGAAGGAACTGGAAAGGTTTTGGATGGAGTGGGAGATGGAGCAGTTGGCCCTGGAGCAAAGTGGAGTGGGGAAGTACTTGCAGCTCTTAGCTGTTGCTCTGCTTCTGGTCCTTCTCTTGGTCATATGGTTTATAGGATGCAAAAGGAGCATGAGGAGAGAGGAGGAGCCTGAAGAAGAAAGTGTGAATGCAAATGAAGATGATGGTGGAAATGAAGTAGATGATCGTGTTCAAGAGAACATAGGAAGGATGTTAGTGGAGCGCATCCAGTGGCCTGTACAGGACCTACAGGCAGGCTGTGAGTGGACAATGAACCTGATGGATAATTACACAGTTTATTTTGGACACGTCTTGTCAAACAGTTTCTACCCAGTCCTGCACCGAGCCATCGGGGTGGGCAGTGCCTTTGAAGGCTGGAGTCCCCGTGAGCAGGATGTGGTGTACCGCGTGCTCATCCCCATGGCTCCTCCCCGAGGCCACAGCTTCCACCTGGAGCTGGACAGTGCAGGGCAGAGGCCCGTGAGGAACTTCCGTGTGCGTGTGCAGCTGGAGTGCACCTGCACCAGGGAGCAGCAGGCTGAGAACATGCTGTGCTTCCTGCACCACCCCGAGGAGGAGCTGAGGAGGAATCAGGGTCCCAGCCTCCTGCACACCCTGTGCACTGGCTCCTACCTCGACGTGCAGAAAACTGCTCGATGGTTCTACCAACTGGTGAGAGCAATCTGGCCAGCTTTGCCTCAGTCACACAACTGGCACTTAGTGCTGCTGCCCTCCACACGCTCCTGCCAATTCAAGGTGACCAACGGCAGGGAAAGCTTCAGGATTGAGATGCTCTTTGGGGTGCGCAGAGGTGACTCTGACATCTTTGTCAGCAGCGAGCCAGGATATGCTGGAACTCCAAGCACTCTGTGGCCGGAGACCTATGATGTGGCAGAGATGAAGTTCTTCAAGCACATTGCCAGGCAGGCTCCCCCTGACAGCTTGCACCTGAGATGCCTGCAGCTCTTCACACGTCTTCAGCTGGGTATAGGCTTTTCCACCTACACCATGAAGACCATTGTCATGCACCTCCTGAACACCGTTCCCGTGTCACGATGGTGCAGGAGACATTTCCTGAGGCGACTGATGGACATCAGCGAGAGACTGCTCTTATCCCTGGAAGTGAAATGCCTCAACCACTTCATTGTGGGTAACCAGAGGCTTCCTGAGGAGATCAGTTTGCCCCTTGATGTTCAAACAGCTGAGCCACCCAACCTTTTCCATCGCTTGGTGATGGATCCAGTTGCCCTCTCCCAGGGGATAGGGCAGTACTTGGATCTGCAACGTCGGCTTGTAGCAATCCTTAAACCTGACGATTGAAAGAGATTCTCCTGCACAGAGCTGTGCTTGTGCTGTTCACAGCCGGCAGCAGAGGATCACCTCCTAGTAAAAATTTTCTGATTTAAGAAGAACATTTGTACAAAGCTCTGGCGAAGGTTCCACAGCCTCTCCTGCCGCATCAGCAGGTGGAGGGCCATGGGAGGGTGTTTTCTACTCCTTGTATCATTTAATTTTCCTGAAGAAGTCAACCAGATCCACATAAAGCCCTGCAAGAATTTCCCCCATCCTAAGATTGCAGATGAAGCGAGCATGTGCTGCACATGAAGGGCCAAAGTCACCAAACCCCACCTGCAAGATGCACTTGTTCCCTGCCTTTGAGAGGGGCCAAAAATTGGAGTAAGAAAGAAAAGGGAATGTGGGATTGCAAAAGAAAAAAAGAACAGGGCAAAAAGGACTGTCCTGGTTTAGGACAAATTAGGGGAAATCTCCAAAAGGGAGTCCCCTAAAAAACAAACCTCCAACCACCCCTCCCCCAATACCGGGTTCGGGAAGGAATTCCTCGGAGGAGCACAGTGGAAAACAAAACCTATTTATTGACAAATGACAAAGAACACTCCCCAACACAAGAAAAGAAAAGAAAACCAGGCAGTGCTGTGGAGGGCGCTGAGCTTCTCTCGCAGACTCTGGGGGTCCTGGATGTCCCAGGTCAGGTCCGGAGCCGGTCCAGTATCTTCGGGGGGGGGAAAGAGGGAACGAAAGAAAAGGGAAAGGAAAAAAACCAAACAGCACAGAAAGCAGAAAAAAAGCAGCAAAAAAAGCAGCTATCGGCTAAGAGCTGAGGCAGGAGCGAGCAAGCAAGCAAGCAGCAGCAAGCCAAGCCAAGCAGCAAAAGCCAAAAGCCAAGGTGCCCCAGTCACACTCACCCCTCCCTCCCCGTCCCGCCGCAGCAAAATAAGGGGTGCAGCCGCCAGACACAACACACGATATTGGGATAAAGGCTGTCAACCCACGACAAGGACCAAGAGGAAAAATTAGCACTGCTTGCCTGGGATGAGTCAATGGATGGAGTCTCTCCTTGGCCCTGGAAGGAAAACCTTTATGGAACCATTGGACCAACTCTGTTGGAGATCACATGAAATTTTGTATATATAAGAATCTAGATTTTTATTTCATAGATATTTATGTCATGTGTACAAATTATATACTCATAAGTTTATAAATTATCATATATGACAGTAAAACAATATTATCATAGAAATAATATCAAAAATACAAACCATGTAAATATTATATCATGGTAAGAAAGAATTCTACAGAGTGGAATATGTGATGGTGCTAGAGTAATAACTGTAGAGCACATTTTAGTGTCACTATCTGTTCTGAAATATATTAATACTGTTAGTGCATTATGTCTAGAAGGTTTCTCATAAAATAGGTCAAATTATTACATATAAAAATATATATTCTGTATATAGTAGATACATTATTATTATAGCTATATAATATATATTATTTGCCATATATAAATGATATATAACATATAGGATACAATTTTAATGTACAAGCAAAGCCTTATCTAGTGTCGCTATCTGCCATATCCCATAATAATGCTCTATAGATAGTGCATTTCTCAGAGGAAAGCTGGAAACCGCTTTGGAATGGGTTCAATAAAATGCAATTTTGAAGAATCTGGAGTGTGCAAGACTTTATTGATCTCAGCCAGGCCCATAGTAGTGGGAAATGCCACACACTGTGAATCTGGGATCTTGAACAGGCTCCTTGAACTCAACCAATCTCTCAGGGCTAGAACGGCTCTAAACAGAAATGAAGTCAAGCCAACCCAGCTCCTCAGATCACAGAATCCCAGAATGGCTTGGCTTAGAAATGGTCTTGTTCCAGCCCTGCTGCCAAGGGCAGGGACACCTTCTGCTAGGCCAGGTTTTGCCCCAGGGCCCATCCAAACTGGGCTGGAACACGGCCAGGGATGGGGCAGCCACAGCTCCAGTGGGCAGCGTGGGCCAGGCCTCAGCAGCCTCCGAGGCCAGAATTCCCTGCCCATCTCCAGCCTGAGGCTGCCCTGTGTCACTGGGAAGCCACTGGCCCTGGCGCTGTCCCTGCAGGCCCTTGCCAACAGCCCCTGTGCAGTCTCTGCTGGCTCCCAGGCAGGGACGGAAAGGCCACAGGAAGGTGCCCCTGGAGAAGGCCTTGGAGAGCGCTGGGGCCAGCAGTGCCACCATGAGGGCAGCAAGCGGGGCCTGGGCTGTCCGTGCGTGCGGGAGGGCACAGCGCGGGCGCTGAGGCCCTGCCAGCTGGAGCTGGGAGCTCTGCAGGGCGGCCGGCAGAGAGCCCTGGGCTCCCGCAGCTCTGCAGCCCTCACGGCTGAGGCAGCTGCCCGGGCACAGCCGGCTGGGGACCCGCGGCCGGCCTGGGGCCGCCCACAGGCGGAGCTGGCTTTGGGGCCAGCCCAGGCCGCAGCAGGGAGCAGCCCATGGGGCTGTGCCCGGCCAGGGAACGGCTCTGCCCGGGGACAGGGAGCAGGCCAGCAGGCCAGCAGGGCCGGCAGTGCCGGGCACAGACACAGGGCCACAGATGGCTGCAGCCACAGGCAGGATCACACAGGAGCCTTCTCACTCTCTGCAGCTCCCACACAGCAGGGTGGGGCTGGTGCAGGTCAGCCTCTGCTCCCAGGACCCAAGGGAGAGGACAAGAGGAAATGGCCTCACATTCAGCCATGGGAGGTTTAGATTGGGTATTAGGGAAAAATTTGACCTCTGAAAGTGTTGTCATGCACTGGCACCGGCTGCCCGTGGAATTGCTGCACTTGTCATGGCTTGAGCCGCTTCGGCAATGTGTGGCGGTGGCACATGGGGACATGGTTGCGAGTTGAACTTGTCCGTGTTAGGTTTGTGCCCTCTGACTTGATAGCAGGACCTATGTGGAGTGGGACACAGCAGAGCTGCTGGCAGCTGTGAGCTGACTCATTCCATACAGATGAGCCTTCCACCATGGCTAGCACCAGTGCTGGCAGCCCAGCCACTGGCAACAGGCCATCTTATCCTGCTGCAGAAGACTTGAAGGTTCAAGCTGTGGCAGAGGAGGGAGGTGGCTGGCTCTCCCAGCTCCTGAGCTCAGGGGGAGAGGAGAGAAAACCTGTTACCCATCAGTGCCTTGAACTGAAACACCATAACAGTGGAAAGAGATGTGCAAAGGCACAATTTTGAGTTCCATGTAGGCAGCACTGAGAGTGGACCACTCAAATCCAGGTGTACAGTATGCCAAATGGCACACGTTTTCCTGTGGGGGAAAAAGCTCTAAATGAAACACAACAAAGACCCCAAACCCCAACAGTTATGTTTGAATTTTCTGTGATTGATGGCTTAGAGAAACAGCTGTGCAGTGCTGATTGTGTCTTCTCTGCACACTCATCATCTATGCTCGTCTCAGGGCTCTCCAAAGCCAGCTGATCATTTCTTCCTGCTCCAGCCTGTGCTCAGCCCAAGCAGCCCTGGGGTGCCCAGGGCCGTTAGCAGGAGAGCTGGTGAAAGCCACTGCCAGCCACACAGCCTTCCCCTCCAAGGCTCCAGAGACACAAGGGCACAAAGCTGTAGCCTAAGCTGGATTGCACTTTCATCTTGGTTGGGCTCGTCTGTCCTCAGGCATCCCTCAGGCCAGGCTGTGTAAATCTGAGCTGCTTTCACAGGGTAATCAGGGTTTGCCCAAACTGGGGCCTTGCTGAAGGCAAAGGCCACGCAAGGGCTCTCCCTTGTGCTGCCCATGCCATGGAAGGCCCCAGAGCAAGAGGGCGTTTCTTGGCTGCTGAGATTCCCTCTTGACACTCTGGCCTTGCAGGTCAGCAACATCCACACGGACATGCGGGGACATTCCAGCACTGACTTTCACTCCACACCTTCCAAATTTCTCCAATGAAAATTGTGATTTTTCCTTCTGTTTGGAAGGCAATGGATCCCCTTGGCTGATGTTTTTGGCACAAAGGTTCTCCTCCCATGGAAAGCCATCCGGGCAAGCTGAAACTCTTCTCCCAAGCAGAACCCATTTCGTCCCACTGGATCACAGGAAGTGCAGTGCAAAAGCACCACCTTTCTCTGCTCTGCCAGGAGCTGGCTTCACAGCTCAAATGCTTGACACGATGCAGGTGGCCCCAGAAGGGAGGCTCTAGCTTAGTGGGGGTCATTATATCAGCCCAGGGAACAAACAACATGAGCAGAGGAAAATGACCTCACGTTGCGCCAGGGGAGGTTTGGATTGAATCTCTAGGAAATATTCCCTCAACCAAAAGGATGTCAAGCTTGGGAACAGGCTGCCTCAGGAAATGGATCTGAGTGACCACCCTCAGAGAGGCATAAAATTCTTGTGCAGGGGCATTTGGGGACCTGGCTGATTGGAGCAGTAGGCAGTGTTAAGTTTGCAGTTGCGCTGTGTGATCTTCAGGGACTTTTTCAACCACACTGATGCCAAGATTTACATGTAGCTCAACCAGTGAGGAGCAATTGCTTAGACTCAATGATCGTCAAGGGTGCCTTCCAACAGGGATATCTATGAGATAGGCAATGAAGGGCAGATGAATATAATTGCAAAAGAGAAAATAATGGGAGACCTTTGGAAAAGTTTCAATCAGTGGCAGCCCTAGGTAGTGCACCAGGGCCCCTCTGAGTGCCTGAGCCAGGAGTTGGCTAAGGGGATATAGGGTGGGGATGGCTGGGTTGTGACATGCTGTGACACGTGTGACATCACGGGGGACGTGTCACAAAGGGGGCAGCTGTAAAAGGCCCCAGCAGGTAACGCTGGACCTGCATTTCTTTGGCAAGCGGTGAGTGCACACGTGGTGGGGAGGCGGGGCTGGGAACAAGGGCTGGGGCAGAAATGCTGCCCCTGGGGCTGGGTTCTCCCTCTGCGTGCGGGGACAGCCCCTCATGGGAGAGCCTTGGGCAGGCCACAGGGCTGCTGCTGCTGCTACTGCTGTGGCAGTGAGACAGGCCTGGCTGCCTGCATGCTGTCTGTGGCCCTGTGCTTCCTGCGCCCAGATCCCTGAGGATCCTGTTCTCCATCCAGCAACCTGCAGTTCCCTACCTCCCCGCCCCACTCATGGCCTTCTCTCCCTCCTCCTGCAGACCATGGGTCCCGTGGTACTCCTTTTTGTACTTTTGAAAAGCCTCACCCAGTACCCACAGCCCGCGGCTGAGGGATTGGATGAGGAAACACGTGTACGCATGGAAGCACGTGCAAAACAGCTGGAATTGGAGAGGCTTCAGCTGGAGCAGGAGGTGGAGCGGCATAGCCAGAAGGAGGTGCAGCTCTTGCAGCTCTTAGCTGTTGCTGTGGTCCTGGTCTACATCTTGATCCTGTGTTTCATTGGGTGGAAAAGCAGGCTGAGGAGAGAGGAGGATGAAGAAGAAAACCGTGGTGCAAATGAAGAGGAAGTGGGCAATGTTGCTGCAAATGAAGAAGACGATGTTGGAAATGAAGCTGTCAATGAGGCTGAAATTGCAGCAAACAACAACGATGTTGCAATTGCAGTCCAAGCAGAAGACGATTTTGACGATCGTGTTGGACGAGTTATAATGCAGCGCATCCAGTGGCCTGTACAGGACCTGGGGAGAGGCTGTGAGTGGACAATGAACCTGATGGACAATTACAGCCTTTACTTTAGCCACGTCTTGTCAAACAGTTTCTACCCAGTCCTGCAACGAGCCATTGGGGTGGGCAGTGCCTTTGAAGGCTGGAGTCCCCGTGAGCAGGATGTGGTGTACCGCGTGCTCATCCCCATGGCTCCTCCCCGAGGCCACAGCTTCCACCTGGAGCTGGACAGTGCAGGGCAGAGGCCCGTGAGGAACTTGCGTGTGCGCGTGCAGCTGCAGTGCACCTGCACCAGGGAGCAGCAGGCTGAGAACATGCTGTGCTTCCTGCACCACCCCGAGGAGGAGCTGAGGAGGAATCAGGGTCCCAGCCTCCTGCACACCCTGTGCACCGGCTCCTACCTCGATGTGCAGAAAACTGCTCGCTGGTTCTACCAGCTGGTGAGAGCAATCTGGCCAGCTTTGCCTCAGTCACACAACTGGCACTTAGTGCTGCTGCCCTCCACACGCTCCTGCCAATTCAAGGTGACCAACGGCAGGGAAAGCTTCAGGATTGAGATGTTCTTTGGGGTGCGCAGAGGTGACTCTGACATCTTTGCCAGCAGCCAGACCAGAGAGGCCTACACCGCAAGCACAATCTGGCCTGAGTCTTACGCTGTGGCAGAGGCTCAGTTCTTCAAGCACATTGCCAGGCAGGCCCCTCCTGACAGCTTGCACCTGAAATGCCTGCAGTTCTTCACCCGACTTGCGCTGGGCTTCAGCTTTTCCACCTACACCATGAAGACCATTGTCATGCACGTGCTCAATGTCACACCCGTCTCATCGTGGCGCAGGAGAGATCTCCTGGAACGGCTGCAGGATATCATCGACAGCCTGCGCTTCTGTGTGCGATCAAAACGCCTCAACCACTTCATTCTGGGGAACCAGAGGCTCCCTCAGCACATCCATTTACCTCCCGATGTTCAAATGTGTGAGCCATACAATCTCCTCCTTCGCCTGGAGCAGCAGCCAGATGCCCACGCCCAGGCCATATATGAGTACCAGGTTCTGAAAAAGTGGTACAACAGAATCATTCTCGCTGAAGACTGACCAATGAAGGGGAGGAGTCATGGCTATGAGCACAGAGCTGTGTTTGTACTGTTCACAGCTGGCAGCAGAGAACCACCTTGCAGTCAAATTTGGTGCTTAAAGGTGAAGAGGATGCTTGCAAAGGCTCTGGTGACTGTCCCACTGCCTCTCCTGCCGCCTCAGCAGGTAGAGAGCCACGGGAGGTTTTATTCTACCTCCTTGTATCATTTCATTTTCCAAAAAAGGCACCCAGACTGCATTCAGCCCTTCATACGTGTGAACTCTCCCACGCCTGAAAAAGCACATGAAGAGAACATATGCCGCACATGCAGGGCCAAATTCTCCAAAGTCCATCTGTGACATGCAGTTGTTTCTGGCCTTTTAAAAGTGGTGAAATGTCAAGCATGGAAGAAGTTTGAATGTGGGACAGAGAAAGAGAAAAAAAACTGGACAAAAAGACCAAGAAAAAAAAATGGGTGCTGCTCGCCCAGGATCAGTCAATGGATGGAGTCTCTCCTTGTTCCTGGAAGGGACATCTTGATGTCAGCATTGGAACTACGGTGTTGGAGCTGACCTGAAATTTTGTATATAGAGGAATCTAGGTTTTTATTTCATAGATATATATATTGTGTAGTTGTATTATAGACTAGATAAGTTATAAATCATATATACTAGTAAATTACCATAAAACAAATAGTTCATAAAATATACAAAATATGTAGTTATGATATCATGACAAATAGTAATTTTAAAGAGTTGAATATGTAATTACATGTAAATACTAAGAGTTGAGTGCATATTTAGTTTAACTATCTGTTGTGACTCATATTGTTGCTCTTAGTATTTTTATGTCTGGAAGGTGTTCCATAAAATAGATATATTTATAACATATAGGTGTCATATGATACATACACGCTGTATGTATTATATTTGAATATACCTCTACAATATATATTATACACCACATGCCTGTAATATATAATATTATTGATATAATTTTTATATACATATAAAGCTATATCTAGTGTCGCTATCTGTTGCAACCGATATTCATCCCCGATAGTTAGCACATTTAAGAGTAGTGAGCTGGAAAATGCCTTTTTCTTGTTTCAATAAAATGCAATTTTGCAGAATCTGGAGTGTGCAAGACTTTATTGATCTCAGCCAGGTCCATAGTAGTGGGAAATGCCACACACTGTGAATCTGGGATCTTGAACAGACTCCTTGAACTCAACCAATCTGAGAGTGCTGAATTGGCTCTAAACAGAAATTAAGCCCAGCTGCCCCCACTCCACTGATCACAGAATCCCAGAATGGCTTTGCTTGTAAAGGTCCTTAGAAATGGTCTTGTTCCAGCCCTGCTGCCAAGGGCAGGGACACCATCCGCTAGGCCAGGTTGCCCCAAGGCCCATCCAAGCTGGGCTGAAACACGGCCAGGGATGGGGCAGCCACAGCTCCAGTGGGCAGCGTGGGCCAGGCCTCAGCAGCCTCCGAGGCCCATGTTCCCTGCCCATCTCCAGCCCGAGGTTGCCCTGTGTCACTGGGAAGCCACTGGCCCTGGCGCTGTCCCTGCAGGCCCTTGCCAACAGCCCCTGTGCAGTCTCTGCTGGCTCCCAGGCAGGGACGGAAAGGCCACAGGAAGGTGCCCCTGGAGAAGGCCTTGGAGAGCGCTGGGGCCAGCAGTGCCACCATGAGGGCAGCAAGCGGGGCCTGGGCTGTCCGTGCGTGCGGGAGGGCACAGCGCGGGCGCTGAGGCCCTGCCAGCTGGAGCTGGGAGCTCTGCAGGGCGGCCGGCAGAGAGCCCTGGGCTCCCGCAGCTCTGCAGCCCTCACGGCTGAGGCAGCTGCCCGGGCACAGCCGGCTGGGGACCCGCAGCCAGCCCGGGGCCGCCCACAGGCGGAGCCGGCTCTGGGGCCAGCCCAGGCCGCAGCAGGGAGCAGCGCATGGGGCTGTGCCCGGCCAGGGAACGGCTCTGCCCGGGGACAGGGAGCAGGCCAGCAGGGCCGGCAGTGCCGGGCACAGACACAGGGCCACAGATGGCTGCAGCCACAGGCAGGATCACACAGGAGCCTTCTCACTCTCTGCAGCTCCCACACAGCAGGGTGGGGAGGGTGCATATCAGCCTCTGCTCCCAGGAACCAAGGGAGAGGACAAAAGGAAATGGCCTCACGTTCAGCCATGGGAGGCTTAGACTAAGTCTTAGGGAAATATTTCTCCTCTGAAAGTGTTGTCATGCACTGGCACCGGCTGCCCATGGAATTGGTGCAATTGTCACAGCTTGGGCCACTTCGGCAATGTGTGGCGGTGGCACATGGGGACATGGTTGCGAGTTGAACTTGTCCGTGTTAGGTTTGTGCCCTCCGACTTGATAGCAGGACCAATGTGGAGTGGGACACAGCAGAGCTGCTGGCAGCTGTGAGCTGACTCATTCCATACAGATGAGCCTTCCACCATGGCCAGCACCAGTGCTGGCAGCCCAGCCACTGGCAACAGGCCATCTTATCCTGCTGCAGAAGACTTGAAGGCTCAAGCTGTGGCAGAGGAGGGAGGTGGCTGGCTCTCCCAGCTCCTGAGCTCAAAGGGAGAGGAGAGAAAACCTGTTAGCCATCAGTGCCTTGAACTGAAACATCATAACAGGGGAAAGAGATGTGCAAAGGCACAATTTTGAGTTCCATGTAGGCAGCACTGAGAGTGGACCACTCAAATCCAGGTGTACAGTATGCCAAATGGCACCCGTTTTCCTGTGGGGGAAAAAGCTCTAAATGAAACACAACAAAGACCCCAAACCCCAACAGTAATGTTTGAATTTTCTGTGATTGATGGCTTAGAGAAACAGCTGTGCAGTGCTGATTGTGTCTTCTCTGCACACTCATCATCTATGCTTGTCTCAGGGCTCTCCAAAGCCAGCTGATCATTTCTTCCTGCTCCAGCCTGTGCTCAGCCCAAGCAGCCCTGGGGTGCCCAGGGCCGTTAGCAGGAGAGCTGGTGAAAGCCACTGCCAGCCACACAGCCTTCCCCTCCAAGGCTCCAGAGACACAAGGGCACAAAGCTGTAGCCTAAGCTGGATTGCACTTGCACCTTGCTTGGGCTCGTCTGTCCTCAGGCATCCCTCGGGCCGGGCAGTATAAATCTGAGCTGCTTTCACAGGGAATTCAGGCTTTGCCCAAACTGGGGCCTTGCTGAAGGCAAAGGCCACGCAAGGGCTCTCCCTTGTGCTGCCCGTGCCATGGAAGGCCCCAGAGCAAGAGGGCGTTTCTTGGCTGCTGAGATTCCCTCTTGACACTCTGGCCTTGCAGGTCAGCAACATCCACACGGACATGCGGGGACATTCCAGCACTGACTTTCACTCAAAACTTGTGAATTCTCTCCAATGAAAATTCTGATTTTTCCTTCTATTTGGAAGACAATGGATCCCCTTGGCTGATGTTTTTGCCACAAAGGTTCTCCTCCCATGGAAAGCCATCTGGGCAAGCTGAAACTCTTCTCCCAAGCAGAACCCATTTCGTCCCACTGGATCACAGGAAGTGCAGTGCAAAAGCACCACCTTTCTCTGCTCTGCCAGGAGCTGGCTTCACAGCTCAAATGCCTGACACGATGCAGGTGGCCCCAGAAGGGAGGCTCTAGCTTAGTGGGGGTCATTATATCAGCCCAGGGAACAAACATGAGCAGAGGAAAATGACCTCAAGTTGTGCCAGGGGAGGTTTGGATTGAATCTCTAGGAAATATTCCCTCAACCAAAAGGATGTCAAGCTTGGGAACAGGCTGCCTCAGGAAATGGATCTGAGTGACCACCCTCAGAGAGGTATAAAATTCTTGTGCAGTGGCATTTGGGGACCTGGCTGATTGGAGCAGTAGGCAGTGTTAAGTTTGCAGTTGCGCTCTGTGATCTTCAGGGACTTTTTCAACTGTGCTGATGCCAAGATTTACATGTAGCTCAACCAGTGAGGAGCAAATGCTTAGACTCAATGATCCTCAAGGGTGCCTTCCAACAGGGATATCTATGAGATTGGCAATGAAGGGCAGATGAAAATAATTGCAAAAGAGAAAACAACGGGAGACCTTTGGAAAAGTTTCAATCAGTGGCAGCCCTAGGTAGTGCACCAGGCCCCCTCTGCGTGCCTAAGCCAGGAGTTGGCTAAGGGGAAATTGGGTGGGCTTGGCTGGGTTGTGACATGCTGTGACACGTGTGACATCACGGGAGACGTGTCACATCACAAAGGGGGCAGCTGTAAAAGGCCCCAGCAGGTAACGCTGGCCCTGCATTGCTTTGGCAAGCGGTGAGTACACACGTGGTGGGGAGGCGGGGCTGGGAACAAGGGCTGGGGCAGAAACGCTGCCCCTGGGGCTGGGTTCTTGCTCTGCGTGCGGGGACAGCCCCTCATGGGAGAGCCTTGGGCAGGCCACAGGGCTGCTGCTGCTGCTGCTGGGGAGCAGAACAGCCCTTGCTGCCTGCCAGCTGTGTGGGGCCCTGTCCTTCCAGCCCTCAGATCTCTGTTATTCCCATCCCTGCTGCCCTCATTGTCATCTCCCTCCCTACTGACCCCATTCACACCTGCTCTTCATCCTCCTGCAGACCATGGACGCCATAACATTCTTTTTCATGCTCCTGGAAAGCCTCATCCAGTACGTGCAGCCTGTGGGTGATGTTTTGGATGAGGAGAACCATCTGCACATGGAACTGCGTGGAAAGCGTTTGGAGAGGAAGAGAATTCGGCTGGAGCAGCAGGTGGAGCAGCTCACCCTGAAACAGAGTGGAGGGGTCTGGGGAGACCTGCTCTGCTTTGCTTTGCAGCGCTGGCAGACCTGGGTTCTTGCTGGGCTCCTCATCCTTCTCTTGGGACTGTATTTTTCCTGGAAAAAAAGGAGTGATGAGGCAGAGAACAGCAACGAGGGAGACCAAGACCATTTTTCTGACAATGATCTGAAATGCCATCTAGACGAGCACATCCAGTGGCCTGTACAGGACCTGCAGAGAGGCTGTGAGCGGACAAAAGACCTGATGGATAATTACACAGTTTATTTTGGACACGTCTTGTCAAACAGTTTCTACCCAGTCCTGCACCGAGCCATCGGGGTGGGCAGTGCCTTTGAAGGCTGGAGTCCCCGTGAGCAGGATGTGGTGTACCGCGTGCTCATCCCCATGGCTCCTCCCCGAGGCCACAGCTTCCACCTGGAGCTGGACAGTGCAGGGCAGAGGCCCGTGAGGAACTTCCGTGTGCGTGTGCAGCTGGAGTGCACCTGCACCAGGGAGCAGCAGGCTGAGAACATGCTGTGCTTCCTGCACCACCCCGAGGAGGAGCTGAGGAGGAATCAGGGTCCCAGCCTCCTGCACACCCTGTGCACCGGCTCCTACCTCGACGTGCAGAAAACTGCCCGCTGGTTCTATCAGCTGGTGAGAGCAATCTGGCCAGCTTTGCCTCAGTCACACAACTGGCACTTAGTGCTGCTGCCCTCCACACGCTCCTGCCAATTCAAGGTGACCAATGGCAGGGAAAGCTTCAGGATTGAGATGCTCTTTGGGGTGCGCAGAGGTGACTCTGACATCTTTGTCAGCAGCCAGCCAGGATATGCTGGAACCCCAAGCACTATGTGGCCGGAGACCTATGATGTGGCAGAGATGAAGTTCTTCAAGCACATTGCCAGGCAGGCTCCCCCTGACAGCTTGCACCTGAGATGCCTGCAGCTCTTCACACGTCTTCAGCTGGGTATAGGCTTTTCCACCTACACCATGAAGACCATTGTCATGCACCTCCTGAACACCGTTCCCGTGTCACAATGGCGAAGGAGGTATTTTTGGGGCGCCTGGGAGATATCAATGTGAACCTGCGCCACTGCCTGGAGGAGAAATGCCTTAAGCACTTTATCATAGGCAACAAGAGATTGCCTCAGGAGATCAGCTTGCCTCTGGACATCGCATCAGCTGAGCCACCCAATCTCTTCCATCATCTTGCATGGTGTCCAGTTGCCCACTCCCAGGCGATGAGTGAGTACCAGGATCTTCAGCGTCGGCTCGCAAGTGTGCTGCTCAATGGCTGCTGAAAGAGGTGCTCATTAACAGAGCATTTGTGGGCCTCACAGGCAGTAGCAGAAAACCAGCTCACAGTGCCAAGAGAAAGAGAAGAGAATGTGGGATACAGAGAGGGAAGGTAAAATGCCGTGCAGCAGCCCTCTGCCATCAGCAGAGCTGTGTCATCCCGACAGTCTCCCACAGCATCCACAGTGATGACTACCATGTGGAGGCCCAGAGAAGCTGACTTCCATTGCAGGGTAGACTGTGGTGATGCACTCCCCCTGCCCCTGGCTGCACTACAGTCTGAGAAACACTCATTAGGCCTTGGCCTTGATAAAATCCATTTGTACATAGCCCCTTTTGAATGTATCAGAAGCATTATTTGTTTCCAACGCGTGTTAGTTGTCTAATCAGCACAATTTTTTTTAAGGAACAGTCTCGGAAACTTATTTTTCTTTCCTGACTTTTTCTGACTGCGAACCCAAGTGGAATAATATTTTTGTTGACAAACTTTCAAATAAAGTTACAGAGAAAAAAGACCTGAATGATGGAAAATTACCATGACTAAAGCCCACTCTGTTGCGAGTGTAAAGCAGTCCAAAGTGAGACCTTTTGAGCTCTTGGTTCCCAAAGCATAAGGGACCAATCTGTGTGTCTCTAACACTGATAACTGGATGGCAGTGGAGCCAACCCAGGACTGTTGCTAATAGCCAAGGACTGCTGGTATTAACATGTTGTGAGAAAGACCAGTATTCGTCTGGAAAAGGGGAACAAGGAAGAAATAGGGCAGCAGTTTTCTGTGAGAAAGAGCCACAGTACAGCCTAAGTACAATAAGGCCAAGAAGAGGGCATGGACGATAGAGTAGGATTAAGGCCCCCAAAAGCCATCAAAGCCATCTGACCCATGTCCAGGAAGGCTTGAAAGAAAGGATTGTCCATGCTAATTAATTGACATAGCAAGTGGGAAACCTGTCTTTAGGGCAGAGAAACCTGTCAATAAAAAGGTAACCCCCAAGCCTGGGAAGTGCCCTCAGAACCCAGGACATCTCATAGACCAGACTGGCACAGCTGGATTGATGCTGAACCCAGGATTATCCCCTGGATCAGCACTGCAGCCAAGATTGACATTCCATTAACTGGATCAACTCTGTAACCAGTCTCTTTTCTTCTTTGTCTTTTTCTTTCTCTCTTTCTTTAATTCATCTCTCCCTCTTTAATTCCTCTCTTCCCTTTAGCACTACCCTTTTATCCAAAAGCCATTGCCATGTGCTTGTATAATAGGAAGGGGACTAACATATCGATTTCCATGCCCAGTGTGTAGTTAGTTAATAAAATTTTCTGATTGTTTGTGGACCCCCTGACTTTTGTTGTTCCTTTCAATCACAAGCATTTACAAATCTTCAGTGCTTCCTTCCCCTTAAGGATGGGTCATCACACTACAGAGGCTACAAAGATGACTTTCATCCCCCTTTCCTCTCATACTGCCACAGCCAGGGTGAGCATTTTAGATGGATCCAGAAATTTTTGCTGGCAGCTCCAGCTGGTCAGGGACCATGCAGAGGCACTGCTAATTATTCCTCCTTGTGGAGGAGGAGAAGCTACCCACCCTTAGACACTCCCTGGGGAAAAGCTGACACAGATCTGAGAATGCAGGACATGGAGAAGGCACTGCTCAATCAGCAGGGGGAATTGCTGCCACACCTTTACTCTAGAGTAAAACAATACTCATGGAGTCAAACCTGATGTAGCTGAAGAGATCCTGGCCAGGGGCCTTGTGAGAGAGAGAGTGCCATTACAGCTTGGACACTGACTGCCATCCCTTTTCTGAGAGAATCCATTCCCTCTGTGAGCTTCACCCTGTCTCTAATGGATCACTGAGCCAGGATGATGACACTGGTGGATGATGCTATAAGGAAGGAAAGGAAATCTCTTGATCAGTCACACAAAGTCATATTCATGGTGCACCTCGGCTTCTTAGCTGCAAATAGAGACGTCATAGAGAAGAGCTGAACACGCCCAAAAAATTCCTGAAGTCCACATTGAAAATAGCTTTTTGACATGGGTACTGTGGGAGGCAATTAGGAAAAGTGCCCTTCTAGACTTGCTGTTTGTCCATAGAAATGCTCTTGTGGATGAAGTGGTGATTAGTGTTGTCTTGGCCACAGTAATCAAGAAACGCTTGAGTAAAAAATCTTAGGCATTATGGAAAAAACTGGTCCATGGAGCTACTCCCAAGGGTTGTGGGAGAGCAAGCTCAAGGAACTAATTAATAAGGGCTCGGGCCCCATAAAATGTGGTTTCAAGGGTATTGGTATCCACAAATGCTAGTCCTTTTTGTTAGAAATGTTTCTGTAAGAGCACAAGTCTGATGAAGAGGGGCTGAGGGAGGTGGGGTGCAGAAGCTGGTGGGCCAACAAGGAAAGAATCCACTGTGCTCCCCTGGAGGGAAAACCCCTCAAGCCATAACCACCTGCTAGGGTGAGGAAAAAGGCTTCTCCCAGCATGCCTGGTTGAGACATGCAGATCCAATGTATCCCATTGGCCCTTCCCCTCGCTCCACCCCTGTTCCCTCATCCCATTGGCCCTAGTGTTCTGTCCCACCTCTCAAGATCCCTGTGAAAATCCCTGCCTTCCCTGCTTTCCCCACCTGAGTGGCTCTTGGAGTGTTTCAGGGAAGGAGCTCAATAAAGGCTCTCCTTGTAACTCCACACAAAGACTTCATCTCTTCTTCTGCCTCACTCAGATCATAAAAGAGCTGAAATCACCCGGTGTGAGCACAGATGGCAGGTGTCTTTTTAAGAATTTTCTTTGGGAAGGTCACAGCACGCTGAGCACCGCCTGCTGCAGTCTACTCTGGGGTGTTCATCTAGAGAGGAAAAAGTGCCTCAAAGGGGCCTTATCATTTCTTCCAGCTCCCTGAAGGGGAGCCAGGTGAGGTTGATTTATTCTCCCAGGTGTGGCAGGGCATCTCATTCTTCTCAAGAGCTGATCTGTGGTTTGTTGACTGGCTGGTAATTCAAACAGGACCAACAGTGTTGCAGTGAGTTCTTGTGGCTCCGTGGGGCTAACAGTGGGCTGGCATCTCCCACCTGCCAATAAACATCTTACTGTTGAAGTGAGATCTGGAAAGAGAAGCTGGATTTCTGACTGACAGATACCTCACTTTATAACTATAAAAAGCCAGGGTTTTTCATGAAGCAGAAATTTTCTATACTTTTCTCTGGAAATGTGTGGTGTTTCTCTTGTGGACAAGGACGCTTGTGTTGCAATTACTGCCATGGAGGTTAAGTGAAAGAAATATGCAATATTATCATCACTGTGGTGTGTAACATTTGACTCCTGATCAATGCTGTTCTTTGACAAACTTTAATATAGATACCTTCATGCTGTACAGTGTTATGCTGTAATCTGATTTTTAGTTCCTTTTAGTTTTATATTGAGTTTTAAGTAACTCTGACTGCAATAGTTTATCTAGTATCTCCTGTCTGTTTAATAAATAATCACAGGAAGGCATTTTATAAATAGATTTGATCTTTAGAATTTGCTCTGCCAGAGAGATTTCTTAAATATGAGCTGTTGACAAAATTTTAGGCTAAGGAGGGGCTTGTCTGAAGATTCCACTTGTCCAGTGACACAAGGAAACAAACAATAAGACCAGGGAAAATGACCTCAAGTTGCATCACATGTAGATATTTAGATTGGATCTTAGAAAAAAATCCCTTTCATGAAAATTAATATCAAGCGTGGAAACAGGCTGCCTAGGGAAATGGATCTGTCACCCCCTTGGAGGGATAAAAAAGCCATGGAATATTTGGGGACCTCGATTTATTAATGGAGTAGGAGTGTTGAGTTTGCATTTGCACTTTGTGATCTTCGGGGACTTTGCAACCTCGCTGACTCTGAGATATAAGTGTAGCTCAACCAGTGAGGAGTCAAAGCTTAGACTCAATGATCCTCAAGGGTGCCTTCCAACAGGGATATCTGAGATTGCCAGTGAAGGGCAGATGAATATAAATGCAAAAGAAAAACAATTGGAGACCTTTGGAAAAGTTTCAATCAGTGGCAGCCCTAGGTAGTGCACCAGGGCCCCTCTAAGTGTCTGAGCAGGAGGGTAAGGGGGATATAGGGTGGGGTTGGCTGGGTTGTGACATGCTGTGACACGTGTGACATCACGGGGGACGTGTCACAAAGGGGGCAGCTGTAAAAGGCCCCAGCAGGTAACGCTGGCCCTGCATTGCTTTGGCAAGCGGTGAGTGCACACGTGGTGGGGAGGCGGGGCTGGGAACAAGGGCTGGGGCAGAAACGCTGCCCCTGGGGCTGGGTTCTCCCTCTGCGTGTGGGGACAGCCCCTCATGGGAGAGCCTTGGGCAGGCCACAGGGGCTGCTGCTGCTGCTGCTGTGGCAGTGAGACAGGCCTGGCTGTGTGGGTCCCTGTCCTTCCAGCCCTCAGATCCCTGAGGATTCCCATCCCTCCATTCACCAACCTGTTAGCTGCCTCCCTCACAGCACCACTCAAGACTTTCTCTCTATCCTCCTGCAGACCATGGAATTCCATAGTGTTCCTTTTTTTGTTTTGAAAAGCCTCACCCAGTACCCACAGCCCGTGGGTGATGTTTGGGATGAGGAGACATCTCTGCACATGAAGGTGCAAGCAGAGCAGAAGGAACTGGAAAGGTTTTGGATGGAGCAGGGAGATGGAGCAGTTGGCCCTGGAGCAAAGTGGAGTGGGGAAGTACTTGCAGCTCTTAGCTGTTGCTCTGGTCCTGGTCCTTCTCTTGGTCCTATGGTTTATAGGATGCAAAAGGAGGCAGGAGGGAGAGGAGAAAACCGTGGTGCAAATGAAAGGAAGTGTGAATGCAAATGAAGATGATGGTGGAAATGAAGTAGATGATCGTGTTCAAGAGAACATAGGAAGGATGTTAGTGGAGCGCATCCAGTGGCCTGTACAGGACCTACAGGCAGGCTGTGAGTGGACAATGAACCTGATGGATAATTACACAGTTTATTTTGGACACGTCTTGTCAAACAGTTTCTACCCAGTCCTGCACCGAGCCATCGGGGTGGGCAGTGCCTTTGAAGGCTGGAGTCCCCGTGAGCAGGATGTGGTGTACCGCGTGCTCATCCCCATGGCTCCTCCCCGAGGCCACAGCTTCCACCTGGAGCTGGACAGTGCAGGGCAGAGGCCCGTGAGGAACTTCCGTGTGCGTGTGCAGCTGGAGTGCACCTGCACCAGGGAGCAGCAGGCTGAGAACATGCTGTGCTTCCTGCACCACCCCGAGGAGGAGCTGAGGAGGAATCAGGGTCCCAGCCTCCTGCACACCCTGTGCACTGGCTCCTACCTCGACGTGCAGAAAACTGCTCGCTGGTTCTACCAACTGGTGAGAGCAATCTGGCCAGCTTTGCCTCAGTCACACAACTGGCACTTAGTGCTGCTGCCCTCCACACGCTCCTGCCAATTCAAGGTGACCAACGGCAGGGAAAGCTTCAGGATTGAGATGCTCTTTGGGGTGCGCAGAGGTGACTCTGACATCTTTGTCAGCAGCCAGCCAGGATATGCTGGAACCCCAAGCACCAATGTGGCCGGAGACCTATGATGTGGCAGAGGCTCAGTTCTTCAAGCACATTGCCAGGCAGGCCCCCCCTGACAGCTTGCACCTGAGATGCCTGCAGTTCTTCACCGTCTTCAGCTGGGTATAGGCTTTTCCACCTACACCATGAAGACCATTGTCATGCACCTCCTGAACACCGTTCCCGTGTCTCATGGTGCAGGAGACATTTCCTGAGGCGACTGATGGACATCATCGAGAGACTGCTCTTATCCCTGGAAGTGAAATGCCTCAACCACTTCATTCTGGGTAACCAGAGGCTTCCTGAGGAGATCAGTTTACCCCTTGATGTTCAAACAGCTGAGCCACCCAACCTTTTCCATCGCCTGGTGATGGATCCAGTTGCCCTCTCCCAGGGGATAGGGCAGTACTTGGATCTGCAACCGGCTTGTAGCAATCCTTAAACCTGACGATTGAACCAGATTCTCCTGCACAGAGCTGTGCTTGTGCTGTTCACAGCCGGCAGCAGAGGATCACCTCCTAGTAAAAATTTTCTGATTTAAGAAGAACATTTGTACAAAGCTCTGGGAGAAGGTTCACAGCCTCTCCTGCCGCATCAGCAGGTGGAGGGCCATGGGAGGGTGTTTTCTACTCCTTGTATCATTTAATTTTCCTGAAGAAGTCAACCAGATCCACATAAAGCCCTCAAAATTTCCCCATCCTAAGATTGCAGATGAGGTGAAGAGGATGCTGCACATGAAGGGCCAAAGTCACCAAACCCCACCTCAAGATGACTTGTTCCCTGCCTTTGAGAGGGGCCAAAAATTGCCGTAAGAAAGAAAGGAATGTGGGATTGCAAAAGAAAAAAAGAACAGGGCAAAAGGACTGTCCTGGTTTAGGACAAATTTCATTTTCCAAAAGGGAGTCCCCTAAAAAACAAACCTCCAACCACCCCTCCCCAATACCGGGTTGGGAAGGAATTCCTGAGGACACTGGAAAACAAAACCTATTTATTGACAAATGACAAAAACACTCCCCAACACAAGAAAAGAAAATAAACCAGGCAGTGCTGTGGAGGGCGCTGAAATTCTCCAAAGTCCATCCTGATGTCCCAGGTCAGGTCTGGAGCCTGTCCAGTATCTTTAAACGTGGGGAAAGGAAAAAAACCAAACAGCACAGAATGGAAAAAAAAGAAGTTTGAATGTAAGGGACAGGAGAAAAGCAAGCAAAAAACTGGACAAAAAGACCAAGCAAAAAAAAATGGGTGCTCACTCCCGCCGTCCCGGATCAAAACGGTCAATGGATGGACACAACACACGATATTGGGATAAAGGCTGTCCCACGAAGGACCAGAGGAAAAATTAGACTGCTTGCCTGGGATGAGTCAATGGATGGAGTCTCTCCTTGGCCCTGGAAGGAAAACCTTTATGGAATATTGGACCAACTCTGTTGGTTTCACATTTTTTGATATATATAAGAATGTAGATTTTTTTTCATAGAGATTTATGATATGTTATAAATTATATATACATAAGTTTATAAATTAAATATATGACAGTAAAACAAATAGTTCATAAAATAATATCAAAAATACAAACCATGTAAATATTATATCATGACAAAAAGAATTTTAAAGAGTTGAATATGTGATGGTGCATGTAAATAATAACTGTTGAGTGCACATTTTAGTTTCACTATCTGTTCTGAAATATATTAATACTGTTAGTGCATTTTTATGTCTAGAAGGTTTCCATAAAATAGATATATTTATAACATATAAAAATATATATTCTGTATATAGTAGATACATTTATTTATTATAGCTATATAATATATATTATACACCATATATAAATGATATATAACATATAGGATATAATTTTAATATACAAGCAAAGCCCTTATCTAGTGTCGCCATATCTGCCATATCCCATAATAATCCTCTATAGATAGCACATTTTCAGAGGAAAGCTGGAAACCGCCTTTGGAATGGGTTCAATAAAATGCAATTTTGAAGAATCTGGAGTGTGCAAGACTTTATTGATCTCAGCCAGGCCCATAGTAGTGGGAAATGACACACACTGTGAATCTGGGATCTTGAACAGACTCCTTGAACTCAACCAATCTGAGAGTGCTGAATAGGCTCTAAACAGAAATGAAGTCAAGCCAACCCAGCTCCTCAGATCACAGAATCCCAGAATGGCTTGGCTTAGAAATGGTCTTGTTCCAGCCCTGCTGCCAAGGGCAGGGACACCTTCTGCTAGGCCAGGTTTTGCCCCAGGGCCCATCCAAGCTGGGCTGAAACACGGCCAGGGATGGGGCAGCCACAGCTCCAGTGGGCAGCGTGGGCCAGGCCTCAGCAGCCTCCGAGGCCAGAATTCCCTGCCCATCTCCAGCCTGAGGCTGCCCTGTGTCACTGGGAAGCCACTGGCCCTGGCGCTGTCCCTGCAGGCCCTTGCCAACAGCCCCTGTGCAGTCTCTGCTGGCTCCCAGGCAGGGACGGAAAGGCCACAGGAAGGTGCCCCTGGAGAAGGCCTTGGAGAGCGCTGGGGCCAGCAGTGCCACCATGAGGGCAGCAAGCGGGGCCTGGGCTGTCCGTGCGTGCGGGAGGGCACAGCGCGGGCGCTGAGGCCCTGCCAGCTGGAGCTGGGAGCTCTGCAGGGCGGCCGGCAGAGAGCCCTGGGCTCCCGCAGCTCTGCAGCCCTCACGGCTGAGGCAGCTGCCCGGGCACAGCCGGCTGGGGACCCGCAGCCAGCCCGGGGCCGCCCACAGGCGGAGCCGGCTCTGGGGCCAGCCCAGGCCGCAGCAGGGAGCAGCCCATGGGGCTGTGCCCGGCCAGGGAACGGCTCTGCCCGGGGACAGGGAGCAGGGCAGCAGGCCAGCAGGGCCGGCAGTGCCGGGCACAGACACAGGGCCACAGATGGCTGCAGCCACAGGCAGGATCACACAGGAGCCTTCTCACTCTCTGCAGCTCCCACACAGCAGGGTGGGGAGGGTGCATATCAGCCTCTGCTCCCAGGAACCAAGGGAGAGGACAAAAGGAAATGGCCTCACATTCAGCCATGGGAGGTTTAGATTGGGTCTTAGGGAAAAATTTGACCTCTGAAAGTGTTGTCATGCACTGGCACCGGCTGCCCATGGAATTGCTGCACTTGTCATGGCTTGAGCCGCTTCGGCAATGTGTGGCGGTGGCACATGGGGACATGGTTGCGAGTTGAACTTGTCCGTGTTAGGTTTGTGCCCTCTGACTTGATAGCAGGACCAATGTGGAGTGGGACACAGCAGAGCTGCTGGCAGCTGTGAGCTGACTCATTCCATACAGATGAGCCTTCCACCATGGCCAGCACCAGTGCTGGCAGCCCAGCCACTGGCAACAGGCCATCTTATCCTGCTGCAGAAGACTTGAAGGTTCAAGCTGTGGCAGAGGAGGGAGGTGGCTGGCTCTCCCAGCTCCTGAGCTCAGGGGGAGAGGAGAGAAAACCTGTTAGCCATCAGTGCCTTGAACTGAAACACCATAACAGTGGAAAGAGATGTGCAAAGGCACAATTTTGAGTTCCATGTAGGCAGCACTGAGAGTGGACCACTCAAATCCAGGTGTACAGTATGCCAAATGGCACCCGTTTTCCTGTGGGGGAAAAAGCTCTAAATGAAACACAACAAAGACCCCAAACCCCAACAGTTATGTTTGAATTTTCTGTGATTGATGGCTTAGAGAAACAGCTGTGCAGTGCTGATTGTGTCTTGTGTTTCAATGCCTGACTATCCTTTCAGTGAAGAAATTTCACCTAATATCCAATCTAAACCTTCTGCTATACAACTGGAGGCCATTTTCTCTGTTACTTGTGATCTGGGAGAAGATACTCACCCCACCTGCCTCAACCCTCCTGTCAGGAAGTTGTGGAGAGTGAGAAGGTCCCCTCTGAGCTCCTTTCCTTCAGCTGAATCCCTCCAGCTCCCTCAGCTGCTCCTCATCAGACTTGTTCTCCACACCCTTCCCCAGCTCCATTGCCCTTCCCTGGACACTGTCCAGCCCCTTAATGTCTTTCTTGCAGTGAGAGGTTCAAAATTGAGCACAAGACTTGAGGGGTATTTTGGTACAGAGATTGTTTGCACGTGATTGTCCTTCCCTAGCCCACAAATCACTGTGTGGTGTTTGCATGTGCTGCTGCTCTGGAGCTGGGCTGAGCTAAGATGGTGGTGTCAGCCCAAAGAGAGATTAAATGATTGTGGAAGAATTTCTTTATCACCATCCTGTGTAAATAGAGATTAGAGACAGAACCTTTTCCTTACAGCTGTGCCTCTGCAAACAGGAGGGAATACAGGGCCAGGCAGTATTACAAAGACAGCATCAATGTGTTGTTGCAAATTCAAGAGGACGTGGACTCCTCATAGCATCCAGGTAAAGTGAGAGTGGCATTGTCACTCTGCCTGTAGTGCATTCCTCCACTGGCAGTGCCTTGGGGAGCAGCAAAGCACCAAGTTCACATTGCCAGGTTTGAGTTAGTCCCAGCTGAGCCTCAGTGACCTGCTCCCTGAAGGCAGATCACTGGTGTTTGTCCTCCAGGGAAGGGTCTCTGTAGGCAGTGGAGTTGCAGGATCCCTGAGGAGGCCCCTGTAACACTTCTATCCCTGGCAGGATCCCAGGCCAGGCTGGATGAGGTTCTGAGCCTCCTGGTGTAATGGAAGGTGTCACTGCTCATGGCAGGGGTCTTCAACAAAATGGTCTTGAATGGTCTTCCAACCCAAACAATTCTATGATTCTTTAACATACAGATGAGAGCAAGCAGGAGCTCAAGTTGGAAGTTCAGTATTTGAAGAGTTAGTTCTGATTGTTTTCTCAGATATATTGCTTTCCTTTGGGGTGGGTGGCTAAATCTGTGCACTGAGCACTAAATTCTGATTGGAAGAGGTGAGCCGTGTTTGATATAGGACAGTATATAATGTAGCTTTCCATGTTTCAATGGCTGCCTCCTTTTTTGCAAGCTGGCCTTGGAAAGTGTACAGAGCAAAGTAAAAATAAAGCAGTATTCATCACTGGTAATGAAAACTACTCCTACCCCAAAAGAGAGAGGAGTAACATTTTTTACAGTTTAAAGTGTGGGCATTTACCAGAGCAGGTCCTGCTGTGTGCTTGGATGGCACCCAGCCCATGTCTCATTGCTGTTTACTCTGTAAATATTGATTTCCCAATGGGAACAACTGTTGCACAGTACAGCCAGAGTTAAACAACAGCTCTGAAAAAAAGAAGCCAGCCACCCGCATGCCTCACTTCTGCAGCATTCCTGAGACAAGGCTGTATTTTTATCATCTGCAAAACCAGCTACATCTGCTGTGCTGAGCTATAACTGGAATCCCAACTCCCTCATTATGACCTCTGTCAGAGAAGTGAGCTAGCTTCTCTGGGGTATAATTTAAATTCTACCCAGTTCCATGGCTTTCCCGAGAAAAAGATAACACCCTGGTGCATGAAATCAGATGAGAGACTAGCACAGCCCAGCTGCTATAAGAGGACATGCTGCATGCACAACTTTATCTTTCCTAAAAGTCCTTCTAGGCCACAGGTGTCCATTGCTGCTATGGATGAACCTTATTGAAAACCACCTCCCACATTTTAGCCTTCTCCTGCACACAGCAGCTTTGAAGTATGGAGCTTTCTCCCTCCACCTGCCTTGGGTTTGCAGCTCTCTTGGGTGCTGAGCCAATACTGCCCCTTTGCAGCAGGGCAGCCACCCAGGCACAGTGGGATGTCCTGCAGCACTCCCAGCTGCCTGCAGGAATGCCTGCATTCCTGCCTGGCATCTGCTGCAGCTCTTGTGTTGCAGAGCTGTTCCCAGAACACCTCGCTGAATGCCCTGGCTGTCACAGTTATCTGAGGTTTTCTCAACTCGTCCGAAAGGCTTCAAAACCCCCAAGAGGAGGGCAAGGCTCCAAGTTGGACCTAAGCCCAAGTTCTCTGCATTGCTGAATGAGGGATGCCTCACTCCACAGGGGAAAACTGCAGTAACTCTCCAAGGGCCCCTTCTTACCACCCATCATGGGAGGTTGTTCCCCTGCCAAGGTGCCCCAAAATCAAATATTTAGATAAAATACTACTTTGGTGGCATTTTCTTTTTAGGAAGATCATTTCTGCACCCTCTGACTTCAAAGAAGAATTTCTGAAAACAGGAAGGTAATGCCAACACCATCTTTGCTTTGCTCTGACGAGGACTCCTAGAAGGAGAAATGGTTCTCATTTCTCATTTCTCTCAGTTTTGTTGCATCTGTTAACGGGATTCAATTAAGCTGCCAGAAATGATAAGCATTTAAAGGGACATCAGCCATCACTCCTCACTACCAGACAAAATCTTTGTCATGTCAGCGGTCATAAATCATTGTGATTGTACTTGGGAAGTGTTAGACACTGTAACTCATCACCAGGGCCTATTCAGCTTCCCTCAGGGCACTGTTTTACCTGGTCTGCCAAGGTAAATGCCTTGTGTTGTTGGTACACAAGAAAGGAGTAATTGGGTGGTGTAGAAATTATGTCTGTTTGCACAGAAAAAGAAATAAAAAGAGGTTAAAAAAAGGTTCCGTCTAAAAGAGATTTAAGATTGCAAGAGTTAGGTTGGTCAAAAATCAAATGTTCCATCCCTGGAAAAAAGTCAGGCTTTTTAAACACTTAGTTTGAGATCAAATCAGTTCATTAAAACCAGAAAATATTCCTATTTTTTCACAGAACAGTATTTGTTGCAAAGTTCTGGGACACTTAAGCCTTCCATCCCTGCTCAGTTTGCAGCACACAGATCACTGTGATGCTGGTGCCAAGGGGCTTTGGCCGCTGTTTTTCACCCAGGCTTAGGCAATATCTCTCATAATGCACCCACGACAGCATCATAAGTGATGCTAGATAAATACAGACCAAAGGGGCATCTCTCTGCACCCAGAGTGCCAGAAGATTTAAGAGCAGAGGTATTGGTGGATGGAGATGAATGGAGAGAAAAACACAAGAATACAGGAGTCTACTCCCCATGAGGGTACAGCCTCAAAGCCTTGGGTGCCAGTCCCAGCTTTGATCTCTGCAACCATCACCAGGCAGGACTCAGAGAGGGTGATGAGATATGAATGGGAAGAGTAAAAGGCAGCACAGGAGGAAACATGAAGGTGTTGGGATTGAAAGTGGAGCAAGATGGTTATGACTGACCAAATCCATGCTTGGCCAGGACAGCATCTACCAGGCCATGGAGAGGAAGCTGTGGAGAGGCAGAAGACAGCTACAGAAATATAAGATGTGTGGGTAAATTGGTGGGTTGGGAAACATCATCTCTCCATGCCACTTTTGAGACTTTGTGCTCATGATGAGGACAACTCAGGCTCAGATGTTGGCTTTGCTGCATGGATGAGTTGGCAAACAGATGCAAAGAGGAGGGCAAAGAGTGGCTTGGGCCAAGATGGGAAGCCTCACCAAGAGCTCTCTGGTGTGGCAAGCCTCAGGTTTCCTCAGCATCATCCTGGTGGGACTTGTCCACCACCTCTTGAATTTCCCAAATTACCAGGGACTTTTCAAACTTCTGTCAGGAGCGGCCAAGCTATGACCGACTCACAGGTGCTTTTTTTTCCCCCTTAGTCTCCTAAGGGGCTGGTTGCAAATTGCTTCCTGCAGTCAGGCTCCTTCCTTGCACACTGGCAGGCCAAAACAGCCCCCTGAGCTGATGGAGGCTCTGGAAAATGTTGTTTCACGCTTGGCTCTTTCAGCGCCCTGCACCAGGCGCAGGAGGCAGTTCAGTCCTTGTGCTTCATTTCAACACCACCAATATTGACCTTTTCTTTCCTTAATGAGAAGGGATTCAGGGAGGTAGGAGGGACAGGAGAGGAGGTTTGTTCTTTGCTCCTGCTTTGTGAGCCGAGCAGAGGAAAGAGACACTAAGGGTTTACTTGGCGGGCTTTTCACCTTGACATTGCTTGAAAATAGAAGTGCTGGGCAAGAGGGTTTTACTGCTTTCCACACTCTGGGAAGGGTTTTGCCACAAGGCAGAGGAGAGGCCACATTGCAAATCAGCTGCTTTTTGGGGTTTTTTCCTCCTCAGTCTGCAGATCCAATAATGAGTGCTCAGCAATGGCAGGTTCAGAGTCCACTGCTCAGGGATCAGGGTAGAAAGAATTTGGTCCCTGTGAACCGAAATGTCTGTCCCTACCTACACTGCCCATGTCCAAAGGTCTCAGTTGGGTCTTTCAGAAGGAGATGTTTTTCTAAATTCCTGTTTCTGGAGTCAGGAAATTGTGATAGAGGTTTTAATTTTTGGGCTTGTTTCTGCTGCTGCATGTGGGAAAAAAAAAAAACAACCACTTCATGTCCTGAAAGCACAAAATCTCAATAAAAAGAGACAACTTCTTCTACTTAAAAATAAACAAATACAAATCTCATTATTTTGGGAACCTTAATTTACAATTTATGAAGTCTGTCATTAACAGCACTGTACATCCATGAGACTTGAGCAGCAGTAAGTGATTTCCCTGGCTTCATTCAGTACCCAAAAAAGTAACAAGACCTCAAAATACATCAAATAACTATTTGGCCTCCTGTTTATATAAGTTCAGTCTAAGGTGGAATTCCCAGTGAGGATTTCTAAAGGAATTCCCACTGAGGCAGGTGGAAAAGCCAAAGCAGACATCCAGCCTTGAGCCAGTGATTTCCAATTTGTCTCACCACTCATGTGTGCCACAGGCAGTGCAGGATCAGGCTCCCAGCAGGTTCTGGTCCCTGCCCCGTGGCAGCCAGTGGCTCTGGTGCCATCCTTCCATCCTGCTCCTAATGGAGGTGATGGCTCAGGGTTAATTAAGGAGCACACCTTCCTCAGTGTGTGAGCAAGCTCCGTGTCATCTTTGCTTTACCATGGCTGGTGATGCATCAGCCTCCAGGCTCCACCAAAAATCTCAGTTCTCTTATTTTGTAAACAGAATACAAAAAATAATTTGCTTGGAAATCACCAACAGATTAACAACCTCCAGCTGTAACTTTGATGACTAACTCAGCCTGATCTAACTCAGCTGTGCCAAAGTTCTCATTTGTTTAATTTGACATTTTCCTACAGGTTCTCCACAAGGAGGATGGAGAAGAGATGGGTTTTTAGATGCAGCTGAGGTTTGAGGTTTATTTTGAAGCTGTGCACTCGATGGGGTTTAAAGATTGTGCAGATCATGTTAGGATAACCTGCTGCAGACCTGTCGGAAAGGAGAAGTAGAAAGAGCTGATCTAGAAATTGGAGAGACATTTTTGCAAAGCTGGAGGCCTGCTTCTGAAAAGCACTGAATTCAGTTCCACATTCACAAAAAGAAGTCTCCAAGTTAAACACTTTTAATATCTAAGCCAATTCCAGCCTGTTTTCAGCATGAAGGCATATATAAGCTGTTGTATCAGAAAAAAAAAGCAGGATAAAAAAGTGAAGTGCAGATCTGTATTTCTCATGGCCTTCAGATTCTTTGTTTCTCTTCCAGGCTGATTTACTGTGTTACTCTGGATTTATTCAAACTAAGAGGGTCAGCACTTCAAGAAGAACAGATAGATAAGCCAAATATGCCCCATCCAATACCATCCATTTTCAGCATTAATTCGGAGCAGCTTGCAGGTTGGGCATGGTGAGTAGATCCTGGATGAAGTTAAAAGCAGATAATTCTCTGTGTGAGCTCAGGGTACCTTTCACCTCTGCATCACAAAAGGGTGTAATATTCAGGAAAATATGCCCTCTGCCTTTCTTATGGCTGACTTAGTATCTAAGATCAAGTTGTAAAGATACTTTTTGACCATGCAGAGTGTGTCTCTTTGCAGGAAGGGAGAGAGGAGGCTGAGGAACAGCCCAGATCCATGAACAAAGGGAACAATAGGAACTATTCTGCAGGCAGAGGCTGCTGCATTCTTGAACACATTCACATGGATAAAGGAGATCAAATAAGAGCTTCCAAAGCTGCACGATGATAAGAGAAAAATATTACAGCGCTGTTCTGCAGGCTGGACTGTGCAGTGATTATACAGCAGTTTGTCCAACACAGCTCCCCTAGGGCCAAAATGCAATCAGTAACCCTTCCCTTAGAATCCTGGCTTCTCTGCAGAGCCATAAGAGCATCTGATAATTCCTGGCAGCCCCGGCCTTGTGCAAAGGCCTGGGTGAGTTGAATGTCCGGTTTGTGCGCTTTTCTCACACACAGCGGGGCTGACAGGGAGGCACAGCACAGGCAGGGATGTCCACATCCCTCCTCTGACACTGATCCACTCCTTGCACTTGGGCAAGACATCTGCTTCCAGTCCAAGTTCCAGGAGCTCCTGTGTGGGAGCTCAGCACATCCCTTTGGATGTTCAGAGTTGCCGAGAACCTCGTCAGGGGCTCGGAGACCCTGGCATGCTGCCCGGAACACCTGGTGGCTTGATTTCGACCCTTCCAACGAATTGCCAGCTTTGTATGGGGACAGAAAAATCACACAGGTTTGAATGGTGTAATAATAAGGTATTCACAGGGTGAAAATGTAGATTTTAGGATTTTTGGTATGGGGGTTATGGGGACAAGATGGAGGAATCAGGGTGTGTCTAGTCCTTCTTTCTTCTTGTTGTTCTCCATTTTCTGCTGTGATGTTGGCACTTGGGGATTGGTTTAGAATAGAAATGCACTGTCTAACATAGGTGACAGGTATTGGGAATTAAAAGTAAATATGATACACGAAGTTTGTAGTATAAAAAGATGACACCGCCTCGGGGGTGGTCAGAGTGCTTGTGGCTGCCTTGCTGACTGGACCTCAGCTGGGCAGAGAGAAAATTTTATAGATAAGAATTAATAAACAACCTGAAGACCGAAAAGCGAAGAGTCCAGACTCATTCTTCAAAAGCGCAGGCTCCCGCAGGACCATCCTACACATCTCGGGGCAGAGAATATAAACAGCCCACCCAAGACTCCTGGAGGCATAGAGGGCACCAGGACTTGGTACCGGACATCTGCACCCAGGGAAGGTGTGTCCCAAAGGAAAGGGATAGGAGTGGGAGAGACGTGGAGCAGATGGAGCTGGGCTGGTGCTGGCAGTGGCTGTTCAGTAGAAGAGCCCAAGGTGGGATGTAGGTGGGTGTACCGCAGGTGGGGAGAGGGATGGAGACCCCCTTTCTGTGGTTCAAAAGAAGGGACAAATTCATTCCTTCTTGGCTGGCAAGAGCTTCAGTTAGAGGCAGTGCCAGGGCATTGCTACATTCCTAGCAGCTCCAGAAAGCTGGAGCTGGGATTTTGAAGAGGAGCCCACAAGCAAATATTATCCAGAGCTTCTTCCAGACAGCTCTGGTTGATGTGGAGTACAAACAGCAAGCAAACGAGCAGTTTGTGTTGTAGCTCCATTAGGGCTTCGTGCCTGTGCTCTGGGGCTGGCAGGCTGCCCCTGGGCTGGGCTGGGAAGGGAGAGGTGAGTCTCCCAGATCCCCTGTTTCTCTGCCAGGGCGTTTCCAAGCAGCCACAGATTGCACCACGTCTGACGCAGGACATCTCGTAACTGCCCTGCTCTGTCTCACTGACTCTGAGCTCGAGTGTTTATACCAAACCCCAGAGATGTGGCAGTGCTCTGAGAGGCTTGAAAGATGGATGATGTTTAACACCTCCAAAAGGAGTCCTGGACGTGGAGATGATTTCTGAGCACATCCAAAGGAGCCCCTTCACCTCCGCTTCCCGCCAGCAGAATCACTCAGGGCATCTGTGTTATAAACACATGGATGGTAGCCCAATAAAAACAATGGCAGCTTTTATACACAGCCTTCAGTTCAAGCCCTTTCAGGAGAGACTGCTTCAAATAGCAAAGAAATACACATCAAAGCTGGCCCTCAGCATCTGCCAGGTTTGTTGGGGAGCCACAGCATCTGTGTGGTGGGTACATCACAAGCAGTCTCTCCCCAAGTGGGAATCCTTCTGCCAGGAGTGAACTGGGGAGAGCAGGGCCCTTTGGAGCTAACAACAATGTGCATGTTCGCCTCTGCTGGACTCAGGTGGGTGACATGACATTCCTGGAGCATCCTCCCCAGGGAATGTATCAGGTGTCATGTGGGGCTGTGCTCAGCTCTGGAAGTGATGGGTGGCAAGAGCTCATAGGGAGAATGTGGGCCAAAAAAAAACACCCCAGCATCATGTGGGTACCTTTAATCCAGACTGGGCAGTGTGCTAAAAGGATTGTCAGCAGCTCTGATTGCAAAGAGAGTCACTTGGAAAGAAGTGGAGAAAGTGGAGTACCCTGTGCCAGAAAAGGTCCTTTGCATCCCAGGGAGGAGCTGGTTGTCTGGAGGGTCAGGTTGTCAGCTCCTGTTTTCCATGACAGGGTCATTAAGGACAGGGCAAAGGTGAATGGATACTCAGCTGCTGTCATCCCCCACAGTCATCCTCTGCCATGACACCAGCTCAGAGGAAAATCTGGACTTGGTTACATCCCCAGCACATAGTGCAGGACCTCCCAGGCAGCCCTTCCTGGGGCCAACTCCTTGTACCCAGGACTGGTTCTCTGGGCTGCCACAGCTTTGCAGTGGCTGGTGTGCTGTCTTGGCTGATGAGCAAGGCCAAAGCCAAGAGCCCATGCATTTATCATTAAATCAGTCTAATTCCTTTTTCAGGGCAGAGGGAGGGAGAATGCAATCTTGTTCCAGCCAAAAGAGGGTTGGTGCCAGCCTGTGCTGGGACAGGATGGATGGCTGGAGGCAGACAGGTCATGGGAGCTCAAGAAAAACAGCCTGGTGAGTCGTGCCATGAGTGTCAGCTGTCCCTGGGCCAGGAGCAGCCCTGGCAGAGCCAGCACAGCAGGTAACGGGACACAACAGTCCATTGCCTGTGATGAAATTCTAGAAAATCACCTTTCCACACTCTTAGCATCTTGTGGGGCACCCATAACACCTACAGCTTTCTTGAGCCAAAAAGACCTCAATGGCAAAGGTACTTTTGTCCTGGTACTCCTTCTACACAGGATCTTTGCTCCTGTGAAAAGCACAGTGTAAAATGTCTTCTGACAAACTGGTGTTACTGTTTCAGTGAAAGCTTTGAGTGTTCTTGACTCAGTATAAATAAATAATGTTGAAAGAATAATACAGAGCTAATAAAGCTATTATCTGGGAATGTTGCAGCCTAATCTCCAGCTCAATGAAGATAATGAGTGCTGAATCATGCCTGGAGCATCCTAAGTAAGTGGCAGCGGTTTTGATAAAGGATAGGAGCGGATTTTTGGTCTCACTCACCCTGTTGCTTGCCTATAGATTCCTGGAGTGATCTGTGTGGGTCCCTAAGCTGGCTATGGGTCCACATTCCCCCTGGTGGCAGAGCTGGCTCAGCCTCCCATCACCTTCATCCTGGAGTGGCCCAGGGAAGTGGCTGGCTTGGCCACAGCAGTGTGACCAGGCAAGTGGCACACGGCCCTGGAGCAGGATGGGGATGCCATCCCCAATGACAATGCCATGTCACACAGCCTCTGCTGGACCCACGGGGTGGCTGTGGGTCACCAAAGGGGCCCAGCCTTCCCCATAGAACCGATTCCCATGAGGGAATCATGGCACATGGTCCTAGAGCAGGATGGGGATGCCATCCCCAATGACAATGCCATGTCACACAGCCTCTGCTGGACCCACGGGGTGGCTGTGGGTCACCAAAGGGGCCCAGCCTTCCCCATAGAACCAATTCCCATGAGGAAGGGCCTCCATCTGTACCCCACAGCTGCATGGGCTGCAACTGCAGCTTGGGAAGGACACTGGCCTGGGCTGTTCAGCCACAGTGAAACACCTTTCCCTGTGGCTCCTGTGATGGTGATGGCCTGAGCAAATTCCTGCTTGTAAAATCCTTTATCCTCGCAGGAAGGCAGACACAGTGCAAAGGGTTTGCAGGGGCTGGACTCAGTGGTGTTTTGGAGCTTACATTGTCATTTGCAAGGAGCAGAATGTGGCAGGAACAGGCTGCTAAATGGACAGCTTTGTAGCAAGCAGCCATCCCAAAATAAAACACCCCCGGACAAGTTGAAGATACACAAAGGAACTGACAGCCTCTGAATCTGGCTTCACATCAAGGAGTTGTAACTTGAAAGCTTTATTTAGACTACTAAGAAAAACAGCTGCAGAAGAGTACTGATGATGTGCTTTAAAAGGGGATTTCTGCAAGGAGAGAAGGGCTGGACTCGTGCTGGAAGTGGAGCACACAGCCCCTTCAAAAACCCCAGCATTAGACTGGAGAGCATTGCAGAAGGGCAGGATTTGTATTACCTGGAGAAAATAAAAATACTTCTGGAAAAAAAGAAAATCCCAAAACAAAACAAAAAAAAAATTTCCAAAACAAAACCCAAAAAAAATCCCAAAACAAAAAAACTCACAACAACTTAAAAATAATAAAAACCTACCTGGAGGAGAGCTTAGGGGAGTTGTGAGCAAGGGATAAGTCAGGGAATGGATGCAGTGCTTGGCAAGCTTTTGGTTTGCATCTCCTCCACGCCAAGTCAAGCTTCCCAGTGCTGGGTGGTGGAAATGCTGGCAAGAGCAGCCTGAGCAGCACATGGACCTGTGCAATGTTGGAGAAAAATATTTGCAACTGTCAAACAGAGCGAGCTTGTTACGTACCCAGCAGGGCTGTATCGCTGAATCCCTTTCTGCAGAGCCATAAAGAGCGGGGAGGGGGAGATAACTCCAAGGCGAAATTCTTGTGAGCTCATAAATCTCCATGAGCTGGGTCCCAGGACTGATGAAATCACTGGGAAGCCCAGTGGCCTGGTTTCTGCAGCACTGCCCTCCCTGCCTCCACTAGCGACGGAGAGGGAGAAAAATGGAGCCGAGCTTTTGGAAGAGGGGTGGCGTTTTCCGAGCAACGGGGAAGCTGTTACAGCCCAGGGCTTTCTTAGGATGAAATGATTTAAGCACCTCTCTGGCATCCTGCTGATCTTTTGGAGCCTGATAGCTGAGACTCCTCGGGATGATAATTGTGGTGTATTTGTAGAATCAAAGGTTTCCCCTTGGAGCAGGGCCAGCAAGCTTTGGGAAGAAGAATGGACCCAATACAAAGGGTTTTTTTAAAAGCCCATTAAGTTGCCTAGGGGCTGAGCTCAGATTCCCACCGCCTCGGCAGCCAGGGCTCAGGGAGCAAGGTTTCATTCCCATTGCCTTTGCCCAAGTGGGAAAGTCCTTCTTCCCCATTCCTCCCTTTCCCAGGTCTCCAGAGAGAGGAGGATCATGCTGGGCTCTGGGTGCAGACACTGGTGCTGGAGGGAGCTGGGGGGCTACCATCTCCCTCTCCTGCACCCCAACAGCCCAGCTGGCCATGGGGAGGCTGAGTCAGGGTCTTGGGGCTTCTGGAATACCCATGGCTGGGAGCTGCAGGAGACCTGTGAGGCTTGGTGTGTGTTTGAGCCCTATGCTCATCATTTGCACTGTCCCTCATACATAAAGCAGCATCTGGGAGATATTGAGACACTCCCAAGATCAAATCTCACACCCAACTTGCCATTGGTCAAAACAGGGAGAGCCATGGACAGAGCTGGAGGGGCTGGGGGATCTTCTCCAAGGCAAGTCTGTGTCCCAAATATCATCTCTGGAGGGACTGAGGTGTTGCAGATACTGTGGAAAAGGCAGAACTGTGCATGCCCATCCCTCCCAGTGACACTGCCCTGGGGGATGCTTGTGGCAGTCCTCAACATCCTGGCCCCCCAGGCTGGCTCTGTCCTGTACCTGAGTCACCACCCCACTCCTTGCACAACCATTCAACATCCCACATGACGGGATGAAAAGCCAAGCCTGATTGTCCCATCAGCATTTCTCTCCTTAAGGGTTTCTGGAGGCAACAGACATCCCTCGGAGTCAGCTCTTACTCATGCCACCCCCATGGAAAATATAAGGATAGGGTTGGTAATCCAGCTGTGACTAAGGAGGTTGCAACTGGGGAGGTCCCTCTTGCTGTTGTTGTGACTGTGATTTTCCTCTCTGCCAGTGTAGCAACACCCTTTTGTCACCAGTAATCTGAGGCAGCGAGGGCATTTTCAGGGTTCCATCCAGCACAGTGATACAGGGAGGCTGCTGTTACTGCCACACCTCCTAATGCCCCCAGGTGCTCATCCCTGCACTCCCAGGAATGTGCTGCTGTGCTGTGCCAGGGAGGTGCTGCTCTCCCAAGGCTGCAAACTGAGTCTCAGACCTCTGAGCATCACCAGCCACGGGCAGCTTTTACTACTGAGGACTTCCTGCCAGGATATCAGCCAGAGTCTTGTGCATGGACCTAAAATTCCTGCAAGGCAGATGGAGGAGGAGAGGTTTGTGTGCTTGGGCTGAGAAAAGGCTGAGCAGAGGAAAGAGAAGATCTTTCCTGCAGAGTCCAACCCCATGCCAAATGAGGAAAGCTTTCCAGTAGGGCTTTTGCTGTGGGTACATCCTGGATCAGCCAGAGGTGGCTGCAATACCTCCCCTTCACAAACATTCCCAGCACAGTGGCTCTGACAGCTGATGGAGCCACACCTGCATGGAGACCCTGGGGTGGAGCAACATCTGGGCACCGTGGAAAAGGGAACACGAGCCCGCGGAAGTCCAGCAGAGAAACTGCAACCAGAGAGTAACCAGAAGCCCTCCAGGGAAAACCTGCAAGAAAATCTAGCCGGTCAAGAGAGATGATCTCATGGTGCTGATGTCACACCAGGAGTGCCCAGGGATGGAGCAGAGAGGCTGGAGCAGTCCTGTGCTGCTCCATCCATGCAGGATGTGACCTCTTGGCAGGGATGCAACAGGACCCTGCTGCCCTGCTGGCTGCAACATCGCCGTTCAAGTCCTGTAACAGATCTGTCCTGAATTCTGCTGATTACAAAAAAAAAAAAAAGCAGCAGCAGGACGTGTAAAACCACACTGATGCTCTGAAAGATACCAGGAGCATGTATGTCCAGTAACACAGCTGTCAGGGATGGGAGAAATATTCCTGCCTGTGCTGCTCGCTGAGTCTTCACATTCCAGCCCTTGCGCTGGGAGGAACAAAACCTCTTAGCTCTGCAGTTACTGGAGACAGGAGGAACAAACTTTAAGTCATCTGGAGTCAGGCACTGTAAAAATTTAATGATGCAGGACAAATCAGGGGGACCAAAATAGTGAGCAAGATGGAGAGGGTTTTGTGATTTATTGTGCTCAGCCAGGACTTGGGGTATCTGTGAGCCATTCCACAGACTCTCAGAGTGACCTTGGCTGAGTCACTTTGGACAAATTCTGCCAAGAATTGGCTTAGGCATCTTGCAAAAGTGAAATAGGTACAGAATATTGAATCATGTCAAAAATCATGAGGATCAAGATATTCCAAATGCAGGTAGGCCCTTGATGAGGGTTCCTAATTCCTTTGGATAAGTTTCTTTCTCTAATGGATGGCAGAATTGGGACCCACCTGGTGACCTGAGGGTTAACTGGGGGTTTTATGCTCCAATAAGAGGCTGGAGGCTCATCATGAGTGTAAGGTGACTTGGCACTTCCTCACTCTGTTGCTGCTACAGATCTGGAGCAAAGGATGCTCCACTGATAAAACAACAGCCTCACTTGTCCCCCTGGCTGTTGTAGCCATGTGGATTTGTAGCCCACTCCCCCAAGCAATGGAGCCAGATCTGGCCAAGCTATTTCCACCTCCCTGTTTTCCCTTCCTGCAAAGCCTTAATCTGAGGTTTTAAATGGGATTTAAGTGATGCTCTGGCTTTTTGCTGGCCCCTCTGCAAAGGCAATAAATTCAACCCTTGCTAGATGTGAACAAATAAAAGCAGCTCTCCCTGTAGGCTGTGTGTGCACACATCCCTGTTAAACCCTTCTCTGACAGCCCCAGCAACAGCTGGTGGAAATCTGCAGCAGTCTCTGGCCTTGAGAGAGAGGCACTGATTTACACCCCTCTCCCACCCCTTCACTCCTCTTCTTCCTGCCTCACCTCTTCCCTGGATGCTACCCCTCATCTCGCCTCCTTTCCTGCTCTCAGCAGATAAATAACCAAGGATGGCAGGAAGAGAACAGGGCACTGAACTTTCATCCATTGAGAATTTGCTTTGGTGGTGTTTGTTATTGTTATTTGTTTGGTACCTTTTACGGCAATTCAGTGCAAGTCATCTCTAGGAATAGGGAGGAGGAAAAAGACCTGGGCAAAGTCACAGATCCCTAATCAGGAATGGCTTGTTTTCTAGCTGTGTTGAGAAGTCTAGGGGTGAAGAGACAGAGCCCTGCAGCCACCATGAACAACACATATTCCCCCAAACCCAGCATCTGAGGCTGGCACAAGGCTGTGGGTGAAGCCTGGCTCTGGCAGCACAGTCCAGGGAGGAAGATTGACCCTTGGCTTCGTGAGCAATCGGGAGCTGAGTGTCAGGAGTCTGCCAAAGACACACCAGGTAGCACAAAATGATCCAAACCAGGGCACAGCCACACGTGCAGCATCTCACAGGAGACAGGCAGGAGGATGGATGGCAAAGGAAGCATGAAGAGCTTCTGGCAGCTGCAGGGACCAGTGGAGAGGGGAGGAAGGCAATAACAGAGCACAGAGAGGGGTGGCATGAAGAGCCCTGACCAAGCCACTGAGACAATTTAGGGCTTCCAACACCCCAGCACACTTACCAGTGCTTTGTATCTCTCTGCCACTCATCTGAGTCATCTGTTTCCCACAGGGCATGGTGCTCTTTCAGGTGAAGCAGCAGAGTGGCTTTAGACAGGGCAGGGCTGGAGCAAGACCTTGTTATAACTGTTTACAATAAGTCTCACAGCCTGCTCTCCAATTATTTCTTACATTTTTTATTTCTTAGAAAGACCAGCTGGGTGGGGCACTGAGCAACCTGGTCCAGTGGAAAGTGTCCTTGCCCATCACAGCAGGGCTGGAACTAGGTTATCTTTAAGATCCCTTCCAACCCAAACCCTTCTATAATTCTGTAACATGATTCCATGATTTTACCTTTCTCTGAACACACTGGAAAAGAATTTGGTTGCTTGGGCTCCTGATATCCCCACCTCCAGCAAGGTACAGCTCCCTGGTACGCCATAAAGCACTTATGTGCATGTGATTAAATGCCACTGAAGCGGATGGGAATTTGCTTACAAGCAAATTACAAATTCCTTACAAGCTTAAGGACTTTGCAGAATCAGAGCCTAAATCCACTGAGTCTTTGCTAATGCTCCCAGCCCGCTGAGTCCTGCCTTGGGAACGTGTTTTATTTTCCCTTCTGGGGCTATGAAATGTTACTCTGAAGCTTTGCCTCCCCCTGCCAGCTGCTGATGTGAACCCTGGGGTGAGATTGGGCTGGGTGCTGTTGGAGATAACATTGGTTTAGGGTGTGGTTTGTTTTCACACAGAGCACCCCAGCCCAGATACAGAACCACCAAATGTCCTCTAAGTACTCTAAAAACTTCGTATCAAAGAAAAAAAAGCACAGTGCTGTCTCCTACCTTTGAGCCAAAACCAGCCCTGATTGCTGTGATGGAAATAATCCCATAAACTCCAGTGGTCTGGGATGGTGCTAGGGGCTCAGATGGTGGTTTTGTTCTTTTGGTGCAAGTCTCTGGTTTAGACCAGAACAACAATTAAATAAGAGTTGTGCCCTGTTTTTCTGCTGAGCATATCATCTGTGCAACGTGAAAGACTATAACCTCGAGAGGGCTTTTTTCCCTCCAAAATCAATTTTACTTAATTTTTGTAAGGGGATGGGTTCCATATTCCATTACTGTCAGCTGAATCCAGACTGTCCTTTTAGGTTTCACTGGAACACATAAAAACTCTTCCCCAGGGATAAGACAGTATTGATCTGACATGGATTGGTCTCAGAGAACATTTATTAGGGTCTAGTGAGCATCTAAAGACGAACAGCACCAAGTATATTCTTACAGATTTAGAACAAGAAACCCATTTTCTTTCCCTCAGCCCTGAGAAAGTCCTGGTTTAGTTTTTCATCCAATGAGCAAACCCTGCCAACCCCCTCCTGTTACAAGGCATTACAGGGATTATTTTCCAAGCGGCCTTGCTACCCATGCTCTCCCCTTCTCGGGGCTGGATGCTCATCAGTCTTCCACTATGACTATTGCATGTGTCCTACTTATCCAGAAAGGCTCTGGGCAGCTGCTTATTGGGTTTTCCTGTCTGAATACAGGAGCTTAATTTAATAGGCGGCTGTTGGAAAAACAAGCAGGAAAGCAACACAATGGGGCTTGATAAGCAACGTCCAAACAAGCTCTGAGGAGGCAGTCACCAGAAAATGGCTGAGCAGTTCTGATGAGGAAGATGCAATTCCAGATGCCAGCCATTAAGCTGATGCTTGCCCAGGCTGGGAGCTTGCAGATCAAACCATCACTATATGGTTAACAAAAGTCCTGGAGGAGGAGAAGAGTGGGAAGGGGGGTCCTGGGAAGGCATTTTATGGAGGAAAAAAAAGATGAATGGAAGAGCAAAAGAAAAGCTGTGCTGGGATGGAGGCAGGGACCATTCTGCCCCGCATCCTCTCATGGCCAATGGTGTATGATAAGCCAGGGGTATGAGAAGTGTTCGGGGATATTTTCCCATAAACTCTCCAAGCCCTCAGCAGGCTGCACGCAGCTCCAGGACTTCCTGAGCCTGGGGCTTGTATAGAAATACTGGACTGAATAGTCCTGGCCTAACCCTTTACCTCAGTGAAAAATGCTCCCTATCTTTGATCACTAGTTCTTTGGTGAGAACAGAGGCCACAGCTGCTCACAGCATTCAAGAGGAGAGCAATCCAGGAATTTGTACAGCACTTTTTCCTCTTTCCTCATTAACTCCTACCCATCTATTTGCTTTCTTGACTACTGCTCAGCAATGAGTTGATGCTTTCATCAAATTCCTTGTTATAACCCAGGATCCTTTTCCCGAGGGGCTGCAGTCAGTTCAGAGCCCATTGTCATTTGCACGATGTTAGGAGTGCTCCCTGTGAGGCTCATCACTTACATTTGTCTCCAGAGAATTTCATCTGTCATTTTGTCACTGAGCATCCTGAGGTCCCGCTGTGGTTTGGTGCCATTGGCCTTTCCAAGCAGCTCAGTGTCACCAGAAGCCATCACCGTGTCCCCAACCCACCCCCACTCCTACATCCCCGATGAAGATGCTGAGCACAGATCCCTGCTCAGATGAAACTCCCCATCTCATAACTCCAGTGCACACTGACCACCCCGGTCTGGCCTTTGTGGTTTCTGCCTAAAAACCACTGAGGTTTTTTCTTGGCTCCTTACTCCCCTCAGTATCTTTTGATGAAGGATGTTGTCAGAGCCTTTAGGAAATCAATATCTCTTATATCCATTAGAACTTTGTTTTTCCAACACATATTTGGCTCCATCAAGGACTGTGGTAGATTTTGTGGCCTATAATTTCTCTTGCCAAAACCTGTGCCTGGGTACAGATGTTTAACTTCTTGTCCCACCAATTTCACAACACCATCATTGGGTTTGCTGCTGCAGAAAACCCGCCCTTGACACCTTTTATCCCAAAACTGCCTCTGTGATTGCTGCCTCCCATTTGCTTCAACACCCAGCGGGCAAGAATTCAAGCAAGGCAGGCTGGAGACCAGCATGGCTGAGCAGAGACCTGCTCCTCCAACTGAAGAATGAGAAGCAAATGCTCAGGGACAGGTGACCTAGGAAGAGTACAGGGATATGATTTTGATGTTTAAGGATGGGGTCAGGACAGCTAAGGCACAGATGGAAAAAGCCAATGAGAACGTGTTCCAGTGGAAGGTGTCCCTGCCCATGACAGGAGGGTTGAAACAAGGTGGTCTTGAAGGTCCCTTCCAACCCAAGCCCTTCTGTGACTCTGTTAATTTTACTCCACATTTTGGTATCAACTCTATGGATGCTCTTTCTTTACTTTCCCAACACTGACTTTTCCTTTGTCCCTGCATCAATTTTTGTCCAGTGCAGACTCCTCCATATGAAACACAATCATAGTAAATCCCTTCCTGCCTTTCAGACCTCCCCGTATAGTTGCTGCCAAGAAAGAAAGAAAAAAAAATTATTCAAGATGTAAATAGCTTGACAAAAAAAAGTTACAATGTTCCACGCTATTAATTTGATCTGAGTTTTGATGTGCAGCAAGAACACAAACCGCTCCTTCTGCCATCTCATGCAGCGAGGTTATTCCCATGCATGTGGGAACCCAACCGTGCATCCAATCGCTGCTCTGATTCACGTGAAATGGGAACCGCTGGAAAATTGATTTCTTAAATCCAAGCGGAGACTGCCGCATCTTGGGAGGCCTCTGCCAGGCAGCTGCGACACAGAACCCGCGCGTCCGTGTCGCCCATGCCGCCAGCCGGCTGAAACTTTATCCTCGCCGCTTGGCGAGAGCGGGACCCTCCTCTGCAGCACGGGCAGTGCGGGGCCCGCAGCGGAGTGCCCTCGGTGCGGTGTCCGGGTGCGGTGTCCCGGTGCGGTGTCCGGGTGCGGTGTCCGGGTGCGGTGTCCGGGTGCGGTGCCCCCGGTGCGGTGCCCCCGGCAGGCGCTCCGGCAGTGCGGCACCCCCGGCAGGGCAGCCCCGCTGTCGGAGCCCCCGCCCCGCGCGTCACTCGCTCGCAGGGCCGGCGGCGGGCGGCCGGTGACGCCAGCGCGCCGGGCGGGGCGGGCGCGGCCCATTGTGGGCAGGGGCCGGGCGGGCTCCGCGCCGCGCAGCGCAGCGCCGCGCCGGCAGGTACGGCGGGCAGCGAGCCCTCCGCCCCGGCAGGCACGGCGGGCGGACCGGGGACAGCGAGCCCTCCGCCCCGGCAGGCACGGCGGGCGGACCGGGGACAGCGAGCCCTCCGCCCCGGCAGGCACGGCGGGCGGACCGCGGGCAGCGAGCCCTCCGCCCCGGCAGGAACGGCGGCCGCGCTGCGGTGAGTCCTCCGCGCCCCTCGGCGCTCCTCCCCTCTCGGTTCGGCGGAGTGTGTTGCCCTTCTCCCGTAGCCCGCGGCCGTGCTGGGGAGGGGTTCGGGAGAGCCGGCAGCGGGGCCGGCGCTTTTCTGCCTTCTCCCCGCCGTGAGGAGGGAGGCGAGCCCGCGTCCCACCCCGCCCCGGGCGCTGCGTGGAGCTGTTGCCCTGAGGGGAGCGCCCGGGCCCCGCGGCGCCCGCCCCGCTGCCGGCGCCCCGGAGCTCGGCGTGTCCCCGGAGCTCGGCGTGTCCCCCGGCCCCGGCGTGTCCCGTGTCCCGGGCGGTGCCGGGCAGGGGGCGCCCACGCGGGGGCGTGGGATGCGGGATGCTGCTGCTGCGCTGCCTTCTCCATGGCAACGCCTCCGGAGGCTGCTGCAGCCCCGGCGCCGGCTGGCACGGCGGCTCCCACCCCTGCGGCGACTCCCACACCACCGATGTGACCCCCCCGATGGGGCTCCCTCGGGCTTCGGGGGGCCTCAGGCTCCTGAGTGCCTCCCCACAGGCACGGCAGTTTGGGGCTGCCCCGTGGTCTGTGTGTGCCGAGCCTCTGGTGCTGGTGTCGCACGTTTTGCTGCAGGCGTGCTCTTGTCCAGCCGATGCTTTGATGTGGGAGCTGGGGTGGGAGTAGGATTTTGGCATGTGCCGGTGTTGGGCTGTGGCTTGGCTACGAGCAGGTGTGTGGCGCAGGTGGGGAGGTCGGGTCTGTCACTGGCTGCACCCAGAAATCCTGGGAGGGAGGATTCTGGTCCGGGGTCTACCTGGAGGAGGGACAATGCCCTTGCTGTGTGGAACCTTGAGGGCTGGCACCCTCTGCCACTGGTGTGCTGTGGCTGTGGTTGTATCCTGGTCTTTGCGTGTCCTGAAGTCTTCAGTGTGAACAGTGGGGTTTGGTCCCTGGGGTCTGCGCTGCTCATGGCTTTCACACCACGCTGCCGCTTGCATTGGTGCTGGTGTGAGACAGTCTTCATTTTTAAGTGATCAAGGTTAATTTAAGGCAAAGACAGAGGATAATGTGACGATAATGTGCCTCCTGACAAAAGCCACGTGAGCCGACAGGGCTGTGCTGCCAAACTGGGTATGGGGAGCTCCCTGTGGAAATCTGAGGCAGGTGGAAGATCACGGGGTGCAGCCAAGTCCCCTTGTCCAGGTGCTGGGGAGAGGGCAGCCTCTGGCACGGGCTGCCCTGGTGGTTCTGACCAGGCCTGAGCACTGCAGATGCCCAGCATTGAACAGCCAGGCAGCTTCTCCTGGCAGCACAGAGAGAGAGAAGCCAGCAGTTTCCTTTTTTTCCCTCTCTAGAGGTTGATTCTGATACTGAGTACAAAATCAAGTGCTGCTGTGTATTAATGCCTCAGTGGTCAACTGTAGCGCAACCTCTTATCCTCCCTTGCCAAAAACAATGTATTCCGAAGCTAGTGGCATTCCTGCCTGCCCCTCTTCGAGTCCCATTAGGAGCAGAGGTGTCCTGCAGCATCTGGACCTTTTTCCACGGGTGCTGGAGCTTGTTTTGGCCCCAAACCCTGCGGGTCAGACATCCACCTTGCTGTTCCTCGATTAATGAGTGACTCACCCTGCTCTCCCCATGGCCATATGCCGGGACCTGCCTCTGCTCTGACAGGAGCAGGAAGCAAAAGCCAAAGTCCATGATCTCTGAACGCCCAGTGCTGTGTGACACCGGGACAGGAGGAAGCAGTGACACTTCCTGGCTCTGGCCAGCGCTCAGCTGGGTGTGTTGCTCTGCCCCTGGTGCCCTGACACGGCCCTGGGATTTTTGGGTCCAGCCAGCCAGGCGTGCACCCTGCTCCGTGTGCTGGCCTCTGCCCCGGGGAGGCAAACAGGATGGGTGAGGTGTCAAATCAGCGCTGAATCCGCTCCCCTGGGCTTGAAACGGAGTCAAACCGGTCTTGACCTGAGCTGGCTCCTTATCTGACCCTTTGTTTGTGTCAGGGGTGCAGGAGGGAGCAGGAAAGGACAGGCACGGCAGGCTGGCTCCTCCGGTGAGGACAGGCAGGACCTGGGGACAGCTGGTCTGACTGGATCGTGTTTATCTCCCTTTGCTTCTCTGCTTTCTTTTGGTTCCTTCCTCCACTTTTTCCCGCGCTGTCGTGTCACAGCTGAGGAACCCAAGGCAATTGGGACATGGAGCTGTTGGGCAGCTGGGCTTCCTAAAAAATCTGTTTGTCAGCCAGCCAGCCAGCAGCCTGGCTCCTCTCGCTCCATCTTCCTGCTTTGAAGTTTCCATCCCTGGAAATTAGGGATCCCTGGGCTGCTGGGGATCCCTGCTGGCTCCATCCCTAAAAGCTGATGATGCACTTGGAGCAGCCCAGGTTGCACACTGGCGCATTTATAACCTGAATGTGTTGCATGGGGGCCCTGACAGATGCACCACCCAGAGTTAGTGGTCTGCCCATCCTCCTCCTGCACGGACACCCACTGAGCTGTTCCTACACGGCCACTTTTATCTCTGGAGTATTAATAAATGAAGCCAGCCTATTTCTGTGAGCCTTTTTAAGAGGCTGGCGGGGCTGCCTTGAAGGCTTGCTTGGCACTGCAACTATTCAGAGCTTTTTTCCGCCTGTGCTCTAGCAGTCGATAAGCCAGGGCATCCAGCTGTCAGCTTTGCAGATTGCCAAAGCCTGCTCAGCGACATTTCTGCAGCCTTCGCTCACAAATGAGGATTTTGTTGGACGCTTTGGTTTCTGACTTGATGCTGGTAATTAAATATCTTAACTTGGCTTCAGAAAGCTGCCACTGCTGTGGAGTGACTGGTGAGGCCATGTGAAGCAGGATGTGCTTGTTCTGCTGGAATTGAGTGTGACCTAACTATGATTCTTCAACCTGCAATTTATTTTCTTATAAAAATATACTTTTTTTATATAAGCAAAACCCTTTTAAAGGGGAAGAAAAACCTTGTGTTTTACTGCTGTGCTGTTAAGCTTGCATGGACCTGCTGGGACAGCTGTTTATTTGCAAGTTGTGGCAGCCAAATGCCATAAAATTCAAGTCATGTCCACATTGATTTTTCCCCCCTTTTTCTTTCCCCCCCTTTCTTAATCATATATGTACTTTTCATTCATGCAACACAACAGATGTCAGTGCCATGCTGGAAAAAAAAGGAGCTGATCTGAGCAAAGGGCCATAAATTGGGGCAGAAATACTGAATGTCTGATCCTGACTTGTGTGTTGGTTAATTTAGATGCTAAGTCACATAGATTTACTTGCTCTATGTATTTAGCATACTAGGGGATGAGAGAAACAGCTAGTTAAGGGTTGGAAAGTCATTAAATATTCCAGCAGAAGCTCTTCTGAGTATTGCATTAGTTCCCTCACCCTTCATGACATATTCTTTGAGCAACTTAAACTAGGGGAAGGGGGTTGGAACCAGATGGTCTTTAGGGTCCATTCCAACCCAAACCATTCTGTGATTCTATGATTTCCAACTTTCTATTTAATGCAAAAATTAGAGACTCCAGAGCCCCTTGCCAGATACATGTTGTAATTTGCTGTTTGCCTTTGATTCTTCTTTTCTTTCTTCCTTAATTGGGAGAAAAGCTGTGCTGTTGCCTACTTAACCCTCCTGCCCTCTCAGGAGACCATTTGCACTTGGTATCTTCTGTCCTTGTGGCATGTCATAACATTCTGGCATTCACTGAGGAACCAGGAGTTCTGGGGTAGCACAGAAAATCTCAGCTCAGTGAGTCATGAAGCTTTCAGATCTTTGTGGCCACTGAGAAGAAAACCAAAGGAGATGGAAATGAGAGAAACGGCCCTGGCACACTGTAAGGACGTGGTTAGTTGACTGAAGAGTTTCAGGATCTGAGCTGACAGCACTTTGTTTCGTGATTGGTGTGGCCTGAACACCAGCCACCTGAATTATAGCAAATTAACCAAATTAATGCCTGAAGTTGTCTGAACATCTGGCCTGTGTTTTTTCCTCATGGTGGGGTTGGGTGGGGTCATTCCCAAGGGCATCTGTCCCATGCTGTTCCCGGGTCTGGAGCAACCTCTGTGCCCTCACATGAGTCTCTGATTACCCTGTCCTGTTCATGCTCCCTCCTGCTCACCCCCAGCCTTTTGGGGGCAGTTTATTGTAAATGTGTGACAGGCAGGAGGTTTGTGCTGCCTGAACACCTGGGAGACGAGGCTGCTCATGGTCCCTTCCTGAGTCAGCCAAACTGGATGGGGTGGCCCAACCTAGAGACACTCGCTGGTGAGTCAGTGTGACCATGACTCAGAGGGTTTCTTCATGTTCTTCTCCTCATGGCTGAGTTGCCTTGAGAAACTGTGTTCAAAACATTGCTGTGGCCCTCTGGAAGGGCGGTGTTGGACAGGTGTGTTGTTACCCACCAGCTTGTGGAAACCCAGGGCACTGGGAATATTTATTTCCCTGTCTGCTCTGGGGTGCCCTGACCTCCGGGGAGCACTGACTCTGACCCTCATTCATGGAGAAAGTTTCCTAAACTCCAGAATAGACTAGAATCCACTAAGGTGTGGAATAGATTATAGAGAGTAGTGTAGGTGTATCACTTAGGTGGGAAATTTAGGGTTTGGGATTTTTAGTGTGTTGTGGATAGAAGGAAGATGGAGGGCACAGGGTGTCATCCTGGGTTTCTCCTTCATGCTTCTTTCTTCTTCTTCATGGGTTTGGGTGGCATTTTGTAATTGGGTGGAAAAGTCTACATTGTGGGCTTTTGGGGATCAGTTATTGTGTTAAAAAGGGAAATAATCAAGGATAAAGGGAAATAATCAAGGTTCTTAATTGGATAGTTTAGCTTTAAAAGACCTTGTAACAAGGGATTGTTGGCCATTTTTGCGGTGCTTTTCCAGCGCACTCAGCCTGGTGTGGACAGCGTGCAAAACTCTAGATAAGATAATAATAAACAAGACCCTCAAGACCAAAAAAATCCAGTGGATCTCTCTTTCTTGACACAAGACCACTCCAGGAGGGTCTCCCCCAACAGGGGATCCCCCTGGGAGGGCCCAGCCAGAGTCCCACAAGTTGGGGAATCGGCAGCAGGTACCCCGACACCAGCTAGCTGCTCACCATGCTGATGGGTGCTAATGTTGCTCTTCAAAGCTCTTCTAAGGTTGCTCTTGAGACCTCTTCTCTTCCTCCAGCACCTGCCACTTGCTTGGATTTTTATTTTTGTGCTTGGAGCTCGCTTGCAGGCTGGGAGGAGGCGCAGCAGCGCCTGGTGGCGCGGTTGGTGAGAGCTGAAGGCTGGAGACATCCTCTCCTCTCTTTCCCAACCCAGAGCTCCCGGCAGGGCCCGGCTGCTGGATGATTGAAGGATTATTTGCCGTGCCAGACAAGTGGCTTCATGTTTCCCTTCTGCATTCCTGGGGCTGAGCACTGCATAGCGATGTTGTGCTTTCAGCTGCGTGCTGCTTACCTGAATCATGGCTCCCCCCTGAAGTCTGGGCTCTCCCTGTCCAGGCCGCCCTGTCCCTGTGTCACCGAGTGCTTTATGAGAGGGGAATGAAATGAGCTGTGCAGGGTGTGGTGGAGGAGCTGCAGGAGTGTCCAGCTCTGCCTGTGACTGTGCCTGTGTTTACCGCACCTCCTGGAGGAATGGTTTTCGGAAGCTGAACCCAGTGACCCAATTACCGACCTCTGGGTTTGGATTGCTGCCAGGAATTCTGCACTGAGGCTCCTCATTGCCTTTGTGCAGGCCCTGCGTGGAAAGCAGCCATGCCAAAGCTCAAAACAACTTGGCAACAGCCAGAGATCGGTGAGATAAAGAGAGGGGAAGGACCCAGTTAATCCACCTGACCTGTGCCCATCCCTGGGAGAGCACAGTGGGATCTCCTGGTGTTCCTTGCTCCCTGCTGCTCCTCTTTCTCATGGGGCTTTCATCCTGTTTCCCTGGCGATGGGCAGGGCTGCTGGCAGATCCTGCCTTGGGGCAGCATGGCAGGAGGAAGCAATTCAGAATTGTGCCATTCAGAGGCAGGCTCTGGGGGGTGGTGTGTGAAACACCCGCAGCTGGGCTCTGTACCAATGTGCAAAACTGAGCCGCGGAGCTTGGCAGCTTTTGGGGAAGGCTCTGCAGGGTGTGGGTTCCTATGATGCTTTGCAGGAGTGAGGGTCAGCTTGTCTCTCCTTCCAGTGAGCAGAGCATCCTCAGAGGTTGTAGGGTTGAGCATTTGAGGGCAGATTGTCACCAAGCAGGGAAGTCCCCACACTGTTTTTGGGCAGGAGCACAACTGTCCATACGCTGAGGCTGCAGGGCAGGGCAGGGGCTGTGCTCTGCACCTGGGAGCCAGCTTTGCACCACTTCGGCTGGGAGGAGATTTTAAAGTTTTTAATTTAAAAATAAAATTTAATTTAAAAATATATTTTAAAATAAATTTATTTTATTTAAAAATACATTTATTTTATTTTCTTTCATTAAAATAAAAAAACCCTGGAGTATGAAAATGGGGGAGGTAGAAGGGAATTAATTGTTCAGGGGTGGGATCTGCAGCAACTCAGGTCTGAGGTGTGAGAAGGAGAGTGCAGTGTGTTACAGGGGGGTGTGGAAAGATGTTTTATGCTGCTCATGTGATTTTCTAGCAGCTTGGTGCCTGTTACAGGCGAACTCTGTTGGCAGGCTTTCCTCCCAGCTCCAGCAGGGAGGAGGAGGAGGATGGAGGAACAGTCCAGAGACCATTTCCCCCACCCCAAACAATCCAGATTAATTGTTTGCTGTGGCATGGCCGTGGAGGCAGCACAGGAGGATGTTTTCTGTCTGTGATGTGTTATGTGACATGGAGTTCAGTCCGTGGTGGGTCTGCCCTGCTGCTGCTCCTGAACGTTTTTCTTTTTTCCAGACCTTTCTGAGGTGGTTTTCTGGAGCTGCACATCCATCTGACTTTTACCTAGCCATGAGGTGATTTTATTTTTTTGGGTTGTTGTTTTTGCTTCTTTTCTTTTTTTGTTTTTGGTTTGGTTTTTTTTTTTGTTGTTGTTTTTTGTTTTTTTGAGTGCTTGTTCTTTGCTTGGCCTCAGTATCAACTTAATGAATGGTGCTTAGAGGAGCTGTGAACTCATGTCCCATCCTGGAGAGTCTGTGTCAGCTATGGACCGGTGCAGCTGTTTCCTTCAAGGATGCTTGTGTGGCTGGGAGCTGCTGTAAATCTGTTTGTGCAAAGCTTTCCCTGCCGTGACTCCAGTCATCCTTCATGTTCCTGTTGTTTCGTGCTGCTGCTGCTCCTGGAAACCACAGCACCTTCTTGCCAGGGCTGAGGGAGGGGGAGATGTGTCAGGGAAGGTGGGTGCCCTTGTCGTGCCTGGCTTCCACAGGAATGGCATGCCAAGGACGCTCCATGGGCTGAGGTTTCCTTCCCCGTGCCCCCGAGGCACGAGGAGTGTCTTGGCTTGTGTGCCCAGTGCAGGGAAGAGAGGCTGCTCTGTGCCTTGATGTCAGGGAGAGCCTTTAGGCTGCCTGGTGCTTTCCAGCTGCCCTGTCTGGCTCGGCACCGTTCCCCCTGCATATCCCATGCATCTCTTTCAGCTGCTGTGCCTCTGCAGGGGGACACTCGTGTGCCCAGCTTGGTGTTGGATCTCATCCTGCAACACAGGAAAAATGCAGCCCCGCGGTGCTGCCTCATTGGGTTTTCTTCTTCCTCCAAGTCCTGTGAGCAAGCACAGGGCTCCTGCCATGCCCATCCCTGTCTCTAACTCCATGTAGGAGGCAGCAGGGTTAAGGCTGTTGGAGCTCTGTTTGTTCCGAGGTGCCAGGCGAGCGTCAGGCAGGAGAAAAGCTGAACTTGCAAATCTGTTCCTGGGCTCTCTGGTAAGTCATGCCAAGGACTGTTTGAACAGTGCTAATCCCAGGTGCCTCTGGAGCAACCTTGTTTACAGTGCCAGCGCTTTACATGGGTGTTCTGACAGAAACTTTACGCAAGCCATTTGCTTACCAAAGCTCTCAGTGTCTGGGAGATTGGTTTTCAGACCTCAGTGTGCCATCTCCTTGTCCCAGTGTTTTGGAGACACCCTGCAAAGAGACTGGAACCTTTATGGGGACCACCTGGATCCATTTATGAGCTCCATCTATTTTTCCATGGAGAGTGCTGCTGGCAAATTACATACGAAGTAGCTGGTGGCTCTGGAGGCGTGAGAAATCCCTGTCCATAACATGGAGCAGAAAGATGTTGAGGAAAATTTTTGGAGCATGCTAAATATTATAATCCCTACAGTCAGTTCTGCTTTTGGGGCTGGGGCTGGAATTGAACCTTTATGCTCATTTTCCCCCCCATTTACTTATGTATTAAAGGCTGCTCTTCCACTTAGCAGGTTCATCAAAATTTGTCAGTTCTTAATTGATGCAGTGGTGGTCATAGCTGTGTTCAAACTGCAGTGAAGTGTGACAGGCTGTGATTTGGGTTACCTAGTCATGAAATTGTGCCATTCCCTTAGCTGGCACACTAGGATTTACCTTACATCCAGGCTTTTCAAGCCATTCTACAGCGTGACAGCTTTCATCCTGAGAAAAAGACAGTAAAGACGGACTTTAGCCTCAAAATTCTCTGAATTGATTTCTAAAGGATTGCTTGTAGCTGCATCACAGGAAGCTTTGTTGGTTTTGCTCTGGGGATGGGGCTGAGCTAGGTGAGAGACGTGTGAGACAGTGGTGATGATGTGTCTCGCAGCTGTAGCTCAGTTGCCTCACGTTCATGTTTTTATTTTACCTTTGCCTTGTGGCTTGGACTGTGTTTTTCATTTTGAAAAGTCAAACTGAGACTGTGTCTTTGGGGTCTGGCATCCCCAGTATGCTGGGAGGTGTGGGATAATTAAGGAGGGACCCGAGCTCCAGCTGTGGTAATGGGCTGTGACAGTGTGCTCTGAAATGTATGCCCTTACTCTGGGAAACTGACTGCAGGCAACACAGAGTGGGGGAAAAAAGACCTGTGAAAAATGGGTGCTCATTTTTCCAGGGAGGAAAAAAGCCAAGGAAAACATATCCAGCAGTCGCCTTGTCAGATATGTCACGGGAATGTCCTTATCCAGCCCCTGGGTCGGACTCAGTGCTGCTAATTACAGCTTGTCTCGCTGCTGAAAGGAAAAGTTTGGATCTGTTCACCCTGAGTTTCCCACAGCAGCATTTTGGGACAGCACCAACCCCACATCTCCGTGCCTGGAAGCTCTTGTCCAATGCCAGAGCCTGGGCTGCCGTTTGCACCAAGCCTTGGATTTGTGCTCACCCATTGTGGCTGAACATCTTGGAAAAAGCCCTCTCTGTCTCTCTGCGCTGAACTCTCCCTGTAAAGGTGCTCTGGAGCTCAGGGGATGTTGCTGTCAAGGTCCCAAGCCCAGGACCCCCATCCTTTGCGGTGCTGGCCTTGTTTTTGGCTCTGTGCTGCTGGAGGATCCGCAGCTCAGCTCTCCCATGGGCGCAGTGCTTCCCGCCTGGCAGAACTGGCTGCCTTTCAGGAAAATAAACAGCCCTTCCCTGCTGGAGCTGGGAGCCCTGGGCTGCTGCACAGGGGGAGAAGGGTGTAACCAAAGGACCCTTTCATCACCTGCCTCTACCTGTGCTGCTGCTGCAGCTGCTCTGCAGCGCTGGGGCTGGGCTGTGTCTGATTTGTAACACGCTGTGTTCAGGGAACGGCTTTATGTTCTTGGTTCTGAATTCTAAATTCTCCAAATTTTCCAGGAGAGGAAACCATCCCCAACCTTTCCATTTTGCACGTGGCTGTGTTTCTGTTGGGAGTGCAGCGTTACAGAAGCCTGTGGGATGTGAGCCCATGGGCAGAGCAGCAGGGCAGGCTCTCACCTGAGCTTGTGGGATGCTCAGTGCTTTCCCAGCACCAGCTCCAGGTCATGCAGGGCCCAGTACAGATGGATGTTCTGTATTCAGCTTGCCAGTGCTGCTCTAACCCCAAGCTTATTAAAAGCCCACAGGACCGTGTCTTCCCCTTCCTCCTCCTGCTTCCTTCCCCCTCCCTTGGCTTTTCAACACCAGGGTTTGGATAAATCATCTAGGATGTGATCACACAGGAAATTCGCGAATTTAATTTTTTTTTTTTTACAGCCAAGTTCGGAAGTGAATTCAGCTCTCCAGGGTTTCAGTCCTGTGCTTTTTAATCACGAGGTTCCCCATCCTTTCCACTCTGTCACTTGTGACATGACGTCTCCTTGGCTATGTAAGCTTTTCCCCTGCCCACAGAAACAATAGCTGCTGGAAATGCTCTTCAAGAATAGCTGGGGATTGCCTGTGGAAAATGCAGATTTAATCTATGTTAGGTGTTTTTGTTGTTATTTTGTTTACTGCTTGGTTATCCTTTTCCTTCAAAGAAAAGCAAAGGGCTTGTTCTTGTAGAATTCACCACTCGTGATGTGTTCCTAGCTGGAAGTAACATGCTCAAAATCCTGCATTCCTTTGTGCATCTCTGCTTTATTTTCTTTTTCTTTGTGGGTGGGAGCTTAGGGAGTATAATGGGCAGATTAGCAACTGTATTTGTGGAGTAACCCATCTTTGTGCAGGTCTGGCTAGAAACCAATTAAGCTTGTCTTGATCTCTAAATGAGATTTTTGTCCAACGCCTCTCCCAACCTCCTTCTGCATCCATTAATAGCAGGGTGGGATGGAAACAGCTGAACGAGTGGAGATGGAGTGTTGGATAAACACAGAGGCGTTGGCTGCAGGGAGGTTCCCGGGATGCGTGCGAGCCGCTGCCTCTTTGTGTGGTTGTTTTGTAGCTCTGGTTCTTGAAACCTGGGATTAGCAGGGTTGGACTGCAAGTGTGCAATCCCCTGTGCTAGCAGGAGTGGGGTTGGTGGAAAAGCTGCTGGATAAAAAGGGAGCATCCCGCGGACTTCATCGCTGTGCTGGCCCCAGAAATGTGACATCCCTGGGGTGAGTTTGGGAGCTCCTTGTGACTCCCAGCTGGAGATCCCCCAGAGTGCCTTGGCTTGGGCATATCTGTCTGGTCTTAAGTTGCTTTTTAGCCTGGAAAAACCCTTTAGCTTTCCAGGGGGACACAGGACCTCGCCAGGCTGGGGGTGTTTGGTGCTGCTGTGATGAAAACCAGTCCGGGAACGGCGCTTCAGTGCGGTGTTTTTGAAGAGAGCTGATTAAGGAAAGATGCCTTTAATAAGCTGTGCCTTCAGGGAGCCCTTCTATCTCTGTCCCAGACTGTTTCTGCATCAAGATAAGGTTGCAGAGCAGCTGGATCTGTGCTCTGCTTTGGGAGGTGTAGGAGGGGGAAGGGCTCTGGGATTTCTTCTAGGTGTGAATGTTCATTATGATCACTTTTATTTGTAAAGTAGCTACAGATAAGCCGTGCACAGGTGATGCCTTCTCCCCTGCACGCCTGGCCTGGATGTCAGGGACAAATGATGGCAAGAGTGATCTCAGGGAAAAGGAGAAAGGAAAACACTGGGTGAACTTGCAGAGTGTAGGTGCTGCAGATGTGCTGTAACATGCTGCAGACCACCCTTGGAACTCTCCCAGGGACAGGAAAGGACAAAAAGCACAAACCAGCTTTTCCCTGCATGCCTAGAATTTTGCTCTCCGTCTCCCCACTCCCTAAATTCCAAAAGCTCTTGGGTTATTCATGGAAGTGCTGCTTTTTTCCTTCTCCCAGTGTAAAAGTGCCCAATGAGAGATGTGGGTCTGAAGACATGGAATGCTGTGCTGAGGCCCATGTGCCACATCAAGGAGGTCATGCTGTGGACCTTGACATCATGGCATGGCCAAACCCAGTCACTTTGTGTGCTGGGGAAATTTGGGAATCCTCAATCCACAAAGATCTGGGTGTGGATGAAGCAAGTGCCTTCCAGGGTTCCGTGACAACTGCAAAAGCCTCAAAAAAATCTAAAACTGGGAAGGCTGGAAGATGGTTTCAGTGCTTGGGATGGGAGTTATGGAGAGAAGAACTGGAACAACCTCCAGGACTGGTGCTGTTTTGCTTTTTTGGGATGCTCTTGACTGAAAAGCTGCTGAGTTTTGATGCCAGTGAGACAGAAAAATACCTGGTGGCAGGGTGTCCCCCCGACTTCATCCTGCTGTCGTGGGGCTGAGGCAGCTTGGTGCAGTGATCTGATGAGGCATGGCAGCCCTGCCCTGTGGAGATACCATCTCCTGGGAGGAAAATGTAAAAATAACCACGGCTTTGGCTGCGTCTTTGAGTTGCGTGAGAGTGCAGCACAGGAGGTGGGGGATGAAATTATATCCATGGAAATGAGGCAGGAGAAATGAATCTTTTCCTGGGAGGCAGGTCTGAAGGAAAGGTCCTGAAGATCGTGAGGGAAATGTCCTCGTCCTCCTGTACTGTGCTGAGGTGCAGGGGACACACTGGAGCTGGGCTCTGGGGTGGTTTCAGAGGGTCCCCCAGGGTTCCCTGTCATCCTCATCCTCGCTGTGGGCTGAAGGAGGTGCAGCCCCATGTGGGTTCCTGCACTCATCCCATGCATGGCTCCAGGCTCTAGACAGATGACACAAACCCTTGTGAGAGACTGTGTCCTGCCCAAGGCTTTGGAAACCTGTTGGACCCATTCTTCCACCTCTTTGCTTTTCAGAGCTTTTGTGGAGCAGGTCTGTTCCTCCGTGGGGGACCACTGAAGTGTGGAGCTGGGAATAAATCCATGGGAGCTGCCATGGATGACAGACTGGCCCTCCTGGCGTAAGCAGGCTCAGCTAATTTAATCTGTGCTGGACGTGATCTCCTTTGTCTTCCAGTTGAGCTAAATATACCTTTGGGTTGTGGTTATGGAGGCTAACTCCCTTTTTGATTATGGAAATCACACTAACACGGGATGCAGGTGGCTGCCTCCGGATAGAGCCAAGGGAAGAGCAGGATTGGGCATCCCATGGCTGAAACTCTCTCCTGCTTACCTGTATCTGGACCTGGGCCAAAGTGTGGGATGCTTGGTGGGCATCTTTGTGGAGGGTTCCAGCTCCAGAGATTCGTGTGATGCAGGTTTTGGAAGCACAAGGAATTCCAGCATAGCCATAAGCTTTCCATTGTCTGACAGGATTTGAAGTTTAGTGGCTGAGCTGCACCTGCCTGGGCATGGCTGGTGGCTTCAGGACAGAGAAAAGGTCCCTCTCCATTTTTGCATAATTCCCAGAAGCAGCAGTTCTGCATTTCTGGATGCAAAGGAAAATCAAAAGCTGTTGGTCAGCTCGAGCAGCAGTTGGGAGAAGTTTTAGTCTTGGAAGGCAAAAAGGAAATTAAAGGCCAGTGGTGAAATGTAATGTATCAGTCCAAAGGTGCCACCTGGGAATGTGTGTGCCTGGGATTAGGCACACAACAAACACACAAGCTGTGTGGTGGGGCATGCCTGTTTGCACCCCATTCTGTCTTTGGGGTGCTCTGCCAGAGCTGCTGGCTGGGTCTTTGCTTGCTTTATCTCCTGAGGTTTGTCCTGTGTGACAGCATCTCAGACTCTTCTGGTTTGGCCTTGAAGGACCAGAAAGTCACAACAACAGGTAAAATATGCTGCTGCACATTACTGTGCCATGCTGCTGTGTATTACCCTGCCATGCTGCTGTGTATTACCCTGCCATGCTGCTGTGTATTACCCTGCCATGCTGCTGCATATTACTCTGCCATGCTGCTGCACATTACCCTGCCATGCTGCTGCACATTACCCTGCCATGCTGCTGCGTATTACCCTGCCATGCTGCCCCCAAAGCCAGGAGTCACTTAATGTTTTCAGCCCTCACTGTTGCTGGCTTCAGAGGAGCCAGGAAAGCAGTTCATCAGCAGGAGAGCTTGAGTGAAATGTGACTTCAGGGTCTGTAATGGGGCTTAGGGTCTCTAATATTGGCAACTTCTGAGTTAAATACCCAGTGTCAGCCATGCAAGTGCCTTGTTCAGGCATTTGCTGGAGGCTGGCAAAGCTCTGTTCCCCGTTTTCTGCCCTGGTGTGTAACCAGCTTATCTCTGAGCAGCTGGATTTAACCCTCTTATCCACCTCTGTGCCAGCCCTTCACACTCTGCTGCTCCTCCCTCCCGGGATGCCAGGAAAAGCCTGGATGACTTCCATGGGAAATGGATGTTTGCCCTCCCTGGGATGATTACTTCTGTTACTTAAAAAGCAACAAAACAAAAAATGCACCAGCAAACTCCTGGATTGGGATAATTAAGCCGATTGATGTGTTTAAGTAAATTAGTTTCCTTTTAATTAAAAAAAAAAAAAAGTCTCATCATGGTTCCTAAAATAATGAGCCACTGACCTGCTTTATCCCTGATTTGGCTTACAGATGGAGAGGGGAGGTAAATTATGATGGAAGCATAGAATGTCCTGAGCTAGGAGGGACCCTTAAGGATCACTGAGTCCAACTCTGGCCCTGCACAGGACATCCCAAGAATCACACCCTGTGCCTGAGAGTGCTGTCCAAATGTTCCTTGAACTCTGCCAGGCTTGGTGCTGTGACCACTGCCCTGGGGACCCTGTTCAGTGCCCAGCCACCCTCTGGGGGAAGAACCTTTCCCTAATATTCAGCCTAAACCTCCCCTGACACCACTTCATCCCATTCCCTCAGGTTATATCACAGAGAAGAGATTGGTGCCTGCCCCAAATTTTAGATAAATTAGGGGAAATCAGCTTCACCCTTGAAGCATCAGCTCCCTGTCTTCTGTGGCAGTGCCTGAGTCTGTTAGCTCAGGGAAGCAGAGAATTGCTCTTCAGGGGCAAGGCGGTTTGTCCTTCGTGTCCTGGTGCCTCTGGTGGGGCAAGGCTGTTTGTCCTTCCCTTCCTGGTGCCTCTGGAGCAGAGCAGCACTCCATGGTGGGCAGGCAGTTTGTCCTTTGTGTCCTGGTGCCTCTGGAGCAGAGCAGCACTCCATGGTGGGCAGGCAGTTTGTCCTTCCTGTCCTGGTGTCCCTGGAGCAGAGCAGCTCTCCATGGTGGGGCAGGCAGTTTGTCCTTCCTGTGCTGGTGTCCCTGGAGCAGAGCAGCTCTCCATGGTGGGGCAGGCAGTTTGTCCTTCCTGTCCTGGTGTCCCTGGAGCAGAGCAGCACTCCATGGTGGGCAGGCAGTTTGTCCTTCGTGTCCTGGTGTCCCTGGAGCAGAGCAGCACTCCATGGTGGGACCAGTTTTCAGCTCAGAAAGGTGAGGTCTCACCTCCCTGCCCTTTCCATAGGCCAGGAGGATGCTGGGGAGCCAGGAGCTGTGCCCTGGGGCTGGGAGGAGCCAAGGGACCACATCACTCCCGAAATTGCAGAATAAAATGCTGATGGCTCTCCTAAAGCCAGTGCACGTGGGAATGGCAGCCCCTCCGTGGTGGGTTCAGTGAAGAGATGTGATGAGACACGTTTATTTATCCAAATACTGATCAGTGCCGAGGGAAAGGGGTGTGTTTGGGGGAAGGGGTGAGGCAGCCTGGCAGGGTGGAGGTGCCTGAGATCAGCAGGGACCACAAACACAGCTGTGTGTGCCTGTGTGCCCTGCTACCTTCAGCTCATTGCTGTGGGAGCCCCTGCCTCAGACTGCTGCCACAGATGCTGTGCTGTTATTAATCTGCTGAGATAATTGTGGTTTTAATGTTTCCAGCGGGGAGTTCACAGGAGGCAGAGGCATTCCTGGAAGGTGGGTCGTCCTGGGGCATCCAGCAGCCTCCAGTGACTCAGCTGGTGCTCTAAGTGGTGCTGATTTTCAAAGCTGGGAGGTAACATGAAGAGAACAGGGGCACAGGCAGTGATTTGGAGCTGTGGAATAGCATTTTCACAGAATTCACGGAATCACTGGGCTGGTGTCCCTGGAGCAGAGCAGCACTCCATGGTGGGCAGGCAGTTTGTCCTTCCTGTCCTGGTGTCCCTGGAGCAGAGCAGCTCTCCATGGTGGGCAGGCAGTTTGTCTTTCCTGTCCTGGTGTCCCTGGAGCAGAGCAGCTCTCCATGGTGGGCAGGCAGTTTGTCCTTCTGTGTCCTGGGTGTCCCTGGAGCAGAGCAGCACTCCATGGTGGGCAGGAGTTTGTCCTTCGTGTCCTGGTGTTGGAGCAGAGCAGCACCATGGTGGGACCAGTTTTCAGCTCAGAAAGGTGAGGTCTCACCTCCCTGCCCTTTCCATAGGCCTGGAGGATGCTGGGGAGCCAGGAGCTGTGCCCTGGGGCTGGGAGGAGCCAAGGGACCACATCACTCCCGAAATTGCAGAATAAAATGCTGATGGCTCTCCTAAAGCCAGTGCACGTGGGAATGGCAGCCCCTCCGTGGTGGGTTCAGTGAAGAGATGTGATGAGACACGTTTATTTATCCAAATACTGATCAGTGCCGAGGGAAAGGGGTGTGTTTGGGGGAAGGGGTGAGGCAGCCTGGCAGGGTGGAGGTGCCTGAGATCAGCAGGGACCACAAACACAGCTGTGTGTGCCTGTGTGCCCTGCTACCTTCAGCTCATTGCTGTGGGAGCCCCTGCCTCAGACTGCTGCCACAGATGCTGTGCTGTTATTAATCTGCTGAGATAATTGTGGTTTTAATGTTTCCAGCGGGGGAGTTCACAGGAGGCAGAGGCATTCCTGGAAGGTGGGTGCCGTCCTGGAGGCATCCAGCAGCCTCCAGTGACTCAGCTGGTGCTCTAAGTGGTGCTGATTTTCAAAGCTGGGAGGTAACATGAAGAGAACAGGGAGCACAGGCAGTGATTTGGAGCTGTGGAATAGCATTTTCACAGAATTCACGGAATCACTGGGTCACAGAATTCACAGAATGACCAGGTTGGAAGAGACCTTCAGGATCATTAAGTCCAATCCAGCCCCAACACCTCAACTGAACCCTGGCACCCAGTGCCACATCCAGGCTTTGTTAAACACACCCAGGGATGGGGACTCCAGCCCCTCCCTGGGCAGCCATTCCAGAACTTTATCACCCTTTCTGTAAAATCTTTTTCCTGATATCCAACCTGTATTTCCCTTGGTGCAGCTTGAGGCTGTGTGCTCTGGTTGTGTCAGTTGCTGCTTTTTGAGCTGTGATTAGCAAAAGAGGGAGTTTGGGAGCAGGGCTGCTGCTGAACCCTTGGTGGAAGGGCAGTGCCTGGCCCTGGTTTGACCCTGGTTTGTGCGGGGAAGTGCTGCACCTGCATAAAAGCTGGGGAAATATTTTGTGCTGGGAAATGGGAATGCTCCTCTTGCCTTTTCATCAAGAATCTATAAAATGGCATCTAGCAGCTCTTCAGCCCATGCCTGGAATCCAAAGCCAGGTGCATGCAATCCTGAACAAGGCACGGGGACATCTGGATGTTTATTTATATTTGAGCTGCATTTGGCTACTGGAACAAACATTTGCAGAAAGTGGCCTTAGCCTTGGCTCAGCATCCCGAATGCACAGGTAGCCCTGAAGAGAGTTTGAGCTTGATGAAAGCACATTAAGCCATCAGCAGCAGGAGAAGCAGATAAGATCAACAAGCTGCAGTGTTTGGGAGCCCCATCCTCTAGAAGGAATCACTTTCAGAGCAAACACTCCTAATGTAGCTTCACAGGGTTGGAGGAGGACAATGCAGAAGAGATCCTCATGGATCTGTGCCACATCTCAGCAGGGTGACAGTCCCCTCTCCCTGTTCCACAGTGAGCAGACCCCAGAGGGGTGGCTGGGGCAGTGTTTGGGAAGCTGTTGGGGGCAGCAGCCTCTATGTCCCATCCCACCTGGTGGCTGCAGCCCTGTGTAAGCCAGCAAGCAGGTGTGGATGGAGTTAATGCAGCTGTGAAAATGATGTCAAGCAGTTTTTTTCTTGCAAAAATCATCTGTTGGCTCTGTCTGCTGTGGGGCAGAGAGGTGGGGATCAGGTGGGATGTGACACAGATCTGCACTCCCCCTGTGTTGCACTCTGCCAGTCCCCCAAAAATGTAAGAATGTGTGAAATGTCTGAAATGTCAGAAATGTCTGCTCTGAAAAAGTGATTTCTGCTGGAATGTGTGACTGAAAGGACTGCAGTGCAACCTCTGCCTGCCAAGGAGAGTCCTCGTTTTGTCTTGTCCCGTTGATCTGAATGAAGTAATTTATAAGGACGTTTTCCATGAATCAATAAATCCATGCTTGCTGCTGTGCCTGGGAGGTTTAATTTGCTCTAGATACTGCACAGAGTATCTCTGTCCTGAATTGCACTGCCAAGTTCTGCTCTTTGGGAGAGGATGAGGATACAGCTGGATCCTCTGGGAACATGCTGCCAGCATCTGATGGTGCCTGATGCCTGTTAATTGTGCTCCTCCTGGTGTGGGCTGGAGAGCTCAGGCAGGGTGTAAGAGCAATGGTTTCCCTGTGTGTGGAGTTTGAGGGCTTAGTCCTTGTGCCAAGCATTTCCTGATGTTACAGATCTTGGGGAAATTAAAGCCAAAAAAACAGGGAGGGCTGGGATCATTGGCCTTTGAGGAGACCACAGTGCAGAAATCTGGGTTACAGGTAGGTTTTCCTTCCACATCTCTGAGTGATGCTTCCTCCAAGAAGAATTGAAAAATTCCCGTTGCTCTGCACCACCTCCCCTCCCAAAAGCTGCTTTTTTGAGCCCCTTGGAAGCAATGCACACGTGTTTACAAAGCCTGCCACTGGAGCTGCCTGGAAAAAGAGGGTTCAGAAACGCAGCTCTGCTACACAGAGAGAAACCAGAGGTACCCCCAACTCCCCCCAGTTGTGAGCTTGTTTCTCTTGCTTTGTCTGATAACTGTGGTCATGGATGGATGAGGGGACCTTGCTTTCTGCTGTGCACTGGGGTTTGGGGTTGTTCCTGGCCTCCTCCTGTGCACAATGGGTGTTTTGAAAGCCTCTGAACTGGTGGGGCACAGACTGGCTCAGCTGTCCCTCGCTGTGAGCACCTGGATCCCACCTCTCATCCTGCTCCACCTGCCTGGCTGAGCCCCCAGGGACCCCTCCACTTCTCCTCCAGAGCAGCTCTGAAACCATTTTACATCTCTTGGAGGTCAGAGCTCAAGCTGGAGAATCCAGAAACGTTCCCAGAGCCAAAACACGCCGTGGCAAGCGGGTGTGTGCCTGCTCTCTGCTTCTCATTTCCTCCAGCGCTGTGAGAGCACTGGAGCTGCACATGGGGTTTCAGCAGGGTGTCCCCTCTTTTGTTCCTATACATTAGAAAAGTCTGTGCATGTGTTTATATTTAAAAACAATACGTATGTATTTCAACATGGCCGTTTGTGAGCTGTGCTCCTCAGGACTGGTCTGGTTGGACAAAGGAGGGATGAATTTCACAGCTGCCTACCTGTTGCACTGGCAGCTGTGTGATGGTCCTGCTGGTCCAGCCATTCCTGCACTTGGAAATAACAGGTGTTAGCAGGGAGTGATCCCAAAGCTGCTCAGACCCAGCTAGGAAGGCTCCTTTTGGAGTGAGCAGGCTTTGGAGTAAGTCTGGCAGCACCAGTGGAGAGGCTGTGTTGCTGTTATTTGTGTCACAGCCTGGGCAGTCCATTCCATGTGTGCCCATCTTGCATTTCCCATGCCCTCTTTCCCACATGCTTGCTGGTGTGTTGGAAAGGAGCAGATGCAGCTTCTGGTGGCAGGGCTGGATGTTGGGCTTGTTGCACATCCCCTGGGACAGCAAACACAAGGTCAAACAATGGCTGTGCCAAGCGGAGCAGCCAGAGAATGCTGTCATTTTAAATAATTGCCACAATGGCTTCTCCTCCCTTTCTTCCCCCCCTTCCCCATCACCATGTCCTTCCCCACCCATAACCTGGGGGCTGCCTGGATCTCTTCAGGATTTATGTTAAAAGGGAAGTGTTTTGTGCATAATTAAAGCATCCTATTGCTGGATGGCAATGGGATTTGGTGCTTACCGCTGTGACTCTTTCTCATGCATGAGGGTGAACTGATTGATTGCTGAGGTTTGAGATTAAATATTCCCCTGAGCTCCGCTGGCATTTAGTGTGCTGGGGAGGGGTGGAGGGGAATTCTGGTTTTCCTCCAAGGCAAGGCGAGCACAGGAATGTCTGCTGAGCACATCCCCCTGTCCTGGTCTGCAGCACTGGATGTAACAGGCTCCTGGCACGGCTGTCTTGGGCACCAATAAAGCAGGTGCCTTTCTCCATATCCGCACTGGATGGGCTGCTGGTGGGCTTTGTGAGCTCCTCTCAGTGCTGCATTGAGCATCCCAGTGCATCCTGCCCGTTCCTGGTGACTCAGCTGCCTCCCCACCTGCCTACACCTAGCAGTGGGGCAGACCCGCTGTCCCCGCCTTTCTCCCTCGGAGTGCGCCTTATTTGTTTATTCTGCTGAGCTTCTTTTCATCCCATAACCCCTCTGTGTTTGGTTTCGATGGGAAAGGAGGAAAAACCCCCACACTCCTCTCCTGGAGTGCGTGGTGGGTTGGAGATGCTGCCTTCCCCCTTCCCTTGAAGTCTAATTTTAGCTGAAGGCGACGGGATCCCTCCAGGGTATGGCAGAGATTTCCTATCAGCTGCTTAGACCTTAAGGAACAAAACACACAAACAAACACAGCACAGAAGCACTTAAGGTTTATTTGGGTGAATTCTTTCAAAAAAAAGGGCGTGACTTATTTTTTTTTTTTTTTTTTTACGAGCAGCACACGCTGGCTTTGTTCTGCTGCAGTCGGGTATTTCAGGTCTTCCAAGATTTAATCAGAATAATTACTTACTGTCTGTTTGTACCTTCTGTTTCTGTTGCAGGGTTACCAAAGGGTGTATTTATCTCCCAGAGGGCTGCCTAAGTGTGGCTTAATCATTAAAGCATCCGATTTCCTCCAAGTTATCTGCCATGAGGCTTATGTAAGTAAACAAATAAATAAATAAATGAAAGCGGGGAGGGTGGGGATGGTGCTGGTGGATTCAGCTTGGGGGGGTTGTACGGATTTTTCCTGATTGTCACGGGTTTAATTGTGAGCTGCCTGTGGTTCCCAGCCCGTCATGTGGGGATCAGAGGACTGAGTGTTTGGGCTGGCACTGAACACCCAGCCAGTTTAATGAGGCTGCTCCCAGCCAAGCCTTCACCCCACTAAACTGGCAGGAGCTGTGTTGCTCCCTGTCATTCCAGGAGCAGGGGGGAAACAGACCTTACAGGAATGAAAGGCTTTCGCTTTCACTCGTACAGTTATGGCTTTGACTCCTTAACCCAGTGGTATCCCTTATAAAAATCACAGCTCTGTGTGGACATAAGTCACCACTGTAAGTTTGGCAGGATTGGGAATTAGCTGTTTTTCAGCCTGTGTTTGCATGTTTGGTTTGGGGACGGGGGGCTGTTAGTGCACACGTTTCCCATCTCTAGCACAGGAGATGAGAAAGGCTCAGGAGGTCACTCAGAGGGGCTGGGATGGCTGTGGAGCCTCACAGGGTGCTGAACCAGCCCTGGTTTGTGCCTGGAAGCTGAGTGAATTGTGGGATGTTTTCCCTGGTGTTTGTCACCAAGAGCAGATGAATGGCCCTGTTCTGATGGCAGTGTGGGGCTGGACAATTTGCTTTCTTCTGTTTGCTTTCTCTTTCCTCCTGAGCTGGGTTGGGTTCTGAGGTGCTGCCTTGTCAGCTGCCTTTGCTGCCTCATCTATCGTGTGCAAACCCTGGGAATGAGGGTTTGGGGTGCATGCTGCTTCCCTGATGGATTTAGATACTTTTAAATCCAGAAGCAGCCTTTGCCATCAGTTTGTCTGCTTTCTTATGTGAGAAGGAGCATAAATTTTTGAGGTTGGTAGTTTTGTGTTAGCCCTTCTTAGAGATACAGGTGTGCAGCTGGGCTTTGTTCTCCTTCCCTGGGGGAAGCTCATGAAAGGGAAGGGGCCTGGAGGGGACAAGGTGGGACCAAAGGGATCTGCAGAGCTTTGGTGGCTTGAGGGAAAATTGCTTGTGTGAAGGTTGAGGTTGAAGTCCATCTTCTCTCTGTGTTGGGAAGAGCAAAGATGAGTGATGGGGCGTGTGTTGGACTCTGCTGCGGCAGAGCTGAAGCTGGGCATGATCCCACATCCTGTCCCAGCTCCAGAGTAACAATTTGGAGAGGCAGATCCCCTGGCAAATCCCTGTCCCCTCTGGGAGTGATGTGTTGGCTGGCACTGCCAGCAGCGTTGCCGGTGCCCTTTGCTCTGTCTGCTCCGGTGTGTGTGGAGTGGGAAAAGTCCTCCTTGATGGAAACACTCCTAAGAAAGCCTGTCAGCCTGATTTGTTCCTTGATGCTTGCCCAGCTGGAAAGCTGGTGGCGGTTCAGACAACACCTCCTGAAGCAGTGGGAATGTGTGATGTGCAGCACAGCCAGTGCTCCTGCCTGGCACGGTGAGGGCTGCTGGAGGGGTGGCAGTCCCTAATCCCCATCCCACCCGTGTGTGCCTGCCTGTTTCACTGGGCCTTTCACAGATCTGCTGGGTCTGGGCACGGGGAGGGATGGGGAGGAGGAGCAGAGCTGCTGGGGGCGGAGGAGAGTGGAAGCATGGAGGGGAAGGGAGGTGACAGAGGTGGAGAGGGTGCTGGGAGGAAGAGGAGATGATGTGGCTCATTTGCCTGGTGCTTTGGAAGTTGCTTAGCTAAGTTAAGTGCTCACTGGGGAGCCTCATTTGGATTTTAAATAGCTTTGGAGCATGTGAATGCTCTGTGCTGCTCTCTTCTTGCTGCAGTGTGAGCCACCTCCTGTCCCCATCTCTCCTTGAAGAATATCCCCAAAGTCTACCTTAGGATATGGGAAAACTTGGAGGTCACCTGCTTTCAAAAAGCCTTTCAAAGTTCTCCCCAAGCTCCTCATCATTCCAGACCATCCATCCTTTGTTTTTTTTCCAGTCTGGACACTGTGAGCTTTGGTGACTGGGACTGACCACAGGTTCCCTCTCCCACAGAGGCCACAGCATGCTAGGAGCTCTGGTGCTCATCACACAGCACCAGCTGGTCTGGGATGAGCTCGCTGGTCCTCCACCATCCCTCCTTGAGCATCCCACTTAAGGCAGAGGATGATGCCTCTTTGGCTTTCCTGTTCTTTTGTAGGACTGTGTATTTCTTCTTCCCTTTCAACCAGCTGAAAAACTGCTCCAAGAGGCTGGAGAATGATTTTGTGTACCTTATTTCCCTGGTTGTACCTTGGTGCAGAGCTGGATGTTATTTGTGCACTTGATCATCCTGCTACTTGGTAAAGGAAATTCATAGTGCTTAGTTTTATTTAATTTCTGTAGAAAATGAAAGTATCTCAAGATATTTATTTTCTTTGTCTCCAAAGTAACACACTCGGTGATGGAGGGTGCCAAAGGCAGGCACAAATCCTGAGGATGGGGATGCAAACAATGTTTGGCCTCCAAAAAACTGTCTCAGTCAAGGATGGGGAATATTCCCCACACCAGAGCCACCTTGGGGGGGTTCAGCTGTGTCCCCCCATGCAAGGAGAGGTGTCCCCAGACATGGGGCTCCCTCCCTGCTCTGCTCCTCCACCATGTGCCCACCAGCCACTTCCAGACGTGGTGGGGGAAGGTTTGGGAGGAGCACACCCCGTTTTCCTCATAAAACTCCAAACAAGAAGCTTGGCCTGGTTTAGATTTGAAAAATAACTTGCACATTTGGAAGCTAAAGTTTCAGAAGGGCTCTGAATGGGATGATGGCTTTGATCGTGACAGTCCGAGATCAAGGCAGGGCTTTTTGGGTTTGCTGCATCAGCTGGAAAATATATTGTAGTGTCTAGACTTTATCATCCTCAAGGAAGGCTCTTTTTATTTTTTTTTTCCTACTCTACAAAAGGTTTAATCCAAAGCCCGTGTACAGTCGGTAGGAGGGGCTTTGATTGTGTCCAGGAGCACGTTGGAAGAGGTGGGGATGAGCTCTGGGCTTTGAAGGACTCAGACCCTGCTTTGCAGGCGCCGCTGTTTCCGATGGAAGTTTGGGATGTCAGCAGTGGGATGAGGATGGGGACCAGCTGTGTGCCAGAGGGGTCAGTTCCTGCAGCTGAGCCCTGCTGACACCTCAGTGCTCATCCTTTGGCTGCTGGGCTTGTGGTCAGCTGCTCAGACCAGAATCTCCCACAACTGTCTGAGATTTCTCTGTGTAATAACCATAAACATCCACCTTTGATGGTGTGTGGACAGAACTTCAGCATTTTTAGCTTGAGTGTAGAAAATGTACAATTTTTTCTCCTTACCACTCCAAAAGCAGGTTCTCAACTTCTTTAAAATTATTTTACTGAATTTTTTTTTTTTTTTTGTAATTCCAAAAGAGAGTAATAGGGAAGGATCTTCCTAATTTGCTTGGAATAAACTCAAAAGCCTGCCAAGAAGGTGAGGACAGTTGGCCACATGTATTTATAGAATCATTAAAGTTGGAAAAGTCCTCCAAGGTCATTGAGTCCAGTCTTTGATCAAACACCACCTTGTCAACCAAACCATAGCACTGAGTGCCACATGCAGTTGTTTCTTGAGCACCTCCAGGGATGGTGACTCCACCACTGCCCTGGGCACTTTGTCCCAGTGCTTAACAGCCCTTTCAGTGAAGAAATTCTCCCTGGTGTCCAACCTGAACCTCTCCTGACATAGCTTGAGGCCATGTCCTTTTGTCCTGTCCCTGTTCCCTGGCTGCGCCCTCCTGTCAGGGAGTTGTAGAGGGAGAAGGTCCCCACTGAGCCTCCTTTTCTCCAGGCTGAGCCCCCCCAGCTGATCCTCATCAGACTTGTTCTCCAGACCCTCTCCAGCTCCTTTCCCTTCTCTGGACACCTCAGTGTCCTTCTTGTTGTGAGTGGCCCAGAACTGGACACAACACTTGAGCTGTGCCCTCACCAGTGCTCAGTACAGAGGGATTGACTCTTCCTGAAAGCCCACACAGCTCCTCTGTCACATTGGAATATGCCCTGTGGAAGAAGCAGAGGCAGTTTTCCTTTGAAACTCTGTGTTTTGTGTGCAGGGCTCTCGGGTGTGCTTTGGCAGGTGTGTCATTGGCCTTGTCACCCCAGCCATTTCCTTGGGGTCTCTGCTGCAGCACACCACAATGCCACGCTTAATGCCCCAGGCTTTGGAGGGGTTGCAGCCTAGTTATGAAAGCTTCATCTGGAAGCTTTGAGAAACATTTGGAAATGTTTTGGAAAACATTTGGATGGGGAATGCCTTAGCTCTGTGCTTGGTTGTTTTACTTTTGCTTTGTCCTTGAGCGAGAAAAAATGCTGTAGGGTTTCTGGTTTTTTTTTGTTTCATCAGTTTTTTCTTTTTAGACAAACTTATTTCCAGGGATAAATCTGAGCAAATGCCAGTGTGAAAATAGTTTGTGGTGTAAAATGGCACTAAAATTGTGCTGGAAGGGATCTTGAGAGGTTACCTTGTCCCCAAGGGTAGTTGAATGTGCTCATTGGTCTGGAAGGTGAATGTCTTTGCTGGGAGTTGTTTTGTCATAAATTGTCTCAGGAGCAGAGGCAAAAATCTACCAAATAATGCTGTCAGTATGTGTGCATGAGCCTTACTCAGTTTATTCAAATCATTTGCTGAATAAGTGTTGAAAATTAATGCTGGGTTTGTTCCCAGAGCTATTCAAAGTAATATTCCAGAGTAACCTTTTCCACCTTGGCATTTGCCAATATGCTGAAACCCTTATGGATGAATTGCAGTTACCCACAGTCTGTATTTGACATGGAGCCATCTGTGTTTTGCCCCATTTCTGAGACATCCAGTCCCCAGAAGTCCCACTTTTGTCCTGTCCCTGTTCCCTGGCTGCGCCCTCCTGTCAGGGAATTGTAGAGGGAGAAGGTCCCCACTGAGCCTCCTTTTCTCCAGGCTGAGCCCCCCAGCTGATCCTCATCAGACTTGTTCTCCAGACCCTCTCCAGCTCCTTTCCTTCTCTGGACACCTCAGTGTCCTTCTTGTTGTGAGTGGCCCAGAACTGGACACAACACTTGAGCTGTGCCCTCACCAGTGCTCAGTACAGAGGGATTGACTCTTCCTGAAAGCCCACACAGCTCCTCTGTCACATTGGAATATGCCCTGTGGAAGAAGCAGAGGCAGTTTTCCTTTGAAACTCTGTGTTTTGTGTGCAGGGCTCTCGGGTGTGCTTTGGCAGGTGTGTCATTGGCCTTGTCACCCCCCAGCCATTTCCTTGGGGTCTCTGCTGCAGCACACCACAATGCCACGCTTAATGCCCCAGGCTTTGGAGGGGTTGCAGCCTAGTTATGAAAGCTTCATCTGGAAGCTTTGAGAAACATTTGGAAATGTTTTGGAAAACATTTGGATGGGGAATGCCTTAGCTCTGTGCTTGGTTGTTTTACTTTGCTTTGTCCTTGAGCGAGAAAAATGCTGTAGGGTTTCTGGTTTTTTTTTGTTTCCATCAGTTTTTCTTTTAGACAAACTTATTTCCAGGGATAAATCTGAGCAAATGCCAGTGTGAAAATAGTTTGTGGTGTAAAATGGCACTAAAATTGTGCTGGAAGGGATCTTGAGAGGTTACCTTGTCCCCAAGGGTAGTTGAATGTGCTCATTGGTCTGGAAGGTGAATGTCTTTGCTGGGAGTTGTTTTGTCATAAATTGTCTCAGGAGCAGAGGCAAAAATCTACCAAATAATGCTGTCAGTATGTGTGCATGAGCCTTACTCAGTTTATTCAAATCATTTGCTGAATAAGTGTTGAAAATTAATGCTGGGTTTGTTCCCAGAGCTATTCAAAGTAATATTCCAGAGTAACCTTTTCCACCTTGGCATTTGCCAATATGCTGAAACCCTTATGGATGAATTGCAGTTACCCACAGTCTGTATTTGACATGGAGCCATCTGTGTTTTGCCCCATTTCTGAGACATCCAGTCCCCAGAAGTCCCACTGGGATCAAGAGCAGGTTTTTCTTTGTTTCTTGAATTAGTTGTGACTTTCCAATTTTCCAGGTGGTCACCAGCCCCTTGGAAATCCACAGCAGCCTCTCCCCTTGACATCTGCAGGCTTAGATAAAGTTGTAAGATCCTGGGCAAGGATCACCAGAAATCCTCATCTGCTTTGAGACTGAGCCAAGTGATGACTTTCAGTTCATTTCTCCTGCATCTTGTGTCTTGAACGATGAATCGAAAAAAAAATGTACCCAAGAGCCCTTCTTTAATGCCCCCACCTTTTAAAGGTGCTGCAGAGCTCCATGGGGTTTTTCCCTTGCTTTCAGCTCCCCACTTCAGTGATGGAAGGTTCTGGAAGAAGTTCACCTGTAGCCAGTTGGATGCAGGCTTGTTCTCCAGCCAGCAATGTGTTGGTGTTGCAATCCACACAGCCCAGATGGTGACTGGTTTTCCTTCACCTGGTCCTTTTCCCAGCCAGTTTCCAGTAGGTGATAGGGGAATTCACCCATTTTTGGCTGTGGGGAAGGCTTGGCAGCCCCCTTGGCCCATCTGCACATTCAAAGTGAGGATGACTGGCATCAGCGTTATTGTTTGGCCAAGTGTATGCAGGGATATCACAGCTTAGATTTGTTACAGATGGGTTTCTGGATATAGTCTGAGGCATTCTGCCAGCCAATTTTATATCTGTGTAAAAGTGATTGGCATCTCTATAAATAAAGCTGCTGTGGGATTATAAATCTAAATATACTTATTCATTAAATTATTTTTACATTTCCACTGGGTTGTCATCCTGGCTTATCACAAGCAAGCCATGCTCTCTGCCTGAGTGTTATCCACAGCTCCAGCAATGCAGCTTCTGAGGCTTGGAAATATTTTCTCACTTGAGTCTCTGTACCATGGATCTCTTCACTGGGACTTCCTCACAGTCATCACTGGGAATGACCCTGTCCTGGACACTGCTGTGAAAGTGGCAGTGGCTGTAAATACAGGAATGTGAGTTTTTCTTTCTTGCTTCACAAGTGAGCATGACTTTGCTGGGCTATTTAGTACCTGTGACCTGGTAAATCCTGTTTGCACGGCTCCTTTGGTGCTGGGAAGGGCTCCTCCATAAGATCCTCCATCTGTGTCCTCAGGCAAGGAGTCTCACAAAGTTTCCTCCTTCTGTGCCCCAAGCCAGGCTGCATGGAAACAGGGGTCTGTCCACCTGGTTTAACCATCTCTGCTGGTTGTTTTGGCTACAGGAGCAAGGAAAAAAGTGCCCCAGACCAGTTCCAGGTCCAGCTGTGAGCTGGGGAGGTGCTGGAGGGAGAGCCTGGCCGGGCACCAGCATAGCCAGGCAGCAATGCAGGCGCTGGTAAATCTGGCTTGGTCTTTGAGCAGGCTGGTGAGAACACTGAGAGCTGCAGCCTCCTGTTTCTCTGGGGGTTTTTTTCCTTCTCTTTTCAAAGCATTTGATTATTAATTCAGTAAATGATGAAGCACAGAGAAACGTGCCTGAGTGGCAGAATATCAGCTGCCTCACTCTGCTCAGTAATAACATGCATTGTTGAAAGTTAACCCATGATTTTAGTTTAATTTCCTAATGAACGGAAGCTTTAAAGTCAGTCTGTCCATCTGCTCCTCCTTCCATCACTGACAATTCATGAAGTCCATTGCCTAGTTTTGTCCTTTCTTTCAGTTTGGGTTTTCATCTCAAATTTGTGGGGCTGCTGCAATTTTGGTCAAAACAGCCATCAGGTTAGAAGGGTGTTAGGGAGGTTTTTTATTAAGGGATGCAATGAAACCTCAGCCTGCACTAGACACCAGGGAACACACATAAATGTTATGAACATCCCAGCCATAAAGAGTGCTTTAGTTGGATTGGCCATGTTATGAGACAGCGGAGAGCCCACGCTGCAGGTCCATGTGCAGACATGTAGGTGTTACCAGGGGGGATGTTCACCTCAGTGAATTCCCTGATGTCTAATAAATGTGAGTTCATCCTGCAGCCTCACTCTAAAAGTGGCTTGTGTTGCTGAGAGAAGGAAACACTTCCATTCATGTTGGTATTCCTAGTGCTGCTCACCCCACCAAATGTAGTTTTGGTAGCATAACAGGGCCAGCACTGTTTTGTAGGGTCTTCAGAAACTGGGAGCAGCATTTGGATGTGTGATGGTGTTCACAGGGGAATTAGGATGAGGGAAGAGATGAGGATCTGACTCCATGTTTCAGAAGGCTTGATTTATTATTTTATTATATATATTATATTAAAACTATACTAAAAGAATAGAAGAAAGGATTTCATCAGAAGGCTAGCTAAGAATAGATTAGGAAAGAATGATAACAAAGGCTCTGTCTTGGACTCTGTGTCTGAGCCAGCTGTGATTGGCCATTAATTACAAACATCCAACATGGGCCAATCACAGATCCACCTGTTGCATTCCACAGCAGCAGATAACCATTGGTTACATTTTGTTCCTGAGGCCTCTCAGATTCTCAGGAGGAAAAATCCTAAAAAAAAGATTTTCCATAAAAGATGTCTGTGACATGGTGCTGCTGTACGTGGGTCCTGTGTGGGTGTGGGATCATTTCATCACCTTGTCTCAGGGGGAAGGGAGAGACCCTGGAAGGAAAGAGCAGCCACCAGCACTTCCCTGCAGGGCTGTGATGGGGTGTCAAACAGGATTTGACATTCAGTGTGTTCTTGGTGAGCTGCCAAATGTTTGCATATCAGCCTGGCTTTTACTGGTAGGTGTCAATGCCTCTTTCCAGGCCTGGTTTCCACCAACACCAGAATTCTTTGCAGTGTTGGGGTTTTCCCCCTTCTTTGTTTCCTTTTTTTCTTTCTCCATTCAGTGCCTTGGTAAGAACACAGCTGAAGTCCTGGGAGCCCAAAGGAAACCTGTCTATTACACATGACCCGATTAGAAGCCATGGTAATAAGCATTTGAATCTAAAGCTAGATTAGGCAGGCAGCAGTCTGAGGCTGGATTTGCATAGCACACATTCCTTTTCTCCTTTTCCATAGGACGTGGTGGTAAATCTCCTGAAAGTGAATTTAGAAAGGCTGGCATGTGTCAAGTGCTCCTGTTGATGCATGGGTTGTTCTTCTCACTAAGCTGGGAAAAAAAATGCCTGTGATTGCCTGGAAGATGCTTTTTCTCCTCTCTGCCTGCTCTCACAGCTCATGTTGCAGTCCATGGGGATGGGTAGCTCTTGCCAGCTCTACAAATCTGCATTTTAAGGGCATTTGGAAAGTTTTTGCCTGGAGAGGCAATTATTTCAGGGTGCTTTCTCTCTTCCTGCGACACCTCTGGCAGTAGTGGAGTGAATCTGGAATTTTCAGGTACCTAAATCCAATTTGCAGCTTCTTCAAGCTTTCACGTCACTGTTACAGGTCTTGTGGTGGAAAATGCTGCAAAGATTTGTTATCCAAAAGCCATTTAACTTCCTTCCCCTGTGGCCAGTCAGCAGATTGTGGATGATCTGAGGGTCGGTCTCTCTTTGTGTTGTCATTACCCTGTGTTCAGGCCACGCACTGTTAGTTTGGGGCAATGGGATGCAGAGGTCAGACAAGGAGGGAAGATGTTTTTCAATGATTAGGGCAGTGTCTGGGCAGTGAACCTGCAGGCTGTCTGTTTTAGGAGAGGCTTTGAGATGGAGTCATGGTTTTCAGTCCTGGTTGGATTTTTTGGGCCCCACTTTGTTATCCATGGTGTTGTCTGGGCTGTGTTGGAAGAAGACCTGACATTCAGGTGAAGGCAAAGCCAATTCCATTGCCATTTTTGCTGATAGAGAGGTTTCCAGAGCTGCTGAAGGAATGGGAGAGTGTTTGAGGGCTTGGGGATGAATTCCCTCACTGCACAGCTGGGCAGACCTGGTGTCAGTCAAAAGCATTGCCCTGAAACCATGACAGGAGGGGAGCTTTGAAGGAATGCCACCAGTCACTGATCACCAGAGGCCTTACCCAGGTGTGGAGAGCTCTGCAGGACCCACCATGCCCAGGACTCACCTCTTTGAAGCGTGAAGTTCTCCGCGGGGTTTGCATTGTGGGTGAACCAGACTGGTGTTGATGGGCAGAAGTAAAAATGCCATCACTCCAAGATTGAAATGCTGCTCTGGAATACCATTTGGTCACCTGGGGTCATCGGTGCTGGCTGTGTCCCCTCCGAGCTCCTGGGGCACCCCCAGCCCTCCTCTGGTGCTGCAGGGGTGAGGAGCAGAGCAGGCCTTGACTCTGTGCCAGCCCTGCAGAGCAGTAACTCAAACATGTCCGAGTTAGCAACACAGTTTCCAGCACAAACCCAGTGAAAATGAAGAATTGCAGCCACAACCAGCTTGGGATGGGGCAGGACTGGTGTGGGGAAGGTGAGAGGGGTGAAGTGGAGGTGCGGGAGCATCTCTGCAGAGCCAGCCCTGTGTGGGTGTCAGAGTTTGGTGCTGCTTTATACAATCATCTCCCTTTCCATTAAAAAAAAAAAGCCCAGAAATTGCAAATAACCACTTTGAAAAAGTGACCCAAGGTGTCCTGGGAGGCTCAGACACCCTGAGAGAACATAACTCTGCACTGTGTCCCTCTGAGCCCCCACCATGCCTGCACTGGCCTTGAGGAAGCTGCATCTATGATCATGGGCACCTCTGAAGAGTGGTGAGTCCCAGATTTATCAACACCCAGTCTTCCCTCCTACTTCAGATGTAATTAAATTTAAAAAATCAAACATATTTGTGTTCTCTCAGGGTGTCTGAGCCTCTCAGGAGCCCCTTGGGTCACTTTTTCAAAGGGGTTATTTCCAGTTGCTAGGCTTTTTTTTTTTAATGGAAAGAGAGATGATTGTATAAATATCTACAGAGATATTTATTATCTACAGGGGTATTTATTTATTATCCACAGGGATATTTATGTATTACAGGGGTGGGAAGCTTGTGTTGCAATTTGTGCTGGGGTGCAGTGTGAAAACCTGCAAAGAAGAGAAATCCACTCCCATATTTATCCCTGGCAGGGATGTGACCACTGTAGCTGTGATATTGCCCCTCCAGGGGGTTTCCTCACTGAAATGTTTGCTCAGGAGGGGTGGAGAGGCTCATTTTTTGAGCAGTACATAGAGATGAAGGCAGGCAGGCTGCCTGAAGCACTGGAGATGCTGTGGATCCCTTGTTTGGACTCCAGGCTCTCTGGGGAAAACCAGATTTGGTTCAATCAATGCACAGAGGAAAAACTAACAATCCTGTGCGTGTACTCAGTGTGTTTAAATTCAGTTTGTATTGACACTGCTGATGCTGATACTTTCCTGGATTAAGCATTAAAATAGCCTCTATTGATTTTTAAATGCATCCCCTTGGGACCTCCACCGGGCTGACATTCCCCTCTGGATACTCCAGCGGGAGAAGAGGAACTTTCCTTTGGTCCATCCCCAGCAGCCATGTGTGGAAGGCTCCCTCCCCTCTGTCAGAAGCTGGATAATTAGGCAATTAAAACCACGTGTCCCCATTAAGAGAGGTCCTCTGAATTGCAGGTGGTGGATTTGAGCAGCTGTCCTGGTGGAAAATCGAGTCCTGCTGCCCTGTGGCTCAGGATGCTGCAGATCCATCCTGGTCAAAGCAGGGCTTTTGCCATAAGCTGCGTTTTGTGTTGTAGCCACATAAAACAAGTCTGACCAAGCCTTCCAATGGATTTCACTTAGTGTGCTTGCCTGATTTTTTTTTGTTTTTCATTTAAATGCCAACAGTATTTCAGTGAAATGTGATAAAAGTTGCTGTTTTTTCCCCAGCCTGGGTGGGAGCTGCTGGGATCACGTTGTGCCTGGTCTGAGCTCACATGCTTTGTTTTTTGGTGTTCATCTCCTGGAGCACAGGGAGGTATTAGTGTCACACTGGAAGGAAAAGTGGCCAGGGGGCCTTTTCTGCCATTAGACATATTTATCAAGGAATTCTCAACCCCAGGTTTGTACTTAAGGGAGGAAAATCACTCTGGATTAACATCAGAATTTAAAAACCTTTAAAAGAAAATCAGCATTGCAGATGGGTAGGCCAGCTGAGACATCTGACAAGTGTGTTTTGTTTGCTCTGGGCACCTTCAGTACTCTGGGTTTAATGGTGTCTTGAAGTTTAATGATATTTTAGCCATCAGGGTCCCTGCTGGCAAGGACTCCTATTTCCAGCAGCCTTCATCCAATTTCCATTTTGAGAGAGAAAGAAACCAGCTTGCTCCACACCACAAAATGCCTGAACACCTGTGTCACAGACAAGTTTTATGAAAAATCCTTTCCTTAGGATTTTTCCTCCTGAGAAGCTGAGAGGCCTCAGGAACAAAATGTAAACATTGATTATCTGCTGCTGTGGAATGCAACAGGTGCATCTGGGATTGGTCTCATGTGGGATGTTTGTAATTAATGGCCAATCACAGCCCAGCTGGCTCAGACAGAGAGCCGAGCCACAAACCTTTGTTATCATTCTTTCCTATTCTATTCTTAGCCAGCCTTTTGATGAAATCCTTTCTTCTATTCTTTTAGTATAGTTTTAATGTAATATATATCATAAAATAATAAATCAAGCCTTCTGAAACATGGAGTCAGATCCTCATCTCTTCCCTCATCCTCAGACCCCTGTGAACACGGTGACACACCTGTGGTTCCAGTAGCCTCACCTTAAGCTCAGATAATGCTAAAAAACTCCAAACACCACCCAAAAAAAGCCCTCTGGGACTCAGCCAGCAGCTCCTTGTTGCCTTGTCCTGGTGGTGGCCCGTGGCTGATGTTGCTGTGGTGATGGACTGGAAGCATCTGCTGCTGAGAAACTTGGAAACTCCACTTTGTGCAGCCAAATTGAGAGGCTTTAAAAGAGGAAAAAACCTGCCTGCCTTCAGCCAGTCTCACCCCAGGGATCACTGCTGAAATGGGGAGCAGTGAAATGGAAAGCTCAGCATTTGAGGGTTTGCATACAATAAATCACAGTCACAGCCCAAATATTATTGGAGGAGCAGGGATGAAAAAAAGGAGAATTAAAATAAAGGAAGGCTGTTGATTGAACTGTTGTTCTCCAGGAAAAAGCTAATTGGGCAAACAAATCTCCTCCTCCAGTGGGAAATGCAGGTCCCTCTCTCTTGCCAGGCTGCTGAGTTTGTATTAACAGCATTTGCATCGTCAAAGGGAGTAGTCATATCTGTGATATCTGGTGGAAATCAGTGCAAAGCTGGGCTTTACAGCTGGTTTTAGCACCTTCTGGAGGTGGGGTGTGCTCTGAATGAGCAGTTTTGTTGAGCAGTTTTCTCCCAGCTGGGGAGATGGACTGGGGCTGGACTGGTGCTTGTGCTCGTGATGGGGATGGGGACAGGATGGAAGAGGATGCTCCCCCTGGGATGCTCAGTGAGGCTATGGGAGCACTCTGAGCTGCCCAGAGGGTCTTGAATCCCTCTCTTTTACCTGGTTTTGTGCTTGAGGGCTGCCTGGACAAGGCTGGGCATCACCCATCCCAGGCACTCCCTGAGAGACCAGGTTCAAATGGCGCAGGAGAAATTCTGGGAGGCTCTTCCCTGCAAGGCTTCAGGCTTTCAGGAGAGCCTTGGGTGGGTGCAAATCCCTCCCTGCAGGTAACTCCAGCTCTGAAAGGGCTGTGTCTGCCCCTCTGAGCCCCACCACAATGCAGCACTGACAGCTGCTGCCCCAAAACAAACAAGAGTGGGGTGAGGAGAGCACCGGGGCCTGCAGCCCCTCATGCTGCCTTTCCTTTCTGCTGTTTTTTTTTGGGGGGTTGTTTGTTTATTTTGTTTTGTTTTTTTGGTTTTTTTCTGTGTTGCCTTTTAGAGCTTGGCTGGGACACAGGGAGGTCAGGGAATGCCCCAGCATCCTTCCTGGAAAGCCAGCTCTGCCTTCCTGGAAAACCTCTTGGGCTTGGATAAGTGTTGTGCCTGGGTTTCAGGGTGCAAATCATGGAGAACATATAAGGGATCATATGTGACTTGAAAAGTGTTTCTTCCTCCCACCAGTGCCAGCCCACCCCACTTTTTTTGGTTTGATTCTGTGAAAAGAGGACCACGAATCTGCCTGGTTTCTGGGAAAATGGAATGTGTGTGTCTGTAAAACTGGGTCATTCATTCACCCTAGTGAATATCAAGGAATATATATATATTTATATAGGTTTGCAAACTGGGTCTTGGCTGTGGCTCCATGTTGTTGTCCTTGTTCCTGAAATAAATGGTATTTGACCAGAGCTGATCTGCTGGAGCTCCTGTAAGAAGTGGTCTGTAGTGGTTTGGAGGATCTCAGCTTGCCACTGATGAAATTTACCCTTTTAGTGGAGAACTCGTGACCTCCTGTGTTACTGTGCTGCTCACCATCTAGATGGCTGGGAAACTTCCAGCAAGGTTTGGTTTTTAATCCTCAAAAACCAAACAAAGTTTTGCTGCAGCAGCATCTTTCCTGGTTGGATTAATGTGTGCGCTGAGCCGCACACCACAGGGGCTGTGTGGGGTTCCCTGGCCCAGCTCCTGATGGATGCTGCAAGCCCTCAGCTTCTCCTTGGATCCAAGCTTGTCTGCATGGCCTGTGGGAGAAATAGCTGCTCACTTTTCATTGTTTAGGAAGGTTTATTAAACCTTACCAAAAATACAACAGAAGACTGGATAAAGAAAAAAGGTTATGGCGTTGGAAGCAAATGTGCTCAGCCCCCTCACAGTGGAGGTTTTTTCCCTTTTAACCCTTTAACCCTTCCCAAAGTTCTGTCCATCAACTCTTTCTTCACTGTCCAGTGGTGGAGATCCTGATTGAAGGTCAGATATCACCACAGTGACAATCCAGCCCTCCCAGATGTCCCAACTCCAGCTGTCCCTTGATAACCACACGAGGGGATACAACATACCATAAATCTATAAAACTTTTCTTAACCTATATCCATTATATTTGTCCATTAATTGTGAGAGTCAATCATGGCATTACTCATCTATCACAACCAAACAAAGTTTTGCTGCAGCAGCATCTTTCCTGGTTGGATTAATGTGTGCGCTGAGCCGTGCACCACAGGGGCTGTGTGGGGTTCCCTGGCCCAGCTCCTGATGGATGCTGCAAGCCCTCAGCTTCTCCTTGGATCCAAGCTTGTCTCCATGGCCTGTGGGAGAAATAGCTGCTCACTTTTCATTGTTTAGGAAGGTTTATTAAACCTTACCAAAAATACAACAGAAGACTGGATAAAGAAAAAAGGTTATGGCGCTGGGAGCAAATGTGCTCAGCCCCCTCACAATGGAGGTTTTTTCCCTTTTAACCCTTTAACCGTTCCCAAAGTTCTGTCCATGAACTCCTTCTTCACTGTCCAGTGGTGGAGATCCTGATTGAAGGTCAGATATCACCACAGTGACAATCCAGCCCTCCCAGATGTCCCAACTCCAGCTGTCCCTTGATAACCACACGAGGGGATACAACATAACCATAAATCTATAAAACTTTTCTTAACCTATGTACATGATATTTGCCCATTAATTGTGAGAGTCAATCATGGCATCACTCATCTATCACAACAATCCGTGGCATTACTCATCTATCACAACCAAACAAAGTTTTGCTGCAGCAGCGTCTTTCGTGGTTGGATTAATGTGTGCGCTGAGCCGTGCACCACAGGGGCTGTGTGGGGTTCCCTGGCCCAGCTCCTGATGGATGCTGCAAGCCCTCAGCTTCTCCTTGGATCCAAGCTTGTCTCCATGGCCTGTGAGAGAAATAGCTACTCACTTTTCATTGTTTAGGAAGGTTTATTAAACCTTACCAAAAATACAACAGAAGACTGGATAAAGAAAAAAGGTTATGGCGCTGGGAGCAAATGTGCTCAGCCCCCTCACAATGGAGGTTTTTTCCCTTTTAACCCTTTAACCGTTCCCAAAGTTCTGTCCATGAACTCCTTCTTCACTGTCCAGTGGTGGAGATCCTGATTGAAGGTCAGATATCACCACAGTGACAATCCAGCCCTCCCAGATGTCCCAACTCCAGCTGTCCCTTGATAACCACACGAGGGGATACAACATAACCATAAATCTATAAAACTTTTCTTAACCTATGTACATGATATTTGCCCATTAATTGTGAGAGTCAATCATGGCATCACTCATCTATCACAACAATCCGTGGCATTACTCATCTATCACAACCAAACAAAGTTTTGCTGCAGCAGCATCTTTCCTGGTTGGATTAATGTGTGTGCTGAGCCGCGCACCACAGGGGCTGTGTGGGGTTCCCTGGCCCAGCTCCTGATGGATGCTGCAAGCCCTCAGCTTCTCCTTGGATCCAAGCTTGTCTCCATGGCCTGTGAGAGAAATAGCTGCTCACTTTTCATTGTTTAGGAAGGTTTATTAAACCTTATCAAAAATACAACAGAAGACTGGATAAAGAAAAAAGATTTCAGCTCTGGGAGCGAAAGATTTTCCCCACCATGTGCTCAGCCCCCTCACAAGGGTTTTTTCCCTTTTAACCCTTCCCAAAGTTCTGTCCATCAACCCCTTTTTCACTGTCTAGTGGTGGAGATCAGATGTTCCATAGTGACAAGCCAGCCCTCCCAGCTGTCCCTTGATAACCACGTGAGGGAGTACAACATAACTATAAATCTATAAAAGTTTTCTTAACCTATACCCATGATACTTGTCCATTAATTGTGAGAGTCAATCATGGCATTACTCATCTATCACAGCTGCCATGGACATCCTGCAGCTCACCATCAGCCATCCCCTGCTCCAGATTTTGGCTGGCTTGGCAAAGCGAGCAAGGATTGATTTCAGCTGGAGAGCGTTAAGACAGATCCCGTCTCACCCTGCTGTGCTCCACACTCTTCCCCCTGAAAAGTGGATTACCGAGCCAGCAGTGTGTGTGCTTCCCTTGGCAGGGACCTCACTTGTGTGCTGGAGGGGTGGCAGGCGAGCCAGGCCATGGCACTCTCACAGCACCCTGGAGCTTGTTGCTCTTTTCCCTGAATAGCATCAACACCTCCAGGTGGGAGCCCCATGCAGACACAAACAAAAAAATGTCTCTCCCAGCACCTTTGATAGGTGTAAGTTTAAAGTGGGAAAAGGAGGGCTTTCCTGGTGTGTTATAAATTTGTGAAGCTATGTCTTTCTCTCACTGGCTCTGTAATAAACTTGGTCTAATTTTTCTTGCTGGATGTGGCCGTCAAGCCCCCAAAGCTCATCTGCCCTTGAGCTGAGTGAAATGTTTTCTTGTGAGACAGCAGGCCCAGATGTGTGCTTCAGGATGTGACAAATGCCACAACAAATGGAAAAAATAGAAAGAGGAGGTGACACATTTTAGGCAAGCACTGGGTTTTTGATGATGCTGGCAGATGGGGCTTTGCTGGAGTGGGCAGAGCAGCCATCTCCTCATGGCATCAGGGGCCGTGTCCCGTGGCCTTCAGGTACCACATAGCCCAGGTAAGCTATGGAGACACAAAACACTCATTTTGTTAAGTTTATAGAATAGAGTAGAATTTCTGGGATGAGGAAAGAGGATCGGGGTAATTCAGGATTTGGCAGGTGTATGCATAAATCCATGAAACCCGAGTCTTTGAGATTTGCTTGTGCTGAGAATCAGAGCTCTTGTGATGCACTGGTGATGAGTCAGGCTCCTCCTGGCAGCTGCATCATGGAAAGGGTCCTGTTCCCATCCCTTTTGGGCTGCTGTTCTGAGAGTAGATGGGTGGAAAAAAGGCAATCAATAGTTTAAATCCTTTTAGCTGAATGTTTTGGGCTTTTTGTTCCTTCCTGACGACATGCACTGATTTCCACCAAACACAAACATTGCTCCCCTGTACAGCCTATGCCTGAAAACAGCTTTACAGTGGTGAAAAGGGGTTTTGGAAATGAGCATGAGAGTTTGTGGCCAAAAAATCATTCTGGTTGCTTTAAACAGGAGCAGCTGTGCTGGGGATAACAGCACCATGCTCAGCACAGTGGAGGTGCTGGTAATGGGCTCAGATCCTTTAAGCTTCTGTGTTGGAGGGAAGATGATTCCTGCTCAGGGGAAGGCAGTCCTATTTCTGAGCATTTCATCCATGCAAGAGCTCAATTCAAACCTTATATTTTTAAAATTGAATAATACTTAGACCCCCTCTCAGTAAAAAGTGTTTTCATGCACCATTGCACGTTTTCATTTGCACATTTGGTGCAAATGTGAAAGGGAGGAGCCCTTCTCTCTCTTGAGAGGGATATGCTGCTGCCTTTTACATGGGCAGAGCACCATGAACACACTTTGGTGGGCTCACAATCAGAACCAAACCCAAGAAGAGGTTGGGTTACTGAGTGGAGCCAAGGAAGGTGCTGACTGTCTTGGGTCTGTAAGGTGAAAAATCAAAATGTGCCTGAGAAGGGCTTTGGTGCTTCTCAGGGAATGCTGCAAATGTACAGCTGATCTGAAAAATGCTGTGGGGAGCATCCAGTTTTTATTGCTGTGGAGGTCTGGATGTGACTTACATGGGAGAAAAAAAGCATCTGGAATTGTTTATTTAGAGAAATAGTGCAAGGTGGCTTGCACTGTGCCCTGCCCTGGGTATTGAATTCATGGGGAGAAACCCCGAGGGAGGATGAGCATTGCTCAGTGGTGGGGTGGGACAGCTATAGGGTGCACTGTGTGGAATGCCAAATTCCTGCTTTCTAAAAGCTGAGAAAAGGGGTCCAGGTCACCTGGCTCTAACACTTGGTGACAGTGATGGTGTCTCCCTAAAGTCCTTGCTGAAGCCAAGTGCCTCCCAACCATCACCAGCCAAGGCCGTCGCTTCACAGTGACGGATGAGAGTTGGAATATTTCCATTGTTTGGGAGCATCCCAGGCTGTGCTGAAGCTCTTGCAGCAGAGTAAAGGCAGGCAGAGCTTGGCATGGCCCAAGATGCTGAAATTGGTGAAGACACCAGTTCCCACCTTGGTGAGGACACCAAGGCAGAGACGGTCAGTGAGCGCTGTTACACCAAAACCACCTGGAATAAAGCTCCACATTCAGAGCCAGAGCTCGCTCAGGATCTTGCATCCTCACTTTGGGAGGGGAGCCAGGAAAACAACAAGCTAATATTCATGTTTGAGGATTTAGCTGCTGGCTCAGGGGTGGGTTTGGAGGAGGCGGGTGTGAAGGGGAGCGTGCAGGCTCCTCCGTGTGTTTGTGCCCTTGTTGGGTATTTTTAGGCTGCAGACCGCAGTGCTGCAATACCGGTGCTGGCTCCCAACCAGCTGGTTGGGGCATCGGTCACAGACAGGCTTTGGCAGCTCGTTGCTCCAGTTTAATTTAGCTTGGTGAGGAGGCTGTTGAATATGCAAGTGGTAATTGCTGCTCTCCTTTCCTTAAAGCAAAGGCGGAAGCGACACCAGGCTCCAATTTTCTCCTAATGACTGATTTCATTTAAACATTGCTCAGGGCGATGCAGGCTTGATGCTTTTCTATTTAGGGCTGGGGAGAACTAAACTTCCATCTCTGAGTTTCACTGAGCAGGGCGGCCTCCATCGGTCCTGATCCATCCTGGTCACACACATGAGCTAAGCTCCTTCTTCTCTTCAGTCTGGGTTTCCAGTTTGAACCCATCACAAACACATTTTCACCCTTGTTTCTGTGAAAACAGAGTTGTTTGGGAATGATTCAGCCCCATCAGTCCTGCCTTGAGATTTGGGCTTGGCTGCAAGTTCCCTCAGTGACCCTTCCCAACCTATCATCCCTGGCTCTGTTCATACAGGGGCAATTACTTAATTTATTCTGGCCTGCTCAATAGTAGAGGCCAGAAGGCACCATCAGATCACAATCTGACTTAAATTTATTGATCTAATTAGCAGTCAAAGGTACAAGCAGGAGGTGGAAGCAGGACACTTAACATATGATGCGGCATAGAACTTGTCCCTTCTGTTCTCCTTAACGCAAGTCTCCAGATTGCCAGGGGCTGCTGCTTTTTCTTCTTGAATAACCAATTTCTGCAGGATTTGCAGGGGAGGAGGAGGAGGTTGTGTAGCTGGACTTTGTTCTGACGATGCAAGCTGCTCTGTCTGTAGCTCCCAAGGACCTGCCAGGGAGCTGTGTTTTGATTTTGATCCATCATGTCAATGAATATTCATCAGCCTTCTGAAGGTTTAATGCTATTTGCCTGGTAGCTAACATATTCTCTCCCTAACCTTCTTTTAGCCTTGGTTGCTAATAACCTACAGCCCACTCAGTCTACATTATAGTGTGGTTTGGTTTTTTAAATTGTTTATAGATGAAAATGAGGAACCTCAGTAGCTGCAGAGCTGGAAGCAGCTCAAAAGTTCCTTGTCTTGGTTGCTATATGTCTGTCTGCTTTAAACCCCGAAATAAAACCTTGCCTTTTGGTCTGTCATTCAGACTCCTCATAAAACATTGTCAGGAGTGTGTATCTCTGAAGAGCAGGTGTTGTTCTGATAAAAGCTTTCCACACGTTTTTGTAAACCCAAGTCAGAGCTTGTATGTAGCAGCAGGTTTCAGGGACGAGGCTGACATGGTGTTGAAAAGGGGATGGAAAATGCCCTGTGGAAGAGTTGGGTCTGTTTGCTCCAAACCAGCTCCTGGAGCAGGAGTTGCTTTGGGAATGGTGTGACTTTACCCATGGGCTTGGAATCACCAAATTTTTCACATTTGAGGATCAGTGTAGGTTGGGACAGAGCTCCTGTGCTGGGCACAAAGCGCTGAGCAGCGACCAGTGCATCTCTTTTTGCACCCTGCTCCTTGTGGCTCTTTAAAACCCAAACCTGCAGCGTTTTCTCCCATATTGGAGTGATCAGAAATCCCTGTGCCCTTGGCTTTTTGTTTCCCTCCCTTCTTTAGGAGAGGAGCTCTGCAGCAGGTCCCCAAGCCCTGCTGACACCGAGGGGATGCCAGCAGGCAGCTAATGGATTTGCTGCGGTGCTGGCTGCCGGGGAGCCGTGATGAGAGAGCTCTCATGGCAGCTGAAATTCCTCCAGAGGCCGCATATTTCCACATCCAAGATGTAAAAAATGTGAAATGAGATTTGGGGCCCTTAAGGAAGGGGGGGGGACTCTCCAGGCTGGGCACAGAGCAGTTGCACAGGCTGGGATTATCCTGCGTGAAGATCCAATAGCTGTTTCCCATCGTCCGTGGTTCAGCAGATGATTACACCATGTGCTAGAAACGTGCCATCGAGATCATTTCAAGGGTCAAATCCTCTGTTAAAGAACTGTGGGTAGAATCTGAATTTTCTGCAAGCTCCCTGCTTTCAGAGGGCAGTGTTTGCCCTGCTGTGGTGGGGCAGGGTCTGACCTCGGGTCTGACCCCAGCCCTGGCTCTCCACAGGGCACAGCAGCTGTTTATTCCGCTGTATAAGTCCATAGTTGGAGGGAATGGCAGGCTCCAGGGAGATCAGACACTCCTTTCCAAATGCTGACCTTTTTTTCCCCTAGTCTCTTCATAGCTTTGTTAATAAATCTGAGTCATCCATATTTCAACCTTGGCTGTTTGTCCAGTCTCTTAACATCTCAGTGTCTTGTTTCGCAGAGATAAAATATGTGGGTGTGTAACTTTGTAAGACAAATGTTTAGGCTTTCAAAAATTCCCTACTTTGCTCGTTGATTTTTCTCTTTAGAGTGTTTCTCCACACTCCTCATTCCTCATAGGTGACTCTCCTCTTGTGCCACTGACTTAACAGTCCCAATTTTGGGGCAGTTTTTACCTGATCCTCGCTGTCATTAGGCAGGCAGGGCACATGGTTCCTGCCCTGAGCTTTGATCCCAACCAGAGTTTCAGAAATCAGCAAAACCCAAGCGGCCGCCAGGGCGAGCGATGCCCGACGTCAGCACAGCTTAGGAAAATCTGAGCTACCGGCCCCGTGTGATTTTTATCAGCTGAAATCGCCTCTTGTAAATATTTACTGGAGCTGCAAGTAAGGTTTATCTAATTAAAGCCAAGCAAAACTTTCCATGAAAAAGAGCTGCCGTACAGGGGGTTGCTGGTGGATGTTTAGGGACACGTTTAAGGGTCGGGGGAAGCGTGCAGGATATTTTTTCAGCTCTGCTGCTGTCTGCAGCTCGGGGCATGCTGAGCCACATGAGGTCTTCAAGGATTGAATCGTCCATGGTGGGGACCTGGTGGCCCCAAGCACATCCAGCTGTTCCTGACAGCAGTTCCCTGAATTTTCCATACCCCTGGCATGAAGGGATGTGAGGTGTGGGTATGAGGGGGGCTGGCCTGGCATGGGGAGGTTGGTGCAGCTTTGCTGGGATTGGCAGCAGTGGTGGGGCCCAGGACTCCTCATCCCAAGGGGACGGCGGCGTGACCCCTGTGGCTGCCAGCTCTGGCACGAAGCAAAGCAAATGCATCTTTTTAATTTGCGTGGTCCTCAAGGTTGCCAGGACTGTAAACGTCAAATCTGAGCAGAAATATTTGGCACGAAAACCGTCTGTGCTCTTCCCCTCGGTGCCGAGCGCGTGGGTGGCTCGGTCCCTCCTCCCGCCGCGGGACGGGAGCGCAGCGCTGCGGGGCTCCTGCTCCAGCCTCCTCTCTTCTCTTCCCCTCAGGATCTAGTGCCCAGCAGGGAGGGACACGCGGGATTGTGGCCATGGCCCCGAGGAAGAGGAGCAGCCGGGGGATCTCCTTCATCTTCTGCTGCTTCCGCAGCAGCGAGCACCCCGAGATCACGTACCGGCTGCGCAATGACAGCAGCTTCGCCCTGCAGACCATGGAGCCCTCGCTGCCCATGCCGCCCGTGGAGGAGCTGGATGCCATGTTCATCGAGCTGGTGGTAAGTGGGATGCTTCTTAATTTCAGTGTTAGTTTTGGGGTTTTTCCCTCTTTCCCCTCAACCCCCTGTTTGTAGTCTCCCCGGTCTTGGTTTTGAGCTTTCAGGCAAACTTTGGCATGCAGGGAGGCTGAACCCTGAGCTCTGCTCCTCCCTGAAGTCTTGCCACTTTGGGGTGGTCTCCTTCATTAGAAACTCTTTATTTCTTATAGCAGGGGGTTTGGTCCAAGCTGGTAAAGCAGGATGTTCCCCACAGATGCAAAGTGACTTTATTTTCTGGGCCCTCAGCTTCACAGAAATTATCAGGTGTGGGCTTCACTGAGATTTGGAAAGTCAGGATGTTGTTTCTTTATCCCTTGGTTCCAAAACTTGGAGAAACATGGATTAAGGAAAAAAATTGACAGCCAAAAAAAGCTTTAATTTCCTCTAAGCAAAACCATTTTGGTGTGGTATTTTGGATGGTGTTCTACTTTGAGTTCATTCAGCAGTGAAATGAGCTTTTCCTACAGTGCTTGGATGTGTAGGGGGAGCTGGGAATTGTGACACTGGTCACACCTGAAGGTACAGCACATCCCATCAGATGCCAGGCAGCAGGGACCTGTTGAGCCAGGCCTCTTGATAGAGAAAAGCTCCAGGTTGTATTATAAAAGCTGGTTTTGCCAATACATCCTTCTCCAAGGGTGTGGCAGACCAGGACACCAACACAGCACAGTGGGGATGAAGTGTCCCTGCAGCAAAACTCTTCTGGTCAGGTTGGGTTTGTTCAGGAGAAGTGGTTGTCTCTGTCCCAGTGTATTCTCCACTGATAACTTGGCCAGATCAGGTTTTCCTGGGGAAATTATTTCCCATGGATCACTTTTCCCCTGCCAAAGCCTTGTTAGGCTGAAGGAGGCATCTCTGCAGGCTCATTTGTTGGAGCTCCACCAAGGCTGTGCACCTCATCTCAGCCGAGAATTTTCAAAACATCTCTTCCAAACTCCTCCAGATGCTTTGTGCAGTGGCACAGGGAACCTCTGTGTGTGCAGCAAGGCAGGAGCCAGTCCAGCCTGGGGCACAGCCTGGTGTGGCCCTTCTGCTCCCCAGCCCTTCTCCATGCTGTGGAGATTTTTAGTTATTTTTGCCCAGCCAAGGGTGAGAAAAAGGCCCGGAGGCAGCTGCTGCTCCAGGCCATGCTGGCAGCAGGAGCTCCCTGGGGACTGAAGTCATGCAGGGAGGGGGACAGAGGGTGCCCACCATGCTCCTGCACCAGCAGCTGCAACCCCCTGGCTCCCCAAAAAACCCTATAGGTAGATCTCAACTTGAGAGGGAGGGAGGGGGAAGCCAAGCTCTGCCCTGTGGGCATAAGGAGGCAGATTGCCATTCAGGGTAGTGCAGTTGCAAATCCCCCCCTCTGTCCTTACAACAGCTCCTTCTTGCTCTCTGTAACCTGTTGGTGTTGGGTGTTAAATTTCAGCATTAGTTAAATGGTTTGGAAAGCATCCCACTGTTCCTGTACAAACCCACTGTGTAACGTTTGGAAGGGAGACAGAGAAAGCACTCAGAGGTGCTGGGCTGATCTTTATGCCGGCAGGAGCCCCATGCCATGGTGCTTGGCCCTCCTGGGTGGGATGGCTTGTGCCTGCTCTGTGGGACTGAGGCTCCCCCCAAAGCCCTTGGCTGTCTCAGCCCACTGGACTGAGGGAAGTTAAAGGGGTTGGAGGGGATCTGGAGGCTCTGCCAGCTGGAGTTGGTCCTTTGCCAGCTCTTCCCTTGCAGCTTTATCCTGACTTTTCTACTCCACTTGTTTGCATCAGGGATCAGAGTGGAGGAATGGGGATGTCTTTGGGGACATTGCAGCAGTAGGCATGGACAATCCTCCCACAAACACAAATAACAGAGTGGGATCCCTTCTCCACAGATCTTCTCCACATGTCCCAGCCTGCTGCTTACATTGAAGGTCAAAGTCCCTTTCTTTTTGGAGCCATCCTGCAAAATATTCCTTGAGCTTTGTGTGTTTTTAAGTGTGCCTTGTTGATCTGAGGCAGGAAACATCCATAGTGTGAGAAATTGGTGATTGTCCCATGCCAGCAGCAGAGGATGAGGGCCTGAGCTGCAGAGGGATGTGGAGCAGCTGTGACTCCAAGGTCAGCTAAAGGCTTGGGCTGCTCTCCCAGGGTCTGTTTTTTTGGCTTGTTTTGTGTTAGATGGACACTTTGGATTTTAATTGGGATAGGTAAATAGAACAGATAAATAGTTAGGGGTTTATTCTGTGTCTGTGCAAGTGTTTTTCACTTAGTTGCATTAGAAGCAACAGGAAAATGGGATTTTTTTTTCACCTGGGCACACATTTCAGCAGTAAGAAATGCCTGATCTTCATCTCAGACTGCAGGGACGATGCTCCCTGTCCCAGCCAGCCGCAGGCAGGGGCTTTTCCCTGGCTCAGGGCAGATGCAGATGTTGTTGTTGTGGTCAATGGCTGATCACTGCTTCCTCCCAGAGGAACCTTTTCCCTTTCTCTGCCTCTCCCCAGCCTGGTTTGAATGGGTTTTGTTGGAGCATTGTTGGGATGTCGCTCAAGCGGGCACCGGCCCTGTCTGAAAGGATTTTCTTTGTCCCCCTGTCCTGCCGGGGCTCCGGCCAGGCTCAGCCACCCAGGGAGGAGCAGGTGCTGGCAGAGAGGCACAAACAAAAGCAGAGTATTCCAGCAAGATTTACTGATTTGCAGCTCCTCTGGCTGGGACAATGCTTTATGATTTTGAGCAGCTTTCTGTGTCCTGCTGGCTTGGGTAGGCAGTGTTTGCTTCCCCAGGCTCCTGCAGAGGTGTGGCACCTGCCAGGCAGCAGCCACTGGATTTAGGGAGTTTCTGGAGCCTCCCTTAGGACGCATCAGGAGGATCACTGATCACTGTGCCCCAGAGAGGAGGAAATGTGGGGTTGCACGAACTGCCTGCGAACCAAGAGAACAAAGCTGTGCCATCTGCCACAGCTTCTTTCAAGAGGCTCCTGCGTATCCAGCCTAACAATACAGCATTTCTTCAAAGGCTGAAGTCTTGCTTGCACACTCAGAAAAAGCACTTGCAAAGCTCCACATAATGGTGCCATATGGTAGATCTTGCCATAACAATCCTCTCTATTTTCTGCCAGCAACTAGACTTTCCAGCAGATGGGTGAATGACTGATGTCCTTTATATCTGCTTAACACTCCTTGTCACTCCGAGGCTTGTAATGAAATGCTCTGTGTGTGGTGCTGTGCACTGGGCAGGGGGCTGGGATGGCTTGGTTTGGAGAGGATGGGAGGAGCCCCAGCATGACCCAGGACCCCTCTCTGGCTCTCCTCACAGTGGGGTGGGTCACAGTGGCATCTCCATCCCTGCAGAATGATGCAGGGTGGCTGCTGAGGGTGAGCATCACCAGAGCGTGATGCTCTGGTGGCTGCTGACAGAGCTTAGATGCTCAGAGGAGCTGCTGAGTCTGGTGTGGCTTTGCTTGTCCCTGAAGCACAAGATTCTGCCTCTCCCTGATGCCACAGCCTGCTCCCAGCCTGCATCTCTGCTGCTGGAGGGATGGGTTCACAGGAGGTGCTGCCCCAGACATTCCTCAACACTTGTCATGCCCAGGCTTTGAGGAAATTCCATTTACTGCTCCCAGTGGGGCTTCACAGCCTTTTCACTTCTGAGTTAGTGATGCAGAAGAAATTAGAGCAACCTCCATCCTGCCCTGCATCCTGCCAGTGATGTGCAGCAGCCTGTTCTCAGCCTGTGAAACCAGAGCAGGTAACCTTCTCTGGGTGCCTCTGCCCAGACTCAGCAGCTGACAAGTTTTTTGGGATTTGGGAAGGTGACACCAAGATGTGAGTGGCTGTGCAGTGTCCCCAACCCCCAGACTCAGGATGGGTGCAGGCCTGTGCCCACCGATGTTGCCTGGGCTTTTTATGCCTTCCCCTCACGTGGAAGGCGGCTGTATCCCCTCCCTGCTGCTTTATGAAGTAGTGGAAACTTGTGAGCCTGAGGAACAATAAAAAGGTCTCTGGCAGCTTATAAGATTTATCACAGCATTTGTTTTTGCTGTACTTGGGGCAGCTAATGCATTTCATCCAAGCTGCTCTCTGGATGCTATCAGGAGATGGTGAGGAGATAGCATCCCCTGTACAGACATTAAATCTGTTGCCTTTGAAATGTTTCCTGGTGCTCAATAGGTCTGTGGCTCATGATGTGCAGTGCTGGGGCAGGATTCTCCATGGATAACTGGAGCTGTGCCTTGCCTTCCTCTTGGCATGCTGGGATGATGGCTGTTTTATGTGCTGCTTGAGCAGGGAGCATATAAACGTGAGGAGAAATGGTGGTGTGGTCAGTGTGAGCCCTGCTGTGTGTCAGTAACAGCTCAGCCTTGGGAACTCATTGCTAGCAATCTCCATTGTGCTCAGGAACTTCAGCAATGTGCTTTCCCCCCCAGTTTCTAATCCAATAAGGAGAAAGTATGAGGTTTTGGGCTTTGCAAAACAACACGGCTTTTAAGTAGCAGCTGAGGGATCAGCTGCAAAGCCAAGCTTTGCATTTCATGCTTGCAGGTCAGCTGTCATATTTTGCTGCCTGGTCCTTCCAGCATTAAGGACTTCAGGATTTTGAGAACCACTGGATGGTGACCAAAGCCATTTCCCCTATATCTGCAAAGAAAAGCATGTGGTTGGTATCTGGAAAAAATTGCAATTGTGTCCTGGTCAAGCCACCCCTTTCTGCAGAGTCCATCCAGAGCCAGATGCTGAGTATGGAGCTCCTGACCCCATCCCACTGCTGTCTCCCAAAACCAAGCTCCCTTGGCTTATGAATCACTTTGAAGAAGGCAAACCAAATGATAGGTAACATCTGCTTTTAAATTCACTCTCCAGGGATCCATGTGTCATATGGACACTTCACCAGGCTGCCCAGTTTTTGTTTTTCTCATGTGAACAGTCTGGACCTGCCAGGCTGCCATCCCAGCCCAGCGCTCACGGCGCTTGTTTTCATCACCTCGTGCTGTTAACACCCTCCCAGCTAATCTCAAAATGTACCTTTTGATAGGCAAGCATCTGATAGAGAAGTCACACACCTACTCGGTCAGAAAATAAGGGTTTTCTGCCTACCTGTGTTCCCTGGACCTGAATGAACCAATCCACCAAGGAACTCTGTATTTCAGCAGAAACAGCCCTGTAATTGCAATATCTGTTACTGCTACAAACCTGAGTGGGGGCTTGCCCAAAAAACGTGCTGTTCCCAATCCCAGATTCTACAAAGGAGCCGTGTTACAGCACAATGTAAGGCAGGGAGCACATAAGGAACCCCTCTGTTTGCAGAAGTCCAAGTGGAGTGGAAAAATAATACAGTCTACCTGCTAAATGCTTTCCACTTTGCACTTCGTAAAAGAGGAGGCCACATCCCTGGGAGATGCCTGGCAGCTGGTTTGGTAACACATCAGTGACCTTAATTGAGGCATTCAGGTTTTTGCCTTGCACTTGCTCCCAGTATTCCTGGCACAGGTCACCATGGAGGTACCAGGATCTCTGGACAGGGAATCTGCTCCAGCAGCAGCCTTCTTCCCCACTGCTCAGTGTTTGGGTGGTGTGCTGGAGTTATGAGCAGGACTGGACAGCAGATGAGTTGTGCTCTGTCACCGTGCTCAGCTGGAAGCATTCCTGCCGGGAATAGCCTGTGCCTGCCTTGTATCCATGTGCAGATACCAGTGGAAGCTCTGAGTGTCCGTGCTGCTGTAGCATCTGCTGTTGGCAGAGTCCGGGTGTTCCTCAGCGTGGGAACATCACCAAGGTCAGCTTTTGGCAGCTGAGGCTTTTGCAGCCCTGCAGGGAGGATCCTGCCTGAGTGCCCAGTGATCCCAATTCCCATGAACTCCAGTTTTCCAATCAATACCATTATTTACAGGGATCAGCTTCCCTTTCCCAACCTCACCCAACATCTATAATCCGGTGTATTCCTGCTTGCAGGTGACATCTGCTGGGTGTCTGACCCTGAAATCACTGAAATCACAGAATGGTTTGGGTTGGAAGGGACCTTAAAGATCATCTCATTCCAGCCCCCTGCCATGGACAGGGACACCTTTCCACCAGACCAGGTTGCTCCAAGTCTCATCCAGCCTTGGTCAGAAGTATCCTCCTCCAGGGTGACTCTGCTTTGCACCTGAGTTAGTTCTTAAAAATGCTGTTAGGATTCCAGGTGTGACTAAAGCCAGGCCTGTGGGGGGTGAGGACTTGTCCCATCCATTTCCATCCTCTGTTGCTCCATCAGCATCAGGCTACAGCTGGCTTCTGCTTCCCGTGGCTGCATTCTCTAGTTCCCACAACCACAGTGGTATCTCCTAGGATACTTTCAGGATTAAGTTGTGGGATACTTTCAGGATTAAGGTGTGGGGCTTTGTAGCCTCTGATTCCACCCAGCCCCTTTTGAAACCCTTCCCAAAGAATTATCTGGGGAAACCTTGGCACGGTTTAGCCCCAGACCAACCATCCACAGTGTTCCTACCTGAGCATCCCTGTCAGGCAGGGGACACCTGGAGCCACTCTTGACTTGATTTCCAGCTTGAGCAGCTCCCTGGGATGCCAGCAGCAGCAGCAGTGTAAAATCTGACTGAAAAGGGAGCTGCTGCTTGGGTTCTGTAAAGAAGTCCACATTTTAAACCTTACTCATTTGCCAGCTCTGTGCTTTGTTATGGTAGGAGGTGCTCCCATCAAAGGACAGCCATCCCCAGCTCTGGCTGATTGGATTGAATCCATCTGAGCCGTCACAGTAGTGGATAATAGGCTGAGACATATTTTTGTTGTTTTTTCAGGGTGTATGTACAATTGTGTGGAAAAAGCACGCTGGTGATGCACCTGCAGGGCTTCTGTGTCTGAGAGTGCTCTGCAGGGTGAAACTGTGGAGATCAATAACTCAGGCTGGAAAAGTACCCTGGGTTAATTAAAATGGGAGAAGGTTTTCCAGATGAGGTCGGTGAAAAGGTCACAGGACGCTGAGCTCAATAAATAACATTTTTTTAAAAAAGTGTATATGAGGTTATATAGATATATATGGTAACAAAAAAGGAGAAACTAAGTGGATACTTCATTAAAATACACTAATATTGAAATATGAGCAGCTTTGAAACCTTTAGCCTATTAAAATAATTATTGAGTTAAAATATTAAAGCATTACATGCTGTCTGCCTCAGTTGGGTGTCTGAACTGATGGGAACATGAATCAACTGCAGCTGGAGTTTATTGAAGGGCTAAATCAGCTATTGATGGCCATAATCTTTCCTGCAGGAGGAGGAAGGAATATATATTTCATTTGTGTCTGTCCAATGTGCTCAGGTCAATAACTGAGCAGGGTGGATTGGGGTCTTTTTAAGACTAGGAAGAAGAATTCATTGTGGGAGGAGGTTTAACTAGGCATGAGCGCTTCCAAGTGCTTCTGTTATTCCTTGTTTCTGCTACTCATTCACTTGTCTGTAAGCAATTTCCTTTATTCAGGAAATTCATAAAGGCAAAATGAGTAATAATCTTTTATCTGTAATGCTTATTCATTAAAAATATGAATAGTTGATTTTTTTTTGTTCATGTTCTGTAATTGCAGCTGCAAGTTGTCACGGAGAAATTAAAAATACGCAGTGATAATATTAGCAGGGGTTGGCTTGTCTGAGGAGTTGTTTTTAAGCTCTCAGGGTACTGTAGCTGAAAAGAAGTGTGCTGAGGAGGAGGCATTTTTATTAGTGATAATAAAAACAAAAGACTTAAAAAAAACCACCCTGAGATAAATCTGCATACACTGAGAATTGGAATTGCCTAAATAAAGCTGCAGCTGGAGGAGCTCCTCCTGCAGCACAGGGTGGGTGTGGAGGCAGGGGGTTGTTTGTAACAGCCACTGGTTAATAAGGATTAATATGCCTTTTTTTTTCCCAAGAAAACAGCCTAAAAGGAAAACAAGGAGCTGAGCGGGGTGTGTTCTGGGGCAGGGGTTTGCTGAAGGCAGCAGGGCCAGCAGTGGAAGCAGCAGCTGCTGCTCCGGCCGCACGGGCAGTGGAAAAACAAGGGACGAGGAATGGGGGAAAAATGCTGATTGTCATTTCCCCTGAGACCACAGCCTTCTGGGATAAATCACATTGATGAACTTGGAGAAGAATGCCTGGAAGAGAGTGAAAAAGCAATATGACCCCTGAGAAAGGGAGGTGGTGCAGGCTTCAACAGCCCATTATTTATGGACTTTTTAATTCCCATGCTGGACCCCTTAATGCCAAGCATTGCCAAAAAGTTTACACTTTGTTTTTCCTTCTATTTTTTTCCAAATTTTTTGAACAATCTTGGATCTCTCTCATGCTTCATTTGATGATGGAAGAGATCTCATCTTTACGTGCTATAGCTTTGCTTACAGAAGTTTCTAAACTCTGTGCATCCATCCACCAGGAGTAAATTCACTTGCTGTTTATTATGTTGGTCATTTATTGATCCAGTGACATTTTTCTGTATGTCTGTGTATATAAATATAAATATATATAAATATAAATATAAATAAAATATATAAATATAATTTTATATATAAATATATATATATATGCACACCTGTATGTATAAGTAAATCCAGAGAGAGAGAAGTTGTGGATGCCTCATCCCTGAAAGTTTTAAAGCCAGGTTGGATGGGACTTGTAGCAGCTTGGTCTAGTGGGTAGCATCCCTGCTCACAGGGAATGCATTGAAAATAGCTCATCTTTAGGGTCCTGCCCCAAAACAAGCTTTTCTGTCACTCTATAAACATATATATGTATGTTTATACAAACCCAGCACACACCAGCAAATTTTAAATAATCATTATTTCAGTTACGGCAATGAGTGACCCCCAGTCTCCTCCACGTACTAACACAATTTATCAACTAGAAAGGTATATTTGATTTAAAGGTTTTTCATCTTCTTTTCTTACAACCTCTCAGGATATTTTGGAGTTGCAGACTCCTCTATAGGAAGTTGTTCCTTATTTAATTTCTACTCCCAGATGCTTCCATGCAGAATGTTTGCTGGCAGGAAGGACCTGTGGGATGGATGTGAAGAACCTGTGCTGGTCACATTGTGGTCTTGTGGACATGGTTGGACAGCATTTGGGCTCACCCAGCTCCAGGAGCCCATCCTGAGGTCATTCCTGAAGTCAGGAGATTTGCAGCATGCTGCTGTCTCCCTCCTGTTGCCCCACTAATGCTCTCAGTCTGTGGAAGGTGTTCATTAAAACATGGCAGGGACAGGAGTTTGTCTCAAAGGACTGTGCTGTGAGTCTGAGCCTGGACTTGATGCTTTTCCTGCTGGGAGGGTCGAACATTTCTTCCAGTGGGTTTTTGGCTTTGCCTTCAGGAGGTGGTGGGAGATGGCAGTGGCTACCAACCAGAGAGGTGGTGACATCCCCTTGCTTGGAGATGCTCAAAAAGCCATCTGTACATGGTCCTGCTTGAGCAGGGGGTTGGTTGCCCACAGGGCTCCTCACACCTGTGAGGTGCCAGCCTGGGGAGGTGCAGGCCGTGGGGACATCTGTCCCTGAGTGCTGCTCTGTGTGTGTCCTCCAAGGGAGAGCAGTGCACCACTTGGTACTTGTTTGGCCCACTGGGTTGTGCTCACCATGTGCTGAGCTGAGCCACACGTTTCTCAGGTAGCTTTAGGTGACATCTCACCTTCAGTGGAGCTCATGCTGTGCTCAGAGAGAGGGGGTGAGGTTTGCTTGGCTGCAGTGGAGAGCTGTCAGCAGAGCACACAGCATGGAAGTGTTGTACCTCCTGGAAATAGCAAAATACACACTGAGAGTCAAAGCTTCCCTGTGAGTTTTTTTTTTAACCATATTCAAATGAAGATTTAATGTGGAAACCTGTTTCCTGATGTAAAGGTGAATAGTTTAGCTGTACAGGATAAATATTTAAGAGTAGCATATCTCTTTCCAGTAAAAACACTCTGGGCAGAGACTTCCTTTGGGTGGTAAAACGAGGCTGTTATTTTTTATGCCACTGACCTGATTCCAAAAAAAGTATTAAAAACAGTGAAGTTGGCAGATCCTGACACAGGAGGCAGCCAGGTGGAAGGGGCAGAGCTGTGAAAGGTGAGGGGTGAGGGCTGTGAGGGTGATGGACACCGACCCTCTGGTTGTCTTCTCACTCTTCAACAGCTGCCAGCATCGCACACTGTAGCTGTAGTGGGAGTGTGTGGATTGCAAATGGCCCATAAAATGAATTTCCAGTTAGAATCACCTCATTATCAAGCTCATGATTATTAATTGAAGGCCCATATGGGTGTGAGTTTCTGCACAGCTTCTCTGCTGTGACTCGGGTTGATTGTTAAAGGCTTTGTGGGAGCTGCATTTCTAAATTCTTAATTATTCTGCGAGCCCCCAGAAAACAGGTGCTGTTCCTGTCCTTTCTTGATCTTTTGGAGCTGGGAAGGGCAATTTCTGAGCAGCCTGCACTGGGATGCACATCAGTGAGCCTAAGCAAAGGGCTGGAGGTGGCTGCAGGAATCCCCAAACACATAAAAACCAGCAAAGACCTGACTCTTCCCAGCTGAGTCACTGTTAGGGCTCTGAATTACAGTCCTTAGTCACTCTTTGATTCAGAGGATTTTCATATTCACTGGGTGCCACACAGCATTTATTCAGACACCTCTCCCAAGCATCCTGCAAGATATCATTAGGTAGGTGTTGTTGAGTGATGCAGGGCTGTGGTGACTGAACGTGTTAGAGCTGAGGCACGATGAAATGTGCTGTGTGAGACTTACAAGCGTTTCTGCACCTTTTTTGGATGTGTTTGCACGTTGTCATGTGCCAGCACCTACCTAATATGTTCTTCTGTTTTGTCCCTTCTTGCTCCTGCTTAGGTTTCAGCTTGGTTGAGGTTTTTTTTTCCTTGTTAATAAATCTTCACATTTGCACAAGTTGTCTTTTTAGGGTATGGGCAATTTTGAAAGTTTCAGTAAATATTTTTCTAAGGATCTAAGTGCAGATGTGTGTGGCTGGTGCTTTCAGGCCAGATTATCAGATTCACATGGCCAGAAAGTGGGGTCACAGTGGAAGCAGTTTCCTGTGCTCTCTCAAGCCCTCACCACAGAGGTAAATATTCATCAAGAGCCCCTTGTCCTCCCCACACTCCCAGATTTGCTTTTCCAGTGAGGTGAATTTCAGCTGGGTCCCTGTGTGGGTGTCATCCTGTTGGTCACCTTTAGGCTATCAAAAAAAGTGTTCAAGGCCAGGCTGTATGGGACCATGAGCAACCTGGTTTAGAGGGTGGAGAATGTTGGAACTGATGATATTATATATATATAATATTATATCACTGATATTATATATATAATATGATATAACTGATGACATAGGTGATATTTAAGGTGTCTCCCAACCCAAACCATTCTGTGATTTCTATGAGCTGAGGCTGAAGCAGAGCGTGGATGTTTGACTGGCTCATAGCCCGAGGAGACAACGGGGAAGTGCAGTTTTGATTTTGAGGCATGGAAAGGTGACAAGACTTGCCCAAGGCTGGGGTGGAGGTTGCTTGATAGGAATCTCTGCCCTCCCAAGCTGTAAGGACATGGGAATGTTTGAGCATGGCACTGGTTGGAGTAGTCCCTAGCCCAGGTTCTCCCCCCATGGTGCAGGAGGATGAGATGTGTCTTGCACTGGGCTCAGGTTTTCTCAGTCCTCTCTTTTCCCCAGTCTCTGTTGGAGCAGCATGGGTTTTTTCTGTTGTAAAGGTGTCCAAGTCTGCTTCCAGAACTCCACCAGCATCAGCTCTGTGCAGCATGGTGGTTTGAAGATTTGGGGTAAAAAGGTCAGGGAGGAAGCAAAGCCTCCTCAATGAGTGTATAAAAAAACCCTCTGCAACACCTTTCCTTTTGAGGAGTAATTTCATCAAGAACAGAAATCAATACCTGCAGTGCATAGATAAGCCTTTCTGAGGTGTTTGGGAGTGCTAGCAGCCCTCTGTCCCTGGTTGTTGTGCTGGAGGGCCCCTGGGTTTGGGTTACAAGATACCTGAAAGCTCCCTTCCTTGGCTACTGGGTGCAATATGAGCTTGAATTATATCAGCTGAATTTCCTGGTGGCCTGTGGGCTTGCTGGTGCAGGGACCCATCTTTTGCCAGAGGCATCTTGCTCAGCCTTCCCCAAATGAGGCTTTGATTGGGGTACAGAAGCTGTTTTAGTTGCTGAGTGTTATTGTTCAGGCAGGGAAGCTTTAACAGCTCTCCATATGGGTTTTTTTTTTTTGATTGCTGGAATTAAATGTGTAATTTTTAATGGGGATCCTCTTACTTAAATCCCCAGTCTGGGTGGGATGAGTTGGCTTGAAGCCGTGGCAGGGCTTTCCTGTGACCTTCTGCAGCCTCTCCCTGCTGCCCCAAACCCCTCCAGCACGAGGATTATCATCAGTGGTGGTGGTTTTAAGAGACACCCATGGCTCTAAGATCGATGTTGGCTTCAGCAACGAGCCTCCCAGCCCTGCCTGAATGTTTTATTTAGTTCCCTCATAAAAGCTTTGACCTACATCTGGCACCAGGAAGCGATGAGGCTTTGATAATGCTCGGGCATCCCGGCGGAGGGCACGCTGCTAAGCGAGCTTCCAAGTCAGAAATGGATGTGTGCTTTAAAACATCAGATAAACCAATAAAGGCTTCAGTCAGTAAACAGCTTTATCTCTGCCAGGCAGTACGTGATCCAGTTTTGATGGGGAGGATGTACCTCTTTATGAACTGTAGGTATTAGGAAAAGAGCTTTCTATTTTTAGCTGTAGGTAAACAAAGCAAAAGCCAAACAGTTTTTGATGATATGAGGGTGTCAGCAGTGGAAATGGGTTGGACCACTCGGCGTGAGGTGCTTCAGTGAAGTAATGATGATAAAAAGAAAGGTCCTGTTTGAATTTTTCTTTGCAGTGTGTGTCCTAGATGAGATTGCTCACCTGAAGCTGTCAGTGTGAGTCCTGTGAGCAGCAGTGATGGCTTCGTGGGTGTCCTTTCCAAAACACTCACAGTCTTTAAAAGCAATGAAGGAGATGTCTGGGAGGGACAAGACAGGGAAGTTTGCAGCCCAGAGTCAGGAGAGCTCAGCAAGAGCAGGATGAGGATTGGCATCATTGCCCTGACGAATCCAGAGTCACAGGGTGATGCTGTGGGGTCACTGCTGTGCCATGGTGTGACCCCACATTGATTTACACTGCTTGTCTGGGGGCTGTGTCTGTGCCATCGCCTGTTTGAGTACTCATGGTGCATGTTTTGTGTTTCTTTCCCCCTTTCCAGGATGAGCTTGACCTCACAGACAAGCACAGAGAGGCCATGTTTGCGCTGCCGGCCGAGAAGAAGTGGCAGATCTACTGCAGCAAGAAGAAAGTAAGAGATTTCGTGGGTGCTGAGCCTCTTCCCTCTCATGCAGGATGGGGGAAGGACAGAGCTCTCTTGGGGTGCCAGGTGGAATTTGGGGTGTCACAGAAATGGGCCTGTGTGACCAGTGTTCACAGGGGTCTGAGGATGAGGGAAGAGACGAGGATCTGACTCCATGTTTCAGAAGGCTGATTTATTATTTTATGATATATATTACATTAAAACTATACTAAAAGAATAGAAGAAAGGATTTAATCAGAAGGCTGGCTAAGAATAGAATAGGAAGGAATGATAACAAAGGTTTGTGGCTCGGCTCTCTGTCTGAGCCAGCTGACTGTGATTGGCCACTAATTAGAAACAACCACATGAGACCAATCCCAGATGCACCTGTTGCATTCCACAGCAGCAGATAACCATTGTTTGCATTTTGTTCCTGAGGCCTCTCAGCTTCTCAGGAGGAAAAAATCCTAAGGAAAGGATTTTCCATAAAAGATGTCTGTGACAGGCCTGTTCCTGGAGTGACCCTGGGAGAAGAAAGTCTTTGGTCCCCAGCCCATTCAGGCTGGAGGAAGTGTCCCCACAACCCACATGGGTGTCCCCAACACCATGCTCATCCCTGCCAGCACGTCAGGGCCATGTGGAACTCTGTGGGCACTGAGGTTGGCCTTGCAGGGGTGAGGAGCTGCTCACCATCTCCTTAGAGCCAGGACCTAAAGGGGCCTTACAAAACACATGAGGATAAACCTTATAGTAGGGGCTGTTGCAGTAGGACAAGGGGTAATGATTTTCAACTGGAGGTTTATTTAGGTTAGATTAAAGGAAGAAGGTTTTTACAGTGAGGGTGTTGAAACATTGGTGCAGGTTGCCCAGAGAAGCTGTGGATGCTCCATCCCTGGAAGTGTCCAAGGCCAGGTTGGATGGGGTTTGGAGCAACCTGGGCTGGTGGCAGGTGTCTCTGCATTGGAACCAGCTGATCTTTAAGGTTCCTGCCAACCCAAACCCAACCAAATTCTGGGGTTCTGTGATTGCATTGCCACATTTGCCCCTCACCTGGCTGCAGGAGTGGCTGGGCAGTGCTGGCACTCACTGCCCCACTCAGAGGGTGCTCACTGCTGTAAATGTCTCTTTTCTCCTGCTGTAGCAATGGCACCAGATTTTCCATCCACATTTTAGGCCAAGAGCAGGCTTACCTTGCTCATGTAGGATTAAGTTTTAAGCCTCTCATAAATACCCCAGAAATCCCTGTATTATTGTTAGACAGAGGCCTGCCATGCCCCAGATTTAAATGGGAGGGGAGAAGGGATGTGAACAAATTACAGGCACTGCTCTGGATCAACAGGAGAATGGGCAGGGGATGCTGCTCCTCACTCCCTGGTGGATAAGCAGAGCCTGGCCCTGGTGTGTCTGGATAATGGGAGAGTTAAATCAAGCAAAGCCATGTAATTATTACTGTGAGTGCAGATTACATGCTATCTAATCTCCTGAGGAAGGGTTTAGATGGAGCTGATGGTGGCTCTTTCCCTTTCCAGACCCTCCTTGCTCTCATGGGTTTTTAAAGGCTGAGCTGTGGAACTCCTTGCTCATGGGGGAAAGGAGACACAGAAGTGCCTGTGGCATCCTCTGAGGCTCCATCTGAGCCTGGATCCTGCTCTCCTCTGGTCCTCATTCCTCTCTGGCTGTTCCCAGCCCCTCCTTCCCTACTTAGGATGCCATAAATATACCTATAAATATACCTATACCTATAAATATACCTATACATATAAATATAAATATATTAGTACCCATAAATACAAATATATCTATATCTTTAAATATAAAAATGTATCTATAAAAATATAAATATAAAATTATAAATATAAATATAAGTATTTATGTGCACACCTGTATGTATAAGAAAATCCAGAGAGAGAGAAGTTGTGGATGCCTCATCTCTGGAAATTTTAAAATTTGAAATTAAATTTAAATTCTAAAATTTAAATTCAGTTTCAAAGTGAGCTGCAGAGCACATGTGCCACTGCTTGCTCTGATGGAGACAAATGCTTTTTAATTAAAAAATGAGTGAGAGCATATCAGTGAAGGCTCCAGCCATGGAGGAAATGAGGAATTACATGGGCTGGAGAGCAGGTCTGCACACTGCAGGCTCTGGGCTGTCCTGCCCTGTGTGCTGATGGCTGGTGAGCAGCAGGAACACTGGTGGATATCCTGGCACCTCGTGGTAAATCTCACTTGTGCTCCTGTGTATTTCTGAGGCCAGATCACCTACATGGCAGCCTGGCATGGAGGAGAGGGGCTGGATTCCAGCTGAGAGCAGTGTCTGCTTCTTGGGCAGGGCAGCAGGGCTGGGGATGGGACAGTGTCCTACCTCCCTGAGTGACAGTGGTTTGGGAAGTGCAGGGTGTGCCCAAAGCCTGTGTTTGACAAGTTATCGTTGGAGATGCTTCTAACACCCAGTTTCACCTGGTGGGTCCCAAGGGCAAGGGTGGACATCAGTGTCAGGGAGCTGCCTGATTGCCAACAATCCACAATTGCCCTCTGAGCAGCTTTTGCTCTTCACTCTGCTGCCAGTTTTGGCTGCACTTCGGCTTTGCTGTCGGTGTCACCCACCACACTCAGCTCTCCAGAGTACATCCCAGATGTTGCTGGTTTATGTATTCCCAAGACAGGCAAGATTTCATAAAAGGGAACCAAAAATGAGACATTTTTTGCTGGGTTGTCCTGGCAAGAGACCTGACAGCACCTGGCCTTGGCAGCAGGGCTGGGGATGGGACAGTGTCCTACCTCCCTGAGTGACAGTGGTTTGGGAAGTGCAGGGTGTGCCCAAAGCCTGTGTTTGGCAGCAAGATGTTGCTTGAGATGCTTCTAACACCCAGTTTCACCTGGTGGGTCCCAAGGGCAAAGCTGGACATCAGTGTCAGGGAGCTGCCTGATTACCAACAATCCACAATTGTCCTCAGAGCAGCTTTTGCTCTTCACTCTGCTGCCAGTTTTGGCTGCCACTTCTGCTTTGCTGTCGGTGTCACCCACCACACTCAGCTCTCCAGAGCACATCCCAGATGTTGCTGGTTTATGTGTTCCCAGGCAAGATTTCATAAAAGGAACCAAAATGAGACATTTTTTTTGCTGGGTTGTCCTGGAAAGAGACCTGACAACCTTGGCAGCACCTGTTGAGAGGAAATAGGGGAAATCCAGCTGTCCCCCAGGCATCTTTCTTTCCCTGGAATATTTCCCCCTGGCCTGCAGCCCCAGATCCTGCTTTCTCTGCCCTGCTAGCAGCTGGTTTTGTCCCAGCCCACAGGACTGGCTTGGCAGGGGTGGAGGCTTTGTGTCCTCCCCTGATTCTCCATCTTTGGAGAGAGTGGGTTTGATCCCATCCTGCGTGGACTCCTCGTGGTCCCAGCCCTCCTGCATCACCCTGTGTCACTCAGGGGACAGACAGAGGGACAAAAAGCATCTCCTGGTGGGGCTGTTCTGTCAGCAGCAGCCTGAGGAGGAGCTGAACTCTGCCCTGAATCCTGCAGTGCTGGGGTCAGGAGAGATTTATAGATTGTTCTGTGAAGTTGTCAGCCCCTCTGCTGCTGGCGTAAAGCAGGGAAGTGCAAAGGCAGAGATGAAATTTTTGTATTCCCAAGACAGGCAAGATTTCATAAAAGGGAACCAAAAATGAGACATTTTTTTTGCTGGGTTGTCCTGGCAAGAGACCTGACAGCACCTGGCCTTGGCAGCAGGGCTGGGGATGGGACAGTGTCCTACCTCCTGAGTGACAGTGGTTTGGGAAGTGCAGGGTGCCCAAAGCCTGTGTTTGGCAGCAAGATGTTGCTTGAGATGCTTCTAACACCCAGTTTCACCTGGTGGGTCCCAAGGGCAAAGCTGGACATCAGTGTCAGGGAGCTGCCTGATTACCAACAATCCACAATTGTCCTCAGAGCAGCTTTTGCTCTTCACTCTGCTGCCAGTTTTGGCTGCCACTTCTGCTTTGCTGTCGGTGTCACCCACCACACTCAGCTCTCCAGAGCACATCCCAGATGTTGCTGGTTTATGTGTTCCCAGGCAAGATTTCATAAAAGGGAACCAAAAATGAGACATTTTTTTGCTGGGTTGTCCTGGAAAGAGACCTGACAACCTTGGCAGCACCTGTTGAGAGGAAATAGGGGAAATCCAGCTGTCCCCCAGGCATCTTTCTTTCCCTGGAATATTTCCCCCTGGCCTGCAGCCCCAGATCCTGCTTTCTCTGCCCTGCTAGCAGCTGGTTTTGTCCCAGCCCACAGGACTGGCTTGGCAGGGTGGAGGCTTTGTGTCCTCCCTGATTCTCCATCTTTGGAGAGAGTGGGTTTGATCCCATCCTGCGTGGACTCCTCGTGGTCCCAGCCCTCCTGCATCACCCTGTGTCACTCAGGGGACAGACAGAGGGACAAAAAGCATCTCCTGGTGGGGCTGTTCTGTCAGCAGCAGCCTGAGGAGGAGCTGAACTCTGCCCTGAATCCTGCAGTGCTGGGGTCAGGAGAGAGATTTATAGATTGTTCTGTGAAGTTGTCAGCCCCTCTGCTGCTGGCGTAAAGCAGGGAAGTGCAAAGGCAGAGATGAAATCTGCTTTTAGAAGTGGTATTTCTGGACCATGACTCGTTTCATAGCTCATCCCAAAATATTTCACTCCCTGCTGGCCCCGCTCTCCAGGAGAGGATATTGCTAGGAAGTGCAGGGAGGAAGCAGGAGGGTTTCCAGATTTGCTGTTTCTTTGGCTGTGGGTTTGCCTCAGTGTGACTCAGGATGGCCTTTTTCCAGAGGGAGTTAATGATTAACCCTTGGTGCTTAGTCTGCAGGTCCTGTTTAACCACAGGACATTTGGCTCCTGACAGCCCATGCAGGTCATGCCAAGCTGTTAAAGCAGCTCAAAGGGTGGCTTTTATGAGCCTCAAAATATAGTACAGGGTGTTGGACGCTCAGAATAAATAACCAGGTGGGAGGGATGGGTGGTGAAAAGCAGCTGATGTGAATGCAGGGTTCTGCCCCTCTCCCTTTGGGTCCAGCTGAGCGTTTCCAAAGCTGGAGTAGAGGAAAAATCCCCTGCAGGGATGCCAAGGGATGCTGAGCTCTGTAAGCTGGTGCTGAAAACCCAGTGGCATCACCAACCCTGCGTGCATTGCTCTGAGCAGCGTGAAGCAAAGATTGTGTCTAAAATTTCCACAGGGTCAGACAAAAACCTTTTGCACTAGGAAAAGGCAGCAGTGGTGATTTTTCAGGGGAGATATGTAATAAATGAGTGATGTCTCTCCAGTTATCCTCTATTTCCCAGGCAGACAGCCTCTCTCCCCTCCAACTGCTCCTTCCACCCACTCCCTCCAGAGAGCTTTGCTTTCCAGCTCTTCCCCTTGTCCTGCTCAGCCCTGCAGCTCCTTTTTGGGGCTTGCCTTCCATTTCCTTCATTTAAAAAACATCAATCCCCCATATTTTTTTGCTGCAGTAGCCAGAACTAAGAGCAAAAGCTGACAAAGATGGCATGCAGGGGAGGGGAGGATAACACAGCTGGGCATTTTGCCATGCTCCAGGGTCACCTGGGATGGATGAGAAGGATTTCATGACCTCTGAACATGCAGAGATACCTGCTGTTATTGCAGCAGCAGGTTGAAATACCATCTCAGGTGTCATTTGCTCAGACAGAGAGAAACTCTGCCCTTTTGCATGGCTGGGGATGTTTTTCACTGGGAAATGTTTATAGTTTTTATCTTTCAAGGTAATTCCCCTTTTAGTTCCAATCACAACACACTTTTGTTTAAGCAAGGTTTTTCTCCCTCACCAGCCAAAAAATGCATCTGTTAGCAATCTTTTTTGGATTTTGAAGCTGAGCTTTTCAAACAATGAACCAGCTGACTACCAAAGGCATCTGGTCATGCTATATTTGCTTATGGGGGAGCATAATTTTTAAACCCTGGGAAAAGTGTACAGGGGCACGTGTGTGTGTTTGTGGAGGAGAGGGCATAGCAAGTGTTAGCATATGGAAAAACCAGAGCAGGCTGGGCTGGGCTGGTTCAGACCCTGAGATCCCAGCTTGGGGAGATCTGATGAAATTCCAGCCCTTTGCAGCGTGGCTCCATGGGGAAGCGGCTTTGTTGGCTCATTTAGGGCTGTTTTAGGGGTACCTGGAGGGATGAGGGAGCCTCGTGGGGATGTGGTGGGTCCAGATCTCCACCAGCGCTCTCCTGGCAAAGGCTGGGCCATGTTGGTGGGCTGGGCTGGATTTAAACATCTCATAGAGGCTGCTTGGCTTTAAAACCCATCCATGCCACAGCCTGGTTCCTCTCTGACCTTGAAAACAGCGTCCGGGTGGATCATCCAGAGCAGTCAAGGAGGGAGGGATTTGTTTTGTTGTTTTGTTGCCAAAATCCAGTGAGCTGCCACTGCTGCCAGCTTTCCCTTGCCCTGCTGTTATGGAGCAGCAAGGAGGGCTGGGGAACACTGTGCAAAATAAAAGTTATGTCAGGACAATGTGTAAAAATGAAGGGGGTGTTTCTGGTTTTGCAGTTGGTGCCAATTGAAGAGGTTTTTTTTTTTAATCCCTTTCTGGGGAGTTCTCCTGGGGCACACCAGCCTTGCAGGTGGTGCCAAGAAGGAGGTGAACCACCAAAATCAGAGAATTTTTAAGGTTGCAAAGACTCTGAGGTCACTGAATCCAGCCCTTAACCCAGTGCTGCCATGTTCACCCCTAAACCATGGCCCCAAGTGCCACATCCCCACTTTTCTGAACACTTCAGGGATGGTGATGGCACCACTCCCTGGGCAGCCTGCTCCAGTGCCTGAGCACATTTCAGTGAAGAAATTATTCCAGACATCCAATCCAAGCCTCCCCTGGCACAACCTGAGGCCATTTCCTCTTGTCCTGTCACTTTCTACCTTGGAGAAAAGCCACTGGTGGTGTCACTGAGGGGCTCTGGGGCTTGCATGGAGCCAGCCCTTTCCCTCCAGCCCTGTGGGATGTAGCCTGGTGTGCTGGACATGAGCTGGGTGGGGAGCTCAGCCAGCCCCCATCAGTCATCCCAAAGCAATTCCAGATCCAGTTATCCCAGAGCACCACCATGGGTAGGGAAGCAGGCTGCTGGCTCAGGTGTGGCATCACCTGCAGGCTGAGGAGCTGGGAGATGCTGCCAGAAGCTTCTTGAGGAAGAAAAGCAGGTGTGGCAAAGCACTGAGGAGCATCTCAGGTGTGTTTCTCCCCACCACCATGGGGACGTGCTGGGAGGCTGCACTGCTCCCAGCAGCTGCATCCCTGCAGGTCAGAGCAGCAGGAGCTTGTGGGGAGGCTCCTTCCAGGTGCAAACAGGTTGAGAGCAGCCTTGAAATTGCTTTGAGGCAGCACTGGCTGAGCGCCCACCTCCTCTGCCCAGTGGCCATTGGGAAGGGAAGGAATTCTGGCAGGAAATCTGACACTCCAAGGGGGAGGCACAAGGGCTGTGGAAGTGTCAGGCTCAAAACCAAGACATGGCAGGGCTGGGGAGTGTGAGATGTCCCTGGGAAGAGCAAAGGGATGGCTGGAGCTGACAGATTGGTGACCCTCACTCGGGAAAGCTCCTGCTAATGGCTGGGCACTGCTTTCCCTGCAGTGCTGAGGAGGGGATGGAGCTCATTTATGGGGTTCACATCACAGCAGCCCCTGCCACCCTGGAACAGAGCAGCATCCATCAGCCCCATGCACAGGACAGCAGGGGCTGTGACATGAGAGGGCGACCTGGTGCCAGCAGGGCTGCAGCTGATGGGATTTGTGGTTTTTTCAGGTCCCTGGAAAGAAAAAACAGGTGAGGGGCTCAGGTGGAACAAAGCAGGGGATGCAGCAAGGGCTGCCCTTGTCTGTGCAGCTTTGGCATGGCTCAATTTTCGCAGCTGAGCACACGTGGGCCTGGAGGACAGCGAGGGATGTTGATGTGCAATTAAAGCCATCAATGTCTCTGACAGAGAGCTCAGTCTGGGCTCCAGCAGGGTTCAGATCAGCCCTCACTTCTTTGCTGCTTGAGAGCACCCAGAGCAGCCTCAGCCCAGGGAAAAAGGAGTTGGGAGATGCTCAGTGGTGCAGTGGAACATCCTGGAGACACTCACGTTGGAGGTGCTGAAACCCACATCCCCAAAACCCACCCTGCCTGCTGGGAAGGCATTTTTCACACTCACCCTTTCAATCCCCGATGCTGGAGAGGTTCCTCCCTCCCCCTGGCGCTGAGCAGAGCCTTGTGACTCACTTCCCTCCGGGCTGTGGCTTTGTCAGGAGGTTTCTTTACCACCAAAGGACACTTCCCAGTGTGCTGTAGACCATTAGCCCCAGTAATTACCACTGAGCAAGGTCCTGCAGGGAGCTGAGGGGAGGGAAGCCCCTGCCCTGATCTTTGCCTGCTTTATTGTGCAGTCCCCCTTTGCCTGGGAAGCTGCTTTCTGAGGAGCCTGCCCAGCTGCTCGTGGGGATTAATGAGGTTCTGCTGCACTTAATTGAGAGCACTCTCTAAATTGGGGGTTTCAGGGAGGAAATGCAAGAGCCCGAGGGAGCCGAGCAAAGGGAAATATTTATAATGCAGCATGTTAATTATAAATGAGCAGTTTAGCCAATTTTGTTGTTCAGCCTCCCCTCCACCCCCCTGGAGACCTTTATTTGCTCCAGTGCTTCTTTTCAACCCTAAATGAGCAGCAGGTCCTCACCCCTGGCTGCCTCGCAGGTGTTCCCAGCACGGGGCAGGTCCTGGGCTGTGGGCTGAGCCAGCCCTGCTGCCTTCCCTCCCCATTCCTCAGAGAGATCTCACTCCCTGCCCAGATGTGCTGGGCACACCTGGGCACCTCTTGCTGCTGTGCCATGCTGGGGACCTTGCCACCTTTCCCAGATGGTGTTTCTGGTGGGAGAGAGATGTTCCTTGTAAGGGGGACAATGGGAAAGAGCTTCTCTGCCACCTCCAGGAGGTGACAGAACCATGCTCAAGGTACCCATGAGTGTCCCAGCTCTGCTGTCCTCTGGAGTCCATTTGCATGCTGGACTCTAAAGTAGGGCAGGAAGCTGAGAAATTCAGAATTCCCACAAGCTTTGTGCAGAGCCTTGCCCTGGCAGGGCACAGAGAGGGTTGGCACGAGTGCCCAGGGCTCAGTGAGGAGCTGAAAGCCATGATGGCCATGTCAGACAGAACTGACACTGAGCAGACAGGTGGCCTGAGCCTCAGCCCAGCTGCTTGGCACCTCTGAGGGACTGTGGGGTCAGGAGAAAGTGCTAAAGGGCAAAGCTTTCCAGGCCCCTTGGTGCTCTCACTCTTGTATTGTCCCTGCCTTGGAGCCGGGCACGGCCAAAGGAAGGGTCAGGCCTGGAGGCACCCCTGTTCTGCCCAGGGGCAAGCTGAGTCTCATCCAAATGACCTGTCCTTCACTCTGCTTGTCCTCATTTTGGCTGCAGCTTGGGAAGTTTGGCTGCACAGAAGTTTTCCAGATAAGCCTCGTGAGCCCCAGTGACTGTTTGGGACTCCGCTCCTCGCGCTCTCTGAAGCAGCCGTGGTTGTTTGTGAGCACAGAGGTGGGGGCAGAGAGGAGCTTGTGTGCAGCTCCCCCCATCACAGGTGTTTGGGGCGTGAAATGAGATTTACAAACAGCTCTGGAAGTTAGGGAAGGGGCAGAGCCATGCAGCCAGTCAGGCTGTGATCAGAAGATGGTTACTGATAGAAGATGATGATCCGAAGATGGTTACTGATAGAAGATGATGATCAGAAGATGGTTACTGATGGAAGATGATGATCAGAAGGTGGTTACTGATAGAAGATGATGATCAGAAGATGGTTACTGATGGAAGATGTTTGGGATCTGTGTAGTATTTGTTGACTCCAGCCTAGACCTGTGTGGCATTTCTGCTGTGAAATCCTCCTCTTCTTTTAATATATATGTCTTTAGGAAAATAAAGTGGGGGGAAAGTTAGTTATGAAGTATTCCCTCAAATTCTGCCTGCTTGCTCCATGCAGCCCCTGGGAATGTGCAGCATTAGTTACCTGAGCTGGGCTCAGAGGTCCTTCAATCCTGTCCTACAACAATAAGGTAGAACCTGAAAACCACTCCTGAGCCCTGACAGATGCAGGGCATCGTGGACCAGGGTGGCAGATGAGGCTCTGCATCTCTCAGTGTCACAGATCATGGGCCCAGGGGTGACATCCTGTAAGAGGTGACATTGCCAGATGCATGTTCCCTCCCAGTGCCTTACGAAGTCCCCAGAGGAACTGTTGTGCCTGGAGTCTCTCTTAGGCTGTTATCAGTCATGGTTCTGCTCCAGGAGCGCAGCCTAGACCATGTCACATTTGAACATCCTTCATTGCTTGTAAACATTTCCCCCCCTGAGCATATTCAAGGCTGTGCAGCCAAAGCTTCAAGGGCACTGTGGAGTTGAAACGAGAGATTTGGATGTAAAATTCCAGTCTGGTTTCCCTGAAGCTGATAATCACAAGACTGATGCAGTATCAGTGGTGCAGTGTTTGGTCATGGGCAGGTGGTGTAATTGTATTTATGGCAGTTCAATAAATCAGGTAATGTTTGCATATCTGGAGTCAGGGGGAAGCTCAGAATATAGAAAGTCACACTTATATTAATAAAAAGTAATGCAAGAACTCAGGGATGCTTCAGAAATGGTCGGCCATGAAGAGCAGGGGTTGTTAATACTATTTTTTACTAATCTGGCTTTGTTTCACTTTTTTTTTTATCCCCTACCCAGGACCAGGAAGAAAATAAAGGAGCCACCAGCTGGCCGGAGTTCTACATTGATCAGCTGAATTCCATGGCTGCTGTGAGTATCCCCCTGGTGACTCTGAACCCCCTGTGGGGCAGCAGCTGGGTGGGGACAGTGCCAGCACTGTGCCTGGGAGGGTGGCAGTGTCACCTGTTAGGTGACAGGTACAGCTGCACAATGGAGATGTTCCTGCAGACAGATGGGGTGTTGGGGTGCAGCCACAGAACTGCACAATGGAGATGTTCCTGCAGCACCTGGGGTGTTCTGTGCAGCCACAGAACCATGATGGGGTTTGGGTGTCACCTGTAACAGGTACAGCTGCACAATGGAGATGTTTCTACAGCACCTGGGGTGGGGTTTGGGTGGCAGTGTCACCTCTTAGACCAACAGCTGCACAATGGAGATGTTCCTACAGAACCATGGGTGGGGTTTGGGTGGCAGTGTCACCTCTTAGACCAACAGCTGCACAATGGAGATGTTCCTACAGAACCATGATGGGGTTTTGGGTGTCACCTGTTAGACCAACAGCTGCACAATGGAGATGTTCCTGCAGCACCTGGGGTGTTCTGTGCAGCCACAGAACCATGATGGGGTTTGGGTGGGAAGGGACCTTAAAGGACATCCAGGTCCAACCCCCTTCCACCAGAGCAGGTAGCTCCAAGCCCCATCCAGCCTGGCCTTGAGCACTCGCAGAGGGATGAGCAGGGGCACTGAGGCAGCAGGGAGTGTGCTGCTTCCCTCTGGGAAGGCAGGAACACCCGGTGCTGGCCATGGGCTGCCAGCCAGGCAGGGCCCTGGGCCTGAGCAGAGCTTGTGATCAAAGCCTGCCAGATGCCTGCAGGGTGGCTTTGATCTCCAGGACGTGCTGCTGAAGAGGAGCTGGGTTAAACGGAGGGGTCAGCACAGCTCCTCATATCTGCTGGGACCCTTCTGCCTTGGATTAGCCTCAGCCAGGGCTGGCAGGGCTCACCCTGACACCTCTGGGGGCCCAGCACTGCTGGGTGCTGCAGGAACCACTCAGGGAGCTGCTTTAGCTGTAGCTGTGCCTCATGCACGCCCAGGAGCAGGCAGCCCTGGTGCAGGAGTCAAATCCCAGCCCCAGCCCCAGCTGGAGAGCAAAATCCAGCGTGGGAGATGCATCCTGTGCACACAGCCCCTGTCCCCAGCTGAGATGGACACTGCTGGGATGCACTGGGATGACTGTTCACCATCCCCATGGCCTACTTTGGATGATCTCCAATAGCCTAATGCCTTTTTTGGATGTCTTTTTTTACATTGTGGTGCCCCAAACTGCTCCCAGGACTCAAGGTGAGGCCACAGCAGTGCAGAGCAGAGCAGGAGTTGTGTGGGGGCTTGGAGACAGTGCCTTCATCCCTCTGTCCCCATCCAGGCTGTCTCCTTGCAGACCATGGAGTGGTTTTCCTCACTGCTCCTTTTCCCAAGTTCTGGGGTTGCCATAAGGATTCCAGACTTCCAGGGTGGGTTTAGGATCCCCGTGGCTTGGCACAGTGGGTGTGGGCACTGCCACTCCTTGGGCACACAGGGAGATTCCCCTTCTGATCTCTGCCTTCCTCCTTGCACAGAGAAAATCCCTGATCGCCTTGGAAAAAGAAGATGAGGAGGAGAGAAATAAAACAATCGAAAGTTTGAAGACTGCACTGCGGACAAAACCAATGAGGCAATGCCTTCCCCTTCCCCTTCCCCGTTTGTGGCTTTGGGTTTGAGTTTTCTGGCATAGCAGGGGTTAAATAAGAATATAAATGGGAGCTGTACAGGGTGAGGGAGGTGAGGACTCTGATGCACAAAAAGCCTTTTTTTTTTGTTTCACCAACTGCTTTTTTTTTAATGTCACAATTTGTCATTTTGTTCCTTTTTCTTAGTCCTTTAGTGACCCAGAGCCACCAAGACCTCCTTGTTTATTCAGGCAAATCAGGCAGCATTTTTATTTTTCCAAATTTTCCTCTGTACTGAACAGAATGTAAAAATTCCTTTGAAGATTGATTTTTTTTTTCCAAGAAAGCAAGAATTTTTATTGGTCAGCTAGGACCTTTGTTTCAACTTCAACTCCTCTTGCACTTCATAAGGGAATAAAGGCACATGAATCTTCAGGCTGTTATGAAAAGGAAAACAATTTTTGATGAGAGGATAAATGAAGGCTGGGATGCTTTCTGAATGTCTGTAACTTTTCCTAGTTTCATTTTCTCTGGAGTCTGCATGCACACTCTTGCAACACCTAAGGTGCCTCAGGTTGACATCTTCTGATGGGAATATGTTCCATTGGGAAGTGCCTGACCTGTTTTGCTTATGGAAGGAACAAATTTATTATTGCTTGCAAATACCTTTCTCTCTCAAATTTATTATTGCTTGCAAATACCTTTCCCTCTCCCACCTGTGGTTGATGGGAAGAAATTCCCAGGGTCTGGGGTGAGCACCTGATTTCTGTGACACCTGGACCTTGTGGGTGCTGGCCCCTGCAGTCAGCAGGGCTGCTGGCCAGCCAGGAAACTTCATAAAATCCTCAAAAGTGGGATTTGAGTGGTTTTTTTGAGGGATGCAGCAGGCTCTGTAGGAAATTTTACCTGTTGGACCTACTTCTGCACCCAGGGAAGTGAACACCAACTTTCCTATTGACTTTGGCTGGAAGAAGAGCAGCTTTGAAACAGAGAAAGCAGTTTTCCCCAAGCCTGCAATTACTCCTTTTGTTGCTGCCCATCAGCATGGCTTGTTTTGAATTAAAATCATCCCAGTGCTGGGATGTTGTTGGCTCGTTTGCCTTTCCAGCCTTTTGCCAAAGCAGAGATCACCCAGCCTTGGTGGCACTGGGCATGGGGGCCCTAAAATGCCTCAGCAGGGTGCAGTGCTGGGTCTGCCTGCTCTGGTGAACCTGCCTGGGCACTGCTGTCTGCTCTCTGTTCAGTGGTGTTGTAAATCATTGTAAAAATCAGAAATCTCTTAAAACTGGGGAGCTGTGCCTGAGGGAGGAGAAGGGTGTGGGTGGTGGGACAGGAGAGGTGGCAGAAAAGCTGACATTGAGGTGTCTGCAGCTGATGGGGAGGTGACTTCAGGGCTTGGGATCTTCTTCCAGTTCAAAAATTGTCTCAAAACTCAGGTTGGTGTTCTTGCAGTGTGACTGCAAACTCTTCCAACCTCCATCCCAAGACTTGTGTTGGTGGCTGGGTTAGCTGGTTCTCTTTGAAATTTCCTCACTCTGAGGAACCTTGTGCAGGTAGCATAGGCAACCAGGCACCAATTAAATTGATTTTTACACCCCCATCCCTGTGTCTGGGCCACAGGATTCCTTCAGGCTTTCTGATATCCATCAACAAGTATACAGGAAGGTTCTAGGTGCACATCAACAGCCTGTTTGGGGGGTAAAAGGCCAATTATAAATTAATAAATAATTAATAAATGAATGAATAAATTAATATTTAATTAAGAATTAATTTATAAATAATTATAAAGTGAAAACCCCCTTTTCTGGCAGGTTTGTGACCCGCTTCATCGACCTGGATGGCTTATCATGTATCCTCAACTTTCTCAAAAGCATGGACTATGAGACAGCAGAGTCTCGAATACATACCTCGCTCATTGGATGTATAAAAGCACTAATGAACAACTCCCTGGGCAGGGCCCACGTCCTGGCCCACCTGGAGAGCATCAATGTCATTGCTCAGAGTCTGAGCACAGAGAACATTAAGACAAAAGTGGCAGTGCTGGAAATCATGGGCGCCGTGTGCCTGGTTCCTGGGGGCCACAAGAAGGTACTGGAGGCCATGCTGCACTACCAGAAATATGCCAGTGAAAGGACTCGTTTTCAGGTAGGTGGGTGTGCTGGTTTTGGTTTGGCAATTTGAGATTTTTTACTAATTTTGAGATTTTTTTTTTTTGGATTAAAGAGGGTGGCGGGTTTGGTGTCGGTTAATTCTTGGTGTGTTTACTTCTTGTTGTAAAGTAGGATTAAGGGAAAGGTACAGCAGGTTTAAAACTTTAAAAGGGTATGAAGAAAAATTTATTAATAGTAATTAAAAGGAAAAAAAGAAGCAGGACTTAAAATAAACTCTTCAGAGCACTTCACTCCGCAACCTTTTTTTTTCTTATTGAAAATGTAAAGAAACTAAACCAAAAATTTCTAGTCGGTTTATTATTTCTAAAATAGGTTTTTTCAGTTTACTTAGGGAGATAAGTTTTTTTATTAATGTTACGTAGATTTTTTTTATAAGAGGGAAAAACCCAGTTCTTTTGTGGTTTCTAATTTCTTCACTGATAACAGCTGTTTGGGAAACCCTGTTATCGTGAAGTCTCTCCTTTCTCCTACAAGTTTTCTTAAAATTTGTTGATGGGCTATGTTGATTTATGGGGTATTGTTTTAAAGATGAGCTGTTTAAAAGTAAAAATTTTTATTATTTATTTCTAAATAAGTTCCTTTATTTCTAATTTTGTTCCTCGGGAACGAAAAGTTTTACATCACTTCCCTCCATTCCAAACCACAACAGTGGGTCTCCCCTCACTCCTCAGCCCCAGAAATTCAGCATTCCTGACCCTTTCTCCTCTTGAATGCCTAAGTGGCAGCTTGCAAATGTTTTGTTATGGCTGTTTGCAAGTTGAAAAATCCAGAATTACCCCAGAGCCATGTGTGATAGGATCTGCAGGAGGGAGGGAACAGTTATTTAAGGTGAAACCCACCAAAAAAAAAAGGCTTGTTTGTGCAGGGTCCCTGGGATCAGAGCTGTGCAAGGCTGCAGCATTCCTGGATGGGCTGGTGCTGGCCCAGGTGGGTGCTGGGGTGGCCAGCAGCTGGTGGAGCATCACCAGGAGCTGTTCCTGCCCGTGTTCCCTGGCTGTTGGGGCAGCACTGGGGCTGTCACAGGGCACTGAGCTGACCCCTTGTGTTTGGCAGACGCTGATCAACGACCTGGACAAGAGCACGGGCCGGTACCGAGATGAAGTGAGCCTCAAGACAGCCATCATGTCCTTCATCAACGCTGTCCTGAGCCAGGGGGCAGGCGTGGTGAGCACCAGGGACTGGCACAGGGAGGCCTTGGGGTGTGCTTGGGGTGTATATTTTATTTCAGTGAACTTTCTGAGGGTGTGCACCTTGCTGTGCTGAGCCCACACCTGTGCCTTGCAGGAAAGCCTGGATTTCAGACTCCATCTGAGATATGAATTCCTCATGCTGGGCATTCAGCCAGTCATTGATAAACTAAGGCAACATGAAAATTCAACCCTTGACCGGTGAGTAGGGACCCCAGCACATTTGTGAGTTTTGTCTGCTGCCCTTGCTTCAGGTGTTGGCCTTTGGGGAAATCACACGGCTCCAGAGTCACACCTCTCACAGAAATTCCTTGCTGTCTCCACAGAGGCAGAAAAAAATCCCAGCATGGTTTTGCTGCATTCTAATGTAGGGTTGAGCTGGGGAGGATGTGCCATCAGGAAATGCTGTCAGCCATCATCCACCTCTTCTCATCCCTAAAGGCTCCTTGCACATCCTGTAGTGATTAGGAAGTCAGAGCTGAAGGTCCACTTGGTGTTTCAAGCCCTCCCAGTGTCTGGTCCCCTGACAAACCAGCTGCCTGTAATTTATTAATTGTCACATTTATATCTGCTTTTAACAGGTTGTTCTGGTTTGGGTGTTTTTTTCCCTTTCTTTCCTCAGGCATTTAGATTTCTTTGAAATGCTTAGAAATGAGGATGAACTGGAGTTTGCCAAAAGATTTGAGCTGGTGAGTACGAATGCTGCTGATGCAGACACTGGCACTCAATGTCACAGTTAGTTTTAAAAGAGTGGTCAAAGGGACAAAGAGTGGTCTTCTGAATAAAATGTGGAGCTTGGAAATCTTTCCTGTTGCCCTGCTCTTTTGCAACATCTGTCCTAGAGGCTGCTTTAGCCCTTTTGTCCTTTGCCTGCCCGGCAGCTCTGCTTGCCCCTCGCAGGGCAGTGGGGCCGGTTTGTCTGTCAGTTTTGGGGTGAGGGTGGCTCATGGGGTGGGCAGCTGAGACTCAGGGAACAGGAGATGCTGTTGTGGCTGCAGTGGCCTGACCTTGCCTGGCTCCTGCCCACAGGTCCACATTGACACCAAAAGTGCAACTCAGATGTTCGAGCTGACGAGGAAGAGGCTGACGCACAGCGAGGCGTACCCGCACTTTATGTCCATCCTGCACCACTGTCTCCAGATGCCTTGTGAGTCCCAGGAGAGGCCAGGAAAGCCAGGGCTTGGTTGTGACACTGCTTGTGCCCAGCAGTGTCACAACCTGCCCTGTGCTCACGTCAGTCTGTCCCCTTCCTTCCCTGCAGATAAAAGAAGCGGCAACACCGTCCAGTACTGGCTGCTGCTGGACAGGATCGTGCAGCAGATTGTCATCCAGAGTGACAAAGGGCAGGACCCTGATGCCACTCCCCTGGAAAACTTCAACATTAAAAATGTCGTACGAATGTAAGTGCTCAGGGGTCACTGTTCCTTGCCGGTCACTGTCACACAGTGGTGTTGCTGCTCCTCGGTTGGACACGAGCCAGCATCCCTGGAGCTGTCGGCTTCACCCCACCTTAGCAATGAAGCCCATCCCTTTTGTTAGACAGTACTTGCAAGTAATATTTGAGTTTTAGGAGTTTCTGTGTGTTCTCTGATAAATTTTATATATTAGAGATCTTGGTGTCCTCTGTTTTCCATCAAATTGAACCCCATTTGAATTCTTTAGAATAATTGAATTTGCAGATGCACATTTAGCACAGTTCCACATATCTTTTATACATCCCTTTCAAGTTCCATGGTGACAGAATGACAATTAGCTATGGAGCTTGTAGTAATTAAAATTGTTTATGTGCTTTCTGACTTCTCTCTATGCCCTCTGCCCTGTAAATCTCTTCCTATCAGAAAAAAAAAATCTCCCATCTGAGGGGAGACACAGCAGAGCTATTAGTTTGGAGCCTTAAATTCCACTTCCTCAGTCGTGTTCCTTGCTGGTGATCTCCTGTTTGCTGTAGTAGGATTGTCTCACGTGCTATATCTCCTCTCCTTTTAGGTTAGTCAATGAAAATGAAGTCAAACAGTGGAAAGAGCAAGCAGAAAAAATGAGAAAAGGTGAGTGGTGGAGGAATACACAGTGTCAACTCTAACCTTGGCTAAGCAGTTACCATACACATTTATTTATATGTTTATTTATACATATACCTGCAGGCTTTACTGAAAGGCTGAGATAGTGTCATGCCATGGGGCTGACATGGGAAATGGACAAAGAAAATAATATTTTTTCATGGAGAGGCTCCAAATGGGGTATTAAGGCACAGCACAGGCTCCCTTTTGCCAGCTGCAGCTTCTCTGCAGGGCAGTGTGGGGTTTAGGCCCCCATGGGCTGCTGTTGGCAAAAAGGAGTGTTTGTCACCCCAAAGTGTTCTCCTGGGGCTGTTTCAGAGCACACAGAGCTGCAGCAGAAGCTGGAGAAGAAGGAGAGGGAGTGTGATGCCAAGGCCCAGGAGAAGGAGGAGATGATGCAGACGCTGAACAAGATGAAGGAGAAGCTGGAGAAGGAGTCCAGTGAGCACAAGCAGGTCAAGCAGCAGGTGGCAGATCTGACAGCACAGCTCCACGAGATGAGCAGGGTGAGACCTCAGACCTGCTCCTCTTGTGGGCCCAGTCTGTCACCCCTGCATGTGCTGTGGGGTGATTCCAGGAGGCTCAGCTGCATGGGGGGACTGAGAACGAGGCTTGTTGGATGAGCCACCAAGGTGTCTGTCCCTGGTGATGGGCTGATTTTGCCTCTCAGCTGTGTTGAGCCTCAGTAAGGAGTGTTGAAGTCTTTGAATGCTTCCTTTGTTTCCTAAAATTTAACCAAATCAATTAAAAATCAGCATGGGGGTATTTCTTAGGTGGTGTCCCCACCTCCATATGACCAGTGCCCATTCCTCTTTCTCTCCCAGAGGGCAATCTGTGCTGCCAGCCCTGGAGGACCTCCCATGGCACCAGGAGCCCCTGGGGGCCCTTCACCTTCTCCAGCTCCCGGCTCCCTCCTTCCCCCTCCACCACCGCCCCCTCTCCCAGGGGGGTGTCCCCCACCTCCTCCCCCACCTCCTCCTCCCGGGGGTCCCCCACCTCCCCCTGGGCCCCCACCCCTGGGGGGGCTGATGCCTCCCCTTGGGGCACCCCCGGGCATGGCCTTCAAGAAGAAGAGCATCCCTCAGCCAACCAACGCCCTCAAGTCCTTCAACTGGTCCAAGCTTCCAGAGGTAAGCTGGGCAAAAATTTGGGCACTGAGGTGCTGGATGGTGATGTGAGGGCAGTGGGTGAGGAGCCCCACCTGCAATGCTCCCACTGTCTTGCAGAACAAGCTGGCGGGCACCGTGTGGACCAACATAGATGACACAAAAGTGTTCAAAATCCTGGACCTCGAGGACCTGGAGAGGACATTCTCAGCCTACCAAAGACAGCAGGTAACAGCTGGCCCAGGGTGGGCACACCTGGGTGAGGTGCCACCATTATGGGATCATGTGGTTTCAGGGGTGGTCCCAAAACACATCTCCCATCATTATTTCACACCTAAGCCATGTTTGCCAGATCAGCTCCATCTGCTTTGTCCTCTCATCCATGTGCCAGAGCCTTGGTGTTGAGGCAGCTCACTGTGCCTGATTCCACACACCTGACCACGTGCACCCTGAGGATGGATCACCAAAAAAACACACACCAAAAAAAAAAAAAAAGAGACAGGGAATGTTATGAAAATAACCCCCAGATGTGGCCACAGTTGGGTAATATTTTTGGATTGCTCTTAACAGCAACTTCTCCATGTGTCTGTATTGGGTGGAAAATTTCTATCCCTCTCTGGCCAAGAGGGACTAAGTTTTGCCCACATCTACCATGGGTGGGTCTCTTCTTTTTATTTTTGTAGTGAGCCAAGAGCAAAATGTGAGCTTTGAACAAATATCCCAAACCAAAATAATGTCATTGCAGGCAAAAGTCTCTGCTTTTTAATCTCCTGCTCAAGCACTGTAGTCCCAGTTTGGAAGGCATCAAAGCACATGAAGAAAATGAGACACTTATTTTACTGCAGGCAGGATGAAGATGGGCAGAAGTGTTTCAAGGAGGTGGGAGAAAAAGCAAGGAGAGAGGCTGAAAAAGGATGTTCACCTGCTGAACACCTGGCTGTGGTCCTGGGAGGAGAGAGCAGCTTGTCTCCTTCGTGCCAGGCTCAGCCAGAGGGATGGTGCCAGGAAGGAGTGGACCAGGCCCATTAAGCTCATTAGGCAGTGTGAGAGTTTAATCTGTTCCAGAGGCTAACTGAGGGGAAGATCAGGGTGGATTAGAGCAGGGTAAATATCAAGAGTAACCCACCAGCAGTACGTGCTGCCTGCCCCAGTGTTTTGGGGAGAGGTGACCGCAGCACTGTCTCTTTCTCCTGGCATTTTTTGAGCTTGACTCATTCCTACTGGAGGGCACGTCTGAGGGCAAGGATGGAAATGGAAGAGGAGCAAGAATAGAAACCTGAGTGTCAGCAGGATGGTTTGCCCTCGGGCCCCAGCCCATGAGTCACCTGGTGTGATGAGGATTATTGCCAGGCAGGAATTTAAAAATAATTTGGCTTGGCTGAGGCCCTGCTGGGTGAAGTGGCTGGTTGGGTTTGGGACCAGGAGGAGCAGGGAGATGGTGCAGGGAGAGCTGTGACATGGGATGGGGACCAATAGGGAGCTGAATGGAGGAGCCAGAGGCTGGTGGTGGAACTGGCAGAAGATGCTGTGAGAGCATCTGAAAGGCAGATGGGAAAGACGAGGCAAAATCCCACCTGTGAGATGCTTCTGGGGCTGGAGCTGCCCTTGGGGATGTGGTGCACAAGTTCCTTGTGCTCATTCTGTGTGAGTGGAGCCATGGGACACATCTCCCTGGGCCGGGGGGATGTGTTTGTCCAGCTGGGAGTCCCCAGGTGCTCCCAGTGTTAGTCCCAGGATGGAGAGGGAGTCATGGCTCTGCAGCCACAGCAGTGTGTGGGGTTAGATGTGCTCCATGAGATCAGGAGAAGGAGAAGTGTTCCAGGCTGGTTGAGTAGGAATGTTCCCTGCCCATGGCAGGGGGGTTCCACTAGAGGATCTTTGAAGTCCCTTCAGCCCCAGCCATGCTGTGGTTCTGCAACACATGCAAACCACGGGGCTCTGTGTACATGGAGGGGGGCTGGGGCAGTGAACAGCCTGTCCCTGAGGCACAATGAACTCACAATAATGGTTTCACAACTTCACAGCATTTTCAAGCTCTAGCAAAACTTGGTTTCTGTCACGAAGAAGCAAGGGAAGAGCAGGGTCCTCCCTGCCTGTTCTCTGTCTGGAGCCACTTGCTCAGTGATCATGGCTCTCCCTTGTCCTGAGTCCCACACCCACAGGACATGGGGCATCAGGGGATGCCTGTCTGCCCATGCCCCCAGACAAAGCAGGGCTCTGGAAATGCCTGCTCAGGGGTGCATCCCTGTGGCCCTGCCCCAGCAGGACGTGGGGACAGCAGGCAGAGGTGTGTGCAGTGCACGGAGCTCTCTGAGCCCCCAGGGTGGCTGCTGTGGGCTGCCTGTGCTGGGATTTGTCTGGTTGTGCTGCCAGAGTGCCTGGGAATCCCAAAGTGCTGCACAGACCCGAGGCTTAACCATGTACTTAATTTTAAGCATCTCTTTAAATGTTTTTTCCCGCATCACAGGCTGGGATGTAAATGCAGGCTATTAGCTGAGCTCTGCAGCTTTTGGGAAGGGCCCTTTCCATGTGGGGAGGACAGGAACCCTCTGGCCTTCCTGGGGCTCATCCCTGCCTCACAAGGCATGAAGCTGTGAGCAGAGCCTGTAGCCTCCCAGCTGAGGCTCTGCAGATGTCCCTGTCCCCAGAGAAGGTCTGAGCCCTGCAGCTGTACAGAATATCAGCATTTACAGAAAATCCAACGGGAGTTTTTGGCTGTGGCATGAGAACTGGCAGCAGGGTGTGCATGTAGTGATGGAAAAAGGCAAGTCCAGGACCATCAGGGCTTAAACTGGTGCCTCTGTCAGGGATGTCTTGAGATTGTTCCTGGGGGTAGAGGCTGGGAGTGATGTTGATGAGTAGCAGTGACACAGGCAGGGCAGTTCTGGCAGGTCCTGCAGCCATGAGTGATGTAAAAGAGTCAGGGCCAAGTGGAAAAAAAATATGTGTTGTTGAACCAGGGGCTTAGCAGTGAGCTGGGAAAGAATTCATCTCCCAAAAAAGGATGAAGGAACGAAAGGCTCCAGCTCCTCCATGCAAGGGAGAGTGACCTGCACAGGGGCCAGGGACAGCAGGGCTGGGAATTGTTTGTGGGGATGGTGGCAGCGCATTTAAAGCTGCTCCTCCTTACACCATCCTGCAGCAGGGGCTGGATCACAGTTCCTGTGAGGGAGAGGGGCAGGGATGAGGCTGGTTTGAGGCCTTTTTGTAGTGAATCTTCCTTTACCTTAGTGCATAAGGAGCCCTCCCTCTCTTGGAGCAGAGAAAGCCACCATGTCCTCCCTGTCCAGCAGCCTGGAGCAAGTCATGGGGCAGGTCTGAGGGTTGAAGTAGAAGGAAGAGCTCCTAATTAGGGACCAGTTAAATGAGAATAAAGATACCCATTGCAGCTTGTGGGTGTGCTTTGTGCCTGTCCCACAGATGAGACTGCTGGGTGGAGATTGATTAGTGAAACACTGATCCTTAGCCTTAACTGAACCAGGGACTTTTAGACACAAGACTCCTGATCAGCAGAGCTCAGGCAAGGTGATGGGGAAGGAAAACTCTCCTGTGTGTGTGTGTGTGCACATGTGTGTGGTGCCAGCTTTACTGCACCTGCTTCCAGCCTGCTGGGGAGAGCACAGCCAGGTCTGGGGAGGGCACTGGGGCCAGGCTGCTGAGCCCTGGAGGAGCAGGGAGGAGGAGGAGGAGGATGAGAACTCGAGGGGAAGCATGTTGCTGTGGCCAGTGGTGAAGTTTTGCTGCGGCCGGATTTGCTGCGGGATGCGCCTCTCCTCGTTTCCACTCACAAGCCCTGTTTTTCCTGGCAGTCACATTGGCATTTCAGTCCCTCAGATGTGCAGGAACCAGCAATTTTCCTCCAGGCACGGCAGGCTGAGCAGTGCTGTGCCTTTGGGCCAGTAGCAGGGCTTGGCCAGCATCCTCCCACCTCACCCCGTGTCCCCTCCTCACCCCTGTGCACAGTGTGCCTCAGCCTCATTCCTTCACGGAGCCTCCTCTTCATCAGCTCTGCCCTTCTGCACATCCCATAACCCACATTTTCACCTGCATCACCCCCTATTTTAGCACTGGCACTCCCAAGTGCCTCCTCTTCATCAGCTCTGCCCTTCTGCACATCCCATAACCCACATTTTCACCTGCATCACCCCCTATTTTAGGACTGGCACCCCCAAGTGCCTCCTCTTCATCAGCTCTGCCCTTCTGCACATCCCATAACCCACATTTTCACCCGCATCACCCCTATTTTAGCACTGACATCCTCATGCTGCCAAACCCCCCCATATTGCACGTTTCCCTTCTGTGTGCTTCAGTTCCCTCTGGTTTTGCTGAGATCACTGAACTGCATGTGTTTTTACTGCCTTTTTCCATGCTTCTGCTATGGCTCTAGGACTTCTTTGTGAATGGTAGCTCCAGACAGGTAAGTGAGCACCTGCAGGAGTGTGATGTGGGGCTGGGGACAGGGACATGGGGACACGTGGCTGCTTCTGAGGGGGGTTCATGTGTGACAAACGGGGTTAAATCGGAGAGGTACAAAGATCACCAGAAGGAGCAGCTTGAAAGTTGGTGCTGGGGAGGCTGGTAAGGCAGAACCCACCCTCTCTGCTGTCTGGCCTGAGGTGAAAGCCAGTGTCTGAGTCCAGGAGTTGGATTTTTAACTCCACAGAGAAGCTCCTACCCCTGAGCAGTTTTTGTTTTCAAAAGATGGAAATAAACCCACGGCTTGAAGCTCTCTGCTTGGTCAGAGCTGACAAGGCACATGAGAGGGGCAGCTGGTGCTGAGTGACTTGGGGCTCGTCTTCCATCACCTGCCTCTCTTCCCACTTCTCATATCTGCATGTTTTCTTCGTTGAAACAAGAAAATGAGTAAAAGATGGTGATTTCAGTGCTCACTCTCAGCCCTTGCAGTGGCCATGTGCCCAGGTCTCCTGCCTCATGGATGCTTAGTGTGGATCTGTAACGTTCAGGACCTTGCAGCTCCAGATTGTGTTCCTTCCAGAAGGATTAAATAGCCAGCTCTTAATTGATTAACCTCACTAAAATATGCAATATGGTAAATTAAAACCTGGGGCAACATGAACTCCTTGGGCAGCCCTACAAAGCTGCTGTTGTGTAGATCTGCCCATTTGCCCACAACCACAGTATTGTTACTCATCTGAAGGTAACGTGTTTAAGCCACTTAGGAGATACAGCTGCTTATTCCACACCAATTCCTGCTTTCAAATCCCTTCTTTTGGGAGGATTTCACTGGAAAAGCTGCTGGTTTGTCTGACAGCATGTAGTGGTTACCTGGCTCAGGAGGACTGATGCATGAAGGGTGATCACAGATGTTTGGAGCAGGGGTGAGGAGCAAGAGCGATGCTGAGTGTGTGCAGCAGCCCATAATGAAATCCTCCATGCCAGGGTTTAATGAAGTATCACAAGTATGTATGCTGAGAAAGCCAGCCTTTATTTATTCAGCAGCGCCCCTGTGTTTGCAGATTTTTAAATCTTCCCTGTCTGAGAAAATATTTACATTTCTAACCAGTGGCTTCAAAGCCAGCTCTGGTTTATGAAATGACTTACTGTGTTTCGCTCACAGGCGAGGGGTTTTACCCATAACCTGTGGTGCCACTCCTGATTTATGGGGGCCCACTGTGTATCACACTGAGAGTACTAAATGTCCTTGCTGCTCCATGGCTCTTCTCCAGGCTTTTCTTCTTATTATTTTCTCACAGAAGGAAGATGCCATCGATGACACGTTGAGTTCCCGGCACAAAGTCAAGGAGCTTTCTGTCATAGATGGCAGGAGAGCTCAGAACTGCAACATCCTCCTCTCCAGGTATGGTGAAAGCCTTGCTGTGGGGAGTGGGGTGCGATGGTGTTCACAGGGATGCAAGCATGAGGGAAGAGATGAGGATCTGACTCCGTGTTTCAGAAGGCTTGATTTATTATTTTATGATACATATTATATTAAAACTATACTAAAAGAATAGAAGAAAGGATTTCATCAGAAGGCTAGCTAAGAATAGAAAAAGAAAGAATTATAACAAAAGTTTCTGTCTCAGACAGAGTCCAAGCCAGCTGACTGTGATTGGCCATTAATTAGAAACAACCACATGAGACCAATCACAGATGCACCTGTTGCATTCCACAGCAGCAGATAACCATTGTTTACAGTTTGTTCCTGAGGTCTCTCAGCTTTTCAGGAGAAAAAAATCCTAAAGAAAGGATTTTTCATAAAAGATGTCTGTGACAGTGGGGGATGCTTAATACCCTGCCCTGGGCTGCCCTGAGTGTGCTCCTCATCCGTGGCTGATGACAGGAGCCAGTGCAGCAGGAGAGCAGTGACACCTGAGCCCAGCTATAGCCTTACAGCCTCAGGGTGGGGTGACCTGGAGGGGGGACAGTGCCATTAAGGGGGTACGTGGCAATTCGGTGTCCCTGGAAAGCCCTCGGGGAGCTGGGATAGCTGGGATACCCAGGAAACTTTCACAGGAGGTGGAAAGGGGTTGATTTCACCTCTTATCTTTCTCAGCTTGGGTTTTGTTTGCTCTTTGCTGGTGGTTGAAGAGGGTCTGTCTGGGCTGGGGAGGAGCTGGGTGTCAGCAGGAGCAGCAGTAATTCAGCCAGGAATTGCTGTCCACATCTGAATTTTGGGAAGGGGATGTTCCCCTCTTACAGCTGCCCTCACACTCCTCAGCGGGCAGGCTCAGCACTGCTACCAGCAATTTAATCTGATCTCCAAATGGCTGCCAAAATTACAGAAGTTGCTTTGGCAAGATAAACTACACCAATAAGACTGAATTTCCTGAGAAAAGGGAAACCAGCTTGTGGTGGTCTGAAAGGATGAGCTGTCAGTGTAACTACTTGTAAAAAAAACACCCAAAGAACAGCAGAAAATGCCACTTGTTTCTGACTCACCCAGCAAAAAATAAATCCACCATCAGTAAAATTTAAAAATATTCACTCTGCTGTCTGGAGGCACAGAAGCTTCTGTGCCACCCGGGACTGGCCAGGATGTAGCAGCATGGCTGGCAGGCTGGCATTGCAGCTGAATTCAGTCAATTTTCCCAGCCTGTGGGTTCTGTCTGGTTCTTCCAAGTGGAGATGGTGCCTTGTCTGGGCAGCCCAGCTGATTTCCTTCCCTAGAAAGCTTGGAGAGGCTGATGTCTGCAAAACAAAAACCATCTGGGTGGGTACCTCAGCCCCTGGTGCTTTTCCCAGAGGTGGCTGGCAGCCTGTGGGCAGTGAGTGCCCATAGCTGCCCTGGTTTTGGCTGGCTCTGCTCTGGGCTGCTTCTGGGGATTTTTGTGCTTCCTAGCAGTCCAAATAAAAAAGGACGGTGATGAAAGCAGAGTTTAAAGCAGGCAAATGAGTGTGTCTGTGGCAGGCAGCTATTAGCAAGTAAAACGATGGGATTTGGGGCTGAGCTGCTCCTGGCATTCGTAGGCTGAGCGTGGAGTGGGTTTAGGTGTGATTCAGCCCAGAGGTTTAAGTGTATATTTGGAAGTTAAGCACACAAATAGGTCCTTCAGTGGGAAGGGGAGAGACCCAAGCACTCAACTTCAAAGGCATCTTGCACGTCCTACTGAGTGAAGGTCTCAATTTCATCTCACCAGCAAACCTTTCTCTTCCAAGAAAGCAATGGCTGGAAACCAGTTGCCAGTAACTAATCCCACAAAAAGGGCAGGATGGAGGTGGCTGCCTGCCTGCCTTTCCCTGTGGGCCAGTTCCTAGGGGAAAAGCAGGATCAGACTTGCCCTGCAAGGTGGTCCTCAGGCCTCTCCATATGGCTTTTCCCAGGCCCATCCTCACGCAGGGATGTGTGGCTTTGAAGCTGCAGTGACTTGCCCCCAATGCTGCTTTGGGAATGCTTTGGAGTTCATCCCATGGTACTCCCAGGACCACAAGTGAGCTTCTCTCCCCAGAATCCCTTTGGGTGATTTGATGCCAGGTGTCTCACAGGTGGTGTAGGGATAAAACCCAAACATCCTTTTAGCATTCTCAGGTCCAGCTCCTGCATCTCCACCAGCAGACTCTGTGTCACTGGGCAAACCCTTCTGCAGCTGCCCATCCCAAATCTGGGCAGGGCAGTGGGTCCCTGGTCCCAGGGGCTCCAAAGGGGCTGGTCTGGCAGCTGGGCTGCTGCTGTCCCACCTTGCTTGCATGGCCACCGTGGGGCTGAGCAGACTTTCACGTGTGAAAGGAGCTGCAGGCTTGGCCCCTGGTTTAGCCCAGACATTTGTGAGCTCACCAGGCATTGTCTGGCTCGCAGCGTGGAAAGATTACAGCCACTGAGATACTTTATCTCTCTCTGTAGATTTATTTTTTTGCCTGTTTCCCTTGCTTTGGGAGAAATTACTGCGCAGTGAGATCACTGGATTTTCCTCCAGCTCGTAATGCAGCACAAGAACATTTTTAACACTTGCTTCTTCCCCCCTGTTCTTTGGAGAAGGCTTTGCTGATGTCAGTGCCTCACCGTGTCTCCCTCTGTGAACCCACCACGTCCTTGCTTTTGCTCCCTGTGCATGGATGGGTGTTTTTAGTCCTGCTTTCTGCCAGATGCAAACCCACCCCTCTCTCCATCATTTTCCTGCTGTGAATGGCTCGTTTGATTCCCCTCTCCCAGCATTTTTTTCCCCTCTCAGATGAATGTGGCTTTTCAGGGAGGGCGCGTCCCTTTCCTGGCAGAATTTGTTTTTCCCCTTCACACTTATTACATCCTCCACGGGGTCTGACAAAAGCAGCCCAGGCTGGTGAGCTGTCACCTCTCATTGCCAGGCTGCTGCCTCTAAATCCCTGTGACAGCAAGTCCTGTGACCCCGTTCCTCTCAGACGGCTCGCCTTCGACAGCTGCTGCCAACAATGATAATTATTGTGGTTATAGATAAGCTTCTAGCTTTCACTGGCCCCTTTCCCATCAAATTGTCTGAGAAGCTGTTTTCTTCTTGCTCTCTGCTGATGCAGAGAGCAGGCTCTTGTTCTTGGCACTGGATTGTGATGATTCCTGAGAAAAGTTGTTTTTGGTTTTTTTTTGTCCAACCTCTTTTTAAATGCATTTTTATTGTTGACTGTGCTTTCAATGAGTAAGGGCTTAAAAAAGTCACCCTTGTCTTCCCCCACCCTCCTGGAGATGATCATGGTACTTTTCTGTGCTTTTTAGGTGTTTGCTGTGGATGAGGAGTAGCTGCCTAACCACCCCTTTCTCCCAGGAGCAATTTTGCCTCCCCAAATACCCAGATCCAGTCAATGTCTGCTTTTCATCAGGGTGGAGGCTGGTGTTGGTGGTCTGAGCATTCCTGTTTCTGCTTTCTGGGTGTAAAAGGAGTGTCATATCCTGCAGTTTCATATCCCACCTTGGATCATGTCCCATCCTGGCCACTGCCATTGTAGGGGACAGTAGGGTGACCCCAGGATGTGGCTGCTTGTTCCTGCAAGCAGCAGAGGGGATATTTTCCAAGGATTCTGGGTTTGTTCTATGTATGATGACCCCAGGAATTGTCTTGACCTCTGCTCAGTGCAATCTTTGAGCTTCCTCCCCTGGCTGAGGTAGATTTTAATTCACTCCTTAATTACCAGACCCTCTCTAGGGTGCTCCCTTGAGGAGGAGGCCAGAGAGGACAGAGTGCAGGATGAGAAACATGGGCTCATAAGGAATGAAGAGTTACGTACCAGCTCTGTAAGATGCACCTGTCTCAATGAAGCTAATCCTTCACTTCCAGTCTTGAGCCAAATATGCCAAGCCAAACCAAGCCCTTGCTACCCTGGCCTTAGAGACCAGAACCCTTCCTGGATCAGCTTTAGCTTCCAAAAGCCAACTCCACAGTCTCAGCCTGCTCCCTGCAGAGATGTGGGGGTGAAAAACACCCTCCTTGTTTAATTACTCAGAGTGACCAAGTCAGCTCCCCATCTTCTGTTTGATCTGCTGGTCAGGTTGACTTCCAAGGTCTCACATGCTGCTCTAGGGTGTGTTTCTGCTTTCAGCTCATTCCTTTGAGCCACATCCAGTGTTTCAGCATCACTTGGCAGCACTGATCACTGATACATGGGGTTCCTCAAACAGGTCTTTTCAACTCTGTGGTTTTTCCCTGCATGCAAGTACAGGGAATTACATTTTTTAAGCTTGGTGTGTTGCAATGGCTTTAACCATGACTGCACGCCAGGAGAGAGAGAGGATGTAAATGGAGTTGCAGGAGTTTCTGGGCTTTCCCTTTAATTAATTTAGATTATTTTATAGACCACAATGCAAAGGATAAGAAAAATACGTGTGGTTTTGCAATCAAAGTCCTTGCAGGGAGCGGTTCCTTGCAGTCAAATTAAAGTGTAATTAATGGCTGCTGCAGCCCAGGAGGAGCTGAGGGCGTCTCTCCACCTCTCTGTTGCCTCAGCTCAGTGTGGGCTGCTGGCAGGAAGATCCCTGCCAGGAAAGCCCAGCCTGGTGGTGCTCACTGTGACACAGTGGTCTGTGGTTTTGGAAATCTCCAATTTGCGGCTGCATCTTCAATTCCTGTTAGGTGAAGAAGAGGAAGAAAAAGGTGGAGGAGAGGCTGGTTTCCAGCGTCTTACACTTCCAAGAGCATTGAATCCCCACCCCATCCAAAGAAAACCAAACTGATGGGTTTCCTGGGATGCTGAACATCCACTTGTCCAAATTTTGGATTTCTTTCTAGTTTTTTCCTAGAGGAAGACTCCAGCCAAATGTGATCAGGAAAAGTGGGAGAGACAATGTTTGAATCCAAGAACAGCAGTGGAATTTGGCAGGATTTTCCTTAAGGGTTGTGGCAGTGGGTTCAGGGGCAGTGCTGAGCTGCACTCCTGAGCCTGGGCTGGGCTCTGTTGCCAGTGGGAATGTGACCTCAGTGCCCCTGTGGCCTTTGGGGGTGCTGGAACTGCAGGAGCAGCGTTCCTGTGGGCAGGAGTTACATCTGAAAGTTGGATATTTAATGTACTGCTTACAGTCCTTACATGAAGTACTGTTAAACAGGGAAGTAGGGAATGGCAGCTGCAGTGTGGGGAGAGGGAATTGGTTTGGGGGGATTTGACCCCCTGTTTGCAGCAGGGCCAGGGCTGCTCTGTGCTGTGCAGAGCCTTGGCAGGGCATGGTCCTGCACATTTCTCACACATCCTCCTTGATAACATGCTGGGTAGAGCTGTTTGTGATGCTGCTGCTGGCTGGGGGTTCAGCTGTTCATGCTGCACAGGTGTGTAAGGAAATGTTCCTGAGCCTTCCCTCATTGCTGGGCTGGGAATAACTCTCCTTTCCCTCCACCTCCCAGGCTGAAACTCTCCAATGACGAGATCAAACGAGCGATTTTGACGATGGATGAGCAGGAGGACCTCCCAAAAGACATGCTGGAACAGGTGGGCAGCGTGTCTCCTGCTCCTCTGTGGTTGCCTCATGCTGGTACAACGCTGTACAAAGTGCTTGGGACCCAAAGTGCAGCTTTGAGTGTGCGGGGCCCCAAATTGTTTACCAGCCCCATGCTGAAAAACCACCCAGGTGGGCAGGAAAGCAGCTTGGTTGTGGTATCAGTGCTGGGAGCAGCATGGCCACCATGTGCCATTCCTGTACCTGGGTCTGCCCTGGGACACTGAGGTGGGGCCATTTCGCCTTTTTGTGGCTGCAGCTTGAAGTTTGTGCTCAGTAGTGGTTTATTTTTGAAAGGTTAGACAGTGCTTTTGCAGGCCTCAAAAGGGGAATCCCATTTTCACCCCCTCTGAATCCCTTTGGAGGCATATGATTCACCTGTCCTTTAAGCTGAGCTGGTAATTGCACTTTGAGCAGAGATGTGGGAGGATTCATTTCACAAAATTTCCATCTGCTAATAAGTAGAGTTGCAGCAAATGGGAGTCCCTGACTGACATCTCCTCTGGCAGAGCTGATGTTGAAACCTCCTTGGAGCAGGCTTAATTCATTTGTTGTAAAAGCTGAGTGATGGCAGGGCAGAGTCAGGAGACACTGACGCGATGGAGTAACGTGAGGAAGGTCACGGGGACAGCAGTAACACTTATTTCACAGGTGCCTTGGGGTCACTGCCTGTACATGCTGAAAAGGTGTTAGACTCGAGGAAATAAATCACTTTTTAGCTCCTGAAAAAGTGTGCATGGATCTCATATCCACGGCTGTGCTTTTTCCTGTTCAGCTCCTGAAGTTTGTTCCTGAAAAGGGAGACATTGACCTGTTGGAAGAGCACAAGCACGAGCTGGACCGCATGGCCAAGGCTGACCGGTTCCTCTTCGAAATGAGCAGGTTGGTGCCTCAGGGGACACAGTGTGGCCATTGGGAATGAGCAGGTTGGTGCCTCAGGGGACACGAAAATGAGCAGGTTGGTGCCTCAGGGGACACAGTGTGGCCATTGGGAATGGGCAGGTTGGTGCCTCAGGGGACACAGTGTGGCCATTGGGAATGAGCAGGTTGGTGCCTCAGGGGACACAGTGTGGCCATTGGGAATGGGCAGGTTGGTGCCTCAGGGGACACAGTGTGGCCATTGGGAATGGGCAGGTTGGTGCCTCAGTGTCTTGGTTTGGAAATACAGGAGTCTGCTAAGGAAGGCAGGAGCCTCCCCTGAAATGGAGAATTTAAACCCTCCTCACCCCTCTGAATTGCTATAAATTTGAAATTAAGGGGCTCTCAGGCAAAAAATATGGGAGCAGGAATAACAGTTATTTAATAGGGAAGAAAATAAAAGGATAAAATGAACAATGCAGTACACTAAAACAGCACTGGCAGAGTCAGAACCCAACCTGACACCCTGTGGGTCAGGGTGTTGGCAGCAGTCCCATTGGAATTGTGGCTGCAGCCCTCCTGCAGTGTCAGGGGTGGTTCTGCTGGAGCAGGGATCCTGTAGAAAAGGGTGGAGTCATCCTCCAAAGATCCAGTGGGGGAAGAGGCAGCTGCTGTTCCTCTGGGGAATCCAGTGGAGAAGCTGTGCAGTTATTCCAGGATCTCCAGATTATATCCAGGTAGGAATGCTTGGCTCCTCCCTCTGGGCTCACATCTCCCAATGGGATGCTGTAGTTCTTATCAGCCATGCAGTGACATTCAATGGCTGTTATCAGCAATGTCCCCTCCTGAGGGAGGAGTGATTGTGGTCACTCAGAGAGAGAGATAAGGCAAACTGCCCACTTGACAAAAGGCAGCTGCCATACAGATGGTGATAGAATACATCTTGCATTGCAACCTGGAGCACTCAGGGGACACATTTTGGCCATTGGGAATGAGCAGGTTGGTGCCTCAGGGGACACATTTTGGCCACTGGCTGCATGGGTTGGTCAGGAGGTGGCTGTTCCATGGAACCTGCTTGGGAAATAAGCCCTTCTTAATGTTTTTCACATGAAGAAATGAGTGGGCCAAGCTGACAGGAGGGCAAGCAAGGTGCTGCTAATTATAAGGATTATTTGTGATGCTCTGGTGCTAAAATCAGGGTTGTGCTCCCATACAGGCAGCAGCTGGACAGAGCAGGGAGAGGGATGGGAGATGGATTTTGTGGTGGTTCTGGGTTGATTGTTGGACTGGATAATCCCGAAGGTCTCTTCTGGCCTTGATGATTCTGACATTCTGTGATCTAAACTGGTCAGATGGAAGGTGTCCCTCCAGGGCAGCTAAACAATCTTTCAGTTCTTTCCAACCCAAACCATTCTGTGATTCATTGTGGCCCAGGTGGGAAGTGCTGTTAGAATGATAACACAGTGCTCCTTTCCCTTTCATCCTAATGAATATTCAAGCCTGATGTATGTACATTTTGTCCTGCTGTCTAGATGAGTCCCACTTGTCACCTCAGAACTGACTCATCTCCAGGGCTCCTGAGACTATATGAGACTGAAAGGAAATGTCATTTCTTCCTGCTCCTGGTAGCAATCATTTAAGACTTAGGAGTCTTCAGGGACAAATAACCTTATCTATTGCATGCACATCCTCTAGAGGTGCCGGGTTAAAATCTTGAAGCTCCTTATTTGAATTGCACTGAGCTCTTTGAATTTCTTAGCTGAACTTCAAGTCAGTCACTTGTTGGCAAGGTCAGTGAGTTTTACAATTGGAGATTGCACTGGGAGATCAAAAATAGAAATGGTCCCATCCTCCCTGAGCAGTGCACCGAGGAGGGGCTGTGTGCTTGCTGAGTGTCACAGGCAGGCAGGATGGAGCTGTGCAGCTCAGACCTGAGCCCTCAGGGCTCACTGACACTCAGAATTAGCTTTTCTATCACAGGTCACCTTTCTTCTTCACAGCCTCTCACCCAAGTGTTGCTCCCATGCTTTCATCCCTTGGAAAGCACAATGTGCTGATGCAAACGTTTTCCTTGATTTTTAATTTTGCCTTGTGGTCTGTAAGTGAGTGTGATGTCTTTGTCACCTCTGATTAGTACAACAGTTTAGCTCATGGCTCTGTGTGTGAGCATGTCTCCCGTGGGTCCTTGGTCCTGGTGACTCAAATCAGATTGCCATGTGCATACAAGTGAGATCTTGGTTAGCATAAACACAATTGACACAAGCAGAGCCATCACTGACTTGCCCAGGAAAGGGCCTTTCCGGCCCAGTCCATCATTCTGATGATCAGAAGGTCCAGTTTCATTAGTTCTGGTCATAGGTGAGCCTCTCTCCAGCTGCAGCTCATCTCAAAGCCATAGGGAGCCCAGACCTCATCAGCACCTTTGCTCAGGAATGGTTGTGAAAGAACTGTTTGTTCCTACCAGTGGGGTGCAAAGATCCACTTGTTGAACCTGCTGAGTTCAGGGGATAGGCTCAAGCATGTGCTTAAGAACCCACAGGGATCCACCCCAGGACAGCTGTAGCTTCAGTTGTCATTTTTTCCCATCCCAGCACAGTTTCAGGGAGAAAGGGGGTCATTATTTTTTAATCACCCTGGCTCAAGCGTGCTTTGTGAGCACAGCTGTGAGCAGTGGAGCAACAGAGCTCTGCCTGGAGCAAGCAAAGCTCAGCCTGCTCCTCCTCCTCCTCCTGTTTTCCAGGATAAACCATTATCAGCAAAGGCTGCAGTCCCTCTACTTCAAGAAGAAGTTTGCAGAGAGAGTTGCAGAGGTCAAACCCAAAGTGGAAGGCAAGTGACAAAGACCTGCTAAGGGACTCGGTGCCAGCACAGGGATCACTCCCAGGAAGAGCATCCTCTGTGCCAGGATGAGCCTGGATGGAGCTGGCAGTGAGGGAAAAGGGAAGGGAAGGGGGAAGGGAAGGGAAGGGGGAAGGGAAGGGAAGGGAAGGGAAGGGAAGGGAAGGGAAGGGAAGGGTTGGTGGTCACTCTTTGGGGGTACTGAAGGGGTTTGCTGGTGGGCTCTTGTGGCAGGGGGTAATGTCCCACCCCTCTCTGCTTTCAGCCATCCGTGCTGGCTCCAAGGCAGTGCTGCAGAGCAGCAGCCTCCAGCAGCTCCTGGAGGTGGTCCTGGCCTTTGGGAACTACATGAACAAGGGCCAGAGGGGCAATGCCTTTGGGTTTAAGATCTCCAGCCTCAACAAGATTGCAGACACCAAGTCCAGCATTGACAAGTGAGCAGCCCCTGCCCGTACCCTTGGTAGCATCCACGGGCCCCAGGGGTGTTGGGGGATGCAGGGGTCATTAGCATTACCTCTGGGACATGGGTAGGTGGGAGCAGTCCCCTTCTCCTGTGATGCACACCCAGTGATGTGAGTGTGCATTTTTTTGAGCAGGATAGCTTTCAAGGGAAGCCAAACTGCAGATCAGCACAGTGATTGATGGGGCCTTTCCTTCCTGGGCTGGCTAAATTCCAGCCATGGCTGATTAGGATGATCATCTTCCAAATGCTTTTTAACCCCTTTGGAGATGCCAAGAGCCAGAGGAAGGGTTCCCAGGGGCTTTTCTCCACAGGAACTCCCTCTGCCACTCTCCCATGCTGATGCAGCCATTGCCTGGTTTGCTTTACCCTGCTGAGCTCTGTTCACAGAGCAAGAGGAGCTGGGTCAGGTCTCAAACCTGCCTGGTCTCATCCATCATTAAAGAGCAGTGATGCTCAAGTCACCTCCCCTGGGTTCCTCCTGTGGAGAGCCCTTGCTTGCAGGGTTCTCTGCCCTGTAGCTGTGCATGGGACAGAGCCATCCCACATCCCCACACAGGCATCAAGCAGCATCCTTGCACAAATCCTCAAATAGCTCATTACTAGGGTTGGGGTTTTAACCAGGGGTTTTGACTGAGCAATGAGCCCCCCAAAATGCTGCCAGACTGACCTCTCTGCTCCTCTCTCCTAGGAACATCACCCTGCTGCACTATCTCATCACTGTCGTGGAAAAGAAATACCCCAAAGTGCTCCGCCTGCACGAGGAGCTGCGGGACATCCCACAGGCAGCCAAAGTCAAGTAAGCAGGGGTTGAGGTGGCACTTAGGCAGCCCTGGGAGCACCTCTCCCCTCATTTCAGCCTGCTTTGCCCTGTCACCTCACCCCAGCTCACCCTCCTGGCTGCTGGGCTGGGTGTCCCATGCCACGCTGCCCAGAGCAGCCCAGCACTCAGAAGCAAACATCACCTGGCAGCTTTAAATCCCAGCCCTTGCAGTGAAGGCTCTCAACTTCTGAGCTTGGGGGAGGAGAGCTGCTTGGAGCAGCCGCTTCCTGCTGTTATCTCACCACAAAAGCATTTAATTAATTTCTAATGGTGCATTAAGTAATCTGGGAGGAAGCGGTGGCGGTGTGGCTGCAGATAAAGGGCAGCTGTTTATCCTCATGTGCCAGGGAGGCTCTGCCTGCAGCACAGGCAGGACCAGGCAGCTGTGGGAGGCACTCACCTGCATCCAGATCCTGCCTGCCTCTTGTTCTGCCCACATGGAGTTTGTGGGATTTGCAACCAGATTTTTAACCCTGCCCAGTGACCTGTTGGGAAGAGGCTGCCCCAGTTCAGCAAAGCCCTTAAACACAGCCTGAGCCTTTAAGTTCAGGAGGAATCTGCTGTTCTGTTGCCCTGCAAAGCCCTCAAGTACATGCTGAAGTACCTCTGAAATCAGTGAGGCTCTGTTTTGGTTTTAAATTCCAGCTGGAGCTTTTGGGCTTTGATGCTTCAGGGATGTGAGCAGCAAAGATCACAAATTTCTGCAGCCGGTTGTGTTAGCTGTGGACATGAAAAGGGGCTGAAACTGCACCTCTTTAGAGGGGATGCAGCTAGAACAGGTTACCCAGAGAAGTTGTGGATGCCCCCTCCCTGGAAGTGTTCCAGGCCAGCTTGGATGGGGCTTGGAGCAACCTGGGATAGTGGAAGGTGTCCCATGTGTCTTGGTTTGGAAAGACAGGAGTCTGCTAAGGAAGGCAGGACTCTCCCCTGACATGGAGAATATAAACCTTCTCCACCTCTCCGAATTGCTATAAATTTGAAATTAAGGGGCTCTCAGGCAAAAAATATGGGAGCAGGAATAACAGTTCTTTAATAGGGAAGAAAAAAAAATAAAAGGATAAAATAAATAATGCAGTACACTAGAACAACACTGCCAGAGTCAGAACCCAACCTGACACCCTGTGGGTCAGGGTGTTGGTGGCAGTCCCATTGGAATTGTGGCTGCAGCCCTCCTGCAGTGTCAGGGGTGGTTCTGCTGGAGCAGGGATCCTGTAGAGAAGGATGTAGTCATCCTCTGAAGATCCAGTTGGAGAAGAGACAGCTGCTGTTAGAACAGGTTACCCAGTGAAGTTGTGGATGCCCCTTCCCTGGAACTGCTCCTGGCCAGCTTGGATGGGGCTTGGAGCAACCTGGGATAGAGGAATGTGTTCCATGGCAGCAGGGTTGGACCTGGATGGGCTTTGAGATCCCTTCCAACCCAAACCATTCCATGATGCTATGAAATGAACATGGAGTTTACAGTGGCTTGAGGGTCTTCCAAGCTTCAAAGGTTTCTTGTAGCAGTGGTGGGTTCCCAGGAAGATGTGTACTGGACAAAACAAGGATCCTCATGTATAAAATGTAAAATAATCATCAGCCAGGGGTTGAGCACAGTGCCAGGATGAATCTTGGTGTGCAGGTTCTTCTGCCAGGGGGTGGTTGGGCACTGAACAGGCTCCCCAGGGCAGTGGTCACAGCTCCAGGCCTGACAGAGCTCCAGAAGCATTTGGACAATGCTCTCAGACATGGAATGGGATTCTTGGGGCTGTCCTGAGCAGGGCCAGGAGTTGGAGATCCTTGTCAGTCCCTTCCAGCTCAGGCTATTCCGTGGTTCTGTGGGTGTGTGGTGCTCAGTTTGCAGGCCCCAGCTGAGGGCACGGCAGGGCAGGACATGCTCCATGCTGGTGCAGGCTCTGGCTTTCCCATGCTCCTGACCTGCAGCTGTTGCACAGACACACATGTGGGAAAGAAAGCGCCTGCACGGAGGGTTTCTTCACCCCCCTAAACTTTTATCATTTCTCTCTAAACTGGACACCATATGTAACATTTGGGTTTGGTCCAATCTAGAGCAAAACCAAAAAGTTTCTAAAGCTCTGGAAAGCCCTGAATTCCCCCCAGTCCTGCAGCTGTGAAGCAGAAATTTCTGCCTCTGTCAGTCCCACCAGTAGTAATGAACTGCTGGAGCACAGAGCTCCCAAAAGTGCATTTTCCCAGACTAAACCTGCCAGGAATGCTTGCCCCATGACCCAGCATCAGCATTTCCAGGGACCCCAGCCCTTGCACAGACACCCCTGGAAAGGCATCAAGCCTGTGGTCACTGAGGCTTTGTGAGAAAGCTTCCCCTGACAGAGTAGTGGTAGAAACCCATAAGCACTTGAATCTGAAGCTCATCAGGGGCTTGAGCCTTGTGTAAACAAAGGCAGTGCCAGGCGTGGTGATTTATTTTGATTTCTCTATATTTGGGCTGTCTCCCCTTGTGAAAGGCTCGCTGCTCCTCAGAAGGATGCTTTGCCTGGGGTTCACCCAGCCATGGTACCCTGAAAAACTCTCCTCTGTGCACTGGGACAATGATCCCATCTTCTCCTGGACCTGGAGACAGATCTGTGCCCAGCAGAGATTTCCTGAGCCATCCTTTCACTTGGAGAGGGTTGGAGGCTGCTGAGTTTACTAAACCTGGGCAGTCCCCTTGATTAAAAATACAGAAAAGTGCTTTGCTTTGAAACAAGCAGCTGCAGCCACTGTGAGATAGTCCCAGCTTAGAGGCTGTCAGCCTGATTTGCTGTTTGAGACACGCTGATCTGCAAAAAGGAGGCAGTGTGGGTAGGGTTGGGGTCTTTTCATGGGAAAACCATGGTCAAGTTGGTCAGAGAGCTGTAGATTTTGCTGGGAAAAGTTGAAAATTAACATCCTGCTATTTCCAACAGCATGACTGAGCTGGAGAAAGAAATAAACACTCTGAGAAGCGGCCTGAGAGCAGTGGAGACTGTGAGTATTATTTAAATCAAGTACAGTCCAGCCTGGCTCTGAGCAGCACTGCATCCCTCCCTGGGGAGGCAGGCCAGGGAGCTCCCAGTGAAGCTGCTTTTATCTCACATCCTGGAGATGTGTTTGCATTTCCTTCCTGCCCTGCACGTGTGCCTGTCCTCTCAGGGCTGCTCTGGCACTGAAATTACCATGTGTGATTAGGCACACTCATGGTTTATGTCTGATACATCAAGGGAGGCTGAGTGAGCCTGGTGATGATGCCCAGGGAGTTCCTGTGATGTGCAGAGTCTCCCCTTGGCTGCAAAAGCACTGAGGGTTGGGGAGCACTTCTGCAGCACAGCTGGAGTGGTGATGAAATGGTGGAGGTATCCCAGAGGACTCACTGTCTTGCTCAATTATCCTGTTTCCATAAGCTTTCCTGCAGGATTTGGCTTAAAAGCTTATTTCAGGCAGTGTAATCCAGGGTGTCATGCATGGCAGGGGGAGCAGCAGTGGTGGTGCCAGCAGAACCCCTGGCACAGATTCAGGCACACTCCCAGTGATGTTACCTGAGGCCAGTGGTATTTGTGGCCCTCATCAGCCAGGGCCTGACCAGATTTACCTTTTTTTTTCCCCCCCAAAAGGAGTTGGACTTCCAGAAGTCTCAGGTTCAGCAGGCGGGGGACAAGTTTGTGTCTGTGGTCAGCCAGTTCATCACATTGGCCAGCTTCAGCTTCTCGGATGTCGAAGATCTCCTGATGGAAGCAAAAGAGCTGGTAAGGCCACCAAAGTCCTTGAGACCTGAGCAGCTTTTCAGCCTCACCTCCTTCTCCCTGGCTGTACCCAGTTGGCATTGTCCTCTTGACATTATCTTGTCCTCCTGACATTATCTTGGGCATTATCATGGACCTTCCTGAGGCCATGGCTAACCCAGGCCACCCCTTTGGCCTGCTGGTGGTAACCTGGCAGAGATGTCCTCTGCAGTGAGTTAAGAGTGGTGACAAATGCTCTGCAAAGTCTATAATCTTCTGCTGACATGGCTGGGTCTGGAGGAGAAGGTCTGGTCATGGTCCCCAGCATCGTGGAAGCCCCCTCTGAAGCAATTTTCCATGGCTGTTGGAAGGGATGGGCTGTGTGGAGTGCTCCAGCTCTTTGCTTTTTAAACATATGTCCAGATTCAAGTTGTGTTCCTGTTTTCTCTTAGGAAAGCAGAAACATCCCTGTTTTATAAATTTTATATCACATGAGGAGAGCGTTTTCAGCCTTCCCTCCCCCACCAGAATCTCTAGTAACATGGCAGAGAATTGTAACATCTTGATTAAAATCAGCAAGATTAACCTCAATTATATTGACTTATATAGTGGCACTTCTCAGATTCCTCCCTGCATCTTGAAGTGTTAAATCTCTTAAGTAAACAAAGAAATAAAAATGCACTAAATGTCTTTTGAAGAGCCAGGGGCACCCCTGCAAATAAAACTAAATCATACAAGCAGGCTTTAAAAAATGTTCCTCTTGGTCTACCCTGCAATATCAAAGCAACTAATAAATCTGTTGGTGCTTTGATTTTGTTTTTCTTTTCTTTTAAGCGTGCTTATCTCCAGAATGTGCCTTCAGTTTTAGCAAACTTGCTCTGCACAAAGAGTCTCCTTCAGACTGGAAGTGAGAACAAAGAGTGTCAGTCCCAAGGACAACTCGGGGGCTGCTTGGGGACTGGGACATGTTGGCAGAGTGTGGATGTCCTGTCCTGACCTCTGCTACGGCCTCATTCGACTCCCTCACATTAATGGTGTGCAAACAGCACAAGAGGCAGGAAAACTCCCTTATTTCCCTGCCCAGGGCTGTGCCTGAGCCTGGGCAGAAATCTCTTTCAGAAGTTTCACCAACACATTTGGTTTCAATAGCAGAGCATGTGGCAGTGATAAATAATACCCCAAAAATACTTCAAAGAAAAACTTAAAAGTGCAAGTTTCCCTTCCCCTGCCGTGTTTACTATTAGTTTTATGTCTTCAGTCCCACAATATTTTGCTTCCTTGTTTTTACTGCTGCTTAGTTAATAAAGTGGAGCTGGGGCAGGGGAGGCTCAGCAGAGCCAGAGGCAAGATGGGGAGAGGGGGCTTGATAGTGATCCAGGTCTTGCAGGGCCACAGGTAACACATGAGGTGATTTATTTCAGCTTTAAATCACGGCTTGATGAGGCAAAGCCCTGCTGTGTGCCATGGCTGCTGGAAGTGTTTCACTCTGCTCCATCAGGTTGAAAGTTTTGCCACTCCAGTGGATTTATCCAAAACTGATGCACCCCTGTCTTCTCTCTTCCAGTTTTCCAAGGCTGTGAAGCACTTTGGAGAAGACACAGACAAAATGCAGCCTGATGAATTCTTTGGCATCTTTGACCAATTCCTTCAAGCTGTGACCGAGGCCAAGCAGGAGAACGAGAACATGAGGAAGAGGAAGGAGGAGGAGGAGCGCCGGGCACGCATGGAGGCACAGGTGAGCACACACCAGCAAGTCTGGCAGCACCTCCAGGGCATCTGGGAGTGGCAGCTGTGTTATGATGTCCCCATGGTGGCACAGGCAGCACTGAAGGCTGGGAAGGGAGCTTCTGTGGTCTTAGACCCAATGGCTTTTCACTGCTTGGTTAATGACCTTGGTTTGGGGAGGTCTTGCAGCTGAAATGTGCAGCAGAGCTGGTGTTGTCTGTCAGCTGCTGTGACCTACAAGGAGCAGCCATGGGGCTGTGACCCTCAGCCCATGGGTTTTGTCACAGAATCTCAGAATCATAGAATGCTTTGGACTGGAAGTGACCTTGTTCTAGTTCCAACCCCCTCACTGTGAGCTTGGACATCTTCCACTAGACAAGGTTGCTCCAAGCTGTGTCCAGCCTGGCCTTGGAGCACATCCAGGGATGTGGTCTATAATAATCCCTGACCAGGGTGCTAAGCACTGGGGTGGGAAACTACCCTTGAGTTCCATGAGTTTGGGGTGGGAAACAGCCCTTGAATTCCACAAGTTTGGGGATCACCACGCATGTTCTGGGCACCCCCACAACCACCTCTGTGAGACTGAGATGCCTTCTTTCCCCCCTCCACCACGGCCTGCAGCTGAAGGAGCAGCGGGAGCGGGAGCGCAAGGCCAGGAAGGCCAAGGAGAGCGGGGAGGAGAGCGGTGAGTTCGATGATCTGGTGTCAGCCCTGCGATCAGGAGAAGTCTTCGACAAGGACCTCACCAAGCTGAAGCGCAACCGCAAGCGCATCACCAACCAGCTGGCCGAGAGCGGCCGCGAGAGGCCCGTCACCAAGCTCAACTTCTGAGAAACAAACTGACAGCAAAGCCCAGCAAAAGACACATGGGTCAGTCTTTCTGAAGTGGCTGTGGTTTTTGGGTTTCTTTTTTTTTTTTGTTTCCATGACACTGCCTTGCGATTCCAAGCGGAACAGTGGCACGCTCTCTGTCCCCCGCGCACGCGGGCGAGTGCGTGTGTGTAGATACTGTGTAAATAGTCGGGTCAGGGGTGTGGAGGGAGGTGTGTGGGGCAGCTCAGTGCCAGCACCACCTCCTCCCCACTCCAAAAAGTAGTTCTCCCCATGCACAAGCACAATGCCACATCCGTGGAGCAAGAGAGGACCCAACCCCAAGCCGCCGGTTGTCCCCATGGTCCCAAAGCCGATGGGGAAGCTGCCTCCTGCTGCTCTCCTGCTCAGAACCCCCCCAGGGCCATTTGCAGGGGACGCCTTGCACACAAGCCGAGCGGTTTAAAGAAGAAAAGACAAAAAAAAAAAAAAGCAAAGTTGACTGAACTTTAATCCATTGTTTGTTTGTTTGTTTTCTCTCATTGTTGTGATTATTCTGAGAAACTCGCAATCCGTGCGTTCGCGCTGGTTCCCGAGCTCGGCGCCGCGGGTGCTCCCGGCGATGCTCTTCCCGTCATCCTTGGGAAATGCTCTTTTTCCTCCCGCTGCCACCTTGCTAAAGGACAAACTTTACCCCAAAGTGCTTCTCGCTGTAACGCCACACTGATGTATTTATACTTTTGCAACGTTTTCTGGCCCAAGACGGTGGGAAAGGTTCGGTTCTCGGAGGAGACGAAGAGCATAAACTTTTGCGTTGTAACTTTTGTTCTTGCTTTCTGTTCAATGGGACAAACTGTATCCTCTGTCAAGGTGGGTCAGGACCAAAGGTCTCTGAAATACAAAGGGGTTGGGGTAAAACCCAGCAGCTTTCACCTGCCTTCTTTTCCTTTTTCTTTCTCGGACACACAGAAGCAGTGATGCCAAGAAACACTCGTCTCTTAGCCAGGTCCTTTTTTTGACTGGTTTGCTGTTCATTGTCATTGCAAATTTGTAAGCAGAACTACCTGTCAAATGTCAGTCCAAAAAAAAAAAAAAAAAAAAAAAAAAAAAACCAATAATAATAAAAGTAATTCAGAGCTCTCAGGGAGTAATAATTTAAGGGTTTAGAAAATTAAGAATTGGAGAATAAAAAATAACCACCATTAACATATTAACATTTCTATTCTTAAATTATGCTGAGTATATAGAGGACTGTTACTTTTTACTTTTATTTATTTGTGGTATGTTTTTTAAGAAAGCAAAACAAAACCTTTTTATACCACCAATACTTTTGTGATCTTTTTTTTTTGTTTGTTTGTTCTTTTTCCTGTGGAGAGATGAGTTTGTCCCTGTTGCACTAGATATTAACACTATTTGAAATAAGGTTGGTTGTTTTTTTTTTTTTTTTTTGTCAGATAATCGGTATTACTGGTGGGTATGGGATGTCAGTTAACTATATGTACTGTATAGCAAAAGTGCTGTTTAAACTAATTTGTATAAAAAAAAATATGGTTCTAAGCACCTGAAGGCCGTGGGGTCTGTGTGCTGAGTGAAAGCTGTGAAATCTCTCTCGAAGCAGAGTTGTCAAGAGCTGTGGTTTTACCATTTTGTTCTTTTCTTCATTGCAACGTTTAACGCACTGTAGATTTAAAAAAAAAAGAAGAAAAAAAAAAAAAAAAAAAAAAAACTTTCTGAGTAGCATTTAAAGCAGTAATAAATAAAGCAGGTAAGTGCAAAAATAAGGTCCAGCACCTCATAGCCAAGCAGCTGCAAAACCTGCAGATTATGTTCAAAGGTGGAGTTAAGCACTTTGCTTTAAGAAGGAGGGGGAAATAAAGACAAAAGGTAATGATAATACTATTCCTTAACTAAAGTGCCTCTATTTATATTTTTTATTTATGGCTGAAAAAAATGGGGCTGATACAATTGAGGGAATGGACTATGCGGGGGAATTGAAAATACATAAAATAAGAAGGAAAAAAAAAAAGGTTAAAAAGAAAAAGTTTGGCTTCTGATGGTTTAAGGAATGGTTGGTCGCACGTGTTTAATTGGGCAGGTGGTGGGGTCAGAAAGGGCAATCTCCTCCCGGGGTCCCTGGGTGCCAGCACCCGCCCCGGCTCCTGCCTCTGCAACCCCAGTGCCACATCAGGACCTTTCCTGACAGATTTCCTCTTGCCCTTCCAAACCTCTTGGGTTGTTTTTATTTGAAATTGTTTTACAACAGCCTGATTATCAGGCTGACTTTGCCATTTCTTTGTTTTCTTTCAAAAAAAAAAAATAGAAAAAAGAAAAAAATATTATATCTCTATAAATAAATACAAAGGCTGTGTGCAGGTAATTCCATGTGCCATTGTCGAAAACTACTTTTAGATTGGTGCTGGTGTAAGTAGCCACTCTTTTCTCTTGGGTGTGTATTTTAAAGATGATTTTTTTTTTAATAATGCCAAAAACAAAAAAAAAAAAATCCATAATAATTTGTAAACGAAAGTTTATGTCTTGGACCTTATTAGCTTCGTAGTGACTAAGGTAGTCTGTTAGGTGCAAGGATGTTAGTAGTTCTAGCTAGTGGGAAATGCTGTGTAATGTTATGAGACTGTACATTTTCTAAGATGGCAATATGCAATAAAGCAAAATGATTTCGGTGAGTGTACATGGCAGAGCCTGAGTTATTTTTTAGGGGAAAAAATGGGATAATTAGGAATTGAGGCAGATGTTGAAAAAGAGGCTCTCTGAGGGTTGCTCTTTTTTGGGTGTGTTTGCAGGCATTTCTGGGGTCAGGTGATAACCCCTTCACCCTTGCCCTGAGTGCTGGGTTTTAGGAGGTTTGGGGTTTTTCCACCCTGCTGGGTTTAAGGCAGTTGAGTTTTTCCACCCTCCAGGATTGCAGCATCCTCACTGTCACCCACACATGGGTTCTGAAATGCCTCCCAGTTGGTGAACCCGTTCAGTTCTCCTCGTTTTGTTGTTGCTGATGTCTGTTCCCACCTTGGTGGGAGTTTTTCCAAAAGCCCACTGGGGATTTTCCAGGATCCTGCATTGAGGCAGCAGCCAGTTTTTTATCATGGGATTGGATCCTGTCCCTTTTTCCAAGAGAAGTGCTGGCTGGGCTGGCCACTGTGCCTCTAGCTAGCCAATCTAGGGATGTTTCCTTGGCAGCAGCCCAAACCCCTCCTGGCTTATTCCTGCTCACCTTTTCCTTTCCCACGCACCTCCATCCAGGCTGTGTTACTTTCCTTTTCCAGCCTCTTGAGTGATTTTTGCAGCACCCAAAGACACCCCCAGACCCCACTGCTTGTGCCAGTGGGAGCATCTGCATTGTGCTCTGACCCATGGGCTTCCCATTTTGGATTTGGGCTGGCAGGGAGCACAGATTCCATCAACACCCCTGGCAGTCGTGGGCTGGTGATGCCATGGGAAAGCAGCCCGGGGCTGGGCGGTGATAGGACCCAAGGAAAACAGGAATAGCTTCAACTCTTCCCATCATAAATCCCCGTGTCCCCAGCGTAGGGCTGGTTGGGGTTTGTCCATAAATAGATGGGAACAAGCTGGCCAAACCTCACCAACCAATGAGGACCTGAAATTCTAGTTTGTGGCAGATTGCAGGTTTCCTGGGCCATGCCATTGTGTCACACAGCGGGCAGAGTGGCTGTGAGCAAGGTCAGGACACAGCTTTTTATTCAACCAAGATATTTGATGGGAAAAAAAATCCTAATAACTTTGAAGTTTCTTCAACTTCAAACCCTTCCACATGGCTGGATTAGCAGCATCTATTGTTTAAGAATACAAATTTCAGATACAATGTTTGTTATCCAAGGGGAGAGGGGGCCAGGGTGGGCACTGTGCTGGATTGGCCCACCTGTGCTGTGTGAGCCCATGGCCGCTGCTGTCCTGGCTGTCCGGGTTTTCACCTGAAAAAAGGCTCCTGTGCCCCAAATCCTGGAGGCTGTTCCCTCTTATACCCGTGAGCCAGCACACCTTTGTGTTCTGGATGGTCCAAGCCTGCCCAGACCCACTGGTGCCAGGGAAGCTGCCGGGCACGGCGCTCCTGGAGGAACTGTCCCGTGGGGCCGCCCGGGTTGGTGGCACCAAACCTGCTGAGCCAGCCCTGGCTGTGCTCTGCTCCAGCCCGGCAGCTTTCCCTGCTGCCCAGAGTGACAGGAGTGTCAGGTGTCACCTCCCGCACTCAGCCTCTCATCCCTGGCGCTCCCCCAGCTGGGAAAAGATGAGCCGAGGGCTTGTGGCAATGCCTGCTGCAGGCACGGCAGCAATGCAGCATTGCATGCAAAGCTCAGCTCAGCAAGTAGGGCAGGCATGGCCAGATGGGGAGACACACCCAGCTCCCATCCTGCTGGAATTCTGGACTATTTATTTAATCCCAAAAAAGGGGATGGTGGGCCCAATGGACCTGTCAGACTGATATCCCTGCTGGAGGAGGGAAAGGGGAAGCAAAGCAGGGATGTTGCCAGTTCTGCTCCCACCTGTGCTGTGGGACCTGTCCCCACTGCCACTCTCCCCGTGTCACGCCTCAAGCTGATGCTCTGGGGTAAAACTGCACTTTGCCATCTTCATTATCACACAGCCTGATCAAATCTGCAGTGCTTGTGTGTGACCGTGTTCACAGGGGTCTTAGGATGAGGGAAGAGACGAGGATCTGACTCCGTGTTTCAGAAGGCTTGATTTATTATTATATATATTACATTTAAATTATACTAAAAGAATAGAAGAAAGGATTTCATCAGAAGGCTAGCTAAGAATAGAGTAGGAAAGAAAGAATAATAACAAAGGTTTGTGGCTCAGCTCTCTCTCTGAGCCAGCTGACTGTGATTGGCCATTAATTTGAAACATCCAACATGGGCCAATCCCAGATGCACCTGTTGCATTCCACAGCAGCAGATAACCATTGTTTACATTTTGTTCCTGAGGCCTCTCAGCTTCTCAGGAGGAAAAATCCTAAGGAAAGGATTTTCCATAAAAGATGTCTGCGACACTTGTGCAGGGCTGGCACTGCCACAGGACAGGCAGGCCAATGTCAAGTCCAATGTTCAGTGTCAAGTTTCATGAGGAGCAACTGGGAGAGCTGGGGAGGCTCAGCCTGGAGAAAAGGAGGCTCAGGAGGGACCTTCTCACTCTTCACAACTCCCTGAAAGGAGGGTGGAGCTGGTAGGGGTTGATCTCTTCTCCCAGGTAACAAACAACAGGACAAGAGAAAACAGCCTCAAGTTATGCCAGATCGGGTTTAGATTGGATATTAGAAAGTTCTTTGTCCAAAGAGTTACCAAACATTGGAACAGGCTGCTCAGGGCAGTGGTGGAGTCACCATCCCTGGTGACTGAAAGCCAGGTAGATATTGCACCTGGGGACATGGTTAATGGTGAGATTGGCAGTGTGGGGGGAATGGTTGGACTCAATGATCTTGGAAATCTTTTTCAATCTAAATGATTCTGTGATCCCAAACAATTCCATGATTCTATGATTCTCAGCTCCCATAAAAGCTGGTTATTTCATCAGCCTGTGCTTTGAGTGAAAACATTCTTCAAGCTTTGCTCCTGGGGGAGACAGGAGAGGCCAAGAGGACACAAAGGTGAAGGATGCAGGAGGGAGGGGATGAGCCCCATCTGCACTCCATCTCCTGCAGCACATCCTGCAGATACCTCTCCTGTGAGCTCTGTCCCTGGCATTGGTCAGGGTCCTTCTAGAGATGCATGTGCAAAGGAGAGATCTCCGTTTGACCGGGAGTGCTCTGACCTGAAACCTCTGAGCGTTTTTTTGCCATTTTTAGCCTTAAACCAGGCGTGCCGAGAGTGTGCAGGTAAGGCAGGGAGAAATCCCGGGCTGCCGGGCCCGACCGGAGCCTCAGCAAAGGCAAAGTGCCATCTGCTGGCACTTTCCACCTGCAGCATTTTAGAGCCGCCAAGTACAAAATCAATTCCGCTTCTTGTTTTCCTCTGCGATCTCTACTGTGGTCTGAAAAGTTCTCATGCTAAGTTTTCTATGGAAGTTTCCCCCAGCATGGTTGAGGAGGGCTAATTTTAATTATCTCCATTGTAATTCGAGTCAAATGGTTGAAGGTCACAGCCTGTGGCTTCTCTGTGACTTTTGGCAATGCCCAACCTTCAGGTGGATGCTCAGGGTGTGCATGTGCAGGCACCAAAAATGCACATGTGTAAGATAAAATAAAAGAACAGTTTTATGGGCCATCTGAATTTACTTCCATGGTTTTTGAAATTACCACAGAATGCCCCACTGCACCACAGTGTCCCCGGGGCTCGCCCCTAGTGCCAGGGGTTGTGCTGGGAGCCTGTTCCTACCCAGCTTTCTGCCGGGATTGGTTTCTCTGAGTCTGGATTGAAGGCACTTGAGACAATAACTCATGTTTGGACTCAGGTGTTTATTATTTCTTATCAGTAAAACAGTCTCACTACTGTGAGTTTGGCAGCAAGGCACAAAATGGCCAACAGTCTCTTGTTACAAGGTCTTTGAAGACTGAACTATCCAATTAAGAACTGACACCTGGATTATTTTCCCTTTTAACCCAATAACTGACCCCAAAGAGCCCCCAGTGCAGAATTTTCTGCCCAATTACAAAATGCCACCCAAACCCATGGAGAAGGAAGAAGAAGCAGCATGAAGAAGAAACCCAGGATGACACCCTGTGCCCTCCATCTTGCTTCCATCCACAACATACTAAAAATCCCAAACCCTCAATTTCTCACCAAGTGATGCACCTACACTGCTCTCTATAATCTATTTCACACTTTTGTGGATTCCAGTCTATCTTGAAGTCTGGGAAACTTTCTCCATGAATGAGGGTCAGAGTCAGTGCTCCCCTTGGGGTCAGGGCACCCCAGAGCAGGCACAGAAATATTCCCAGTGCCCTGGGTTTCCACATTTTGTAGGCACTCTGTTGTCACACTGCAAAGACCTTGAAATTAAGCTGGAGTTTCCCAGTTCTCAGAGCAATTCTGTGAAGGCAAGTCATTGAAATTGCCATTTTCCCATTCCTTTCTTTACTGGCCCACATTCCAGTATTTTCTGATGTGCTCTCAGCTCAGGGGTGGCTCTGCAGGAGGGGCAGGATGAACCCACTTTGGTTTTGGGCAGCAGCAAGCAGAGCTGCTCTAAACCAGGATTATCCTGGGCACCAGCACAGCAGGTCTGGAGGGCACAGCTTTGTTCCTGCTGCCTAACCCATGGCTTTGGCCTGCAGGACACTGCTGTAAGCTGGGCTGGGACAGTGCCCCTGCCTTTACCTGGGCTGCGGGTGCTGAGGGGTGCCAGCAGCTTTTCCATCTGCTTGAATTTGTGCTGTGCACTGTGACATGGCTTTACTTTGCCAGGCTCTGTGCAGAGCATCCCCTGGGCTTAGGGGAGAGCAAGGAAGTCCCAGTTTTGTGCTTTGCCCAGCTCCTGATCATTGCCCAAAACCCTTTTTGCTGTGAAATCAGTGAGAAGCACTCAGGCAAGGCCTGGTTTCTATGGCAAATCTTTCCAATTTAATAGCAGGAGGGGATCACCATTTGAGTTACATTTTCTGTAAAGACTCCACAGTTCAGATGCTGTATTCAGAACTTGACATGACCTCAGGGATGCTATATTACCAAATGTTCTGTAAAATGCACCAGACTGAGCACAGAAGCCACAGGCACAGATCAGGCACAAGTGCTGCAGCACATTAGATTCCACTGGAAAAAATAAGTGACCTGGTTACTCAGAGCATTTTTCATGCCTGATGCCGAGATAAGTTCAGAGTATGTTGCTAAATCAGGTAAGCAAATTACAATTATGGGGTCGTGAGGGAATTGCTGGAAGGGCAAGATGAATTTCAGAGAAATTTATTTTGCTGGTTTTGTCCACATCTACCCTGAGAGTAGATGAGCCTGGGGGGGTGTGTTAATTTGTAGGGCCCATCCAGAGGGGTTTTGAAGCACCAGCATCCTCCCAGCTGCTCTCTGATGGGAGTGGGGAGGGTTGGGCTGGCCTGGTGTTTTCCATAATCTCACACAGGAGCCAGCCTGGTGTTTTCCATAATCTCACACAGGAGCCAGCCTGGTGTCCATGTGCAGCCCCAACATGGGGACAATTGTCACCTGCTCTGAGTGTGAATCCCTCGGTGAATCCCTCTGGCCAAGCCCCCAGGCACTACCCAAAGTGTTTAAGAGCTGCTGGCAGAAGCAGGAGGAGATATCCCTGCTGCCTCCAGCCAGACTTGCTCTGGCCCCTGGGAAAAACATGGATGTTCCTCCAGATGTGGAAGGCTGATCAGCACTATTTGCACTCCCCATCTTCATCCCAGGAACTGAGGAATATCATTTTCCCAATGTGATTTCCCCAAAGTCATCAGGGCTGCATCTTTTCTTTTATGGTGGCAAGGAGGAGAGGTGTCCTCATGTCTGAAGGGAAAGCAAACGTGTGGAGCTCTGTGGTTTGCAAACACCTTTAACTCTTCAGTGCACACAATAAAAGGCCCCTGAGGAAAGGGACAATCCTCTGGTCTAAACAAAGCTTTTAAAAAAATTTTGTTACCTTTATGATTACCTTTTGATGTTCCCTTAGCTTCTGAACTGATTGTGCAAGAGATAAGATTAAAAATAAAGGCAAGAATAATGGATGTATAAAGTTAAGGATCCCAAATACCCAGTAATTGCTCCCTGGTTGGTTTTGTGGGTTTCTGGCAGAGCTTGCCTCTGTGAAAACAGCTGAACCTGGAGAAGCTCAGTGCCAGTCAAGAAATAACACAAATAACAAGCAGTTCCTCTCAGGGTGAATTTACTTCCTCTGCTGAATCACAGCTGGATCCTACTCATCTCTTATGATCACCAATGAGCCTGTGGGCACCCTGGTGTGCTCTGCCACCCAGTGCAAACAGCCCCAGCACACAGCCCTCCTCGTTACATTTCCTTCTGTCACAGCCCCCTGGGCTCTTCACGGCTGAGCTCATCCCAGCTCCCCAGACAGATTAGTGCAGCTCTCAGGGCTGTGCCCTGGGGTTTCTGCTACTTTCACTTTGATTTCCCCTGTGACTCATCCATTTCATGCCACCGAGAGGGAGTCACAGTCTGTCTCTCCCCACATCACTTTTCCTCCTGCTTCTTGCAGCAGTGATTTCCTAGGAAAAAATAAAACAATTGGAAATGCTGAGCTGCTGCCCAAGCACTTTGGCTGAGGTGATGTGGATGCTTCAGCACTCAGGTAGTGGCCTGCCAGCAGCATGGCACTGAGACCCCATCAGTCCTCTGCAAACTGGGAGCAGCAGGAGGGCTGGCCATGCTCTAGGAGGGAGGGCTGGCCTTGTCCTCCCACATTCAGCCCCAGTGAAGCCACTGGGACTCTCCCCACTGCTCATGGCAAGCCCAGGGCTTGCAGCAGCAAAGCAGCACGGTGCATTTGGGCATGAGATCCCCCAAGACTGGATCTTTTTGTGGGTTATTCCTCCTGGAGGACTTGGGATCTTTGCTTTCTAGCACTTTGTGGCTCACTTTAAAAAAATAAAAGGACAATAAAAATAGAATATCTTACTGAAAATGAGCAAAAAATTGGTTTGCATTCTGATAGTTTCTTTTAGATACGTGCTTATATTTTGTTAGAATTAAAGTACCAAAATATATTATCAAAATTATATTGTAATATATTGCAATTACACATTTTCTTAACATTAACTACTGTTATAAATAAATAATAAATCTATTTCCTTTTGGTCTTAGATCAGTTTTAAGAACACAGGAAAATCCATCCTGTGGTATTTTCCTCTCTACCCATTTATTATTAATAACCAGAGTCATCATGTGAAAATACAAAAGCATGCAGAGTGCAGAGGCAGCTGTGCTGCTGAGCAAAGCATTCTGCCAGCACTGGGACTGATCTCAGCAGCCCTCCAGGCTGCAGCTCTGGCCTGCATGCACAAAATGCCACTTTTCTGATGGGCTTTCCAAACCATTCATTTCAGCCTGTACAACAAACTTCCCAAAGAGCAGCACGTGCTGAATATGTCTTTTGAATTAGGTTTTGGTGAGGGGCTCTTTGGGCATCAGTCACAACCCCTATCCTGAGTGCTCATGTTTGGGATGCAGCAGTTGTGAGGGTTGATCTCATTAACAGAAGGGCTTTTCTCAGGATCACTGCTGGGACAGCTCTGCTGGCTGCTGAGGTCTCTGCTGGCATCTGCTGGATACAGGAATCAACACCAGTGCTGAAAGAGAGGCAGCAATGGGGTATTTCAAACTCCTCAGCTCTCCCGTTCTGGTGATTGATGGCAGCTATTACAGCCCATCTGGCTGTCACTTGTAAATACTGCTAATTGGACTGCTAATTGTTCACAGCTCCTAAGCTATGCACACAGCATTTGCTTTGAACGGAGGCTTCATCCACAGATTAGGAAGGGAGTGGAAAATAACTACTTGAATGAATCTGATGATTAAATCAGCAGGAAAACTACCACTGCATGCTGTTGGAGCAGTGTGTTCTGAAATGCTTGTCATTCATCAAGACTTAATGTTTTCCTTCTAAGATATAATGCATTAGTTCAGTCAGTGGCACGTTATCATTGCCAAATAGAAAGGTACTCTTAAACTGAGGGTTTAAATATGCTGCAAAGTCAACTAGAGACTAGAGCCCAAAGACTCACTTTCAATTTGCCTTTGACTGCAGTATCCAGGGCTGAACTGGCCTTCAAATCACTTGAACTCCTTTTTCTCCTATGCTGAATATCCTGCACTGAATAATCCACGTGATTTTTGGTTTGCTAAAATATGTCCCAATATCCTTGAGCAAATAAGATTTGTGCAATTTGCTTTGTCCAGGCTCATCTCAAGGGAGGAAAAAGGACAGAAGCTGGAGGGCTGGAGCCTCAGAGCCCATTTTGTAGTGTCCAAAACATCAGTGTCTTCCTGCCTTCAGAGAAAGGGGATCTCTAAGGGGGGTGACACCAGCACGGGCATGTGGGAGATGTGGGGGTGATGTCCCACAGTGGCTTGGCCAGAATCCACCTCCTGCAACGTTTTCTCACCCAAGAACAAGCAGCTGCTACCACAGAGGGCAGAGTTTTCAGAGCTGGAGTAAAACAGTGGCTTAATCCACTGGTTTCTTTCTCCCAGATGAACACATGGAGCCCCATGGTGAGGTGCAGGGACAGAATTTCTCACCCACTCTGGTGCTGGGTGAGAAGCAGCAACCTTCAGCAGAGCTGGGACACAGCAGCATTTCAAGGACTCTTTTGGCTGGCCTTTGGTTTGGTTTAGTTAAGACCATTTGGTTGTATTTTTTAAAACTTACTTTTCAAAATGTGTCTGTAGAGACCTATGTACCTGACTTGTTCAACAGTGCTGTGATGTGAGCAGAGGCTGAGGGAGTGTTTGTAGCCAGGAGAAAAGGAGGTTTGGGAAGGACCTCTCTCCAACTACCTGAAGGGAGGTTGTAACCAGGTGGAGTTGTCTCTTCCCACAGGTAATAAATAACAGGACCAGATGAAAATGCCTCAAGTTGCAGCAGAAGAGGTTTAAATTGGATATTAGGGAAAACATCTCCACAGAAAATGTTGCCAAACACCGGTACAGGCTGCCCAGGGAAGTGGTAAAGTCACAATCCCTGGAGGCGTTTAAAAGACACGGAGGTGTGGCACTTAGGGACACGGGTTAGTGGCAGATTTGGCAGTGCTGGGACTTGATGACCTAAGAGGCCTTTTTCAACTGAAATGATTCCATGATTCCGTGATTATGAGGAGCACAGGCCAGGCACAGCTTTGTGTTTTTAAACACAAGCTGCCTCTCTGCTGAAGCTGCAGCAGGTCCATGTCAAAAAGGATCAGGTCAAGAATCTCCCCTTGCTGCAGCCCACATTAGCTTTTCACAGAAATGTGCCGATTTGTGATGCCTCCAAGCCCACAGCCAGCTGCCCTCCTTCAATTCCTCACATGCAAGACTAACATGCATCAGCCTGAGCCTGTTAAAAATATGTTGAATTTTGTGTTATAGCAGCTTCACCACCACTTTCCTAGAAAGCTGTGTTACTTCCACTCCCAGCTCCTTCAGTCCTGACATCCCCAATCCTTCCCTGGCTGTACCTGACTGCCACAGAGGAGCTTCCCTGGCCTGTGGTACATCAAATCAGTAGAGAAGGAAACCAGCATGAAAAAGAGGGAATCAGTGGTTGTTCAGTGCCTGAGTCAGCTGGGGTGGTGGGGACAGAAGGGACAGGGAAGGTGGCCAGAGCCAGGCACTGAGGGGAGCAGCACCACCCTTTGCAGGGCCTTTCATGCATGATATATCCCCACCAACCTACTTGTTACCACCACCTGCAGCTACCCAGGTAAGAATTCAATCCAATCTCATCATTCACAGCCACCCCTTTCCATTTACACTGAGCCAGGCATTGCTGTGCCAGGGATTCCTCTCCTGCCCTTCCAACAAGCCACCCATGTCAAACAGCTCCTGTGGAGAGCTTGGGCTTCCTGCACAGCTTCTTTCTGAAACACAGCAAGAAAACACTGCAAAATCCAGTAGCTGCAGGGCAAATTAGCAGTGCTGAGTAGTCAAGGGTCAGATTTTCCCTCATGGGCTTCAGGAGCATCAGAGAAGAAAGTTACAGTAATGCTTACAGGACGGAAACCAGCTGCATTAAAATTTCACAAACAATTAGGTGTCTCTGCTATCATTCATCTGGCAATTCTTTACAGGAGTTCCCTCAGAATAATGCCAGGCTGAGACACTTTCATTTCCTGCATAAAAGACAATTTATTTCTTCACTTACAAAATAATGATAGAGGGTTCACTTGTGTCACAAACAGCTGAAAAATCCAGTAAAACCAAAACACTGCATTTTTAAAGCCTGTACAAGGAAAAACACTGTCTCACACTAAACTCTGACAAAGACAAACAAAGGCCAAATCTTAATTTCAGATTTTCAGATTCAAAATATTAATTTAAGGCTTTGGGCCCATGAACAAAAAGATTACACTGATAAATTTGTTCACATTTATGCTGTGCAATTGCATTTCCATGGTGTTATTTTCCTTTTTTTTTTTCAACAGCAAACAGCTGTTTTTTAAATACTGTATTCCAATGGCTTGCTGCCATCAATACAACAATATCTGTTCTGTGCATATACACATTTTCACAAGCTGCAGAGCACACAGAGAACACGTGGTATTGCTTTGCCTCTCCTTTCAGACACTTCTCTCACACAGCTCCTCTAATTACGGTAAAACCCTTGGAGATGAGAGACACTCTGGATGAGCTCAAAAATAAAACATACATCTTGTGCACACCACAGGTTACGCCCACACCCTTTTCAGTCTCTCTGAGGAACTCATGTTTCTCATATTCATAGTATTTTAAGTTGACCATACCTGCAAAAAAAGAGAAAAGGCTGCTGAAATTCTGACACCTGAGGTATTTACCTTCTTTTCCTTCCCTCCCAGTATCATACACCTTCCCTTTAACAATTGCTTTTCTTGTTATGCTTCAGACTTTAAATTAAAAAAAACCCATATAAATAGATCACTTTTTCAGCCCGACCTACAGTCTGTGACTTTATGACTGTTGGCACTTCCACATATAACATATAAAAGCAACATTTTCCTGCCATGATGTGGTTTTTCACAGTGTGCTGTTTTCAGAGTGGCTTCCAGCCGCCAGTGTTCAGCTTTCACTTGCTTTTTTGGCACTTAACAAACAGCTCCCAGAGTCATTCAGTGAGTTTGTGTGTCAGCCCCGGAGTTCACAGTGGCACTTTCTGCAGGTCTGGAGCAAACAAGTCCTGTTCTCCCAGCTGAGCTCTGCCTTGGCCGGGCTCCGTGGCTGCCACTGATGCCTCCATCAGGCCTGCTGAAAAGGAAGGGGCATTTCCCTTCCCTGTGGAGCTCTTGCTGCCCGCAGATGGGGTCACCAAAGCAGAGCTTTGAAGTAACACAGTGGAGAAGAAACACGGTCCCATCACAGTTTCTTGGTAATCCGGCTGCAAAGGGCTCCAAGCAGCAGGGCTTCCTTCAGGGAGGCAGCCCGGGGCGCGATGCCTCCATGCCGGCCCCCATCCCTTCAGAGGCTGGTGTCGATGGCGCCTGCTCTGCCCTTCAGGGTGGCCTCAGAGACGGTGTCCGGCTGTCCATCCCGACAGAAGAGCACAGCAGGAGTCTTGCAGGCCCACATGGCCACCTCTGCCCCGCTGGCCGGGCTGGACGAGGACACGGCGCTGCCCGGGGGCCCGCTCTGCCGGTTGATGTAGCGTTCCCGGACCCGCTCGGCCCGGCTCCGCGGCTCCGGCTGGCGGCCCGGCACCGACAGGTAGGCGACCATGTTGTTCCTAGTCCTGTAGCCGCCCTCCCGACTGCGCCGCAGCAGCACCGAGATGTTGGGGTTACGGGCGGCGTAGATGAGGGGGTTGATGGCGCCGTTGGCCCAGGCCATCCCGCTGGCCACGGCGTCCATGGTGGGCGAGAAGGGCAGGCGGCCGGCGGCGGCGGCCAGCCCCAGGATGCAGTAGGGCCCCCAGCAGCAGATGATGGAGACGATCATGATGAGGACGGTGGTGGCCGTGCGCATCTCCCCGTAGGCGCGCAGCAGGTGCCCGTAGGTGGTGAGCGGCCGCACCCGGCTCTCGGCCAGCCGCACCGCCCGGCAGATGTTGAAGTGGCAGAAGCACATGACGGCGAAGGGCAGCAGGTAGCAGAGCACGATGAGCGCGGCGCCGTAGGGCGGCCCGAGCCGCGAGGAGCCCCAGGGCAGCACGTAGACGCAGCGGTAGGCGCCGGGACGGGCTTCGCGACGCCCCTCGCCCGCCAGCCCGTACCAGGGCCCGGCCAGCGCCAGGGCGGCCAGCCAGACCGCGGCCAGCAGCTGCGCGGCGCGGCGCCGGCCCATCTTGTGCCGCGGCTGGCGGACGATGGCACAGTAGCGGTCGAAGGAGAGCAGGGCCATGGTGAGAGTGGCGGCGATGCCCAGCCCGGCGTGGAGCGCGGCGCTGGCCAGGCACAGGCGCTGCCCGAAGAGCCAAGCGCCGGGCGGGCGGCTGAGCAGGCTGAGGAAGGCCAGCGGCAGGCAGAGCAGGGCGCCCAGCAGCTCCGACAGCGACAGCGACAGCACGAAGGCGTTGGTGACCGTGCGGAGCTGCCGGTGCCGGGCGATCACCAGCACCACCGCGCCGTTGCCCAGCGCCGAGAGGGCGAAGATGAGCAGCAGCGCGGCCGCTTGCGAGGCCAGCGCCGCCGCCGACCACCCCGCCGCTCCCGCCGCCGCCCCGCCGCTCTCGTTGCCGCCGCCGCCGCCGCGGGAGAGGTTGCCCGGCACGGCCGCCGCCGGCTCCATGCGCAGCCTCATGGCCCGGCCCCGCCGCGGCTGCGGAGGCCCCGCCGCTCCCGGCCCCCCCGGCCGCTGACGTCGCTCGGCCGCCGTTGCCCGGGGAACCGGCCCGGCCCGGCCCAGCCGGACCCGGCGGCGGCGGAGCGGAGCCCCTGCAGACGAGCCGGTGGGGCCGGGGCACCGCAGCCCACAGCGGCACCATGCCCTGGGTCCCCACAGACGTGCTGCCCTGGCAGCCCCGGGGAACTCCTCTCCCCGCACAGCCCCCAGCCCATCACGGAGAACAGCTACCCCAGACCCTCAGCTGGAGGCCAGGACCATTGCCCTGCTCACCAGGCTGGGGCTTGAGGCATCATCAGGTGTAAGACTGAGGGATCAGGCCAGGGACCCCCTCAACATGGGCAGCGGCACTCTTTCACCCCACTCTCATCCATGCTGTAGCTGCCTGTCCCTACCAGAAATTTTTCTTAAGGATGGGGGTACAGAATAGGTAGTGAAGGATGCGTCCCAATTAATGTCTGAACAACCTCCAAACATCCCGTGCTGGGCTTTGTGACTTGCTGTCCAGCTCTTTCCAAAAAGCCAGGATGGGGGCTGATCAGGAGGTGCCCAGAAGATGAAAACATATGGAAGAGTTTTCGTCATCACGGAAGAGTGTGCTCCTGCAAGCACGGAGGATGTGTATCATTTCTTTTCTCCTGGACCAGAGGCTGTATGGGACTTACAAGGGAGTTACAGGAAAGCTGGGAGCAGGAGCCCCAGACACCATTAAAAATCTATTAAGTTCACCAGTTGTAAATCCACCCTCCTGCTGCAAATTATTTTCCATGACAGATGAATCATTCTCATTTTCATGTCTCATTTTAACAAATGCCAGTTCCCTCCCACGAGTGTCTTCATTTAACAAGCACCATTTTATCCAGAGACACAGTGGAAGTGACAGGCCACCAGAGGTCTGAAGGTCTGCTCCTGCCACTGCAAATGCTTGGTTTTTCCCTGGAGGGACTCTGGCAAAGCAAGCACTGACTGCACTCTGCTGCACAAACTGCCCCTGGACTGGGACAAAAATCAGTAAATAATTAGCAGTCAAAGGTCGTAATGGCTCAGACTTTCAAACACAGCTGCTCCTGTTGAAAGTTAACCACAGGGTATTTGCAGCCAGTGGTCCAAGATAAGCAGGAGAGGAAGGCTTAGGGAAGCAGCACAGCATGGACACTCAGCAGGAACACAGGAAATTCTGATCAAATACCTCCATCCAGCCCCAGGATGCAGGAGAGCCCTGGTGGGGTGAAATGAGTGAGAAAGGGGTTGTCTGGACAGGCTGAGCAGGGAAGCTGGGCCATGAGACAGAGCAGCACAGCTGGCTGAGCAGGAGGCAACAAGAGCTAGCAATTCAAACCCAGAGTCATGACATACTCAGCAGAATCCTGCAAATTGAGCTCTGGGAGTGAAAACAAGGACAATGGCAGAGTTTTCAGCTGGCATTTAATAGAAATCTAATTCTGAAATTCATAAGTTTTCAGACACAGAGAAGGCACATAAATTTGAAGGCAGCTCTCCAAGATCAGCTCAGTTTTCTGTGAATTATGGGGACGAAAAAGAAGAAAAATACTACAGCTTCTCAGAGCAGCTTGTATGTGCTAATCACAGTGCACCCAATATGCTAATCACAACAGGGCAACAAGCCTGTTATCCTGAAATGTGACAAATATCCTGAAATGTGACAAATGCTGTCACTCCACCCAGGGCTGTTCCTGTTGCAACGTGTGGAGAAGCAAAACAGAAACTCCTGGGCAGGAGAAGCACAGCACCATCAGTGAGGCTCTGCCACCATCCGTGGCTCGGGTCACTTGAGGAAGAAGCCGTGTTTCAGGGGTCCTCCTCTTCCACAGTGAAGGTGGCTGTGCCAGTGTAAAAGGCTTCTCCTGAGACTTCCACAATGACAGCATTGTAGTTCCCAAACTTGGCCTCCTGCAGAGGGATCAGGATGAGGACAGAGGCAACAGAAGGTTCTCCACTCTCCCAACCCCACAGAATTCCAGTGCTACCTGACATTTATGCAGACACCCCTGCCCTGGTTCATCCCAAAGCAGCCACACAACACAACAAGGCCCTAAAATCCTTTTAGTGCCAGGTTTGTGGGAGGGCAACACCCACGGGCACCTCCCTCCTTCCCTGCACCCTTCCCTAGGCACAGAAAGGCTTTTCTGCTTCCCCACTGAGCACATTTCCAGCAGCCCTTGAGACAGCGGGAAGTCCAGCACCAGCCACTTGCCTTCACTGCCTTCCCAGTGAACAAGGAGCCCGTGGTGCTGCTCTGGAAGGTTCTGCTCTGCTCCAGCTGGATGAGTCCCTTGTGGTACTGCAGGGCAATGCGAGCTGTCACCCCTGAACCTGTGGGACTTCGGTCAACCTACAGCAGAAGGGACGAACCAGCTCTAGATTTTGGGGTTTAATACAAAATGAGATTGCTCCCCTCAGTTCTTTCTGCCACCTTTACACTGCACACAGGGGAAACCCCACCAAGCCAGGGTTTTGTAGAGAATTCAGATACATCACAACTGAGAAGGAAAAAAGAAGAAAGCTTGGGGTACTTCTGGACTGTGGTGGGCTTTGGCACAGTTAGGGATGGATGATCTTAAGAAACTGAGGCTATTCAGGAGCACTTGAAATCTTCCCAGCATTATCTCAAAAAGAATGAGGTCACCTGCCCCATTCTCACACCTCAAGGCAAGATTGGTTCTCCTTACACTGAGGGGCTCCTGGCCAGCCTGGTTTTTAAAATCTCCAAAACCACAGTGTTGGCCAGCTTCTGAGGTGACCTGTCCCAGTGCTCCACACTCCTCACTGCTGCCAAGTCCAACCAAAACTTCCCCTGCCATTTGTGTGATACTTCATGCACTGCAGACAAGAACAGAATTTTAACACCCCGTTTCTTTCCTGTTGTTCATCACCAGCAGATATTCCTTGGATTAGGACTGTAGGGACATGTACTATGCTGGGATCCTGTCTCACCTCCTGAACTCCTGGAAAATTCCAATCAACAAATTTTGGGTATGAAGCTTTTTAAAATGCCACCATCTAAGGCGTGCAGAAGTATTTCTGCTGTTAGGAGCAAAACCAGAATGTGTGCATCGACACTCAGCTCTCCAGAGACATGACAGCAGCACAAGCAATCACTGCCCAAACTAAGAACCAGAACAGTCTCTCTTTGCAGTGGAATGTAAGGGACAGTGGGACAATTGTGGTGCCTCTTGTGCCTGAGAAGAGCTCGTTTTTGTACCTGTTCATCTGCAAACACACAGATGTTGGTGGTGGGCTCCTCACTAAAGGCATCTTTCCCGTCCGTCAGTATGGTGCCGTAGAGGAAAGCCAGGTCTTCACTCTCAGGGTGATGAAGCTTGAACTGGGAACAGCACAGAGAGGGTCACAAATACACACAACAGCAGCAATGTGTGCAGTGCAGCCTCAGTGAGACACCAGAGGAAGGGGACAAGGCCACATGGCTGCGTTTCCATCTCTGTTTCGCAGGTAACAAAGGGAAGCAAGAAAGCTCCTTCTCCTGTCCCGGTAAGGACTCTGAAATTCAATATGGGGCTGGAAGGATGGGACTCTACCACCATCCTGAGCTGGTCTGGTGCAGTCACCCCAAAGGGAACATGCTGGGATACCCTACCTGTGCTCATCCATACCTGTTTCTTCACTGCTTCTGTCACTGCACTCGCTGCACTCACAAGGTCTCTGGTCTTTGAAGAGTGCACATCAAGGCCCAGCTGCTCGGCACTGAGGAAGGCATAGAAGGTGCCACCATAGCCGATGTCAACCACCACCTTCCCATGGCCAGGGACATCAATGGCCAAGTCTGAGCAGAGAAAGGGTGGAACGTGAGAAGGCAAAACTGCTGAACCACGGGCTTGCATACAGAGTGAAGGAACACAGCCACATGCGAGGGCAGTGGACGGGGATGATAACTTGAGTACTCCTAGGGCATCTTACAGCATCCCTGACAAACACTGGGACTAGAGAGGCAATTGCCAGACGCCCTTCAGCCAGCCACCAACCCCCCCAGACAGAACACGCAGCGGTCCGCACCGGTGGCGGCAGCGAAGGCGGGCACGCTGTGGAAGCGCACGGGGTTCCCGCTGCGGCGGCCGTCCCAGGGCACGAAGGCGGTGACGGGCCCGCAGGGGCAGCGCAGGCGGACCGCGGTCTCGGGGCGGGTGGGCGCCGCTACCAGCCCGTAGTCGAGGGCGAAGCGGCCGAGGGCCATGACGGCGTGGCCGCACATGGCGCTGTAGCCGGCGCAGTGCAGGAACAGCGCCGCCAGGTGCGCGCCCTCCGCGGCCGCCCCGCCGCGCACCACCACGGCCCCGTACATGCCGGCGTGGCCGCGCGGCTCGTGCATCAGCGCCCGCCGCACGTGGTCGTGCCTGGCCGCCACCTCCCGCCGCAGCGACAGCAGCGACAGCCCCGCCGCCGCCGCCCGCTCCGCCGCCTCCAGCCGCGGGATGATGCGCAGCGGCTCGCCGCCCGTGTGCATCTCCACCGTCTGCAGCACCATGCCCGAGGGGGAGTGCGGCGGCAGCGCCCGTCCCGCTCCGCCGCCGAAACTGTCACTGTCACCGCCGCCCTGTGCCGCCATCGCGCCGCCACACCTCGAGAGACCACGCCCACAATCGGGGAGCCCCAGCCTGAGACCACGCCCACGTCACACCCACCCAATGAAGTCCCGCCCTATGGCCACGCCCATGGCATTAACCACGCCCCGATCGGGGCCACGCCCCTTCGCGTTCCCGCCCCGCATTCCCGGGCGGAGCCGACCCGCGGCGGAAGCGGAAGTGCGGCGGCGGAAGTACCGGGCCGCGGTTGCCGGGTTACCGCGATGTTCCGCGCCGGTAGGACGGGCCGGGATGGGGCACCGGGACGGGGCTGGGAATGCGGGTGGGGTCTGGATGGGGTTGAGGGTGTTGTCAGCGGCTGGAGCGGGCCGGGCCGGGCGTTCGGTGCCTCTCCCGGTAACGCGGCCCGCGCTCTGCTCGCAGCTGTGGACATCCAGCCCGCCTGCCTGGGGCTGTACTGCGGCAGGACCGTGCTGTCGGTGAACGGCTCCGTGGAGACCTACGGGGACTGCGGGGTGAGTGCGAGGCTGGGCCCGGTGCGGGATGGCTCAGGCGGGAGCCCCGGCCCGGGCCCCGCGGGTCGGTACCGGCGGCTGCTGGGGCGAGAACGGCCCCTGCCCGAAACAGGAGCTGCATTGCCACACGAGGTGCTGGGCGCTCGGTGCTGTACCGGGGCTGGAAAAGCTGACACAGAACGGGATGGTGCGGAGAGCTGTGCTGAAATGAGTCCCTGTGCCCGCCGGTTTTACCGGAGTGCTGAGGGAGAGCCAGAGCCGGGAAGGGCGGGATGAAACCGGAGAACTGTGGTTGTGAGCAGCTGAGATGAAAGGGAGTGGTGTGACAGCAGGAGAGGAAAATGGAGGCTTGCATGAAGACTTTTAATCATGCTTCACCCTTGTTTATATGAAATAAGAAGAGCCAGAGAAAGCAAGTATAGGCTGAGAAATTACTGGGGTTATTGTTTCATCTCTTTAAAAACCTGGCCTATGTCTTTCCCTGAGCTGTTTTTCCATTAACTGCAGTGATTTGCTGTTGGTGGTGGGATTCTCAGTCCAAGCTCTGCCTTCTGCAGGTGTGTCCTAGAGGCCAAAGAACCGACGACAACAAAATCTGCCGGGAGTGTTTGGGATCTCCAGACCGCTATGACTGGCTGTACCTCGGCTTCATGGCCATGCTGCCCCTGGTTCTGCACTGGTTCTTCATTGAGTGGTATTCTGGGAAAAAGAGGTTTGTGTACCCTTTCTCTAGATGAGTTGTTTAAAATTGGAAATATATTACTCCACAAGTGATCAATCTGAGATGCTGAACTGAACTGTCCAGCCATTCTTATAATCCTAGACTGGTTTGGGTTGGGTGGAAGCCTTAAAGATCATCCAGTTCCAGTTCTCTCTCATGGGCAGAGACACCACTCTTCTTGTTGATTGAGCTGACTGGAGTTTAGAGCTGTGGGTGGGTTTGTTCACAAATGTAAGTGTCCTGCAGGGCACCCTGGCCAGTCACTGCCCTCAGGGCATGGTCTGTACCTCTTAATGTGGCATTTTGGGCTGGATTTGGTTCCCAGCAGACAGAAGCAGCAGGTTGTATCATCCCCTCTCCCCTGGGTCAGTTTCAGCAGGGCTGCACAGGTGCAGTGAGAGGATGGGTTTGAGTTTTCTCTTTATGTATTCTGGGTTTGGGTCCTGATAGCAGAGCTGCCTTTACATCAGAGAAGTTCTGTAAAAAAGAGGTTTAAACCCAAAGCTGCATGTGGCCATTGGGTGTTAGACTGGAGTTTTTTAAGGAGTGGTGGCTCTGGAGTGTACTGGGCTGTCCATGGCTGGGGGTTGGAGCTGGGTGGTCTTTAAAGTCCCTTTGAGCCCAAATCATTCTGTGATTCTATGAGAACTGAACAGACAGGGGACTGGGAATGTTTAATAGATGAATATTTACCATCTTCAGCCTGCAGCTTTGGCAATTCTGCTTATATCAGAAGCAGCAATGTCCCCCTCTGAGATGTGTGGTGCGTCACCCTCACTGCTCTTTTCTTTTACACACTAAACCACCTGAGACTGGCAGGTTTCCACACTGAGCGGGTTTTAACTCTGCAGAAGGCTCTGTGGGATTCCAGGGCTGTTGGGGTTTGCAGGAGCTGGCAGCATGGGGTGGGAACCCAGGAAATTCCTCTGGCTGCCCTGGAGGACTTGAGACCCTGCCTGGGGGGCTCAGAGACCTTGGCACAGAGCCCAAGACCCCCGTGCCTTTGATCTTGACCCATGGGAAAAACAATTACCAACCTTTATATGAAGAATTACGAGTCAAGAGATGTCATTGTAGAGCCTGACACAGCACAAAGTTCCACGACTCCATCAGAAGGGTGCAAGAGAGGTTTGCTACAGCAACATGTTGCTTTTATACTCTTTCAATATATTTACATTCACTTAACATAAACATTCATTGCCCATTGGTTATAGGAAAGAAACAAAGTTCTCAGTAGGTGAGCAGGGAGCCACATCATTCTGTGAGCCACCTAGAGTCCATATCTCTTAACTTTCTCTCCTTCATCACATCTCCGTGGTGACAACCTCAGTGTTTTCCTCAGGAGAGGTATGGGGCATTCCTTATCATCAGGATGCCTTTGCTGGCTCACAAGAACAGCACTGAATGTCTTTCCTACAAAGAGAGTTTAAGTAGAGTAATAGTTAGTTTGTCACGGGGTGAAAAATAGATTTTTGAGCTTTTTTAGAATGGAGGTTCAGGGGGCAAGATGGAGGAATCTGGGCATGTCCAGCCTTTCTCCCTTCTTCTTGGCCTCCATCTTCTGGGTGATGTTGTCATTTTTGAGATTGGTTTAGGGTAGAAGCTTGCTGTCTGACATAGGTGATGGGTATTGGGAAGTTACTGTAAATAATGTACACGTAGTTTTTAGTATAAAAGATAACACCACCCCAAGGACGGGCAGTGTGCCCCAACCTGACCTGCCAGACAGACCAGGGCGGGTCGGAGAAAGAATTTTATAGATAAGAAATAATAAACAACCCTGAGAATGAGAAGAGAAGAATCCTGTCTCCTTCTTGGACTGCTGGGCTGGGGAAAAGAGACTTTCTAGCACATCTCAGGGTGGCTGTGACCAGCAGAGGTTCTGAGAGCCCGGCAGTGGCAGTGAGACAGAGTAGAAATTCTCCAGAGTAGAAATCCATTTTGATTTAGGTGAAATGTACATCTTTGAGTTCAGTCTGTAGTTTGAAAACAAAGCTATTTAGCCTGACTGCCTGTTCTCATAAAAAGCCTAGGCTCGGAGAAACTGAATCAGTGAAGGACAGAGATAAGGGGAGGGGAGACAGAGGGAGACAGAGACTGCTGTGAGAGCGTGTCAACCTGACCTAGGAATTCTTTCTCATAAAGAAGAACTAGCGGCAAATGTCACATGAAATTTGTAAAAATGAGTATGTATGAACCTATTGTGGAATTGCATGCATATGGATTTGAGAGGGGGATAAAAAGGGGCCTGGAGCTCCCAGAGGTGCGCATGTCTTTTAAGGAGAGTAATCTCCACACACTGTAATAAACATACTGGCTTTACAACTTTCACAAAAGTTGTGGAGTTTTGTTTATCTCCACAAAACAACAGTGCTGTTGTCCCTCAGCTCCAGCGCACTGCTGCAGCACCTGACAGCCCTGCTGGAGTGCAGCGTGGCAGCCCTGGTGACTCTGCTGCTCAGCGACCCCGTGGGCTCCCTGCACATCCGCTCCTGCCCCGTCAAGAAGCTCTCGGACTGGTACACCATGCTCTACAACCCCAGCCCCGACTACATCACCACCGTGCACTGCACCCATGAGGCCGTGTACCCCTGTGAGTGTGCACCCCCTGTGAGTGTGTGCCCGCTGTGAGTGTGCACCCTCTGCGTGTACCCCCTGTCAGTGTGTACTGTGCCCCCTGTGAGTGTGCACCCCCCTGTGTGTGTGTGCCCCCTGTGAGTGTGCACCCTGTATGTATGCCCCCCTGTGAGTGTGTGCCCCTGTGTGTGCCCCTGTGAGTGTGCCCCTGAGCGTGTACCCTCTGCGTCTACCCCCTGTCAGTGTGTGCACCCCTGTCAGTGTGTACCCTGTCTGTGTGCCCCGAGTGTGCACCCCCCTGTAAGTGTGTAAGCCTGTGTGTGCCCGCTGTCAGTGTGTGCCCCCTGTGAGCGTGAACCCCCTGTGAGTGTGTGCCCTGTCAGTGTGTACCCCCTGTGAAAGTGTGCCCCCTGTGAGTGTGTACCCCCTGTGAGTGTGTGCCCCATGTCAGTGTGTACCGCCTGTGAAAGTGTGCCCCCTATCAGTGTGTACTCCCTGTCAGTGTGTGCCCCCCTGCCTCTCCTCCAAGCTGCCAAAGTCTTCAGGTAGACCTGGGATCAATGAAAATCAATCCCCTGAATCTTTTGTGCATTGAGCTGTTTTACATGGATGTAACAATGTTTAATGACTTTCTGAGTAATCAAAGAAAGTGGCATAGCCAGGCTATCACAAAATCAATTTAGTTGGAAAACACCTCTGGGATGATTGAGTCCAGCCTATGGCTCAGCACCACCATGGCACTGAGTGCCAATTCCAGTCTTTCCTTAAACATCTCTAGGGATGGTGACCCCATCACCTCCCTGGACAGCCATTCCAGTGTCTGGTCACCCTTTCTGTGAAGAAATTCCTCCTGATGTCCAGCCTGAACCTCCCCATGTGCAGCTTGAGACTATGTCCTCTCTGTCACTATGTACCTTAAAACTTCTTTTTTTTTCTTTTTGTTTTCCTTTCCTTGGAAAGGCAATATCCTGACTGTTTCCCCTAAGGAAAAGTGAGCCCATTATTCTGTGTTTAAACCTTTTACCCATAAAGTCTTTAGACTTCACTGATTAACCCCAAATTCCTTGATTGTGACCTCTATCTCTATGAGAAAACTACACATTTTAAGGAGTTTTTCTTTTTTTTGTTCTCCAGGTACACCATTGTGTTTATCTACTATGCCTTCTGTCTTGTGCTGATGATGCTGCTGAGGCCTCTCCTGGTTAAGAAGATTGCCTGTGGTTTGGGAAGATCTGATAGATTTAAAAGTATTTATGCAGCACTCTACTTCTTCCCCATCCTCACCGTGCTGCAGGCTGTGGGAGGAGGCCTCCTCTGTGAGTTCTCCTAAAAACACTCCTGAACACACCTATCAATGCACACTAAGAAAGGACTTCAGGGCCAGAAGGAAGGGATACTTTTTGCTTTGGGAATAAGGATGTTGTTCAGGGTTATTTTGAGGAGTTTCACCTGAAAAGGTTGCTCATTAGGAGCTCTATCTTCATCAGGCTCCTGACCAACACTGCTTTGCCTCAGCCAGTGCTGCTAGAGACTGTCCCTTTCCCAAAAAATGAGGAGAGGGGGTGGGAGAGGAAAGTACTCAAAGTGAACTAGTTCCACTTTTTGCTAAGGCAGAGTTTGTGTCATTTCAGAGATGGATTTCAGTGTAAATTTGGGGAGATGAGCTATTTTTGGTTTAGCTTCCCGCATTCTTGTCACATTTGGAGAGGTGCCACAAAATCCCCACTCAACTTGACTACTTTTCTCATTATGATTTTTCAGTTTGTGGTATAAGTGTTGAGTAACTCCACTGAGAACTAGCAGAAAACCTCAGGGAAGAGCTGTGCAGGTTGTGCTTGGCTGACCCTCACATTCTAAAAGGCAGCTAGAGCAGCTCAGTTTGCTTCACACCTGTGGAAAAACTCTCTGCTGAAGGATAAGCTGTGCCATTTCTTTGCCTGCTAACGTGTTGCATGTTTGCCTTTAGATTATGCCTTCCCATACATCATCCTGGTGCTCTCTTTGGTTACACTGGCTGTGTACATGTCTGCTTCTGAAGTGGAGGTGGGTAAACGTGTTTCTTGTGTTAAGAGAGTAAAAAAGACTTGAGTGAGCAGAGACCACTTTGTCTCTTGCCTTTTCTCAGTGGTGTATTTTACATTTAAGCCTCTTCCTTTATCCCTTCCCCTCTTGGCTGGAGGAATCTCATGTGAGAATTCCCTCTGGTGGTGCACTGAGAAGCTGGGTGTGTGCTGGAAGGGCTCAAACCCAGGAGCTCTACCTGTCACACCTCTTACATTTCATGTGTTGGCTAACAGGCTGAATGCTAACAGGAAATTGTGTTTATTTTGCAAGTTTTTCAAGGATCTGCTCGTGAGGAAGAAAAGGCTCGTTGTCCTCTTCAGCCACTGGTTACTCCATGCCTATGGAATCATCTCCATTTCCAAACTGGATAAGCTTGAGCAGGACCTGCCTTTGCTTGCCTTGGTACCTGCCCCTGCCCTCTTCTACCTGATGACAGCAAAGTACACAGAGCCCTCACGGATCCTCTCTGAAGGTGGGAATGGACACTGAAAGGAGCCTGTGCCAACAACTCTGTCCCAGTGATCTGGATGAAGCAATTTTAGTGCTGGTTATGCTCTGGAAGCTTTTGTTTTCAAAAAGAAGTTGTTTATGTGCCAGACTTCTGGTGAAACACCTCTGGGTGAGACTGTATAATATTAAAAAGCTGCACTTTGTATTCTTCCTAAGTTTCTGGTATAGATGGAAAGCAATGTCTTTTTATCTATTTATCACTGTGAATTTGTGTAAAAAGCTTGTGACACATCCTAGTACAATGGTTTGCTTGTGTATTGTTCATTTCCTAACACGATATTTGAATAAAACAATAAAGCCTGGTTTTCAATAGACTTTAATAAAAAAATAGAGCTTGAATATACCAGAGAACTTCATTTTTTCATCACATACTGTAGCTTCTGTCCCCCACCAGTGGAAACAGACTGTTTTCTTCCTTCCATCAAAGATAAAACACATGCATGAATCCTCGTGATGTTTGAGTCTGACTGCTGGAGAAGAAATGCCCTGTAAAAGAAGAAAAGAAGAAGAAGAAGAAGAAATGCACTGTAAAATTCTCTGTAAGATAGAGTTTATGCTCTGTGTGCTTCATTTATGGAGAGCATTAAATAGATCAGATTAAAGATTTTCTTTTTTTGGCAGTTGGGTTAGTATTGGTCACCAAAACTTGATGCTGTAAAGGGTCTAGAGGAAGATGCAAAGCAGTGCTGAAGGGCTGAAAACAGAACCAAAAGTAAAATCCTCTCAAACTCGTTCCTCTCAAATTAAACTGTATGGATCACTGGCTGTAACTGCCTATTTCTGTATGTCTGTGACAATAATGCTTTTTTCATTCTGCCAGCACTGCTGAGGACAGAGTCTGCCAGGAGCTCAGAGGCTTTGAAAGGTGTCACCTCAGCCAGGCTGCCTTGAGTGTCACCCTCCTCCATGGAAGGTTTGTTTTTGTTACATCTGATACGCCCTTCCTCATAGCTTTATGTGATTTTTTTTTTATTTTCATGTGAAATGCCACTTGACAGGTTCACTGCACCTAAAAATTGTGTGCAAACAAACTCTTGCATGCAGAAGTGAGGTTTTATTTAGGGATTGAGGAAGTAATTGATCTTTAAATACTGTCTGTATTGCTGTGTACAGTGCTTAATTTGCAGACAGTGATCTAGAGGAGAGTTCTAAAAGTATAGGATTAAAATTCATGTTAAAATGCTGCCACATCTGAGGACTTTACTCCTTCATGTGTATTTCTGTGTGGACTATGTGTATTTGGCTTAAAAGTAATGCTGGATCTTGGGTTTAAATATTGTGCTGGATCTTGTTTTTAAAAAGAAAACTGACAAGTCCCAGGTAAAGAGTACATATTTTGCTAGGTCTGAAAAAGAATGTGTTGATTTTTGAAAGCAGAATGAGGGATTCTATTAAAAGCAAAGCTTATGGGAGGGCAGTGCACCCCATGGACCTTGCCTGGCACCTCAACCACTGACCTTTCTGCTGGACTCCAGTGCTTTTGCCTTCAACAAAACCTGGAATGTGAAATACAAATTAATAAAGCCTTTTATCATCCCCCAGTAGCAATGAAAGAATTATAAATACATATATAATGGCAGCCATAGAAACAGCAGTACAAATTGCTCACACAAAAATTTTAAAGAATATAAACATAAATTAACCACAGTCCTGCAGTGATCACCACCCAGCCACAAGCTGCAGGAGTTGAAGTTTGTTAGTTTTATTTATCCTTTGAGGAAAAGCAAACAGTTCTGGGAAGATCAGTGATGCTCAGACTATTTTACAGCCCCCTCATTGCTATTACCACAGCTCTTCAGTTAACAGTTAAAATGGGGTAGATTTCTGGGCCAAAAAATTAAAATATAAGGACTGAAAGATTTTCTTAAAAATGTCATCTTGAAAAGGAAAAAGTATTTTTTCTTTTTTTTTCTTTTCTATTTTTTGGGGTTTTTTTTTTGGTTTTGTTTTGGTTTGGTTTGGTTTGGTTTGGTTTTTGGGGTTTTTTTTTGTTTGTTTTTTGTTTTGTTTGGGTTTTTTTTTCTTTTTGGGCGTTTTTTGGGGTTTTTTTTTTTGGTTGGTTGGTTGGTTGGTTTTTTGCTTTGTTTTGTTTTGAAGTAGTTATTAACATGTTACCACAAAGCACAGTCAGGTCATTCAGGCTTTTGCCTATTGTTACCTTGAGTTTACTGCAAAAATATTTTATTATTGCTCTGTTAAAAAAATAATTACAACTGAATATTACCACGGTTTTCTAAATACTTTCCAAAGAGTTTCACTGTTTCTAGACAGATCAGGAAGAATAAAATTAGTTTTGCTTATGGAAATACAAAGGTTAATGTATTTCTCTGACATTAAAAAGACAGTTTTTCTTTCAACAACATCATCCACTTCACCCTGTTGAACAAATTTTAGGAGTTTCCAAAACCAACACAAACTACTCATGTCTATGGCACCAAATAAAATGTGTGAGGCCAGCCAGAGCACCACAGGTCATGCTCAAACAGGGAAACTTTTCCTCCTTCGCTCCCACAAAATTGTGTTGACTCAATAACGTTGGACCAGCTCTACCAGTACCCAGCTAAATTTCGTCTTGGTTCCAGACAGATACGATCAGAGCTGATGGCCAAGGGTCTGAAAGATGTACAGAATCATTTCAAAGCATAAATTCCACATTTCACAGCCTATTCCACACCTCAGCTGCATCCCAGGCCTTTTCCTACAACCCCTGGCTGAAAGCACCAGACAGAGGATATTGATTATGCCTCAGGCAGGTGCCTTGCCCTTGGACACTCCTCTTTGTTTCCTTCCAAACTTCATCTCTCTTTTCTGCAAAGCAGACAAAGGGTTTTTAGACACTGTAATGACTGAACATTAGACTCAGGCTGTTATGAATAAAAGCAGGGTCTGGCAGTAACTGATTGGCTTAACCAGTCTCCCTTTTTTCCCTTTTTTGTGTGTTTTTTTTTCTTTTAAAAATTTTGTATGCTTCTCTTTTGTTTCTCTCTTGGTATCCTCCAATATTAGCCTGCTTAGGTTTAATTCCTCTTCTTTTTACAGTAGTAGAAAGAATACTGAAAGTAATCTCAAAAGGTCATCTTGGTCCATCTCTGCTGTACAGCAGAATCAATTAGACCTAAGAACCCCTGACAGATGTTTGATTTGTCCTTAAAAACCCTGGTGGCAGAAATAATCTGTCTCTGCAAAACTCAGACAACTGATTCCAGTTTGATTCCAGGGCCTTCCTCTTTCTAAGGGCTCCTTCTGTTAAATCTGTTCTGTTCCCAGTTATTTGTCTGAAAAAGTGGGCAAGGAGAAACGCTTACTCTCTTGCTAGGAATTTTTATTTATTTGATGGTTTCTACCATGCCTTCTCTTAGATTTACCTGTTTTAAATGGAAAAGTTGAACATTTCTTCAATTGTTTTTCCATCATCTTTACTGAATTCCTCTTCAATCCCAAAATAATCTGCATCTTCCTTTAAACTCCAGGTCTGCCCTGTACTGTTTAAAGCTGCAGGTGAGAACACACACCTTAAACCTTGCCAGGCCACCTTTTCACACACACTGCTCTGACTGTTGCTTTTTTCATTGCTGCAAATCTTCGTTGACTTATGTTCAACTGTTCAGCTTTAATTCTGTTCAGCTTTAATTCTGTTTATCTCTGCTTAAATACCTCCCTCATGATGGATTTGCACAAACAACTGTTTCTACCTATATGAGAAAACATAGATTTTTAAAAATTATTATGAACTTTTTTTCCCTTAAATAATTTTCTGGCTTGCTAAAATAATTCTTAATTCTAGTTCTGCCCTGCAGAGGGTGCTCCCACTCTTATCATGTTAGTCATTTGCAGACATGATAAGCATTTGTTCTGTCCTATCACCTGAGTCCTTCAGGAAAAAACAGATTAATTCCAGTATGAGGCCAGATCTCCTGCAAACCAACAGAAATCATTATTCCATTCAGTCTAAGCATGGGTAACAATTATCAAGGGTGATTTTTCCAACTGTTTTTGCTCAGCCTGAAAAAAAGGCAGTTGAAGGGACATAGATTAAAGGTGTGTAAAAATCACACACGCCTTTGCTGGAGGAGTTGAAGACATGAATTACTGTTTCTCATAACATAAGAACTGCAACATGCCAATAAACTTTTGAGGCAGCAGGTTTAAAACAGGAGAACTCTTGTCCTTATTAAATAAATTATGTAAGTTATTAGGGAGGATAAATGTATATGTGAGCTAAAAGAATCAATCAGTGATAGGAGAACATTGCAGTGAAGATCCAGCATAGCATAAAATTCCATCAAAAGCTATTAAAATGCAGATATCATCCTCATCCAGAGAAGTTCCTGACACTCCATTTGTCATGGAGATTATACAGAAGAAGGGTCATTCTATATTTGACTATTGCATGACTTCTCCAAGGAGGACTATTGATCACTGCAGAAGAAAGGATCCTGGTAGGACCAGCTCTGAGCCTTACCCAGCAGGGCTATTTTGGGAAATGAAGCTGATTTGAACTTCACTCACCTATTCCTGATGAGCACTTAAATATAATCACAAGTAGCTCTGGCCAAAAAAAGTCTAATTTGATGTATATGCATCTCTCAGCATAGTGGAATCTCATCTTGGTTAAGGCCAAAGAAACACAAGTCACAAGTTAAATGACTTTTCAGTGGAAAAATACATCCCCTCAGTTTTGCTGCAGTAGGTGAAAACACAGAAAGGGAGGACAGGAACAATCTATGCAGGCTGGGAGGATTTGGAGAACAGAGAGACAAGATGATACCCAGGAAATAAAGCCAAACAAAGGAATAAAACTGGGCCCAGGATGTGCAGCAGCACAGGACTCTGAACTCATTTCTGTGCAGGACTTCAATGTCAAGTGCTGCACTACCTGGTTTTGTTCCCTCTGAGACTCTGAAGTTGGGTAAATCTGTCACATCCACTCCTGTGATCAAAGTCTAGAGACATCAGATAAAGTGTAGATGTTTGGATATTCTCACGGGCTTTATTATTTTTTTTTTTAAATAAAAGACTGTAGCAGAAAAATCAGCATAAAAAAAAAAAAAAAAAAAAGTAAAATATGGAGAACAGAGGAAATGGCTCCCTTGGTAGAAACAGGTGTGTGAGGAAGGCAGAGAAAGGTGAGCTGAGTCTCATTTCTGTGAACTACTTTGATATTTTACATCACTGTAATGCTCCAAACAGAGAAGAATGAGCTTCATCTGACATGGTTCCTACAAAGGAATTTATTCCCCTCACACACATCACTCCATAACACAGCTTGCAGACTGAGGCATTTTGCAGATTAAAATAGTGGAGGGCAAGTGCAAGAAATACTGAAGGCCCCGAATGAAAATGGAGGAGAAAAGGAAGAAACTTCAGTTGTTTCATCAAAATGGGATGAAATAAAGCAAAGTAGGAAAAGTTAAAAAAGGAGGAAGTGTTACCAGTGTGTCACTCAGTGAAAATAAACAGTTACAATTGCTTTTTATACTTAGTTCTGTTCAGGACACAAAAGAAAAAGGAATTAAGGGAAAGACAGAGTAGGAAAGTATCAAGGTATATTTGACATCTCTTTTGTATGTTCTGCTTAGCTCAGCTGCCAGCAAGAGCATGAGAATGAATCCAGCACAATGGTTTACTCAGCAGAGACAGCCTCAGCCCTGATTTTTAGGGATGCTTGAGGAATTACAGACCATGGCTGTCCTTGGTGATGTGGGAGCACAACCTCTCCACCAGCAGAGTGAGAGCAATCCTCAAGGCTGGCTGTAAATCCACCTGTCTGAGGTCAGACATGCACAGAGAATGTTTCCTGCTCTCCTGGCATCTGATTTATCCTGTCTCAGCTCGGACTGGTGACCAGGAGTCAGACAATTCCCCTGGGGACAGAGCATCTGCTGCCAACCAAAGGAGCTCTGGAATCTTTGGAAGCTGCACAGTTCACACTCAGCATTTCAGTGCCCTACTTTCTTTGGGAAGGAAGCTCATTGTTGTTCTAAGGAACAGTGACAGTCAGTAGCCTTGGGGGATTTCTTGACCACCCATCACTCACTCCAACAGATTTACTACAACAATTCAGAGAAAACTTCGACCAGGGCCTAAAATGGGGAATGACAATGAAGGATGGGATGGAAGGCATGCAATATCAGTGGAGGCAATGTCCTAGTTTGAAAAGCCAGGTGTCTGCTAAGGAAGGCAAGAGCCTCCCCTGAAATGGAAAATGTAAACCCCTCCCTCTGAATTGTTATAATTTTGAAATTAAGGGGCTCTCAGGCAAAGATATGGGAGCAGGAACAACAATTCTTTATTAGGGAAGAAAATAAAAGTAAAATAAACAATGCAGTGATACAAAACAACATTGCCAGAGTCAGAACATGCCCTGGAACCCTGGTGGGTGTGTCAGGGGGGTGGCCCAGCCCCATGCCATGGGGGCCCAGCCCTCCTGCAGTGCCAGCTGTGGCTCTGCTGCAGCAGGGCTCCTGCACAAGGGGGGAGTTTTCCTCTGCAGCTCCAGGGCTGCTGCAGATGGGCCTGGGCTCCCTCTGGCAATGCAGGGCAGCAGAAAGCTGCTCCTCTGGCAATGCAGGGGGCAAAGGCTGCTGTGCTGGGCCAGGCTCAGATTGGATCCAGGCAGGAATGCTTGGCTCCTCCCCTGGGCGGAGCATCTCCCCATGGGATGCTGGGATTGGATCAGCCCTGCAGGGACACTCAGTGGCCATGGACAGCAGAGATCTCCTGGAGGAGGGTTGGTTCTGGAAGAGATTAAGAAAACTTCCCAATGAGCAGAAGGTAACTGCCCCACCTCTAACAGATGGGAATAGAATACACACCCCCACCCACATCTTGAAACCCGGGACAGGCAGGTAAGTGCAGGAAAATGAAAGAGACACAGAAAATAGGAAAATACGTGATTGGGGTCACTGTGAATGCTGCAGAAGAGCAGGTGGAGTGGCCATGGGATGGGGACAATGTGACTCCCAGCTTGGGCTGCCCAGTCCCAGCATGGCAGAGTTTTCAGCTTCTTGTTTGATATGTACAATTCAGCCTCTTGTTTGATATGTACAATTCTGGAGGAGAGGTTATGGACACAACCAGGAGAGTCCCTGTGGACAGATGTGTGTAGAGCCCCCAACATATTTAGATTTTCCCCCACACTCTGAAAGTCAATAAAAACATAAAAAATACGTGGAGGAAGTCAGCCAGCATGACTCTCTCAACTTTCCAGACCAGGAACCCGACCTCATCCCTGCTGACAAATCTCCCCACAATCCTCCCACATCCATCTGTCTGCCCCATGCTCTTTCTGCACATTTAGTCCCTCCCAAATCAACATCCTAACCTCATCACCCTCTCTTCCCTTGCATCCCAGCACAAAAACCTCTCCTCCAAGCTCATCAAACCTCTCAATGCCTCTCAAGCCTTTCAACACTAGCCCATGGCCTCAGCAGTAAAAGTTCTGAGCCAGGACAAATATATCTCTCTTACCTTTCCAGGCTCCTTATTGTAATCCTTCTTTTCCTGGGCAATTTTTGATTGTAAATGCAGTAATCAAGCTGAATCCTAATAGACAAAACCAATGCAGACATATTTAGGAGGTTGTTAAAAAAAAAAAAAAAAAAACTAAGAAAAAAATCATGCATTCTAATTTTCAGGTCTCTCATGTGAAAATACAATGTGTCTACATGCTTTTGAGCTCTATTCCATTCCATCTTTATTCATTAATTCCCTCTGATCTATCTGATGAGAATAAAACTGGCAAAGAGGGCAAGGACATACAGAACTAGTAGGATTTCTACTACAAGGTCTTAAATTACAAGTCAAGGCAGGCTTGTGGGGAGAGGCAATGTTTTCCACAGAAAAAGTACACAGGGAGAAAAGAGATGCTTTCAGGTCGGTAAAGGAGAAAAGTTTGAGCACAAATTTATACTTCTCTCTTGAGTGAACATTGTGCATTTGTGTGATTTACAGGATGCACTCAGAACCAGGGATAATTGTTTCCTTTTTTTAATTTCCTATACAAGAAGCACATAGAGCCTACCTAAAGAAGTGTTTGAGGAAAGAAGGCTGATACAGAGGAGGAAAGGATAAACCAAAAAGAAAAAAAGAGGAATAAGAAACTTCAGCATCCTTATAGCAAACAAATACAGAACCAGAAATACATCTTGACCAGGCTTTGGGAACATGAGGCAAGCAATGTGAAGGAAAAAATGCATTGATGAGATATTTTCTTTAACTGAACTGAACTGAGCAGCTGTAAAAATGCAGCACAAAGAAAAAAACCAAGAAAAAGAAAAAAGAAACAAAAAAGAAACAAAAAAAGACAGTGCCTCTGTTCCACTCTCTGGTCATCATCAGATCATGACCCCCTGGACCCTCAACAGCTTGGTCAACTTCCCCAGCAAAAAATATTTCTACTGAAGTCAATGCTCAGAAGAGTAAAGATAAGACATTTGTAACTGCCTACAAGATCAAGGGCCATGGCTGGATGCTGCCTGCAGCTCATTTTTTACAGTAATTACATTGTTAATTAATGGCAACATTCATTTCATAAGGACATTAATGAAATAGTTCTGCCACCAAGAAAAATAGTAGAATTTTGAGCAATGGTTTTACACAAGTTTCCAGGAACTCATCTTTTCTTCTCTGTAGGGATTCTGAGCTCAGATTGTACAGGGAAAGGGGTTCAAAAGCAGGATTTGGTTCACCAGGAAGAGTCTCACCTTTTCCCCTTTTACTTTTGTCCTACAACCCTGCAAAAGACAAATCAGGAGAGAAGCAATTAATATAAGAATAAAAATAATAATGACATTATTAAAATATATAAAAATTAATTATATATAAATATATTAAATTATATATTAGAAATAGATAATATATAAAATATAAACATATAATATATAATTTATATAATATATATATATAGAAAATAATAATAATAAATAAAAAATTATTATTATAGTGCTAAATTGAGGATCTGCACATTGAATTCCATGAATGTAACATGGATAAGTCCACAGAATATTTTGATTATTTTGCTTGCTCACTCTTTTTGCAATGCCTTGCAATTCAGGTGAGAAAGGAGAATTACAATTCAGAAGGAGAAATCTCTATGCCACAGATTCTCTTTTCTGAGAATCTCAAAATGTCTGTCTCTTTAAATTCCATTTTTTCATTGTTGCTTGGGTTTTTGGTTTTTTTTCAGTTTTGCTATGAGAATGAAATATAGCCTATAAAAATAAAACAGAATATGTCAAAACAAATGAAATTTCCAAAACAGCAGATAATGAGTGCCTTTACTGCCACTGGTGGGGTTTTTTAAAAGTTTTCATAATATCTGCATGAGGATCTACTATTTTATAGCCCCTCTGAGATTTCACAGTTAGAATTTCCACAGCCTGCAAAGAAAGAATACTGAAGGAGCAGTGGTTAAGGCTGTACTTTCTGTATTTAATTGCATTTAATCACAGAAAGAGTGAAAAAAAGAATCAATCCAGTTTGGTAATGAAAAGAAACTTGAAATGTTAACCTGTGAAATCTACTGCTTGAGGGACCCTCATTGCAGGATTTACTCAGGTTAAAATTCTGGAGGAGTACAACATCTTTCATAATGTCTGAAAAGTCTTCTTTTCTAAATTTCTTCCCATTTCTCATCATAGTTTGCATCCACTAAATATCTGTTGATTTTAATTTCTCCTTTTCAGCTGGTCCTTCAGAGGTGTGGGAGGGACTGGGATCCAAATCAGCCTCTCACTGACTCTTTTTAATATTTCTTATAAAAATGTCCTGATAAATTGACCAAAAAATAGCAAAGTCTCCCATGAATCTGGTAAAAACAGTCTATACAGACCTTGTGTTTTTGAAAGTGATTTTGTAACCAAGAAATTAACAGTTAATAAGGTCAGGCATCAAAAAAAAAAGCTCATTTTCTTCTTAAAAGATAGGGAGTGCATTTCTCTATAAATGCTCCTCACTTTGACCAGTTATGAAATTGAATTTTGACCTTTGCATTGATGGACCCAAAGAATTTTGTGTATAATGTACCATTGAATTCAGACTTATCAAATGCTATAAGTCCAAAAATTTTATACTTGGCTTTTCAAATTCAACCTTTTTCTTGCAAGATTTTTTTGGAAGAGGAGCATCATGGGTTTTTTTCCTTTTCATTTCTTTTCTTCCATATTAAAAATAATGCAATTAACTGAGCAATGTACTGTGCAATGTTTAACACTTTAAAGTAAAACATCTGGAGCCTTCCATAATTAAATGAGTACCAAGCTTAGACTAGAAGAAAATAATTTTCTGCAAAAACCACAGCTATGTTCCAAATGACAAAATTCTGTAAGATAAGGAAACTATGGCTAATTAATATATCATGCAAATTAGGACCTGATCAAATTTCATGTGGTCTTATTACAGTGGAGGAACCTGATTTTACCAGATTTAGTAAAAAATCTAAATAATTTTTAATCTGGTAATCTGTCTTTATGTTATCATTCAGAAAGTATATATATCAAATATACACAGCAGAAAGTAGGACAGAACAGAAAAAACCAGTGAAACCTTATCTCACAGCTTGCTGGGAAATGCAGGTACCTTTATTTTAGGCAGTTTGCCTGGAGGGAGTGAATTCCAAGTATGTGTTTGTTTGTCTCACAGTCTGTAAGAAGCATCAATGCAGATGTGACATTCTGAGAGGTTCTGACACAGAAAAAAAATTCACATTCCATGTCTGTGAGTACATTTATGTAAACCACAGACACAGAAGTGCAAACTGCACACGTGCACCCAAGGGAGTCACTTTTCTGCCTGTGCCACTGTGGAAACAGAGATGAGAAGGCAAAATTCAACACTTGGAATAATTTCTAAGGTAATTTCATTTTTGGCACTATGTGCAGAGCTGGAATAGGTTTCAAAGCCTTTACCTTTTTATCACACTCACAGAGGCACAGAATGGTTTGGGTTGGAAGGGACTGTGAAGATGTTCTCGTTCCAGGTTTCCCTGCCCATGGCAGGGGGGTTGGAACAAAATGGTCTTGAAGGTCCCCTTCCAACCCAAACCATTCCGTGATTCCACCATTCTGTGTTTGCTGAAATGAATCCTTCCTTATCCACACATGAACAAAATTAATACACATACAATAAAGCATGGCGTGACCAGTAACTGTGATAAGATCATCCAAAACTTTGTGTTCCAATGAAACAAATGCCAGTTATTTGTGTCTTAACTTCTAGAAAGTTATGCTTTTTCTGGTGCAGTTGTTTCCCACCAGTTTCATTAAAAATGGAAGGGCTGCTTGCAAGCACTGGAAGAACAAAGAAAGCAGGAAGAGGCTTCTCCAAAGAAGGGGAATTGTGATTTATTTTTGAACAGCTCTAGCAGCGTGGCAGAAGGTGACAGTGACATGAAATCTGGCAGGGAGAAAACAAATATCTCCAAAGTCTCTGTTGGAGCAACTCTTGAGAAGAAGAAGATGGATCTCTAGCACAGTTACTGATTCAGAATTCTTCTTCTGTCTTATTTTTTTAGCTGAAAACTGTGATTTTTGATGAGGGAACAGCCTCACATTGTGCCAGGGTGTGGTGTTTTCAGGGTTCCCCGTGGCAGGAAGGAAATGATGAATCTGACTCCATGTTCTTAGAAGGCTAATTTAATATTATATTATATTATATTATATTATAATAGTAAAACTATACTAAAGAATAAAAAATTATACTTACAGAAGATTTAACAAGATACTAAGGAAAAACTCACAACTCTCTCCAGAATACCAACACAGCTGGACTGATATTGGTCATTAAGTTAAAACAATTCACATGAAACCAATCAAACAACCACTTGTTGGATAAACAATCTCCAAACCACATTCTAAAGCAGCAAAACACAGGAGAAGAACTCAGATAATTATTGTTTTCCTTTTTCTCTGAGGCTTCTCAGTTTCCCAGGAGAGAAATCCTGGCAAAGGGATTTTTCCAGAAAATATGACAGTGACACCAGGGGAGGGTTAGACTGGATGTTAGGAAAAATGTTGTCACTGAAAGGTGACCAGGCACAGGCTGCCCAGGGAAATGCTGCAGTCACCATCCCTAGAGGGATTTTAAAAATGTGCAGACCTGGCATTTAGGGCTATGTTTAATGATGGGCTTAGCAGTGGTGGACAAATGGCTGGACTCAATGATCTTAGAGGGCTTTTCCATCCTCAATGATTCTGTTCTGTGATTTTTGTCTGCAGCAGTTCCTTAACATTAATTGTTAAACCTCCAGATTTCCCTCAGCGAGCTCCCCAGGGCTGTAGAAGGCAGGCACCAGCAGGCAGGCTCTGCTGTTCCAGAAAAAAAAAGAGATTTTAAAAACCTCTTGCAGCAGAGAGTTGCTTAGGAACATCAGCAGCGAGCTGCAGGGGTGAGGGCCAAGCACTGCTCACCATGTTTTGAAAACATTTCCATTCTCAATAATCTCAGTGCAATTTTCCACGCATGCCATGCTGCAGCATTCTCTCCTTCCAAAGGGTTTCTTTGCCTCTCATGCAGAAATTCAGTTCCATCAGCACAGCAAGCTGCAGCTGATGTGTCTGAGCAGCACTGGATTAATGTGCAGCACTAACAAGGGCTAAAAAAAAGTGCAAAACACATGGAAGCCTCTTAGGCATAAAAAGCTATTTATATATATAAGATAATTCATTAAGGGATTGATTTATAATCTTCAGTTCTCTACCCTTGATGCTGTCAGCTGGTACAGGATAGCTGTGATTCTAACATCCCAGAAATCACATAATTTGCATTTACTCCAGTAGTTTAGTCCCACCACTTTTTCCCTGAGTCATCTGCATTTATCAGTGAGAAGGAGCCTGCTGTGTTCTCACACAACAACTGATCTTTTTCATGCTGTTCATCTAAGAAACTCACTAGACATACAGTGAACTGATAAAAATTACTCCTTTCCTCCCCCAAAAAATCTTCTGCACAATGAGCTCTGGCAGCTCAGGATAAGGAGTGGGATCAGCTGGCTTGATCAGAAAAAATCAGCATTTTTCTCCCAGAAGAGCCACTGCTGTGTGACAGGGAAGAGCATGGAGGGATGGTGGATGAAGCTCCTCTGTGTAAGGGTGTTGTACTACAGCATCTCTTCAGTTTCAGAGATAAGAGACACACCAGGGTACATCCATCCTTACAAAAAAAAAACCTACTTAGGGAGTGCAGGATGGGAGCAAAAAGTACAAACAACCCTCTGGCTGCAAAGCAGACACACGCTGTGGGCAGAGAGAGGTGAGGCAGGGAACTGGCTATAAAAGATAAACAACAAACATCAAACACAGCTGTGGGGGTGAGAAAGAAAAAAAAGAGAAATAAAAGGCCTGGTTGCTGTTTCTTGATGAATTTAAAGCTGATTTAATTTGGTAGTATTGATAAAAAGCCAGTTCTGCTCTCTGTGGCCACCTTGCCAGGCCATTCCTCCTCCTGTGCCTCCACTAACAGTCGTGCAGCCTCATGGTCAGCTGGATAAAGAGCTGCAGCTCCCTTGCTTCTCCCAAGAAAAGGAAACCCTGACTTTCATCTCTATCAGCTTTCTGAACAATTTGTTTTGTGACCACAATGCAAGAGAAGGGTGGTAGCAAAAATGCCTTGGGGACCCTGCAAGTCAAGCCATACCTGAGGGAAAGGAAGAGAAATAGAGCTCAAACTTTTTTTTTTAATGTGGATTTCTAAATTGGAGCTGAAGTTTTAGCCTCCTGTCAAAGTCAAGGAGAGAAATAGGAACTTCCAGCTCGTGATGAGCTCCAGCTCCAGCTCCAGCCTGGAGAAGAGGAGGCTCAGAGGGAAATTTCTCAATTTTTGCAGCTTCCAGACAGGAGGGTGGAGCAGCCAGGTGGGGGCCAGGCTCTGCTCCCAGGGAACAAGGCACAGGATAAGAGGAAATGGCCTCAAGTTGTACAGAGGAGGTTTGATTAGAGAAAAATCTATTCACTGAAGGGTTTGTCAAGCACGGGCACAGCTTGAGTCACCATCCAATCCTTGGAGGGATTTCAGAAATGTGTGAATGTGACCCTTGGGGACGTGGGTTAGTGGTGGCCTTGGCAGTGCTGGTTGGACTTGATGATCTTGGAGGTCTTTTCCAACCTAAATGTTTCTGTGATACTGATTTGCTTTAAACATCTCTTCCAGGATGTCTGAAAATGCCTCTCTCTCTTGGCTGTCCAAAAGGGACAGGTGACGAACATTTGGAGAGGTGACAAACATCTGGACAGCTGAACCCCACCCAGAAGCAATGTCACATCTGATTAAGTATCATTATCCCTACCTCACACAGAGGGAAGTTGCAGCACAGAGCTGGGATCAGAAGAAAATGCTGCAGTTCTCCAGTCATTCCTCTAGTGCTTGTGCAGGGTCTCCAGTAAAGATGCCTCTCATTTAGACTCTTATGTGAGAGATTTACCCTCACAGGATCACCCATCAGCAAACACCCATCTTCTTCCATTAATAACTTATTAATTCTTATTATTATTTATAATTTTTAGTAGCAAGATTTATTTTATAGAATACTTTGAATTGTTGAAATGCATATACAATTCAATTATCTTATTGGGTTTTTGGTTTTTTTTTTTTTTTCCAAGGCTGGTTAAGTCAAGACTACCTGTCATCTCTGCAATAATCTCTCCTGGAAAATTCTGCATTCTGAAGCAAAGATTGCTGCTATTTATAGTCTCTTCTAGACATTCACGTGTATGCCTTCAAATTTCTTTCTGACAATTAAAAAAACCCACAAGTGACAATGAAGTAACACAACTGATCAAAAAGCACTTTCTCCTTATGATTTTTTTAAAAAATTACTTGATACTGGATACTTTCCACGTTTAGGTAAGTCATTCTGCTTGCTCACCTTGCCCAACAGGTTGCCCACAGAAGCTGTGCTGCCCCTGGATCCCTGGCAGTGTTCCAGGCCAGCTTGGATGGGACTTGGAGCACCCTGGGATAGTGGAAGGTGTCCCTGCCCATGGCAGGAGAGTTGGAACAAGATTGTCTTTAAGGAATCACAACTTATGCATAAATCCAATTCAATCTTTCTCCTTCAGTTTTTCTGGAAGTCACAATCACCTGCTGAGACACTATGGAAAGAAATTATATTGTTGAAATTTGCTGTCTGCAGAGCCAGCTCTGCATGCATGCATATAAATTACTCTCCTTTCCTTGGCAAGGTGAAATATTTAGAGGTGTGAAATAAATGTGTAAGAGGTTTTAATTTTCCTGTGAGTTACATCCTCAATTAGCTGAAGTGGTGAAAATGAAAGCAGCTTTATGATTTCAGCACCTTGCATAAAACACTCACCTGATAGACTAATGCAGAGCTGGCCTGAAACAGGTGATTTAGAGACCCACTGAAGGAGAAAGGGAAGTTTTAGGAGTTTTACACCTGCATAGATAAACACATTATGGAAATGCTTTTAAAACACCTTCTGTTTGAAGCCATTCTGGCTTTTATGGGCTTCAGAGGTCCTACAGCAGTTACCTGTGAGCAGCCATCCCCAGCTCATAATTCTGCCAGGACTTTTATTATCAAGCAGTCACCATTTAAGACATGTTTGGACAGCAGTGGAATTTTTGGAGATGCCCTGTGCAGGGCCAGGAGCTGGACTTGATGATCCTTGTGGTTTCCTTTCAACTCAAGGTATTCTATGAATCTATGCAAAAGTTTCAAGTAAAGATTAATTATAAATTTTAATTACTTTGTATCCAATGCAGCGAGCCCCTGACACAGGGAATGACTGGCATCTGACTCTATTGATTCAGAATGCTGAACAATTGCTTTATTAAAACCATATTACATTAATACTATATTATAACTATACTAAAGAGATACTATACCATACTGTACAAAAGATACTAAAGAAAAACCAGTGACTGTCTGAGACAATCAGGACACAACTCGTACCTAACAGGCCAGGGAAAGCAAAACAATCCTCAGCAGAACCCAACTGACAAATCACTTCAGGTGAACAATCTCCATAACACATTCCACATGTGCAAAAACAACAGGACCAGCAAGTAGAGGTAAGAATTGTTTTCTCTTCTTCTCTCTGTACTTCTCCAGGAAAAATCCTGGGAGAGAAAATTATGTCTCTATTCAGAGAATGTGAATGGCATGGTAGGAGCGTCAGGGGGTGGGACGGTCGGAGACCAGAGATCTCTGCAGCCAGGTCATGGAACTTGGGGTTTATTGCAAAGGGCCTGGGTGCAGGGCCCTGCTGGGAGCTGCCAGGCACAGCTTGGAGCAGGCCTGAGAGAAGAGAGGGGCAGAGAGGATGAGAGGGTAGGAGAGTAAGAGGGGAAGAGAGTAAAAAGGTAAGACAGTAGAAGTGTAAGTGCGTAAAAAGGTGAGAGAGTGAGGTTCCCATTACAATACAATAAATCTTCTTCTGTGTTGAATATTCTAATTCTCACTAGCCAATCTAGTGCAATATACAAATCTTATAGCATTTACATACAGCCTATAAGAATCATTACATTACCCTACTGTGTTACATTTTAAACCCTAAAAATTACTCTTTGGACCCCTTCTGCCAAACTAGTGGGGTCTGCTCTGACCCCTGGACCTGTCTGCAAGCAGAGGGTGTTGTTTCAAAGGGGATTGATTTCCTTCAGTCCAGCCACACCATTGTTTTCCAGTCGTTCAGTAACTAAAGTATCTCAAAACTTGCTTTCATTTCAATCTCACTTATGATGTCTATACTCTCAAAATCTTTTGCCAGACAATCATATTTATAAAGCTTTCTTATTTCATCTTCCCCAACAGCTACAACTTTGCACCCAGTCACAGGGCAAACCACCCTCCTGCTGAACTCTGAGCACCTGCAGAAGCCACTGGGTGCATCCTCACAGCAGCCCTGAGGGAGGGGAGCAGTGTCTCCCTCCCTTGCACTGACAGTGCTAAGCTCTTTATGATGTTAAAAGCTCTGGTGTGAGAACTCAGCACATCACTCCAGATGTCCAGAGCTACCGAGAGAACCCTTGGGGAGCTCAGAGGTCCTGGAATGTTGCCAAAAGCACCTGGTGGCTTGACTTTGACCCTTTTAGGGATCTGCCACCTGTTTGTGGGGACATGGGAATCTCTTGGGTTTGAATGGTTTGTTCACAGGGTTGAAAATGTAGATTTTAGGATTTTGGTACAGGGGGGTTTTGGAGACAAGATGGAGGAACCCAGGGCCTGCCTCGTGGTTCTTTCCTTCTTCTTCTTGTCTTCCATCTTCTGTGTGATGTGGGCATCTTAGATTGGTTCATGGTGGAGGTGCACTGTCTAACATGGGTGATGGGCATTGGAAGGTAATTGTAAATATTGCATACGTAGTTTGTGGTATAAAAGACGACACTGCCTCGCTAGGTGGGGAGTGCCTCAGACGATCCTGCTAAGCTGACCTCGTCAGGGCAGGAGAAAGAATTTTATAGATAAGGAAGAATAAACAACCTTGAGACCACAAAATGAAGAGCTCTGACTCCTTCTTTAAGTGCCGGGCTGGGAAAAGAGACTCTCGAACCTTTCTCGGGGTCACTCAGATAAACTAATGATCCCGCACTCTACCCAAGCAGATCTTTGCCTGTATGTGGTTTTCATGGTTCTCCTGCTGGGTCAGGGCAGATTCAGAGCTTGCACATGTGTGGGATTCACATTCTCTGAACAGAGAGAGACAATTCTCTCTCTCAGTTTTTTTTCCTGGAGAAGCACAGAGGGAAAACAACTCTTACCTCATTTGCTGCTCCTGTTGTTTTGTGAACATGTGGAATGTGTTGGAAGATTATTTACCTGAAGGGATTTGGTAATTGGATTGTGGTATGAGTGTTTTTGTTTTCTTGACCAATCTTGGCAAGCTGTGTCCTGATGGTCAGTCAGGAGATTTGGTTGAGTTGAGCTCTTGTTCAGTTTCAGTTTAGATGTAGTGTAATATAATATAGAATAATATAGTATAATAAATTAATTAATTAGCCTTCCGAATCAATGGAGTCAGATCCATCATTCTTCCCAGACCATGGGGTCACCCTGCTAATCCTAGACACGTGCCCAAAACCAAACACTGAAATCACAAGAGATTTGAGAGGAGAACTTCACCCCGAGTCACAATTTACTTCACTGACCACAAGACCCTTACTCTTTTTACTTTGACAGAAGTGTAGGCACACGCAAAATTTCCCAAGTCCCTAAAATGTACAAATCACATCTTCTGGTCCCTCGTTAACACCCCTCAGTGAGCCAAGGCCTGGATCAGCTCTGCTGTCTTCCCTTATCAGATTGGCTTTTTCTGTGACAGCCAAACCTCTGCAGGCAGCCAAGTGCAGGCAAGCACCCCCACTTCACCCCAAAATGCCTTCCTATCTCTCTCTTAATTCACACAAGAGAACACTTCTAATAGTACAACTGTGAAAGATTAATTCCATGGTTACCAAGTAATTTATTCCCATATGTTTGAGACTAAATATTAAATTTCCCATACCAATTTCTTAATAGCAGCATTAGTACCTTCAAGACACTGCACAATTTCCCCACTGAATGCAGAGCCTTCATTTTCCAAGTGTTTTCCTAAATGAAAAACACAATTAAATTAGAATGTATGGTTTCTAAGTGTCAAATACTGCTCTATTATTCTGCAAAAATTACTCTGAAAGAGAAGGATTTTTTAAAAATTATTTGCTAAAGCTGTTTTCCCTTGTTCTAAAGTAGGTCAGCATCTTTCACACTCCTCCTCCTCCTCCTGGTGCACAGAAGAGGCAGATGCACAAGCAGTGTTTGAAGTCCACAGGACCTGGTGAAATTTTCAGTGGCAAAATGCTCCCAACTCCAATTCTGCTGAGGCAGAATTTTAAAATAGTCATTCAGAGAAGTTTACAGAGGTTATTAAACTGAATTAAGAGTTGTGGATCAAAACAATTTTCCCTTAAGCAGGGTGTAGCTAATCTTCAGAATTTTTCCAGGCAGTCATGCCTTCATTACTTCTTTTTCCACCTAAAAATACTAATCTGGATTTGTCAAAGACTGAAGTGAGATTTACATTAGTCCAGAAGCTACTCTTTGTGTTGTAAATTTTAATTTAGCTTGAGCTGGAATAATAACTGCAGGGATTTGAATTCATCCAAAATATTATTGTACCTGTTAGAGTGGCGTGAAATTTTTTTATATCCTGATTTTGTAACAGAGCCTAAATCCTCATAGGAGGGGGAAAGAGAAAATTTGTAATCCATGAATAAGTGAATTTGTAGTGAAGATGAGGCACTCAGCCAGCTGAGAGCTCTGGTTTTAATTTGATCCACCAACTTGTTGGAAAACCAGCAGCTGCCCCATGACCACGGGGTCTTTATCTGGTGGGAAGAGAGGCCAGGAGAAGCTCCTACCTCAGCCTTACCTGCCCATCTTCATCCCTGATGGTCACCAGCCACTGGAATGGCATTTTCTGTGAAATAACAGCAGGAGAAATGTTGGAAAACAAGTCCACATATGCAGGAAAGAGCAGAATGGGTGTTCTGGAAGGGCAGAGCTGCTGTTCTGGAAGGGCAGAATTTGCCCCAGCTTCACCAGTTTGTAGCAATTCCAGGCAATTCTTTCTAACAATAGCAGCTCAAAATCACAATTTTTTTTTGCCACCTTCAGATCAATAGAAATGTGAGTTCTTTTCCTCAGAAATATCAGAAAATTTAAGGCATATTGTGCATAAATTAAGATAGATGATAAAATCCAACTCAATTGCTGCCTTCTGTCAGTGGGAATCCTCTGCCCCTGGTGCTGACCCTCCAGGCCCTTGTACACAGCCCTTCTGCAGGATTCTGAAGGCCTCTTCCAGGCACTAAAATGTCTCTTTCATTTGCTTTTTCCAAGTATCAGTTGCCTAGATTAAACATCTCATTCAGGAAAAAAAAAAAAGAAAATTTTATATAAAGCATTTAGATATTTTCAATTTCCTTCTAACGCCTGTTTCTAAACCAAAAATAAATTCCAGCCATAAGCTGACATTAGTGAAGTAAAGCTTTCTCAAATATGGGGGTTTTATTAAGGAAAAAGATTCCTCTGGGAAGTCTTTCCATTTTTTCCTACATGCTCCTCCAAAATCCAGCTAGCCTTTTATCCCAACCTCTTCACTGCTGAAGTTTTTCTCCTAATCAAACCTTTAAGCCTTTTAAAAGAGGCTTAAAAATTAAAGTGATATGCAAAAAAAAAAAAAAAAGTTATCTGGCCCTTTTCCATCCCTCCTGGACTCTCTCTCACTCATTGCCACAGGCACAAACTTCTGATTTCAGAACAGCACCAGCTCAGCTTGCACACCATGTTCCCAAAAACCACAGAATTATTTAGGTTAGAAAATACCTTTAAGATCATCAAGTCCAGCAGCTCCCCAGCACTGCCAAGGCCACCAGCCTCCCATATCCCTGAGTGCCATATCCACATTTCTTTTAGATCCCTGCAGGGATTTTGGCTCCATCCCTTCCCTGTTCACTGGCATCACTGCCATGGACACAGCAGAGCTTTGCCCCACTTGAAATCCCTCCTCAACCCCCCTGGACTCTCTCACTCATTGCCACAGGCACAAACGTCTGCTTTCAGAACAGCACCAGCTCAGCAGAGCACAGCTTGCACACCATGTTCCCAAAAACCATGGAATTACGGAATTATCTAGGTTGGAAAATACCTTTAAGATTATCAAGTCCAGCAGCTCCCCTAGCACTGCAAAAGCCACCACTAACTCATGTTCCTGAGTGCCACATCCACATGGCTTTTAGATCCCTGCAAGGATTTTGACTCCATCCCTTCCCTGTTCCCTGGCATCACTGCCATGGACACAGCAGAGCTTTGCCCCACTTGAAATCCCTCTTCAACCCCCCTGGCTCCTTTGGCCATGGGATGGAGAGCAGCCTGACAGTGGCCAGGAGGGCAGAGCTTGCTGAGATCATGGACAGTTACCGTAAAATGTTTCCAGACCATCCTACAGCTCAGGAATCAGCTCCTGTCACCCCCAGCCATCTGTCTGATCTGTGAATGCCTTTTGTTGACCTCCTGGTTAAAAGCTCTTCGAGGGACATTATAAATGTGCAACATTTGAAACCAAATTGCCCTGAAACTCATCCCAAAGGCAGCAGGGCAGCTCAGGCCCCCATCCCATACAAGTCCTTATTCTGACAGCTGAGGCCTGCAGAGTGAATATTTTGTGCTGTACATGTTATAAAGCACCAGCTGTGCCAAATCCTCACTATTTCTAAGAAACCAGTTTTGTTAGACAGGAATAACTTTCCATTACAGTTGAACAGATTTGACAAGGATGGAAAGTTTTGAACGTTGTGAAATTGGACAATTTGGAGTGATAACCAGAAGCAGTGTGGAATCCATCCCTGGAGATTGCTCAGCCTTGTCTGCCCCTACATCTCCAAGAGGGGCATTTTAGAGACAGATAAAACTTGTTTGAAATGTGTCCCCTGGTACTTCGTTTATTTGGTGCTTTTTTCTCTGGGCAACTTTATTACTCATAGTGCAATTTCCTTGCTTGCACTTGAAGCAATCCTTCTCCTGCATGATGATTAATCTTGCCTTTTGAAACAAATTTATTCTGGTTTTAGCCATTACTTCATCTCTTTCAGGAAGGCCTTCACACCGAGCTGCTGATTGCTGAATTGTTCCAGTTTTGCATGCCTGCAATCCATCCAGGTACCTCGACAGCAGGCTGTATTTCTTACAGCAGTCAGCATGATAAATAGCATTCAATAGGTCACATTTATCTTCCAAGAAAATCCAACAGCTCCCTAACTAGGTTCTTGTCTGATATGGCACTGGGGAAAAAAATTAACATTCAAGACAGTTCAAGAGCTTCTAACCTCTCAAGACCTGAAAAGAATGAATTTGTGCTCTGAACATATTTTAAATTTCCTTCTGCCTTCAGATCTCAGGCCACCTGATCTCTTGAGAGGCCGAGGGGACAAGGAGCATCTGTCTCTCACCACCTGCCACTGAACCACAGTGCAAGCTGCAGCCACTTCATGTGCCACCAGACTTGTCAGTGAAAGAGGATTTCCCAAGGCTGCCCTACAACACCAACACTGCTGACAGCCAGGTTTCTGTGACAGGTAGAGACTGCAGCTCTCTGTTTCTTTGGGGTTTTTGGTTTTTTTTTTTTGAGCAGGGTTTCCAGAAATAAGATGTAGTAGATAGGCTCAAAGAGGAAAAACCCCAGACATCTTCACGTATGTGCTTGCCAAAAAGTCTTGGGAGTCCCACAGAGGAACCAGATGGCCCCATATGTGAGAGTAAAACGAAAAAGGCAAGGAGGAAATGCATTAATAACCATGGCAGCCCCCTCATCTAGAAACACACGGCCTTCACATGGCCCTTCCCCACCAAATACTTGCTGTGACTCTTCCCTTTGGATTTTATGTCTTTTACATTAACCCCAGAAAACAGGAAAAGACAGTCCATCGTCACTGCAGCCATGGGGGTAACATCATGGGGATAACTATGTTTTCTTAGGCAAATCTTTAAACAAACAAAAAAAAATTTAAAAATGATAAGTTAAAATGAGACCCATTTTCCCTATTAATCCTTGGCTCCAAATATCCCCACATGAGGAAACATGCACAATACAAGGAGAAGATCATTTAACAAAGCACAGTGCATAAAATACCTCTAGCAGTTAAAATAAATAATTTCCGGGTCTTGGAGACTACACTGGCATCCCAAACTTTCAAACCACAAAAGTTTAAAAATATTAGTAATAAACCTTACACATTTTATCTTCTAAGCTTGCACATTGCAGTTGAGCTGCGTTTTGGGGCTTTCCCGTGGATGTGTTTAAATGCAGCCATCTGTGTTTTACAGTCTTCACAGGGGGGTTTAAGTACAAATATCCTCAATTCAGAACTGGAGATGGAGTTGTGATTGTATGAGGAAATATCAGGTGGCACTGCTGATCCTTTCTGTGAGAAACAGGCAGGAAACAAAGAAAACAGGAGAAACAAAGAACCAGCAGGACAGCCTCACCTCTTTTCAATTATCTAAAAAAGTCTCATAAAAAGTACTGCATCTTTCCTCTGGAGGCAATCAGCTTGGTAGGAGCTCGCCCCTTTCTCTCCATCATATTTACAGCTGCTGCCACCTTGCCAGGCTGTTCCTGGAGACCTTCCCCACTCCAAAGCAGCATCAATTTATGGCTCAGCAAGGCACCATCAGCCAAGCTGGGGCCATCCTTCACCTCCAGCACCCTGAGAAATTGCCTTGGAAATTGAGCTGTGCCAAGGACAGCCAGGTGTTAAATGATTTGTGTGTCAGGCACCTGCACAGGACCTGACCCCATCTTCCCATCCCTCCTCATGGTGTTTGCAAGTGTCCTGGTTTAGGGCAAATTTGGGAGAGAATCTCCAAAGGGGGCCCCTCCAGAAAGCAAACCCACACGGCCCCTCCCCACAGCTGGTTCAGGAAGGATTCCTCGGAGAGAAGTAGAAAAAACCTGTTTATTTAACAGGCACAGCACCCCCAGCACACAAAATGAACAATGCTGGGTGACACCACTCTGTCACCGCTCTGAAAAAGATGACAAATTCAGAAAGTCTCTCTGGGGGTGCTCGCTCTGCTCTCAGTCCCTCCGGCGCTGGGGCAGCTGCTGCCCAGAGTAGGCCCCGCCCGGCCACAAGGTGCAAACTCTCGGGGTTTGCCAGGGCCCAGCCCGGAGCAGGCTCGAGTTGGTCAAAAAAAAGGAAAGGAGAAACAGTCCAGGAAGTAATTTGGACTGTTTAGCTAAACTAGCTAATGAGCAGAAGCACAAGCAAGAAGAAGCAAAGCAGAAGCAAGAGCGAGAGAGCAAAGCAAAAAGGCAAAGCAAAAAAGCAAAAGCAGCACCGTGTACTGCCCTGTCTGTGTGTCCTGCCAGGCTGATAACAAAACCCAAACAAAACTTTCACTCTTCAGAGCCAGTCTTAAAGGCACAGAACATAATATCCAGCATAACCAGAACACATGAATGGGGATACAAGCATCATAATGTCATCCTAGGACAGCAAGGCATGGGGGAAATCAGTTCATCCCACCTTGTGGACTGGAGCAATGCTCTTCTGTGGTTTGAATGGTCAAAGTGTCTCCAGTTCACCCCCAAAATAAATGGATCAATGTCTTCATTGCCCTGCAGGCAAAATGTCATTATCTGGATGAACAGTTATGCCTGGAATAGCAGAAGACCTATTTTACCTGGCATTATGGGAGGGGAAAAAAGTCATCTGCTCATTTGATGACAGCCAATTGAATAATTAACAATTAAACTTTGCTAGGAAGAAGTGGAGGTCCTCTTTTTGTGAATGTCTTTTCAAGTCTAAAGCAGGCCTCAGTGAACCTGGTAGCTGCACTTTTGTACCTGACTGAAATTCAGGCAGCTCTGGGCCAAGTAAACAAATGGATTTATTCTCACAGAATTGCTGAGGCTGGAAAAAACCACTAAGATCATGGAGTCCAACCATTAACCCAGCACTATAATACCAAAGTACTCCATTTTCCTGGTGAGTTTAGCTCCTCAACTAGAAATTGTTCTTGAGGATGAATTATAGGTTGATTCCTTTTCAAGCAATAAAACATTTCTAGGTAGAGTATTTACCTATTCTTCACATTTTTTCAGATGAATTATGGTCCCACAGTTGTGATGGCACAGCTTTGTACAAATACATCAGTGGAATTACAGATTTTAATGGAAAAATAATAGTAATGTTCCTTTTTCTTTAGGAACTGTATAATACCTCTTTTTTTTTCTTTAAAAACAGCCTCAAAATCAAAACTTCTGATATGAAATAGTCACTTATTTTTTTCCAGCAGATATTTCAAGCTAGGGCTTCACTTCAAACAGCTCTGCAGAGTTGCACAGGAATTTCAGTCCTTTAACACTTAGAAGGGGTCTGGTGACACAAAGGTTCCTCCACAGGGCTCTCTCCTCCCCTAGAGAAATGCCTTTTCCATTGCCATCATGCTGCCTCTGCATGTCCAATAAAACCTTTTCTGCAGGTCTTGCTTTCAAATTCCTGTCAAAGATGAGGGTGTTAAATAAGTTACAGACACACAGAGTTCAAAAGCAAAGGATAAGTCATGCATTGGGATGGTTTTACTGCTGCCACAGGACATTTAAGCTCAGAAATACTCTGATTTCTAGCCCCAGACCTCTAAGGATTTATTGCTGCCCTGCACCTGAAATAAATTCAGCTACTGCAATGATCATCAAATGGGGAGAGAAAAATGCCTGCCCAGCCTGAAGGTGAGAGTAGCTGGGAAATGCAGCACCAGCCTACAGGAGCAGAGGTGATTTTGTGTAGCAGGATCTGCTCCCTCCTTCCTCACTACAACTCTCAGACTGAACAAATGCGTGTTCACTGTGAATGGAAATTTCCATCTCATAAATCACCTGCATCCTGACAAGTTTATTAAAAACTAAGAAGGGAATTGGAGTAGATTTTTTCCCCACTTCTATTTACTTATACCAAACAGAAATCCCCTGTGGGTTTGTTTGCACTCATTTCTATGAACCTATCCATCACAACCTGAATCTAATCTGGTTACCCTTTTCCCCACCTGCAAAATTATGGCAAACCAGATTCACAGAGGAAGACACAAACCATTCTGTCTTTACAGCATCTTTCCAACTCCCAGGAAAACAAAAGGAATCATGAAACACCACCTGCATTTGGAAGAATTGACAAGGTTTCAAAATGTTGTCACAAGCCTAACGATGGCCTCACAGGTGCCTGGGTGAGTGTCTGCCTCTCTGAGCACCTCAGCTGAGCCTGGAACATCCTCTTTGGGATCCAGACATTGCCAGTTAGTAATAAATGACAAGAGCAACCTTTTCTTCCCAAGAAGAAATGGACAAAATTTTGAGTTCATGGGATCTGGACAGAGCTTCTCTGACTTCAGCAGATCTGCTTGTTCATATCCACATCCATGTAATATTCTCTTTCTGAAAAACAAACACAGGCACTCTCTGCTGGCTAAATTTACTGGTGCAGTAATTGCTGGGGAAAAACGTGTGTGGTTCCCTTCAATCCTCTCTTGTAAACTCACTTTTTTTGTAAATTCACCTTTCACAAAGGAGAGCCACATGGGAACTGCCACCTGCACATATTATCAACAAGACAACACTCTGCATTTTACATAACCTATTTCCCACCTTGAATGACTCAGATATTCACAGGACTTGTTTCTAACTCCTATTTGGGAGCCAGTGTTAATTACCCTGACCAATAATAAATTTGAATGTACAAACCATCAAATGCAATTTTTTTTTCCCTGTGTCATCATTTAGCACCTTAATTAAGCACCAGCTTAGACAGATTTTAGCTTTCCTGTGTTTATGCCCAATGTACATGTAAAGAGCAATTCTATTCCCCTTCCCAGCCTCTGGTTTGCTAAAAGTAACAAAGCTGAGCTCTTCTGGACTCCAGTCCTGTAATTCCCTTGTACAACCCTAATAGCATTCCTCTCAAACAGTGTTTGACCAGAATTTTCCCATCAGTATTTGTTTCTAAGGTATCTATTTGTATTTTCCCATCAGTATCTGTTTCTAAGCAGCAGCCTTCTAGCCAACAAGGTAATTTTCTGTTATCAATCCAGGTCAGAACTCTACAATGCAAAATACAATCTGATTTTTACTGCCATGGGGTGTCAAGATTACCCCTCTCCTTCCCTATGGCATCCCCCCCTGACACTTCACCACTTTGTATCTTTAGCAAAGCTCAGTCGCTTTTTTATTTTCATTTTTTGCTCCCAATTCCCATCTGCTCCTGGAGATCTCCTCAAAAATCTTGCATTAATCAAGGTTTTATGTGCTTTACTCATAATTTCTCTCATGGCACCATATCCATCACACCTTGACTCCGGGTACTTTAAGAGCTTCCCTGGCTGATTTTTCCTTTGCAAAATCTAGTTCTGAACCTCAGTTCATCCTGCATAACAGACAGCCCCATTCCTCCCTAGAAGGCTTGACTTACTCAAGTCTCTTGTGACTGGAGAGCTGTGGGAGTACCTCTGGCTAAATGGCAGGAGGAGAAATGTTTTCTTTTAGTTTGCACTGTTGGTATAGTATGTGAGTCATGGACGTGTGACTGCTCTGGGGAAAGTGGGCGGGAGAAAACACTTGAGATGAAGAGAGATTCTTGATTATATGATGATGTCAGAATTAAAATTGAAGCTGATTTCCTGAAAGTCTGGTGTTCAAAAGAGACAGTAGTACTATCAGAATTTTACACTCCTTCAGGCTTTTTTTAAGCTGGCATGTGAAATCTCAGAGTATGGGTTTTGAGAGTTTTTCTCTCTGCAGTTCATCATATTTCTATATTTCATCTGGAAAAAGCTGTAAATTGTATAGTTTTTGAGGTGAGGGAGGTGTGAAGAAGCTTTCCAGGACTTCAAGATTTCCAGCTAGAAGGAATACAAGAGGTGCTTCCAAAGGTAGATTCTTCTAAGGAGGCTACAGCCCACCTCTTCCTAGCTAAGCACCTCAAATTTGCTGAATGCTGACAAGTCAAGCTGATGTTCTGCTGGTAACTGTTCAGTAATTATGCTAAACCTGTGCCAAAAGTGATACTTTTTCACTCAGTGTAATGATTGTGTGGATGCTGGTTTCTCCAAGCAAGCATCTGTAGAATTAGGAGAAATGAAATTAGACCTCGTGTCTAACTTGGTAAATGAGTAATATTTTGTGTAAAGACATCTGCTATTGAAGTCACTCCACTGCCTGGATGGTACATACAATTTTGTTATTTTTGGCACATCTATAAAACTTTATAAGAATTTTTGATGCTTCTGTAAATCATAGACCTGTTGAAGTGAGTCCAGAGGAGGCCACAAAGGTGCTGTGAGGAAAGGCTGGGAGAGCTGGGGCTGTCCAGCTTGGAGAAGGCTCCACAGAGGCCTCTGAGCCCCTTCCAGAACCTAAAGGGGCTGCAAAAAAGATGGAGAGGGACTTTGGACAAGGGCATGGAGTGACAGGATGAGAGGGAATGGCTTCACACTGCCAGAGAACAGGGTTAGGTGGGATGTTGGGAAAGAGTTCTTGGTTCTGAGGGTGATGAGGCCATGGCACAAGGTGCCCAGAAAAGCTGTGGCTGCTCCATCCCTGGAAGTGTCCAAGGCCAGGTGGGATGGGGCTTGGAGCACCTGGGATGGTGGAAGGTGGCCCTGCCCATGGCAGGGTTGAAACTAGATAAGCTTTAAGGTTCCTTCCAACCCAAAATATTCTGGGATTCTATAATTCTGTCATTTTTAGACCAGTCTGGGGTACTTTATATCACTGCATCTAAATTAGAGGGATGTGCAAAAGAAGTAAAAAGGTAACTAAATCCTGTTTACAGCTCCCTCATAAAGGGAAGTGTGTGCAGAGGGACCTTGGTGTGAATGACAACCAGCTTTGCTGGACTGAATTATTTTTTCAGCTAAAACAAAAAGACTCATGAGGAGGCATAAATTGCAGCCTTGAGGCTGAACCTCTTTAATATTCAATGAACAAGGAAAATGAGTCTGACTTGCTGGTGGAGGGGCAGGCAGGAGGGAAAAGGAATGAAAGCATGTCAGCGTAGGTGTCCTTGGTCTTTTTGTTTTCTTAGACAGACTTGTGCAGCTCTTCCCATCCTCCAATCCTGCTCCTGGTGCCTGCAGCATCTCCCAGTGCTTTGGCTGGGGCAGCAGGAGTGAAAGGGAAGAGGAGAATGGGGCAATGCAGACATGACCATGTCCTGGCTGTGGAGGGATTGCCAGAATGCTGAACAGAACAGGGCACAGGTAACTAACCTGCCCTGCACACACCTGCTGGTGTCCCCAGACTATAAATCTGACATATTTGTGGATTTAGAGCTCTTTCTGGGGAGCTGCAGAAGTGGCAGCCACTTGGGTCAGATGCTGACCGGAGGAGAGCTCCAGCACACAGTGACCTGGCTCTTCCCCTGTGAGCAGATGTTCCAGGTTGCAAGGCAAGATGTATTCTATCACCGTCTGTATGGCAGATTATCTTTTGTCAAGTGGGCAGTTTGCCTTATCTCTCTGAGTGCTCACAATCACTCCTCCCTCCAGGGAGACATCTGCTGATAACAGCTTTTGAATGTCACTGCATGGCTGATAAGAACTGCAGCATCCCATTGGGAGATGTGAGCCCAGAGGGAGGAGCCAAGCATTCCTACCCAGATATAATCCAGAGGTTTTGAGACACCAGCATGGCTTTCTCCATGCAATTCCCCACAGGAACAGCAGCTGTCTCTCCTTCCACTGGATCTTTGGAGGATGACTGCACCCTTCTCTACAGGATCCCTGCTCCAGCAGAACCACCCCTGACACTGCAGGAGGGCTGCAGCCACAATTCCAATGGGACTGCCACCAACACCCTGACCCACAGGGTGTCAGGTTGGGCTCTGACTCTGGCAGTGTTGTTTAGTGTACTGCATTGTTCATTTTATCCTTTCTTTTTTTCTCTTCCCTATTAAAGAACTGTTATTTCCTGCTCCCATATTTTTTGCCTGAGAGCCCCTTAATTTAAAAATTTATAGCAATTCAAAGCGGTGGGCAGAGTTTACATTCTCCATTGCAGGGGAGGCTCCTGCCTTCCTCAGCAGACTCCTGTCTTTCCAAACCAAGACAGCAGACAGCAAAGACAAGGAAATGAGCAGTTCAGACAAATGAGAGAAGCAGGACAAGCCCATTTACCTGCTTAGAATCCACTCCTTTTTTCCTGTGGAGAAGGGTTCCCACTGTCAGCATCTTTCCCCTGTTTTGTCAGAGAGAAGGGCTCTGCCCCTCTCTCCTGCACAGGTGCTGAGCCCCAAGGAAGCCTGGCAGGAATGAGCAGAGCCCACTCCTCCTCCTGCTCCAGGCGCTGCAGCTTTGGACTCCTGTCAGTGGCCACCTCACCCTGACCCAAATGCCACATTTCCTGCAGTGCTGCCTGTTCCAGCCAGGCTCCCTGGTGCCAGCAGCCTCACTCTTCTCATTCCTGGCATCCCAGGAAATCCACACACTCCCTGATGGAGCAGCTTTTAATCCTCTGCCTAAGAAAAGGATGTATTAAGAGGAGTCAGGAAGAAATACATCATGCTTGGTCTTCTCAAAGCTGCACTGGGCAAACACTGGGCTTTCCACGTATTTCCCTGGCCCACATGGAGAGGGAAAGGCTGGAAGAATCACGGCTGACTGACTTGTAACCCACCAGGACAGGGATGGGAGCCAGCTGCCATCTGAAAGCAAGCAGGGAGACAGCAAAAGCGATGGGGCAGCAGACAGATTCTCTTTAAATGGATTTGTTGCTCACAGAATATTAGAACATTCTTATCCCCTCCCAGTTCCAGGGCTTTCCTGGCACTCACGTGCTTTATGATCCTACTCTCACTAGATAAATATTAAAGAACAGAAGGAGCATAAAAGAGATCAGTAACAGAGGCAAATACAATGTGTTGAGGAGTAGAATGCTGCTGAAGCACCAAGAACCAGGGAATCAAAACCAGTGACCTTAAAGAATATTCACATTTCACATGAAATACCAATGCAGTAATCATTTCAAGGCACAGGAACAGACATTTAAGTGACATAAAGCTCTGACAGAACTTTTAAGTAATCATTGAGTCTCTACTTAACAGGCAGCAGTTTAGGAGCAGGGTTATAAAGTTTCTGCAAGGTACAAGTGAAACCATGGAGAAGATATTTAAAAGTCACAGAGGATGATAAAAGGCTCGTGTAGATGTTCTGACAAATTTTGTCACCTGCCAGCATGGCAATCCTGATTTCCTATCCCCAAGTCACAGTCAAATTACTTTCAGTTCCAATTAGCCCAGTCATTTGGGCTGGCTTTCACAGCTCAGCTCAGCAGGAGGACTTGTTATCTTCCTTGAAAAACAGCATCATGTTGAGCAGATCAGAAGTTTTATTTACCCAGCCAGCTCCCAGCCATGGAAAGGTCTGGTCTGTACCTGTCCCTGCCTCTAAATAAGCCTGTGACATTCACCCTGAAGAGCTCTCAGCTTGCTCTCCAGAAAGGGAACATCAGCACCACAAACCATGCAGAGATGAGGAGGGAGACAGAGCCCAGGCCAGGAATCTGGCACAGACCTTCCTCCAACCACCTGAACACCCTCCCTTGGTGAGTGGGTCCTCAAAACACCCATCACTGCCTTACCTCATTAAAGCAGCCTTGGAAGCAGGTGGAAAAGCTGACCCCTGAATCACTGGTGATTTGATGTGCAGGTTCCTCACCCAAGCGACAATTGGAAGATAAAGGAATTGTTTAACACCATCCCCTGCATTTTACCCAGGCAGAGTGAGCTACTTCCCAGGTTTCACCTGCCTAGAAATACCCACAAGTTTGCTGCTTTTATTAGTCAAACATTCTCACCGCTGCTTTTTGCTTTGCAAATGGAGATCAGAAGCCAAAGGGCTTCACAGCCTGTGTGTCTCAGAGCACAGCTCATGAATGCGTTATTCTGCTGTCTTCAGCCATCTACTGTAATCACACCAAAATATTTTAACAAGTACAGCTCAGTGTTGGTTATTTCCCCCCACATTTGTTCAAAAACCAAAAAATACGGATGTCCAACCCCTCCACAAGGTGCTGCTTTATGAGTGAGACTTACAAGGACACTGAGGATGCCACCAACCTTCATTCCCCCTATGCACAGGGACTCTGGTATTGCAAGGTGTGTACCAGGACCAGGAGTTGGCAGAGCTTGGCTTTCTCCAAGCTTCCATGTCCAAAGGTAGCACAGAAAGTGCTGCTGTGATCCCAGTAAGGGGATGGTGGCCACGAGCAGCATCAGCAATTCAAACCCTGCCTGAAACCCCTGCTTCCCCCACGTCCCAGTGTGGGATTCCCAGTTGTCCAACCCACCAGGTTAAGCGACCCCAGCTGCTCTTGCAGGCTCTTACTTCCAAATATGTGGAAAGTCAGAGCAGCTCTGAGGACGTTGGGAAGTTTGCTTGGCAAGGTGGGATGAGAGAAAAGGACGTGGGTTTGAGAGGTGTGTGTGCAGGGGTACAGTCAGGATGATTGAGGGCTGGGATTGGGGTTTGAGAGAGGGTGATGCTGGAGGAGACAAGAATGGGAATCTTGGTCTCTATTGGTTTAGGTTCTTGAGAATAGTTGTGCTCTTCCAGAAGGTTTATTTTGCTTTATTTCTAAATATGCAGGAGATGTAGCTTTTAAATTGTGTAAGGGCTCAGCATTGCAAAAGGCCAGTCTTGGATATTACTGCCATGGGGGAGGGAAGAACACATTTATGGGACCAAGGGGATGGGACATCAAATGGGCTCATTTTCAAAATCAACATGTTGGACCCACGCACTCATCTTGTAAGTAATAAGAATTCTGGTGGTGAATCTTTATCTTCAGGGAGGTTTTGTATGGTCTGCATTCCCTTCCTCAGAGACACAGGGAACTCCACAGCAGATAAAAATGGGGTTCCTGTTGAATTTTAACTTCTGGCTGCAAACTGCACCTGCTAAAGAAAACATACTCTGCTTGATCAAAACCAATATATGTTCTTTTAAGAAATTCAGTTTCTCATTGAGGAAAAATGTTCCCATCTAGCTGCAGGTGACATTTAAAACCCAACCTAGTATTTTAACATTTAGATATAAAGCTTAAATGAAAATAAGGGTATTTGAGACTTGTCACAAGAATTAACTAGCCCACAGCTGTAACAATGTTTCTAACAACTTCTTATGTGCATTTGGGTTTTACATTTAGATACAAACAGAACTGCAGCTTGGCCTTGGACAGGTGTCACTGTGGCCATGTGGAACTGAGACAAAAGTGAATTAATGAGTCTAAGGAAAGACTTCAAATTTACAAAGTTGAGATAAGTGTTTAAAAATATAGTTCTTCGAATAAAAATAAATTCTTCTTTTGTGATTGAAAATCTTTTGTGATTGAAAAAGAGAAAACCAGCAATTTGGTTGAAGATATTTTGATGTTCACATTTTTATACCAAAAAAAAAAAATTCCACAGGTGTGTTCCACAAATGGGCAAATCAAGCACTTAACCAATTGTTTGTTTTGAAGCACTTTGGATAATGTTCAACAGCTGTTTCTCTCCTCTGATGGTTCTCAAAACACCAAATTCCGATTTTGAAAAACTTCACCTTGGAAGCAGAATAAATGCTCCTTTCAGCTCCCAGCCTCTGGATTTGACATTGATTCTGTCTAAAGCAGATTTCAGAGAACAGTTTTGGGTAAGAGAGCAGTTGGTGATAAGGAAATTGAAAAGCCCTTTGTGCTGTGCTGACACCACACCATGCTGCTCGTGGTTTGCACAGTGAACAAATGGAGGCAGAGACCCTGGTTCATGCACCTGATGTTTGCTCCACCACCAACAAAAATAAACAAACTGTGTGCAGAGATCTTCCTTTCACTCCAAGGGAGGTCATCAAGATGTAAAAATAGATTAGATGAGCTACTTACTCTTCATTAGGTGCTACTTGTTGGACTGCACCTTGATGTAAGGGCAAAGTGTGTGCAGATGTCCAGAGGAGAGAGAGAGAGAGGGAAAATGCTCCTTTTTGCACATGTGTGTCCAGTGCCCCAGTGTCAAGGTAATCCCAGTGGTGACAAGAAAGAGAACTTTTTACATTTAGTAACATTTATTTCTGCATTCGGTATCAAGTACATAAGTGCAAATATTCAGAGTCCATAATTAAGTCCATTAGGAACTACAGAGAATGTAATACAAATTGTAATAAATTGAACATGCTGGAACTTTCCAGTTACCATACATGTAAATCAGCCTGTCAATCCTTTACGACAAAAGTACTGGGTTTTTCTTTTTTTCTTTTTTTTCTTTTTTTGAGTTATACAAAACTGATTACCATAAGTACTGATTACTGTTTATTTTATTTGTGCTGGAAAACACTAAAACATCAGTCTACAATTCTATATAGTTAATAAAGATGAATCCAACCAGCAACCCAGTGACGTAGAAGCAATTTTAACTATTGCATCAAGTGCGCTAAGCAGGAAAGCCCCTAGCCACATGTAACATTAAAAGTTATAGAAGCAATGCCAATAGAAGAAGGAAAAACACTAAAAAAAAAATTAAATAAAGAGGTCAATATTATTTAGGCTCTCACCATCATGCACTTTATAAGCAACACAAAAAACCACATCTAGTACACTTTTCTCTTTACTATACTTTAGTGCTTGACACAAGTGATTGCAAATATTCTAAGTGCAGAAGCAGCAGGGGAAAAGCACTGCTTCTGAGTTTTATGTTTCTAAGATTATGGTGTCAAGAAAAAAAAAGAATGATAAATTTGCAGTAAAGTGTAAGAACAGAGCTGTTTTCACTCCAGATTTCCCCATTATGCACTACTGTAGTCGATGAATTCTTGATGTCTGCTTTACTCTGCCTTTCTCTTAGCACCTGGGATTTTAGCTTGAATCCTAAAAATAAAGAAGAAAAAGGATTATATGGTGAGGCAGTTATTCCATTCCAGTGGTTCCCCCCTTGGACTCTTATCCCGGGATAATCTCTAGTCCATGCTTGTCGCAGACATCTTTTATGGAAAATCCTTTCCTTAGCATTTTTCTTCCTGAGAAGCTGAGAGGCCTCAGGAACAAAATGTAAACATTGATTATCTGCTGCTGTGGAATGCAACGGGTGGATCTGTGATTGACCTATGTTAGATGTTTGTAATTAATGGTCAATCACAGCCCAGCTAGCTTGGACAGAGAGCTGAGCCACAAGCCTTTGTTATCATTCCTTCTTTTTCTATTCTTAGCTAGACTTCTGATGAAATCCTTTCTTCTATTCTTTTAGTATAGTTTTAATGTAATATATATCATAAAATAATAAATCAGCCTTCTGAAACATGGAGTCAGATCCTTGTCTCTTCCCTCATCCTCAGACCCCTGTGAACACGGTCACACATGTTCAGTGTGTTGTCTCAACAGGTGAATTTAAAGTGCCATGAGAAACAGAAGTGATGCCCATCAGGTGTGCTTACAGGCCTGGTTTTTGGTGGTTCATGTAATCTAGGGATATGTTCAGTGATATTCTCCCCCAGTATTATTTCTCCATGGTCTATTGTCTATAGAAAGCCAGGAATACAGTCTAAAAATCAAATTTTGAGAACAAAATTTCACAATTTCACACAGGTTTTCTACCTGTTCCATGGGGACTTGAAACACTGAAGATCACAGTGCCTCCAGGTATTTGCTTTCTGTGACAGGGTGGTGTCCTAATTCCCACTTTGGCCATTAATGCTATCAGCCCATGCAAAAAAACAGGCTTGGAGTGGTCAGTGGGGAAGAAAATGAACTCATTCCTTCCTGTTTGTCCTGTCCAGGTACCAGTGTGGACACCAGTGTGTGACTGGGCTGCTCTGCCCACAGTTCCCCCAAACAGCAGGGGAGGGGACAGAAGGACAGAGTGCCTTGGTCTGCACTCAGCTGGGATGGTTTCTCCAGGCATCTCAGCCTCTCTGGGAGGACACCACTGACAGGACACAGTGTCCCCAGGGCCACCCAGGTCCCAGCCACCCCCGAGGGCACCACAACCTCCCACAGCTGGCTGCTGAACTCACTTTGCCACGACCGTGTTTATGTGGGTCCGCACCAGCCCCAAGTATTGATCGATCTGTGCCTGCAAAGAGCAAGAGGAGACCAAGTCAAGGAGGCAACAACCAGGCAGAGGCACCCCAAATGCACCCTGCAGACAGACCTACCTGGTACTTGTCATATACAACGGGGAGAGTAAACATAGACACCACAGCTGAGGAGAAAAGGAGCACAGTGTTATGTTCTGCAGATCACATTCCCCCAGAGGAGAGACCTACTTTGGTGGCAAACACATTATCGTGCCACTTGGTCAGCTGATCCACCAGGGAGCTTTGTATTAAAAATGCACTTTGCTCAAGCCTCCCAAATATGGAATTCCCCATTGCTCTGGGACTGGGAGCTGCACAAAACCATAAACTGCAAAGTAGCTCTAGCAGGAGGGACAGCGTAACAGAACAATTAATATTTACTGGGAAGGGAAATAAATGTTGGTGGTTTAACTGAGGGGAAGGCAGGCCAGGGATAGGCTGTTTTGTCTAAGTTGAAATCTGGAGGGAGTTCAAGTTAAAAATAGATTTTTAAAAGAAATGTTGGTTTTTACCCATTATCAGAAGAGTCAGGCCATTGAAGAGGGCTCCCACGTAAGTCAGCAGCCACATTAGTACTGCAAACTAAATTAAAGATGGATCATTACATCACCACCAGTGCCAGCATAAGAAGAAAGCAGCTTGCTTAACTAGCTAATATAACAGCACATTAGCTTTTTCTAATGTGGAAGAGAGTGGTTAAGGGACATTAGGAACGAGGAAGTTTTTCTAGGTGTATAACCCCATTCTCTGTTCTGCTTCTCACCCTCTTAGCTCAGCTTTCATGCCTATTTTGGGCTTAAATTGCATCCACGTAGAACTCTGCATTGAGAATGGCATAGGCAGATTTCTGCATCCAATTTTTATGATGTCAGGGCAGATGTTTAACCCCAAGCAGGTTAAACAGAGCCCTGAAGTGGTAATCCCAGGGACTGATAACACTTGAGGCTGAAAGATGGGTACATTTTCCTAAAATTCTTTACTAATTTGGAGCCTAACCTATGTCTGCTCTCCTAATGATCTTCCCTTTGTTCTGAAGGACACCTGCTTGAGTAAAAGGCTAAAAATCAATAGTTATTTCAGCAGGGAGTGAAAGAAGATCTTCTTCCATAGCAGGTAATGCCACCAGATGAAATCCAGATTAACAGAGGGGACCATTATTTTATAACAAAGCAATAGAAAGCAAAATGCTGGGATGCTTCTAGAACTGAGGTGGAGGTAAGCTGGTTCTGCAAATTTTTACATCCTGTATTACCTATCAATACATTCAAATGCCAAACCTCCAAAGTGCTGGAAACAGTTTTTAAATCAAAAAGCAGAGCAACTTTCATATTTGGAGCTACACAAAACTGGGTTGCATGACAACCCTGTCAACATGGGAAGCAGCTCTTTGAAATGTAGATTTATCCTCTAGAGAGGGGTTAAAAATATTTAAAGCAATCCTACTTTTAAAGAATCCACAAGGTCCTGAACGAGAAAGAGTCTCCTCAGCTCTTTGACTGTGCTGTTGACGTATAACTGGAGACAATCTGTGTATTTCTGGATCTGGTCCTGTGAAAGATTCATCTCCATCTCCAAGTAGGCTCTGCCAGAAACACAGGTCCCATTACAAACCCGGGAAGTTTCCCCTGCTGTTCACACTCAAACCCATCCACCCCATCATTCCCTCATTCCCAGAGCTCATTTCTTTGTGCTGGAGCAATGAGCTCCCCTCCTGCAGGCCCAGGGCCACGAGCACACCCTCTTCACCCTGCATGACCCATCTCTCTGGGGGATGCTGAGCTGGGTCTGTTCACCTCCAGCCTCACCCTCTTCCCACACAGAGCCTGTTCTTTGATGGGATTTCTCTCTTTTTCTCACCCAAAGTGGGATACAAATCTGACCTGGGGGTTTTCCCCACAAATTTCTGTGCAGTTCTCTGAGTTATGCACCCGCATCCTGAGTAGTCACTGCTCAGAACTGGCCCAAGTGAAGCAGGAGGAGCAGCATCCCAACAAGATTCTTTTTTTAGAGTGTGTGTGTCTGTCAACCACACCAGTTCCATGACCTTGTTTACCAACTGGTGGGCAGAGGAGAAAGGATCACATGTTCTTGTGGAGCAATCCCCCCAGACCCTGTGGAGAGTGGGGAGTGCACTGGCACTGCCACCATCACTTAGATACTGGGTTGCTGGAGAAAAGATCTACATAGTTGCCCTCTGTGCCCAAAAGATTGTGCCCAGAAACAATGCTCTTTTCTCTTGCAGGTATGCTGTATTTTCACCAGCTCTAAAGAAACTAATTTTCTCTGTTTGCTTGAAATTTCCCACATTTTTTTGAGAAAAAAATCCCATGTCCTAGAGGATGACAGATTTTTGTGGTGTGCTGTTTTCCTTTCTCCGTCCAGGATCTAAGCCGACAGAACCTTACAATTTTTGAGACACTGTGAAAATATCATTATTTCCTGCTTTATGAGCAAGAAGAGAATTTCTTCTGGCACAAAAAGCAGCACTTGGGCATCACCACTGTAAGAGCCTAAATGAGAGATGTAGGACTGTAGGCAGCTCTTCAAAATGCAGTTTATTGTATCCAAGACGTTACAGCAGTCCAGGGTCGTGGGTGACAGAGCCTGTGCCCACAGCTGTCAGCTCCAGCTGCAGGCAGGCTGGAGACCTTGGTTTAGGTTGCAATGCATTCTAGACTTTTCTTTGCTGAGCATCTTAATACAATAGAACCAATCAATACCTTAACTTTTATCTATAACCTATTACAACTACTATAATTACCATACTCATATTACTATTCTCCAATCACTAAAGATATTAGGTTTCAGTTTAAGCTAGAAGTTGTTTTTCAGTTTTCTTGCAGTGGAAAATTCTGAGTCCTTTTTTCTACTTGCAACTTTGCTGACTTGTTTGCCTATGCTCTCTTTCTGCTTGGTAAAAACATCTTGTTTGAGGTGGGTTTATCTTTTGCTCTAAGCCATAAAAACCCCTTCTACCTAACACACCCTTTGCCTCCTTGGTTATCCAGTAAGACTGGCTCAGCAATTCTTTTCCTCTATATCAAAACTTGCTTTCATTTCTATTTCTTCATCAGATTCTACATTCAAAAATCTTTCTGCTACCATCCATATCTGTGAGACTTTCTTGTCAAACTTTCATCCTTCCCAACAACCACAAAGCCACTCACTTGAAGGGGTGGCCCTCGTCCGTCTTCTGCACGGCCTGTAGGACGGATTTGTAGATTCTGAAGCTGATGGTGGCCGAGAGGCCGGCCAGGGCCAGGTAGGCCACGACGCTGACGACACTGAACTGGGTCAGGGAGAAGAGCAGCAACAGGAGGCTGCCAAACACGATCCCCGTCTGCTTGATGTCGCGCCAGTACAACAGGTCGATAGCTGGGGGAAGAAAAACAAATTGTTAAAGGCAGGCGTTCATGTTCTCTGAAAAAAATTTAACAAATTGTTAAAGGCAGGTGTAGCATTCATGTTTTTTCTTTGAAAAAAATCCCTTTGCCCAGGATTTTTCTCATGGGAAGCTGAAAAGACTCAGAGAAAAAGGAAAACAATTATTATCTCGTTTGCTTCTCCTCTGTTTTGCTCGTGTGGAATGTGTTTGGAGATTGTTTACACACAGGTGATTGTTTCATTGGATTCTGGTTCACACTCTCTGAAAAAATCTCTTTGCCCAGGATTTTTCCTCCTGGGAAGCAGAGAAGCCTCAGAGAAAAGGAAAACAATTCTTATCCCATTTGCTTCTCCTGTGTGGAATGTGTTTGGAGATTGTTTACACACAGGTGGTTGTTCCATTGCATTCTGGTGTGAGTTCTTTTGACTCGTTGGCCAATCCAGGCCAAGCTGTGTCAGGACTCTGGAGAGAGTCACGAGTTTTCATTATTAGCTTTTTAGCATTTTAGTTAAGTATCCTTTCTGCATTCTTTAGTACAGTATAGTATTCTTTAATATAATATAGTATTATAAAGTAATAAATTAGCCTCCTGAGAACATGGAGTCAGATGCATCATTCCTGCCTTTTTTGGGGCATTTCCCAGCAAATACAACAGGCAGGAGCTGCAAAGGCATCGGTGGTGGCCACTGCGGGCCCTGTGTGACCCTCGGGGAGCAGCGATGTCTCTGCTCACAGCAGCACCAGCAGGAGCTCCTCAGCAGGAGCAGCAAAGGGACTGGAGCCACGGGCTGAGGAAATTACAACCGATGACCTACTTGAAATCCTTGTTTTGCTTGTGCCTGTGCCTGGGTTAGATAAGATGGATGAGCATCTCCAACCGCAGCACGGTGGGTGGGTCTCTTGCAGCAGCAAGGGAAGTGCAAGCTGGTTGCAAGTGCTTTGTGTTGTTGCTAGGGCTGAATGGAAGATTTCAACCTACCTTGCATTTACTCAGTCTGAAAATTCCAATTTTTTTTTGTTTTTGTTTTTAACAAGTTCAAATGCCAAATGCTTGATCAAAGCATTTTCCAGTTTTGGTTGTTGATAAATGAATGAGAAAGTTTGGGGCTAGCCACAATAAACCACTTTCCCATTCAAAGTTTTCATTATTTAATTTTGTTATTTCATAAGTTTTGAGAAAGGAAAAAACTCCTGGTTTTACCACTGCTTAGTAGTTCCATGAGTAGGAAACCATTTTTCAGATAAGGCTTTCAAATACAGAATTATCTCTCTTGCAACTCAATCCAACCTCAGAATCAGAAATAAAAACAAAAAAAAAAAGCTTTCTGCTTGTTATATAACTTCCTCTGTCCATGGGAGGTGCTGGCTAGAACAAAACAAGTGCATAAGACCATTTTCAAATATTGCATTTTTACCTAAAGCAGTTAACTTTTACAGTGTTTTCCACCCACTTTGTATATTTTATTTCAACCTCTCCAGCAAAAAATTTTAGTATCGGACCCAGCCACTAAAATAGCAAAATTTTATTAAATGATTGTGGAATATCCACTCCACAAAGGTGAATTAATCTGTTTACACCCACAACCTGTTTCTGAGAGAACTCTTCATCCAGCCAGAGAACGTGCTCATGACAACCTAAACAAAACAGCTTTAATTTCACACACTGCACAAGTCCTCAAGAACAGCTTGAACACAGCACCAGCCAAACAGATTTGAGAGATGCCACTTGTCAAATCATTCTGAACAAAGAGTAAATTCAGGAAAACTGCAATCTGTCAGAAAAAAAAAAATCACCAATATTAAAAAAAAAAAAAATTAATCCAGCCTCTTAGTCCTTACCATCAAATCTCCAAAAATTGTGAGTCATCACATTATTGCAATCACAGAGTGTTTGCCTTAAGTCAATGAGTTCTATTGCTCATTACTATTACACATATTAGCCTTGCTTTACAGTGATGGGCAAAAATTGCTCTTGTATTACTGAGCTCTCCTCTCTTCACGCACCATTCACATCCAATTGTATTCTCCATCAATATACTCTATAAATGAACCTTTTACTATTTTTAAGTGTTCAGCACTGGACCTGTGGTCATGAGCACACATGGCTGGATCCTATGGGCTGCATGGAAGGCACAGGACAAGGGACTTTGGTGCCTGTTTTGGGATCCTGGGGGCTGACTCCACAAAACAGGGACCAGTCTTTTACAGATATGTGCCCATGCCTGCTTCTGCAGAAACCCTGGGGCAGGGAGTTTGAAATGCTCCAAAATGCAGCTCCAGCATTGTCAGAGCACCTGGAGGAGGAGGTTTGGCAGCAGACACAGCTGGAGCTCCACAGATTGCTCACAGTGATGAGGTGATGGAGCATGCAACTCCATCCTTGCAAACCATCCTTACAAAATGGCATCCAGAACACAAGAGTGTAGGTTTGGCCATTTTTCATATTCTTTTTCAGTAAAGGTACTTCAAAAATCCTGCAGCAACAACTGGGTGCTGTCACCAGTGAGCATTTGGACAGGAGGTGTTTTATTTTCTGTGGGGGTGCTGAGGCCCTGGCACGGAGTGCCTACAGAAGCTGTGGCTGCCCCATCCCTGGAAATGTTCAAGACCAGGCTGGACGGGGCATGGAACAAGTGGAAGGTGTCTCTGCCCATAGCAGGAGGGGTGGGATGAGATGATTTTTAAGGTTCCTTCCAACCCAACCCATTCTAAGATTCTGTGATTATTCACAACCTGATACTTTTTGTGCTCAAAAATTACTCTGTCAGAGTACTGAAAATTTATGCAAATCTGACTTTGAGATACTTAAGTTGTCTATCACACAAAACCTTAACAATAAATTGCACAGGTGAGCTGGTGTACATGGTACATCATCTGCTGATGGCAGAAAAAGGACACGTGCCAGGGGAAAACATTCCCTGGGACATAGGCAGCAGAGAGGCAAACAAATGAGAACTGAGCCAAAAAATACAAACTGAACTCCAACAGAGTTCCCTGAGTCAATCCCAATTAATTATAAGATCCAAAATGACCAACTAAGCCTTTTCCTTCAGATGATCTTCAAACTCAGACTCCTGCAGGCTGGCAGTGGGCTGCATTCTCATGCAGAGAAAATGCCAAACTGCATTTTCTCATTCTCAAAAGGGAAGGTGCTGAGTTACTCAAGACAGGTTTGACCAGGTACGTGTATATCCTGAAAGTCATCTGTTCCTGCCATGGAATGACTGGGATATTTACTCAGCTGTATCAGGTAAGGAAAGGATCAGAGTGAGATGGACGGAGGCCAAGTGACACAGTTCTGAGAACAAGAGCATGCGAGAGGGAGGAGATGAAAAAGCATCTGGCCTCTTTCTGCAGCCAAAGGAGACCTGAGAGAGAGGGATCCTGTGTCTTTTAGACCTGAGGCAAATATTCCCATGTGCATGGAAAAAAGAAGTGCCAACTGCTAGGTGGAAAATCTCAGCACAGAAAAGGGAGGGAGATACGAGTTCAATGATTTTTACACGGCTCTCCCAGTGCCCAGGTCCTTCCTGGGAGCACATTCCCCTCACCCACAGCCTGCCAGCTCTGTCAGGATTCTCAAGGGCAGGAAGAACATCTGCCTTCTCCTCATCTCCCTCGAAGGGACAGAGAGCTGCAGCCCTGCTGGCCTGTCCAGCTGTTCGGGGGGGATTTGATGTTCCTGTAGCCATTCCTCCTCCTCTCCCTTATGGAGAAGGGGCTGAGCCAAACCTCTCTGCAAAAGGTGATACAGGAGAGAGATGAACCTCATAGCTCCTTGGACAGGGAAGGGGAAGAAGGAGAATCCAGAAGCAGAATCAGTGGAGACTTGGGAAGACTTTGGCTGGACAGGCCTCAGGGATTTGAGCTGTATCAGCTCCCCTGGAATTTAGATGCTGCTAAAAAACACCTGAGCTACATCTGTCAGAGCCATGTTTTCTCTTTCACTTGCAGCTTCAGTCACTTCAAAGGGTTTTTAAATTTTTGGAATGGAATGGAATGGAATGGAATGGAATGGAATGGAATAGAATAGAATAGAATAGAATAGAATAGAATAGAATAGAATAGAATAGAATAGAATAGAATAGAATAGAATAGAATAGAATAGAATAGAATAGAATAATTTCAGTTGGGAGGCACCTACAATCATCACCTACTCTATCAGCCTGACCAATTCAGGGCTGACCAAAGGTAAAGCATGTTTGAGAGCATTTTCCAAATGCCTCTGAAACACTGACAGGTTTGGGGCATTGGCATTCTCTCTAGAAGCCAGTTCCAGAGTTTGACCACCCTCATGGTAAAGAAATGCTTCCTTGCTGAGACAGTGGTTAAACACATTTTTTCCTACATTTCCTTGCCTAAACAAGGAAAGCAGGAAAGGTGCTCTGGGTGCAGAATGCCCAGCTGGGATCCTTTGCCTGGCTTCCTCAGAGTGCCATTTTCTCCTGTAACCATTTACACTATAGACAAAGTACCTGTCACATCAGTGTCTGGTGCTGTAAATAGAGACCAAGGGGCAAACAAATGAGAAATTTTCTCATTGACCATCAGGTGAACCCAGACTTGCATCAACCATCCTCATACCCTATCTTTTTATTCTAAACAGGAATTAAAATTAAAGATGAGGTTGTCCACTGTTGAAGTCTGAAATTCAGGGAATTCTCAGAATTTTGGACCTGTAAGCCAAAGCTCAGAATTAAACACAGGATTTGATTTGAGACCTCAGAAAAGGCTTCCACACTTAGGTGCTGGAAGTGAGAATGTGGATTTATAGTTTAAAGCAGAGACACATTAAGCTAAGTAGAGGAAAATTTAAAGGACAGTACTGTAGGTTTGTGTGTCATAACATGATTGGCTTAGAAAGCTTACACTGTAGCATGAGTCCATAAGACAAAATATTTAAGAATTGGGTCAAAACCATAAATATCCTTGTTGGCAGTGTTTTATTGGGGAATAAATCTTTAAAAGGTCTTGTAACAAGAAGTATTGTGACCTTTTGAACCATGCAGTGAAGATGTGAGCCAAGCTCACCCTTCCTGCCTATGTAGAAGATAAGAAAAATAAATCGCATTGTCAAAAGCAATTCAGAGGTCCTGTCTCTGACTCATTCAAAATTCCTTCACAAATCCCCACAGTCCACCACATTTATATGTCTGCTTTGAGTTTTATCTCACCCTATATTCATGTAAAACTGATTAAGATACCAAACAACTCCTCCCAACCACACTCTGACCCCATGGGTTTAGTGTCTTTCAACAGGTCACTAAGTATAACCAGTGCCTGAGCCTTTGCTGAAGGACATCTGCCTGTTCCTGCCTGTACCCCTTCCTTGGCATACTGAAGAGACAACCAGCCAGGCTCAGAGCAGCCTCCCCAGCACATGGGGATGCAGTGGGAATGAGGATGACAGGCCAGGAGTGGATCTGGAGCTGCAGCTCTCACACACGCCCTCCTCTGCAGGGCCACTCGCCAGCACGCGCCAGCCCCACGCTCAGCCAGGCTGAGACAGCTTCCAGCCCAGCTCCAAGGTGGCTGCAGCATTGCCCAGACCAGCTGAAGGACAGAGGATACCTCCCAGCACAAATTAACCACATAATAACTGAGTGCTATGGTCAATCACAAGGGAAGGAGTAAAAGGTCCTGGTGGGGTGCAGGGTCCTGCAAGCGCTGGGCGTTTTACTGGGAAGGGGTGTGTGTGTGCATGGTGCGGCCCAGACCCCACCACAATGGCACAATTCTGAGCAATGCACGCTGAATATTCATGAGGCAGGAGGCTGGTGCCACGTGAGGCTGTGATGTGTGCTGTGCATGCAGTTGGACAGGGGCTCAGTCTGTTTGGCTAAGCAAGATCCACTTCCGAGAGCCAAAACTTCAAACCACCCAGTTTGCGAAAGGGGTTTGGGCACTGAAATCAGCCTTGGCTTCACTTGAGGGTCAGGCTCCTTCTGTTTTGAAAATCACTACTGTAAAATCCTGCCCATGCCCATTAGCATGCAGGAGCTGTTCTGCTGTAGCTTTCCATGATCTCCCTTCAGCCTCCTGGAAGGAGGGAAGCAACATCACTCACTTTGCACTCTTAACAGTACAACTCACCAGAAGTCTGAGTCATTTGCAGAGGTATAAAAGGACTCTGGGTTTTGCCAGAACTGCCTCAGACTCAAAACTATTTGCATTTATTAAGGAAGACTTACCAGCCATCTTTAAGACAGCAGCACTGCAGGTCACTGCCACTGCCTTTGAAGAATTTTTGGGAGAAGCGTGTCTGATGAGCTGTTTATCTGCAAGTGCTTGTGCTTTTTAACTCACAGCAGAACTTGCAAAATGTTACTCAAGTGGTCTTCTAATTGCAAGATTTTTCAAGGGTGCCAAAACACTGCTTTAAAGCCACATTTCTGGCAGAACCTCATCTGGCTAAATGAATGGGATCCTGCACTCAAGGCCCCAGGTGAACTCTATGGTACAAAACCCCACCTGTTAATATGGACAGCTGGTAAAAAGCCATGTTTGTGGGGCAAGCTGAAATGAACCTCACAAATATAAGAAACAGCACAGCAGGCAGTGCTTGTGCCTGCAAGGAATTGCTCCCTTAGTGCCCAAAAGCTCTCACAGCTCTTCCCATGGCCTGCAGCAGAAAATGCTTCTGCTCCTCTTGATATCAAAAAAAGCCAGAAGACAGATGTGGGGGCTGGAAAGGGCAGTGCCAAGGTAGGATTGACTAAAAATGCTCCTGAATTCATTCTTGTTAGGATGTGGAAACAAAAGGTCTGGGCTTTGGGGGTTTTTGTGGTGCCCAGAACCTCGTGGTGTGGAGCAGCTGCAGGCCCAGTTCCTGAGCACAGACCCCAGAGGGAGAACAGAGGATCCAAACCAACCTGTAGCTAAAACGTCCTCCTGCATGGTTATGTTTTCCAAAAATACTTTTGTAGGGAAAATGGGAATCATTCCATTCCATGTCTCAAAGAAATCATTTCAGAATGAAAATTAATGATCAACCAAGCAGAGACTGGACAATTCAAATCTTCCAGAGCTTCTCCTCTGAAAATCTCTGTTCTCGCCTTCTGACTTGGCAAGTTTTTCCTCTACTGCAACAACTGGGTGAAAAATGATCATGCAAAAAGCAGCATTTCCATGGAAGTTATTATAAAAAGTGTGAGCAAATCCCTGGTACTCAATCTTCAAATGAAGCCTGTGGGCCTTGATGATTATATAAAAGGTTGTATGCTCTGCAGTACACTACTAACACCTTTGGAAGTGATCAAGCTGCCCTTCCCACCATGGAGGTACCACCAGGCCTGCTTAGAAGGTAAAATCAATGGGTTGTACTGCTTCACTCTTATCTAATAGTAGTTTTTAAGAAAAGTGAGAAAAACCTCCCTGTACACAGCATTTCCTTCTGTACACAGTGTAATATTACAACTTCATAAATATAAATGACTTCATAAGGCATTTATCAGATCTTCTGGGAGTGAAAAAAACAATAAACACAATTTAAGAAGAACAACCTTGTTCATAGTGCTGTCACAAAAGTATTTGACAACAAATGAGACAATGCTGTAGGTTTTGAGTAGAAATAAATACTGCTTGCACTCAAAGCAAGCCCAGCTTGCGGTTTAACCACAGGCTGCAGGACCAGCCTTTCCCTCTCCTCTCCAATAAAGGGTCCAATGTGGACATTGCTCTCCCACCCACAACAGATTTGATTCTAACATAATACAGATGGATACATGGTTTAATGAGCAGTCTGCTGCCTTCAGGAGACTGCTGTGATGAGCAGCAGGGCCAAGAGAGGGTATCTGTGCTGTTTCGTGAGGCACAGCTCCTGATCCTTCATCTCCAGCCCTGAGGAATCCCTCCATGCCTCCACCTCTTGTACACACTCTGACCATTCCCCTCCTGTCCTCAGTTCAGCTTTATAACTTTACCATCCACCTGTTTGAAGGTTTAACGTGAAAGTTCAGACCTTCTTAGTCCCCAGTGTCTGAAGAGAGAAGATCCAGAACAAGAATAGGATCAGGGAAAAGGAAAACCTTGATGCCCTCCATTTTATTTTCTACAACATCTGCAAGATCAAGATGTGAGCAAAAAAAAATATTGATGGATTGCCTTATGTGAGGCACCAGAGTAGGCTTGGGTAGACAGGAGAGGACTGGCAGTAAAAGAGGACTGTCAGCAAGAAATCAACCCTACAACCACGCCACACATGAGTCTACTGTAGCATTTATTATCATTAATTATTAATTATTATGTGATTGCTGCTGCTATTAACGATTATGCTGTTGTTATTTTCATGTGAGAGATGCTTTAAAACTGAGATTGAGCACAGCAGCAGGAGAAACACACAACTCCTGCTCATCAAACTGCATCACTGCCTGCCTTGGGCAGTTTCTGAGGAGGATGTTATGGCTCTCACCTTAATCGAGCAGAAACCAAGGAGACCAAGCAGAGTCCCTGAATGCAGGCTCTGAGCACACAAAATGCTATAGAAATGTGAAGATTCTCCTGAAATGCTCCTGGACCAAAGGAATAGACCTGGGCTCTGTCTTAGACTCTATCCAAACATTCAAAAATCTGCAGATTTTTAAAATGAGTGGTTCAGACCTATGTTACTTGTAATTAAATATTATGTGGAGCAAGTACTCCTGCTGATATCATAAAAGCCTCATCAGAACTCACTTCCCAGGGACCTAAAAAAACCAAAAGAAAACAAGAGCAGCCCTGCAATACTGCCTTCAGCTATTGCCCCCCCATTACCCCCTTGATGGAGTTCAAATTATTCCTCAGGGAATACCTCAATATACTCTTACTTCAGGGGAATTTTCACCTTGTTCTGGCAATGAAAGAATATTGTCCATCAGATCTTAAAAGACATGGCTCTGAGCAACCTGGTCTGGTGGAAGGTGTCCCTGGCCATGGAAGGGACGTTGGAACTGGGTGGTCTTTAAGGTCCCTTCCATCCCAAACCATTCTGTGATTCTGTCCTGGCTCAGCAGGTGTGCAGAGCACATTTCCTCACTGATTCCTTTTGCCATCAACAGGATTGTGCTGGAAGAAGAATTGATACAATTTCTGCATCAGTGACCAAAAAAAAAAAAAAGGCAGCAAATCTGAAAGTCATAAAAATCTTGACACATTTCCTTCAAACTTCACAGGAAACCATCTGTGAAATTAGGAAATAAACTCCCCACAAGTTGGTATAGTTTTATGAAACTGTGAGCTAATTTGGTTACAGCAGGTGTTGAGCTGGTACCAGGCTTTTAGCCCTACCAAGATCCAACATAAGAACCAAATACTGGGGCAGATCTTTATCAAATGGATCCCAGCTGAGAGATCAGCCCATGATATTTTCAGAAAAGCACTGAAGGTACCAACTGGCTGAAGTTTTATTCTCATTATGAAGCTGTAATTAGGCAGACTTCACAACTGTCAATAAGATTACAGATTAACTGCATGCAACTGTATTATTGTCATTGAAATTCTTTATCAGTCTTAAAGTGAGGAACACTGCCATGAGCAGCTGCTGCAGCTTCCCATCACCCTTTGGTAACCAATGGATGTATCAATCAAGTAAGGAAGCTGCCTCTCTGGAAACAGCTGCCAAGGAATGATAATCAATAATGCAGTCCCAGCAGAATTATGTCAACTAGATGGATTTGGTGAAGTCTGCAGTCCTTTCCCACATTAAGTTATAATTATAATGTGGGTAATATTTAGGATCATTTCTATGAACACTTCATGGGCCTGTGTCTTTGGATCTTTTAATTTTTCTTTTTTAATAAGTCTTGCAAAAGGCTGAAGCTGCAGGAGCAAGCCTGACACTTATGACCAGCCAAGAGCTGGCATGTAGAAGAGTGGAAAAGGGAATATTCATGAGGATCAGTGTACTGACACCAAACAACTCCTCCATCTCCTGGGGTGCAAACTTGGGCACTGATCTCCTGATCTCTTCTCTGTGGTGCCCAGCAACAGGACCCGAGGGAATGGCTGGAGCTGTGTCCGGGGAGGTTTGGGTTGGATATCAGGAAAAGGTTCCTCACCCAGAGGGTGTTTGGGCACTGAACAGGCTCCCCAGGGCAGTGGTCACAACACCAAGGCTGGCAGAGCTCAAGGAGGGTTTGGACAATGCCCTCAGGTGCAGGGTGAGATCGCTGGGGTGTCCTGGGCAGGACCAGATATTGGACTTTGATGAACCTTGTGAGTCCCTCCCAACTCAGGATATTCTATGGTTTTATGTCCTTCCTAATCCAGAGAATGTTTCTAGCAGGGTGTGAACCTGCAATTCCCCAAAGCCACCTGTGTCCTGCTGAGCTGAGCTGAGCCCCTGGGGAAGGCAAGGGGGCCTGTCCTTCCCCTGCAGCTGGAGGCTGCCCTCGCCCAGCAGCTCCCGGTGGGAAGCTGTGCACTCTGTCACACTCTCGTGTCACACACACGGCTGGCATAGGGCTGCTCCTCCAAGGCCCACAGCCACCAGCACGCCCAGGCAGGGACATTTCTCCTCACACTCATGCATTATGCATGGCTCCATCCCAGCCTGCTTCGAATGCATCACCTTCCAGTGCGGAGACGACTGGGGCGTGGAAGGCGCTGCAGCTCCCCAGAGCCACCCATGTTAATATTCTGAATGAAGCAGGTGCCCAGCAGGGCTGAATTACTGTCCTGCTCACCCAAGGGCTGCTGATGATCTACCTTTGCTCTAATCCTGCTGTTCCTGCAGGATGGGCAGGTAAAAACCAGTATTTCCAAATGTGTGCAGCAGCAGTTCATTCACTGCAAGGGAAATTCACTTGACTGAGTGGGGCAAAGTCAAAGCCTCACCAAGAATCTTTGCAGCTTCTCACAATCCCCACCCAATTTTACATCAATTATAACTACTATAGGATCAATCCAATGATACAGCTAGTTGCAGGCTTGGTTGTTGAGTAATCAAAACTTTTGTTAACCTCGTTGTTGAATCTCCATAATTTCCATAAAAATATGCTCTGTATTTACTGAGGTTTCTCTCCGCATCTGTTACACTCACAGACACATTCCAGACTTTTCAGGGAGGAACCATAATTCCATTGACAATCAAGCTGGCAAAATTATACAACTCCAGATTTGCACAGAACTGATATTCCAGGTTGAGACAGAGACAACATGAATAATAGATATTAAAGGAATCAATGGAACATCTTTAGTCTTCATTCTCCTGAATTTTAAATTTCCTCTATTTTATCTGGGACTGATCAAAGAATTTGGATGACAGAAATAATATTCTATGGCTATTTCATGTTTTCTGCAGGATCATTTTGGAATCATAAAGCACCACCCAAGGAAAAGAAAAAAAAATGCAAATGCTGTGGAAGTGAGGCAAGTGATTTATTTTAACTGCGTTGGTTTTTCAGACCTGGGATTTTTTTTTTTTCAGATCAGCATGGGACATATTGTGTCATTCCATTTTCACCAAATCTACCTCACTTTCAAAAGGAAAGCACTGAAGGAGAGAAACCCCACTATCATTATGAATTATTAATTAAACAAAAGCAGCATGTCCTTCATAATTCCCCTTTTTTATATTTTTTTTTTTCTCATGAGAAAGAAAATACTCAGTTTGGTTCTAAAAACAGGTGGTTCAGCAATCTGACTCAGCAAGTCAATGCTTTTATGAGAATCAGCAAAATACTGAGCATTTTTTAAGAAAAACCTATAGCCAAACCCCACCCCACGAGGAAGTTCATCTGCAAAGCTCAAATGAAAAGACCCTAAAGTTTGGTGGTGCCTCTCTCATTTGAGCTTAATAAATCCCACAAACACATGGAAAATCCTTGCCCTTCATTTCGGTGTGGAAAGCCAGAGCTGCTGGAGCCTGGCATTTAACAGGTGCATCTGTTTACTTTCCAGCTACTCATCTTCCTTAAAAAACCCTCAGCTCCTAAATACAATTAGATGCTGAATTGAGATGGCAAAAATATCAAGCTCCCTAGAGACAAGCGCCTGAAAAGTCTCTCCATCTCCACCCCTTCCCCAAAAAAAAGCACTTTTGGAAGATTTTTCAGCTTCTGTTGCATCGAGCTGCGTTTATGGAACTATGCCTGCGAGCATCCTGGACCCTTTAATGAGATGATGCCATGGAGTAATCTCTCTCCCAGGGACCCTGCTGTGAGCATCGGCACCATGAACTGACTCTTGGGCGTAAACATGCACCTTAAAATTACAAAAATAGACATCCAAACAAAGCCTGCCCGAAGCAGCCCCATCCTGCCCGGCAGGATCAGCCGCGAGCATTTCTGCCTCTAATCTGCCCACCAGAGCAGCGTCACAGAGGCTGTCTTTTATCAAAACAAAGGCTGGATGCTGGCTGGGAAGTGTGAAGCCGACTAAAAATGGCTGAAAAGCTGTCCAAGGCACCCGGGAAGGTGGCCAGCCCCACCCAGAGCAGACACCGACCCGCTCCAAACACGCTGAAAATCAACCCAAAAGGGAGATGCCATTGTTCCCTTTCGCCTCCGCGGCAGCGAGACGACATCCCCGCAATATTTCACCCCCCGAAACGAGTGCTCGGGAGCATAATGAAAGGATTAGTGTGTGTTTTTGAAAAAAAAAAAAAATCCTAGAGCAAAGTAGGAAGCGGGGGGCCATGCCCGGCTCCGTCGCCCTCCTTGCCGGAGCTGCGTTTTCTTTGTGTGACACCAGGCTCTGGGTGTGTCCGTGGGCAGGAGGCACCCAGGAGCCCAACGCCACCAGCTCCCAGCCCCAGCGGGCACCAGCGCACCGGCACCCGGCTTCCCCAAAGCCCCAAAGGTGGGAAATCATCAAGCCCCAAAGGTGGGAAATCATGCCAGAGACATCCCGGCGGAGAGAGCCGGGCATGGGGAATGACGCCGCTAAGGGCAAGGGCGGATGCTCTGGGGATGAGCCGCAAGGTGGGAAGAAGGCAGGACCTGTATCCTGGATGCTTTCAGGGTGAGACACCTGCGGATGGGAGAAATGCATTCCAAGAACAGAAATCAGAAATAAGGGCTTTTAATCTTTCATTTCTTTCTTAAATTACCCCCAAAGAAAAGCTCCGCGGGCGGGGAGGAAGAAGAAACAGCATGCAAAGGCCCACACAGGTGAACAATGCAAAAATGGATGGATCCTGCCTTTGCCTCCTCTGCCATGCAGCCCTAGCATGCAACACCAGAACAGAGAGAATACCCTGACATTTCCAGTTGCTCCAAAGACAGTCCATCTTGGTGGAGTCGGCACTGGCTTGCATCTCGGGGGGCTGCGGGCTCGCCGGTGCTGCTGTTCGGAGGCGCTGCGTTAGCAGTCAGGCATTCCCGAGCATGGGTGCGCTCCCGGGTACCGCGGCCGCCTCCCCGCTCGGCTCCGGACTGATGCTGTAAGCAGCACAGGCGGAGGGGGAGGGCATATTGTACGCGCTGCGGTCTCCACTGCAGCAAATCAGCAGTGTGATGTGGCTGCCCTAGGGAGCAGGCTCCTTTGAAAAGGGATGCGGGTCCCTTTTCAAATCAAAAGCTTGAGCTCGGGCGGCTTAGCCCCGGCTAAGCCGCGGAAATGGTTAAAGGCAACCCGATGGCGAAGAAATAAAAAAGCAAATTGGGTGTGGGTAAATAGGGGGGGGTGAGCAGTGTTGCCTATGTGTCAGTACGGTTGTGACTGTTCCAGAAATTTCTTGACAGTGATGGAATCTGGTATTTTCTTTTTTTTTTTTTTTTTTTTTTTTTTTTTTTTTTTTTTTTTTTTTTTTTTTTTTTCACACCACAACCCCTCCAGGTTTTCATGCCTCCCTCTCGTCTGCCCAGCTGGGTGGGGTCGGGGAGCAGAGGCAGGAAAATAAACAAGGTCAGGATCCAAGCCCTGCAGAGCAACCCCTATCTACTGTATTTTTTTGGAAAACCCTGCAGGCTTGGATGACCCACGTGGCCCCCCCATGCCAAGCCCTGCCACACCAGGATGCTGAGGACTCACAGGTGCACCAGGTTTGGGTGTGTTGCCTCCCCTCGTTGCCCAAAACGCTGCATAAATCGGGATTCGAGGTGTAAGAGTGCAGGAAAACAGGACAATTTGTGAAAGACCCACTAACAGTTGAATTTTAACATGGGCCCCACCACTTCTTCCCTAGCAGAACACAGCCTCTGCCTCAGTTTCCCCACCAATACACTTTTATGAATAGCCTTGCAGAGACACCATAACCATGCAATGGTCATACTTGGCAAACATTGGGAAAGAAAATATTTTGCCGCTCAACCTGTTTGCATTTTCAGATTTTGGGGTGCCTGGGAATATTAAAAAACTCCCCCAAAAGTCACCCCATTTCAATGAAGGGTGACCAGTATATCACACTATGTCCAGTCATTTTGGGCAGAATGACCCCAGCTGGGCACCTCTCAGCTCTGAGGCTGGATTAGATCATGACAGTCTGTAAAATAATTTCACTTTAGCAGTGTTGTACTGAATTTTGATTTGTTTATATGGAAACAAGCACCAGCACTGACACAGTGGGTCACATATACTCATCAGCATGGGGAACAGAGTTTGAACCCCTCTGCTCCTTTGGCTCCAAAAATAAAAGGTCTTTAATACCTGAGTTAACAGACATCTCCTCTGACTGGCAGCAGTAGGTCACTTATCCTTCCTCAGGTAACTCATCTTATAGAAGAAAGCCAAAATTTAAGGCAATTCACCATAGTAATATCTTATTCTTCAACCTAGGAAAGTCTACTGCAATTAGAGAGGCCAACAGCTATTTTCCATGTTTATAAACCATCCCTGAGATCCCCAAAAACACCTTTCTTAGGCTTGAACCCAGCATCTTTATTCACCTAACAGGAAATCCTCAACTGATTGGGGCAGAACTGGCTTCAGCTGTCATTGAAGGTAGTAAGATTAAACCATCTATAATGTTACAAACCTGGATTTTGTGTTCTTCTTGACTTTGTTAAAAAAAAAAAAAAAAAAAGGGAAGAAAAGAGGTTGGCAAGGGATGATTTCTAAGCATGGACCAATTGGTTTAGACCCTTTGCAAGAGCAGAAAAATTCCCTATTGATGCATTTTGCCCTGCAAACCTTTTGCAGCTCTACAATGGGGTTCTCAGCACCAACCCATAATATGAAGTATTTACAAGCAGTGTGTATAAAACAGAGACATAATTCACATAAAACTTCTGCATCCTTGTCCCTGGAATAGCCACAGACACCCCAAACATGGTGCACAGGTCAAATTCATGACCACTGGGTGTGTACCACCAGCAGCACAGCAGAGAGAAGGCAAAAGGTCTCTGTTTGGTCTCTCTGTAACCCAAATTTCTCAGTCAAATATGAAGGACAAATTGCCTTTGGACAGAAGAGGGGTCCATGTACATTTAACATCCTGCTAATGCTTTCTCCTTGCCTTCATTGTTTGTAGAAATTTTTTCTCACCTCAGACTTGATGTCTCCATTCCCTCTTCCAGGCTAGCAAAAGGAACCACACCATCAGGCTTCCTGTTTAAATTCTTACTCCCCTTTGGAAAAGTGTCTCTTCAGACCTGGCCCATGTGATTGGACTCTCCCACACTACTTCCAGAACTATTTTAATCCACAGGCACCAGAACCCATCGCTTTACCAGCAGTAACAAGAACACTGCATTTGTGTTAGAGACAGAACTGAACTGGAATAGTGAGATGAAAAGATTTAGAAAATGCACACAGGCTAAGAAGAGCTTCCAGTGTGCACTCACTTGTCCCAGGACCTGAGGCAGGTGGGGGACAGAAGCAACTCTGTGTGTGACTACAGAAATTGCACAAAATCCCAATCAGCACTGGGTGGATCCAGCATTAAAATGGCCATTGTCATAAAAAAATGCATTTCCACAATGAAATTTTGAATTATGCCTTCAGTAAGTAGTGAGACAGAATTAGGACTGAGCACTTGGCCATCAGTCCTGAGCTTAAGAACTGCTTCTTTGCCACAGAACTAAACCAGGAGCAGGCTGGAAGGCACAAATGAACATTGCACTGCCTGGATCTGAGAAGGGTGAGACATGCACAGAGATCTTGGCATCAGCTGCAGGAAAGTTCAGTGTTAGAGGGAACTTTCCTGTGATCATAAATAGGAGCAGGATGAAAAGTAGTGAGTGGAATTTGCTTCCCTTCAGAGCACAGTCCACTGGGAGCCTCCTTCTGCTAGGGATGTTACTGAAATTATCACAGGTCTTAAGGTGTGTTAGTGAGGTCACATGAAGCTCAGTGTTGATGGCACTGAGGGCTCACGAGCACTTGCCTGTTCCATAGCTCTGCTGGAGACGATGATCTGTGTGTGTGCAGGATGTGTGGGGTAAAATGGGATCATTGCAGGAAACCACCGTCCAAGTGAACATGTGTGAAGGGTATTGCTATCATCTGCCTCATTTCTTTCCATCCTCCAACACCAACAGAGATCACAGAATCATAGAATCATTGAATGGTTTGGGCTCCAAAACCAGTTCCAAACCCTTTGCCCATGGGCAGGGATGCCCTCCACTAGACAAGGTTTCTCAAAGCCCCATCCAGTCTGGCCTTTAACAATTCCAGGCGTGGAGCACCCACATCTGGATGGCCAAATGAGGTGCAGACTGCAGCTCTGCAGAGGACAGGGACACCCTGCCATGGGGTGTGGCCTCCAGGGTTGTGCTCCTTCCAGGGACACAGGGAATCCTGCAGCAGGACCAGCACTCCAGCCCTACCTTGTTTCCCTCCTAAGGTCCTTCCACGGTGACCCAGCCCACCTGTGCACCATTGATGAGCTCTGATGAGGTCAGAGTTAGCAACATTTATGGCTTTTTAGGTAAATATCCTTGAATGGACCCTAACAGTCCATAAGAGCTCAGAAGCACACACTGTTCTACCACAGGAACTAAAATTTGGGGCTGTCCCTTCACAACCCTGTTGGAGGCCAGGGGTGGAAGCCAGCTGGTGTCAGTTGGTTTCAAAGGTGATTCAATGATTAAAAATCCACAGACAGAGCTGAAACCACTGTTTGGAGTGCAGTGACTTTGAAGGCACTTTGGAGTGAGTGTGTTTTCCTGCATCACTCCACGTCAGGGCTCCGTGGGACACATTGAGGGCAGTGCCAGATCTGCAACGCGGTGCTGAAAGATCCTGACACTTAGCACTTAAGGAGAACAATAGCATTAAGGGAGATCATTTGGGTTATTTTTCTAAGCTAATTTGTTCTTAGCATTAGCAACAAAAATAGAGAGGATGCTATTTTAAAAGTTGCATTAGTATGTCTCGAAGCTCTAAAGAGCAACGGGGAATTTTTGCCTGAGCACTCCAAGCAAGGGCAGCCAGCAATTACATTTTCCTGAGGAGGCTGTCAATAGCAGAAGGATGGGCCAAATCCTGGCTCTGTTCTCATCCTTTTCACTGTCTTGTGCTCATTCTTGCACATTTTCTGGTCTGCAGAGCTGCTCAGAGGCAGCTGAAATGGCAAGGCCATGAGCTGGGAGATGCTGATGGCTGTTTCAGGTCCATCACTTCTCACAGTACAGGAAGCACGTAGACAGCTCTGTCCTTGCTGTCTTTTGCCCCAGGTCTTTGCTATTTTCTCTTAGAAGATGTAATGCAGTGATGAATTACCTTTTTTCTCAGGTCTTCAGACCACAAAAGGAATCAATAAGCTGGTAAAAAAAGACAATATGGTCTTAAACTGGCAGAATTAGAGTCTGAAGCTGAACAATCACAACAAAAGAAGCCCCATGTCCGGGCATGTGACATAATGTTCCAGCCTCCCTGCAATTTCTTTTTAAGTCTTGAAATGTCTGGATTTATAGGGTTTTTTTTTAATCATCAGTCAAAATATTTGGATTGTTCACAAGGACAAGAAGTGTGATTTTGAGACGTGCTAAGCTTCTGCTCTGCTGCCTCTGTTTCACTTTCTGCTCAGCAAAACTGTTCTTCATACCCATCTTTGCTCAAAGGCTGAGATTATGGATGTAAATATCTATATATAGATATATATGGATATATCTAATCATAGAAGTGTAAATTGGAAGGGACCTTAAAGATCATCCAGTTCCCAACCCCTGCCATGGGCAGGGACACCTTCCATTATTCCAGATTTTTCAGAGTTTTATCCAACCTGGCCTTGAACACTTCAGGGATGGGGCAGCCACAGCTTTCCTGGGCAGTCTGTGCCAGGGCCTCACCACCCTCACAGGGAAGAATTTATTCTTAATATCTGATCTAAACCTGCCTTCTGTCAGATAAAGTCATTCCCACTCCATGCCCTTGTCCAAAATCCCTCTCCAGCTCTCTTGTCAGCCCCCTTCAGGCACTGGAAGGTGCTCTGAGGTCTCCCCTTCTCCAGGTTCAAGAGTTCCAGTTGTATAAAAGGATTATGTAATAACTACAGATAACTATAACCATCTATAACTGTATAATAACTGCATATAACTGTATTATAAGACCTTATTATTATAAGATTTTCATAAGCCAGTGACATGAGCCAAATAAGTTGGTGAAAGACCCAGGTGAGACAAGCTTCGTGCTTGCTTCCTTCCCTGGGAATGAGGTGCCCTTTCTTTGAATCCTAGCAAATGAGCCCTTTGGGGGAACTCCTTACATTCAACCTTGTTGTTAAGGAACAATTTTGGGGTTTGAGCCTCTGATGTGCCTCAGTGAACACGGCACAGACCTTCCTCAGCAGCCATGCCAGAGATGGCCAGGACTCCTGTGGTGCCATTGGAGCTCCCTGATTCCTGCAGGCAGCAGCACAACTAACACATAACAATCAGTTTTGATTTACTCCTGGTTCTTCAGAGGTGGATAATTTCTCTTGGTTCTTTAATGTTATTTTTGAACTGCAAGGTTCATAGAAATAAAGGCTCTATTCCTGCCATTGACCTAGAAAAGTCTTTTGATTCTTTCCAGTGGGACTACTTTTTTCAGTTGCTGGGAACCTTAAAATCCTGAGTTTCTCTCCTCTGGGGGAGGTAGTTGCTATATCTTCATTCCTCCTTTAAGATTTGATCAGTAAAGCTGAAGAGACCCTAAAACTCTCCCTGACCTCCTGCACTCCCCCATTACAAAGGAAGTGCTTCCAGCTTATTACCATTTTCAAGCCTTCTGTTTTTTAAGCCTGTTCTGCGAAATTTTCCTCTCCTACAGCATTGCTGGTGCTGCAGCTGGCATTATTAATTCCATTTCATTAACTGATCTTCTTAATGTACTGGAAGACAAAAGGGAAGAGAGTCCTGAGACCACAGCCTGGCTGAGCCTCAGGAGATCTCTGCTCAGTCCCCACATCTGCCACAGGCTCCCTACTACGTGACCTTGGGAATCATCTCTCTGAGCTCTCTGGCTCTGCTTGGTCTATTTAAATGTGGGGCATGGTCTGCTTTTTTGAGCTTTGTTTCTGCAGCACCCAGCACAACATCTGCAGCTCCAGCAGAGCAGCCTTGCAAGGCTGGTGTTACTGGCTGCCATTCTTGGACCAGGGGAAATGAAGCGAGGTGGTGAAGATGACTTTGGATTGCACTGCTCCTGGAAATGGTGAAATCTTGCCTGGTGTTGTGCAAGGGGCACAGAGGACTCTTTTCTTTGGCCAAGCATGCCCCAAAGAGATGATGATGATGATGATGATGCATTTTCAGCAAATTCTTGAAGCAAGGCCTGGTGTCCAGTGCCTGAGCTGGGGAAGGGAGGCTGTGCCACACGAGCCACCAAGGAGAGGTCCTGTCCTGCCCTTGGCTTCTCTGCACATCCCAGTCCTGAGCTCAGGTAGCTCTGCACCCCAGGAAAGATGTTCCCACAAAATGCCAAGGCTTTGCTCCCAGCTTGCAGGGCCACCCTTTGCTCTGGCTCCGCTGGGATCAGACCCAAGTTTTGAAGCTCCAGGTGCTGATTCAGAGGCTGGGATGCTCTGCCCAAGTGCAAAATGCAGCTACAAATTTTGCAAATGTGACTGCAAATTAAACCAACAGCCTGCAGGCAGAGGCTCAGGAGACTGAGGCCACATTTGCAGCAGTGCCACAAGCCCTTAATTGAGTTTGGGATGCTCATAAGCAGCCAGGGGTGCTTGAGAATGAGCTGTGCTTTGCAGCATTTCTCCTGGCTCCTCTGCTCCAGTGCCTGGCACTCCTGCTGCCAACCCAATTCAGGCCAGGGGAGAAGGTGCAGAATTGTGGGAACTCAGCACATCACTTTGGATGCTCTGAGTCACCGAGAGAACCCTTTGGGGCTTGGGGTCCTGGGGGTGCCTGGTGGCTTGATTTTGATCCTTCTAGGGATGTGCCACCTGTGTGCCTGGGTAAGGTTTAAATGATTTAAGGATGATATTTCATGGTAGAATGTGCCTTTTGGGATTTTGTACAGGGGGTTTGGGGGGCAAGATGGAAGATTCAGGCCCGGCCTTGTGGTTTTCTTCTTCTTAAGGATGTCATCCATTTACATGGTAGAATTACATTGGTTCTTAGTGGGAACTTTTAACAAGGGTAAAAGGGGGGTTTATGTAGGGCTATAAGATGACAAGATTCAGAGGCCCGGCCTAAGCTGACCTCGTCAGGGCAGGAGAAAGAATTCTGTAGGTAAGAAATAATAAACAACCTTGAGACCGCGAAATGAAGAGCTCTGACTCCTTCTTTAAGCGCCGGGCTGGGAAAAGAGACTCTCGAACCTTTCTCGGGGTCACTCAGATAAACTAATGATCCCAACACAGAATAATTTAATGTAGATCAAGCCCGTTTCCCCAGCCTCAGATGTGCCCAAAAAAATAATATTCCTTGGGGAAAGGTGCTCCCCATCAGGGCCTGAGCTTCTCACCATGCTGGAGAGCTGCTTCAAGCATCTCAGCAGGGACATTTTCACATCTCCCACCGTGCCCTGCAGGGAGGGCAGGACGCGTTCCTGGAGGAGGTGTGGGGATACTGCAGGCCTGCTCCGGCTCGGCCGGCACACCATTGCCATGGCAACCCCAGCTTTCCCTGGAAAACAGAGCCAGAGCACCGACACACTGCTGGATTCAACAGACTGCTCCACGGGTGGGAGACACCTGGGCACCGAGATGCTCTCTGCAAAGGGACAGCTCTGGTCATGCCCAGCCTGCGGAGCTGGATGTTAATATGGGAAAATCCTGGCTGAGCTGGCAGAGAAATGGGGGACAGGGTGGGCAGGGGGAGGTGACGAAGCAGCTGATCCTGTCCTGAGCAAACACAGCCTACAGTGCTTGCAGAAGTGCTGGAGGAGGCAGTGGGGCTGCTTATTGCAGCAATGCCAGCAGTGCTGAATGGCACAAAGTGGGGGGAAATGTCAGAATTCAGGACATCCCTCTGGCTGCCCTGGATTGCCAGGACCCCTGCCCGGGGGCTCAGAGACCCTGGCACAAAGCCCAAGATGTTTGTGATTTTGATTATGACCCATGGAGCAAGTTACCAACCTTAGATGAAGATCTGCAAGCCACAAAAATATAAGTAGAATAATAATCAGGTTGTCACAGGGTGAAAAATAAACTTTTTGGTGTTTTTAGAATGGGCGTTCAGGGGGCAAGATGGAAGAATCTGGGCATGTCCAGCCTTTCTCCTTCTTCTTCTTGGCCTCCATCTTCTGGGTGATTGTGGCACTTTTGGATTGGTTTAGAGTAGAAGCTCACTGTCTAACATAGGTGATAGGTATTGGGAAGTTATTGTAAATAATGTACACGTAGTTTTTAGTATAAAAAGATAACACCCCCCTGAGGGTGGCCAGTGTGCCTCTGTCTGACCTGCTGAACAGACCTTGGCAGGCCAGAGAAAGAATTTTATAGATAAGAAACAATAAACAACCTTGAGAATGAGACCAGAAGAGTTCTGACTCCTTCTTGGACTGCTGTGCTGGGAAAAGAGACTTTCTAACACATCTCAGAGTCACTCTGACCAGCTAACGCCCTGAGAGGAAAAGAACCCAAAAGGAGCAATGAAGGACATGAAATAGTGATGTGTAAGGCAGAAGTGGCAGTGCAAGGCTGTGAGAAGGGGAAAAAAAGAAGAGAACAGGGCAGGGTTCTGCTGAGAGTCTGTGTGGGCACTGCAGGAGAAACGCTTTGGAGGGCAAAGCAGCACTGAGTTTTAAATGCTATTATGGGCCTCTAGGGCAACTAGAAGAATTAGATCAGGAAATGATGTGCCAGAAGTGTTGGCTGAAAAGTGGTCAGAGTTGTGTTTGTTGGGGAAACAAACAAGGAAAATGGTTTTGTGTGGCATTTTAGGACATTGGTTGGAAATGAAGCAACAGAAAAAAGCAGAAATGGTTTGACTAGTGGGGGGCTGGCCCTGCCCCAGCATATCCCCTGACATGGGGCAGAGGGAAGAGGGCAGATCATGTGTACCTATCTTATGGAAGATACCATAAGCAAGGTCAAGCAAGCTGGCAGCATCCAATGAGCAGAATATGCCATGAAAATCCACACCCTGGAGCCAGCTCATTAGGAACTTAAGATCAGTCATCCCTAAAACCAGTTATCTTATGCAAACACAAGCAAAAGGAGGCAAAAGAGAAGAAGAAAATGGAGGACCCAGTTGAACCCACTGAATTTGTGGAAATGGGTTTCTCTCTGAAGAACAGATCCTATCTCTGAGCACTTGGCTATCATATAACCTCACTCCCTCTGCACACAATGAGAAAATCCTGATTGGGATGCTGACATCAAGTATCTGAGAAAAGACAATTTAATTTCCCATTCTCAAGGCTAAAGGATTAAAGATAGATCAGCAAAACTATTTCACATTTAGGAAACCAAACGAAAAAGCCTGAGGAATTCAGATTTCCCTGACAATATTGTTAAACACCACAAACCACATTTTCCTGATTGCTTCTGCAGAAGGACTGACAGCTCTCTGTCCTGGGATGAGGGTGAGCAAAATAGAAGGTATAGAGTGGCTTTGAATAGATACATGAAAAACAGAATTATTTTTCCAGATTTAGCAATGAATAAGTAGCTTGAAAGCCCACTGGACAAAACTAAACAAGGGAAGGTGTTTTCCTTATTGGAAGCACATTTATCCACAGCATGTGGATATGGTAGAAGCATCAGGAATTTCAGGGTAGCTGCAGATTTGCAGAGATCATGAAATAGCTGTATCCCAGAGCACTGCACACAAGCAGTGTGAGGTGGAAGGAAGCATACTCCATATTCTGCATTAATTGTGAATTCCCTTGCAACAGGTTTGGCTTTTGCAGAAATGGGGGATTTCCAAAGAGAACAGTAAAATAGGTCTGGGCAAGATTCACCAAAGGTCTGCTGGGATTTCAGAACTGCTTTCCTAAAGTGTTTCTCTCCTTGCAAACATTTAAGTACATGGGGCTTTGATGGAACTCCCTGACTGACACACAGGTACCACCAAATACCTCATTGTATTATGTCAGTTAGCTCATTCTTAATAAATCCACCCAGGGATCCAAAGCACAATATCCCTTGTGGCCCATGTGAGGTTCTTGAATTTCAAATGCCAGGTACTTAAAATTAATGTCTTGCAGATGAATCAGAGATAAACCATAATGGCATGACATTAATTTCAAATTATTATAAATTCAAGAAAACCACAATCTTATTTTGGTTTGCAAATCAAAAAACCCAACCCTCAAGCTCAATTGGCATATTTTGCTTTGGATGAACCTCCTCTTTCACAGGTGCAGGAGATGTGATCAGCTCCTGCTGAATTCTGGGCAGGGACTCTGAGTGCAGCTGGTCTTCAGCACCTGTGGGGCTTTGGAAATCTCAGCCTCTGAGTACCCCCAGCCTGATGCTCAGAGACACCAGCCCTCAAGGTTAGGATCATTAATAATGGGGGCCAGAAGAGAAGGACTTTGTTTTGGAAGCAGCAGCAGCTCTTACCTTTTCCAAAACACTTTCTTTTTAACTGTGCTTTTTCCCCCCTCATTCTTTTCCCAGACTGCCTGACATTTAAAGTGATCAAAGTGAAGCACAGCTTCTAAATTTCAGATAAATATAGCCACGCTGCTCTGCATTTGTTTGTTTTTGTCAGGTTGCAAACCTGCAGTGGAGACCTACTTATTGTGGAGCAGGGGGAGCTGCTGGTTTGGCACCACGCATTTGGCAGCCAGGAGGGAGCAGAGCCCTCCTGTGCAGGATGTGGCTCTGCTCTGCTCCCAACAGAGGGTCCAGCCCTGCTCTGGAAACTCAGAACAAACCCACCAGCAGCCCCCTTGCTGGCTGGAGGAGCCCTGGAGTGGGGAGAAGGCACATGGGGACATGACACAGGGAGGGGAGGATGGAGATGGCCATGGCTGAGCATGGGGACATGTCCAGCCCATGCTGACACACAGGGGGACAGCCCTGAGCCCTTTGAGACATTGAGAAGCTCTGTGGGCCCTGAGGTATGGATGGAATCACATGCCAGGGCAGGAAGGTCCTGCCCCTGCCCACACACACACAACCACTCAGCCCGGTACAATTTATTTTGGCCTCCCCATTAGCTGGGAAGTAAACGCGGCAATTACTTTGCACATCCCAAGTGTCAGAACCCTTTGGCACATTTCCCTGAAGCTAAATAATTAATGAAGGGCTCTGATTAGTGTGAATCTTGTGGAATCATCAGGCAGCATGGAGTGACATTCACTTTTACTTCTTGATGCCTGAGACAGGGCTTTGTGAGGAGGCTTCCACCCTCTCCTGCAGCTGAAAGGGTGTGGCCTGGGGTTTGTTCTGTGAAAAAGGTTTCTGCCCTGCTTTGTGCTTAGCCTGCCACAGACACAAGCAGCCTTCAAAATATGAATGCTTTGCAGGTGATGGAAGATAAAATGCATTTCTTTTCCATGCAGGAATGATATCCTGCAAATGCAGCACTCGGCAACTCATTTCCCTCAGTGCCTCATTAAAGTCACCACATCTAAACGGGTTTCTTTTCCCTCTTACTGCCAAATAGGAGTCAGATAGAAGATACCAGGTGTGCATTTGCAGGGGTGAGGCTCAGATCCTGCAAACTCAGCCACCACAGCAGGATCTGGCTCCCATGGCAGTGGCATTCCAGCTTGGCACTGGGTGGCAGAGCAAGCTGGTGGCCCTGCAGGGTGAGAGCCCTTCTAATAAGAGACTGCTGCATGTGAGGAATAGGAAGAGCTGGTGGCTGTGGCTTTAGGTCCATTTTCTCCTACAATTTCTTTCTGAATGAGCTCCCCACCCAGAACACACTGGAGAGTTGTACTGAGCTATGACACAGAGCTCTGTGTGAGCTGCTGCCCTTCTCCCAGCCCTCTCTCATTTTACCATCAAACTGCAAATAATCTGATTTTCACTCTGAGGGAGACAGGTTTGTACTAGGGAGGAGAGGGGCTGCCCAGAGAACACAAGGAGCTATTCCATGTGCAAATTGGGTATCTTTGGGGTCTTGAAGTGCAGATGAAGGTGCAATCTTCACCTCTCCAGGGAGGAGATGAAAGTAAAGCAAAGAGTTGACATAAAAGCAGAACTCCTCTGATCCCAAATGCCACAGCCAGGGACACCAGCTGCAGAATGCACTGTCCCTGCTCTGTCTCATGCATTTCACTCTGAGCAGCAGGTCCACATGCTCAGGGATTATACTTTCAAACCTGTGCATCAACACCAGTCAGACACCTCAAAAAGCTGCCTCTCCCTAGAGAGATTTCCTCCTCACACAGAGCTTTGTAAAAACAGGAGGTAAAGGACTCCTTGCAAGGAAAAGCAAATAGTTTGGAAATCATGTACTTTCAGCCTGTGCCTGGTTCTGCCTCATCCAACATGTGTTTCCATGGAAGCAGAGGAGGAAACGGGCAGCCTGTGGCTGCAAATCACAGCAATCTCGCTGCCTGCTCACGAGCCTGAAAAGACAAATGGATCATTAAAAATAAAAAACACCTGAATTTTTTAACATCCCTTTTGATGGTAGATATCTGGTATTTAGTGCTGCAACATTCTCTTCAGGGACAGGGGTTCAAGAGCATCACAGCTGAACGAAGCCAAACTTGGGCTCATTCTCAGAGGAAACAGAGTATATGCCAAATAAAATGATTTTTGCTCTTTTGTTGGTCACACTGGTGTAGTGATTGTGTGAGCACAGAGAATGGCAGCGCAGCACACAAAGGCAGTTACATAAATGGAATAAAACAAGTTTTCAGCATGCTTTGGAGGGGTGAGAGAGACCAAACCAAGGATGGTTTAGGAAATATAGATTGTTTAGGAAAGGTTTATCTGTTGATTAAACCTGACTCTGATCTCAGGAGTGAGCCTCCTGAAGTCAATCTGTCAGTCACTTGTATTATCAACATGTCCTTTGAGCAGAAATCTGTTTCTGCCTGTAACCATAACATTTTCCTGGCCTTAAATGAGCATCTTGAGGTATCCCTGCATCCACAGAAAACACACAGCTCTGAACAGTTCACCAGCCAGCTGCAAATAGATCTTGCTGCTGAGCCAGGCTGCTCCAGGTTGCAAGGCAAGATGTATTCTATCACCATCTGTATGGCAGATTATCTTTTGTCAAGTGGGCAGTTTGCCTTATCTCTCTCTCTGAGTGCCCACAATCACTCCTCCCTCAGGAGGGGACATTGCTGATAACAGCCATTGAATGTCACTGCATGGCCGATAAGAACTACAGCATCCCATTGGGAGATGTGAGCCCAGAGGGAGGAGCCAAGCATTCCTACCCGGATATAATCCAGAGGTTTTGAGACACCAGCATGGCTTTCTCCATGCAATTCCCCACAGGAACAGCAGCTGCCTCTTCTCCCACTGGATCTTTGGAGGAAGAATGCACCCTTCTCTACAGGATCCCTGCTCCAGCAGAACCACCCCTGACACTGCAGGAGGGCTGCAGCCACAATTCCAATGGGACTGCTGCCAACACCCTGACCCACAGGGTGTCAGGTTGGGTTCTGACTCTGTCAGTGTTGTTTTAGTGTACTGCATTGTTTATTTTATCCTTTTTTTTTCCCTTTTAAAGAGCTGCTATTCCTGGTCCCATTTTTTTTTGCCTGAGAGGCCCCTTCATTTAAAATTGATAGCAACTGGGAGGGGTGGGGAGGGTTCACATTCTCCATTCCAGAGGAGGCTCCTGCCTTCCTCAGCAGACTCTTGTCTTTTCAAACCAAGACACAGGCACATTTCACTGGGAGTAATTACCCTTTATCCCCAGGTAACAGCTGCCTCTTGGCCAAAATGTGGCACTGGGTGACTCGATTGTAGCTGCTCTTGAGTGACTGAGCTGCATCCACCTGGTGCCAGCTCCCAGCAAGGCACCAGGGCTGATCTGTGTGCAGCCATTACAGGATCAGATGCAAAATGTCCTTCCTGCACTTATCCCCCTCAGAAAAACATATATATCTCTTTTACAGCAGCTTGCCTTGTCCCAGAAGGCTGCAGAAGCTCTCACCAGTAGGTCTGGGTTTCTTTTCTTTCTTGACTATCAGGCAAGAAAAATTAGACACAATTACAAAAACTGCTAATTAGAAAACAGTTGCAGACTCCAGTGAGTTATAAATCTTGAGGTTTTTTGTGTTTGGGAGATTTCCTCGCCCCAGTTCTGTGTGCAATGCATTTGGAGCTGCTGTCTGTAGCTGCCTGAATGCTGAATTTCTGAATACTGTGGTCAATACTGTATTGAATAACAATACCTATGACCTAATGACAGCTCTGTGTGCATCTAGGACCTAAGTTTAGTAGATTGTTTTCAGGCAGAGAACAGCAAAATTTGAAAGAATGGGTCAAATCCATTTGAGTTTCTTAAAAACTACATCCAAACAGGGAAATATGAGAGATGAAAATAAATCTACTGGGGAAAAAGAAGAGATTGAGCTTGTACCAGGAACGACCCTATTTCCAGAGCCTGCAAAGGTCCCAGAGAACTCAATACCAGCAAATCCCAGTGAGCAGATGGGAGTAATACAGAAGGTATCCTTTTTCCTTTAGAAGCCTGTGAACACATGGCTTAAAGGCAGGGTGCACTGCATTGGTTTTCATCTCTGGCTGGTGCTTAATATTCTTCATCTCACAGTGGAAATCACCTGGTGGTACTGGCTGGTGCTGTGAGCTGTGATTAACTGGAATTTTTCCTTTTTTTTTTTTTAAATACGGATGTCAAATCATAATAATGGTTTGTGCATTATTATGCTTTGATTGAACTGCAATAGTGACTTGTGGATTGTTTCTACCTTTGCTATTGGTAAGTGAGCCCCTGAATGTCCACTGGGCCCAAAGGCCTGAAGGTGAAAGGCTCCTATATCCTATTCCCAACTCCAAGAGTGTTCAAGTCCAAGCTGAAAGGGATTTTGGGCAACCTGGTCTAGTGGAAGGTGTCCCTGGCCATGGCAGGGGGTTAGAATTGGTGCATCTTTAAGGTCCCTTCCAAACCTAATTATTCTGTGATTCTAGGATTCTATGAAAAGGCTCTGCAGGTTTTAAAAACATGTAAGGGAAAGAAGAACACTGCAAATAAATTCTTGGAGCAAGTAGGAAGGAACTGAAAGGTGAGCAGAAAACTGGCGTGGATCAGCGTGCACTAGGAGGGTATCAGAAAAGCATTTGCTTGTAGACAGCCAGAGATATTGATCTGCAGTCACACAGCAGCACAGGCTGGGCAGGAAGCATCATCAGAAATTGGCTGAGGGAAAGGGAGAAACATGTCAATAAAATCAAGCTGTGTGTCTAAGGGAGGAGGAGGAAGGAGGAGGCCAGCAGGGCAGCCTGTGCTGGAGCCATGGGTGTTTACCTCATGGTGTATCAGTGACCTTGAGGGTGATGCCATTATCTAATGATGCCGAATTTGTAGGAGGCACAGAACAAATTAATTACAAATGGGAGATTAGGCTTACGGTCTGATAAGCAGCTCACGGAGTTCAGTGGAGAGAAGTTTTAATGAGATTAAGTGACAAAGCCATCACTTAGGAGGAAGCTTTAAACACACTACAGGCAAGGAGAAAGAAGTGGGGGCGAAGGCAGAGAACTATTAAAACCATCTGTGTTATTAAAAGAGGAGTAAACAAGGCCTGTGCCTCTCAGGGAGAAATGGGGATGATAGTAAGGCGTGCTGGCACTGCCAGTGGGAGCTGCTCCTGTGAATGTATTGTATGAAACATCTGAGTCAGACTAAAGGGAAAATTGATGGGAAACCCAGCACAAATTTGGGATTAACACCAGCAGCAAAGCCCTGCCTGGGTTGGTATGAATAAGCCTGGAGAGGAGGTCCAGGAGGCCTGGATGGGTGGGATATGGGAAAGGGTTGGAGCTGGCTTGATGGAGAAGAGCTCTGCTTTGGCCCAAGAGCAAAGAGAGCAGGACACTGGATGGTAGCAGTCAAGGAAAGAAACTGGCCAGCAGTTAATATAATAGCTGCTGCTAATGATGAATAATTAAAGCAGAGCACTTGGTCCTCAGGCCCTTGTGTAGTTGCTTTCCTCTAATGCCTGGCAGAAGCAGCATTTATAGTATGTGGCAGGAGGAATCTTGTGATCCCAGGGACTGGCTCTGCTTCACCTCCCACCAAACCCACTGCATCCTTCTCTGTGAGCTCTATTTAAAGCTGAGTTCAAATAAAATGGGAATGGGAGCAGCTTTGAATCAGACTGATCAGAGACCTGGGGTGTGGGGATTGGCAGTAATGCCCTGTGTTTATGTTACCTGCAGGCAATGGGCCAAAACAGCTCCTGAAAAGGAGGAGAGACACAACTCTGTGCAACATCAGTGGGCAGACTTGTGTGGCTGTGTTATGGAGCAAATGGCAGGCACATCTCCCCATCCTTGCTCTCTGTGATGGGACAGGTGCTCTTGGGGTGCACTGGCATTGTCAGGCCTGTAGTGACTCACTAACACCTGAGTCTGCCAATTCTCACCTTTCAGATGCATCTAAGCAGGGAAAAGGTTTGAGAAGAAAACAGAGCAGACCCCTCATTTTTCTCCCCTCTGCCTCACCTTTCCATCCACCACTCCACCCAAAGGGTAACACCATTGTGAGGGCATTGAAAAAAGGAGCAGGCAGCAGGCAAAGCAGAGCTGACCCTCAGACAACACAAAAAAGTGATAATTCCTGCATTTAATAATCCTCCTCACAGTGAAATTTATCCTGCAGGCTCTCCAAGGAAAGGACCTTACTGCTTGTTCTTATCTTGGCTAACAAAAGAGCCTGATCTTGACTGGGTCTCCAGGCACTACATCTAAAATAAGATCTAAAAACAATAATCAGCCCAGAGCTTTCTTTTTCCTGAGAAATCAGGGAGCAATTTGTGCATGTTAGGAAACACATCCAGCACTGCAGCTTTTCAAAGTCATCTGCTATTCCCTTGACTTCCCTTGCAATGCAGATTATCCAAATGCAGATCCCTGGGTGCTCCCTGATACACAATTCCAGTAAATATTTACATCCTATTTTGGGTCAAAATATGCTGAAAGGCTGCATAGGGGATGCCTCAGCATTTTACAGCTTCTTCACTTTGGTCAGCAGAAGTGAGATCCTGTGGGGGTGACAGCTGAAAGTGTGCTGCAATCTCACCTTTCTGGAAAGATTCAAACCCCTACAGTTAATTTAAAAATTCCAGGTAGAGGGTTATACATATAGGTATGATATGGGTGAATGCCTGACTCAAATCCACAAATAGGGTCTGCAGCTCTGAACTCCAGCCTTGCCCACAGGGCAAAAGCAAAGCTCTCATCTGAATAAATCCCGAAAATCTCATCTGCCAGCATCTCCAAATCAGTGCAGCAGCAACAGGAGCTGAAGCCAAGCGCTCTGAATGTTTCCTTGCCGAATACCCAGGAGAGCAGAGCTGTATGTAACAGAGATATTTCCACAGTGTTTGAGGCAACATTTCTACTCTTAGCAGACACAGAGGTGCCAGGAAATGATTCTGCTCCCCAGGCAGGATCCAAACCACAGCACAGGCAGGTCTGTGAGGCCAGGATTATCACATTGATCTTTTTAGCCCCCTCCATGTAGCACCAAGCATGAGCTAAGTGACCACTGCTCATCCAGACACTCCTTTCAGCCCCTGCTGTGGGTTGTAGCAATACAGACAGTTTGATGAGCCATTGTTGCTCTTTTTCTGTGGGATTTGAAGTGGAGGGAAGAGGGGGAATAGCTGGAGACAGGAGAGGGTTTCTCACCTGGGGAGGAAGCACTGAGGGAAGGCACTGATATAACCTAACAAGGGGTACAGGAAGAAAAAGAAGCAAAACTCCTTTAAAAGGGATGAGAGATGGCATGTTGCCCAGACAGGTGTGTCTGACACAGGTTAATCTTTCACTCTGCATGGCTCCACGTGCTCCATGAGCTGCCCCACCAGCCCCTGTGACCCCAAGGAGTGGCCTGCTGGCCATTGCCAGCTCCTTGCAGTGCCTCCCTCCAAGGGAAGGTCTCACATCCCAAACTGAGCTGATCTGGGCCCACAGACATCACTAAAGCCACTGCTGTGTGCACAGCCAAAACATCCACTCTGTCAGAACCCAGGACATTCCTCTGGCTGCCCTGGAAGGACTCAAGACCCTGGCAGGGGCTCAGAGACCTTGGCACAGAGTCACAGACACCTGTGCCTTCCATTTTAACCCATGGAAACAATTACCAGCTTTGTGTAAAGATTTATAAGTCACAAGAGTTTGAGTAGAATGATGGTTAATTTGTCACAGGGTGAAAAAGTAGAATTTTGGGGATTTAGAATGGGGGTTCAAGAGGCAAGATGGAGGAATCTGGACATGTCCTGTCCTTCTTCTTCTTGTCCTCAGTCTTCTGCTGGGATGGTGACACTTGTGTATTGGTTTAGAATAGAGACAAACAGTGTAACATAGGTGACAGGTATTGGAAAATTATTGTAAATAAAGTACAGGTAGTTCTTAGTATAAAAAGCCAACACCACCCCAAGGGCAGGGACTGTGCCACAACCCGACCTGCTGGACGGATCTCAGCAGGTCAGAGAAAGAATGGAATGGATAAGAGAAAATAAACAACCTTCAAAAGCAGAACTGACGAATCTCAACTTCTTCTTTGTTCATGGGGCTGGGAGAAAAAAGAGATTTTCCAACACCTCGGGAGCCATTTCAACCACAGAAACCTGAGACCGCTCCCTCCTTTACAAAAGCTTGCACCTGACAGCCACTGGCACCTGAGGGTGGGGTCATTCCCTGTGAGCTCTGTGGCACTGGGGACATTTGGCTAACACATCCTTCAGCATTTTTTCCTCCAGCACCCTGATTTATTTCCTTTTGCAATGTCGATTTGCCCAGCCAGCTCCATGAATAATTCAGCAACATTAAACACATGCCAAAGCTGTTTCAGCTCTTAGTAGGATCAGTTCTTTGGTCCTTTTCTCCATTTAACTTTCATTCCAATATAATCTCCCCTTCATTGCTGCTGGGGGAGCAAGATCTACAAGTAAAAAGCACATTGCCATAGTTATATGGAAATATAACAATATATATGGAAATTACTTCTTTGATAGGAATGGTGTGCTGCTAATCATTCTGCTGGATGCCTTACTGCTTCTGTTAATGATGGAAAAAACAGCTATTTTTTTTACAGACATCTATTGGATATAAAGTTCAATAACCACACAATAAGGATGATCTCACAAATCAGAATTCAGGAAAATCCAAGGTAATTTCCCAGTTTTGTTGTGTGTTCCTGCAGTGAAAGTAATTCATCACACCCAACAAATCAATTACTCACACCATAAATTAGCCAACATCATCCTTTTTCAGCAGCTTTTCTAGACAAAAGGGATGTGCACGTGTAGTGGAGTCAGTGTGTGACATCCAGCTGCAGTAATTGTGCACATGAAGGGGAAGGTGAGTGCTCATTTCAGAAGGACACAATTGCTACTATGGCTTTTATTAAATCCCACTCATTTATCACTCCCTGGTTGGAGCAATAAGCCTTTCACTGTCAGCTAAGGGTGAAACACGGCCCTGTTTCTGCAGCAGCAAAGCTCCAGAGCAGGAATGCCAGGCAAACAGGGAAAACAGCCTGTTCTCCCTCTTTGGGAAGTAATTTCCAATCATTTGGAACAACCCTTGCACTTAACCTAAGCAAGTAAGTGTGGTGAGACACAGTAAGGCGTCTCGGAAGATCTCGCGATGTCACGGGAAGACAGCAGAGATTCCCTTCTTCCCCAACCTCTCTCTTGATAAGATCACCCAAGAATGTAGCTCCCCCTAGTTCCAGCAAAGAATTCCACCAACCCCGTTAGTTTTCTACCCTCTTTTGACCATAGATGGTAATGTAAGGCCCCCTTATCGTAGCACTGTCCCGTGACCTATATAACCCCTCTGAACAAGAAATAAACGCCTTTTGACCGTCAACCAAATTGGTAGTAGCGTTTTTGTCATAAGCCCGAGCAGCCCTGGAATTTGGAGTCACCGTGCTGTTCTTCTGAGTCAAGTCACCTGCTTGTCTTTGCAACAAAAGCAACAAGTAAGCCCAGCTGTTGGTGTTTCAGTGTTTCAATTAGCTGACCAAGTAACCTTCAGAAATCCTGGTTATTAATCTCTGCTGGCTTTTCTTCAGGCTCCCCATCCCTTGTTGCTTGCTCAGGTACAGACCTTGCCTTGGTGATGCTATCAGCATTTCATGAGGATGCATGCAAGGACCCCCCTCACACACTCCTCGGTGAGGAACTGCCTCTATTCCTAAAAGAGAGCAGAAAAACCTGTCTGTGCAATGCCTGCCTCTGCCAACAGCACACTCTGAGTGAGCAGAGACCCTGGGCTGCTTTCATGGGAATTGCTCAGAAAACAGTGCCTGTGGGATTGTCAGAGGCTGGATTTTGATCCTACACCACTGTGGATCCCAAGGAGCACCAAGCAAGGCAGAGAGCTTGTACCAGCCAGGCCATGGTGGCACCAAACCCTGGAAATCTGAATTAGCTTTATCACTTGAATTTTGCAGTCTTGTTCCACCTCCTATTCAAAAGATAAGAAGCTATTAAAAAGTTATTAGAAGAAATTTAATAAGAAGTTATACTATATAGAAGCTATTGTTATCATTTATTATTATTATTATTAGTTATTACTATAGGAAGTTATTTTAAAAAATACATTTTGCTCATTTGTAGGAAATGTGTTGCTCTCATCACAGATGGAGGATGTAGCAACATCAAAAGCTATTTGCCTGGCAAATTATTCTTTAGGATCCAGTTGGAAACAAGAGAGTCTTTACAGAGATTCCTGCATTATCTGGCAGTCTGGATAGCCTAATGACAAATCCTTAAGGCAAGCTCAATTTGCTGCCTTGGAAGCCTTGTATCTCCCTTTCTAAGCCTGATATCTCCCTTTTTGCAAAGGTAACACTGATTATCTGTGTCCTTTTAGTGCCTCTCAAGTTACCCCAGCTCAGAGTTCTCCTGAGGTCAGCTCTCAGTGCAGCTCACACTCTGATGAACTGAGCTGTGAATTATTTTGATATGAACTGGGAGAAATCTTGTACATCTTTTCCAGTGATGTTGGAAGGTTGCAGGGAAGGATTGGAGGACTAATTCCATATAAAATCTCCTGGCACCAGCTGAGAAAGGGTTTCTCTGAGCAAGTGACATCAAAGGGCTTTCAGTGCATAGACTCAAACAGGGACTCAAGCAGAAGCTGCAAGGAAGATAAACCCCAAAAACCTCAAAAAGAGAGGTTCTGGCACCAAAGCAGCCCAACTGGCAGGGTTTTTCCCCACAAAAAATTTACTGCTGTGTAAGGTAGCTGCAGATCTGTCATGTTTTGTGTCTACTGAGCCCTGAACATGCAGGACACAATCACTCAGACACCTTGAGTGGAAAAACACCTATTTCAGAGGCACTAGTAGCTTTGCATGCCAAATTTTCAGAAATCAGGCTCAGCTGGACCCTCCCAGACCCAGAGCACTTGTGAAATTGGTCATCAGCACCGAAAAGACAAACCTTCACCTTCATTTCTGCAGGTGATTTAAGCAACCCTGACGTTCCCATATATCCCCACCACAGGCAGTGGTGGGGGCAGGAGATTACTGGAAACGAAACCAACCTGTCTTCCATGTGCACTGGGGGTTTTCCTCACAGTTGTTTGTACTTCTCACACACAAATGAAACACAGCAGGACCAGAACACCAGAATGACCTCTCACCACAAGAGTTCTCATGAAACCACTGAGCTGCTCTCAGAGCCAGAGGGGAAAGAGGGTGTTTGTGATATCTCTTTGGGAAAAAAAAACATAGCAGAGTAAATTGCCCAGGTTGTGTAAAGGTCAGGAGAGCTGGAAAAAATATACTGCAAAAGAATAAAACAAAGGAAGGTGGTAAGCAAGGTAAGATGAAGAGCTGAAGTGACAAGGACACGAGATGCTTCCTCCAGGGGGGAATTCAAGCCCTTTGGATTGAATGTTGGATCATTTCATGTCCCTTAATTTCTATGTTGTTCTGAACTGACATGAACTCAGCAGCTCCCCAAGGAAAACAAAAAAATAAATCCCCTTTTCAGTCAATATAGCTATTATGTCCCAATCAGCAGTGTGCCCTTGGAAGCTAAGGAAAAACACCAGGAAAATCAATGCCCACCTCCAGGTTTTATTCCCAGTGGAAATCTATCACATGCCCACCCTTCACTACAGTCAAATACATTAATTTTAACTTCATGGTGTCTACCAGACACAAATAGCAATACCCAGGGAAGTCCTTATTCTGCTGAACATCTGAGGAATTGGGGCCAGCAGGTTCAGGAAGTTGTATTCCACCACTCATTGAAATCTAGAAATGTATTTTGTATCACTGGAGCTTAATCTTAAATTTAAATCTGACCTGAAATGAGTCCAAACTCTTCAAATTAATTAATCAATGAAACTGGTGAAAAAACATAATTCCCAGCTCACAGAGCACTGCAGAAGTTAAGAATCAGCATTTCTAGATCAGAAAACAAAACATTCCAGGAGGTCCCTGCAAAACACTAAATTTATGAGAAAATTGCATGAATAAGAAAAATATTCTGTGTCAACTAATCTATATTCCACTGTACAAACTTCCTTAAGCACCTTCTCAGCTGAAACCTTGAATTGGTATGGATGCCTCATCCCTGGAAGTGTTCAAGGCCAGCTGGTCTAGCAAAAGGTGTCCCTGTCATGGCAGGGGGTTGGAACAAGAGGATCTTTAAGATCCCTTCTAACCCAAACCATTCAGTGATTCTAATCAAGATCTTTTAATAGAATAATAATTTACATGCATATAATTAATATATGATAATATATAACTATGTTTTTATAATACATAAATATGTTAATACAGAATTAATATATGATGATACATAATAGCTCTCATAATTATATTAATTATTATATATTAATTATAATTATACAAATACATATTATTGATATTAATGTGATTAATATAATAATAATTTACAGAAAACCTTACAGGTTGTCTAACTTTCACCCCTTCATTATTTATGAGTTAGGGTTTGGGTTTTTTCCTGTTTCTGTATGCCCAGAGTAAACATCACCCCTCACTGTATATTGTGTCAGCCACAGCAAAGCTTTCATTGCTGTCTCATAGGTGCTAGATGTTTCTCTGTCCATGACATCTCTCAGATCTGCTGCACTATCCAGGCAAAGCATCCCTGCATCCAGGCATCTGCAAAACCTGGCCACCATCAGATTGTCAGTGTCACAGCCTTGTCTGAAAGCTGAGTCATGGGTCCCTGACACAAAGAGGCACCAAAAGGGAATCTGTGTCAAGATTTTCGCTCTTAAAATGTGTTTAAACTATGAGTGATGCTGCACTTGAGGTGTGCCTGAATTAACAGAAAAACCCCTCATGAAAAGAGCAGTTGTCTCCTTGCAGCCTTTCCCAGGAGCAGAGCTGAGCCAGCTTTGGGTGCTCAGCTTGTGGCATGGACACAGACATGGATATAGGAAGCTGTGGACTCCCAGAGACAAATCTTTGCACGTAACACATCTTTTCTCTCCATTCCTCTTGTTAGCAGGTTCTTGTTTGTCTACAGATGTGATATTCACAGTCTCTGAACAGAGAGAGACATAATTCCCTCTCCCAGGATTTTTCCTGGGGAAGGCAGTGAGAACCTCAGAGAAGACAAAACAATTCCTATCTCTATTCACTGCTCCTGTTGTTTTGCACATGTGGAATGTGTCATGGAGATTGTTCACCCATGTGATTTGGTTATTGGACACCAGTGAAGGTTGTTTTGATTCTTTGGCCAATTGAAAAACAAAAGCTGTGTCCTGGCTGTCTCAGACAGTCACAGGTTTTTCTTTAATATCTTTCTAGTATAGTATCTCTTTGGGATGTAATTTAATATAGTATTAGTGTAATATAGTATAGCTTAATGAAGCATTTGTTCAGCATTTCTGAATCATGGAGTCAGAGGACATTATTATTAGGAGGATTTTATAAAACACCATCTTGTGTCATATCTGTCAGAAAGCTACACTTCAGTCTGAGTGCTAAAACTGATGGCAGCTCTTCAGAGGCTGTCCCTTGCTCTGGAAGGGAAGATATATAAAAACGGGAGGATAAAGCCTATAATTTTTTATAGCTCAGTACTTAACACTCACAGGCAGTGGAGTAGACAGCAGTCCCAGGAGAGGACATGTGATCCTCCCACTTAGAGCTATACCCAATTTTAAAAGCCCCTCTGAGCATCCAATCACTGGGTTTAGGATGCTTTGACACACATGCATTAAAAGTTTGACCTTACCCAATAGATGGGGAGTAATTTTCACCAACAGAGACAAAGATCAGGGAAGGAAAGAGATGCTAGAGGTGAAGCAGGCCAAATACTCAGGCTATGGATAACACAGGTTGTGGAATGAGGGGGTGAGATTTACTGAGACATTCCTGAAGGTCATAAAAAGGTCATGCTCTGGTATGTACATGGTGTTCACTGTGAGAGAGATTATTGCAGTAATCACCACTGATCCCAGCCACTGCCCAAGCAAACCATTATCTAGGGAGAAAATCCCCTGTTCTTTGCTTTGTTCTGATCCTTTCCACAGTGCAGGCATCTCCTCTGAGTGACCCTGCTATGCTCCCATCAAACCAGGACTCCAGGAAGAACTCCAAAGTCAACACCTGACTATTTTTCAGCTATGTCCCCTCTGCAGATGGAACAGGTGACACTGCAACCATTCCTGAGGCCAGAAGGGGCCAAACTCACTCCTTGCTTCCTGAAAAAGGAGTGAAGGACAAACCCTGCACAGCACAGACCCACCGGTGTGCACGCTGCTCATTGCCACCAGCACGGCCTGCACATCTCCAGCTCAGCTCTGGCTGAGCTGTCACAGCTTGGTGGGTGAAAAGCTGTCAGGTGGCAGCTGAACTGCAGGAAATGGCCAGAAGTGGGGAGGTGGGACAGAAATGTGTGTCTGGGAAGTTCTCTCCTCCTCCACGGGCAGAGGAAGAGTCAGTGCTGGTAGGGGGAAACTCCTCCAGTCACAGTGGCTGGAGATGATGGCTGGGGCCCAGTGGTGGGAAAGAACAGAGGAAGCTCAAAAACATAAGAAGCTCAAAAACATAACCACAGATGAAAAAAAAAAAAAAGAAGAAACCAGAATTGCTTAGCCTAAAGTAAAGAAGGCTGGAAGACTTAACAGTTTTTGAGAGACACCTGGAGCTGGCGGAGGATCTGCCAACAGAGGCTTTCCAAACGAGTCACAAGCATCTGTCAAGGGTGTTCTACCAGGAATTGTGGCTATGGGCCAGGAGATGGGCTCCTGGGACCCCATGGAGCTCCTGCCAGCCCTCTGTCTGTGCTGCATTGAGTGGCACCTCTCCTTTACGCTGCTCTGCCCACAGAGGCGGCAGCACAGGACTGACCCTGACCTGCAGGCTCCAACTCAGCTCCCCAAAGCTCTGCCTCAGCTGAGAGGATGGACAGAGGTGGCAGAGGAGGCTGTGATCCACCTGACCAAGCTGCTTTGAGAGCAAGGGGTTGGACCAGCAGCCTCCACAGGCCCCTTCCCACCTGAATGGTTCCATGTGGGAGGAACCACAGAGGTTCACTGAGCCACTTTTAAGATTTTGTGGCAAGACCAGTGTCAGAACCCAGGAAATTCCTCTGGCTGCCCTGGAGGACTTGAGACCCTGCCTGGGGGGCTCAGAGACCTTGGCACAGAGCCCAAGACCCCTGTGTCTTTGATCTTGACCCATGGAAAAACGATTACCAACCTTTATATGAAGAATTACAAGTCAAAGAGAGTTTAAATAGAATAATAGTTAGTGTGTCACAGTGTGAAAAATAGATTTTTGGGGTTTTTAGAATGGGGGTTCAGGAGGAAAGATGGAGGAATCTGGGTGTGTCCAGTCTTTCTCTGTGACTGTGTTCACAGGGGTCTTAGGATGAGGGAAGAGATGAGGATCTGACTCCATGTTTCAGAAGGCTTGATTTATTATTTTATGATATAAATTACATTAAAACTATTCTAAAAGAAGAAAGGATTTCATCAGAAGGCTGGCTAAGAATAGAATAGGAAAGAATGATAACAAGGGCTCTGTCTCGGACTCTCTGTCTGAGCCACCTGACTGTGATTGGACATTAATTAGAAACAACCAACATGGGCCAATCACAGATCTACCTGTTGCATTCCACAGCAGCAGATAATCAATGTTTACATTTTGTTCCTGAGGCCTCTCAGCTTCTCAGGAGGAAAAATCTTAAGGATTTTTCAATAAAAGATGTCTGTGACATTTCTCCTTCTTCTTGACCTCCATCTTCTGCTGTGATGGTGGCACTTTTGGATTGGTTTAGGGTAGAAGCTCACTGTCTAACACAGGTGATGGGTATTGGGAAGTTACTGTAAATAATGTACATGTAGTTTTTAGTATAAAAGATAACACCACCTCTGAGGTGAGCAGTGTGCCTCAACCTGACCTGCCTGACAGACCTCAGCAGGTCAGAGAAAGAATTTTATAGATAAGAAACAATAAACAACCTTGAGAACCAGAACAGAAGAATCATGAGTCCTTCTTCGACTGCCTTTTCCCTGGCTGGGAAAAGAGACTTCTATGCATCTCAGAGTCACTCTGACCAGCAGAGATTCTGAGAGACCAGGACTAGGTTCACATGTTTGCTTCTCTGGACAGGTTTTTATCCCACTCCTCCTACAGCATCACAAGGTGTGGACACTCCACCCCCAGGCAGGACATCCCTCTCCCCTAGACCTTTTCCAAGCTGGGGCTTTCCAAAGGATGCAAAGCTACCAGAGCCCCATAAAAAGCAAACTGAAGCACAGAAAACAGATGGGCCAGAGTGTGGAGGCACTTACAGCAGATGGCACTAAAATATTAAACTAACATTCCCGTATGCTTAAGCCTTGGCCTGGCTTTCTGCTGGCTGCAGAGCCAGCCTGGTGAGAGCATGCAGATGAGAAATGAGCCTCAGATTGCTAAAGCACCCAACCAAACATCCCCTTCCCATGGAAAAATGCCTCACCAGCAGCTCCTCCAACAGCAGGGATGTGCTAACTCAATGCAGATGATGTTTTGCTGAACAAAAAAGCATTCCAAACAAATTCAGGTCTTTCCCAGATCTCTGCTGGAAAACCAGTTCCTTGAGAAACTCTGTAAAATCAGTTTGTCTGTGACACCAAATGGGGGAAAAGCCCACAGTGCTTAGTGTTTGTCCACTCTGGGATAGCCCTGGACACCATGGGATAGCACAAGAGGCACCAGGAAGGAGGGAAAACACCTTCTTCAACCCAGGGCATTTGCCACTGTCACCCCAAAACCTCGACTGCAGCTTGTGACACTACCAGAAATGGGTGGCCCTGAACCTTGGGGTCCCTCATGGGTCCTTGGAGCCACAGCAGCCACCCAGGGGGTGTGGTAAGGACACACACTTGTAGGGGAATGCCTGGAGCAGTGCTGTGAAAGCCTTTCATAAGGCATCAGAATCAAGATGCTTTGTGTCAGATTGGCACAGGACTGTGCTGCAGAATAATGCACTTGAAATGATTAATTTTATTTGACTGTGTGTCCAGCAGGATCCTGCCTGGGGCTTGGGTCCTGCCCATTGTGTCATCCAACCTGTGAGTGACAGCCCACAGCCCCAGGCATGGGCTTTCCTTTTCTTAAGTGAAATTCTGCCATAAAGCAAAAACAAAATTAAAATAACCATTACTTTGAATGCCCACATCTCTTTTTTTTATATATCCTGACATCAGGCAACTGATCTGAGAGGTAACAAGACTGCTGCATATTTCATTAAATGCATCAAGAAGAAGGAATCTTCTAATACTGTCACTAAAGAAGGGACTGGGGAGAGACATAATCCTCCTGCATAAGGGAGATCCCCTCCCAGGACCAGGTCCTCAGGCTGTGGGACACCAGCACAAGGTAAGCCAGGCCATCCTGGCAGAGTGGCCAAAAGGCACCACAAGAGAAAACAGAAGGACTCAGCCAAAGAGCTCCTTCTCAGCTTGCCTTGATCCAGGCTTCTTTTGGGCTTTTTGTAAACTGCCCTGGGCCAAAGTATTGATGTTTCCAGGACAGCAGGGCTTTTCTGAAATTCCCTGTATGCCTAAGCCATGTGCAAGTCCAGCACATAATAATTTAAAAAAAAAATAATAAGAAGGAAGAAGATGCTGAGCTGGCAGCCTCCCTTGCTGCAGTGCCACAGTCAGATATGCTCCGAGCCCTGCTGTGTGAGGGCTGTGCCCACCCCTGGCAGGAGATCCAGGAGTGATGGGAGGGCGGCTTGGCTGCAGCTCTGCCTGCCTCTCTGTGCTCTGCAGGAGGAGGAGGCAGCACTAACTCAGGTAACACTGCACAGCTCCTGCCAAAGCCATCATTTCCAACCACGTGGAAAACAGGAGAGGCTGTCTGGTGATCAACAGCGTGGGAATAGCTCCACTCCACTGAATTCTGACAGCTCCAGCGAAATGGAGCTGGGAAGTGGCTGCCCGTTTTTGTTATTGCCACTGGATGGCAACAGACGTTAAGCAGAGATCGCTGTGCAAACCACACACGCACTTGCTGTGCTCCAGCTCGTTATTCAGGGCCATGGCCGTGGTGTCAGCACGCCCAGCAGGACACCAGGGAGCTCCAGAGCCCAGAGCCTGCCAGCAGCACAACCAGCAACACTGCTCTGGGGTCGGGCTGAACGTGGGCTTTTCCTTTGCACAGCCTGTACATGCCTTTCCTGCACCCAGAATCAATTTTTGGCCATCCAACCTGGCCTTGAACACTTCCAGAAACACCCAGACTCATCAAACCCAACTCCAAGTCTTTTTTTTTTTTTTTTTTTAACAAATGCATCCTCAAAATCTTTATCCTTACACTTCTGAGAGGTGCAGGACCCGAGGTGCAGGACCCTGATTGGACCCGTCCCCTGGGACAAAGCAAATAGTATTTAAAAGGTAAGATGATCATTTGTTCCTCTTTGTCCTCCAGATACCTGATGTACAAATCAGCCTCACGGTTCTGGGGCTGCACCATCCTGTATCTATGCTTAAGCCTAAAAATTATTGTTACTGGTATTTACTTTTTCCCTAAGAGGATGCCTCTTTTTTTGCTGGTATTTATTTGTTCCCTAAAGGGGATGGGCAGGTCAGGGATGCTCTGTGGATCTCACAGGCGTGCCCAGCTTCCCCCTGAGGGGATCCTGTGCCTGCTCCGTACCCCAAACCTCTCCCCTGCAAGGAACAGGCGCTTCTCCCTCCCCCTCCTCTCAGCAGCACTGCAAAAACCAACACAACATCTGCATTTACCTTTCTGCTTATTTAAAAACGGCAGTAGCAACGAAGCCAGCGGACTTTTTTTGCCAAAGTCCTTGGAAGACACTTTACTTTGGTTAACAACAGTTTCTTCAATGGGTTTCTTCAGTTTTACTCTTTCCTTCAGCTCCTCGGTGCTGACGGCAGAGGTCGGGGGCTCAGCGCCTATTTTTGGTGCAACAAAGGAGCTTTTCAGGTAGGACGAGGACTCCGCCAGGTTCTCCCTGTTCATCCTGCTCTCCGTCATTTTACCGGCCTCGTAGTCCGAGGCGTCGGTGCGCGAGTTGTTCTCCTCCTTGATAATGTCCATGACCTTGGGCTTCATCAGGGGGGAGTCCTGCTCCCTCTTGGGGCTCTCCTCGGAGGCCGAGGAGGCATCGCAGGACTCGATGATGAGCTCGCTGTCGAGCTCCGCCTCCCGCTCCTCCCGCAGGATGCTGTACTGGATGGAGGGCGAGGCGGGCGACGGAGGGGGCCCCCCGATGTGGCCGAAGGTCATGTAGTTGGAGTGCAGCGCCTCCTCGGCGGCCAGCGGGTCCTCCGAGACCAGCTCGATCTCCGAGTCGCCGGACTCGGCGCTGCTGGCTTCGTGCTCGCCGTGCGGGGCGGCGGGAGCGCGGCCGGGCTTGGGGCGCGGCTCCCGCTTCTCCGCGGGGGCGGCCGGGGCGCGCTGCGCCTCCGCGGGATCGAAGGAAAAGCTCTTGGCTTCCTTGATGGCGCTGATGAGTTCGTCCTCCGACAGGCTGCCTTTGCCCTGCGACTCGGAGCCCGACGGTTCTGCCGTATAGGAGAAACAAAAAGAGAAAAAAAGAGAGAAAGAAAGAAAAAAAATTAATAATCTTCTTTTCCAGCAGCGTAGATTTTAATCGAATTATATACTATAATTATATAATGGTATACAATAATATAACAATAATACTATACAATAATTAATAGCATAGATATAATACTATACTATAATTAATACTAATACAATACTATTGTGAAAAATGCACCTTTTATGATTGGCTTTTCGCAAATATTAAAAGGAATATTATGGGTGTTATGTTAGAAAGTTATGCTGTATTATTTTTCTTAAGTAGTGTGTTAAATATAATTTTAGGTTATAACATAATGTTAAAGTAGAAACGATGCTGTGTAACATACTTTTCTAAAGAAAGGACTTGCAGTGAGATAGCAGCCACAGGACACCTAAATCTTTCAGAGAAAAAGAATTTATTGCTCTTTTATAAAAAAAATGAACTCCTTCCTGCCTCACTCAGCAATGAAGATGCCATCAGGATTCAGAGGAAGAAGCTGACACTGACCAGACAGAATCCTGTGTTTGAATGGAATTTATGCATCATGTATGAGGTGTACGAATATGCAACAGGTTATTGTTTTTAAGGGTTAATCCTCTGTTAACGTGGGTCCTTTTTCAGGCTTATTTTGCCCAGAAAGAGGTACCTGAACTGTCCATAACTCTTTGTTTCTGTTGTCTCATATTGTCCTAATCCAAATTGTCCAAATTTTTATTACTCTAATTATATTACTATTTTTATAACCATTTTATTACTATTAAACTTTTAACATTTAAAAAAAAAGAAGTCATTGGCATTTTCACACTATAATTATACAATTACATAATAATAATAAAAAATATATTATATATAATATAAACCCATATAATTATGTATAATATATATATAATAATATTATTTTTATCTAATTATACAATACTACCCAAACCCATTTAAAAAAAAACTGCAAAAGCTAACCTCTACCCTAAAACCTCCATCTTACTTTATATACATTACTATATTCTAAAATCTTAAACCCTTAAGTTTTCTACTATATAGTTAACTATGTATAGTTAAACTATAACTATAGTTAACTATATATAGTTTAACTATAACTATAGTTAACTATATATAGCTTATTTTCTACTATATAATATTGCACACTTCTATTCAAATACACACCTATAGTATTAATTCTATCATTAAATTTTAAAAACTTTCTCCATAACCTCAAATCAAATGCAATATTCTCAATACCTATCAACATAAAAAATCTAAATTTCTCAATAACCAAAATTCCAACTGGAACCAACACAATAGATTGGACAGCAGCACATTTCCCTCTGGCAGGGCTGGGAGCACAGGCACAAAATCTCCCTGTCTGGGATGACTCACAGTAATGACAGCTTGACCTTACACAGCATCTCCCATGCAGGTACTCCTTATAAAAGAAGCATCTCTGACTGAAGAAAATGCTGAGGTACAAGGCAGTGCTGGTCACTGCTTGACCAGCGGCTCAACAACGTGATTTTAACCAGGAAAATCCTCAGTCAAGAGGAGCATGGGCTCAGGACACACAAGTCAGCATCAGGCTGTTCTGGGGACAAATACACACATGGGGCTGGTGGGTTCTGCTGACCCTAACAACCCATGTGTAGTTTTTGCAGCCAAACTTTAACTTTCAGGTGTGGAAAATTTAAGATCAGAAACTTTTCTCTCTTTTTTTTTTTTTTTTTTTGGTTTGTTGACTAGTTGGTTTTTTTTTATTAATTTGGGGTTTGGTTTTTTCTCAGGGTGTGGGTGGTGAATTCTCTCTGGTTTTAGTTCAGTTGGGTCCAAGAATGAAATGAATTTTTTTCTACTGTAATTCTTAATATCATTATGAACTATATTAACAAAAATAATGACTATCTTGTCACCCAAAATTTGAAACAAAACAAAAATATTAACAGCCTCATCTGCGTTTTTTGACTGCAATTCCCCAGTTACATTGACACAGCCATCAAGCACACATGGAAATTTGTCCTCTAGGATGCTGAGTGTTCATTCCCTAATTTAAGGTCATTATTAATGTGATGGGGTCACTAAGTGGCACTGCAGGTTGTGAGGAGTCATGAAAGCCACCAGGAAAGTAAATCCCCAAGTTTCCTCCAGCAGATGCTGGTGAAGAGGTCCATGAGAGGACAGTGCCTGCAGGTATCCACAGGGCTGGGTCTCACAGTGGAGTGGAGGAAAGTTTCCAACCCACAAAAATGACACAAAAATGTCCTTTTGCACCACAGATTGTGACCACAGACAGGATTCAGGTGCTGGTGCTGTTACACCACACTCCCATCTGGATGCTGGGAATTTTTTAGTGCCCTGGGAGCTCCTGCATCCTCCTCTGGCTGCAGCAAGCTGCGCTGCTCTCCTGCAGCACCCCATGCAAGCGTTTTCTCCCAGAGCCAGACTGAGCCCGGCAGGAGTCCAAGCAGGCATGTGACTTCCAGCCCTGGTAGCACAGCAACGCTGTCCCTGGGCTTCACCCCGCTCCTCCCAGCCCTGGCATTCACCTTGTGAATAAAACAGCCCTTTGTGGCCAGCAGCAGGGTGTCACATTCACTGCTGGCACTGGGAGGTGGATAAATACCCGCGGCCTTTCAGCGCAGAGACAGACCACATCTTCCTTCCCCAGAAAGATGGGGCCAGAGATTAAAAGCAAAATGTTTTCAAAAGTCTTGATCCAAGCAGGGGGTGCTGGCAGCTTTGCCAGAATGCTTGAGGGGTACCTAGGAGCCATGACTTTGCTGGGTCACTGCGTGGGAATATCAAGGGCAGGTTTTAAATTTCTTCATCACTTATGAATGTGGGGTCTGGGTATGGAACACACCCAGCTGCAGGAAAGGAGGGAAAACCCAGAGGAAACACCCTTTGGGAGCCAGCCTCTAGAAGAAGATTCCTTCTTCCTAGCACAATGGATAAGCAGTTTTGATGGGATACAGATACCCAGCATCCCCAAGGCAGCCTTGAACAGACACCAGGAGTGAATAAGTAACAGTGCCTGAAGTCCTTAATTACCTCGTAACAAAAAGTGTAAATTGATGAACCATGGCACGTCTCAGGAGCAGTGTGTGATTTCACTCAGTCAAATAAAAGAAGAAAAATTCATGGTTCTAAAGTCTATTCATTAAAGTTTCTGGCTGATGCAGGCAGAATAAATTCACAGCTGTGGTGGACTCTATCTCCTTTTCCTATGTGGAAGTGAACAAATGCTCTCTCACTTTTCTGTAGCAACCAAATATACCTCCAAGGGGAGGTATTAGTGCGGGTGCCAGACTGCCATTTTAAGGAAATTCTAGGTTTTTTTTTTAAATGCTTCTAAATAAAATTGAAGCATTATAAGTTTCATCTTATGGGGGATGTTCTTTGTCAAATGTTCATCGTTAAAGGATTTTAATCCAGGACACTGAAATTTAATTTTCAGTCTAAAAATTCTGTTTTCTGTCACAGAACTTTAGTCCCTTTGAAAGGACTATGCTACTTTTATATTTTAACAGTGTATAATAGGGGAAATAAGGAATAGATGTTATGCACTGCTGCAGTAATGAGACAGTAGGAAAAATGTGTAAACATGCGGTTTTAGTAACCCCCCAACAGCAATCAGGAGTCTTTTAAAGAGATTGGCCCTTTGTCCCTCCAGTCCCCTTTGTAAACGAGGTGACAGCATTTCCCTCCTCAGCACTTTATAAAATCAGCACATTGACATGAAAACAGCACTGATTTTTAACAATTTAACCTTATTTTCTGCAGGGGCAAAGAGATGTTAAGCCAGCCATTAAAATTTTTCTAATATCAGCCCAGTCAGTTGCACTGCCCTGATCCCACACATCTCATTTCCCTTAGGGAATCAGGGCAGCCAGGGTGACCAAGAGACCCCCAAACCACCAGGATCCAGCTCAAACCATGGCCTGGATGAAGATACCCCAGTGATGCTCACAGGGATACTGCTTCTCCTGAGGAGAGATCCCTGAGGACTGGGCTCAGCAGGCCTGGATCCCTTTCCATGCAGCAAGGACAGCCCATCCTGAGCAGTGTGCCATGATGGGGAGCACAGTTTGCCTCCCCCTTCACTTTGGCTACACAAACTGGTGCCAGAGGAGAGCACAAACACCTCCGGCCATGGAGACTTGTAATGACCTCTCTCACCCCAAAAATCCACGGTAATTCTCCAATGTGCAGGGTACAATTGCAACCACTTCTTGAGCAGCAAAACCCTCAGTGCCCTGCACCAAGACCAGCATTCATTACCTGTGCCAGAGGAGGGTGGTGTGACAGATCCTGGGCTGTCATCCTCGGGCTCTGACACCGTCACCGTGGGCACCACCTCATGGCTCGGCTTCAGGCCGGTGTCCGGCTGAGTCGGGCTCGGCTCTTTGCTGGCGGCTTCCTTGGTGCTTTCTGTCTCAGTGAGCGTGATCTTGACTGGGGTTGTAGCCACAGAGGGACTGTGCTGACCCCCAGATTTTCTGTCTTCCAGCAGGTCTTGTTCCTTGGCTGCCTTTGTGCTCTCCGAAGGTGTCCGTGGAGGTTCGGCGGCGTGGCTGGACCCCACGGGCGTTCCCCGGTACTGATCACTAAGGCCTGGGCTCTCATCTTCTGAGTCAGAGTCATGTTTTTCTTGGTACTTTATTTCTTCTGATCTACTCATGTCCATGTATTTGTAAGCTTCTACTTTCATGGGATCTGCTAAGGTTTTGTCAACTTCAGTAGACTCTGCAGGAGTCATCTCTATTCCCGAGTCTGAGCTAAACAAGCCACGGGACTCAAACCCAGTCACGTCTTGAACAGGATGGCCCAGAGCATTAAACCCCTCTGTGCTGCCTGAGCAGGGAATGGGGGTGTTCTCCTGCTGATAGATGCCTGTGAAATAGGTGGAGTCCCTCGGGGTGGTGTAGTGGACATCGGAGATCAGGGAGGTGTAGAAGGAGTTGTCCCCTCCGTTGGCGGTGGAGCCGTAGTTGAAAAGATGTGACGAGCCTGTGACACCTGAAGCAAAGACACAAAAACCAGGCACAGTGAGACACAGGTGCCTGCAGGATTTCTGCATCAAGCTTTCTGCAAAGCCACGCTCACCCCCTGCTGAGTTTAGATTTGGTTTGTGAACCAGACTTGACTTTGCTTGCAAGCTCTTGGGGACTGTCTCTTTCTATGCCTCTGGGCAATACAGTGGCACATGTGTCACACAAGGCTTCCAGCTGCTGTTCCATCTTAAAATAGCTATAAGGATCCTGATAGTAACTAAATATTCCTGACCAATGTTTGCCTATCCTGTAAATAAAAACTTCCTGTGATTGCAACCTCACAACATCCCTCACAATCCAACCCAGGGGCTCGTCATTCCATATGCTTAAAAGAAATCTAATGTTCAATACTAAATTATTATATTTTTTTAATTACATAGACCTAGAGGAATTTCATCCTAAGGAAACTTTTCATTATGAAAAAAATTCTGCTGGACAGAAATTGAGAGGGCAAGTTGGCAAGCAGATTTAGATTACATTTTCCCTTAAAATTCTCTAAAATTTTCTCTTAAAATTTTTCTAAATTTGTGAAACACCGAGGAAGAGACTCAACATCCTCATTTAGTGATTTCCATGTGTTCAGAAAGCTATAGCCCATGTGCATCATCTAGAAATCACGCTGGCATGAAGGTGGTTAAACCCATGCATCATTTTCATGCCTCTAATTCCCTCTGCCACGCTCTCAGCTCCTCGGGATGATGCTAATTAAATTAGAAACAGCGGCCACGCTCCCTCTGCAGCATCCATACAAAGCACAGCTCGAGGACAGGAACAGCGAGATCCCCCACCAGGGAGGGGGGAGAGAGGATTCCTGTGGGGGCTGAGGGAATGGGAAGAGGAGGAACAAAGCCAATGTCTGTAGGAGCTGCTGCCTATGGGAGGGAGCAGCTTGTTAACCCCTCGTGTGCTGAACAGAGCTGGCTTTCTCTGATCTCTGCTCATCACCTGAGAGGGATGTGAGGCTCCTGACCTGTTCCACACGTGCCTGGGCTACCACACACTGTCACACACATATTTTATGAAAAATGCTTTTGTCAGGATTTTTTCTCCTGACTGAGAAGCTGAGAGGCCTCAGAAATGAAATGTAAACAATGGTTATCTGCTGCCGTGGAATACAACAGGTGGATCTTTGATTGGTCTCATGAGATTGTTTTTAATTAATGGCCAATCACAGTCCAGCTGTTTCAGACTGTCTGGTCAATCACAAGATTTTATTATCATTCCATCTCTTTCCTTTCAAGCCTTCTGATGAAATCCTTTCTTCTATTCTTTTAGTATAGTTTTAATATAACATATAAAACATAGAATAATAAATCAGCCTTCTAAAACATGGAGTCAAGATTCACATCTCTTCTCTTGTCCTGGGACCCTCTGAACACCACCACAACAACACAGTGCAGATTTCATCACTAAACTAAAGGGACATTGCTGCAGCTTCAAAGCCAGAAGCTGGAACATGTCCATGCAAAAACTCCCGAGATACTTGCATTTGAGTATTTCCTTCCCCTTTGCACACACAGAGACTGATACCATCTCTAAACACCACCACAACTGCTTTTCCCCACAGCCCTCCGTGCATCAGGCATGTGTAGCTCATTTAGGGAGCCCTGAAGCAGTATTTTCTGCCCTGTAATACTTCAGAGTTGTAGCTGAAGGCTTTATTTTACTGCACAGCCTCACTGGATTTGACACACGCATACACCCCAAGCCCTGCACAAAGGCAGAGTGATCGTTTCCCTCATCTTATTTCTGCATTGTTCAGTGTTGTGATGTCTTACAAGCAATTCCTTTTCCCTGGATTGCCTCTAGGCTGGGAACAACATGCCCCTCCCATTACAAGAGGAAACCTGGTAGTACAGGGGAAAAAACAACCCCAAAGAGCCGCTCCTTGTTTTTCATCCTACCTGTGCTACCTGCTGCTGTGTCCCCATCCTCCCTGGCTTTGGGTGCAGTCCTCCCTGCTAATCTGCTCCTCAATACATGGTGCAAGCAGCAGCTCCATCCCCACAGCCAGGGATTTGCCACAGGAGGGCACAGAGCAGGGGGTGCTGCAGCCAGCAGGTGGAAAACCATCCATTCCCAGTCATTTCAGCCTTCAGCTGGGTGATCTTACTGCTGTATAGCACTGCATAGAACTTTTCATAGAAATATTTATCATCAAGGCAAGCTCTTGCCTCAGAGTGGTGAGGGTCACCGTGGAGATGTGAACTTGGAGCTTATTTCCCCCTCTCTATCTATGCACCTTTACATTTAACTGTGGCATTCACATTTTCTGAAATAATCCCTTCACCCAGGATTTTTCTCCTGGGAAACTGAAAGGCCTCAGAGAAAAGGAAAACAATTCTTATATAATTTGCTTCTCCTCTGTTTTGCTCATGTGGAATGTGTTTGAAGATTGTTTATCCACAGGTGATTGTTTCATTGGGTTCTGCTGTGAGTTGTTTTGGTTCATTGGCCAGTTGGGGCCAAGCTGTGCCAGGACTCTGGAAAGAGACACCAGTTTTCATGATTAGCTTTTTTAGCATTTAGTAAGTATCCTTTCTATATTCTTTAGTATAGTATAGTATTCTTTAATATAATACAGTATTATAAAGTAATAAATTAGCCTTCTGAGAACATGGAGGCAGATTCATCATTCCTGCCTTTGTCAGGGCTTTCTCTGCAAATACAATATTTAACTACTTCAAATTTCACCTTCTGCTTTCCTGCCAGCTCACTCAGGGCTGCAAGATGCTTTTGTGACTTGCTGCAGGCAGATCCCATCCTCACTGCTCCCAATAACACGGTCCCAACAGCAAAGCTACGTGAGAATGAAGCCTAAGGGGAAAACCACAGCAAAACCAAAGCAGAATAAGGGATAAATTGGGCTGCCCAACACCCAGGGTCTACCTGAGCTCATCCAGTGCCTTGCAATGACAGCTCATACCCAGAACACATTCCTAAATGAGCAGTAAGCAAAAAGGGAAAGGTTCTATTCCTTGCCAGTGCTCTTCTTGCTGAACTTGCCTTTCTGAAAATTATCCATGAACAGGCTTGGATTTTCACAAATGTGTTGGTTAGCTGGAATTATCTGATGCATTGTTTACGCCAACATATTCCAGACTGTGAATTGCTGACTACAGACTATTCATGCCTGTTGCTGCCAGTATCTGCTGTTTGTAATTTACTATTTGTGCTGGGTGAGTGGCTGTCTAAATCACAGGGTTTCAGGGCTGCTCTTTCACTAAATGCTTCCTCAGTGCCTCCTGGACCGGCTCCAAAGCCCACTGAATCCACTAGAAAAATCCCACTGACCCTGAGTGGCTGTGGACCAGCTCAAAATGGCTGTGGAATACTTTTTGCTCACGAGGAATACACTGTCACAACACCATCAGAGGGCAAAAATCCATTCCTACAAACATCCCACTATTGCTAGGAGAGAGGGAGCACAAACAGAGACGAAGGAGATTGAAGGCACTGCCAAAGCAATATTCACAGATGCTGCTCACAGCTTTCATTTGTGTTTTGTCCACAGTACATGGGAGCCAGAAGCACAAGCATTTGCAGCTCTTAGCAATGCTGATCAATAGAGCAGTGAAAAGTTTCTAATGCATTTGTATCAGGTGCTTCATAGCAGGAGTTATAGCCTGAGCAGCTCACAGGAGTGATAAAGTGAGCTCACAGTGATAAAGAGAGGTTGAGAAAATACCATCCTAATCTTCAGGTTATTCCTCAGCAGAAAGAAAAATAACCCTGAAATAGTCATTGACACAAACATTACATTTTCAAACATCAGATTTTCAAATAGTACAAACCCAGTACTGTAGCAGATGTTAACACAGCAGCTGATTTAGAATGGAATCACTAAATGTCAATGATAAACCTTTTTGGGTTTTTTTTTTCCTGCAGCAGCTTTGCAAATAAAAATGAATCCAGAAAATGCATTTCCTACTGGGGTTGAGGAGGAGAGAGAGTTACAGGGTATGTGAGCAAAGGGAGGATTCACATTAGCAGGACATATGGGGATCCCAACTCTCAAGGCGACAGCAGAGTCAAAAGCACTGAAGACAGCTGAAATTGCCTAATTAATAGGATTTAATGTAACTCCCTATTTCCTCTGGGATTGATTTACAGCCCTTGCCAAAACTGCCTCTCATTTGGGAAGTGTGAATCTCTCAGCTATTAGACTGGCTATTAAAGACATGGAAACTGATAATACCTGAGCAGATTTTTGCTGAAGAATAGTGTGCTCAGAGCCTGGTGATTAAGCAATGCCCTCTCTGACTTTAAGTTTATTTGGTTCAATATCCGTGGGAAGGAGAAGCCTTGAATAGCACCGATAACAGATGACAGTATCAGGTCTGAATTTACCCTTGTTACAAAGGTTGGGGTTTTTTTAATCTGGATTTCAATGAAAACTGCCCAAAAACTTGCCTGCCAATTCAGGTGAAGGAAAGCTATTCAGCTCCTGAGAGCAGCAGTTGTGCTTTCTTGTAACATGAGCCCTTGGGAAATAATTTCACTTCCTGCAACCAGCTAAGAAGTAATGGGTCTGATTCAATCACTCCAGCCCAGCTGAGATGCTCAGCAAGTTACATGTGTTTTCATCAACTGCAAAGGGAAAAAAAGATTGGAAAATGACTGTTTTGTTTGCTCAGAAGAAGTGAATGCTCCAGAAATTCCTCTCCTGTGGAACTGGATTTAGAGCTATTCAGCAATTGACACAGGAAATAATTTAGAAATCATCAGTTCCATGCAGAGTAGCTCTTAATTTAAGAAAGGCAGCTCAAGACCAATTTGGATCAAGGCAAGCTGCTCTGCTGCAGCACACTGGAACAGGGAACAAAAAGTTAGCTGAGGATCACAATCAAGAAAAAGAGCAGATTCAAATAAAAGTGATTCCTTTTTTTTCCCCTACTAGAGTATTCTTGGCCTTATTAAAATTGATCACTTCAGAATATTGTGCTCAACTTTCAAGAAAATAACCTTATTTCATATTAACCTGTCAAGCTTCACATGCAGCTCTGGTGATCTTCACTGGCACAGGCAGTGTGACACTTGAGGGACCTGGTCTAGTGGAAGGTGTCCCTGACCACAGCAGGAGGGTTGGAACAAGATGAGCTCTAAGGTCCTTTCAAACCATTCCATGATTCTGTGATGCAAAATTTCAGTTCCCCAAAGCTGGCAACCCCTCAATGCAGGATTCTGTATTTATTGTGTGTCACTGATTTGCTCAAAATTAATAATTTTCCAGAAGAAGAGAGGGAAGAACTAATCTTTAATTAGGTGATGCAGCTTTTACAGCCTGGAGCTGTGCAGAGAAGACAAAATCTTTTTGGTTGCAATGGGAGGAATCGAGGTTTCAGCGACCTTTTCAGACAAAAGCAGAGGAGTGGGAGCAAGCAGCTTCCAGCAACTTCCTGTAAGTCTTTTAAATAGCTGGCTCTGACTTTTTACTTTGGATATTGAGCTTCAGGAGTCATTACTGGCTGCTCCAGTGCTGCAGGGATGAAAGCTCCCAGAAGCAGGGAGCTTCTTCCCAGCTCTCCCCCATGTCCACCCAGGTCCACCCTGTCCCATTTCAACAATCCATGACCTGCAGTAATTAATCAATTAGAGATATAATTTCATTTTTATCACTCAGCCATGATCATTAGGAAAATGGATCTTCCTGCTTTCTTCCAAATGCACAACAAAAGTAGTTATTAAACAGTCCTGCCTTTCTTTTCTGTACCAGATTTCTAATTTTGTCATCAGCCACTAGTAAAAAAGCCTTTGCTTGACCTTGGCTTCTTTTTATTCCTCACACTTAAAAATGAGGGGAAAAAAAGGGAAATAATTTTTCCTGGTTTTTGACCCTGATACATGATGTCTCATTGTGTCCTTTTAGTTCCCCAACTCGGTTACTTTCCTTTTAAAACTCATGTCTTAGAGCATTCTCATCTGTATCCATACACATCGTTATGCAGATGTTCAGTCTTACATCAATCTTCCACTCCTCTTTACCATACCCAGAGAGACCAGCAGTCCCAAGTCTGTCTCCAAATTCAGAGCAAACCATTTTCTTGGATCCAGACCAAGCTGTTTTCCCATCTCTGCTTGATTTCAAGCTCAACCCAAACCTCAGGAAACTCCAGATTTCCCAGTATCCTTGACTAGTGCCTTGCTGGCAGTGGCAAGGGCAGCCTGGCATGAGTGGCAGAGGCATCTGTCAACCCCAGCCCAAATCATGCCAGGGATCTGGCCACCTTCAGGGATATTTGAGTTATGGGCGTCATGCTCTCAGTTCTGCAAGACCCTTCTGCATGAATTTTCTAACCCCAAACACTTCAAAATCCAAACAAACCTCAAAAGTACCTTAACAATTGTGCTCCAACTCGAGCAGAGCTTGAAACCCAAATGGCTGAGAGCTCAAAGAGCTGAGATGCTCACAGAGGCACCACTGTGCTGTGGATAACAGCACTGGATGAGCTCCCAGTGTCCCCTGGATTTGCCTTTCTCAGTGACTGGTGTAGGAATGTGCCCCTTGTTGACAGAGTGGCAAAACTATCCTTTGTCCTCCTAAAAAGGAAAGAAGCCCGGAAGTTTCTCTCATCCATTAGGTGAAAAGCCACCTCATAGGACCCTGGGGACTTCACCTCTGACTTAAGGATAGCTAACTGGACATAAGCCATAAAGCTCCACCTGGGCAATTAACTAGAAAAGGACATGAACAAAGAAACTAACTGCTTTTGTAAAGTGTTTCACCAGGACCAAGAACATATAGCACCTGGCTGGGTTTTTCTGTTTGTTATTTTGCCTTTTATTAAACCTTTTTGTTTCCAACACTGCAACAGAAGCCATCTGCTGATTTTTATGCCTCCAAGGGTAGCTGAGCTATCTTAAGTGTGTTATAGGCTTCCGAGAACTTATTAGACCTGGCTCCAGGAGGTTACTATGCCAGGCTGGAGCTGTCAGCCCGGAGCTATCCCACCTGCAGATGCTCTGGGCTAGACAGAGAGAGCAGCAAGCTGTCTGCAGGAGAGCTGCAGCGGGGTGTGCATCCCTGCAAGCTGGGCCAGCTATTCCCAGCTGCCAGGAGATGGTGCTCTTTGTTTTAGCTCGGGATTCCCAAACCCAGTTTACAGGTTGGCAACTTCCTTTCCTCCAGCACTCTCACCATCCTGTCTGCAGCACAGATATATCCCACAAATGGCATTGGCAGACACGGACAGCCACACCCCGAGAGTTGTTTGGGGATTCATTTGCACAACAGATGCTGCAGGAAAACCGGATTGTTAAAAATAGGTTAGAAATTGTTGTAAAATAGTTGATAGATCATTAAGCATGTATTGTTAGTTTGGTTATTATATTGTAAAAGGGGTTAAAAGAGGAGTTATAAGAAATATGGTACCCAAGGTACCATAACACACCTAAGGAAAGTGCACCACGAGCCAGCATGGAAAGAACTGTAATGGCCAATCAAGCACCTTAAAGTCTTCATGCAAATGAAGGATCCAAAAAGAAACCAATCTAAAGGGACAAAAAACAGGATAAAAGGGGCTTCTGATCCACTGAATCTGTGTTGCTCTTTCTGGGACATCAGGACATCACTGACCAAGAAGCCCCAGTGCTGGCACTGCAGCATCCTCGACAGGAACGCTCCTGCTCCACCCGGGCCCCCTTGCTTTGGGCCTTTCTTTTTCTTATAATAAAAGCTGAAATCACTTTAGTACCGGGAGCCTGCTCTCGTTTTTAATAGGATGGTTCAGGAAGGCACCTGACCCTATTCTGTTATTGCTCCCTGTGGTTCTCTGCACAATCCTGAATGTGCTGGGGACACAGAGAGCAGCAGGAAGGCAGCTCCTTGCTGCCTCCAGCCGCTGGCAGCCTGTGCCTCAACTCCTGGAGACAGCAGAGAGTCAGAGCCTCAGCTGTGCAGGTTATCCATCTGTCCTAGGGTGGCGTTATGATGCTTGTATCCCCATTTGTGTGTTCTGTTCATGCTGGATATTATGGTATATCCATACCATAATATGGTATATTCAAGACTGGCTCTGAAGAGTGAAAGTTTTGTTTTGGTTTTGTTATCAGCCGCTCCCCCACGGCTGGTGGGACACACAGACAGGGCAGTACATAGTGCTGCTTTTGCTTTTTGCTTGGCTTTTTGCTTTGCTCTTGCTTCTGCTCATTATGTAGTTTAGCTAAGCAGTCTGAATTTTTCCCTGGGTTGTTTTTCCTTTCTCTTTTTTGTAACCACTCGAGCCTGCTCCGGGCTGGGCCCTGGCAAACCCCGAGAGTTTGCACCTTGTGGCCTGGCGGGGCCTACTCTGGGCAGCAGCTGCCCCAGCGCCGGAGGGACTGAGAGCAGAGCGAGCACCCCCAGAGAGACTTTCTGAATTTGTCATCTTTTTCAGAGCGGTGACACAGTGGTGTCACCCAGCATTGTTCATTTTGTGTGCTGGGGGCGCTGTGCCTGTTAAATAAACAGGTTCTTTCCACTTGTCTCTGAGGAATCCTTCCCGAACCGGCTGTGGGAAGGGGCCATGTGGGTTTGCTTTCTGGAGGGGCCCCCTTTGGAGGGTTTCTCCCAAATTGCCCTAGACCAGGACACCATCCTTCCCCTCCAGATCCCACAGCCACCAGAGGAAATATTGCCATGGCAGGTTCTGGGTCCTGCACAGGTAGGAGGGCAAGAGGACAGTGTGGAAAAAACAGGCTTAATCCTATCCACACTGATTATTCCAGTGATTTCATTGGAGTGGCTTCTGATTCATCCCCCCCTCAAATGGATGCAATTTCTAAATTCAAACAGGTTAATGTAAGATTTGGTGCATGGAAAACCTCTCCTCAGGGTCATTTTGCAGAGGATGTGAGTTACTACAGCATCCCAGCTGGAGCTGCATCACTTTCCAACAGCTTTAGCTGTAAACAGACATTGCAGCTTCCAGACCCAGGGGTACCCAGTCTCGGTCCTCCACATGATAAATATATGGGGGAAAGGGGATCAGCTGGGATCCCAGCCCCAAAAACCTTGGCTGCTAAGGATTATGAATTCCCCACCTTCTTGTAAGCACAGAGACTGGAGCAGGGGACAAAGCCCTTTCAGGATCCAACCCTTAGAGGCCCTAACACTTTTGGGAGCATCACCTTGCCTGGTTGAGAAACTCTCCTCAGCAGCTGGTGGCAGGTCACCACCACGTTATTGGTTCTCCCCTAGGAACTGCCTGGGGGCTTTTCCTGTTCCCCCAGCCAGCTTCTGGTTCCTTCCAACAGCTGGGCAGGCATGGATCAGGTTCTGGCTCTGCTCTGGAGTGCTACAGCCTCATCTGTGGGTGGGATATGTAGGAAACACTGCTGAGCTTTTAGTAAGATTAAGAAGGTGCACTCCATCCCAGCAGGATATTAACAGCATCCCTTTTTTTGGCCACAGGTGCTGCAGCACAGCAGTTATTTTTTTCCCTGTCAGTGCCTCTCCAAAAAGACACCAGGGTCCACTTCTTGCTGCTGCTGAGGGTGTCATGGTGCACCCCAGACCAAGCCAAGCCAAGTCAAACAGGGCAGCAGAGCTCCCAGGTTTGGTGATGCTGAAGACCCTCAGCTCCCGTGGGCATCACAGCACTCCAGGGCTCACAGAACCAGGCAGGGGACGCTGAGCAGGTGCCCCAAAGCCAACCATCAGTGTGCAAAGTGAACCCATCCTAAATGATTCAGCACTTCCCAGCCACCCCCACCTGCCCTCGGGGCTTTCTGCTTCAATAAATTGTCTCAGAGAGCTCCAGTTTGACCTGGCAGTAAAACCCTGGCATAAGGTCTGTGACAGCTCTCCACAGCACTCTGGACAGCATGAAAAATACAGAGCATTTTAAAAGGAGGCCTGAGAAAGCACAAGAATGGTTTGAAACGTGCACAAACTTGCAAATGCTGCTAGATGTCCAGCATTACTTAAAAAAATAAAATAGATAAATACAATTTAGATAAATACAATTTAGTCAGTTAACAAAAATCTGGTTCTTGTAAAAAGGTTTTCACTCCAGTGATAGTAAGATGACTGGTTGATAGGTTTCAATGACACCATGATACTACCTAAAATACCTTCAAATGCAATTTCCTGGAGATAATTAAAGTCCACTTATAAGATTAATTCTTTCTTATTTCACTGTAGTCACATTTTCCCTGGCATGATAAAACTTCACTGAGCTCCACGACAAAAATACTCCAAGCACTAAGTGAATTAGCCCCTAAATCATGCTTTCCATTACCTGAAATGGGGCCCAACTCCCTTTAGAGCAATAGACTGCAAAGCATGTCACAAAATCTGGATGTGTTTGGCTAAGTCTCATTCTTCTCTTTAAGTTTTAAAATACTGAAATCCCATTTCCAGCATGATTCAGGAAATTCAGCTGCTCACTGCTTTTACCCCTAGAGCAGACCAGGCTGTCCTCCACTCTCCCCTGCAGAACCACCTTCTCTCCTGGCCAGATTCCATCCCTGGAATTCCCTTCTCAGGCACCTTCAGCCCATCCAGCCCCACCTTTCCTGGGTCCCAGTTCCTTTTAAATTCAGCTTTTCATGATTGCTCCAAGTCAATCCCCAGCCACAGAGCCACAGATTCCAGCTCAGCCTGGAAAAGGGAGAAATTCCCAAGCCAGCTGCTTTTGATGCTGAGATAAACCTGGGACAGAAATCATTGCCCTGCAGCTCCAGGCTGTTCTACAGTGAGGGAAAACCCAGTGCTGGAGAAGAGCTTTGCTGGAATAAAAGTTTTTTAGTAACAATCTGATACACATTTGGAGGGATTGCTGGATTCTCTTTATGCCTCTCATACCTGACCACAACAAATTGTGGAAATTTCATGGAAAGCCATGTATAAAAATGAGAGAAAAGGCAAAAAGGGTTGTCTTGCACTTGGACTTGGCTCCCCATCCCCCAAGGCTGAATCCACTCCAGCTGCATGAATCTTCCAGGGAGACAGAGCCACAATTGCAAAGAGGTTCAGCTGAAATCACTGAGGGCTCTCAAGAGGAAAATTAATTTTGTGACAATGCCTAACACCTACAGTGATGTGTCAGGCACAGTAATTCAGGGAGAAAACCAGCTGTCAGGCACTGCAGGCTGGGGTAAATCAGGAGTGACTCCACCAAAGGTACAAGAGTTACACCTGCATAAAACTGTCACCAGGGAAGGAAGAACGAGGCCCTGGGAGCCAACAAATAGAGTATGAAGACAAGGCATTACTGGCCATAAATCAGGATCAAATCTAATGCCCAGGGGACAGCAGGGAAATCTAGGTCAGAGAGGACACAGCAGTGCCAGGCTGACGCAGGCAGACACAGAAAAATATCAAAAATCATCATCAAGCTCTCTTTCCACCCAAGGTTTTCCCACCTCAACATGACTTGCTCCAGAAAGGCCAGAGGACCAGGTGTGCTGACTGCTGGTGTCTACCTTTACAGGCAGCAACAGAAACATTAGGACAAAAACCCCTGTAGAGTACTGAGCAGGATACAGAATATGTAATATCAGATAATATTTAAAGAAAATAAGAGAGATGGGGAAGTTCTGCAGAGGCAGGTGAGGCATCTGACTGAACCAAGAGTTAATGGGGTTTCCCCTTGCACATTAAGGGATTTCTCTCTGTTTCTAGAAGATGGTGCCACCAAGGATGCATCTGAAAGTCAATCAAAAAAGTTTTCAAAATTGTATTAAAGTTAAACCTCTCCAACTAGCGCAGAACTTGGGGCAGAGCCACTGCAGTCATCAATCAGTATCAACCTGCTGGCTCCAGCTTCTGCTTGAGGAGGATTGGGCCATGTGTGCTATAACTAATGCTAGAAATGTCCTTGCCTTCAAGGTCTCTCCTTTCTTTGCCTGCCACTGTGTCTCATCTCCTGTGACAGATGAGTCCACTCCAAGCAGAGACAGGAAAATCCTCCCCAGACATCTCACCCCCTTGGAAGACATTTTTTAGATCTATCCCACTCTTCACTTCACGGTATGGAAGAACCAACACAAGTCGTTCCCTCCCTCTACTGTGAGTACATGACACCAAAACTGCTCACCTGTTGGAATCCTGGATGCTGAGAATTTTAAACTTTCTGTGCTTAAAAGCACAAACCCACAAGAGAACACTGCATTCGACCTGAGAGCATGGAACAGGCTTCCAAAATTGAATGATAGCAGGATTACGGGTGTGTAGTTGGTTAGAAGTGTGTAATATCACAAGGTGGAAAACTTTTGGGATTTTAGAATATAGAAAGAAATATGAAGCAAGATGGAGGTTTTAGGGTGGAGGCAGGTTGTTCTTGTTTACCTTCTTCCTTCTTCATGGGTTTGGGTGATGTTTTGTAATTAGGCAGAAAAGTCGGCATTGAGGGCTTCCAGGGATCAGTTATTGGGTTAAGGGGAAAATAATCTGGGTGTCCTTTCTTAATTGGATAGTTTAGTCTTAAAATACCTTGTAACAAGAGATAGTTAGCTATTTTGTGCCTTGCTAATGAAAAGCTGCAGAACTCATGGTTGTGAGGCTGATAAGAAATAATAAACACCTGAGGCCAAACATGAACTACCATCTTGAGTGCCTTCAATCCAGACCCAGAGAAACCAACACTCACCCATCCAGGAGGGCAGCCAGATAGTTTGAACTCTGCTCAGAGTGAAGGTAAAATTAAGATTTGAAGGAACACAAGTTAGTTTGACTGTCACCTGTGGAAGTATCAGTTGTTGGTTTCTCTGGGTCTGGATTGGAGGCACTTGAGACAATAATTCATGTTCAGAATCAGGTGTTAATTATTTCTTATCAGTAAAACAGTCTCACTACTGTGAGTTCAGCAGCAAGGCACAAAATGGCAACAATCTCTTGTTACAAGGTCTTTGAAGACTGAACTATCCAATTAAGAACTGACATCTGGATTATTTTCCCTTTTAACCCAATAACTGATCCCAAAGAGCCCCCAGTGTGGAATTTTCTGCCCAATTACAAAATTCCACCCAAACCCATGAAGAAGAAGGAAGAAGAAGCATGAAGAAGAAACCCAGGATGACACCCTGTGCCCTCCATCTTGCTTCCATCCACAACATACTAAAAATCCCAAAACCTCAATTTCTCACCAAGTGATGCACCTACACTACTCTCTATAATCTATTTCACACTTTGGTGGATTCCAGTCTATCTTGAAGTCTGGGAAACTTTCTCCATGAATGAGGGTCAGAGTCAGTGCTCCCCTGGGGGTCAGGGCACCCCAGAGCAGACACAGAAATATTCCCAGGTTTCCACTGTCACCCTCCCTGAGAGCCCAGGAGATGCTCCTGCTCCTTCCTTCCTTCCTTCCTTCCTTGCAGGGACCCAGCTGCCCATAGCTGATCTTGGTTGCTAAATCCCAACCTCCTGCAGAGTTAATGACAGCAGAGCCTGCACTCCTGAAAGCTTTTGAGGCTGTGGCAGAGCAAGCTCGATCCAAACCACCCATTTGCTGGGATTGCTGTGTGTGATTAAAGCAGGAGGGGGGCAGCAGCTCCGCAGCAGCACCAGGACCAACCTCCCTGTCAGGAGCTTCTCCTGGAGCCCAGCTGGGCTTTGGGTCCACGAGGGAAAGGCTGGGGATAATAACACAGGTCCTGCTAACCTTGTGCAGCTCTACCAGAGCTGGGTCAGGCCCCAGCTGCCCGTGGAAGCTGCAGGGAAAGGCAGGAGCAGAGCTCTCCTATTGCTCTGTCACCCCATCCATGTGCTCTGAGCTGCTGCCTCATCCACAGCTGCTGCAGGATTTCTAGGAAAAGCTGCAGTGAAAACTTAGATTTTCAGGCACAGGCAGGTCTGTTTTCCTCCAGAGAATGTCCCTTCCCCACTGGAGCACCCTGGACTCCCCACCCTGGCCCTAGAGGAGGCAGAAGGCACTGAAAGAGTTTTCTATGCAGGCCAGGAAGGTTTCAGATCCTGAGCAAGTGGAAGTTTTGGAGAGCAGTTAAAGAAGGAGCTCTCAGATGCAATCAGGGGAGGTTCTCCTGCTTGAAGAGACAGGGTAAATACACGGCCTCCAGGGCAGTTCTCCTGCTTCAGGCTCTAGCAGGAGCTGCTTTTGGAAAACAGCTACACAACAGTCAGAATTGCATCTGTGATGACCAAGAAGGACCTTTCCTTCCCAGCAGATGCACCAGGTACAGCACTTCAACTGAGGAGACAGCAGTTTTAGAACCAGTTCTGGACAGGACATCTCTGCAGATATTGCTGATTCACCCACAGGTCTGTGCCACAATGATAAAAATGTCCAAAGAGAATAGGAAAATATGGCAAGCAGTTTTTTCTGCACTGTTTTCAAAGAGATAGGAGATCCAGAAGACTTCAGGGCAAGTGAAGCAGTTTATCCTCTAGGAAAAGCCCATTTTTAGTGTCTACCACTGTCAGTGAGCCAGAGGGCATTTGGAAGAGCATCACTTCTAGATTAGCTTAGTCATTAGCATCATAGAATGGGTCGGAAGAGACCTTGTAGATCATCCAGTTCCACCCCTCTGCCATGGGCAGGGACACATTCCGCTATCCCAGGTTGCTCCAAGCCCCATCCAACCTGGCCTGGAACATTTCCAGGGATGGGGCAGCTACAGCTTCTCTTGGCAACCCGCACCAGGGCCTCACCACCCTCCAAGCAAAGAATTGCTTCCTAATCTCCAATTTAACTTCACCCCCTGACAGTTTGACGCCATTTCCCCCAGGTCCTGTCAGTCCATTTCCTCGTAACCAGCCCCTCTCCAGATCTCTTATAGCCCTGTTAGGTACTGAAGAGCTTCAACTGGGTCACCCCAGAACCTTCTCTTTCCCAGACTGAACATCCCCAGCCCTCTCAGCCTGTCTCCAGAGCAGAGCAGCTCCAGCCCTTGGAGCATTTGGTGGCCTCACTCCAACAGTTCAATGTCCTTCCTGTGTTGAGGATTCCTCAGCTGGATGCAGCTTTCCAAGGAGGGTCTCACCAGAGCAGAGGGGCAGAATCCCCTCCCTCAACCCAGTGCCCACACTGGTTTTGTTGCAGCCCAGGACACAGCAGACTTTTTGTGCTGCCAGCACTTATTGCTCAGTCACATCCAGCCTCTGGCTTGTGCTTCAAAATAAAAGTGTTAAAAAATTTAATCTAATAGCCTTCTTGGCTATAACATTGGCTCTAGGCAGCACAGGAAAAATACTGAGTGTGGGGAACTTCATTTTCTCTTGTAATTTTGACATTCGGTTCCCTCTGGAAATCAACTCATAACGTCCATACAGGATATCAGTCAGATGGATAAAGTGATAACAGGGGAATTAAAACACTGAGATGTCCTGGAGTGAGGTCTTTACATGCAGAATCAGATTCTGGTAATCATTCATTGCATTCCAAAGCTCAGCCAGGGTGCTGTGAATGCCTCAGAGGGTGACTCTGTGCCCAGGGACCCTGCAGGACCCTAAAGGAGCCCAGAGCCAGCCCATGAACTGAAATAATACAAGTAGCAGCTCATGCACTAACCCTAAGTGCAAAACAGAAAGTCCCTGATAGAGATGGACAAGACAGCAGAAGAGACCCCATTATTTGTTTCTACCTTGTCCTTTAGCACAGAAAACCCAGGAGCTGGGCATTTCTGTGGGTTGTTTTCCCTCTCTAGGAGGACAAGAAGAGACAGATGCAGAGAAGCTGCAAAAGATGTTGATGGCACAAGCACTGGAGGGCAGGACCCCAGGGGCCAGTTTGGAGGAGGGAATAACAGATAAATTTATATTGCACAGCAGAGGGAAGGGAGGGCAAGAACAGGATCACAGGCTATAAATATTCTCAAGGTATAAGTGAAGGGAGGGAATTAGTCACAGTCTTAGAGGATGGGAGAAAAAGTGGCTCGAAGTTAATATATAAAATTAGGCTACACGTCTACAAGGTATATTTATTGGTGGAAAAGGGCAGGGGGGTGGAACAGGGAGCACAGGGGTGCCCATACAACATCTCCCCATTACAGCACATCTGGATGAGGGAATAAATTCCAGTTCTGCCCTCTGACAGGGTTCCAGATGTCTTTTCCTGGCACCACCATAAACAGCCCAATTTTGCCTCTTGTAACTTAGCACTGCAGAAGACAACTGGGAAAATAAGAGACTTTTCACTTTGGCAAGAGAGAAAATTAAAGGGAAGTAATTCTGCTTGGAACTCAGCTGTAACAGATTTTTTTTTAAACGATTTTTTTAACGTGAAACAAAAACAAACCAATAAAAATCATTCTAGGTCAAATCAATTTAATTTGACCTGAAGCTAAATGTCAGATCTGGTTTACAGCAAACTTCTAATACCAAAAGGGAGCTGCTGTGCATCAGGGTCCCTCATGGCTGCACATGCAAATTGGTGCACAGGGAGGATTCTGGAGTGTCCTTGATTTTCACTCTCCCACCCCAGCTGCACCTAACAGGGCCCAGCTCCCTTCAGAGCCAGAGGAGCATCTTTTATCTTCTACCCTAACTTTTCCCCAAGTCCAATCATTCCAGCACAGCACCCACATGACCTAAGTCCTAAATCGTGCTCAGACCCATCTTTGCTCCCAGCATTTTGGATTTAAGCCCATGAAATTATTCACCACATCATACAGTTGCTATAGCAACAGCCTATTGAGTATTAATATAAATTGCTGTTCCAAAATCCCATCTATTGGAAGGAGTTGTGCAGCAGGGGTAAGAGACATCTTGGCTTTCCATTTCCCATTGCTCCCAACAGCAGATGATCCAAACACTGGATCAACCATGTCCTGTCTTCCTCAGTGCTATCAGTTGTGGCACACAGCTGTGGAAGGCAAAAAGCAAAAGGAACCTCACTTTGAAAGGCCCAGCTTGCCCAAAGCTGCCACTTCACAGCCAAGTTTCCAGAAGTGAACAAAATATGCTCTAATTTAAATACAGGCAATGAAGGGTTTTGGTAGCCCAAGCAAACATGTTAAAACTCAGACCTTTTCCCCATCTTTTTTGACAAGAATTTAAAGTATGATGTTTCAGAGGGTTAATTTTTAAGTAGAACTTCCCTCTTCACTAAGAAGGACAATTAACACTTTTTCCTGATGTTGAATGTTAGAACAGTGCCATTCCTCAGCACACACAAAATTAGGTTAGTACAGAGCTGAGGATGGACAGAGAGCACTGGATGGAGGAAGAACAAGGCTGCCCATGTTCTAACACAGAAGTAACTACATCCTTCCATTAAATTCCTCTTCCAAGAGGAAAAGTGGCTTTGTGTGGTTAAACACAACTAATTTTTTAGGCAATGGCTTTCCACAATAAGTTAGGGATTCCAAGAAATTTTAAAAAGCATTTGATGCTTGCTCATCCACATGGCTCAGGCTCTTTCCTTACAGCCCATCAGATGCTCACATCAGCCATGGGGTTTTAACACAAAAAGAGCTGCTGAGGCCCACTCAGCTCCCAAGCTGACCTGAAATATCCAAAAAAACATCATTTTTCTCCTTTAAAAACTGGGAATGGGAGAGATGAGGGAAGTTGAGGATAGGAGACAGCATGAAGAGCATTTCCAGCAAGCTATTTATACCCTCCCTGGCTTGAATCCACTTACCCTGAAGCCATTTAACACTGTATAATAGTGTGAAAGGGTCTTCATGTGGATAAACATTCAGGTCTGTCACTGTAAAGCACTCACAACATATGGGCAGACTCTTCATTTCTAACGTTTTCATCCATTTAACTACAGCAGATGCAGGCTTGAGGATCTTATGTCTGATTTCCGAGCAAGATGACAAGTGTAAACAGCCATTTCAGTGAGGTATTTGTGTCTGCACATCCAGGATGCAATAAAACACCTCCCTTTGGCTGCCATCCCTGCTCCTGAGCCAAAGGCTGTGCTGGCAACCCAGGTCAGGGGTGGCTTTGGGGATCAAGAGTCCCCAGAATGAAGAGGTGACAAGAGGGAGAACAGGGAGCACTGGCTAAGAACAGGGAAAGAAGTATTGGGAGAGAAGAAAAAGATGAGAGGAAGCAGGATGGAAAGCAGAGATAGGGAAGGACACTGATGGGAAGGGAGAGAAATAGAGCAGGATGAGAGTTAAATGAAAAAAAGAATGATGCAGGAGAATTAAAACAAAGCCATGGCAACAAAGGACAAAGAAAGGTAGAGAAGAAAGCAGAAACAGGAGTATGAAATGGGAGAGGAAAGAAATTTTGGAAGCTCTAGGATAGACACACAGACCTGTCCATTTGTAGGCTCTGAAGATTACTACATTTGTTCTTTCCTCATTCATATTTATCCAACATACAGTTCTGGGATGCTATTTTTAACCATGCACAGAAAACACACAAGGAGCTTTTCTCACTTCCATTTTGGAGGAAGGGCCAGGCACTTCCACAAGGCAGATCTCTTTTTAGAATAAATTCAGAAAGACTATCAGAGCAAACCCAACGCCTGTGAATAAATAACTCTGTTCCTGCAGAGGAGGCTGTGGCAAGCAGCTATTCTCAGAACAGCACACAGCCTGAAGAGGAGCATGTTTGGGAGTGAATGATGAGGTGGTGGCATCCCTGTGTGGAATTTTACCTGCCTCCTCAGGCATTTTACCTGTCTTCCTGCAGGGAATGAGCTTTTCCAGTCTGGAGCAGCAAAGAGCGTGAGGAACAACACGTGCACAAAAGCAGAGGAACGTGGTGAACAACTGAGCTGCTGGGCAGGTCCTGCTGCCTGCACCAAGGCAGCAGCTTCTTGCACCATGACCATGCCAGCATGCCAGAGGATAGCCTGGAACAGGTCCTGGAGCACCACCCTGGTGCTATTTTGGTTCCACATCAGGTGTGGGGACCTTGTGTGGAGCAGACATGCTGCTGGAGGGATGCTCTGTGCATCCTCACCAGCAGGGCTGGAAATTGCTGCAGTGGGAAATGCTGGGCAGGGAGGGGATTAGCTGAAGGCAGAAATGTGCTGATTTAAGGCTGAACCTCCCCCCAGGGTCATCTATGTGCTTGAATCAGTCAAATGAGCTGCTGTGTCCTGCTCCCTGCACATTACAGCTGCTCTGCCCCTCTCTATAAACACCAGCTGGGGATGATTTAACCAGTTACAGCAGGAAGAACCCAGAATTTGTAAAAACCACCCATCTCTTCTTGGATAGGAGACCAAGGAAGGCAGGGATTGAGTCTGAGGAAGCATCACCTCCTGTTTCTTCCCCTTAGGGCTGCTGGAGGCTGGCTTAGCCCTGCCTCAAGGCTGCTCTAACTCCAGTTGGAGCCACTCTTGTTGCTCCACATGAAGTGGGAGCATGTGGAGGTGCACAAAGCCATTTCCACCCACCTCTCCCCCCCAGCCTCCTATGACATTGGACCACAAAGTACATTTAGCCTGCTTTGAAAAGCATATGTCCCTCTCCCTGGAGAGGAGACACTCATGAGCAGAGATGCAGGAGCTAAACACAGTTTGACAGGACTCAGGCAACAATCTTCCAGCTACCCTTTTAATTTTGTTAATGTTCCTTCTCTTTGGCTGCTAGATTTTACTGCCTATCTAAACTGTGCAGCCTTATTTGTCTGGAAGTTTATGTAGTAGGACATTGGTGAATTTTATAAGATGGCACTAGAGGCATCACATTTATGAGAGGTAAAAACAAAAGACTTTGGTCCATCTGCAATTTGACTTTACTCAGCTGCCTCTTAGAGCCACTGGGCTGACAAAGATGCATCCTCCTGAGAGTCCAGGCACTAAAAATATCACTAACATGCACCAGAGTCTGAATGCCTGCATAATTCTTCCTCATTAAATTGATGTGCAATTTGAAGGTACATATCCTTGCTCAAAAATTTGAATGTTTTCCAGTTCTGGTCCATTCCCAAAGTCTCTGGGATTGCAGCTCCAGCAGGCCTGGCTGCAGCAGAGATGGCTTTAAGGAATTTAGCTGGTTGGGCTGTGTCCTGTGGCCAGAGGAATAAGCCAGAGGTGCAGGGAGGTGGCAGGAAGGTAAAGCTGGGTGGAAATAGAGCAGCAGTGCTGCACTCCTGGCAGGGCTGTGGCTCAGCAGCAGAGGCTGTGAGGATGCAGAAGTGTTGCTTGATGTTTGGAAGCACATTTTCCTGGTGAATTCAATTGCTAATGCACATGCAGAGGGTGGAGAATGCACAAATGTCCAGATGGGAATCAGTCTCTCCTGTGATACTCCTCTGTCATCCCATGCAAAGGCCTGCAGAGCACAGGCAGGGCAGCAACAAAACCCTCAGAGGGTTTGAGATATGGGAGAGGCTGCAGAGTTTCAAGCACAGCCTGCCTTGGTGTCACACTTAAAGAAGGAGATGGAGATCTCAGATCTGAAGCTTGCTGCCAGCCTTGGAAATGGCTGAAAAGTCCTTTCTGCCTATCAGCACTGCAGCCCTCAAAAGTAAATCTATTTCCTATCAGCCCTTGGCAGGAGATGCTGCTGGGAGGGAATGGCAGCAGTTCAAAGGGGCAAATGGAAGTAGGGAAATGCCTCCCAGCTGTGCAAGGCAAGGGCTGGCACACAACAAGGAGATACACTTGGAGTTCCTGCCCTTTCCATCCCCACAAGGTCTGGTATCTCCATGACTTGCTTCTCAACTCCACTTTTTGGGGTCTTCAGATGAGACAAGGCCATCCCATTTACCTGCAGCTACCACACCTTTAAACCAAGGAGTCAGATGTCTGTAACCAAGCTGCTCCTGCAGGCCCTGCTGCTTCCCAACACATTTTAAGGACACTCCATGGGAAAAGGAACCAGTTTTCCACAAAATTCAAAGCTAAAAGTGGGGAACACTTGGATCACTAGGCAAAGCCATCTCATTGCTAAATGACAAACACTTTCACAGGGCCCTTTTCAGAACATCAACCTCTGTGATGGTGTTTGTAGGGGTCCCAGGATGAGGGAAGAGATGAGAATCTTGCTCCATGTTTCAGAAGTGATTGATTTATTATTTTATGACCTATATATTATATATATATATCCTTTCTTCTATTCTTTTAGTATAGTTTTAATATATAATTTTCTTTTAATATAATATATATTGAATATATATTAATATAGTATATATATTAAAAGAGAATCATATATTAAAACTATACTAAAAGAATAGAAGAAAGGATTTCATCAGAAGGCTAGCAAGGAAAAAGAAGAGATGGAATGATAATAAAATCTTGTGACTGACCAGAGAGTCTGAGCCAGCTGACTGTGATTGGCCATTAATTACAAACAACCAGATCAGACCAATCACAGATCCACCTGTTGCATTCCACAGCAGCAGATAACCATGGTTTACATTTAGTTTCTGAGGCCTCTCAGCTTCTCAGGAGAAAAATCCTAGCAAAATTATTGTTCAGAAAATATGTCTATGACAAACCTCTGTCTTAAAAAGCAATTTGGTTTCTAATTCCTTATACTCACTAGAAAGCTGTTACAGAACCTGTCTGATATCCCGAAGTCTCCTAAATGTCCAGCCTGGATTTATTCATCACCAACCTATGTCCATTAGCTATTCTGTCTGCATCAGCTCTTGACCCTTGAAAACATTCATGGGAAGCAATCCCTCCCTTGGAGCTCTCATCTTGCCAGACTGAGCAAATTACTGTCACCAGTCTCCTAAGGAAAGCTCTCCACCCTTGGACTCTAAATCTCCTGGAGACTCTAGGATGCCTGCTGCTACACTCTAGAAAGTGTCTTTTATTTTTTTTCCTAAATTCTACTTTAATGCTGTGTACTTTAAGCCACTCTAATGATGTTTCTACACACAGAAATGGGTTTTAGTGCAGTGCAGGCCGCTCACACCATTATCTGGAGCAGCACGAAAATCCACTGATAGCAGTAGGATGGTTTCAGAAGCATTATTCTTTCTGGTTCTATCATAATAATTTCTGCTCGGGTATCATGAAAGGAAGAGAAACACTGATAAGGAGCAGAAATGGTGCTGAAATTGGAAGCATACAGTATTATCAGAGTTAAGAAAGTGGTTATCAGTTTCCCTGGCAATCATGGCCACACAGTAAATGCCACATCCAAGAATCAAACCCCAACTACTCCAAAACACATCCAGAGGAAGGCACATCCGTGTGTGCACATCCCCTTCTCTCCCAAGCACAGGGATGAACGCTCAGCCTCTGAAATTGCTGGAATCACATTTCAGGATGACCACTACACTCAGTGCCCTTTTTCAGTCGCTCTATCACTTTGCTTGAAAAGGGAAGCTCTGTGCAAGTCAGCAGGCTCACGCTGAATGTTAGCCAGAGTATCCTGCCCCATCTGTTGGAGATTAAGACCACAATGGAGCAGAGCATTAATAAATGATCTGCAATTCCTGCCCTCCTCCACGTTAGGACATAGAGGGGAAAGAAAATATTCCCAACACCCAAAGGCACTTTTCAGCAACAAATAATGATTTGGCTGAGCATTAAACACAAAAGAAAAAAGTTTAATGCAGAACCTGAGCACCATCCTGTCTCACAGGGCTTTTGTTTCAGCATGAAGAATTATGTATAGCTGAATCTTTTTAGTAGATTAATTCAATTCTTCGGCTGCTTAGACTGCTCCTGTATATCCTTTCTAAATTAAGTTTGGTTTTCTCTACCTGCAGCTATGGTTATCTTGTACATTTTCCTGTGTATTCCACTGTGAAAATCATGATTAAGTTCATTTGTCATAAAACAAACATGATGCCATGAATGATAAATAAGCAGAGCGTGCTGCAGAGACTGGCAGAGCAGCCCGGCTTCCTCAGTGCCTGGGGAGCAGGGAGGGTTTCTGTGCCACTCATGTCTGAGATTAGAAAGCTCCCTAATGAAGAAATCTGCTCAACAAAATGATGTCATTTCTGGCAAAGCCACGAGCTAATTTGCAGGGAAGGGCCCAGCGACCCCAGCATCACCTCCCCAGGCGCCTGGAGGAGAAGTTTTCTTTCCTGGCTCTCAAGAAAGCAGGACGTGGAGGGAAGGCAGCAGTTGGGGCTGCCTGCCTTGCCCTGCCCCTCACACCCACATGCATGAGCTTCATAGCCCCTGACACCTCCTCAGGAGTTGGGGGGACATTCACATTCACCCCAAGGGGACACAGCCTCCTGTCACCATCACTGCACCCCTGGAGATCCCAGAGCCCATCCAATGCTGCACACTCCCACACCCGTGCTCCCTTTAATCCCCCTTCCAGAGGACAGAGGGGATCACTACAACACTCACAGGCTTATTTTGTTAAATACATCTCAGGATAAACCATCATGTTGGGCAGCATTTCACCAGCACCCCTGACAAGTCATTCACCCCAGCTCTGAGGCAGCAGCAGGGAGCTGGGGAGCACAGAACATGGCCAGGGAGCTGTGGGCTGTGTTTCTCACCATCCCAACCTTCAGGAAGCTCCACAGCAGCCTGGCCCACATCCAGGAGGGTCACTTCAGCACCCTGATGAGGTCCAGGGCACAGGAGATCAGGAATGAGGCCCTCAGCTCTGCCAGGCACCAGAAGCTCCCTGACCCACCACTCTCATCTTCTGGGCACTGTCTATTTTATCACCAGCACTTCATGGTATAGAAGCCCAGTTTCCCTATCATCATCATTTAACTCAAGACAGGTTAAACATTAAGCTCAGTTCCCAGGAAGTTTTCAGTGTTTTGGGGTACCCCTGGCTGGAAGAGGAGGTGGATGGGTGCTGCAGTTCTCAGCCTGTGCTGCCCTGCTCTTGCTTCCAATGCTTCTGCTGGAGTTTCTCCCTCTGTTGACTTGATTTGCACCAATTTGCTTCCTTCTGCAGAGCCCACAGGTTCTTACTCAGACCTCTTAATTACATGTTTAACATAAAACACAGGAATAGACAGAATACAAGCCCATGCTTTGCTAAGTCATAGCAAATACAAAAAGCTGCAACTCACAAGTTATAAAGACATCTCACTGTCTATAATTCAGTCCTACTCAGGCTCTTCCTTCTCCAGCTCCCAGCCCACCCAGAGAATTTTCTTGCTCTTAAGTTCTCTCTTCCTCTGCTATTTCTTCACCTAACAAGCATCAATAAAAACTTTTTTTTTTGCCATTTTCACTGCCCTATTGCTCCAGAGGTCCCCAGGCTCATTGACATGTTTCCCACTAACCTCATGCTCTAAGGTCCATAGGTCTTAGTGTTGGAAAGCACTTCTGGAGCTGGAGTCCTAAACAGAGCCCTAAACAAGCACTAAACAAAAGGCTTGTGAAGGCAGCCAGCCAAATTCTGACCTGCCAATGCAGTAGCTGCAAACCAGCCACACACAGTAAACACAGACACTGGGATGTGCACCCAGGAGAGTTGCCTCCAGAAGAGAGGCAGCTTTTCTTTCTTCACAGGATAATGGGCAAGAGATAGGAATCACCTGCAAAAATTCAGGGCGAATTTGTGACCTCTCCCTGTGGATTTGCAGAGCATTCACTCCATTCAGCTGTAGGCTAATCCTTTTCCATTTACCTTATTTACAAGTACCACAATTGTGTTTGCTTAATTCCCCTGTCCTTTCTGTCTTCTTGCTTTCCAGAGTGGATTCAATTTCAGCTTTTCCCATTCCCAAAAATCTCTTTGGCCAATTCTCCTCCTAACTCAGTTTAAAAAGCTTCATTTAGCAGCAGTTCTATACCTTCCCATTAATGCAGCATTTTATCTTCCATGCATAATGAAGGCAAGATGCAAACACATCCTGCTTCCCTCTCCAAGAGCCTCATCTCCTCCATCAGACCTGCACTTCCTCACCTTTCTGACATGCTTTTCAACAAGGTTGCCCCTCTTCCCTTAATTGCTCTCATTACATGCTGTGTGCTGTGCTGGGAGCAGCTGTAAATGAAAAGCTACTCACAGCATCACCTGAATCCATTCTGTGCTCCAAAGCAGCCCCTGAGTCCCTGTGGCCTCTGCTTTCAGTACAGACAGGCTGGGGATGTGTTTTGTGCAGAACTACATGACCAGCAGGTCTCTAACATGGAAAGGCAAATGCCACAGGCTTGGCTGTGTGTGCAGGGGCTCAGCACAATATTTAGCTGGCATCAGACAATTCCCCATGTATTCAAACTGCTCTCCACATCCAGCTGCATGGTCACAGCAAACTCAGTCCAGGCCTGCTACAAAGCATATTTTTACCTGTAGAGTTTTTTAAGAATGTACATCCCAGTTTTGCAGCTATTCATGTATTTGAGACCTAGCTGAAAACTCAATAAAGCCAGTCTGAATTGTTTCTACTTACATAAAACTTTCAGTCAGGTCACCTCCATCCCCTATAGGAACAAACCAGGGGAGGAATTAATAAGTTTCTAGAGAACTTAGCCCAGAACTGGTAAAAAGACACATTCCAGCTACAAGACCCTTTGGGATGATCTGAACAGCGCACAGGCAGACAGAAGGACTGTGCCAAGTGCTGGGAATTTTCCTATAGACATTATTAAACAAGGAGAGGAACTTCTCCTTGAGAGCAGAGGCTCACTGCTTTTTAAATTCACTCTCAGGAGGACCTGCAGTGAATGTCTAAGTGCAGAGTAGGAGCTCCCCAATCAGGCAATAATGGGGTTTGTCAGCCCAATTACACTGGAAAATGCATTTTTAGGTGTCACCAAGTGACTGGCAATGCTAGCAAGAAAGACAATTAAAAAAATTAACCAAACAACCTGCTGCTCAATGAGGGAGCTACAGACAGCAAAGCTCTCCATCAGGCTGCTCACAGAGTGGAATTTCACAGCTCTGCAAGGCAGTGCTGCAGGTTTGAATCCCGTTTTCCCAAGGCATGGAGCACTGCAGGCATGGCAGAGCAGGGCCAGGCTCCAGCTGCTTCCTGCCAGTGCTGCAGTCACTGGGCAGAGCATCCCTGCTGGAGAGAGCCAGTCCAGGAGAGGAGAGATCCTTCCCATCTCACAAATGAGATATTGTGAGATTGAACATTTAAATAATGTGTCCAAAGCCACAATGGGGGGGTCAAGGGAGTGACTGGCCACCTCAGGTCACTGCTCACCCCACAAAATGTGTGTGCCATGTGTCCCCCCACTTGTGTGTGCTTGGCAGGCCATTCCTTACAGCCCCAGCAAACCCACTGGGGGCTCACACAGCCCTATTGCAGCACCATGGTTAGAACAGACCCAAAGTCTTCCAAAAAAAAGCACGTTTTCAAATTTAAAAACCTCTTTTAGGGCATTACTCCTGCATTCAAACAAAGCAGCAGCAATGGAGAGGCATTTATTGAGCTTGGTCAAAGACTGATCATAACAGATTTTGGTCCCAAAAGGAAAGCTCCATCATCAGAGCATGAAAGTGGAGGCAAATGTGTTCCTGCAGACATCCAAGGCAGCAAGCTCCTCAGTGTAGCATAGACTTTGTAACCCACTAACCTGACATGTGATGGCAGAATAATATCAAGCTCTTAGAGAGTCCTTTTCATCAACAGATCTAAGAAAACTTTGTAAATGCTGGTTGTGCTGGTGTTTGTGAGCGCCTGGAGAGCAGGGAAAGCACAGAGAGGTGTTTCTGAAGAGCTTTGCAGCTCCAGGTTTGATCAGTGCCACTCCACAATGGGAAAAAGGACTCAAAGGCTGCCAAGATTCAGTGGAGCCATTATTGCAGACTTCAAAGGGCTTTGAAGCAGAACACCAGGGATTACCATAACTTTTACTACAATTGCTTTTACAACAATAAAACCACACAATGACAACACCTACTGCCTCATACATCCTCAAATATCCAAGAGCTTAAAATGATTTTTTTCTATTCCTAAAGGCACATCCACAGTGCTTCTATGTGCCATGTGTCCAGCTGTAAGTGATGCTAAGGAGGCTAAAGAGACTGTAGAATGCCAATTTACAAAATGCTTTTTCTAAGGTTCAGGGCTTTTCAGTGCTTTGCACAGCATACTTGAGCTTTAAAACAATGCCATCTGTCATGATGTATTTCTTGAACCAACACCAAGAAGGATGGGATAGTTGAAAGCACCATCAGTCCAACTCAGATTTCACACCTCAATATCTGTGTGACAACAGACCTCAGCAAACAACTTGGGTGAATAATGATGCCCACAAAGTGCTTTGAGGTTTTTTTGTTTGTTTGTTTCATTTTTAAGGTGGCCTTGCTACAAAATCATGCATTTGTATAAAATAGATGACTGCCAGAGAAGAACAAGTGCACTCAACAGATGCAGGAGGGTCTCTTTCCACATTTTTCCTTGAATTGCATTAGCAGAACAATGATAAAGAACTTCATTTTCAGGATGCCATAACAGCGAGCAGGTTGTGACCAGCAAAATAATTTTAGAGCAGAGGAATAAATATTAGGAAAAAAATTCTGACTGTGAGGGTGATGGGGAACAGGCTGCCCACAGAAGCTGTGGATGCCCCATGCCTGGCAGTGTTCCAGGCCAGGCTGGACAGGGAAAAAAACCTGGTCAGTGGAAGGTGCCCCTGCCCTGGCAGGGGGTGGAACAAGATGGTTTTAATGTCCCTTCTAACTCAAACCATTCTATCAATGTACATCTAATGTTGAAATCGCTGCTCTTTGCCAAATAAGACCTCAACCAAAAGTATTTTTAAATTAGTGAGTTGGCCACGAATGTGGCAGAGAAGAAGGAGCCATGTCCAGTCAGCAGGAATACAACCACCAGTAATTCTGGGGGAGGTGCCACATGGAACACCCTGCACAGAGGGGCTGCTGGTTTACCAGGATGGGCCCATCCCCTGCAAAAGTTAGATTTTTATGCCAGTTGAGAAACAGCAGTGTCCAATGTGGGAGAATCTAACGCCAAAAAGAGGACATGGGAAAGCAAGCAGGAGTCTGTAACCAGTCAATCAGACAATGCACTTGGAAGCAGAGAGGCTCCACTAGCTGCTCCAAAAATCACTTTATACATCTTTAACAGCTTATAAATAAACCAGCACAAGAACAGGGATTGAAATTGCCTCCTTTGCCTTGGAGTGCTTGTAGCACTGGTACTTTCCATCTCCAGCTGGCTGCACAGAGGCTGCTGCACTTACCCTGCCAGGGTGCAGCTTGTGCCCAGCCCTCCTGAAAACAAGGATAAGGCACTAATGTCCTGGGGAAGGGCAGATTCTCTCCCCATCCCCTTTCCTCACCCCAAATCAGCTGCTTTATCAACTATTTGGGCTTCCCAACCTCTGAACTAATGGCCTGGATGCCAAAAGTCAGATCTGCAGATGGTGAGCTGAGCACCTCCAGACTCACCTGTTGTGCAGCCCCAGCTGGAGATGCAAGTGACCCCCCCAAAAAAGAGGTGTGTGAGGAAAGCAGGGCTGGGACCAACAGCTCTTTTCTGAAATGGCTTTGCTCCCCTTCACATTTGTTACTACCTCACTTGTCCAACTTTAAGGACAGGGCAATGATTTAAGTGCTTTTACTAGCCCAGTGCCAAGATTAAATTAATGCTGTATATTAATAATACACAGCATTCTTAATGAAGCTGAGGCCATTTTTTGATGCATAAAACAGTAAGCTAAAAATGACTAATTTTAAAATCAATACAAAATTCACTCCCTGGTGCTACTGCATAAACTGTGACTTTTATGCTGTGTCTTAAATATTAGATGGAAGCAGCTGGAAAACTCTGACTGAGAAAGTTCTGCTCCTCTTCAGTCTCAGAGGTGACCTGCAGGTCTACAAGTGGTTTTGGACCTCCCTGGAAAAGAAAAACTGGAGAACCACTGAATGCAGGGAGAGACCCTTCAGAAAACAGATTATTAACTGGTAATTCCTGAACAACACATAGACCCACCAACTACATAGCTCTGTGAAGCAAAGAGCTCTTTAACCAAACCAGAAGCACTTCAGAGAATGCCACCCTAAACCATGGAAGTGTTCATGCCAGGTTTACCAAGTAATTCCTCTCCTTTGAGTTAAAAGATCACATTTATGTACCCCTGTTCCTCTTTCCACCCAGCTCAAAACACTAAAAAAAACCTAACCCAGAGAGACCACAAAACACTTGCCCTGGGATTCCTCTTGGCCATCTCTGGACACAGAGGTTTATTGAGGTGATTGGAAGGTTTTTCTGTTTTGGTTGGTTGGTTGGTTTGGAGTTTGGTTTGTGTTTTGTTTTTTTTTTAAACCACAAGCACCATGGCACGCAGCACTGTGGTATTTATTTGTGCAGCATCACCCCAGACTGCACACCCAGAGCTGTGGCAGGAAAGCACCCAGGGGTTTCTGAGGGCACAAAACCTTCCAGGATGGGGCCAAGGCACACAGAGGATGGAGCCAGACCCCTGGACTCCCATATGGAGCTGGTTCTGAGCCACATTACTGCCTAAAGTGGGATTTAGCTAAAACCATGCTATTCAACTCACTGAATAAAACACACGTGGGACACAACAAAGCAGTCAGGATGAAAATGATCCAATGTTTGAGCAGGAGAGGTGTGGACTAGGAGACATTCACAGGCATAACCATTAAGAAAGGTACCTGCTTCCAAATCTTTGAATTTCAGCTGTGTGGAAACATTCTCATGCTTTTCTGACAAATAGAGGTTCTGTTTATCTGTTTTAATTTTGGAAGAAACTGCTGTAGCCCACAGATACTTTAATCTGGACAGACCACAAAAATTAAAACGTTCCCATAACTGGCTTCCCTAAACCCAAACACATCAGAGCAGGACAAACACAAAGAAAAAGAATAGTTTTTTTAATTAAATACAAATATCAGAAACAAAATCGTTTGCTTTCTGTGTGTGTCTTATTCTCCATCTTAAATAGGTCTTAGTCCATCCAGATAACCCAGAAAGCCAGTTTTTAAGACACTAAAGCCAGGTGAAATGAGAACTATCCCTAAGAGCAAAATATCCTGGTAGAAACATATTTCATAGTTATAGGCTCCTAGAAATATCCAGTATTTCCTCTTATTACATGAAACCACTACTCCTTCCAGCCATATCCCCAGCTGGTAGCAGGCAATAGAGCAGAGTCTTAAAATAGATACAGATGTAGGACACACTCTATTTCCCAAGGCAAACTACAGGCAAAATACCATGACCATTATAAAAAAAAAAAAAAAAAAGAAAAAAAAATGAAAAAACCCACACACTAAACTCACAGGCAAGAAACAGGTCAGTAGTGGAAGAACAATTTAGTGCAGGTACATCCAGCTCCTGCAGTGACCAGCAGGGTGACACCAGTGCAGGGACACTCTCACACACCTTCCCAGGGCACAGAGGTGAGGACACACCAGGGAAAATCTCTCCCCCACATAAATCTCCAGCTCTGGGCTCTTCACAAGTGCAGAAGGGAGGCACTCCCACTTGGGTGCTAATTAGATAAAGCACAGCTAATTAGCAAACGCTGGTGTTCCAAAGTTGTGGAAAATGTGTATTTTATGATTGGCTTTTCACAGATATTAAAATGAATATTAGATGTGTTGTGTTAGAAAGTGATGCTATATTATTTTTCTTAAGTAGTGTGTTAAATATAGTTTTAGGTTATAACATAAGGTTAAAATAGAAACTATGCTATGTAAGATACTTTTCCCTAAAGAAAGGACTCGCACTGAGATAGCAGCCACAGGACACCTAAATCTTTCAGAGAAAGAGAATTTATTGCCCCATAATCAGAAGAAATGAACTTCTTCCTGCCTCGCTCAGCCGACGTTAGGATTCAGAGGAAGAAGCTGACACTGACCAGACAGAATCCTGTGTTTGAATGGAATTTATGCATCATGTATGAGGTGTATGAATATGCTGTTGCTTTTAAGGGTTAATCCTCTGTTAATGTGGGTCCCTTTTCGGGCTTATTTTGCCCAGAAAGAGGTATCCGGACTGTCCATAACTCTTTGTTTCTATTGTCTCATATTGTCCTAATCCAAATTGTCCAAAATTATTATTACCCCAATTATATTGCTATTTTTATAACCATTTTATTACTATTAAACATTTAAAATTTTATAAACAAGTGATTGGCGTTTTTCACAAAGTGGAGACCAGGGGGCTGCAGGAGAGGAGATTCTGGTGTGTGTGTGTGTGTGTGTGTGGCTGGATGAGCTCTGCTGGCCTCTGAGCTGCTCTGCCCTCTCTGGGTGTGCTCACAGCACTCACATCAGCCCACTGGAGCGGCCACTGCTGCTGCAAGCCCGGAGGTGGGAAAGGGCAGGACACGGGATCGAGGAATTCCCTGTGGCTGGGGCTCCAGCAGCAGCTCCAGCTCGCTCAGCTGCACAGACCAGCACCCGTCCTGCAGCCAGCAGAGCCCTGGCTCTCCCCATGCAGCTGCAGAGGCGTGGGCAGCTCTGCAAAGCCAAGCTGGGGTGTCCTGATGCTGCAGAGGGGGGAACAAGGAGCTGTGGTCAAGAAAAGCACCTCTGCTTGCAGCACACACCCCCCAGCTTTAGTTCTTGCTGTTTGTAAAACCTCCATGCTAAGGCCTCCCTGCATTAAAACAAGGCACCTGAAGCTTCTTGTGTTCAAACCAGCTTTGGCTGAGCCTCCTTCATGGAGTTATTCTGTACAAGAGGTACAAACAATGCATTTTCCAGGGTGGCCTCACTGTCACACACACTGTGCTGTGCACAGGGAGCCCTGCCACCTGCACCATGCGCACAGCACTGCCACACCAGACAGCACAGTGAAAAGCTGGATGGGCAGAAGGAGAACCAAGCACGGCACATTTAATTCCAGCAAAAATAAATCATATGCACGATGCACCATGTCCTGTGAGGTAAGGAAAAACCACCAAGAAATTGTAACTGCAAGTTGCTGAAATCCAAGGGTGTTTATTTCCCTAAAGCAGCACATGGGAGCCCCCAGCAGAAATGCCCTGCAAGCCCCACAGGTGGGACAAACATTTCACAAGCTCTTCTGCACATCTTACCCTGAGATGGTTTTATTCAAGCATCGCTCTGCCAGTCTGAATTAATGCCAGAATGTTAATATCTAGGGAAGCCAATCTGACTAAATACCATGCTGCTCTAATGAGCAATTTTTTTGTATTCACCAGCAGCAGGGCTCTGTTGTGGAGTGTGGCTCTCCATAATTAGCACCCACTCATCTTAGCACTGCTGTGAGCTGGAGTCTGAAGGCAGAAATGAGAAGGGAAGCCCTTAAAGTTGGAAACATTCCTTCAGTGGGGTTTTTATTAGGGACAAAGATATTCCACAGCCCTTTTTAGCGCAGAGAAAGGAGAGGGATTGGAGGAAAAAGCAGCGGTGTCTTCCAAAGGATAAGGAGCATCTCAACAAAGCACATACAGGGCTGGAAAAACCCCACAGCTATGCTTTGAAAGCTGTGTCTGTAGATACCTGGAACAGGGCTCATCCTCTGTTTTCAGCTCACAGGACAGTTCCCCTCTGAGCCAAGGAAGATCAGGGACTTTTCCTCTCCTTATCCTCAGGGTCTTGGTGGGAGACAGCAGTAAATAAACGAGCCCTACATTGCACAGTTCACCCACAGACCTCCAAGGAGTCAAAGGTTTTACAGAGCTTGCTAGGAGCCAGCAGCTCTGAGAGGCTCTGGCTGACCCAGCAGGTTGTTACCTGGCTCAGAGGATGGTGTTAACAACCTGGATGGCTTTGGTCTTGGGCACTGAATAAAGCAGATCTCACACTCCTCAGCCCTGAGCCATTCCAGAGCCACGCTGGGGGTTACAGAAGTGTTTTGTCTGAGAGACACAGTGAGGAAACAGCATTTTGAGAAAGAGAAGTACCTGAATTGCCTTTGGCTGGGTGGAAGAGGCTCTGCATAACCTGTTGGCAGTAGCAGTGATGTCCTTTCTGCTGTGTGTTAGTTTTCCATATCCTCCCTACCCATGGTACCCCTCCCTACCCAATAAAGACACATAAAATGAAAGCAAAAAATGTTGCCATCGATTTTTCCAATTTTTAAAAAAAATTTTTTAGGCTTTTAGAACAGCAACTACAACAAAATAGGGCATATTTGTGGACCAGTAAGCAAATATTAAACCATTTTAGACATATTTTCCCTCAAATCCCTGACTAATTAATTGCTGAAAAGCTCAGGCTGAGGGAAGGTATTATATAACCACATGTGGTAATCCTCAATACCACTTAAAGAAGGGGAGGGGAGGGGGTAAAGGGTCTAAGATGCTTTTTTATTTTCCAGGTTTCAGCTTTGAAACACCTGTGCTCTGCAACTATTAGGGGGAAAGAGTGAGATGTGTAGTCAGTCCTTGCAGGCATTAAAGAAGCTGCTGCTTCTGCAGAAGGCAGAATGGTTTTTTGGGGAGCCCAGTCCTTGCTGCTGGGCATGGAATCCACCCTCCAAATGCAGCATGAGTGGGAATTGGGAATCCTCATGCAAATTTCAAATTTCAAATTCACTGGCTGAAACTTCCATGTTTTAAGACATAAAGATTTTAGTCTCTACTAAAAATATCACTAAAGTGAATTGTGCAGTAATGGGGTATGCAGGGCAGGTGAACTCCCTCTGCTTTGGCTCAACCAGCAATGAAATGGATTTTTATCTGCTGAGGTATTTGGCTGTCAGCAGCTCCATTCACAAGTAATGCATTGAAAACCTCATCTCCCCATTTTTTGATGGTTTCAGCATTTGTCCTGTAATAAATCTTCACCCAAACCCACGCGGCCTCAGCAGCATCCCCCATCTGCAAACCAGCAATGCAGTGACAGATGAGATGTGAATTCCCTGCTCAGTTGCAGGCACGTGTTTTGATAAATCGTGAGCTTATGGGAGCCATGTGTACCAGCTGAAGCAGCAGGTCATGTTAAATTAAATCCCTTTTGAGCCCCTGATCTTCCACATGCATGAGACCAGCTGAGTCACTGCCTGAGCAGGGAGGAAAACACTGGCCTCTGGTAGTGACACTGAGGAGTTTCCAAATAAAATCTCCCTGCTTTACAGATCAAGCTATCTCCCCTTGGTACAGCCCTGGTACATGATAGTCATCCTGGTTTCCTCCTACAGGAACTCCTCTCCTGCAGATTGAGGTTATAAAGAAGACAAAAAGGTGAAAGAGCATCAAAAATCAAATCACTTCCATTTTCCCATCTCCACTCACCCCTGGAAAAAAGACAGCAAAATGCCAAGCTCCACAGGTGATTTCCCTCCTACAAGAAGTTATGGAGAGAGGGAGAGAGGAGACAGAGGGTCCAAGTGAGGGGGGCCATGCTGGTGGCATGGCCAACCCCATGGCTAGTGCTGAGCTGTGTGGGGCCAAGAGCAGCAGCCCAGGAGGGGTCAGAGATGCCCCAGTGGCACTGCTGGAATCAGGGAGCACAGGGCAGAGCAGGCTGTGCCATGGAGTGTTTCCATCCACAAGCCAGGCTGTTAAAAAACCTTTTCCCATTCCACCACTGGATCACCCCGGTGGCTCCACAGAGCTTTCCCTGGAGGTTGCCTGTGGTTGCATGCAGCCAAAAATCTTGTCATAGGGACATATTCTTTTCTCTCTCTTTCCTTCTCTGCAGATGTCTCCTGTATGAAAACCATGTCCTTGAGTGCAAACATCTCTTGGCTTGATCTGCTCCTTATCTCTGTCTCTCATTCAGCAGACATTAATGCTGGTACATTCCCAAACATGTATTTATAACCTTCTTCAAGTGTACATCAGACTACACACAGTGCCACCACTCAGCTGCCACCTTTTTATAATGCTGATGTTTTTACTGTTTTGATACACCTTCCATTCTTCAACTTCAGTCCCCCAGGATGACACACCAGCAGGGTTAGGGAAAATACAGATCCTGCACATCTCACCTAGAAAGATTAATAAAAAAGCCTAAATATTGTTAAAACCCCCCTCCTTTCCTTTAGTGTAGCAAAACAGGGGAAAAGAGGCAGGTTGTGACTGCTCCCAATAGCCATCTGAACCTGATTAGTGTCCTGATTTGGGAAACCATGTGGAAAAAAGAAAAAAGAGGTTCCTACCCATGGATGCAAACAGAATTATAGAATTGCTCACTTATAACAATCACCCTCTGCCTGTGCTGAGCTCCAGGAGCTGGTCCTTTATCCTGGTCAGCAGGAACTTTGTGCCCTGGAGATGCACATCCTCATTCTGAATGTCCACAGTGCTGGAGACAGCCCCTGGCAAGCAGGAGGAGACATGAGGGAGCACTTGTGCCTGGGAGCTGTTTTCCCTGCCAATATTAGCTGGTCCATTAGAAGTTGTTATCTCTCCTTCCCAGTTGTGCCTCATGTGTCCCCAGGCCATCACAGCTGCTCTGACTCTGACAAACAGCTCTGAAGGCCAAGTCTGAGGTGTTCCAACACCACAAAGGCTGGGCTGAAGGGGGAGGGAGAATAAACACATGAACCCTTCTCCAGATCTCGCTGAACTTGCAGCAGCACTTCACAGGATGATATCCTGATCCTTGCACTCACTGGGAACTCCACCAGGCTTCAGGGTGATCAGGATTTACTCCTCGTTTCTTCACCAACAAGAGGCGTTCGACCCCTTTGTTCATTCAGATTGCTCCTTCCTCTGCTAAAAAAAAAATGAGCTGAATGTCTTCTCTCCCTCTCCCCTCTCCCATTTCAACTACTGAAAAAATAAAATCCTTCTCTGTTGGGAAGGATGAAAGTTTGACAAGAAAGTCTCACAGATGTGTGTGCTTAGCAGAAAGATTTTTGAGTGTAGAATCTGATGAAGGAATAGAGATGGAAGCAAGTTTTGATATAGAGGAAAAGAATTGCTGAGCCAGTCTTACTGGATAACCAAGGAGGCAAAGGGTATCTTAGACAGAAGGGGTTTTTATGACTTAGAGCAAAGGATAAACCCACCTCAAACAAGATGTTTTTACCAAGCAGAAAGAGAGCCCAGGCAAACAAGTCAGCAAATGTTGCAAGTAGAAAAAAGGTCTCAGAATTTTCCACTGCAGGAAAACTGAAAAACAACTTCTAGCTTAAACTGTAATGTACTTTTAGTGATTGGAGAACAGTAAAATGAATATGGTAATTATAGTAGTTCTGATAGGCTGTAGATAAAAGTTAAGGTATAGATTGGTTCTACTGTATGAAGATGCTCAGCAAAGAAAAGTCTAGAATGCATTGTAACCAAACCCAAGGGGTCTCCAGCCTGCCTGCAGCTGGAGCTGACAGCTGTGGGCACAGGCTCTGTCACCCACGACCCTGGACTGCTGAAACATCTTTGATGTAATAAACTGCATTTTGAAGAGCTCCTGGAGTCCTGCATCTCTCATTCAGGCTCTTACTTCTCATCTCCCAAAAGCCAGCAAATACCTGCACATACCACATGCAATCAGCACACGGCTCATGGAGGCAGAGCTGGCTGTATGGGAAAAGTGCTCCTAGCACAGACCTATCCATGGGCACCTGATGGAAGCAGGAGAATGAAATTGAAACTTGGTTTTTGGCAGATAAATACCTTTCCCTCCCAACCAATGTCCTCACCACAAAAAGGAATTTCTGCGATGAGGATCGGGGTTTCTCTGCAGAAGCAAAGAACATCCAGTGCAGGCAGTGATGGGCTCAGAAACCTGAGGAGAAATGCAGAGTCCTGAGAGGAAGACATCTGGATTCTCTGAGGAGAGAGCTGGGAGCAGTGTTTACTGCAGAGCAGTAGTGGTGCTTGCAAATGCAAATGTGTGTGTGAATCCCAAAAAGCAACAGACTGCAGGAGCAACACGGGCGTGTGGGATGCGACACGGCATCAGCTCTATCTGCCTGCTTTCCTTTTTTTTTTTCCAAGGGTAGGGAAAGAAAGAAAGAAAGAGTTTGTAATGCCAAGGGAATTTAGCACACTAAACCTTGTCACTATAAGGATTGATTTCTGGCTTGGGTGTTTAAAAGAAAGAAAGAAATCTGTCACCCAAATAATTAATTTATCCTTCTGCTTGAAGTCAGTGGCTGTCATTGCCATCAAGTGTGGCAAATGTCCTTTGATCATGGCGTTCAGGGGTCAATGAAACCTCTAATAATCTAGATTTAACAGACAATTACAATGAAATACCCCTTTAAAAAGGCAGCCTGGAAAGCCTTGCCTGTCTCTTAAGAAGCAACATGGGAATTTCAAGAGCTCTTCAAAGGCTCTGTTGTGCTCGCTAAAAGCAGAGGTGGAGCAGTAGCAGCTGCTGGTGCTGCTCTCTGTGAGGAGATACAACTGCTCCCCACTCATGCTCAGTCACTCTGCATTGCAGGTGGGCTTATTGTCTCCTACAGCGTCTCCACACAGCACTGTTCTTAGAATACATAAGTGCAGGGTGCCCAAAATAGGTTCAAAACAGGTTCAAGCCTGACTTTCAAGACATACTTTCCAAAAAGAAATGCTTTTAAAAATGTCACCTGCCTCTCTGGTGCCTCTCATCTGAGGCACTGGTACCTTAGGGCTGTAAAAACCTGTGCTCTTGCACACAAGAGCACAATCCATTACTGTCGTGCACATACTATTATTATCAATAATTTCAATTTCAATAAATTTAAATAGAAGCCCCACTAGTGGTTTATACTCTTATATGCTTAAAGCTGAAAAAAGAAGACAGCGTTGCCCCAAATGGCTGCAGCCTGAAAAGCCAGAGGCAGAAAGTGAAGGAGAAATGGGCAACTCAAAGAAGTCATGTCAGTGGAACTGGGACCATTTACTATTTTGGTTCTGTGCATCTCTGAGGAAGGATCTCTCTTATTACATATCCACAGAGTACCAATCTCAATAGTGCCTTGACCTTGATTGATATTATAAGATGGATGTGATAATAAGGCAGACATTTTCTGAGTGTGCTCACCTGAGATCCATGGTTACCTGAGGGCTGGAAGTAAGAATCAAGCACTGCCTTGCTGAAAACAGGTTGGCAAGAAATTTTCTTAGGAGGGAACTGTATCACCAGTGCCAGACAAAAAGGCTGGATTGCCTTTAACCAAACACTGAGCAGCCACATCTTTCACAGATATCCTCCCACTGCTTTCAATAAGATCTGTAAAAGGCTTGAACTTTTAAAAAGCTAGGAATTACATCTGAGTTCCCAAATGGCATGTCTAGGTTTTTAATCTGGATCTCCTTTACTATCACACTGTTAGTTTTGAATAAATGATCCATAAACCTGGGCCCTTTTATTGTCCCTCAGTTGTGCTTTCTACAAATGCATTCATTATTTGCATGTTGTCACTGAACACTTAATACTCCCTCCCATGGCGCTATGGAAAATTGTTATATTGGAATATATACACTGCTCATTAGACACTGCAGAACTAAACAATTAACTCACATTATGTTGTCTCCTTCAGCTGATGAGGAGAGTAACCAGCAGCAAATTATGAATAACAAATATCCACATTATCAAGGAACAGCACTGTAGAAATGAAGAGCAGCTTTGCTGGATGAGCCACCTAGCACTTGATCAGAGCTCCGGCAAACCCTTGTGAGTGCTGCTTTATCCCACTGTCATAACCCCTTTATTTTTAAACAAAAAAGCTGTCAAAGAAGATTAAAAGAAATGCTGTGAAATAATTTCCAGCTTTGAGCCACAGAGCAAGAGAGGACTTGATAAAAAAGATCTCTGTGTGTTTTCACACTTGTGGATGGTGCAGAAGAGAGATGGGGTCAGGCAGCCTGCACACAGCACAGGGCTGCAAACTCATGTCTGGGGAGAGGCGTGTGCCTTTGGGCCCTTCATTTCCCCACCTGTTTACTCTCTTGGCTTTGATATTTCCACACCCACTATGGGAAGAGGCAGCACATGTGAATTAGAATCCATTAAAAGGATTCTACCTTTTAGAAGAACCACACAACGTAAGGGAATTAATTTATTTCAAATATACCAAAAGCTAAGAAAAAATGAAAAGGCTTCTTCTATTCCCCATCCCTTCCAAATGTGGACATGCACAGAAACACACTCTGACTTCCAAGGTAATTACTGACAGAGTGAGTTTGACCTTGCCATAGCACTATAAGGTAAAATCTTTAAGCATGAGTTCTGCAGGATGTCAGATTAAGTGATGCAATTTTAAATTCTGATTTAAATCCAAGGAGGACCATTTCCTTCCACCAGTAACCCTCCATCCATGAAATGCAACTGATCTTTAGCTTTGCTTTCTTTTTTTCCTCTTTTTACATTAAACTGTTCCAGTGAATGGAGAAGGCCACGTGCTCCTCCTCCTGCACTTCCATCTCAACTCTGCTGAATCCCAGGTGCCCACACTCATGCACCACAATTCCCTGTGTATTTTTAGCCCTTATGGATACTTGAATTCTCCAGCATGGTAACTACAATTTCAAGTTGTACAACCTCCCAAGGTTGCCAAGGTGCCAAGGAGCAATGCACTAATGCATTCTGGAGCCCCTGTAAGAGACCAGCACAGCACATTGCTGATTGCCTTTTCAATAATAGATGGATTCAGATCTATTCATGGTTTTTAAGAAGGAACACTCTTTACTTTGATATATTACTTTGTCATAACATCAGCAGCCATTAAGACTGCAAATTTCAGTATGTCATGGTCCATCTGTAACAGCACAGGGTCTGATCTTCAGCAGATTTTTCCCACTCACAATGTCTGTCCCAGCCCAAGAGCTCCAAATAAACTGTGGTGTGTCCCTGTGGGCTTCACCTTTGCATCTTGCTGCTCTGTGGGCCCTGGATGACAGCAGATGTGGGAAAAGTGTCCCAAGGAGGAGCCCAAAAAGTGTTCTGGGAAACAGCAGGATGCTGATGGCTTGTGTGAGTCACACAGCTCCTGTCAGCAGAACCACAAGCTAAAGATGCATCAAAACTCTCAGGCATCAAATGGCTATTTTTGATTTTCACCTTGAACTTTTAGAGACGTCAGAGATGTTTATGGTTTACAGAATTTGCCTCTGTTCCTTTGACCCTGCAGGAGGGACAAGTCACTGCTGCACTTCATGCTGAGTGCAGGATCTTGACGCCACATTGCAGGAGGATGGACTGAAGGCACAGGACTAATTCCAAGATACATGTGCACAGTGGATAGAGCAAAGAAGATAGCAGCTCTGGGCAGGGCAGTCAGGCATGTTTTGATGATAAAAGAAAGGAAAATTCCACCCAGGTATCCTGTGGAAACTCTCTTTGCAGGTTTAATCTGGCTGCATATCCCACTTCAGACAGTCCCAGAGCTGTCTCCTCCTTCTGAAACTCTCTCTAAAAAAAAAAAAAAAAAATGGAAAGAAAAAGAAAAAAAGTTGGTCTAACTCTTAATGGGGAAGTAAATCCTGACCCAGCTCTTGAAAATTGATTGTGCTGGGGTACATCCATGTGAAAGACAATGTATGAAACAGCCCTTAACTAATTAAGCACTGGTAGTGCAGTGGTATTTTGCACATGAGAAGAAGAGTCCTGGGCTGTTTCCACAGCAGGACACTACCTTTTGGTCTGTTTGGGAGCTCCCCTATTGCTTGAATGAAAAATGTTATTCATCTGATGAGTGCAGTCAGCACCAGCCACACTCTATTGTTCCTCAGGCTGCTAACGCTGCACACCATGAGCAATATCACAAGAGAAATTATGTCTTTTCGGTTTCCCTGCTTACTTTGGTGTTCCAACCTGTGCCAGTGGAGGCTCTGGATGCCCAGTGCACTCACAGCAGGTGTTTATCTGAACATACACTGCAGACACAGCTGGTATTTCTGGATTCCCAGGGGCAGAGCTGCTGCTGTAACCTGCTGGGATGCCAGACCTGTGCAAGTGTGTCAAATCCCCTAATTCCCTTTGGACGACATTTCCAGGTGGTGAAGGAGGCTCAGCTCAATATATAGAAGAGCTCTGCCCTCTGTGCAAGCCCTGCTCCAGCAGCCTCCATCCCCTGGGATCTTGCCCTAATTCTGCCCTAATTACTGAAAGCTGAGTGGTGCCTGGGGTCAGGCAGAAAAAAAAGGCTGGGGGGAACCAGCTGGGTTGCTCTGCCCTACATGGCAAAGGGCTCCTGGGAATGAGGAACTCTGGTTTCTATTCCTGGCTCTAGAAAGCAGTGTAGCCTCTGGGTGATGAACAGCCTGGTGGGGATGGGCAGATGTCCCCTGCTCACTTCACAGGCCAGCTCCCATGACATTTTATTCAGTGGTTTTTAAACAAGGTACTTTGTTGGAAGAACATCTTAAGCCAGGATTTTATCCTTCTTTCTCAGGCACAAATCTCACACTTAAATTAATGAGTTAATCTTTAAAAGAGCTACAGTAGGAGGCTTTAAAATGACTCAATGCTGTATTTTGAAAAGAACTCGTGGATCGCCTGTGTCTCAGAGCTATTTATGTGCTACCTGCCAGGGAAATTCACAGATGAACGAACTAGCAAGAAACATGCTATTCAAGAGAGACATTCTTAGGATCTGGAGTCAAAAAACCACACAAAATTGCATAAGGGTTCTGGTTCAGAGGGCTCTTCATCATTTCTCCATGTGCTGCTAAAAAGGGGCTCTCCCCTCTGCCAGAGAAATCACTACCAAGCAGGTTTGGAGTCCAACACATTCCAGCAAATTGTTCTTGCAGCAACATTATCTGTACTGTAGCTATCATGTGAAACCAGGCTGCAGAAAAATGGGAGAATGCCTATGCACAAAACTGGTTCATGGCCTGTAGTTCCATGGGTGAATAATAATAAATACAAGGGAAAATCCAGCATGCTTCCTTGCCTTCCCCTTAAGTGCACTGGTAAATGTCATCTTTGGAGGGCCATGGTCTCTGTGTATCACCACCAAATAATCCCAAGAATTTCTCCAGGGGTGAAAGCTGGGTTTGAACATGCTTGGTGCAGCCTGCAAGGTGCTGGAGAGGGAAATCTGTGGAGAGGGGGAGAGGCAACGCTGAGACAGCCAGCTCCAGGATTAGGATGCAGACAGAAATCTTGTGTCAGGCTCAGGTACTTAGTGGTTTTAACAACACCAGAACAACACCAGGGACTGCAGGGCATGTTCCTAAATCCCTTTTTGGGGTGGTCCTGACAGTCTCAGCCTGGGCTCCTAATGAGCAGTTCAGTCCCTGCCCAGTGAGTGCAGGCAGGGCTCTCCCACATCCACATTTGGCAGGGAGCAAAGATGAATTTCCTGCTGCTGCTGATGCAGGAGCAGCCTGGGACTGAGCACTGGTGTGTAACCAGGGTGTCAGCATGGCACAGGAAAGGGGAATTGCCAGAGACACCTTGGCAGTCTGGGGACATCCCCTTGGAGAAGGGCCTCCCCACGCCCCCCGCTACATTGCAAGGAAGTCCTTGGAGACCTTTTTCTTTCTCCTTCTCCTTGCTCCCTCATCCTCCCTGCAGGGCTGCAGTGGCCTGGGCTTTCAGGGGACACCCCAGTCCTGCAGCAGATCATGGCTTGGAGGCCAGGTTTTGTCCTGCTTGCTGTACTTTCCTCTTTCCTCAGGTATTTTTCAGGCTTTAGGGAAGGTCTGTCACTTTTCCCCACAGTTCTCCCCTTCCTTGGTGCTTAGGCAGACTCACTGCACATTTTCAGCAAACACTTGGTGTCTTTGCCCCCACAGATTTTATGAGGCCTCAGCACTGCTAACCTGCCCCAAAACTGTATTTATTCATGTGTGTGAGCTCTCTGCAGCCTAATTCATCTGCACAAGGCTGTGGAAAGGATGTTTCACCGCCTCCCTCTGGGCAGCCACAGAGCTCTCTGGAGGGCCCATGGTGGCTGGGACAGCTGAGGGGTCACTCACCCACCTAACAAAGAGTGAAACCCCTGCCATTCCCCAGGTCAGCTGCATAAATATTGCATGAGCTGCAGATGCAGAGGCAATCCATGGGTCTCACAGAGGCAGACAAACCCGCTGGGCTGATGAGAGCTAAAGGAGGCTTCACCTCCCAGCACCACTGCCCATGGAGGGTGCTCTCCCAGCAGCAGAAGTGACACAGCCCAAAAAACCTTTGAGCTCATGCCTGCCACATCCCACTCCCCATCTCTGAGCAGTTCAGCAGTTCCTCTGTCCCCCCAGAGCTGGCCTAGGGTGGTGGTGGCTCAGATTTGACCCCCTGAGCCTTCTCTGCCCATCCTGCAGGGAGAGGTGGGGGAGGCCCAGGGAGAGGCCCCTGAGCCTTCTCTGCCCATCCTGCAGGGGAGAGCTGAGGGTGTTTGCCAACAGGAAGGTGATTCAAGTGCCTGGCATGCTCAGCTGCTGAGGAGAAGCTGCTAGTTAGGAATGTCAGCCATCTCTGGGAGCCCCCAGCCCACAGAACCAGCAGCCAGGGCCTGCTGCAGACACAGGGTGTGAGGAGGGTGCAGGAGGGAAACAGCGCTGGGAACACAAAGCCCGGCCCTGCTGGGCAGTCCTTGAGCTGCAGTGCAACTCCCACCTCAACAAGAGAGTTATCCAAAGGCACCATGAGGGCAAAACCACAACAAAAGTACAGGATGTACTTCCACTGTTCTCTTTTTATTACATCTGTTCAGCTCCTTGCAGGTTGCAGGGGATCTGGCAGAACTGCTGCTGGAAAAGGCACCTTTCCTACTGAAAAAAGGGGGAAAAAATCTCCTCCCTGTGTTTCATGATCCCCTGTTCTGACTTTGTGATTGATGGAGTATTTTTTTCACTTAACTCCCCCCATTCCTGGCAAAACCCACTCTGTGCATGTTTTAAAGTCAGCATAATCAGGGTTATAATCCAGGGTTATAAACAGGGACAAGTCCCCTGTTGTTTACACCTCTTTACACTGAATGTCAGGAAACCAGCCCAAAAGACAAATGAAATCCAGTTGATCTAAAATTGACTCCTTTTAAAAAGGTATTTGAATTTTTCCTTTAGAGGTTCCCATTAACCTTAACAGGAGCAGTGCAGAGGGAACAAATATCAGTGGCCAACACTGCAGGTTCACCTCCACAGGCAGATACCAATGCCCATCCAGTCTGTGCTCTGAGAGATCCATTCTCCCAGAGAGGTGCAGCCCTGGACTGTGTCAGTCCTTCCTGCAAGATTTTCATTATCACCACCACTCAAGGCTCCTGAGTGTAACCAGTGGTCAGCCTGATCTCAGGCTCATCAGCATTTTTGTCCTTTTAAAGGGGAGTCACAAAGCAAATGCTTCAAATCCAGAGAACTGGGAAATTAGCACCATCCCTGAAGGGTTTCCCTGCCTGCCTCAAGATGCCTGGTTTTTTACAAAAAGACACAGGCAGAAGGCTGAGGGGTTTCCATAGGCTGCTAGAACCATTTGATTCCAGAGCAGGATGGGGCAACAGGGGCTGAAGCCCAGCAGACCTGTGAGGTCTGGTTGTTGCATTTTCCCTCCTTGTGCATCCCAGTGGTGGAGAAGCAGTTGGACATGGAATGGGCAGTGGCTGATCTCAGGTGCTCACAGTCTAACAGGGACAGAATCACAGAATTTCAGAATTGTTAAGGCTGGAAAAGACCTCTAAGACCATTGAGTCACACACTTAACCAAAAACCACCACGATCACCACTAAATCAGGTCCCAAAGTGCCACATCCACATCTTTTTTGAACACTTGCAGCAATGGCATTTACAACAGATCCCTGGGCAACCTATTCCAATGCCTGACCACCCCTAGGCATTGGGTGGTCATTTCTTCCTATTGTCCAATCCCAACTGCCCCTGGTATAACTTGAGGCCATATCTTCTCATCCTGTTGTTTGTTCCTTGGGGGCAGAGCCTGAGCTTCATTTGGCTCTGTCCTTCTGTCAGGGAGTTGCAGAGACTGAGAAAATCCCCCCTGAGCCTCCTTTTCCCCAATCTCAGCCCCTCCAGCTCCCTCAGCTGCTCCTCATCTCACCTGTGCTCCAGACTCTTCCCCTGCTCCATTGCCCTTCTCTGGACACATGAATGGAGACAAGAACATATTAGCACAGAAAATAAAACAAACTATTCCAGGCTGGACTTCGAGTTTCTCTTGGGTCAAAGCCTTTTGTTTTTCATTCCAAGCATGAAAATGTTGCTATCTGATGACATGGAAATTGTTCCAGAAAGACTGACCCCCTTCCTGACCCTCCTCCTTCTCCCTGTCCTGCACTGTGTCTCTGTTGCTTTGAACAGCCCTAGATCAAAGAATTTCAAATTTGTAGTAGCAACAACTACTTGAAAATTCAGGCTTCTGGTTGCAAACAACATGAGAATTGTTCTGGAAAATGTCAAAACAAAGTTATAGCAAATATACCATGTTCTTCAAACACCTCCAGGAGCTTTCCCTATTATGGGCAGGGAAAACATTCCCTTGCTGTATTTACTGGGATGGTTTTTGATGCCCTCAAAGATTGCCAGGTCAGTACCTTGTGCACATTACAAGGTATTACCATGTACCATCCTGGGACTCTCCCTGGTTTCACTAAGAGCAGGGACAGGGGAAAAGGTCAGGAAAAATATCCCTTCTCCAGAACTTTGGGTCCACCTGTGGGAATTTTGCCCTGTTGGGGTTTCACCCTCAGTTTCAGCATCTGAGTTTGAGCCCACCTTTCACAGCTCAGTATCTCCTGAAGGATCCCCCTTTTCACAGTTTATTTCCAAACACAGAAACAGCAGCTAATTCCTCTTTGGAACAGATCAAAGCAAGAAACAGAAATATTTCTCACACTTGCTCATGGCCCTCAAGACCCATTTATTTTTCCTAGTTAATTCTGAAGATGCATTTAACTGATTCTTGAGCCCCAGGTGTCTGCCTGGATGGGCCAGAAAGGCCACACAAACCACGTTCACAGCTGCAGAGCAAATCACATCCCACCCAGCAGCACATGCATTCAGCTGGAGCCACTCCCAGAAGGGAAATACCATTGCACAGGAGGATCTGGTGGGGTTTTAATCATTCAGTAGGGGCAACAGTAAATTTATGCTTACAGCAATGTCCCTGAGCCCCTGCATGGGAGTTTTACCAGATTACAACAGCCAAAAGTCAAGCCTGTGTGTGGTGGTTACCTTTCCATGCCTGGCACACGTGTTCTCCCCACCACCTGCCCAAAGCACTGGCTGGTGCAGATTTATTTAGCACATCTCCTGTCCACTCTCAACTGGCCCCATCTGCTTTCCAGGAGGAGCTCTCCTCTGCACAACCCTGCCTGTCAGAGCAGATAAGGCTGCTCCTTGTGCTTTTCCCCACGAGACAGATGGGAAGGAGGGAAGCAGGAGGCATCTCAGACGTGGTGTCAGCAGGGGCTGGCTGTGACAGGCTGGTGGAGAGGGGGCCTGTCTGACACCAGGGCTGTGACAGCCAGCAGGAACCACGGGGACCAGCAGGGACCATGGGGACCAGCAGGGACCACAGGGACCAGCAGGGACCAGAGAGACCAGCAGGAACAACAGGGACCAACAGGGACCAGGAGGGACCAGCAGGGACAAACAGGAACCACATGGACCAGCAGGAACCATGGGGACAAGCAGGGACCACAGAGACCAGCAGGAACAACAGGGACCAGCAGAGACCATGGGGACCAGCAGAGACAAACAGGAACCACATGGACCAGCAGGAACCATGGGGACCAACAGGGACCAACAGGGACCAAGAGGGTCCAGCAGGGACAAACAGGGACCTGAAGGGACCAAACCTGAAGGGACCCAGGACCAGGACCACAGGGACAGGAGGGACCTGAAGGGACCAGGAGGGACCAACAGGAACCATTCGGACCAGCAGGGATCAGGAGGGACCAACAGGGACCAACAGGGACCAGGAGGGACCAACAGGAACCACAGGGACCATCAGGGACCAACAGGGACCAGCAGGGACCAGGAGGGACCAGCAGGGACCCTGTGACTCAGCTCCAATGTGGGGAGTTTCAGTGGCAAATAAAGGGATGTCCAGCTGGTGCTCAGGAGGGAAAGGGAGGTAAAACCAAGCAGGGTGAGGTTTCATTCCCCAGCAGGAGCAGAACTGCTTGGTTGCTTGCAAGTAGGACAAGCTTGGATAGTCAGGATGACCCGCAAACATCTCATCTCCTTGGAAATGGCCTGGATACCAGGCCACATCTTAACTCCTGCTGTAACAGAGCACAGTGCCAAGGGCTTCCTTTTCCTACTCAGAACAAAAACAAAGGACATCCTGGCTTAAGTGTGGCATTTAAACTCCCCAACAATGCACCCACCCAGATGGTTTTATAGTAGGGGGATATGTATTCCTGCTTCCAGCTAGAGAGAAGCTCAACTAGAGCAGTTGATGGCTTCGGATTTCATCCATCCCAGTTTCATAACTAAGGGATATAGCTGACTAATTTCTCAATTTGCAGATTAGAGGAAGCTCAACCCCAGCTTGATCGGCTGCTGCGAGGGGTCAGGAGACAGAGTAGCTCGTAAACAGTGTGAAATTAATGAAAGTATTTAGCATGTTGTGCATGCAGTTTTCCATGCCTGCAATCCAAAGAAAACAGAAAGGGGAGTCCAAAAGCCCTCCAAGCAATTGCCAAATATGTTCTTGGAAAAATCAAGATAGGAACGCAGCAGGGAAAATTCAACAAAGTGCAAACAATGAGGGATTAGATTCACCCTTCCCAAGATAGTCCTGGGACAGAGAAGGGGTTTGGAGTGGGTGTTTGCAAATCCATGGCCCACCTGGACTCAAAGAGGCAGAGGAGAGACCTCAGTGGAGCTGTGTTGGCTTGCAGTGGCCAAGGGTCTAGGTCTGCCACCCCACATATCACCCTTGGCACTCACAGCAGGGCACAGCCCATGCAGGGGTGGCAGAGATGCTGTGCATGTCATTGGTCTTACTGGAGGAACTCCAGCAGAGATTTTCCAGAGGAACAACAGAGACGCTGAATTCTGCAATAAAAAGAGGTAGTAAATATCTGTGGTAAATATTTCTTCTTTGTTTAGGCCTCTTTTCAAAACACATTTAAAGCTTAACAATAGCCTTCATATTTTTTCAGGATTGAAATACATGTTTTCATCCACTCCACCCAGTTAAGGGTTGCTGGAGTTTCTGCTGTGAGAAAAGACTCTATTTTGTGCAGATAAATGGCACAGCAGATTGTATTTGGGGCAGACTGTATTAGAGTACTTAGGAATGAAGGCTCAGCAGCACAGTTTGACTTCTGGAAAACTACACTGAGGAAATAAATGTTATTCAGCAGGGCTGCACACCTCACAGCTTCTATAAACCAGCAGCAAAGCACAGCAGAGTTTTCTGTCAATACCTTCACCCTCCATCCTACAAACATCTGTGTGCCATTCCCATCCTCCACTTGACTACAATTTCCATGTAATCCTCTGTTATATTTTGGTCTTGGGGATTGTCCTGACACTTGATCAACGTTTGGTTTCCCAAAAGTTTTTAGCTAAGAACCATTTTGTTGCACAGTGGTAGTGGCAGACTGTACTGCAAGGACCTCCTGATGAGTGTCCTCTGGTTTCCCAAGCCTTCTGTAGACCAGTCACCATCACAAGCTGGAGACGGACTGTTTTACAGCCTGGATGGTGGCAAATGTCCTCCTTGGTCCTTGGGCACAGCTGCTCAGCCCTGCTGAAAAGCCCATTTTGTGCAGACAGGCAGAGCACAGCAGCTCACAAAGCCAGGGTGGCACCTTCACAGGGCAAGGCACTGCCCAGGATGGTTGGAGAGGTGGCTCATCCACAGTGAACTGCTGGCTCTGCCTGCTTTCAACTGCCCACAGCATCTCCCTGAGTAATTTCCCATTCTCCCTCTACCTGAACATCCTGCTTTGCCTCCACATCATCTGGAACTCTCTCATCCCCACTGTGGTTGTGCTCAGCTGGGGCTGGGCTCTTTCTTCAGGCAGCACTGACAGAACCAGAGGACACAGCCTCAATCTGCACCAAGGGAAATACAGGTTGGATATCAGGAAAAAGTTTTTTCACAGAAAGGGTGATAAAGTCTGAAATTGTCTGCCCAGGGAGGTGGTGCAGTCCCCATCCCTGGGTGTGTTTAACAAAGCCTGGATGTGGCACTGGGGGCCAGGGTTTGAGTTGAGGTGTTGGGGCTGGGTTGGACTTGATGATCCTGAAGCTCTCTTCCAACCCAGTGATTCTGTGAATTCTGTGATTCTGGTCTCCCTGGGAATACCCACCCCACATCACGCTCTGTCCTCACACCACAGCATTCAACAGAGGGAATTTCTCCTGAGAAAGTCCAGGCTTGAGGAATCCAAAGTGAGTGCCACTTTTGGGTCCAGCATGCCCTCAAAGCCTGCAGCTACTGACTGAAATAGATAATGGTGCTTTGTTTTTCCTTTCCTGCCTTGCTCAAGAGTTGCAACAATTTCAGGATGAGCAGAACAGCAGGAGAAGTGCACAATGCCCATGGAAATTAAGCCAGAAATTAAACAAGCCAACCCACAGCAGGAGAGATGTGGCCAGACCCTCTTGCTCTCCTCTCTTTGCCTTGGTCCAAACCAGCTGATGTGAGCTGGGTGCCACCACTGTGCAACTGGGAGCAGCAGATTCATGGCCAAACCCTTTTTCCCCTGGAGAAATCAAGACTTCAAGTGTTAATCAGGTTTTCCAGCCATGAGCTGGAAGCACAGCACAAGAGCAAACATCAGCACTTTTGTCGCTACCTTGCCCTTATTCTGTTATCACCACCCCTGTGCACAAAACGCTGCTGGCAAAGAGCTCCAGCTCCAAGGGAAAACCATTCCTCATCTCTGAGGATGGGGAAAAGAGGGACAAAGACAGGAAAAGAGATGTGCACAGAAGAGGTGGCTGTCCCCATTCCAGCTGCCCAGTCAAATCACCTCACAGGAAACTCATCCCTGCACCTTCACCTTTCTCCTTAGTTTCAGCCCAGCTTTTCACTCCTATAAGACAAGAAAAAAACCACTCCATTGCCAGATTATTTCTCCTTGAAACCAGCAGCAGCTTCACCAGTGCAAATTTCTGCTTTACACTGTTGAAAACTGGCCTTTGTAGCACAAATGAGGGATGCAGGAATTCCCTGCTGCACTGCCAGAACTGAAGAAGGCTGAGATTTCGGGTCTTGGTAGGTGATTGAGTGAAAAGCTCACACTTGATCAACCCCAACGTTTGGAAGTTTCTGCCAAATTCAGCCAATTATTTTAGCTAAGAAGAAAGATTTTGTTGCACAGTGGTAGTGGCAGACTGTACTGCAATTTATGTGCAGTGTCTTTCCCCCAAGCTGACTTTTCATAAAAGTAATAAGTAGTTTCCAAAGTGAAGTGAAAGGAAATGGCAGGGAGAAAATTGAACACCTGGGATTTAAGAAAAACAACTTTTTATTTGGTTTGTTTGTTTGTTTTCCTGAGGAAAGTGAAAATTCCTAGTCTCAGGCAGAAACACATATATTTTATTTTATTAATTCAGTCTGTGAACCAGAAAGAGTGAAGGGACTTACACAGCCAAGCAACAGGAAAGGCAGCTGGGTTTGAGAAGGAACCCAAGCCCTTTGTTGGTGCAGAAATGCCTTGAGGGCCAGCAGCCAACTTTTCAAATAGCCCTAATTACCTTTATAGCTATAATGGGAAAACAGGTGGAAGTGGTCAGGAGCAGCAGGTAGAAGAAGAGTAGAGAGAATGGTGATAAAACCAAGTCCTAAAAGTCAGAATTACAGGAAGAATCTGGCTGGAGGGGACCTCTGGAGGGGTCCAGCCCAAGCCCTGCTCAAAGCAGAGGCATTTCAAAGTTAGCTCAGCTAGCTCAATTTCCCTTCTATCCACCCATGGCTGAAGAGAGGGAATAGAGAGGAAGAAACCTCTTCTCTCAGCTCCCTGGCTGAGCCCACACTGCTCACTCCAGCCCATCTTACTGACCACCAGAACCTCTGCACATCATTCAGGCAAAACAACAGCACCATGTGTTTGCAACATGCCCAAATATGTTTGCATGAATAAATGCATTATTCAGAATATGCTAGCAAAGTTCTGATGAATTTTAAATTACTGAAATCCAATTAAAAGCTAAGAAAGACCCTAAAAAATTCTAATGCTATTCACTGCCTGAGTAGGAAGTGATTTGCTTTCAGTAGAGGTTTGACTTTCTTTCAGTGACGCACGTGGCACCAGGGACACAGAGCAGGGAGGTGACAGGAGGGTGACTCAGGGCTGGAGCAGGACAGCAGAGCCTGGAGCCCTCCCAGGTGTGCTCACAGCACCCACAGCTGTGCCATGTCCTCTCCTCAGATCCCCAAAATATGAGGCTCCCAGCAGGTGGTGTTGCACCTGGGGGTCCCTAAAATGTGGGGGCATCTTGTATCACGAAGGTGATGTCCAGCTGGGTGGGAGCATCCTCAAGAGAGCCTCAAGAAACCCCCAGGTGGAAAATGGCAAAAGAACTTCTCTAAATTCCTCAGAAATCATGTTTTTGCCCCGTGGGATAATGATGTTAACTGCAGTCCCACTCAAATCCCAGCATTTGAACGTCAGGCTGTACGGAAGTTTATCTCAGCATTGCACACAATGAAACTAAAGAATACCCACAGTCCAACACCACTTTAATATCAGGTTTTATAAGTTTAAGGCCATTGGTCTCTGAAAGAAAACACAAGTATTTTGCAGACAACATAATAATTTGCTGTTATAGCTACTCAAGGTTATATAAAATGCATATATTCCCTCCTAAGTGGGGAAAACAATGATACCTCAAAGCTCTAAAACAGGGATCTGTTTAAAAAATGGATTTTGTCCTTGGCTTTTCATGGTGGTTGTTGGGGAAAAGTGTATTCCTGCACTTGAAAATCTCTCAATCAAGAACTGCACCACCAGCCACAAGCAGAAATTAAGGAAAATTATTCTAGTCAATGCCACCCTGCTACCAGCTCAACAAGATTTTGCTGTGGTGAGAACATAAGCTAAAATCTAATCATGAAGTGGCCAGAGTTTGCCTCTCTAAATAAAATCCTTTCTGTAACAGGGATGTAGCGTTCCCAGAACTTCAAAATCTTAGGCCATTTAGGCTGAGTCAGCAAAGCAGAGAATATCAAGATTATTTTAAGCATGCACAGAGTTCTATTTGAGACCTTATTTTCCTTCTTACATGCAGACTAAAATCTGTAAATGTTGAAAAACATGAAAATTGGGTCTTCATGTTTTATGAGAAAACTACTGGTCCAATCAAAAAGGAAACAACTATCTGGCACCACACATTCCAGATGTTTTCCTGACCATTCTCCATTTTTTCTTCCCAAATGTGAGTTTTCTGTATACTCAAAGAACTGCCACGATCCCCTCTTGTTTATCCATACCCAGCTTCAGATTTCCAAGCCTGTTATTTCTTTTTCTTCTTTTCTTCCTTAATCTGTCATTCCTTTGGTCAATGGATCTATTCAAAAAAAACAATGTTGTGTTTTGGAAAGAATTTGATTTTGATTATGTTTGTTGTTCAAGGGGTTGTGTCTGGCTCGGCAGTGTGTTTGTAAGGACAGTTTGTTAATATTTTAAACCAACACATAAACCAAGGAATTTTGAAAATAACCATGCCACCACAATGAATTTACAACATTCACTTGAGCTGGAAAACAATCATCAGTGTTTGGAATGGTGGAATCATAGCTGGAACAGAAAATGACTGTGTTGTACCTGTGGAACCCCTTTCCAAAGAGATAATCTCATTTTTGTACTCTATTAAAAAAATCTGTAACTTCAGCAATCAAGTAGGTCAGGTATCCTGGACTGATGCAACTGCACTGACCTTTACAGTGAAAAAAATGAAGATTATTTTTCAACCCAAACAGGTCATTGACTCTGTCTTACATCAGCATCAGCCTTTGGTGCTAGGCAGAGGGAAGACCACATATGTCATGTTTTATATTCATGAAACACAGCTTTAAATCCAATGAAATGGTACTTCAGAGAAGGCTCTCCTGAAATCTGGGGTAGCTGTGTGCTTTAACAGAGTTTTCAGGAAACACAAAGTTTTTTTTCCCCTAAACTTAATAAACAAACTTCCATGAGAAAATTGTTCACACAAGCAGTATACCACAAATGGTAAAAACTACCCATCTTCCTCTAGCTGGAACTAGATGACCTTTGAAGTCCCTTCAAACCCAAGCCTTTCCGTGATTTTTGGAGATCTTTTGATCTCCATTAATGCTGGATGCAGGATGAGACCCAGAGATGTGGCACTGGAGCAGCTATATTGGAGCTGCAACACCCACTCTTGTTCTGAGGTGAGAATTACAGCCACCCTCATGCCCAGGAGAAACCTAAACATACCAGAAACACCAAAAAAACCCCAAGATCCCAACTCATATCAGAGCTAAGAAAGCAAATGGATCAGCCTTTCCTGAAGAGGATTCTGACTTCACCTAATAAAATTCCCACATGCTGCTGCCACCCAAGTGTATCTCACAAGTGAAAATTAATGTTATTTTCTTAATTTTGTTACAAGGGAGATGACACAGAAGTGGTGAAGGGGAGGATTTAAATGAAATGGGGATGTGGCACTTGGGGACATGGATTAATGGTGGCCTTGGCAGTGCTGGGGCAATGCTGGGGCTCAATAATCTTAAAAGTCTTTTCCAACCTAAATAATCCTGTGATTCTATGGCTCTATTGTTCTATGACACACTTTATATTAGCTAAACCCATGTATCATTTTTTTGTTGATACTTGAGAAATGATTTTTTTTCTGGCAAAGAAGCGTTTGCCAAGGCCAATGACAAATGTGTTATGTATCAGCACTGAGAGAAAATGAGCCCTGAAATTGGCACGATCAAGTGTGTGTAAGAGATGTGTTTGCTCATGCCTCCAATCAAGGATCCTCATTAAATAATCATGTGACTCATACAAGAAGCTACAATTAAGCAGCACAGCTCACACTTCCAATATTCATGAGCAGTCAGTCCACAGAGCCCAAGTATAAAGGGAGTCATTTCCAAATTTGGCTCACGAGTTGGTCTGATGAAATGCTGTTTTCTCACCAATGTTAGCACAGTTGGGAAGAGGTGCTATATTTCTCCAAACAATGCTCATTGATTATTTCCTTGCCCTTTCAGAAGCATGGAAAATTTTTACTTAAAAGAATTGACTGGAAAAAATAATTTCTATAAAATGAAATTTTTTCTTCTTTTTTTAATTTTAATTGAATTCAAACTGCTTCAAAGCAAATAAAAAACATTGGAACCAAGTGTTAGGTATTTAATATTTCAACTGTTTTTCTCTGATGTCCCTCTCATTGCTTTCACTGCTTCATCCTAGGTACATAAGTGTCGTTGTCGAGGCGGTTACGACACAAAGTAGAGACCACAAGCAGTTTCAGTTGGCAACTCTTTATTAGTGAACGTGGCTGATCTTTTATACACTTTCCAACTGTTTACCCTCCTTCTACCTTAACTATTGGCCACAATAAGTCAACATTATGTTATTGGTGAAAAGTTATAGTGACTTCCCCTAACTTTCTAAAAATGCTTCGTCCAGCTGCAAAGTTCTCTTATCTTTCTTCTCTCAGTCTCCTTAGTTACAGTTTTAAAGAAAACTCTTTATCAACTTTTTCTTACTTCTCAGCTTCTTCTCACTCCTTTAGCTAACAAGCCCACTGTTAACCCCTTCCACACGTAAGGGACACGTTTCAGAATCCCAGGTTGCCCAGGACCAATCCATCTTGTCCTTGGACACTTTCATGGATGGTGCAGCCACAGCTTCTCTGGGCAGCCTATGTCAGGCTCTCATCACTTTCACAGTGAAGAATTTCTTCTTAGTATCTAGTCTGAATCTCCCCTCTTTTAGTTTAAAAGGTTTTTTTAGTTTTAGTTCCACTCTCCCTTGTCCCATCACTATTGGCCCATGTACAAAGTCACTGTCCCTTTTTTCTATAAGCTCCCATTAAGTACTGGAAGGTCACTATGAGGTCACTCTGGAGTTTTCTCTTTCCAGACTGGAGCACCCCAAATCTCTCAGCCTGTCTCCCCAGCAGAGGTGCTCCAAGCAGTGCTGGGTTTTAAACCTCACTGTAAACCTGTCAGAAAACATTCAATCTCTTACTGAAGTAAACTTTCAAATTTGTCTTCACAGTCCACATTTATAAATGCACTTTTCCCATCTTCCATCTATGTTTGCAATAATACTCATTAAATCAGTTTAATAAAACTGTAGTTGCTGTATCTTTTTCCATTTCCTCCTTCCTTGGATGCAGGCACTACGCTTTTAGTATCCAATGACCACTGCACACTTTCTGTTCTATAATTTCTCTCTGCCAGGCCTGCATTCAATAAAAATCCTTGTTAATATTTTGTGCTGAAGTTTGCTGTTTGTCCAACTTACTGAATGCTAAGTTGAGATTGTCTGCAGGAGTCAATTCACTCCCCCTAAGGAAAGCTAGGCTTTCCCTGCAAAACACACATAAAGCTATTTTTCTTTTAAAAAAAATAAATAATTACCATAAAAAAGACATTGAAACACAAGAATATCAGCCATTCCTACTTTTCTGTGACTTGTGGTTGATGCACATTTTCAAAGAGGAAGAGAAGCTGCTGGTTTGTACCAGATGGGAACCAAAGATGGGAAAAAAAACCAATAGTGTATTTCCTGCTGCCATCCCTCACCTCAGCTTATAGATTCACCAAAAACAGGGCCAGAAAGACCTGAAAGACCTGATTTCACCACTGGCTCCAGGCAGCAGCATCATTTCCTTTGCCATCTAGGTGATGTCCCTCTGCATGCCCTCTCCTGCACCTGAGCTGCAGCCACCACCCACCCAACCTGTGTTTCTCTGTCCCACAGGTCCACATTCTCCCAAGGTTTTTTCCAACTGTTTAATCTGAGTGTTGCAGCTGAAACCACACAATTTCTGGAGACTGGGTTGACTCAGGCTCTTTGCTTGGGTTTTCATGAGCTCAAAGCACTTAGAGACTGCTCTGGTTCTGTGCCCCAGTGATTCTCACTTTCAGCTTAAACAGAATTCACAGAATACTGGGTTGGAAGAGACCTTCAAGATCATGGAGTCCAACCCATGCCCCAACACCTCAACTAAACCCTGGCACCCAGTGCCACATCCAGGCTTTTTTAAACATCCAGGAGTCATGACTCCACCACCACCCTGGGCAGAAAATTCCAGAATTTCCAGAACCAGAACAAGCCTAGTTCTTTCAATCTCCCCTCCTAGGCTGGATTTCCCTGACATCTGATCACTCTGGTCCCTCTCCTCTGCGTTTTCTGCATTGCTCCTGATGTGTTGTGCTCCAGACTGGACACCACACTCATCCCCAGGCCATTTATTGCATCTTGCACATCAAAAACTCATCACCACATCTCAGCCTGGTGTTTAGCAACAGCAAAACAGCACAAGATTTGCAGCCTGTGGGGGTTTGGGTTTGGCTTGTGACCCTCAACACCCCAGTCCTTCCCTGATGGATTCCTCTGGGGTTTCCCATTCCATATTTGGGAAGCTGGCTCTCCCTGCTGAGGTGCCCTGTCCTTGCACGACCTCCTCCTGTTAATTCTGAATGTTTATACAGGTGGCCAAGACCATTCTGCTTTTTCATGGTCTTCCTTGTGGTTTCCCAGTGCTAGATGTAGGATCTGGGAGAGCTCAGCCAGACTCCAAAGGTCTGGAGAGTCAACTCACACTCCTGCTGTCGCTCAGCACTCCTGCAGGTACTACTCACACAGTGAAAGGCTCAGAAGATCTGTCTGTGCTTTGAAGAATGGGGATTTCAGGCCTTTTTCAATTGACTGAAAGAAATAACTGAGAAACAAAAATGCATTCAAAGGCTTTTTTAAAATGGAATTATGTTAATTGCTCCAACTGAACAAAGGGTGGAGGGAGATGGTTTTGCAGGCAAACTTCGCCTCCGGATCTTGTGAGCACAGGAGACGTGGACCAAAAGGCATCTGCTGAATTTATAAACTTAACCCCCATCACTTCATCCCTTCATAAAATGGTGAGAAATCCATTGCTTGAAAAATCCAAACTCCTGAGAATAGTTGGGATTTCTTTTCTTGCTATCTATGTTCCCCTCCATGCTGACTTCCTCTCCTCCCTGGACTGACACTCTTGTGTAATTTACACAATTTTACCCTTCTGCCTGCACTGATTTTTAGTGTAGCTCATTTCTCCTGTGAGTCACACCAAGCACCTCTTTCCCTCTCAACTTTATGCTGGACAAGGTTCGAAACCAGCTTCTTTAATTAATCTTCTCAGAGAACTTTTAATCTTCTGGTTACAACTGCTCTGCCTGGCACAGCAGAGCTGCTGTAACCAGAAATCTGTGTGAGCAGTTCTGTAGATTCTTTGCTCAACATGTTTTTTTGCTCACATCTGGCTCTTTGTTTCTAAAAGTTACAAAAGCCTGGAACCCCTGGTGCTGGAAGCAGGCAGGAGGACTCCTTGTAAGATGTGGATTTTACCTGCTTTAGCAATTGCTGAATGATGGGACTGAAACTGGTTGAAAACTCCTGGAACAGACTATTTATTTTTTCTGAAAAGCTGACTAAAACAGGCAGCACAGCAAATCTGAGGGAGCAGCTGTTGCAGCTCCAAGTTCAGGGTGAGCAAAGGGAACCTGATGGCTCCTAAAGGCTTCACTTCATGGGAATTGCTTTGCTGCTTTCCTGCTCCCACAGCGTGAGAAGGGAAGGGCTTTTCCAAAAGGAAGCTCTTGTATAGAGACTAAGAAGAAAGAGTTTCATTTGCTGTCTTCCCTCACTTTAATTCCCTTGCTCGGCATCAACAGGCAAGTCACATCTTTAAGTGAGCAAAGAAGGAGCACTATATAATGATGTTGACCTGTTGGAGTGAGTCCAGCAGAGAGCTACCACAGGTCTGGAATACATCTATAAAGACAGGCTGAGACAGTTGGGGCTGCTCAGACTGGAGAAATAAAAGCTCCAGGGAGATCTCAGAGCCCCTTCCAGTGCCTAAAGGGACTCCAAGAGAGCAGGAGAGGGACCTTGAAAAAGGGCATGCAATGATAGGATGGAGAATGGCCTTCAGCTGAAGGAGGATGGGTTTTGGTCAGATATTATGAAGAAATTATTTGCTGTGAGGGTGTGAGGCCCTCTCACAGGGTGCCCAGAGAAGCTGTGGCTGCCTCTGGATCCCTGGAAGTGTTCCAGGCCAGGCTGGACAGGGCTTGGAGCCACCTGGAATAGTGGAAGGTGACCCTGCCCACAGCAGGAGCCTGGAACTGGGTGGTCTTTAAGACCCATTCCAACCCAACCTATTCTCTAATTAGTGATTTTATGATAATTATTTAAATCCAAGGACCTTGCTGGCTTGGGGAGCACTTCATGCCTTCCTCATCACAGTGCTGGCAAAGTCATCTGCCATAAAGACAAAATTACCTGCTTGGTGTTACAGCCATGAGATGGGCTGGACAAGAGGCATTTTCATTCCCAGTGACAGAAAACCAAGGTCACAACCCTGTTGATTGCATTAAATAGATGCTCACAAACTCTACTTGCTGCTGCAGTAGCTCTCAGTTTTAATAGGTATTTCCAAGCTGAGAATAGTGGGTTTATGTCATTATTGTTCAGACAGAAATGTCAAGGAATAAGTCATAAATACAGAATTGAAATTAAGCACACTGATCACAGTGGTTTGTGTTATTCCTGACATTACCTAGAAGCTGAGCTATTGCAAAGGAAATTCTGTCCTGTGGGAAAATTTCATATTATTTTCAATTTTCTTTTCATCTCAAATCAAGGGGAAACAGAAAACCATTCTATGGAAGAGAAAGCTCCACAGGAAAAATGTCTGGAAATGTTGAAACACATTGCTTCAGCAAATCTACCAAAGTCAGTAGAGCTGGCAAATAACACATGGTATTCCCTCTATTTTGTTGAGCTGGAGAATGCCTTTGTAAAACATAACTAAAGATCCTCAATATTAATTTAAAAGTGTTAACATGCAGGGAAAAAAATTAACTATCTTCAGGAGCTAAGTAAAAATAACTGCCCTACATTTTTTCAGGGGAGAGGAATGACTTTTAGGAGTCTCAGCCCGAGAGGCCCTGTAAACTGAGTCACTGATGATGAAGCCAAAACCTCTTTGGAGAAGCCTGGTACTACCCAGACCTCATCAGACCCAGACTGAGCTCAAGTGCAGCTCCTGGGGGCTGTTTGTAAGAACCTTCCACCATCCTGTGGATCAGATGTTCCATCAGGAATATGGAAATAAAGGTATCTTGTGCCTCCCCAGAAGGCAACCTGAGGAACAACAGCTCTCTCTTGCCTTCTGTGCTTTTCACCATCTCTTGGAAAGCAAAGGGAGATGTTGGCAGAGAGCTGGCCAAGGGAAAGCAAATAGAGACCCAGACATTGTACAGCAAAACTCCAAGCACAGGTCATGCCAAACTCCTAGTTCCAGTCAATGCCGAGTGGATTATGGGCAAGGAATGGGAAAACTTACTCAGAAAGTGCTGGAAGATGTGGCATTTCCATTTCCAAGATGTTGCTGATATGCTGAAAACTCCCCTTTCTGCTCATTTAGCACAGCTGGAACGTTGCAAAAAAACCAAACCCTCCCTGTGATTTTTTTTTCCTTTTGCAAATCAGCACATTCTGCAGCACAGTTTTCTTCCCTTGGCAGGGAGGGAGGTGTCAGGAGTTACCATCCAGCTGTGGTGACACCTTGTAGGAACAGTCAGAAGAAATTCCTGAAACCTTTGTTGCTGAAGTTCAGGCTTTGGCCAGGGTCTCAGAGCCTCTAACAGCTGCAGGCAGCTGAGGTGGGAAACCATGCACCAGGTTTTTTGCAGATGTCAGACAAAGGGAACAAGTAGTAGAAAATGGAGCAAGTAAAGCTGCACTTCTGGGATCAATTCACAGAACCGTGTAGAAAATTGTTCACCAGTGCAGATCACACCAAAAATTATCTTGATGACAAAAAAAAAAAAAAAAAAGCTGTTCTGTACATCTTCCTACTCTTGAGGGTGCAATCAGGGCACATCTTCAGCATTGCTATTAGCATTCCTCCACCAAAGAAATCCCAGCAAAGCACTGAGCTCTCATTTTCAAAGATGATGCTGGAAAGCTTCCCAGATTATATATTTTCCTCTTTAATTTATACCTCTGAGGATAATGCTAATCAAGGATGCAGTGAAAGTGGTGAGACATCCCCAGACCCAGGCTGATTTATTAACAGTGGTTGCATTATTCTCACTTGGAGAACAACCTTAGCATCCCAAGATTCCATAAAAAAGCTCCTGCTTGCTGGTAGGTTATCAAATACAAGCTGACAGTGTACTTGCACAGCAGATATGCATAAGTGCAGTGCACAGTATGATTCATCTGCAAAACATCCAGCATGCTAGAAGCTCAATTTAAAGTAGGTTAGAAGAACGATTCATTAAAAAGCAACAGCAGAGAGGGGGGGGGGAAAAAGAGAAGCCCAAACTGTAAAATCCCCTCCTGGGAATGGTTCACTTCTGAGTCTTTGTTCAGCCCCCTTCTCCTCACTTTTGAATAGAGTTTGGATGGCACAGGGAGGGACAAGATGTAAAAATACATGTAGCTAGACAAATATTACAAATGCCATCTTCCAGGCCTGGCAGATCCACCAAATATTCCAGGGATTAGACATGGTCTGCTTAGCACGTTCAAAGTGGAGGGAGATTGCATTTATTTCACACAGCATTAATCCCCAGGCCTGTCTCCTCAGCTCTGACCTGAACTTCTACTACACAGCCCTGAATTATAAAGGCTAATGTCAAAAGGACTTTGAGGGGAAAAAAAAAGAAAATATTCCCAAAATGGCAACTGGCTTTTACTACGATAACTGCTCAGATAATCCTCCATAATCTCCAGAGGTATTTTTTAGAGTAGTGGGGAAAAAAAAAAAAAAACACTACAAAAAAAAAATGTACATGACATGGCAATTCTAAAATAGAATAAAGAACTTTGCAGGCTGGAATTAGGGCTTTTGAAATGGAATTTATATATATTTGGAAGCAAAGGTACTTTTCGAAACAATGCTGCCAGCCAAATAAGGTGAAACATGAATTGATCTGAGAATAATTTGAAAATATGCACTTATTTCTAAGATTTCACTATTTTCATTAATACTATTTTAATCTGTGTATCTCTCGTGGGAAGGGGTTTTTTTGTCAGATGACAAATTTCTAAAAAAAATATAAATTTCAAGAAATTCAGTCCTTTCTCCTGGCAGCAGAGGTAGGTATGCATTTTCATAGGCAGAGTTCCTATTTCATCCATGTAAAAGTAATCCAGGTTTTACTTAATGACTCCACATCTGTCCATGCAATCAATTAATTGCTCGTTTGACTTTTCAGTCCTGTGTGCAACGTACCCTCATTAAACACTCACAGAACTTTTTATGTGGATAAATAGATACCACCTAAAACACTGAGAATCTACAAAAATCCTCTCTTACGGGCAACAAAGATGCCATTTACCAGCCAATTTGCTATAAGGATTTCTTAGATAAAGTAATAAATAGAGCTACTGCCCAGAGGTTCCAAATTCTTTATTTTATTTTATTTTATTTTATTTTATTTTATTTTATTTTATTTTATTTTATTTTATTTTATTTTATTTTATTTTATTTTATTTTATTTTTTCCCATAAACAATGTTTTCAGAGGAGGTGACTTCCCAGGGATTTTAACTCTCACACATCATCTTGGAGTGTCACCTTTGGGCCCAACACCTTTTCTGCAGGCTAATTAAGCTCTGAGAATCACAAATTATAAACAGAGACTTTCAGGATAACCAGGAAATTCTGAGGAATCAATTCTACATTCCACTCCAGGGATAATTTGCTAGAGCAGTAGAGAAATCAGCAACTACATAAATGCTGCATTATGTCTTTTTTTAAAGAACTGCAAAAGCTGCAAAAGAGAGGAATCAGCCTCAGCTTTAGGTTAGCTCTACATCAAAGGCAACTGTCTCAATTCAAATTTAGTGCAAATGCAACTGCAATTTTGCAGTTTAGAGCATTTCCTCAATGATGTTTACCAAAGCTATAAACCTTTATAATAAAAAGGAAAAAAATACCAAAAAACCCCCAACCCAGCAAACTGACAAACATGTTATATCCCTAGAGATGAGGATGAAAAAACTGCATTTTACGTTTTTGTAACTTTCATAAGGAGCAGGAGAAGAGGCTTCCCATTTGACTAAAATCAGCCTGCAAATAAGGAATGCCTGCTGCTGCTCTCACACAGCCACACCTGCAGGAGCAGCTCAGCTCCCAGCCCAGCTGAGGGGCACATTCCATTTCCAGCACGCTGCATCGTGCTCCGGTGCTGAAGTCAACAGCAATGAAAATACCACGAAATGCAAAACATCTCCCATGCACGTGAGCAGAAAGTGCATCTACTGCACATCCCTTTCACCCCTGCATTAAGGACATCGAGGGAAAAAGCCAGTTAAGACTGATTGGGATTCAGAGCCCTCCGTGCTCCAGCAGTCAGGGGAGAGCTGGGAGCCGTGAAAACTCATTCCCCTTCCCACAAAGCACATGGAATGCTGCTCCACAGAGAGGGCAGAGATGAGACACTGATCCCCAGCTCCGCTGGCTGCAGGTTTCCCTGTGCCTCACACAGGCAGAGGGATGCAGCTGACCTGGATACAGGTGAGCACTTGAATAGTGCTGGCAGGTTCAGAGCAGCCTTTAAGCTGTGCTCAGGATCCAGCCCTGTGCAGATTTACAGCAACCTTTGAGCTCTGCTCAGGATCCAGCCCTTTGCAGATTCAGAGCAGCCTTTAAGCTGTGCTCAGGATCCAGCCCTGTGCAGATTTTTTTTAAGCTGTGCTCAGGATCCAGCCCTCAGCCTGCCCAGGAGTTTGGCATTAAAACCATTTCCAAGCAAAGCTGCTCTTCTGGTTACATGTGCACTAATCCCTGTGTGGGGTGAGGGAGTCCCCACCTTCCTGAGATGCAGAATGATGTTTGTGGGGGGTAGGCCCCTACTTAGGGGATGGATTAGGATCTGTGAATGGCAGAATTCTCTTGCTGATCATGATGGCTCAGGTTTTAGCTTTTACATTTCTCAGATTCTGTGCTGCTTTAATGTGTACTTCTGAGCTTCATATTGGGGGTAGTAAGCTCACTTCACAGAGCAGGGAGACAAAACAATTCCTTCTCTAGCTGGGGACCGAGGACAAATGATCCAAACCTCAGGCCCAAGAGCAGAAACAATGTGGGCTGAAGAAAGAAAAACAAGAAGCATGGGATAAGCTTCATAACCTAAAACTGTAACTGGACAATTAACTCCAATATGCAAATGGAGCAGAACTTATTAAAGTGAGAGACTCCATGACCAGTCATCCATTTTGTGACTATTTTGGTTCATCTTGGGTGCAGCCCTGGCTGGGGTCTTGTGCTGCCCAAGGTGGATCCACTGAGCCCTTTTAATAAATCCCTGCTTTATTCTTTAGCTCTGTCTAGTCTCTGTTCTAGGTCAGCCTTCAGAAGGCATCAATCAGAACCCTTAAATAAGTCTGTCCCTCCAGCCGTTCTTTCACAGGTGCCCCTGAGTGTTTTGGGAGCTGCGTGGAGGAGCCCAGGCTCAGCAGAACATCAGCACAAACTCAGATGGCTCAGGCTGTCTGCAGCCCTTCTGTGCACAGCTGTGCTGCAGAGCCTGCCCAGGGTGAGGATTTTTGTTTGGTCACGCAGCCAGTGACTAATGCAGTGCAGGGAAAGCTGGGGATGTCATTTGGGTCTGTAACTTCTGCATTTGTGGCTTTGAAATGTCCATGAGGGCTCCAGTGGGGTGAGGGATGGCACCCAGGGCTGTGTTTGGGCTGCAAAGCCCTGGCCAGACTTGGTGTTTCCTCCTTTCTCAGCCACAGGGCTCACCCAGGGGCACCCACATGTGCGCCCAAGGCATGGACTGATAATCTGGACAGAAAAAAACCCTCAGAGATGAGAAGCACAAGATCCTGAGGGACTGGAAGCAGGAAAGTTTCCAGCCTGACGAGGCTGCCCCATGCATTTCTTTTTTACAAGCCACAGTTAATAAGTCCCTTCAATGTCTTTAAAGCTACAGGCAATAAATCAGCTGCAGTTAATAAATTCAGCACTGCTGAAAAATAAGCCATAAGTCATGTCCTGAATGGCACAGAAAAGCCTGGAGCTGACAATAACTCTGCAGCTCTGCAGAGTCACCCTGGTGCAGAAAGCATCTCCCCTGCCCCATCACCTCCCTGCATCCAGGATGGGAGAAGGGACATGTTGGGAATGCTGCAGCTCTTAATGGCAATTGTGTCCAAATCATCTCTGAAGAAGCAGCTCCCTTTCCTCACACCAGATCTCATGATAGCAGGAGGCTGTATCAAGGGCAGCCGACTCATAACAGCAGTGAAAGAAATAGATGCAACTCTTTTATCAGCTGTTATTTAAATAAAGGTGGGAAAGCCCTCTCTTAAGGAATATTAAAGCACAAAGCCAATGTTTGTGAGGTAACACCTCAATATTTGAAAGTGACAGGCTTATGAAGGATGTAGTCATTTCTAACAATTTTTATTCTCACCTAGAAGCACATGACAGATCAAAATAAATGACAGCAACATGATTATGATTTTCATTCTAAGTTTTTGATCTCTTTAAAGGTTAATTTTCACAGTGCTGTAATGAGATGGGTAAGTGCAGGTGCTTCCATTTTACATGCAACTGTCCTGAAGCAGCAGTCTGGTCTAATGGGTAATAAAGCCAATTTATACATGATGTATCTTCTACCTCATTTATTCCTAAATTAAACAAAACATGCTCATCTTTATGCATATACTTAAGACCATCTTAATTTTAATAACAGTTAAGAATGCACTTATGTTCCATAAAATTAGAATCTTAAATACTTCACTGAAACAAGGAGAACTGAAATAAGTGATTAAGGTCCTCTCTATTTCAAGTCTTGCCTTGCAGGTGAGTGCCAAGAATTTATTCTCACTGTTGAAGGTATGAGGTTTCTTGGAGGAATAGACTGACCATAAATCAGAAATGTCTTAAAAAACAACACTAAATGTGAGGTGTGCTCCTGAGTGCTGAATCATGCCAACTCTACAGCTTGTCCTAAATTAGAAAACTAATTACAAATAATGCTTCATTATTTGAAACATGGTTTGCTATGTGGAGGCCACCTTCTCTTTTGGAAAAAAACAAACAAACAACAAACAACCTAAGAGAAACAAAAACCCCCAGAATTTTGTAAGCAGTCCTGATTTAGAAGTAAGAGAATAGCACATGAAGAACAGACATAAATGCTACATTAAAAATGAAAAATCCCAGTGTGTACTTGGCCCATTTTACAGGTACCAGCTGCTAAGGAGGGAGAGTGAGGGAAATGCCTAAAAAATCACCCATTTAAAAAACTCCATTCCCTGCTGATGATGTGGACCTGCAGCACAACTCCTTGGTTGTTTCAGGAACTTGGAGCTAAAACTTTTATGCACTAAATAATTGGGTTTTGGGGTGAACATGACCTCAGGACTGAAAGCAGAGCCTAACTCTAGTCCTGAGCATCCTGGGCCAATCCAGGCCATGCAGCTGGGCCAGGATCCCTTGTGGGAAGGTGTGTGAATGGTGAGCAGACCTGTGGGATCTACCCAGACTTCTCTGGGAGGATTGAAACAGAGGAAACATGCAGGCATTTCCTGGGGTTGCTGTCCCCAGACAGACTGATACCAGCACAATACAGGTTTTATGGTAAAAACAAGGCATAAGATGTGTCATTGAGTGGCATTTCCAGAGTTGAAGGAAAAAAAGGAGCTAGATGTGCCTCCTGGGACCCTTGTAGCAGTGAGAGATAATGAACCACCCAGCCCAGGGGAGATTCACAGCCCAGAAAATACTGCAACCCACAAAACCCAACACCTGCAGTAACTGGGACATCCAAAGCCTCTCCCCTCCACACCATTCTCCTCCTCCCCAAACTCTCCCCCTCGGTTCCTCATCTATAAATAAAACGTTTCATTACTGAGTGATGAAGGTTAAAATAAGGCAGGTGAGTCACCCTCCCTGGTGCTACTTTACTCTTTCATCTGCCTCATCCTCTTCCTCAACCCAGTTGCAGCCCTGAAGGCTGAAGGAAATTCATCAGCGTGGCAGTAAAAGCAGGCAGAACTATCTGCATCCCTGTGAGGAACAGGGAAGAACCAGCTGCATTTTGATCTGTCAGAGCTGGGAACTACAGTGCTGCACAGATTTTATGCCAGGAGTTTTAGGCACCTCTGAGATCACCCCAAGTGCAGAGAATTTCTGGAAAAGCCCAACAGGAGCCATTGCCCCAACTTTACCCAAGTGAGAATGAAGGATGGTAATTCAACAGGATTTTTTTTTTTTTTGATGGCTAACTGTGGGCTTAGGCTACTTTTTCAGGCTTCATGAGGATTACAAGAACAGAAAGATCCGAGAAGAAATCCGCTTTGTTTCTGTCCCTCTGCAAAATCTGCTTGCACTAAGGAACACCAGGGAATGGGAAGAACCTCCACCAAAAGATCTCTGTCCCCTTCACTCACAGCAGTAGATCAGAAGTTGTGAGTGGCTGATCCAGACAGCAGAGGAAAAACTACATTCAGTTCTCTAAATCAAAAATGTTGATAGTAGAATTGGCATGAATATACACTCTTCCAAAGTGAGACTAAATCTGGCCTCGGGTGGTTCAAACCAAGCAGGATTGCCTGGCAGTTCAGGATTATTTCCAAACACCCACAGAGGCTCCCCTGTGTCATGCTTAGGTCACTGAATCCACCATATCAAGGCTTTTCTACAGCAACTTGAAAAATTAGGGTTTGTGTCTTGGCCTTTCCGGTGTGGTGGCTTTGAGCAGCACATTGCTATGGATGTTTGGGGAGAAGGAGATCTTCCTAGAACAACACCTGGGAAGGGGTGGGAAGGCCACAAAGAGCCATTTTTCTTGGGGAATCTGCTGCATTTGTCCATGATCTGACATCCCAAAAAGTGTCAGTGCCAAACCCAAGCAGTGCAGACATCCATGTCCATGGCTACTTCTCTCCACCCAGGTGAACCACGGGGCTCTCAGCCTGCCTGAAAACCATCAGAAATCTTTTTCATGCTGAAGTGCAAAGCTGCCAGTAACTGGAGAGAAACCATAAACTGAGATTCACTGGTGCAGCATTATCCATGCAAACTGAGGCTTGTGGCAGGAGCACCTCACTGCAGTCCCTTGCAGGCAGAGGGCTGGCTTGGTGGGTATCTCATGGTGAGAACATTTGGGTGCACAGCAGATGCCTTCAAACCCAGCCTCTACAAATCATGGGAATCAGAAAGGGGTTTTAAATGTTCTTTTCTTAAAGCACTGACATTAGGGATTGTCCTCATCATGGAGCAGTGGGAGCCAACATCCCTCACAGTCTTCTGTGTTATATCTGCCCCTCTCAGAGCATGAAACACTCCTGGGATTTGGTCTCCCACTGCTCCTTAGCAGTTCCTCAGCTCATCTGCCTCACCCAAGCAGCTCTGAGTCCCTCACTGGCACACACCAAAAGGCTGCTGCTATTCCCACAAGCACAGGAATTCCACACCACTGGGGCACCCCAGGGGATCCCAGCCAACCCCTGGATGCTGCTCCAGAAGGGCTCCCACAGGCCATATCCACCATCCCATCGACTCCCTGTAGACATGTCCCAGTTTTCATGCCATCCCCTGTGGCACTGGCCTCCTCTCCTCTGGGCAGCTGGTCCCCAAGGTGACCTGGCTTTGGAGGCAGCTGGAAATGGGCCGGGATTGCCAGGATGTCCTGACTGCTGTGGCTGTCTGAAGGCCTGGAGTGAGCAGGAGCTGGCAGCTCTCTAATCCCAGCTGCATGGACATGGGGGCATAACACCACTGATCTATCACCATGCACCAGGCTGCAGGAAATTTCCCAGATCCTTACACAGGAATCACCATTTGTGTGAGTTCCTGCCCTTTCCCCGCTATTTTTCCCTGAAGAACACATCCAGCATGGAGGTACAGTCCATTATACCATTCTTGCCATTTCTCTGGAGGAAACCATATGTATTTACCCTGGGGAATGCCTGTTAGCCTGTGTAATATTTTTGGAAATAATTCCTCTCCAGGGTTTTTAATCACTGTTGGTGCATAAAAATAAAATAGCAGAATCTGTGACCAGATGGTGTGTTGGGTGACATGGGGCTCTCTTCACCAACATGTAATTCCTCACCAACCCTTCAGGACTGCTTCCCTCACCAGTCCTTGCAGGAGCTGCCTGCAAGGTCCTCTCACCCTGAACCAAATTCATTTTCGGGAAGGAAGAAAACTTTGAGGCATTTGAGGAAGAGAGACAATTTCAGCAAAATTCAGGGGCCAAGGGAAAAAGCAAGAGAAACAACCTTATCTCTGGTCAGAAGCTACTGGAATTTATCACTGGAGCCCTGCAAGGTCCTCTCACCCTGAACCAAATTCATTTTTGGGAAGGAAGAAAACTTTGAGGCATTTGAGGAAGAGAGACATTTTCAGCAAAAGTCAGGGGCCAAGGAAAAAAGCAAGAGAAACGGCCTTATCTCTGATCAGAAGCTGCTGGAGTTTACCTTCACTGGAGCCCTGCAAGAGGAGAGGCTGATGAGGGATCTGCAGCTCCCTGTTGTCCTGACTTTGCTTGAGAAACCTCTGAGCTTTCCACTCCTCGTGGGAATTTTCTTCTGCAGTCTCAATCACTGCTGATTTTGGTTGATCCAAAGAATGGGGAGTGGAATCCGTTGCTTTTCATCATTCAGAAACCACTCACCAGGTTTTGACACAAAGCCAGCTTGGCTCAAAGCCGGGCCCACGGCCAGCTTGAAAATATTCCTGAACCTTTCAACAATCCCTGGCTGGTTTTCAAACTTAAAACAAAAGCCAAGATCAGGGAAAGTTTGCAAATTTTTAGGTTGCATAAAAAAATATCTGCACAACCTGTGATAAATTCCCCCCATTTGTTTTCAGTTATTTTCATGCTGAGAGAATCTGCCAGACTCCAGACCCTGCTCTTGCCTCAGATAGCATAACCATGGTTTTCACAAAAATAAAAAAATAAAAAAAGACCGGTCTGACAGGTGTGGAGGAAGATACAGGATGTGCTGGGAAGCTACCTGAAAATTATTCTGTCCAGTTCACTCTTGTTTGGATGGATTGCTCCTTGTCTAAAATGTCCCCAGATAGCCCACTGTGTCAGGAGTGCTTGAGTTTATGGCAGATTATGGCAGTGTTATAAAAAAGCTGGAGCTGTGTATCTCCTGCTGGGTCCATTCCTATGGCTTAGGAACAGGCAGGAACCTCTCTCTGAGCAGGAGAAATAAAGAGTTTTCAGAAAAGCTTGACAGCTTCAGATATTCAACAACATGACAGTCTTCTTATTCAGAAACTTATGAATACTTAGTCACACGGAGAGAACAAGGAAATGATTTACTTCCCCCGGTGAAGGGGGCGGGAGTCGTGGCTCTCTAGGTGGTGTGGAGCAGAAATACAGCTGCTGCAGCCACAAACACAGGGAGACTGCAGGGCTGCGCTGCCTGGGATGCTGCTCTGCCTGCCGTGGTCGGCCAGACACGCAAACAGCCACACAACAGTTCTTTATTGAACAGGGAAAACAAAATGGGAAATGTCTAAAGCACGTTGCTACTCTTACAGTACTGCTGATTTGGCAGCCTGAGAGCCCACAGCCAGCAAACACCAAAAGATCTGTATCACTCACTTTGCCTCCAGCTTGCCACAGCTTGACACAAGCAAACAAACATGTCTAAATACACTTTGCAGAGGATTACAAAAGCTGAATAATTTCTTTGCATCTTTTTCTTCTTTCTTCTTTTTTTCTCCTTTCTTTCTTCTTTTTCTTTTATTTCTGTCTGTCTCTTCTGCATTCTCTAAGTGTAAATCTACAGCCATGTCAAGCCTGAAGAAGCCTTCATTAATTGCAAGCAGTTCCACAGTGATTCCATTTAATGGTGATTTACACATCCATTTAATGGTGATTTTTAAGAGACCACCCCTCTTTGTTCTGTATGCTAAGATTCAGCATGGCCATATTTTTATCCATCAGTGAACAAAAAAATGCTCTCAAGATTCTTTTCCCCCCCTCTTTGTGTCATTATATGGTTGAGGCAGCCCTACCTGGAGACCCCAATCCTGCCCTTTTCCCACACACTCACACAGCCTGACATTCCCAGCCCTCTGCCTCCAGGAGAAAGTCACGTTCCACAACCCAACACTCGCCTCAGCGAATGAGCAGCACATCAGCAGATGAGCTGCCTGCCCAGAGCTACAACACAGCAAAACATTTCCCACATCAGCTGAGGGGTGTTGGATCCTGTTTTACCCCTGGGCTCAGTCACACCAGGCAGGCAGACAGACAGACAGACAGACAGACAGACAGACAGACAGGGACACATCCCTGTCGGGAGCACACAGGGGCACTGACACACACTGAGACCCCATGGAAGCACACGCGTGGGATTGAGCAGAGCAGCACCCACAGCCACACAGACTGTGCTGCTCCTGGCCAGCTACTCCCTGTGCTGATTGACTGGAGGGGATTAGAAGGGACTCAGCCCAAAAACGCAGCTCCTAATGCTCCTGCAGCTATTGCATAACACAGATCGATTCCTGTCCCGAGCCCTGACCCTCAACTTACTCAAGACAAGTTTAATGCTTCAGGCTCTGTAATGGAAACATCTACTTCCCAGTGAGATGGGATGCATCAGCTCCCCCAGGGCTGGGGTTTCTGGCTGTTTGGGTTCTCTGACACACAGCAGTGGGAAAGAAAGTAGGGAATTGTCACCAAGAATGAAAGGGAGTCATTTTCCCCCAGACATTTCTACCAGAAGCTATGGGGAGCTGAAGCCTCCTGGGGTCCATTAACAGATACACACCTGCCGTTAGTACACCTACTGAAGAAAGCAACCCTAAACCAAGGGAAATTGAACACATCCGAAAAATAAACAGAAAATCAATGAACCTGCAGACCCTAAACTGAATGCACCAGAAGTCAAGCACACCTCGGTGTTCAAAAGGTGGAAAACACAGCGAGCAAGAAGTCCACAAATAAATGAACAAGTCCCAAAAGCATGTACAAAATGTACAAACACTTCAGAATAGGCACTCCATTAAAAGCTGCATGTTGAAATAATACAACTGGCCATGCAGGAATTCCAGGTGCACGGGGAATAGCTGAAGTAAGTCCATTGAGATCTGTCACTCCAGATGTGAACAGGTGTACGACAAATGAGGACAGATCCACATCAAGTCAGGGGAAATCAAATGCCTTTCAACATTTGCCTGAAATCTGGTTGTCTTGTGCCTAACAAACTGCAAAGAGCTTTAGGGAACTTGGCTGGCTCCTGCGTCCCCCCTCCCCCACATCGGCAAAAAATAACTATTTGCAAAGGCCGCATTTCCTCGTTATTTTCTGTTTCCCTACATGCTCTCCCTAACTCGTCAGCAATGTTCCCAAGCAGCCAGGCTGGGAGGAAAACAGAGGAAGCCTCAGCAACGAGACAACCGGGAGCTGCTGCTGCCGCCAGGGCCCCTTTGTTGAGCATCCCTGGGTACCCCTCGCCTTTTACCTGGGGATGCAGTCGCCATGGCAACGGGCGGGTGTTCCCTGGCGGAGCCGAATCCCAGCTGTTCCCGCTGCTCTGCCCCGTCTCCATCCCGCAGCGGAGCCCCGGCCCCGTACTGCTCCGCGCCGTCCGCAGCCCAGTGCAGCCCGGAGCCGGCCAGCAGCAGGTCCTGGGGGTCCGGCGGGGCTGACATGCTGCCTGCGAGGCGCCCGCTGCTCTCCGCCTCTGGGGTGCCGCCGAAGGGCCGCGCTGGCCGCCGGGCTGGGGCTGCGCTGGGGTCTGGCCGGCTGCGGGCACCGGGAGCCGCCGCCGCCGCCGCTGCTGGATCTCCACTAGCGCTTATTACGCAGGTGAAAATGGCTTGTTAGTTGGAGCCTTCCAGCCCTTGCGTCACCCTGTGGCTGGCATATCACAGGGCAGGAATCTGCCAGCCGGGCTGCTGCTCTCTCCCCCGTTTAACCGCTTCGGCAGGGTAGGCATCGGCGGGTGCGGGTGAGGGAAGAAAAGCCCCCCGGCAGGCGGGCACACGCCTCCCTGTCCCCTCCCGCAGCCCTCCTCCTCCTCCTCCTCCTCCTCCTCCGCATCCCTGCGCTCCAGAGCATCCCGCAGGCGCCGCAGCCGGGCACGGAGCGCCGCCGGCTCCTCCCGCACCGCCGGGCTCGGCCCATGGGGCACGGAGCTCTCCGCAAGCCCAGCCTAAACCCGGCCCGGTTCTCCTCTCTCCGCCAGCCCCCAGCCCGGCGAGGGCAGCCGCGCTCTGCCCCTGGGTTTGTTTACGCGGTTGGCTCCTCTCCGTTTGCAGCCGTGATGGAGACGCGATCGCAGCTCATTGGCACTTGTCAAAATAAACTCACAGCAGGTGTCTGTGGGCCTTTCTTTCTTTCTTTCTTTCTTTCTTTCTTTCTTTCTTTCTTTCTTTCTTTCTTTCTTTCTTTCTTTCTTTCTTTCTTTCTTTCTTTCTTTCTTTCTTTCTTTCTTTCTTTCTTTTTCTTTCTTTCTTTTCCTTTCTTTTTCTTTCTTTTCTTTTCTTCCTTCTTTTCTTTTCTTTTTCTTTTCTTTTCTTTTCTTTTCTTCCTTCCCTTCCTTCCTTCCCTTCCTTCCTTCCTTCCTTCCTTCCTTCCTTCCTTCCTTCCTTCCTTCCTTCCTTCCTTCCTTCCTTCCTTCCTTCCTTCCTTCCTTCCCTTCCTTCCTTCCTTCCTTCCTTCTTCCTTCCTTCCTTCCTTCCTTCCTTCCTTCCTCCTTCCTTCCTTCCTTCCTTCCCTTCCTTCCTTCCTTCCTTCCTTCCTTCCTTCCTTCCTTTCCTTCCTTCCTTCCTTCCTTCCTTCCTTCCTTCCTTCCTTCCTTCCTTCCTTCCTTCCTTCCTTCCTTCCTTCCTTCCTTCCTTCCTTCCTTCCTTCCTTCCTTCCTTCCTTCCTTCTTCCTTCCTTCCTTCCTTCCTTCCTTCCTTCCTTCCTTCCTTCCTTCCTTTTTTTTTTCCTTCCTTTTTCCTTCCCTTCCTTCCTTCCTTCCTTCCTTCCTTCTCTTCCTTCCTACCTTCTTTTCCTTCCTTCCTTCCTTTTTTGCTGTTGTTGTGCCATTATACTTGCTTGCTTGCTGCCTCACAAAACTCATGCGTGTGTACCGAGGCGATGAGAAATGTCAGAGATTTTTGCTGTCAGTGAGAGCAGCAGCAGCAGGGTGAGATACAGCGAAGGTGAGAGCACAGGGCAGGGTCTGCTTTCACAGAACCTGTGCCACTTCTGAGGTGAGCTAGGAGCAAGTTTCCTTGCTGTCCTTTTACAGCTGAGGAAATGGACTCGGGTAAAGGGTATGGGATCATTCCTGCATTGCACGGAGTTCTGGCATGGACAGGTCAAGGAAATTAATTCCCTGCCTTGCAGAAGGGCTTCTCTCTTCCATGTGACAGGTCAAGCTACAAAGTGGAGTGTAATTGCCCCAGCCAGAAGATTCCATTCCCACCTGGCTCTCTGCCTGTCACAGCAGTGGATCTCCAGCTGGGATCTGTGTGTCAGCATCCCTAGGCAGGCTTCAGACCCTCTCCAGTTACAGCAAACTTATGTTTGGGCTTGAAAACTGAACGTTTCCACTTTTTCCAGACAAGGGGGAGGAAATCCAAGGTAAGACCTCAATACAAGATGAGAAGCCTCAGAAGTAGCCTTGAGGATTTCCATTTGTGTTATCTTCGCAGGGAATCGCCACCCTTATCCTTGCTATATCCTGCTGCTACCTGAGAATCCTAGAATGGTTTGGGATGAAAGGAACCTAAGAGACCAAAGACCATCCAGTTCCACCCCCTGCCATGGGCAGGGACACCTTCCACTAGAACAGGTTGCTCCAAACCCCATCCAACATGGCCTGGAACACGGCCAGGGATGGGGCAGCCACAGCCTCTGTGGGCAATGGGGCCAGGCCTCAGCAGCCTCACAGCCAAGAACGTGCCCAGGCTAATCAAATTGTCTTTATTTCTTTATTTCAAGGCAGGACATGTTTGCTGCAGATCAGCAGCAATGATTTTAGTCGTCATGGTTGTAATGCCAAATCCCATCCCATACCATCAGGGTTTACCTCATGAGCAAAGGAGATTAATTTTCCAAATTCATGGTTCTCCCTTTGACATATACAATGTCTGATCATGATTTCAGCAAGATTCTGATGATGTCAACACTGATATTAATGAAATTAATAATATAAATATGTTTTGGTTTTAAAAATATGTCTTCCCCTGGTTCTTAGCGCACATCCTTGTTTGGGTTTCCCAGTTTTCTTTTGCATCCACCACTCTCTGGGATGCCCCACGAGTCTCTGTGTGATTGTGCAAGGGACCGAAGCTCTCAGGAGAAGGGCACTGAGCCCCTGGCAGCTCTGCTGTGTGAGCAATGGGCCATCACAAAGGCCTTGTGAGAAGGCAGCATCATCAGAATGTGTGCACACAGCCACCAGGAATGATTCATTTCCACAGACCAAAGGTTATCGTGGGCTGGGGCTGCTCCATGAACACAGGCACTGTTACTACAGTAAAAGACTGAGAAGAAAGAGTGTGGGCTGTGTGCTCTGCTTATTGAACAGAAATGGGGACAAGCAGGAGTCAGCAGAGTGCCCAGGTGGTCGAGAAGGACAATGGCATCCTGGCATCCTATATAAAAAAAATGTGGCAGCAGGACCAGGGAAGTGATTGTCCTTCTGTGCTGGGCACTGGGTGTCGCAGACATCTTTTGTGAAAAATCCTTTCTTGGGATTTTGCTCCTTTCTGAGAAGTTGTGGCCTCAGAGACAAATGTAAACAATGGTTATCTGCTGCTGTGGAATGTAACAGGTGGACCCGTGATTGGTCTCCTGTGGATGTTTGGATTTATTGACCACTCAGAGCAGAGCTGGCTCTCGCTCTCTGCCGTGACACAGATCTTTGTTATTCTATTCTATTCTATTCTATTCTATTCTATTCTATTCTATTCTATTCTATTCTATTCTATTCCATTCCATTCCATTCCATTCTATTCTATTCTATTCTATTCTATTCTATTCCATTCTATTCTATTCTATTCTTAGCTTAGCCTTCTGAGAACCTTTTCCTTTCTATTTCTTTTTGGTATAGTTATAATTTATATATATATATATCATAAAATAATGAATCAAGCCTTCTGATCATGGACTCAAGATTCTCTTCTCTCTCTTCACCTGCAAACCCTTGTGACCACGGTCACAACTGGGGAGGCTGCATCTCAAATCCTGTGATGAGTTTTGAGCCCCTCATGACAAGAAAGACCTTGAGGGGCTGCAGTATGTGCAGAGGAGGGAATGGAGCTGGGGAAGAGCCTGGAGAAAAAGTGTGATGAGGAGCAGCTGAGGGGGTGAAGGGGCTCAGCCTGGAGAAAAAAGGCTCAAGGGGAAATTCTGGCTGTGCACAACTCCCTGACAGGAGGGTGGAGCAGCCAGGTGGGGCTCAGGCTCTGCTCCCAGGGACAGGACGAGAAGAAATGGCCACAAGTTGTACCAGGAGAGGTTCAGGTTGGACATCAGGAACAACTCCTTCAAGGAAAGGGTTGCCAAGCATTGGAAGGGGCTGCCCAGGGAGGTGGTGGAGATGTTCAAGAAATGTCTGGAGGTGGCACTCCATGGTTTGGTTGGCAGGGCATTGATTGGTCAAAGGTTGGGCTTGAAGATCTCGGAGGTCTTTTCCAACCATAATGAGTCTACAATTGTATGTAAATAAATAAAGCAAAAAAGAAGTTGGGGTTTTTTGGGGTTTTGTTTGTTTGTTTGTTTGTGTATTTTTGCTTTGGGAATCCCAATTGTAGTGCAACCCAGGACTTTATTTCACCATTTCCTGTACAGTCCTCAGGTGGCCTGGAGCAGCCTCATGCAATACAGTCAGCTCTGCTCATCACCATGCAATATTGCAAGGGAAAACCAGAGGTCTGATTTCAAACCTTGGGTACAAACCCTGAGCTCCTGCTGGCCATCACAGATGTGGTACATGCATTTCTGATAGCAAAGCTTTGGTATCCCAGGATGAGTGAAAAAAAAATCAACAGGAGCAAGATAATACTCAAAAATCTTGATTAGTCCATTTTTCATGCTGTAGAGAAAACTTTGAACTTGGTTGTCCTGCATGAAGTTAATTTACAGGGTTATTTAAGTTCCCCACAAGAAAATCAGGCTGGGTGAAGATTTAATCTAATACCTATTTAAGAGAGGTGTGAGTTTAAGTGGCACAAGGAACAAAAATTAATTCTTTTTATTTTCAATGTGTTTACAAAAGCTCCAGGTAGTTTGTATTGTATTGTGCAGCAAACTGACCTGCATGGGGCTCATTTATCTCTGCTTATTGGTATTTAATTATCTTGATCTACCCTTTGGACATTATAAACCTCTGAATGTATGAAGTCAGAGAACACAGACACACAAATTGCTTCTCTTTCCATTATAGCCCTTTGTGTTCTGGGGATGCTGCACAATGCTGGGACAAAGTGACTTTGGACCTCGAGGGGATTTATGGTCTCAGATGTAACATTACCAGCAAAGAGCACAGGACCTGGCAGGGCATATCACAAGGGGTTCAGCAATGGAAAAAAAAGTCATCTCCTCTTCCTTGTGGATTTATTCTTGAGGTTTTAGAATAAATGAATTGCAACAGGAAACAGGAAAGGGGGAAAAAAATGGGATTTTGACATAAATAGGAAAATGAAGATAAATAAAACAACCTCCCGTATCCCACAGAAAATATTTCAACACTGAAGGAGCTACAGTCTCTTTTTCAGTTCACCATCTGCACTGCAGCCCACCTTGCTTTCCCTGTGTCTCACACTGGGAAACACATCCTCAGTGTTTCTTCTAAAGAAGAAGCATTAGAATTTGTCCTGTAGAGATTCCCAGCTGTGTGGAACAGGACTTCCTTCCCTGAGTCCTGCCAGAGCACTTTCAGAGGCAAATCCTCACTGAGGAAAGTGTTCAGAGTGACACCACTGGGTCTGGTGCTATTTAATTGCACTGTTAATGATCCAGCTGAAAGCAAAGTATGAGACCAGAGAGTCCAGGTGAGCCCTGAGCAGATCATCCCAGAAGTTTATATGGGCAGTGGTTTGATACTGGTTAAACAGTGAAAGCAGACAAAAAGAAAATGACACTAAAAATATCCACAAATTTGCTTTGGGAGAAGCTGAAAAATGAGAGACAAAGGTCTGGGCAGAATTGTGTCAATGACAGGACAATTAGGCTGGTACTTGAAAGGTACAGCCAGAGATGCAGAAACAGATTTTTTAATCAATTCTCATTCCTTTGCATTACATCAGAACATATTTGTGCATCTCAGAAGTTTATATGGGCAGTGGTTTGATACTGGTTTAACAGTGAAAGCAAAAAAAAGATAATTACAATGAAAATATCCACATCCTCACCCTCCCACAGGCAAACCTCTGGCAGTGTGTGACAGCACTGGGCTGGCCAGCAGGCAGGAATTCCCTCCCAGAGCCTGCAATCAGATCCCATTTGGACACAGACAGGGGGGAAGCCCAGGAGCCCCAGTGCTGTGGGGTCAGTCTGGCACAGACCCACTTTAGAAGGCACAGACAGGTACTGGAACACCCAAAGAGAGTCTGGAAACCTGGTGAGAATAACAACTCCTCCTGGGCGAGCCAAACCACTCAGAACTGTCACTGCAGAGAGGCAAAAGGCCTGAGAGAAGAGGTGACCTGTGGCTCTCCCACAGCAGAGGCCATTCACCATCTTTCAGCCCACAGAGATCCTTCCCAGGGAGCCCTTTGGGTCTTTGGTCTTCCACCTTCTCCCTCTCCATCTCCACAAGCTCTGGCAGTGAAGCAGGGCCAGGCAGCTTCTCCAAGGTCCTTTCCATCTTTTCTCCCTCTGCCACAAGTGTGGCAATGTTTCAGGTCTTTCTGGAAACAGGAACCCCAAACTCCTGAGCTTCAAGGCATCACCCGCTCCCCACCTTCCCCACAGCGCTCCTGGGACCCACCACGGGCTCCTGCTCCAGCCTGCTTTGGAATTTGGAGGGTCTGCACCAGCCAAGGGTCTTAGACCCAGCTTTGCTCTGAAGGCACAAGCATCTCAGTGCCAGGGAAATGGGCCAAGCCCAGGAAAGGCAGAAGGGGCAGGTGTGCTCACACCTTTCCAGCTTTCCCAGACAAACAGCTGTGTAGGGAGTGCTTGCCTTTGTGATGAACAACTTCAGAGATGAGACAGATACTGAGCCCAAAACTGCAGCTCTCTGAAATGATCTCCTGGATAGTCCCACTCTTACCACATGCTGGAAAATGGGGAGACTGGTTCACCTTGGATCTTTAGTAAGTGCAATTTCAACAATACCAGAGTCTAAACAACAGCATTTTTCCTGCAGGCTGTGTAATTTACCCTCCCCTCACTGTCACTGCTCTGAGGTTTGCTGGCTGTACCACAGCAGTGCACAGGGACCCTGCCTGGCCCTTTAATTCCCACATCCTGAGAGAGCTCTCAGCTCCTCCAGCCCTGCAGCTGTAATGCAATGTGATTAAAGGTGGTGCTTTCCCTGGGTAAGCCTGACTGACTGCTCCATCCTCCATCCCTGCACATCAACAGCTGCTCTGGGAGCACTGGGGATTACCTCTGTTTCTCTGGAAGGAAGGTTCTGCAAGGAAATCCAGTGACAGGAGCTCAAACAGCAGAACTATGAGACCTCTGGGCTGGCACGCCCGTGGGGTGTGTGTTGGTCAGAGAGGAGGAAACCCAGCATGGCCAGTTCTGCCTTCTTCCAGCCTCACCCTCTCTGCAGAGACAGAGAGCTGAGCAGAGTAGACAGGTGAGTAGGTGGGATATAGGAGATACATGCAGCACTGGCCTAGATTCAGCAGGGCTTGGCAGCTGGATTTCCCACCCAAGTGTCTGAAAGGCTCTGCACTCCCCTCTAGAACACACATCCACTGAAATGGCTCCTTGTCCTGGAGGGGGCTGGCCCAGGAGTCTGAGCCTGAATCCATGGTCTTATCTGAGTGGGATGGTGTTCACAGGGGTTCTTGGATTGGGGAAGAGATGAGGATCTGACTCCATGTTAAAAGTATACTAAAAGAATAGAAGAAAAGGTTTCATCAGAGGGCTAGCTAAGAATAGAATAGGAAAGAATGATAACAAAAGCTTCTGTCTCAGAGTCCAAACCAGCTGACTGTGATTGGCCATTAATTAGAAACAACCACATGAGACCAATCACAGATCCACCTGTTGCATTCCACAGCAGCAGATAACCAATGTTTACATTTTGTTCCTGAGGCCTCTCAGCTTCTCAGGAGGAAAAAATCCTAAGGAAAGGATTTTTCATAAAAGATGCCTGCGACATCTGAGGATATTCTTTGCAAGTGCAAAGTGCATCCTCCATGAGGATATTCCTGCAAGGGCTGCTCAGGAGCATCTTCAGAACAAGAATCTTTTCTCCTTTTACAGCACTCATCCTGGGAGCCCAGGGAAGGAATACTAAAAGAAGAAGCATTAGAATTTGTCCTGTAGAGATTCCTAGCTGTGTGGAACAGGACTTCCTTCCCTGAGTCCTGCCAGAGCACTTTCAGAGGCAAATCCTCACTGAGGAAAGTGTTCAGAGTGACACCACTGGGTCTGCTGCTATTTAATTGCACTGTTAATGATCCACCTGAAAGGAAAGTATGAGACCAGAGAGTCCAGGTGAGCCCTGAGCAGATCATCCCAGAAGTTTATATGGGCAGTGGTTTGATACTGGTTAAACAGTGAAAGCAGACAAAAAGAAAATGACACTAAAAATATCCACAAATTTGCTTAGGGAGAAGCTGAAAAAAGGGAGGCAAAGGTCTGGCCAGAATTGTGTCAATGACAGGACAGTTAGGCTGGTACTTGAAAGGTACAGCCAGAGATGCAGAAACAGATTTTTTAATCAATTCTCATTCCCTTGCATTACATCAGAAGGTATTTGTGCACGGAGTGCTCTGCACATTACACAGCTCCTCAGCAAGTCCATTAGGGGTTGGCTCCTGAGTCCTGATTTATGCTGATCCATGCCTTTATCAGGCTCTGAGTGTTGATTATGCACCATTTGCACATCTCTGGAAACCCATGGATACTAAAGATTACAGCTTGTGAGCTGGAGGAGACTCAAATGGTTTTCCATTTATAATTTGTCATGGCACAGAGGGTACAAGAGACTTGGCTGATGGAGATAAACCTACAATCCCCTCCAAAACTCACAAGAGATTGCTCCTTTTGGTGTAACTGAGAGGCACAACCTCCATTCCTGGGATCCAGAACTGCTGCAATATGAAAATTTATATTATATATATTATATATATACACACACATATATAATATATAATGTATATTATATATTATATATTATATATATATATTATATATTATATATTATATATTTATATTTTATATTTTATATTTTATATATTATATTTTATATTTTATATTTTATATTTTATATTTTATATTTTATATTTTATATAATATGAAAAACTGCTGTGAAAGGGAGCACATGCTTGGTAAAAACAATGTTTTGTGCCCAGAGACACCTCTAAGCAATTGTCACCTGAGGGTGATCAGCAGTGCTTCCAAGAGCTGGGATGAGGATATTGATGAGCAGGACATTGGTTCATCTAAAGATATGATGCTATTGGTAATCTGAGAGACTAAATTTAATTTAAGTGGTCTGAGGAGAGGGAAACCTGAACACTGCAATTGCTGCCTTGGTGTAACCTTGGTAGCTGGGAATCCCATTCCCCCAGTGAGCTACATATTTGTCTTTTCTTCCATTTTTATAGCAGAGGTCTAATTTTCTTGCTTTGTATGCAAAAGAGAAGCAAGAACAGCTTTACAGCATCCATCAGGGCTAACCCATAAATGAAAATCCAGCTCAGAACTCCCCACCCCTCACTTTTAATTGAAACATTGCTCATGGGAAGGAGTTGTCTGAGGAAGAGGCTGATGCCTGTCACCCAGCCAAGCCTGAGCACAGTGACTCTGTCCTCAAAACAGGAAATTCTGGATGTGTCCAGCTGCCTTTGGAGCTGAAGGTTGGGTGTGATTCCAGAGGATTTGGGAATCCTAACAAACCCCTTTGCCGGTTGGTTCCCCCTCACTCCATCTCTGAGATGGGAATTGTGGAGCTCTGCAGTGCAGTGTCAGAGCCTGCCCTGCAGGATTTGGGTACCAGAGACCCACGGATGGCTGAGCCAGCAGGAATTGCCCTTTGTCAGTGTGAAGCCGAGCTGGAATTGTTCTGAGATCTACTTTTTATTAAATTCAAGGCATTAAACTCCAGTTAACTGAAGTGCTGTACAACCAGGCTTTATTTTACACTTGTAATTAGTCCCATTGACTTCAAAGAAGCTGTTTTTGTGCAATATTTACAGGGTTGGGATTTGTTTTCCGTTTAATTGATATGTCATTTGGCACTCGATATGAGCCCTTCAAAGGGAACATTAATGTTTTACATTTCAAAATCACTTTGTAGTGCATTCTGTAAATCACATTATTCAAACTGGGGAGAACAACCTGCAAATTCTCAGCAGCTCTACTCATCTGTGGCTTTATTTTGTGAATTAAATGCCTGCAATGAACACAAGCCTACATTCCCCAAATTCTAGCTGATGTCAGTGCTGAAAAAGCAAAACCAAGCAGGATTAATCCCTGATATAAATAACCTCTAAAATCATCATTTTTTTCATTCTCTGTGTTTTGCAGTGGAGTTGGTAGTTAAGTAAATAAGTCTGATTACTTGTTTTTATAACCTGTGCCATGTTCTTTTCTTAATGTAACTTAACTTTTTACCAAAAAAATCAAAACCTGAACTGAAAGCAAGGCTCAGCTGGTTTACTGTGAACAGCTCCATTGTATAAGTAAAAATAATTTTCTGCCAAAAAAAAAAAAAAAAAAAAAGAAATGAAATCAGATCCAGGGCCCTCTGCTGGATTGTGAGGAAATCTTTATCCTTTATCTTCCTCAAAATGCTGAAAATATTTGCTGCCCTGGAAAGATCAGAGTTGGCATCAACATAAAACCTTTGGCCTTTAGCATTGCCTTTATGAAAATTGAACTGCAGATTACAGCTCATCTCTGTGACAGCTCACAAACAACACTACAGGGAAGGTCTCCCAGAGTAAGGCATCCAGAATCTGTCCTTTTTGTGTCCAAGAAGAAAAATAACAACACCCCATTCACTGTAATTTCCTTATCTGAATTCTCATCAACTCCCTGCAGCTGAACATGGTAGAGAAATAGATCAGAAAACAGAGACAGATCAGAGCCAGGGAAGATGCTCTAAGAGGAAATGAGCTCTTGACCTTCACACAGCTTGGGGAATTGTTGAGAAAAATTCTAGCAAGTGGAAGGAGTTGAATATTTTCTGCACTTTATATTGGAAGTCCCATCAACCGTCCCCCAAGATTTCCCTGCCTTCAAGGGATGGAAAGGCCACATGTCCTCATAATCCTGTCACCTACCCCAGGCAGCAGGAGCTTTGTGAGGTCCAGGACCTCAGTCAGCACTGAAAAATGGAGATGGGCTCTGGGGGAAAACCAGTGAGATAAATGAGCTTGCAGGACAGAAAGGCCAAGTCCAGATGGAGGGAGGGCTGTGATGCTAAAAGGAAACATTTCAGGTCAGCAGGGTCTCTGTTCAGCTGCTGGTAGAACAGGTTTCACAAGCTCTTTCTGGACAAAATTAGCCTGGGTGCCACAAGTGAGTCCTTCCTCTGTGTCACGCCACAGAATTCCTGTGACATTCCCAAAAAGGCTCCTGAGAAAAGGCAGAATCTTGGCAAGTCTGACTCTCCAGCTAGGGATGATGAATCCAAGTGAGATGAACACATAATAAGTGACTACATGACTCAATATAGCGTTGAAAACTTAAAAGCTGCATTATGCTGCTTGACTTGTGAAAACAGGGAGGAATTCTTTGCCATTCCATTTTTTATCTGATTTTTTCAGAACTTTCTTAGCATTCCCTACTTGCAGCTGTATCAAACTATCAGATTAGTTACCTTTGTGCTTATTAATGGGGGGGCTTTTCCTGCATTTTAAATGTTCACTGTTCTATATGCAGTAAGTTTGGAAATAATTTTGGTTAGTATGATCACTTCTGTGAAAGCTGAATGACACTATCTCAAAGCAGAGGCTTGAATTCTGGATTTGCATTTTCATCTCCCAACTGAAGCAGTTTAGCAGAATCAGTAGAAAATAATTAATGATTCTGAACCTATACTTTTAGTGGTGAAAGTATTGCTGTCAGGGTTTTGTCCAGCTCTGGTATTCTCAGTATTGAAAGTTACATCAAGTGAGATCCTGAAAAAGAAATGTGAGAACTTGAAGTCTTTTTTTACTTTAATTATTCTTCTGCCAGTGTTGGACAGAGCCCAGAATTTCAATGCTTTTATCAGTTTGATTGTATATTAAGAAAAAAGGGTAACTGCCTGGCATCTGATGTGTGAGTGGGCATGGTCAGATAATAAATGCTCCCAGAGCATATTTATTTAATCAAGGAATGCAAGTCTCAAGGGGGCAGATTAAAAGATATCTCTGAGAACAATGAAATGACCTTGTACTGATCTGCATGGAGTGATTCTTACAATGCAAAGAATCAAAACTGCAGTTTTAATTAAAATCAGAAAACTCATTGGGAGAGCTTAATTTCCCAAGCATGACTACTTTAACTTTGGCTTATTTTCTATTAAAACAGCCAATCAATGAAGTTAGAATCTGTACCTTCATCTTGTTAAAGATGTGTTCTAATTTGCTGAAAACACCTCTGTGAAGTCATTACCTTATCACTATTTACCTAAAGCATGCCTTGTCCTAGTGCCACAGTGATAAGCTGCAAAGGATCCCGGTTATCTCAAAAATGCACTACATCTAAGCACCAGTGACTCCTCCTGTGAGAGAAAAACATTCTGACCTGCTTTGCCATCCAATTTTCCACAAATTCCAGTCTCCATGCCATCATTTTCACCACTGGTCTGGAAAGCCCAGTTCCAGCAGCTCTGAACAGAAACCCCTGTGCTGCGTTTGTCGTTCTGATGACAGAACACCCTCCTGTGTGCCTGAGAAAGAGGAGAGGGCATCACTGAACATTTCCAACATCTTATTTTCCCAAAGTGAAACACAAAGTTATATGGCAGCTTAATAACAAAAAAACAAACAAACAAACCAAAAAAAACCCCAAAACACAAGCAATTTCCAGAGAGTAGTAAGCTGTTGAAATATAAAACTAAAATTACTTTTAAAACTAAAAATTACTAAAACCAAAATTAGTAGCTAATTTTGCAGTCTGCACTGGGCAATCCTTATACCTGAGGTCTGATGTTTTAGATACTCACTTTCATGGCTATTATTGACTCAGTTTTGTGAAGTTTTCAGAAACCACGTGGCCTCAGAATCTGAGGTTCTTCTATGACATTTTGAGCTATGTAGCTGGAATTAGTGGTCCTGAACCTCCTTTTGAAGTCATAGAATCAGAGATTGGTTAGGACCTGAAAGGACCTTGCACATCATCCAGTTGCTCTCCTGCCATGGGCAGTGACACCTTCCTCTAGCCCAGGTTGCTCAGAACATCCTCCACATTAAATGTTTCCTCCTGCCTCTTCCTCTCTAGGAAGCAGATCTTGTTCATGGCCAACAAAAATGAAACCTAACACCACCTGAGGTGAGCAATTAAGATTCCCCAGCCCAACATTCATAACTTTTGCCACCACCTCCTCCTTTTCAGCAGCTTTCAGAGAATCCACCTCCCTGTGTTTTGTACTTTTGCCATTGAGCTCCAGGCTTTGAATCACCAAGGCCCCATGACATGACTCCTGATGAAGAGTGACAATTAAGACTGCCTTGTTCATCGTGTTGGCACATCTTGGAATTACCTGGATTGCTGCTTTATTTAGGCTTATTTTAGACAACCCAAATGATGAGTCATCCATGAGTCCCTTTGAGAAAATATTGCATAACCACTCTCAGAAGTTTCTCAAGAAAGTCATTCTCTCCCTGCCCTTCAAATGTTTATGATCTCACATCTACTTTTATCTTATAATACAGAATGGCTTAAAATATAAAGATATAAGGGACTTCCTGGCTTGCCAGACACAGTCCTTTTCTATTTCAGGCAACAATGTCATATAAGCTGTTCACTGTAATTTGAAAATAGAGTGATCTGTCTCTCTTGTTTCTGCTAAAAAGCAGTTCCAAAAACTCACTCCTCTTAGGGCTAGACAAATTCTTCTAATCTCCATCCTGAATTTATTCATGACCAGTTTACAGCTATTTGTTCTTGTGCCAGCAGTGTACTTCAGCTTAAAGAACTTTTCCCCCTCCTCGGTGTTTTCTCTGCTGATGTATTCATGGCTTTGTTAAAGTCATTCCCTATTTTCATTTTGCTGTGGGTTTTAAACTTGGTGCAATTCGTTCTGGTTTTGTTATTAACAGTTTTCTGAATCTAGCTGCAGTGCCACAGGTGTGCTTTTACCATGGTTAAATCAAGAGGCTCCGTGGCATAATGCCCTGTATATGCAGAGCAAATCGACCACCCCCATTTCCATTTCAATATATCACTGTCATTCCACTTCCCTGCTGCTGTGCACTTAACCTCTGCTTTTCTATGCCCCAACTTACAATCCTGCCTCCCCTTGAGAACAGGAATATGGGGAAGAGGAAAGGCAGAGTGATTCCCAGATGTATCCATTTACAAAAGAAGTAATTTTTTAAAACCAATTTCCAGATTCCATTTCCTCGTTGCTCTATTTTTTTTCTCCTGGTTGGTGTTTGCATCCTGTTCCAGAGCTGGATTATTACCTTTTTTTTTTTTTTTTTTGAGTTGTGCTTTTAAGAGCTCTTTTAGATAATGGAAATTCATTAGATTTTTTTTTTTTTAGCCCAGCTCAGCTCAGAGTCATCCCCAGCAGTCAGAGCTGTGCCTTCAGTCCATGGTGTGCTCAGACATCTGCCCAGTCTTGCCTAGCAGAGTCTTCAAAACACCTCCAGAGTGCATCAGGGGAAATTAATTCTATGGCTCATGCACCCAGGAGTTAATTGAAAATCCTCCCTGCTTTTTCCAGGTGCTGAGCACTAAGACAAGGCACAGCTAAAACTGTCCAACAACCCCAGAAGTCAAAAAGGGTTGTGAAGTCTGGTGGGACAGCAGCTGTGCTACTGAGAGACTGTTCATCCAATGGCTCGGTCACAAAAACTGAAGGCAGATAAAGGGAAAGGAGAAATGAAATAAAGGAAGAATTATAAAGAGTCATAATGAGTCAAGCCAAAGGATTGTTCAGGGTCCTGTGTCTGAGACAATCCAGTTTCAGCTGTTTGGAGAAGGTGCACAGGGGAAAATCAGGAGCTAAATGATCCCTTTCACAAGGACTGAAAATCCTCTGCCCTCCTTCCTCAACACAGCCTTGCAGGTTTCCTGCAATCTTTGCTGAAAGATTTCCCGAGTCAGATATTGAAACCACATCCTTCTGTTTAACAGCCTTTGATGGAGGCAAATCCATAAATTTGTCTAATCTCATTTTTAATTCATTTATGCTTTCAGCTTCCATGGCATCCTGTAGCAATGAGTCCTACAATTTAATTATAGACTGCTTGCAGAAATACTTCCTTCTGTTTGTTCAGGACCTGCTGATGATTTCATGGTGTGCTTGTACAGTAAGAAATAATGGCTATAGTTCTCACTTACATCTTCCATGCCATGTGTGGAGCATAGTTTATATATTTTATATACCTCTGTGATTTAGTCCTCTGCTTTCCAAGGGGAGCACTTCTATTTAGCTTCTCCTCATGTGGAAAATATTCCATGCTGCTGATCATTTTCAGTACTCTTCCCTGAGATTTTTCTAGCTATATTTTAGAAAAAAAATTGTCATTGAAGAATTGGGAAGAGGTCAAACTGCTTGCATAATGTAAGGTGTGGGTACACTGGGGATTTGCTGCTGCAGTGTGCTGGATTTTTGTCTCATCCTTCAGTGGTAATTAAATTTTTGTCTGTTTCTTTGGGGTTTTTTCATTGCTCCTGAATCTTTTCCTGATATTTTCATTGAATTATCCACAATGACTCAGATAATTTTTCTTGAGATGTGATATCTAATTTGGAGCTCATTGGTGCATATCTACTCATGCCTGTTCCTCCTCCAGCTATCACTGTGGAGTTTGATATCTACAGTTTCATGATCCAGTTACTCACATTTTATGAAGTCCCTTTTGCAACTCTTTGCAGACAGCTTTAGTTCTTACTAACCTAATTCCACATAATTTGTAGTCCTTTTCACATCACTGTTTGTCAATTCTTTAACTTCTTTGCTGCCTCTGTCAGGGTCAGGATTGAAGAGTTTGAGATGGTATTTCATGTTCAGGCTCAGATGTTTACTATTTCTTACCTATATCACAGTTTTACAAGTCTGAGTTCTACAGCATTCTACTAACAAGCTACAAAATGGCTAACTATCTTTGTCTACAAGGTCTTTTAAGGCAAAACTATCTAATTAAGAAATTACACCTGAATTATTTTCACTTTTAACCCAATAACCAATCCCTCATGTCCCACAATGAGGACTTTTCTGTCCAATTACACAAAACCACCCACATCCATGAAGAAGAAGGTGAAGAAGAAGGACCAGCCTAAAACCTCCATCTTAGATTTATAGATATTACTATAATCTAAAACCTTGAAGTCTAAGTTTTCCACCCTGTGATATGACACACTTCTATTCAAACTCCACGCCCACAATCCCAGTTCTATCATTCCATTTTGGAAGCCTTCTCCATGGCCTCAGGTTAAATGTATTGTCCTCTTGAGGTCTGTGCCTTCCAGCAGAGAAAGCCCAAAATGCTCAGTATCCAGGGTTCCAACAACTGTTCTCTGTTTTCCACATCATTTATGAGTATGATGAGCAGGACAAAGCCAGCACTTGTCCCCCTGATTGTTACTGGGCGGATCCATCCTTTGAACACTCTGCCCTCTCTGCCTCCTCTTCCCAAGCCATCATTTCCCACCATTTTGCCCTCTCTGCCTCCTCTTCCCAAGCCATCATTTCCCACCATTTTGCCCTCTCTGCCTCCTCTTCCCAAGCCATCATTTCCCACCATTTTGCCCCCAGCTCACTGAACCTCCCCCCACTTCCCTCCCTCATGCCCTCACAGATGTTGCAAAAGCAAGGGGAAACCAGCAAGCTGTGAGGTGAGTTTTGCCCTGTTTTGGTCCTTTGCACTGCGCCTCATCTAATCCCGGTCCATTTTCTTGTAGTCACTAAATGTCCCAATTTTCTGGTTTTTTTTCAATAGCATTTCCTTTGCTCGTATTTCCTTTCCAGAGTGTTTGTAAGTCCTTCTTTTCTGTTTCCAAGATTTCAATGGGGATCAATTTTGGCCAGCTTTGGTCCATGTCTCTGCACTTCCTGCGGGGACATTTTTAATCACCAGCTTGCAGGTTCTCCTCCCAGCTCTGAATCCTTGCTCCAGCTCTGCTGGGACAGAGATCCTTCAGCCCCTCGTGTGCTCTGAGTTTGGAGTCCCTGCTCTTTAGGGATCCTGGAGGCCACCTGGGTTTGTTACAACTGTCTTAACAGGAGCTTCCTCCATCTCCTCCAATCCTGGTGAAACACCAGACAAAAAAAAAAAAAGAAAAGAGGAGCAATAGGATCTAATCCATGTCTTTTGAATCAAACTGCAACGAAAAACTCTAGAGATTGAAATGGTGTGTAAACTAATGCTAAAAATGTTGTTGCTTTCTGCCTGGCTTCTACCCAACCTGGACCTCTGGTATCTCCTGTGGTGACTGAGAGTCTAGAGGCATTAAAATCTCACAGAAAGACAAAATTGATTTTCCAAGAGTATAGCCAATACCAAACCTCACTGCAGTCAGTGAGAAGGGAATGTTTTGGCCATTGAACCAGAATTTAGAAGCATGTTGCAGAGTTTGCTGCTTCCCATCCACACATCACCGATTTCTGATTTGTCTCTCACACCATAATCTCATAAACAGTCCTCAGGGACACAGGCAGTGCAAGCAGATTAATTTGGCCATAACTTTGAGTGGAAGAGGTCAAGGACAGTGTGGGCTGTGTCTGATGTATCTGGGTGGGGAAATCAGTGTGGCCATTCCTTCCCCTGCAGCAGGAGCAGCTCCAGTGCCCTCTGTCACTGAATTGATGGAGGCAGCACCACACTGTGTTTGCACTAACTTCTGTAAGGACATCTGAGATATCATTGTTTTATTGAAAGCTGGAGACTTCACCTGAACACAGCTGCTTTCATTATAGGGTCTCACACAGGTATTACCAGACCCCCTCTAAATCCCCTCCAATTAAGTTTTGAGAGGTTTCAAATACATATTCCATCAAATGCAAGGGAAATTTTGGATTCCCTCTTTCCATTACATTTTATAATTCTATTAAAAAAGCAATCAAATTTCCCTGGCAAGAGAGAATCATTCTGACTTGATCCCCGTTCAATATGCAGAGTTTCATTAGCATTGCCAAATTTAACATCTTTCTCATTCTTTCTCCTTTTTTTTTTTTTTTCCCCACCATGTCCCTAGAAATGTGAGCTAGTTTTGGAAGGGGAAAGCAGGCTCCTGAGCCTGTCTTTATTACCTCTGTGGCAGCACAGTCCTAGATCTGTCACGCTGCTGGAAGCTGCTGGGGTGTTGGGTGGCTTTTTAAAGTATCCTTTGTGACTGACCTGTACCAGCACCAAGCAGCAAATTAATTCACCTCAGTCCTCTACTTCTGTGGTCTTGAGGCTCAGAGCTTGTCTTCCAAACATGCTAAGACAGTCAAAAAGGCTTTATTCACTACTTGCCATCATTGCAGTACAGTACATGCACTTCCTCTGTGGATTTATTTGTGGATGTCATAAATCAGAGAATATTTTAGCATCCCGTTATTTTTAAATACCTGAGTGTTTCTGAAATCAGACTCAATGCAAAATTTAGTTCAAGTTTGGCCCTGGCCTAGCATGCCAGCCTCTTTCATGGTTTTCCTAATTGTTTTCAAACATTGATTAAAAATTGTAGCCTGGAAGTTTGAATGAATTTACTCACCAGTAAGTCTTTGAATTTTTAAAGTTAAATGTTTCATGGTAGTAAATCCAGTGTGCAGGGCTGTAAACAACAGGGTTTTATGACTCCATTGCTTCCAGCACAGCTATTTATCATACTTATCTTTTTCCCCCAAACCTACAGAACTTTTGTGAGGAGATTATCTTATCCTCACAGACAATTGAACCTAAAGAGCTAAGTTATTTTTTCATATTTTTCTCTAGACTTCACATTTACTTCCATCCTTGCTTTCCACTAAATATTTTCTGATTTCTTCCTTCAACATAGAAACTGTAGGAAAAACAAACAGATTTTGGGAATTGCTTTTGCCTTTTCTCCTCTTACTATGGTTCCCCCCCAGATTCCTCCTGTTCAGTTCTCCCTCAGTTTGTTGTCTCACAACCACAACTGCTCTCCATCACTCTGGTAAAATGCTCTTAGCCACAATTTGCAATCCTTTGTGTTCCCTCTGCCCTCTCTGTCTTGGAGGAATCTCTTGTGCTGTTTAATTCCCCAGAGCTGTAACGAGAGAGGGCCCTCATCATCTATTTAAGTTTATATACAATTCATAAATATATAAGCATGGACTATACAAGTGAATATCCATCAATCCAAAGCGTTTCTCTTCAAACACTGGAAAAACAGGAACATAATCCTTACACTGGAGAAACAAACTTCAGCCTAAGCCTTATCTAGAAAGCTAATTAGATTCTGCAGCAGAGAACTGGTTCATAAAAAAAGCTGCTAATTAGCATGTCTTTCCATCTTTTACTCATCTGTTGGAATTAATTTGGTCTGTGGGAAGCACAACCAAGGAAAAAGCCTCATCAGCTGAATTCATTAAGTCTGCTGTCCCCCCTAACCCCAGAAGGCAATTTCTCTGCTCACATGTGAGTGTTGCTGTTGATAGCAAACCAGCCTTTGTTACAATTGCTCCACTGGGTTTTATAAAGGGTTTAGTTTAGCAAAATAAACAATTTGAAGCGCAGCTGGCCCAAGATGGGCTCAAGAATGTGATGCTGTACTACAACCAACATTCTGGGGAGCCACATTTCCCTTCCTCTGCAGGAAGCCAAGCACCTGATGCTGTCAGTGTTTGTGTTTCTGCCAGCAGAGAAATTCTCCTTTTTGTTGTACTGGCTGGAATTTCCCTCCTGAGACACACACCCACGACTTCCCCCATTCTGGGAATGAACAGTGACTGCCTTTAGGCCTTGTGTGGGTTTTGATTTTTCTTCACGCTTTTTTTGCTTTGTTTTGCTTTTTTTTTGTAGGGGGTGACGGTGATAATGTTCGGTTTCTGCTCATTTTCCAGTTGCATCTAAAAGAGCACAAGAGATCCAGGTCCAGGTCTGATTCTTGACAGTACAAGGGGAAATGATCTTGAGCTGCACACAGAGAGGTTCAGGTTGGATATCAGGAAAAAATTTCTTCCCTTGAAGGATGGTTAAGCACTGGAACAGGCTGTCCTGGAAATAGAGGAGCTCCCACTGCTGGAAGTGTTCACAGAGTCAGTGTGTGTTCATGATATGGTTTAATGGGAGTTGAAGCTTAATGATCTTGAAGGTCTTTTCCAATGATTTTTAAATCATTTTATTCTATCACTCTATCATATTCTATATTTTTATTTATTTTATTCTATCATTCTCTTCTATTTTCTTATAAATAATGAGAGAAGTGATAAGATGAAGGTCTGGAAAAGGTGCGTACATGAACTTTTCAACAGAAGCACCAGAGAAAAGCATTTTCTTCACTCCAAAAATGAAACACTGCAGTGTCCCAAGCCCTATTATCTAGTTCCTACATTATGCCCAGATAGACTGGTGTATTATATTGCTAAAATAATTTCCCAGAAATGTGAGTGCAGCCTTTCAGCCACACTTCTGAAATCATATTCCCTCTCCCAGAGCAGCTGCAGAGAGTTGTCAGAGCTCCTGGTACGCAGGGCTGCGCTGGCTGAGACCTCTCCTGATGGAATCATCCCACATTTCAGATGGACTCAGTCACTCGGGCTTCTCAAAATTCTCCTTCGCCTTGGAAAATCATCCCATCAAGCTGTCAGAGCAGACTCACTTCATAGCAGAAACTCATACATAATCCTTTTGTCCTGGCACATTTTTACCTATGGCTATACAAGAGGGATCAAAGACACGTTTTTGCTGCTCCTTTTCAAAAGAAATACATCAATTGTGGTCCTCAGAACTGGGCTGGAATTCTTCACTTTTTTTT